>JAESUZ010000415.1:17500-1446515 GCA_017311185.1 Proteles cristata cristata | reverse complement strand
CTGACCCTCCCCTGCTCACGCTATCTCTCTCTCTCCTAGAAATAAATAAAAATATTAATAAAATAAAATATACAATCTGAGTTTCAAGAGACATTGTTGGTTATCTGTTTCAATGGTACGCAACTGGAGGCAATCTTGTCCCCCAGGTGACATATGACAATGTCAGACGACATTTTGGATTTTCACAGCTAGGCAAGGGTAAGGGTGCATCTAGTAGGCAGAGGCCAGGGATGTAGCTTAATATCCTACAATGTGCAGACGTCCCCTATGACAAAAACTTATCTGGTCCAAAGTGGCAAAGGTGCTAAGGGGGAAGACTTCTAGTTGATCCATCTAGTTCAGTGCTCTCTTTACATGACTTCAAGTTTGTTGTTCTGGAGTTTTCTCTTTTTTTTTTTTAATTGAGGTTTAACTGACATATAACATTATATTAGTTTCAGGTGTATAACAATGATTCGATATTTGTATATATTGTAAAATGAGCACGACAATAATTCTAGTTAATATCTGTCATCATACCTAATTATAGAATTTTTTTTTCTTATGATGAAGGCTTTTAAGACCTACTTTCTTATGGTCTTATTAACTGTACTCACCATGCTACAGATCACATCTTCATGACTTATTTATTTTATAACTGGAAGCTTGTACCTTTTAATCCCCTTCACCCATTTCTCCCACCCTCAACCCCCACCTCTGACAATCACCGATTTGTTCTCTGTATCTGTGAGTTTGTTTTGTTGTTGTTTTGTTGTTTTTAAATTCCACATATAAGTGAGATCATAAGGTATTCATCTTTTTCTATCTGACTTATTTCATTTAGCGTAATGCCCTCAAGGTCCATCTATGTTGTTACAAATGGCAAGATTTCATTCTTTTTAATGGCAGAATAGTATCCTATTATACATTGATCTATCAATGAATACATAGATTGTTTCGATATCTTGTATTGAAAATAATGCTGCAGTGAACACGAGGGTACATATATCTTTACAAATTAGTGTTTTCATTTTTTTTGGATAAGTACCCAGAAGTAGAATTGCTAGGTTACATGGTAATTCTGTTCTAATTTTTTGAGTAGCCTTCATACCGTCTTCTGTACTGGCTACACAAATTTACATTTCCATTGGGGTGCTTGGGTGGCTCAGTTGATTGAGAGTCCGACTCTTGATTTCAGCTCAGGTCATGATCCCAGGGTTGTGGGATCAAGCCCTACATTGGGCTCTGTGCTGAGTGTGGAGCCTGCTTAAGATTCTCTCTCTCCCTCTGCCTCTCTCCCCCATTTTCTCTCTCTCTCTCTCTCAAAAAAAAATCCCATTGATAGTGTATAAGGGTTCCCTTTTCTCTATATCCTCACCAACACTTGTTATTTATCTTTTTAATAATAGCCATTCTAACAGGTATGAGACTATATCTCATTGTGATTTTGATTTACATTTCCCTGATGATTAATGATGTTAAGTATTTTTTCATATACCTGTTGGCCATCTGTATGTCTCCTTTCAAAAAATGTATTTAGATCCTCTGTCCATTTTTAATTGGATTGTTTTTCTTGCTATTGAGCTGTATGAATTCTTCATGTATTTTGGCTTTTAACCCCATATCAGATATCTAATTTGCAAATATTTTCTCCCATTCAGTAGGTCACCTTTTCATTTTGTCGATGGTTTGCTTGGCTGTGCAGAATCAATTTTGTTGTTTTTGCATATTCCTTAGGACTGCAAACATCCCTTCCAGGTGTAAGATTCTTAGAATCTCTTCATACCAGTAGATACAGACATTACCGCAGAGTACTTTACTTGCTCCTAACAAACATCGATGGAAAGAATTACCGTACCAGTGACTCAATCGTGGATGAGGCTTCTCATTTGCTGTAATGTCCCCAGTGCCAGGTCCTGCTAGGACCTCAGTAGTAGATGCTTTGGCATCAGCTGATGGGCTTGAGGCAGTGACCCGAGCACAAATTTGGCACCAGCATATACTTAGCTTCATGGTGACTGTGACTTCCATGACAGCTCTGTGTTCATCTGGTAGTTTCCATTATTGGAGCCGACATTTCTCCTTTATTTTCTTGCTTTTCCTGTTGATTAACAATTCCAAACAGTACAAGCAGTGACGGAAAAAATTTATACATAACTGGTACCTGCAAAAGTAACTAGTACATAATGAACTTGTAGTTGAAGACTTGCATAAAAACCACTCAGGTAGAAGACCACTTAAACTCTTGGAGTTTTAAAGGATTCAGTTTTCCCTTGGATCCCCAAGTCATTGATATCATTTAAACAGGAGGATTCTAACTTGGAAAGTTTACATGATCTTAAGTTAGCATATGTGTTCCAGATGAAGTCCATCAACCAGAAGAAAAGGGATTCTCTAAGATAATATAAATCTAAGAGGTAGGGGTCCCCACATAAGAAAATCAGAAGAACCTATTTGCTTTGGCATCATTTCTTTTTTCTTTTTGAGACTGGGGTCTTTTTGTTTGTCTGTTTGTTTGTTCTTCTCTCTTTCTACTAATTTTAGACTCTATCTGTGAACTTATATATCTACCTACCATCCTTAGTTACTGTTGCTGAAGAATGACATCCATAGCTAGAGCAACAATTCGGACACCCTCTGGCCATAAAAGATAGTGGGATCAAAATGTGTTTACACTGAAGGACATGCTGGATAATGATGAAAAGGACTATGTTTTCTCCACTTCTTATTAGATAGCTATCCCCCTGGACTCGAGGACCCTAGAAGAGAGTCTAAGAGGGAAAATAGTGACTAGAGGTAGGCAGAAAATGTACTTCCAATGGCACTAGAGAGAGTTTCTGCATTATCTTCATACTATGTGTGTGGAAACACTCGACTGGGTTGGTAACTAGAGGGACAAGGGACAGACAGAACTTCTATGACCTGGCTCTATGCTGACGTAGTAGAATTTGATTGCTCTGACCTGTGTACCTAACTCTTAGGACTAATTTCAAAGGTAATCTATAACATGTTCATTTTATTTATGTTTCTTTCCCTATTACACTTCTGTTAACATTTCCTTATTCTTGGTATTCAATGAAAGAGTTCAGAAGTATCATATTTGGTTGGAAATGGAAAATTTGTGTTCAGAAGAAATGTTTAAGATGGATGTACTTGAATCTTAAGCTCAACTAGCCCCCAAATCTAAGCGTTAAATGTGTTACTGTATGTTTCTTATGGAAAGGAAAGGTCAGAGTGAAGGTAGAGGCCAAGAAGAATGTGGTCCCCTCTGTACTTTGTCCTCCTAGGAGAACTGACTGCATGTGAGGAGTCAGGCAGTTTTCCCCGCTGGGCTGAGAAGCTGTGTGTCCAGGTTAACCACGCTTTTAGCCTGGATCGCTTATCAGGGAGGAGGCATCATTAGGAAATACGTGTCTTTGGAGGCATGTAATTTGTTTTTCGTTTCATTTTTCTAAATGTGTTCTTACTGGGGTAAGAGCAGAAGATTCCCAAATTCCCAGGCTTGTCTTTTTCTAGCAACTGATTTTACTTGGAAAGAATTGAAGGAAGAGGCTTAGATACTTATCCTAGGTGTGTTTGTAAAAATTAATGGTGTTTGGCTAGCTAATTAGGAGGAAAGGGCAATGCTCTGTAGTTACAGCAGCAAAGATGACTGGAATTTTCGTTCTTGGCTCTCTCTTCCAGTTCCCTTGGCCTTCAGCCTGTCTGGGAAATCTTTTTGCCTTTTTCCCTTGCATCATGTCAGAAAGTCTGTGCTTCCATGAAAGTTAGTAAGTTTTTTAAGAACAATATTATTTTGGGGCGCCTGGGTGGCTTAGTCGGTTAAGCGTCCGACTTTTGCTTAGGTCATGATCTCGCGGTTCGTGGGTTCGAGCCCCGCGTCGGGCTCTGTGCTGACTGCCAGCTCGGAGCCTGGAGCCTATTTCAGAGTCTGTATCTCCCTCTCTCTCTGACCCTCCCCTGCCCACACTCTCTCTCTCTCTTCTAGGAAAAAAAAAAAAGAACAATATTATTTTAAACATGGGTAACTTTTCAAAGTATTGAAATTAAAAATTTTTTATATTTTTTTTTTTGAGAGAGAGAGAGAGAGTGCAAGTCAGGGAGGGGCAGAAAAGAGAGACAGACAGACAGAGAGAGAATCCCAAGCAGGCTCCTTACTGTCATCACAGAGCCGGATGTGGCACTCCAACTCACAAACTGTGAGATCATGACCTGAGCCGAAACCAAGAGTCGGACACTTAAGCAACTGAGCCACCCAGGGGCCCCTCATAGTACTAAAATTTTAGATGTGGTTTCAGCTTTGGTTTTTGTGACTTTTTTCTTTCCTTTTCCTTTCTTTCCTTCCTCCTTCCTGTCTTTCTTTAGGAATACTTAAAGGTCTATGTTAGAATACTTTTGCCTTCAGAATAGGGAAGTAGAGAGAGGGAGAGAGAGGAAGGAGAGAGAGAAATACTAGTGTTTAATTTTTTTTAAATAACCGTCTTTTTTCTATATATTATGATGGAAGCATAATGGGTCAGTTTATTTACTTCTTATTATAGCGGATGGATAATTGCCTTAAGGCTTTCCCTTAGTTTTCAGAAGCTGTAGTTTACATAAAGTAATCTACTTGACTTCTGTGCGAGCTCCATTGAAACAAACCAAAACAAGCTTCTCCAAATGGATGTGAAATTGCAAGATAAATGGATGGAGTATATTACACTCTGCAGATCTGTTTCCTTGATTGGAGAATGGCACAGCGTCAGTAGTTGTTGGACACATCCAGCTCCGACTCAGGAATCTTTGGGTAACATTAGTCACAAGGATGTCAGACTCCCGAGTTCCCACATCTTTTTCAAGTGCAGCTTTCAACATCTAATGCCAGGATTGCTGGTGTCTTTCAAGGCTGGTTGTTGACGGCCTCTTTCTGAATGGCTGTGTTTGTCGAGGGACCCAAAAGTATTACATCAGAAAAAAGCTCTTCAGTCCGTGTCCAAAGACCTGGGTTCCAGGCTCACTATGATTAGCTGTCTCACCTGCAGCAAGTCACTTAACCTCAGTGAACTTTTGTTTTCTCATCCATCAAATGAGATGTAAGGTCTGCACTCCCAAATGGATGACTTCATGATCTAAATGAAGTTAATTAAAAAACCAGCTCCAATCCTGTGATTAATAAACAGGAAGAGCAGGCACTCAATCGCAGGCAAAACAGCACAGGAGGGCCACATCAGGGAATGTGCTTTTGGGAAGAATGTTCCAGAAAAGTAAACTGTGAGGGCTGATTATGGTGTATTTATTGACATTCCTCCCTAGGCATTTCTGGGAGATGATTTCCTGGTCTAACTTGGTGTGTAGACCAAGTAAATGCAGCACCTTACAGCACAGAATGCAGTTAGCACAGAGTAGGTGAAAGGCAACATCCCATTTTTCTCCCATTTTTAGTCTCATTTGAGTCTGTACTGGCTGTCACTCAATCCATTGTGTGCATTAAAAAATTTTTTTCTAATGTTTATTTATTTCTGAGAGAGAGACAGAGCATGAGCAGGGGGAGGGGCAGAGAGAGAGACACACACACAAAATCTGAAGCAGGCTCCAGGCTCTGAGCTGTCAGCACAAAGCCCCACGCAGTGCTCGAACTGGTGAACCATGAGATCATGACCTGAGCCAAAGTTGGACACCCAACTGACTAAGCCACCCAGGCACCCCAAATGCATTTCTTTAAAGCAGGGGCACATGGTGTTCTGTGCAATAGTGATATTTATCAACGGCTATTGTTTGCATTTAGAGAAAGATGTATGCAAATTACTCACTGCTTTTATTACTTTTACTGGAATGAGCACAGTTTTCTTAAAAGCTGCCCTTTGAGGGGAAATGATCCCATTGAATGAAGCTAACTGGTTGAAACAGGAAACAAGTTATGACTCCCTGAAAATTCTTTAGCATTACTAAAAAGGCAGACAGAGATGTCTTTCTCTCCACTAGGTAGGAGAAGCACTGAGGTGTGGTTTCTTGACAGTCTCCTTTTTTTTTTTTTTTTTTTTAAAAACCTCCCTTTCTATTCGTCTTGCACTTGGTTTTAATTTCTCTGGGACGTGTAATTTATTGCCAGATCTTATTTTGGGTACTTAAAAAACACAGTCCCTTGGGGACATGGCTCCCTTGTTTCTTCACGACAGAAGACGAGTTTTAGAACACCCCTCCAAATGCATAGGATTTTAGTGCGTTCTCGGGCATCCCATCCAAAGGGGGTTATTCTAGACTAGTACCAGAGCAGAGACCTCAGTGCTGCTCTTCGGCCATCCTTGGGAAGTAACACATGTGTCCCAGGAAGAGGCCAACGCAGGAGGAACTGGCTTCTTCCTTCCCAGACATTTTCTTATACCTGCATAATGTGTCCTCAGCTACTCATCTCCTCCTTATTAAATCCTGACTCATGTATCAGAATGCTCTGTCCAGTCATGCTATGAAAATAAGTGGGAGAGAAGATGTGTAGTATTTCATTAGTAGATGGACCCGTTGGGAAGGGAGGCAATCTATTGCCCTTGGGTTTGATTGGTAATAAGTAAGGACAAACTATATACAAGCATTGACAGTTTTGTTGAGCAGATTCAAACTTGCGCTACAAAGTCTCAAATCTTCCCACATCCTCGCCACCGTTATTCCGTATACCACTACAAATTTTCACTAGTGGTATCAACGTGAAAGCTGTCGTCTCCTCAGCGTTTATCGATTGAGCATATATGCCTCACAATATGGTGGCAATATGGTGGAAAACCAACCCAGGAAAGCCAGCATGATGTTGGGGAGGCCAGCAAATAGAAGTTTCACTGAAGTGTACCAGTCTGACTGTCTGTAGCCCATAATAAGCTGCAGTCTTTTTGTGTTATAACTTCCTTTCTTATCATTTATTAGATTTGTTTGAACATCATCTTATATCTCTATATTATAATTTTTAGTTCTTATACAGGAACTACTGTCACTTTTAATTATAGCAGTAATGCGCTTTGTAATTAAAAATTTTCCTCTCATTCTGAAGGTTATGCTGAATATCTTCCTCATGGCCCTTTACCTCTACTCTCTCTATCATTTGCCCTGCTCTGTGCTCGCAGAGACTGACCTTTACACCTGTCAGTGATGGCTCCCTTGACTTCTGCTTTGATCTGGGTCCAGCCTATGATATGGGAAGAGACCTGAGAGCGGCAGGAAAATATGATTGGGGCGTTAATTCCCCGGACTCCTTCCTCACCAAGCCACCATTGGTTGTCCGTCCCTCTATTAAAGGCCACACCTCCTGTGAGGTCGCCCTCTCCATTTGGCTACCCACTTCAGATTCGAACATCTGCTCTACCTCTTGCCTCTTTAGGTCTAGAAGCAGTGACATTCAACTGTGGCTGCCCTCAGTGGAATGCATGTCCCTTGTTAGGTTTCTTAAACCCTTTCTTTACCTTGGTAAATATCCCATTTGTTCAACTCTCTTCAGATGAACCAGTTTGAATGTTCCATCTGTTTCCTGCCAGACCCCTGGCTGATATGCAAGTCTAGCAGGAAGGCTGGTCATCCCTGGTCCTAAGAGTGGTGTGTGGGACTGTGAGACTTGGGTTCATTATAAGATTTACACTTGGCTTCTTCAGTGGTCTCAGCAGTATCACCATAGACACGGAGCGTTAAAAGAAAGGGAATGTACCCAGAGCAACAGAAGGGCTCAAGGTAAGTTGAAATATAATGACCGCAAACAAGAAGATGAGCAGAATAAAATTATGCAAAATCCTAGTAAAACCAAATTTCTATCGGGAAGCTGCGTAGCAATATCCATTGCCTTATAACAATTAGAAATAAGATGATTTTTGTTACTCTTGTTCTTGTGACAGGTAAAAATCCACTTGTGATGAGTGAATATATGATGTCTTATGGCAGAGACACCATATAGGGACTAGAGACTCCAAAATGGAAGAGTTATAGCCTGAATATTATCATCATAATCACCGACTGGACTTTTGGGGCCACATTGTAAACAGTTATGAGCTTATAAGTCATCTTTGAGTGGGACGCATCAGAGTGTCCTTGGAATGTTAAGGAGTTAGTAAGGGACAAGCAAATGTTCCAGAACCTCACCTTTCCTACAGAGATAATGGAAATCAAACAGGATGCAACTAATGGACCCATGTATTTCCTTCTGCAAAGCTGAAGTGTATATTCTTTCAAGATTGCATTTTCTTTAATACAATTCTAATAGTTTCCGAACCCCTACTGACTCACTCTAAGTCTGGGTCAGGTGGGCAGTTGAATCTGTACAAGGAGTGGATAGGAAGTATAGTGGGTATCCGTGCCCTGGGTCAACCATTTACTTTGGAGACTCACAGATTTTAGTTACATCGTTTTTTTGCCCAAGTAGATGTGTGGTATATTGTGCATGTGTGTGTGTACATGTGTATATGTATGTGTGCACATGGTGGGGATGGTGGTGTGTGTAGTTATTTTTACTTATTAGGGTGAGATCCAAGTTTCATGAAGCCTGAAGCTTATATAATTTGGGGAGCCCCCTTTAGGTAAAAGAATAGAAAATTATGCATACAAAATTAGGTATAAAAGTGAATATTTATTTAGGATGAGAAGAAAATCACAAGAAATACCAAATATTTTAAAATGGCAATTACCAAATATCAAAAAATATAAAATAGCAGACAGTTAATAAACATATTATGACATAACCTTTAAAAATTTTTTTTAATATAGTTTATTTATTTTTGAGACAGAGAGAAGGCATGAGCGGGAGAAGGGCAGAGAGAGAGGGAGACACAGAATCTGAAGTAGGCTCCAGGCTCTGAGTTGCCAGCACAGAACCCAGTGCAGGGCTTGAACCCACGAACTGCGAGATCATAACCTGAGCCAAAGTCGGATGCTTAGTTGACTGAGCCACCCAGGTGCCCCGACATAACCTTTTTTTAAAATTTTTTTTAAAATTTTTTTAATGTTTTATTTATTTCTAGGGGGGAGAGAGAGAGAGAGAGAGAGAGAGAAAGTGTGAGCAGGGGAGGGTGAGAGAGAGAGGGAGTCACAGACTGAAACAGGCTCCAGGCTCTGAGCTGGCAGTCAGCACAGAGCCCGACACGGCCTCGAACCCACGAACCGCGAGATCATGACCTAAGTGAAAGTCGGATGCTTAACCGACTAAGCCACCCAGGCGCCCCCCCGACATAACCTTTATAATACTTCTCCCCCTCCATTTTTGGTGGCATACTCTTTGACTATCTCTTCACATGACAACAATTTTCTAATAGTTTCTGTATGGAGAAAAGAAAAATATTTTTGTCCTCTTTCTAACATAGTTTATTGGTATTATTTATGTTACTACCAGCTGGAATACATACAACAGGCAGTATCACAGACAGTCACACTCACCGCTACAGTTTGGGATCTACAAAATCTGGAATTTTGATCAATTCTGTTTCACATCGGCCCACTTAAAAATGTCCCCCGGATTTATAATTATATCTGTTTCATTACCAAGTAAATCCATCATAGGAAGGAACGTCTGTTGTTGATGAGGATGGAATCCTCTGCTTCTGATTTTGTGTGTCTGCCAGTTGGAAGATTTTTTCCACAGACTATTTTTCTCCTTTGTACGATTCAACCTTTGTTTCCCTTCTAGCGCCCATGTAATTCTTGTGCTGAATGCCATGGGACACTGGGACACATTCGTATCATATGACCACTGCTCTCACATCTTCATGGCATGACAGTAGACGAGTCCGCATCATAAGTAGTGGGAGTGATCCCAAAAGTCATTCGTACACTTTGCAATAATAGCTAGCAATCATGTGACTAAACCCAGAAGTGACCGTGAACCCCAGAAATGTGTCCCATGAAACCCCAAACTAAATGTTTCTGACTCAGCTTCTGCATAGCCAGATTCTTCAAATATCGACTGTGCCACCTCAATAGAAACTTAGGGAAGGGGTGTGCGTGGGGGACAACGCGCGAAGAGACGGCAGTCTTGAAAGATTTTTTTTTAAGGATCTTGATTAACATATCTTTGTGTGTGTCTGTGTTTGTGTGCATGCGCGCGCGCACCAAATCGATGAATTTATGGCCATGTGAAAAATATTAGGGCTCCTCCCAGGACCTGCAAAGCGGTCCTTGCAATGGAGAGTCCCCAAAGCTGAAGCATCATTAGCCTCATGATAAAACCACTTCTGTTAATTATATTAGAAAGCTCGTCTGCGCCCTCACTCAAGCATGAAGAAACTGACCCTAGATTTTATTATTACCTTGAGTTGACTTTTAGGACAAGTAGATTTTATGGCTTCTGTTCCCTCTTCCCTCCCACCCTCTTCCTTTACTACTTCCTTCCTTTATTCCCTTCTTTCCTCTCCTTCTTCCCCAAATATAGGGGAGGGAATAAGTGTTTATTTTTATTTATTTATTTATTTATTAATGTTTTTTATTTATTTCTAGGAGAGAGAGAGAGAGACAGCGTGAGCAGGGGAGGGTCAGAGAGAGAGGGAGTCACAGACTGAAACAGGCTCCAGGCTCTGAGCTGACAGCCAGCACTGAGCCCGACGCGGGGCTCAAACCCACAAACCGCGAGATCATGACCTAAGCAAAAGTCAGACGCTTAACCGACTAAGCCACCCAGGTGCCCCTAAGTGTTTCTTTTTAAAACTGATGCATTTGCATTTTTCCACTTTTTCCTTCTCCCCTCGCTTGACCTCATCTTTTTCACCAGAAATATGCCATTTTCATGTGTGTCACATCTGCCTCTAATTCCCAGTCTTACGCAGTCTGGGGTCCCGTGAAGGGGGGGGCTCCCTTGAAAGGAGGGTCCCTCACTCTTGCCTCAAGCTTGGCAAGGAGATGTTTGTTGCAGAGAGTTCAGGAGAACACTTGACAGGTGGGAGGAAGCAGCTTCAGGGAAGCATCTGCTGTGTTTTTAGGCCAAGCGGTTTCGCGCCAGCTTCGGAGAGTGTAGCTGCGTCCCCGTCACACGACAGCCTTGGCACGGTGCCTGTTGACATTGTTTTGCCGCAGAGCGTGCCGGCGGCTGGGTGCTTCAGAGGTAGCTCAGCGTGTGTTTCACCCTTCCCCTCCTTCTCTTGGCCTTTCCTTTTGAAGACACCGTTTTCCTTGTGGCTAAAGCAGCTTCTAATAAGGTTTCCTGTCACCGACACAGTGGGGTTGTCCATGTTTTTGTCTGCATCACCACAGGTGGTCAAGTAACACGACCTGCCATCCAAACAGACTTTGAAGACTAGCGACTCGCAAGAGAGCGTAGCCAGACGTTGGAAGCTCTGTTGGTCATCGGTTGGCAGTAAGTGACTGGTATTCAGGAAACCCAGCGTGAGGCAATAGATTTGTCCTCAAAACCAAAACCAAATCCTAACGACCAGAGAACATGGACATATTGTGGCCTCTGCAGTGACAGTAGAGTCGCCACTAGCCATATGTGGCTCTTGAGTATTTGTTGGGGAGTTAGTACATTTTGATATGTTGGGTTAGAAAAAGTGATTGTTGTAATTAATTTCACATGTTTTTTCTTTTTAAATGCAGCTATTAGGAAAGTTTAAATGATATCAGTGGCTTGCATTATATTTCTATAGGCAGCGCTGGCCTCTCATATGCCATTCTCTATGTGTGAAAGTATATGGACTTCCCGGAAGTCCAGGGAGATGTGGTTTTGGTTTTCCAGTATATGGGACTGGGCAGAGTTTTCATCTTTTTTTCTTTTCTTTTCTTTTTTTCTTTACTGTTGGTCAAAACTCTGAAATATTTAACGAATCAGAGTAGCAGGCTGTTCTCTTTATATAGAGTTAGGATAATAAAATTCCTTGGAGGATGTAGGAAGTCAAAAAAGAGAACTTGTTCTGAAAATATTTTCCCCAAAGGCCGTCTCTTATGGTGCTTCTGCTGCCAGTCATAATTGAGCAGTTGCCTTGGATGGCTTTAGCCTCAGGCTTCATCATATTCCTCCTTTAGACAACAAGCCACACTTGGTGTACTCCTCCAGGAAAAAACAATAGGCATTGGGATTTGTAATTAATTGACTGTTGTTTGTGCTTCCAGCATACTGGAAGGTGCACTGACTTGTTTCTGAGAGTCGACTTTGGTATCAACACTGCCAGTGGACAGAAGTGAGAATGACCCATTGTGTAGGACTGGTTGATTGATAAGGTATCCCACAAAACTTTGACAATCAGTTCATGACCGAGCTGGCACTGCTGCTGGTAAAACAATATTACTTATGTGACTTGGATAATAGAATGAGCCTTTTTGAGAAACAATATGGAGTCTGTCCAAGAAAGAGAGCCTGTGCGTAAATTGATTGAACTCCCAAGGGCTTTCTAATCCTTTTGTTAGGATTTTGCTGTATTTATTTGTATGTAGTTAGTTTTCTAATCTTACCTAATTATATATTGTTATTATGTTCATAATAGATAATCAACAGATTCTGATGGACTGATTGTCAGATTCTAGGGTGGCCTCAAGGAGTATAGTCTTGTATTTGAGATTCAGGTTTGAAGATTTGAGTTTGACTTGGTGACTTTTAAATGGACCCAGTCCTTTATGGTAAGAACGGTGACTGCCTTGCATTAGAGGTCACATGGTAAACCTGACCCATTGGCTATTTGTCTTGGAAAATATATTACAAACAATTTGATCACCACCCCTGTCCCACCACACACATGCCTGTCTTTGCAATGCTGTGGTCAGCACACAAAACAACATGTTCCAAACGATTTCAAATTTTGGTTATGATTTTCAGTGTGGAGGCTACCTGCATACATTAAAATGATGCCTTAAATAACTGTCATTGGAGGATGTGATGTCTCCATTTTCTTGCCCATTTCTGCTCCTGCGTGGCCCTGTATTTAAAAGGGTGCGATTGCTTTTGTGCCTATCATGGTGCACCATCCTTTCTCATTCTGTCGAATGAGTGGCTTCTAACATTTTCTATCAGTCTCCTGTGTTTGCTCATCCCCAAACCACCCCCAGCTCCTTTTTCCTTCGTCCTTATTCATCAGGTTCAACCTCTGTAAATAATGTTTTTTTTTGGACCCTTCCTTCCAATTTCCACTATTCCAGGTCTTTGTCTTTCCCTCCTAATTTGCATCCTGCCCACCAGGGACCCATCCCCTTGTGAATCATGGCAGGATCCCCATGGGTGCCCACAGTTGACTTTGGCTATAGGATGATGTCCAGCAAGCACACTTATTGGCTTCCTAGCCTAATCTTAAGCCTTTGTCAATAAATTACTGCTTTAAAACATGGCTCAGGCTGGTATGTTCTAGTCAAGCCAGGATGCTACCTGTTGTCTTGTTCTGCATTTAAAGCATTCCTCTGCTCTCGTCCAGAAGTCCTGAATAGGACAAATGGCCCTGTGTCGAAGTGCATTTCTGCCTAGAGGTCATACAAACCAGGTATTTCTCAGCTGATTTTGAGCTACTTCTTCACATATTTAGTTTAAGAACTAGACCTGGTGTTATTAAAAAGGGGAACTCAAATTTCAGTTTCTTACAACTTTACCACATTGTTTCAGGTACTTCAGTGACCTCAGAAATGTTTGGCACAATTCCCTATCCTCATTTGAAAAAAGTCTTAAGACTAGTATACATGAAAGGAATTATAAAGCAGCTTTTCTGCTTTGGCTTATGAACTATTCATGAATTTGTCTTTGAGAATCAGAACTTACTGAAGTTGGACTTGACTCCTTATTAGAGTTAGTGATCCACTAAATCTTTATCCTTGGAAACAATCTGTGGATTCTCTTTGTAGAAATAGCCAGTAACAAAGTGTACTTTCACTTTTTCAGGCATGCCAAATAAAAGACATTGGGCCCCACAGCCACCCAGGAGAGGGAGACTGATTCGCCCTGCCCTTACGTTCATCTTTTCCTGCCTCAGAATGACCAAAGGCAGGCTTTGCCAGTGAATCACTTTATTGAAAATGATATGAAAAATAAATGAGGTCTAGCCACTTTAAGGAAAGCTTGAAATTGGGCATTAGAAAATAAATCTCTGCCAATATGTAATGCACATCCTAACTTCTCGTTTAGTAGCCAGCTAAAGCAGCCTTATAGATAATCTGCCTTTTTGAAAAGCTCTATACACTTACTTTTTCATAGGTTATATGGTAACAATTTAGGCTCTTGTTACTCCAAGGTATCTTAGAGACGTAATGTTGTGAGAGAGAATGTGTGTGGCAGAGAGAGACAGAGAGGGAGGGAGAGAAGGAAGGTGGAAGAGGGGAGACAGAGGGGAAGGAATGGTTTGAGTCATTGAGTAACTAGAAAAGTCAAACCACAGAAATGCCCGGTAAATTACAGGTGACAGGTGGCACGTGGTCACCCGAATTTAGACATAGAGTCTCACAGACATAGCGTATCCCTGTTATTCAAAAGTTGATCCTTGCTGATCTAAGCACACTGTGGAGAAGTCGTTCATATTTCATGGGAGGATAAGTCTAATGGCTTTTGTCTTCTGGCATCCCTGGGCACGTGAATATATACCTTCACGCTAGTTCTGTAATGAGAATCCACAGATTTCTCTGGGGATAAAGACTGACTGAGTACATTGACTCTAAAAAGGAGTCCGGCTCACTCTGGAGAGAAGGCGTGCAAGTGTCATGTGACAATCTGATTCTCCAGTAGAGGGTGGTAGTGGACCATGCCCCCAGCCCACGTCTGGGAGCCTTCTGAGCTCTGCTTAAATGAGTGAACTGATAAGCTATTTTAATTGAATATCTTATTCTCAAGGTACTTAATGTGAACTAAGACCAAATTCAGTGTGTGGAATATATAATGTGTAAAGCACAGGCCAGGTACCTTGGAGGCAATGAAGATTGAACCCTAAGCTGCTTAGGCAGCTTAGAGAGCAGTCTTCCTGTGGTCTTTAAGAGCATGGGCTTGGGGCACCTGGGTGGCTCAGCTGGTTAAGCGTCAGACTTTGGCGTAGGTCATGATCTCGACATTTATGCGTTCGAGCCCTGCATCGGGCTCTGTGCTGACAGCTAGCTCAGAGCCTGGAGCCTGCTTCAGATTCTATGTCTCCCACTCTCTCTGACCCTCCCCTGCTCACGCTGTCTGTCTGTCTGTCTGTCTCTCTCTCAGAAATACATAAAACATTTTTAAAAATTTACAAAAAAAAAAAAAGTAAGAGCATGGGCTTGTGACACAGCTTGTACTGGGATCCTGGTGCTGCCACTGAAGGCTGTGGGACCTTAGGAAAAGTGGTTTCCTCTTTCTTAGTTTTTGGTTTCTCATCTGTAGAATGGGTACAGTAAAGCCTCCCACTTCTTCCACCATTACTGAAAATATACATCTGTTGGAAGACACACACAGAGACAAGTGATCCTATAATGTAAATGTGCTATAATTGAGGTTAGATAAACCGCTGTAGCGGCAGAGGGTAGAATGATAAATTAGAGTAAAATTCAAAGGGGCAGCTTCAAGGAAGAAATGGTCTTTGAGCTGAGTGTTGAAGGTGAGTAAAATCCTTTGGATCAGTAGGTAGAGAATATGTCTGTGAGGGGAGATGAAGGGCATTCCAGGTCGAATACACATAGATGATTTTATTTTGTTTATATCTAAGATTGTCAAAATCATAGTATTTCACAAAGGCCATTCCATGCATCATAATATCAAGTTTTACTCAGCATAAATTATATGGGGTAGAATTTCCCTATTACGGTTTACAAATGTCTGAATTAGTTTATCTAGATTCTCTTCAAGCTTATGTATTTAAGCGATAATGGTATCTGATATTATTTCCATTTAAGAAACCAACAAGTGAAGTAATCATTTAAATAGTATGATCTTTAAGAATGGATGGTTTCAGGGACGCCTGGGTGGCTTAGTCGGTTAAGCGTCCGACTTTCGCTTAGGTCATGATTTTGCGGTGTGTGGGTTCGAGCCCCGCGTCGGGCTCTGTGCTGACTGCCAGCTCAGAGCCTGGAGCCTGTTTCAGTCTGTGACTCCCTCTCTCTCTGACCCTCCCTTGCTCACGCTGTCTCGCTCTCTCTCTCTCCTAGAAATAAATAAAACATTTAAAAAAATAAAGAATGAATGGTTTCAGAGCTTCTGTATTTCGATTGGTGAGGTTGTCTATTTATATGAACACCTTCTAATGATACTGAGTATTATGCAATTTTAAAGTGTTTTTATTTTTTCTTATGTACCGTTCAGTGTATAGTCATGACAGACTATTGTTTAAAGATGAGAAATATAGAAAACATTGATGTTAAAATACAAGCAAATCATTTTTATCATTCAAATTTGTAATTCTGCAAACTCTATTCTCAAGTAGATACAAGTTTCACTCATCTAATTAAAATTCTCCTATAACTCACTGAAATATCTATGGTATTTTAAAGCCAATGTTTTAGAAAAGTAATATATTAGTGATTGTCTGCAATTTGTTTTTTTCATCACTAGCAATAAAGACCTCCTTCATTTACAATGTGGTATTTTTTTTTAATGTTTTATTTATTTCTAGGAGAGAGAGAGAGAGAGAGAGAGAGAGGCAGCGTGAGCAGGGGAGAGTCAGAGAGAGAGGGAGTCACTGACTGAAACAGGCTCCAGGCTCTGAGCTGGCAGTCAGCACAGAGCCGGACGCGGGGCTCGAACCCATGAACCGCGAGATCATGACCTAAGCGAAAGTCGGACACTTAACCGACTAAGCCACCCAGGAGCCCCTACAATGTGGTATTTAGAGAGAAAGCTTGAAAATAGAAGACTGAAAACTTGTTTTTTAGCTTGCCATTCAACAAGAAAGCATGAAAAGAATAAAAATCAGCCAGTTGAATTTTTAAGCTCAAAATATTAGAATTCTAAACATCTGATCATGTTGCTGTAATATAAAGTTCAGCAAACATTTTTTACTCTGCATATGTTTGGTATTTCTGTCATAAAAATAAATGAAATAGTATAACAAACCTCACATGATCATCATTCAGTTTCAACAGTCATTAATACTCTGCCGTTCTTGTTTTATCTAACCTTCTACTCTGTTTATTATTTTTTAGACTTTTTGATGTTTATTTATTTATGGGAGGGATTAAGAGAGAGAGAGAGTGAGTAGGGGAGGGGGAGAGAGAGGGAGACAGAGACTCAATTCTAAGCAGGCTCTGCGCTCTTAGCTCAGAGCATGATACAGGGCTCAAACTCAGGAACCATGAAATCATGACCTGAGCCAAAACCAAGAGTCAGACACTTAAGCAATTGAGCCCCCCAGGCGCTCTCCTCTACTGGTTTTTTTTTTTTTTTTTCAGGTATAATTGATAGACATTGAAATGTACAAATCTTGCCTATACAATTTTTACAAATGGATATATCATGTAACCCATACTTTTATCACAATATTGAATAGTTCCAGATATTCCCTATGTCCCTTGGCAGAAAAGTCTCTTACTCCCAGACAACTACCATTCTAATTAGACTTGCTTGTTTTAGAATTTCATATAAATAGATTCATACATTATGTACTCTTTTTTGTAGGATTCAGCATAAGGTCTGTGTGATTCATCAGTGCTGTTGCATATAGAAATAGGTCCTTCCTTTTTATTGCCGAGTATTATTCCACTGTAAAGTTCGGGCACAGTGTGTTTATCCATAGTATTGATGCACAGTTGACTTGTTTATAATTTTTTGCTAATATGAATAAAGCTGCTATGAGCATTCTCCAAGTATTTCTGTGGATTTGTGTTTTCATTTCTCTTAGATAGCCATACTGATGTAGGTCAGAGGGTAGGGGTACACTTAACTTTATAGAAAGTTCCAAACCTTTTTTTCCAAAATTATCATAATATATTCTCACTGCATTGTATTAAAGTTCTGGCTGTTTTACATCCTCACTAACATTTAGTATTTTCATTTGGTATAGTGGCATCTTATTGTGATTTCAATTTGCATTTTGCTGGGGGCTAATTATTTGTGAACTTTTTCATGTACTCAGTGGTCATTTGCTTATCTTTCTTTCTTTCTTTCTTTCTTTCTTTCTTTCTTTCAGTTTATTTATTTATTGAGAGAGAGTCAGAGAGAGCACGTGCATGTGCACGAACCAGTGGAGGAGGGACGGAGAGGGGGGACAAAAGATCTGAAGTAGGCGCTGTGCTGATGGCGGAGAGCCCAACGTGGGGCTTGAACCCACAAACCATGAGATCATGACCTGAGCTGAAGTTGGATGCTTAACCGACTGAGCCATCTGAGCACCCCTTGTTGTATACTTTAAGTACCTTACAATTTTGTCAATGCTTATCTCAGCAAAGCTGGGGGGGAAAGAGTGGATTAGCTTGGTCGAATTCTTTGGTAGAATTAAGAAAGTAATCACTTAAATAACTTTTTTGCTTAATTCTGACTTGGAACTGGACAGCACCTTGCAACACTGTATGTAGTACAGTGTCACAACCGGTATATTGACATTGATTCAGTCGAAACACAGAGCAGCTCCACCACCACAAGGATCCCTGTGTGTGCCCTTCTATAACATATGTAACTGTCTTGGACAAGTTTATTCTTTACTGTTGGTGGGCACCACTGTAATTCTAAATAATATTCTAAATAAATCTTGCACTTCTTTCAACAATGTCTCTTAACTAGCTTTAATACGCATGTCCAGAGTTTCATTAGTTTTCAACTTACCATTGGTTGTCTTTATAACTCTAGATGATTGTTTTTCCTATGACTTTAGATAATCTCTCTCAGCTCCCTGGGATATAAAATGAGGGAATTAGCCCTCATTTCCTCTGACCTCATTTGTCTTGCCTTCCCGTTGCTCTCTGCTTACATTGTCAAGGTTTATAATATTTGAAATCTAACTTTTATGCTTTTTTGTTTATTATAAATTTATTTTTAGCTCTGAAAACCAGTAGAAAGCGTTTATAATATTGAAATTACGTAAATATTTTTAACTTTAGAAGTGGTATGTGAGGGGCACCTGGGTGGCTTAGTCGGTTAAGCGTCCGACTTTCGCTTGGGTCATGATCTCGCGGTTCGTGGGCTCGAGCCCCGCGTCGGGCTCTGTGCTGCCTGCCGGCTCAGAGCCTGGAGCCTGTTTCAGAGTCTATGACTCCCTCTCTCTCTGACCCTCCCCTGCTCACGCTGTCTCTCTCTCTCTCTCTCTCCTAGAAATAAATAAAAACATTTAAAAAATTTTTAAAAAAGTGATATGTGATTGGACAGGTAGAGAAGGAATTATAATTTTGTGCTCTCAGTCTGTTTTACCATAAGGGAACGTTCTGGCATTATTATCAAAGCATCATCATCAAAGTGCCCTTTTCCAAAATTCTTTTTTTTTTTTTTTTTTTTTGCTCAAAATTATGTTACTTTTTAGTTTGCTCATATTTGGACTGCGATTTTCTTCTTCAGATTTTTAACTTACATAAAGCGTTTAATTCCAATTCTTTCTTTCCTTTTTTTTTTTTGTAAACAAAACGTATGTATCAGTAACATCACCAAGGTCTTCCATGTTCTTAATCATACAAATTTGTTGAATGAAATATACTTTCTTAAAGATGCTTTCTTGGAACCCTCTGACCATGTTCTAATTTGGACTCCCTGGATTCTAGATCTGTTGTATAACAACCATTATGGGATTCCTACCTCTCCCCGTTCGATTCTTAACTAGCTCTATGGTTTCTTAGAATTAGTAGCTTTATGTTTGAAGATTGATTTTTACTTCTGTTTGAGTTAAGCTCCAAGTAATTTTTTTCAGTAACAGTGCGTGAGAGGTCTATCACATCCTTGCATGTCTGAAAACGTCTTACTTTGCCCACATGCTTGCTGGACCCGGTATAGATATCCAGATTCAAGGCTGTGTTTTCCTTAAAACCTGAAAGGCTTTGTTCTAGTATCTTTTGACGTCCAGACAGGCTACCAAGTCCAGTGGCAGCTTGAATCCTTGTCCTTTCTTGGTAAACCGATTTGGTCTCTGATAGACACTCTTGATCTTCTAGATCTTCTCTGTACCTTCAGAATTTTGAAATTCCACCAGCACGTGTCTTGTAGTTTGTCTTTTTTCTCCATCTCATTCGGCTGCTGGTTTACCCAGTTCTGTGTGAAGACCAGTGTCTCCAGGTATGGGGAATGTTTGTTCATGATTTTCTCCCCTCTACTTTGTTCTCTCTTTGTGAGACTCCTAATAAATGGATGCTGGACATCTTCCATCTCTCTTCATTTTTCTTTCATGTTTTCATGCCTTTTATGTTTTGTTCTACCTTGTTGGAGATCTTGACATTTCTTTTCTAGCCTGTCCATTGAATTCCTTTTTTTATTTTCATAATGATTTGTAATTTCCCAAAACTCTGTTATTCTCTGGCTCCTTTAACTTTTCCCCCATTTTAATTTCATGGATACAATGTGTTCTCAAGTACCTTAGAGGTTATGACTTAAATGTGAATTTGTGCTTAGGTCCTCTTGTATTGCATGAATTATATGTTTTCTCTAGAATCCTGTGTTTGTATTTTCATCTTGGTCCCACTTTGTGTGGTTGTTTTCCTTAAATATCTAGGAATTCTTAGTCGTTTCTTCATCTGTGTTAATGAATTAATAAGGAAATTTCTATTTGGGGAATTAATTTTTTTTCTTTTGTTTCCTTACTGGTGTTATTTTCGCCTATAGTTGTGTTGGTTTGCATCTATAACAGATTTCTAAAATGTAGTCTTTAATCAATTTAATATATTAATCTAAAATAATTTTTACTTTAATTTTTAAATTTTTTTTTTTTTTGAGAGAGAGAGACAGAGCGTGAGCTGGGGAAGGGCAGAGACAGAGGGAGACACAGAATCGAAAGCTGGCTACAGACTCTGAACTGTCAGCACAGAGCCCAAAACTGAGCTCAAACTCAGGAACCTCGAGATCATGACCTAAGCTGAAGTCAGACACTTAACCGGCTGAGCCACCTAGGTGCCCCAAAATAATTTTTACTTAAAATTTATTTTTACTGTTTATTTATTTTTGAGAGGGAGAGAGAGAGAGAGAGAGAGAGAGAGAGCATGAGTAGGGGAGGGGCAGACAGAGAGAAAGAGAGAGAGAGGAGAGAGAGAGAGGGCGACACAGACTCAGAAGCAGGCTTCAGGCTCTGAGCTGTCAGCACAGAGCCTGATGCGGAGCTTGAACTCAGAAACCATGAGATCATGACCTGAGCCGATGTTGGACACTTAACCTACTGAGCCACCCAGGTGCTCAAGATAATTTTTACTTTAGAGCATATACCAAGCAAAATGGTAAAATGATCTTTTAAAAGAAGTTGTTTTTTTTTTTTAATGTTTATTTGTTTTTAAGAGAGACAGAGCATGAGCAAGGGAGGGGTAGAGAGAGAGGGAGACATAGAATCCAAGCAGGCTCCAGGCTCTGAGTTGTCAGCACAGAGCCTGACGCAGGGGCTAAACTCACAAACTGCAAGATCATGACTTGAGCTGAAGTTGGATGCTTAAGTGACTGAGCCACCCAGGTGCCCCCTAAATGATATTTTAAAACCCTAAGGGAGATTATAGAATTTTATATTAATATGAACAGGTTTTAAGAACCAAGTTTAAAAATTGATGATGTAAAGAATAGCTAGATTACGGGGCACCTGGGAGGCTCAGTCTTTTGAGGCACTGACTCTGGATTTCAGCTCAGGTTATGATCCCAGAGTCTTGGGATCGAGCCCTATGTTTGGCTCTGTGCTGAGTATGGAGCCTGCTTGAGATTCTCTCTCTGTCAGTCTCTCTCTCCTTTGGCCCTCTCCCCATTCATAATACCACTCTTTCTCTAGGAAAAAAAAATAGCTGAATTACTAAAATTGAAGTTTAGAACAATCTAAATTAAGGTTTATTAGATTAAATGATGCATATGGGTTTTCTTTTTTCATAGCAAGTGCCACTCTCACTTTGGTCTTTCTCTGTTCCTGTTACGTCATGATTTAGGTGCCCACGAACACATGATGTCCAATCTGTTGTTAGAAGCCCTTTGCACACAGCCTGCATGAACCCAGAACCTCCTGCCATGCTCGCCCTGGGTTGATTTTTTTTCCTCCCTCCCACTCGCTGGCATTTGCTGGTGCGAGTGGGCTGGCCTGGGGCTGGCTTTGGCCGCTTGGCTGCCCTGCAGTTCAGGACAGCTGTCCAAGAAGCCCAAGGGTGGGGGCCGGCTCCCCAGGACTCACTCAGCCCGTGCTCCCCAGGGCAGGAGAGGCCTCGCCGGCTGCCAGATTCCAGCCCTTCCTCTCAGTACGTACTCTGGAGTTCACCTCTTACTCATACTGTTTTACAAGCAGCACTTCAATTTTTTAAAAACCCACCTCAGAGTGACCTTCCCTGAGCACGTGATGAGTGGGGGCGGGGAAGAAGACAGGCCGCCATGGTCAACAATGAGGCCAGGGATTGTGTGTCTCTGACAGCACAGACCGGAAAAGCAAAGGTCTGACCTGGAACCCTGTTCTCTTCTTTCCTGCAGCGTGCTCTGAGGCATGGGCCTGGGAGATTCAGATAAGTAGGAATTCTTGTTCTTGTTGAACCCAGACTGGATGAGTCGGCCTCAGCTTAGCACCGGGATTTACTGATAGTGGCTGACAAGGTCCAGTCAGCGTGTGTTATAAGCAGAATTGTGTGCTCCCCAAATTCACATGCCGAAGCCCTGCCCCCACCCCGGTACCTCCGTTTTTGGAAATTGGGCCTTTAAAGATGTAATTGTTAAAATGGGGTCATTAGGGTAGGCCCTAATCTCATATGACTGGTGTCCCTATAATAAGAGGAAATTTGGATACAGAAGAAGAGACAGCAAACACGTGTACTCACAGAGGGACGGCCATGTGAGGACACAGTGAGAAGATGGGCATCCGCAAGCCGGGGAGAGAGGCCTCTGAAGCCAACCCGGCCAGCTGACACCTTGATCTTGAACTTTTGTCCTCCAGAACTGTGAAAAAATAAGTTTCTGTTGTTTTAGAGCCCAGTCTATGGTAGTTGGTTGTGGTAACCCTCACAAACTTGTACGGAACGTAAGCCGACAAATCCTGATTCCTTTCCTGCTGCGCTCAGGGATGAAGACGGAAGGCGGTCTCTGGGGCCTGGAAAGTATCCCCAACCTCTTGGATCTAATACCTGTGTCTTTGTCTTTACGATGCTGGTGCTATCAAGGAAAGATTCGGACTAGTCTCGCTGAGTTCTGAACTATTTTGTATCAAACATGTAGAGCTGTAGCGAGGGGAATCAGAGAGACCATAATTAGGAGAATTTTGCGGGTGTGCGAGAATAATTGTGTGGGATGTTAACTGAAATATGTGGCGAGGACCTGCTGCCACAAATGATGGCAATACGGGGCGCTTGGGTGGCTCAGTGAGTTAAGCGTCTGACTTCAGCTCAGGTCATGATCTTGCAGTCTGTGAGTTCAAGCCTCGTGTCAGGCTCTGTGCTGACAGCTCAGAGCCTGGAGCCTGCTTTGGATTCTGTGTCCCTTTCTCTCTGTCCCTCCTCCACTCAGGCACTGTCTCTGTCTCTGAAAGATGAATAAATGTTAAATTTTTTTTTATATGACAGCAGTAAAAATCTGGATGTTCTGGTTTGCCAAAGAATCTGACACCCTGGTAAGCTCCTGACCACTGAGGTTAAAATTCGAAGCCCCGTGGTTTGGTTGTGCAAAGCCTCATGAATGGAAACCATCCTTTTGACTTCATACAGGGTTTCCCTCTCCATCTCTTCAGTGCCGTTGCATTATCATTGGCATTTCTAGCAGCAGAATAATTTGAAAAACTTGAGCCCTGATAGGCCTAGATCTGACTTCAGTCTCAGGCTGTTGATTCTACATAGCTCTTTGCCTCTGTAGTCTCAGTTTTCCTTACTGAAAAAGGGAGATATTTGCTGCTCCCCATTTCACAGAGATATGATTTGGATGTTGTAGGCATTAATTTGCTATAAGAGAGTAGACTTTAGAAAGGCCCTTTTTTCCCATTGAACTTGGCCTTAAGAAAGTGTGATGTTGCCTCTCTGAGCCTCACTTCCCTCATCTGTGAAATGGGGATAGTAATGCCTACTTGAAAGGACATTGTAACACAGGAACATATGGAAAGCACCTTGCGTTAATCCTTGCATACTTTAAGAGCTCAAAAAGTTAGCCATTGATGGATGATCACAATCATGACAGTTTCAAATCATTGACATTAACAAGAGGTGACTTTGTTGCCTTGGATGTGTCCTGAACGATTATTCTGTCCCATAAAAGGAGCATCTGCCTTAAGACTCAGGTTAGGGAAACTATGTAACATGAGGGTTAATGGAAAGAGGTGTAGGATTTAGTATAATGTATGGAAATGTAACTATAGAATGAGGTCTTATTCCTTTAACCTACAAACAGTGAAATCTCAGTATACTCCATAGAGCAGCCTTTCGCCAACTGTTACATGCATGTAAATTGCCTGGAGACCTCGTTAAAAGCAGGTTCTGATTTGGTAGGTGGGAGTGGGGTTGGTGCTGAGGGTGTACAGTTCTTGCGAGTTCCTAGGTGATGGCGATGCTACCTCCCCAGGTGGGCTTGCCGCAGTAGGGCCCTGGAGTAGACGGTAAAGCTGACTAGGATCCCAGCTGGTTTGTAAATCCCGCTACTGTCAACCAGCAGTTATTTTCTATTGATTTATATTAAACTTCAGAATAATTTTGTTTTCATTCTCTTTTTAAATTGCAAGGGGTTTTGCTACTTCCCTGCCCAGGCCTCTCTGTCTAGTACTTGCAATTAAAAAAAAAAATAAGAATGACTATGATGATAACTAGTATTTATACAGAGGTTACTATGTACAGGAACTGTTCATTTAAATTCTCAGAAGACCCCGTAAAGAAGGTGCTCTATTTACTCCCCATCTTACAGGTATGAAAACTGAGGCACATATAGATAAAATAATTTGCTCAGATCACTCACGTTGTGCATGGCAATCAGGATCATTGTAGGAGTTTATTTAAAGGAGCCCTGTGTAGGGGCGCCTGGGTGGCTCAGTCGGTCAAATGTCTGACTTCGGCTCAGGTCATGATCTCACAGTTGGTGGGTTCGAGCCCCGCATTGGGAGCCTGCTATGAGTTCTGTGTCTCCCTCTCTCTCCCGCTCTGCCACTCATGCTCTGTCTCTGTCTCTCAAAAATAAATAAACATTAAAATTTTTTTTTTTAAAAAGGAGCCCTGTGTAAATCAGAGCCCCTAGGAATAGCTGGAACAGTTCACTCTAATTCATCAGTTTTTATTACTCCCACTTCGCTTTCATCACATTTTACAAAATGCAGCGTCCACCCTGATAGGGCCAGTGACTGTGGTGTCTATCGGAAAGGCAGTCCCAGACCACATGCAGAGGCCCGGACTTGTGGAGGGCGCCCGGGGCTAGACCCCGCACCGTCAGCCCAGCTGGGGTTTGCTAAGTAACAAAAACTTTGAGGGTGAAGGTCGCAGCAAGCGAGGCAGATCCTGCTTCCATCCTAATTTGAGTGTAAATTCAACTTTTATCAACCAAATATTATTTCTTTTTTTTAACGCTTATTTATATTTGAGGGGGAGAGAGAGGGAGCATGCATGCAAAGCAGGGGAAGAGCAGAGAGAAGGAGAGAGGAGGATTCAAAGCGGGCTCTGCACTGACGGTAGAGAGCCCGATGCCAGGCTCGAACTCAGGAACCATGAGGTCATGACTTGAGCCCAAGTCAGACTCTCAACAGACTGAGCTGCCCAGGCGCCCCTCCCCCACCAAATATTATTATTATTATTATTTTGACCGTTCTCACTTAATTTTTCTTTTACAAATAGTTTATTGACAAGTTGGTTACCATATAACACCCAGTGCTCATCCGCACAAGTGCCCTCCTCCATGCCCATCCCCCCACACCCATCAGTCCTCCGTTTTTGTCAGCGTTCAAGAGTCTCCCCCTTTCCTCCACTGTTTCCCCCCTTCTTCCATTGATTTACATTAAACTTCAGGGGCACCTGGGTGGCTCAGTCGGTTAAGCGTCCGACTTCGGCTCAGGTCATCATCTCACGGTTCCTGGGTTCGAGCCCCGCGTGGGGCTCTGTACTGACAGCTCAGAGCCTGGAGTCTGCTTCAGATTCTGTGTCTCCCTCTCTCTGACCCTCCCCTGCTCACGCTGTCTCTCTCTCTCAAAAATAAATAAAACATACTTTTAAAAAACCTTCAGAAAGTTCATTTTTCACTTTACCTTGGCAGGACTGTTAATACTGTCCTGCCCCCACCTCATACTCTAAAAACGCCAAAATAAGAAAAAGAATAAAGATAAAGATAAGACTAAGTAAGAACAAAAGTAAGATTGCCACACACCTGCAAGCCTTCACTGTAGGGCTGGGGGCCCTTCCGACAAGACCTGTAGTGGGCAGACCTGAGCGCGTTCACGGGCAAGGACAGGGGACCTGATGTTCGGGGCTGTGTACTTGACAGTTCGGGGATAGCACGCGCACTGGAGAGCGCTGCTGGGAGCGTGTGGCTGGTGTGACCCCTGCCTGAACTGCTCACTCCTCCTGGGACCTGGGATGAGCCACTCACTGACCTTCCTTTTCCTCCTTTCCAAAATGAAAAGATTGGACAGGATGGGAATTTTTCGAAGAGTATGTTTTGTTTTTAGCTGTGGAACCTTTCTTCAAACAAAGGCTTGTATGGAAGTTCAGAAGATGAAGCAGACGAACAGCAGTTTTCTTTGGTGGAAGTTGGGGTGGAGCCCAGAATCAACCCTTCACCCCCAGCCCCTCACCAATCCCTGGAAAGCCTGATTATTCTGTATATGAGCTTCAAAACACCCAGCGTAGATGATCTAAAGACCCCCCAAGTTCCACACCCTCTGTGTCTGTGTGCCTAAAGGAATAGAACACAGGGTGTCGGGAGGCTTCTGTTTGCAAGAGATACTTGACTGCTAAAGGCAACTTTGTCTTGATCCCAGAGGCTTTTTAGGAAGTCTAAAAACATTTAGCAAGGTATCCTCAGTGTTGGCTTATTTAAAAAAAAATTAATGTTTTTTTTTTTTATTTCTGAGAGAGAGAGAGAGAGCAAGTGGGGGAGGGACAGAGAGAGAGGGAGACACAGAATCTGAAGCAGGCTCCAGGCTCCGAGCTGTCAGCACGGAACCCAACACGGGACCGAACTCGTGAATGGTGAAATCATGACCTGAGCTGAAGTCAGATGCACAACCGACTGAACCACCCAGGCGCCCCTGTGTTGGCTTATTTTGAAAAGCTTAATACAGGCTGTTGTTTTTTTCTGCATTAGGGAAACCCCTTAAACTAGACTTAGCCTCTTGAATTTGGAATAGGGTGGAAGGAGTTTTGTTTTGGTTTTTTGATTGTATTAATCAAGTTGTGATACATGTAATTACAGACTAGCCTAACTCCCTTTGGATTTTCAGATGAATGTTGAAAGCGGGCAGAGACAAACCATTAAGACTTTCAAAAGTCAAAGACTTTTGACTTTCAAGGAAAGTCTTTGGAATAATTAGTTTGCATGAGACCCTAAGTACATGGTTGCTTGCATTTAGAGACTAAGTGTGAATGTTTTACTGTCAGTAAACTGTTAAGTAGGTGGGATCATACAGAATGTTAAATTAAAATTAAAGTTCCCCAGAGTAAGCTGGAAAGTTGAATCAGAGTCAGCGGTTTGAGGGAGCGTTCTTATCCTTATTGGAGAGTGGCCTATTTTCTCTTCCCACTGACTTTGAATGTAGCTTCCAAAGAGGTGGTGGACCAGCTTGGGAGTGGTACACACAGTGGAAGGTATAGGCGAGATGAAATGATGTAGCAACATTGCCAGGGCAGCTCTGTGTCTTATAGGTATTTATACTGTTTTCTTATGCTGCCCTCTGAGCATAGCACAGTCAATAAATATCCCCCTTCATTCTCTAGCGGTGAAGCTATGTGTGAATACTTAGCAGCCACTGTGGTTATATATCACTTGTGGACCAAATGGTAATTAGTGTAGAAATTATAAAAATCCAGACTCTAGTGGAGCGCCCAGGAGGGTCAGTCAGCAAAGCCACCAACTTTGGCTCAGGCCATGATCTTACCATTTGTAAGTTCAAGCCCCATACCAGGCTCTGTTTTGACAGCTCAGAGCCTGGAGCCTGCTTCGGATTCTATCTCCCTTTCTCTCTGCCCCTCCCCTGCTCATGCTCTGTCTGCCTCTGCCTCTTAAAAAATAAGTAAACATTAAAAAAAAATTTTAAAAAATAGCCAGACTCTAGTAAATCATTATGACTTAACTCAATGTTTGATCCTCTTACCATGAAAGCAGGGTAGAATCTCTTCATTCCGTAATAATCTTCTTCCTTTCAGACTCTACCCTCAGCACTTTTTCAAAGGCACAGAAAGATCAGAATCGCCTGGTTCCTACGGCTTATTGGTGTCAAATGAGTCACTGAAGGGAAATGCCTGTTGCTTTTGCAGGGGATACAGAACACCCTTTAATCCCATTTCCCAGCTTGGCAGCTGGGTGTGAGAGTCAAGGCAGATGAAATGATAAGGGGATGAGGAGAGAATAAGTCCCTTGCTGTCATCTCCTTTGCTGTGGGTGGGCAATGTGGAGTTCCGTTCCTTCTTCTTCCCTTTTTGTTTCAAAAGATTTGCATGAATAACCTCCTTGATGTTGGTTAGGTGGTAATTGTGGATTCCTTCAGCAGGACAATGGGGAGAAGCTTAAAGATGTTCAGACTGAGTCACATCTCAGTACAGTCCCTGCTTCTCTGTCTACAAGTTGTGACCGTGAGAATTACTTCCTCTCTAGACTTCATTTTCTTATCTGTAAAAGAGGAATTAATAACACCCTTCTTCTAAGTACTTAACTTCTAAGGTTGCTCTGAGGGAAAAATGGAAAGAGGCATGTGAGAAATGCTTATCATAGTCCCTGGGACAGAAAAACCATTAGGAAAATATTAGCTCCATTTTGGGGTATGGAAATGTCATTGGGGTCTGGAAGGGTCTTCTTCTTTATTGAATATGACCTTTGACGAAATGTAGTTTTCATCTTGCCTGATGGAATCATTTTTCTTATGGAATTCAATTTGCTTATGGTTCTTTCTCTTCTGCCAAGTTTGAAAGGTGAGGTCAGGGCCCTGTGAATGTTTTGTTATTGATACCTGCCATTTCTCTGTCTCGGCTCTGGTCGTAAATCGTATTACGGTAGGCCTCATCTCCTAGGCCAGGTCTTTTAACACAATCTGTTGTGCTGTTTGCCTAAGAACATGGGCATCTCTGTTCCCAGAGTGTGGTCGTGTCACTTAGGACCACACCTTACTCGCAGACGGAGCCAGGCGCCATGGCCCGTTGCAGCCCCCAAACAGCAGGACTGCACCTTGCCAGGCAGAACTGACCCGCTTGTACATTCTGTGCTGCCTTGAGAAAGTCCCTAAATTCCTCTGGCTTTCGGATTTTTCATCTCTGGCTTTCGGATTTTTCATCTCTGATGCTATGAAGTGAGTTATCTCAAAAATCCCATCTAGCATTCTTCCTTCTTATGAACAGTGTTTTCTAACCTCTGTGTTGTGCTAAGTTATGACTGGTGCCAGGGTTAAGTTCTCTGGACAAATACATTTAGGAAATCTTTCTTACGTTATTCTTCCCTTACAGAGTTACAAGGCACACATGCCTATTAATGTCTCTGAGAAGCCCTGTGGTTAAGAAACCTGTCTAACAATGCATAATCAGGCATTTCTTGGCTATAGGTGAATACGCAAATTGAAGCATTTTTTATTTATTAATTTTGCTAACTGACGATCGCTTTCCTGGGAAGAGTTCCGAGGGGTTCTGAGGGAGACTCTTGCACTCCAGGTTCCTAGATGACTGAGTAATGTAAGGAAAAGAACACACAGCAGTATCTCTGATTTTTAAATGACCTCGTAGAAGTACCATTGCCGTGTTTCTTAGAAAATCATTGCACATTTTCATTTATTATTTTTTAAAGTTTATTTATTTTGAGAGAGACAGAGACAAGCACAAGTGGGGGAGGGGCAGAGAGAGAGAGTGAGAGAGAGAATCCCAAGCAGGCTCCATGCTGCCAGCACAGAGCCGGATGTGGGGCTCAAACCCATGAAACTGCAAATTCAGGACCCAAGCCGAAACCAAAAGTCAGACGCTTAATCAACTGAGCCACCAGGCTCCCCTATCGCTGTACATTTTAAACAGTTTTTTGAGCAATTGATTTCTGGATCACACCTAACAGAAGTCAAATCTGGGGGGTCATGGCTTAGAAGGAACTGCTTTATTCACTAATTTGTTCGAAAGGTCAAAATTTCAATATTAAATTGCACTCCACCCCCAGCCAGCCCTACACTGCAAAAGGGAAAGAACCCATGCAAGTTGCTTTTAACTAGAATCCTGGTTTAGCCCCAGAACATAACTTTAGCAGTACGCATATTTTCTCCTTCCCTCTTTCCTTTAAAATCCAGTAGGAATCAGAATCTAAGATTTCAAGGGAGTAGGAAAAACCAGCTTCCATTACATTTGAAATGAAGCCAATTTTTAAAAAATGTAGTCATGGAGCACCTGGGTAGCCCAGTTGGTTAAGCATCCACCTTCGGCTCAGGTCATGATCTCATGATTCATGGGTTCGAGCCCTGCGTCAGGCTCTGTGCTAACAGTTCAGCACCTAGAGCTTGTTTTGGATTCTGTGTCTCCCTCTCTCTCTGCCCCTCCCTTGCTCACACTCTGTCTCTATCTCTTTCAAAAATAAACATTAAATTTTTTTTTTTAATGCCATCATGAAGGACTTCTGTTCCATTGTTCTGTAAGAATATTAAGACATGAACCAAAAACCCATCAGGGTGAAGCGTGAAATCACAGTCATGAGAATGTTAGGCATTGGGTGTAATCAGAAGATTTCAATCAATGTGACTGGCCTTTTGGCAGCAGCTGACATAAGTCAGCGCTGCAGATGCCAAACATTTTATCAATGAGTGGTCCAGTTGTGATCCTGTGTCTGGCGCCTGGTGCTTCGGCCAAGTCAGGAGGACGTTATCAGAGGCACAAAGTTCTAGGCAGTGGCCTGGACGAGGAGGAGGGTGGATGGGGTAATTCAAGAGCATAGCTCTCCCCAGAGCCATTTCAAAACAAACCCAAAAGCCGCCAAGACCAGGAAGAAAGTGAGCTGGGGACGTGCAATGAATCAAACTTTATATTTAAGCAAGTGATCATGTAGTCTTTCCCTCCAGTGAGTACGTTGTGGACTTTCGATTATATTAATATCTCAGAATGGGCGCTGATGCTTGTGTCTTTATGACAGTTATTAAATGGTTTCCCTCACACTTTAAACAATCAGGCCAGTTTCCTTCCTCTTAGCCTGTAAATGTATCTGATGCTGGGGTTATTTATCCTAAGTGTCTCTTTCCATTTAAACTGTCTCTTCCTAACGTTTCCAGCTTGCAAAAGCCCTGGTGTTCAAAACAAGCTGGACTGTGGGTGGCGGGTAATCCAACCCAGCATCAGGGCATTCCGGACCAAAGGAAAAAATGCCTCTTTCCTGAGCCTTTCCGGATGAGGTCATTGTTTTCAGACAGCCTGTACCTAATATACACGGGCGCAAAGTCCACGGCTTGCCTCATACCAGTGTTTTGTCAGAGAATCACATCCAAAGCCATGAGGAAGAGTCAGGCTGTTAGTAAAAGGAACCTCTTCGAGTTATAGTAGTTTTGTTAAATCCTTGTATTGAAAAAAGCAGTTAAGAGCCCATCTGGTGAGACAGTAATTAAGTGAAAAAAGAAGGCAGAAGGCTTGGGAAGTTCCATCTTGTCTCTCTTTGCCTCATGTTTCTGAGTTACTGTGAAATGACAGGGACCAGAATCTGGATTCTGGATGGTGCAGAGTGGAGGAAAATCCGAGGACTATTTGGGGTGTGTTTTAATGTCAGCTTCCCAGGAAGGATGGTTTTCTGCAAGTGTGATTTCAGGTGAATGGGTGTGTTTTTAAGACTGGCCTTTAGGGGCACCTGGGTGGCTCAGGTCATGATCTCGTGGCTCGTGTGTTCGAGCCCAGCATCGGGCTCTGTGCTGACAGCTCAGAACCTGGAGCCTGCTTCAGATTTTGTGTCCCTCTCTCTCTCTAACCCTCCCCTGCTCTCTCTCTCTCTCTCTCTCACTCTCTCTCAGAAATAAGTAAAAACATTAAAAAAAAAAACAAGAAAAAAAAAGATTGGCCTTTAGATCTAATTGGGAGGAGACAGAGCAGCGAAAAGGGGGTGAGGATTCTGTACAGGAGGAAGGAGCTAGAATCCTGCAGGAAACTTCTCATTCTTCCTGAGCTGGCTGTGGCACACCCTCTGGATGGCACACCCCTCTCCGGAGTCCAGCTCAGCCCACGAACTCCTGGGAGGAAGGCCAGGCCACCAGCCTTTCCTCGGAGGAGTGGATGTCATCCTTCGTGTGCCCAGCCACCTTGCGAAGAAAAGCTGAAATCTTAGCTTTAAGGTTTGTGCATGTTAATGACCTGGGAACAGACTGAGTTCATGGATCCTCATCACATGGTTGAAGACAACCAAGGTTTGTTTGTTCGTTTGTAAACTGGTCACATGTGCCGCCTAGGGAAGATCGTGTCTTTGGAGAGAGGGGCGCTTGGGTGGCTCACTTGGTTTAGTGTCCGACTCTTGGTTTCAGCTCAGTTTTGGGGGGTCGAGCCCTGCTTTGGACTCTGCTAACAGTGCGGAGCCTCCTTGGGATTCACTCTCCCTCTCTCTCTGCCCCATCCCCCGCTGACTTCTATACATGCACTCTTTTTCTCTCTCTCAACATAAATAAATATTAAAAGAAAAGTTAAAAAAAGATGGGGAGAGATGCAGAGACATTTCCGTTGGTTAAAATAGTTTTATGCTTATTCTAATAGGTTAATACTGTTTACGTGTCTGTTTTTGGATAAAATACATATCTTATATATCAGCATATTTAAAGATATTATTAATATAACGGGGTTTTAAAATCAACCTGAGTGTTTTATAGCAGGGATCCAGCTAAATTAAATTAAAATTAGATTGGTTTGTTGGAGCATTTTATTTTTTTTATTAAAAAATTTTTTTTAATGTTTATTTTTTAGAGAGAGAGTGTGTGACAGAGCGTGAGTGGGGGAGGGACAGGAGAGGAGGGAGACAGAATCTGAAGCAGGCTCCAGGCTCTGAGCTGACAGCACAGGGCCCGACCTGGGGCTTGAGATCGAGAACTGAGCTGAAGTAGGATGCTTAACCGACTGAGCCACCCCCGGGGATGGAGCACTTTAAAAAGAGTCATTAGTGACTATGAGTAAGCCCTGTGATCCCTTTCTCCTCCTGTACTCTCTTTTTCTTTTATAACCTATTTCCGTGACAATACTTGCGTGTTAACATAGCTTTGAAATGAATTCTTTCCTTCTTATGATATAGTTTTTGTGCCCCTGTGTGAGGCACCTAAGTGCCATCTCTAGAGTGCTTTCCTCTTACATGTGTTTTGTGGGAGTTTGTTCCCTGGTGTGGCTGGCTTCAGGAGTGACCCAGCTTATCTTGATCAGCATCGCCAGGGACTGGCAGACAACACCCAAACTTCAGAGGCGGCCCAGCACAATCCTGTGGGCTGCTCCATTGAAACCAGCAGACTGTGTCAATTCATCCTGCTGCTTTTGATCCTCAGCCCCTTAAGATAAGAGATCGTAACTTATTTTGGTTTCTGGAGAAGAGGCTGGTGGGTAATTCCATGGAAGGCAGATACGCTCTGGTACCTTCCCACCTTCACTTCTGAGCACCCTGCCCCTCTCGGTTTCCCAGGACCTCCGGTGAGCTTGGCTTTGCATTCCTACCCAGGGTAGGTGGGACCCGGGAGCCTGGGTCTGTGGTGCTTCACATGTACACACTTGTTGAGAGACACAAAGGAATTGGAGGTTGGCACACCCTGTAGCTGATGAATAATTCATGGCGGCTTCTAGTGCCGTAGAACTTTCTCCTGTAAATGAACATTATTTTGAAAGACAGCACTGATTTGAAAATCTGGAAATGTTTAATATTCTTTATGGACCTGCCTTAGACCTTTTCCAGGAAGACAAAAGTGAACAGGCATCAGAATAAAAACATTTAAAGCTGGCAGTGGGTGGTAAGCCAGCTGTGCCGAAACAGGTTCCCCCTCGTTCTTTCTCAAGTGTCACATCACCTGATGTCACAAAAGGCCTCTAAATTCTTAGATAATCTCTGGGCTCTCCTCGAAGATAGACTCTGAAGGGTAGTGAGAAGACTGTGCATATTAATGAGTATTAATGTATTACTAGTGTTTTGAGTTGGGAACTATGATTCTGTGGCTTTTCCTTAGGGAAAGGGATAAAATTAGAATATCCCAAGATGCCTGCATGTGTCTATTTGAATCCGCTTGATGCCCTTTGTTTTCCCTGAACTGTAAGAAGAGTGGATTTTAGTTTTAATTTCCAGGAAACGTAGGCCAGGCTTTAGAAAACCTTACACGATAGAGAGATTATAAGTAAACAGAGTAAGCCATATATCTGATTATATTTTTTGAGGTCAAACTGGGGGAAAAAAAGAAATTCCTTCAAAAGAATTTCATTTCTTTTTTCCCACTTTTTGACTACTCTCTTTCCACTCCATGGCATATTTTTAAGGGATTTGGAGTCTTTCCACTTGCTGCCAGCTGGAATTTACAGAAAGTATATCTCTAGAACATTCAACAGTTGACTTGAATCCCGGTCATAATTAAATTGGAAGGTTGGCAGATTATTCTGAGACTCAAAAACAGGCACACCTTATGCTTGGAACATAAGGAGTTTCACTACTCTGCATTGTTTTAAAGAGTATTCTCCATTGGGAAAATTGATTATATATTTTCATTACTTTGTTTTTTAAAATAGAAGGATATTCTGAATGGATATATAATGAATAAGTTTAACCATGCTTAAATTTTGTTTCTTGTTCTTTTTGCTGGATCCCTGATGCTTTAAAGCTTTAACAAAGCTTTCCCTGCCCACCCATCCCTCTTTAATAAGAGTACATCATCCTGCCCTTTCTCTCCTGGCACACCTTGAAAGCTTTAGCTGGTTAGATGACTGTTGATTTACTACCTTCTGCTCTAAATGATATGCTTAGAGCTGGTGTTTGCATATGATTAGTAGTAACGTAAGCAGTAGGAGACACCCAGCCTTCTCTTTTATATTAAAATCGAACTGTGGGGGCACCTGGCTGGCTGGCCAGTGGAGCATGTGATTCTTGATTTGGGGGTTGTGGGTTTGAGCCCCACGTTAGGTATAGAGGTTACTTAGAAATAAAATCTTTTAAAAAATATGATAGTTGACATGTACTACTCCGTCGTAGTATTTTAAAGGTTGGGGTGATAGTCAGGATATCAATTCAAAACATTGGGATTTTTGCAGGGATTATCTCTAAAGGCCATTCCTTTCCAGAAAGCGGGTGGGGGAGGAAGACAACGTGCTGATGCACACTCCTCTTAGATCTCATCCGAGAGAACGGAACGCTGGACAGGTTTTTCTGCTTTAAGAGGCAGTTATGGCTGCCAGTTGCAAATGAGCTCTGCCAAGGTCGGTGACCAGGGGGCCAATTAGAGCATGACATTGCCAGGGACAGCCCCAGCAGTGGGAGTGGGCTGCGGGAACACTGGGCATTAGGTTTTCATAGGACAGGCGACAACAGAATGGGCCTTCAGAGGGCTTGTCTTCGTCTCTCCTCCCCCCTGCCCTCTATGCTTGCAGGCTTCCTAGCTTCTGACTATATCACATTACCTTGACCGCCCTTGAAGACCGCATATCTTGAAGATCTTAATGGAATAGAAACTCTCTGGGCCTGGCATTACTCTTCTTCTAATACTTTTCATGGGAATCATACCTCGTGCTGACACGTGAATTGAAATGGTGGAGAGAGCTAGAAGGTGAACTGGGATGCACCGTGCTCGTAGAGAAGAGGTCACTGAGTTAGTGGAATAATATTTTGTGGAAGGCACATCTCTGGACTCTTTTCAAATGATTTAAATGGTCTGTTTTCCATGTTTTTTCCTATATAAGGTGGGGTTCGCTATGTGAACCCCCAAACACATGTACAGATTCATGAATTTAATTAGCCACTTTACTTTTGAGGCTCTTGGCCTCACCCATGTCTTCATTTTTTTTTTTAACTTTAAAGGAATTCTCACTGTAATAGTCTCTCTCTAATTGGTAGGTCTTCTTCCTTGAGGAGGGTCTACTGAGGTGTCATTGAGCCCTCCCCACACTTGGCTCGAAAGCAGCTCATTAATGTTCTCTGTGTTATCATTAATTTACTAAGCATCTCTCAGCAGGTGGCAGACACTGTGCTAGGTGCTAGGTGCTGTGCAGGATAAATCTCTGTCACTTAGAATCTATAACCTTGGAAGGACCACTGGCATTATGAGCCAGAGATGAGCTGAGCAACTAACCTACATGACAAATTAATAAGTTCCTTATTAGGGTGAAGAATGCAGGCGTCGGAATATAAGATTAAGGGGAGGTAGTCACCGAAGGAGATTAGGATGCTGGGAAGGCCGCGGGGCTCCTTGGGATAGAGATGAGTCCGGTTGTTTTAAGGGTCATGATCTGACCACAGATCACTTCTCAGCATGGCTCTAGCATAGGGGAAGTTTGCCTCCTGTTCTCCGGGGACCATCTGTGCCCTTTCTTACTGGCAGCACCACAAGGATTGGGGATTTAATTTTCCCCTTGCTAAAAAGTGGTATTCTTTGGTGAATTTCAAAGTTATTTTTTCTAATGTCAACCTATAACTTTGAAGTGGCAGAAGGAAAGCGGGTTCCTTCTAGACACAGTGTCAAGCTCTTGAGCTCTAGGGACTGAGAGATTTGGTTCCCATCATGGCTTGGATACCTACTATCTTGAGCAAGTGTCTTAGTTTCTCCAAGCCTCCGTCTCCACCTCTATAAAATGGAGCTAATCGTACTACCTGCTTTATAAGACTGTGGGCATTAAATAAGAATGTTTATGCTTTTAAAACCCATGATACAGTGCCCTACATGTAATGACGAATGACTTATACGATTACCGATTGTAGTTTCACCTGAGAAATATAGGTGCTTCCAAATTATTTACTTTGTGGAGTAGTGCTTTTGAATCCAAGACCTTGATTCTAGTTTGGTTGTTTTATTTTTATGTGTGCATTTTATTTGATTTATTTTTAATTATACAAATCATTCAAGAATAAGCTTTTGCTGTAAAAATTTCAAACAGTATATGAAAGGTAAAAGCTTCCCTTGACCACCATCCAAACCAAGGGGGGAACTATTATTACCGGATCTATTTATTCATTTTATTTTCATCAAAGTCATTTACATTCCTAGTTTTTTTTTTTATTATTTCTAGGAGAGAGAGAGAGACAACATGAGCAGGGGAGGGCCAGAGAGAGAGGGAGACACAGACTCTGAAACAGGCTCCAGGCTCTGAGCTGGCAGTCAGCACAGAGCCCGACGCGGGGCGCGAACCCACAAACCGCGAGATCACGACCCAAGCGAAAGTCAGATGCTTAACCGACTAAGCCACCCAGGCACCCCTACATTCCTAGTTTTAAAAATGAAATAGTGTCTCTCCCATGAATGGAGACAAAGGAATGAAAGCCAAGGCTTCTAGAGTGTTTCTGGCCTGACTTCCTAGAATGACCCATCCCTCCCTGTTACTAAGTGTAGCTCTTCGTTTATCTATTTCAGTAGTTTCTTCTGACACATGACACATCATGGTTTTTAAAAGTTGAGGGTGCCATTTCTAGCCTTTGTGTTTCAGACATTGTCAATTGTTAATAGGAGAGAAGAGTTAAATCCTAACCTTGCCTTTGTAGTAAATCAATGGATAATGTCTGCAATAAAAAAAAAAAATATCAAGAGATGGCCATAAAAACATCTTATTTAGAGAGATGGAATTAAGTATCAGAATAAATAGCAAAAGAGTTCAAATAAGATCCCCCTCTCTCTTATCCCATTCCACGTACAGAGAAAAGGACTTTCCAGCTTGGCACAATGTCTCATGGCATCTTCAGCTGGCGCCTGTGAGGCTTAGTCTCCAGGCAGAAAGAAGATGAGGAGGGGAATGTGGGTTTAACTTCTTCCCATGAAGACAGTCACGTCTGTTCCATCTTACCCTTCCTCCCTGCCTTCAGTGGTTGCCTCATGCCCCCCAATCGCAGGCCCTTCCTGGTTTGCCCCTAGTTGACATCACTCCCTTCGGCTTCAGTTAGAGCCTCCCCATCTGTGCATGTGTCCTTCATTCACTTTCTAGCTTCCAGAACTGTGTCGACATCTCGTCTGTAGTTGTTCCGCTCTTGTTCTTTTTGGGGTTTTGTGAAGATGCAGAGATAAGTGCATGATCAAAGAACCACGTTTAACCAGAGGCTCAAAGTTTGTGTAGATTTTGGCACTCAATTACTGTTTTATGCTCTAATTATCTCACATTTGATTTTCTTTCTTACAGCAGAATTGTAAGGTCGTGGATATGAGAAACTATGATTTTTATGTCTTTCAGAAATCTCAGTAATGAGCACATGGTGGGGGCTCACTCCATCTTATTGATTAGTTATTTATCTCCAGCTATTGGGCTGGCAAGGGACATTCATATACACTACCTTTAACAGTAGAGTCATGTAAAAACCAGGTCCCTTAAAAAAAATTGCAACTTTCTCATTTTTGCCTTTAAGATTCCAAGAAAATGTCGGGGCGCCTGGGTGGCTTAGTCGGTTAAGCGTCCGACTTTCGCTTAGGTCACGATCTCGTGGTTCGTGGGTTCGAGCCCCGTGTCGGGCTCTGTGCTGACTGCCAGCTCAGAGCCTGGAGCCTGTTTTGGAGTCTGTGACTCCCTCTCTCTCTCTGACCCTCCCCTGCTCACGCTGTCTCTCTCTCTCTCTCTCTCCTAGAAATAAATAAAAAAAAAAAAACATTAAAAAAAAATTTAAAAAAAAAGATTCCAAGGAAATGTCAGTATTAGCAGTGAGTACTTTCAGACGGGGTAAACTTGTGTCAATTACGTATTGCTGTCTCATAACCATTCCAGAATTCAGAAACTTAAAGCAGTGATCGTTTATTATGTTTCGCGAGTCTGCAGGCCAAGGATCAGTTGCTTGCGGTGGAATTAGCAGGCAGTTTGGCTGACTTACTCACACGTCTGGAGCTGGCTCTGCTCCATGCGTCTCTCCCCCTCCTCTTGGGACGTGCAGGCTGTCCCAGTCATGCCCGCATCCCAGTGACAGAGAAGGACAAGAGAACAAGCACAAACATGCATGATGTCTTACAGCCTAAGTTCAGACTGGCACTTGGGCACATTCTCCTCCACTCTTCAGGCTGGAGCAACTCATGTGGTCAAGCCAAAGTGAGTGGCCATCGGAAACCAATGTGGCAAAGGACTTGGCCACAGGGAGGGAGAAATTGGAGTCACGAAAACAATCTGTCATACCTTCTATGCCGTAGTGATAGCATTGGTATGAACCAGCGCTATGACACACGCTGAAATAAATGTGACACACACTCAACGCTATGACACACCCACAGTTAAACTGAGAGTACATTTTTTTTTTTATTTTAGAGACGAGAAAGATAGTGTTAACTCTCGGAGACCTTGCCTACCATACTTGAGGAAAGATCTACAGATGAAACCAATGAATAAGATGTTTGTTGAGCAAAACGCTAAGAAGTAGAAGTTTGGACATTTTGTATGACCACACTAAGCAAACCTTTTGTAAATGACGAGGTAGAAACTATTTTAGCCTTTGTCAGCCAAATAGTCTTTGTTGCAACTCACCAGCTGTGATTAGAACACAAAAGCAGCCACGGAAGACACCAAAATGAATGGATATAACTGTGTTCCAGTAAAACTTTATTTGCAAAAACAAACCGCAGGCATTAGCTTATAGGCTACTGACCTAGAATATTGACGGACATAAAAAAAAAGTCAGCTATGGAAGCCTTTTTGAAAAAGGAACAACTATTTTGAAGACCGTAAAGATTAAGTTAACTTAACAAGATATGTTTTCGAGAAGCCAGTAAAACCGGTCTGGTCATTCCACAGATAAATTTTTCAACAGGTTAATGTGGTCCAGTCTGAGCACAAAGGCCACACTCTTCAACAGTATTACTAGTTGTGACAAATCATTTCTGCTTTTAAAAGCCTGTTTGAAAACATGCTTACTAAGAACGTTAATGTTTTTGTTTTTCGCCGGAGAATGAGGGGGAAAAAAGGTTTAGAAATGAAGTAAAAAAAAACCTAATTAACATGATTTGGCTTTATGCTCCTTTGAAAATTTAATTTGACCAATGTGACCTAGATTTGTAGAAGACAACTAAGGGGATTAATAGAGATGATTTATTTTTAACTGTTAAGAATATGCAGGAATCAAGTGGGCATTTTTCCACCTCAAATGTATTTCACTTAGCATTTACTTAGCAGAATTCATGTTTCCCCCCATTTTTGAAGGTAGAAAAAAAGCTCAGAATACTGTGGGAAATAAAGGGTTTTGTGTTTTGTTATGTTTTCTCAAAATATTCAATACCTGTTTATTCATTTACATTCAACTTGTCAGTAGCCTGTACTTGGGTAGATTTCTGCTCCTTAAATCCAGATACAGAAATTTGGAGTGTGGTTTTTGGAAAGGTGGGAAGCAGAAATGCTCCGTGGGTAAGAGTCTTAATTCTATTAAATGTTTCCTAAAGCTTCATATCTTTCTTGAGTGTTTCTTGGCTTTTCTCTCCCTGTGGAAGATGTGAAATATACATGGAAGACAAGGACTGGAAGGTATTGATCAATTTCAGTCATTCTGCAATTAGTTTTTGAGCTCTCGCTTCATGCCAGTCACTGTCCTGGGATGTGGAGTCACCAAAGGAAAAAGCTGCCACCCCCTCTGCCCCCCTCAGTGGTACACAGGGGCCAGCAGCGGCTACAGATGGACAAGTGGACCACAACATGTCAGACATGCCCGTGGGTCCCAGGGGCGGCTGGTCTCCTTTAGAAGTAAGAGGATTTTCCCCAGGTAAATAAACTCCCTCCTGATTTTACATACAGATGATTAAAATAAAACCACCTTAAAAGGATTTAGAATTCTCCATTCCTAATCATTATATCTGAGTTTGGTGATAAAATAAAAAGAACTATCTTGGGAGGTTTGAGGACACAATAATTTGAAATCCCCTGAGTTTCTTGGAAAAACACCATTTTCCCAGGTAACGTGATCATGTAAGTCCATTCATCTTTATGTAGGATATATTTATATGTGTTTTCCTTCTTTTCTTGGGGAATTCTCTTCCTGCTACATCAGTTACTTTCCTAGTGTTAAGCGTTGAATCGTCACCCTATAAAACATGAGTTCTTGGGGTGCCTAGGTGGCTCACTTGGTTAAGCATCCGACTTTGGCTCAGGTTATGATCTTGGAGTTCATGAGTTCAAGCCCCACATGGGGCTCTGTACTGACAGCTCAGAGCCTGGAGCCTGCTTCTGATTCAGTGTCTCCCTCACTGCCCCTCCCCTGCTCATGCTCTCTCTCTCTCTCGCACTCTCTCAAAAATAAACCTTAAAAAAAAAGCTACTGAGTTCTGATCCCTACCACCCGTGAATGTAACCCTATTTGGCTGTAGGGTTTTTGCAGATGGTCAGGATAAGTTGAGGTCATTAGGGTGGTCCCTAATTCAGCGTGATGTGCTTATAAAAATGGGAAATTTGGACACAGAGACAGACAGCAAGGTAAAACAATGTGAAGACTCAGGAGGAGAAAGCCATTTACAAGCCAAAGAACACCTGAGGCCACCAGAAACTAAGGGCTGGTACAGATTCTCCCTCTCAACTCTCAGAAGAAGCCATCCCTGCTGACACCTTGACCTCAGACTCGAGGACTGTGAGACAATACATTTCTGTCATTTAAGCAATTCAATTTGTGCTACTTTGTTAAGGCAACCCCAGGAAGCGAAAACATTTACTTAATGCATAACATCGTTGTAAGCATTCCAGAGCTAATGTAGGTAAATAAATGTGCACAGAAGTGGCTGTCGCACAGTATTATTTTATTATACTGTGGGTTTCAACCTGGCTGGCACCAACATGGGGCCATCTACCCAATGATGACAGCTCTCCAATGACTGTGGATACCTAGGTCCCCCTGGGACACAGGGGGCCTCTGGTTATCACCAAATACATAAAAAGGACTTGCTACCATCATGTGAGAGCCGTGGAGGAAGCTGCGTGTTCACAGAGCATGAAAGCCACAGAGAGGCTGCACAGAGAATGAGAGCAAGGATATGCCAGGAAAGTTCCTAGGATCCAGCCTTCCAATGAACTTGTAGGTGTTCTCTCTCTTTATGAAGAAGAAATATTTATTTTTAGTCTCTTTATGATCCTCAGAGCATTTTAATAAATTTCTGGCTCTAAAGCTTTTGTTAGTTGCTTTTCCCTATCATTCACACCCATATTCACATTTAGAGTAACAAGAATTAAGATAGCTAAAATTTTTTGAGTGCTTCTTATGTGATACATACATTACCAAGTCTTTACATATCATATTATCTCATTTAATTGTCTCAACAACTCTGGGAAGGAGACACTAGTATTATCACCATTTTATAGATGAGGAAACTGTCACTTCCAGAAATATCTTTTCCAATGCCATGAGAAGTGGCAGACCCTGACCTTGAACCCAAGTTTACTTGTAGAGTTTATTTTCTCATTAACTCTCAAATCCCTAAACATGAAATGGCTAAGAATATAAGATATTTATAGGTACACTGTACATTTAAAATGGTAACTATTCAACTTACTTTTTCAGGCCGGAGAGGCATGTAGACTGCCCCTCATAAGCCAATATCTGCTAACCAGCTAACCTGCTTCACCTTTAAATTTTTTTCCTCCGAATACTTTTGCCTGAACTTTTGTCCATATGCCTCTTTTTTCAATAAATTTTAAAAAACAGCCCTAGGGATTTCATCTTTAATGAAAATAAAAATAGATTTAAATAAGTAATTGTTGAACACCTGCTGTAAACTGTAGTGGCTAGGTAATTGGGGATACGATAGATGTGATCCCTGCTCTCGTGGGGATCTTTACAGGGAAAATATATGGTATAATAGGAGAATTTAACTTAGACTGGGGCACCCTGAGGGCATCTGGGTGGCTCATTCGGTTAAGTACCCAACTTCAGCTGAGGTCATGATCTCATGGTTCATGAGTTCGAGCCCCACATCAGGCTCTGGCTGACAGCCCAGAGCCTGGAGCTTGCTTCAGATTCTGTTTCCCTCTCTCTCTACCCCCCACCCTTGCTCATGCTCTGTCTCTCTGTCTCTTTCTCAAAAATAAATGAACATTAAAAAAATTTTTAGATTGGGGCACCCTGGAAGGCCTCACAGAGGAGGAGACATTTAAGCTAAGGCCTAACTGATAAATAGGAGTGAGCATGGCAGTGGTGAGAATTATACAGATTGCCTAGAAGGGGGAAGAGCATGTATGAGGTTTCTGATGTGGAAACAGTGTGGCTTGTTCAAGGAACTGAAAGATAACCTATGGGACTGTAGCATAGTGACAAGGAATGAAGATGTCAAGAGACGGAGGCAGGATACTCGTTAGTGCAGGCCGTGACAAGAGCTTTGGATTGTGTTGAGCAATGACTGGTTGTTGAAGGATTGTTGTACAAGTTACTGTGGTAAAATTTTTTTAACTAAGTGATTAAAAGTTAAGGGAGTGGCATTGTGATGTTGGTGGACAGATTTTTTTTTTTAATGGAAGAGAATGGATTCTAGAAATAGTCTCAACACACGTGGTCATTTGATTTACAGCGAAGGTGCCACTGTGATTCAATAAATGGTGCTGGAGTTGTTGGGTATTTGGAAGAGGGTGGGGAATGAACTTTGATCCCTATCTCATACCATTTGTAAAAATTAATTTGAGATAGAATGTAAAAAGCTAAAACAATCAAGCTTCTGGGATAAAACATAGGAGGATATTTTTGTAACTATCACTTAAAGTTGTTTTTTTCCCCTTAAAGAACCAAAAGCAAGCACTAGCCATAAAAGGAAGAAAAGTTGTTAAATTAAATTTTCTTAAAATTAGGAACTATTCATCAAAAACCGTCGTTAAGAAAATGAATAGGCAAGCTACCATCTAGGAGAAAGTAGTTTCATTAGGTTTATCTGAAAAAGTACTCATATCTGATGTAAATAAAGAACTATAAATCAATAAAGAAAAGCAAATAATCCATACTTGACAAAGGGGCACCTAGGCAGCTCAGTCACTTGAGCGTCCGACTCCGGCTCAGGTCATGATCTCACGGTTTATGACTTCAAGCCCCGTGTCAGGCTCTGTGCTGACGACTCAGAACCTGGAGCCTGCTTCTGATTCGGTGTCTCCTTCTCTCTCCACTCCCCCCCACTCATGTTCTGTCTCTCAAAAAATAAACATTTAAAAAAAAGTTTTAAAGGCACATACTTCACAAAAGAAGATATCTAAAATGGCAGATAAGCATATGGGGAAAGTCTCACCATCACGAGTCCTCAAAATGCAAGTTAAAGCCCCAATGAGATACCATTATTCGTCTACCAGAGTGGCTAAAATTAAAAGGACTGATAGCACTAAGTCTTGGTGAGGATATGGAACAACTGGAATTCTCCTGCAGTGCTGGTGGGACTATGAACTGAAGCAATCACTTTGGAAAAGTGTTTGCCAATACCTTCAAAAATTAATGCACACCAACTCTACCATAGGTGTGTCCTCAAGAGAAATGAGCATCAATGTTCATGAATGGACATATGCAGTAATATTCATAGCAGTTTTATTCACAATAGCCCCAAACTGGAAAAACCCAAACATCCCAACACAGGAGAATGGATAAATTAGTTGTGGTTGTGGTGTACTATTTAGATGGAATATTACTACACATATTGCTACATATAGATGCATGAACAGGTAGTAAGTATGCTGAGCAAAATTTGCCAAACAGACTGTGTGAATTATCTTGAGGGTCAAAAGCAAGCAAAACTGATCTCCTATGATAATAGTGGTTACCTGGAGGAAGTGAGGAATGCAGTACTGACTGGGTACAAAGGAACCTTCTGGGTTGTTAGGAATGTTCTAGATCTTGATCCGGGAGGTAGTTACATGGTTGAACACATGTAAAAATTCACTGAGTATGTACTTCACAGCTATGAACTTTACCATAAGAAGTATTTCAATGAAAAGTTTAACATTAGAAATTATTACAATAGGTTTGGGTGACATGAGAGAAATGTTTGATGATAGTTATAAATTGCACATGTAATGTGATTTGAACTACATAAAAAATTAATGGGAAAAAAACTGAAGGAAAATATATTGACATATTAACAGTGGTTTCTGGATGGTAGGCTCATGATATTTCCTTTTCTTTATAGTTTTCAGCATTGCTCAAATTTTCTCTAATGAAGTATATTACTTCACTATCAGAAAATAAAATGGAAGAAACTATAGCTGAAAAGATATTTGACATACAGCGCGGAACCTGCCTTGGATCCTCTGTCCCCAACTCTGCCTGCATCTTCCCTACTCGGGCTGGCTCCCTCTCTCTCTCAAAAGTAAACATTAAAAAAATTTTTTAAAAAAAGAAGATATTTGGTATAACTTGTCCCTCGATTATAAATGAAGTTTGCAATTTTAGGGGTGAGTTAACAATTCAGAGATGGGTGAATTCACAGGATCGTGGAATTGCAGAGGGCCTTGCCAGGGAGTAAGCCCATGGATGAGGGACAGCTTTGAGGAAAGGGTGTGGTTGAAATCAGGGATGGTGGCTGGTCAGTTAACTTTGTGTGATGTTTCTTTTAGCCTGGTCCCACTTTGTTTCTATCCACTTCGTGGATTCTGTGGACCTTCAAGTATGTAATTGCTTTTTCTACAACTCTAATGTGATGATCTTTTAAACCATTTGTAATTCATATTCTTAAAAAGCTCTTTTTCCATCTTTTCCATCCTTAGGCATTACCATTTGCTCTGTTCTCTATTTTGAGGCTCCTTCCCCACACCCCCCACTCTGCTTCTCCATATGCCAATGTGAGTTTAGAAATTGTGCCAAACCATTCTCTCCTCCTGAAAAATAAATAAAAGAACCACAGAAACACACACACACACTCACACACATGCAGAGACACACACAGAGCTCCAAATGATCTATCTGTCCTGTTGAAGATATTCACCACCCACTTCATCCTGGTGCAGGCTATTTTTGTTTGCTTTGTCTTGAGAGCTCTTATATTGGAAGCCTTTAAAAAGGACTTTGGTGTCCACAGAACATGAAAAGCAAAGCACTTTGTCTATTTTATACCTATTGCAGGGCTGTGCACAAAGAGATGTTCAATAAATGCTATTGAATTGCCTTTATACAGATCATGGTTTATGCTACATTTGGATTTTCCTAGGCACAGTCTTACTGATGGGTGCACATTTATAATTATGAAGTGAATTGTGGGAAGGGTACTATTTTTTAGAATCCAATATTTTTCCTAATCTGTTCTCTGCAAACCTATATCCTCTTAGGTGAGTTTAATTACTAAATTTTCAAATTATCTGTGATGAGTTGAAGAATGAACTGAAGCCTTCTGTGAGTGGGTTTATTTTTTTTAACTGCTTTTCTCCTTTCCTTGGCAAGATAAGTAATAGCATTATGCTGTGTTACTGGAAATTTTAATCAATAAAATGCATGTGTCTTTAATTAGAATGTGAGGAAATACTGCTGAGTTGGATCATTTTGTTAATGCATTCAGTTGAGAGGGTCAAGCATTTATGCACAGAAGGTCAGTACGAGTAAGTTGAGTCTAGATGGGCAATTCTAATATTTTTCCCAGATAACCTCCATGAAGATTCATCTTTAGGTCCAATGTTCATAAATATTGGTGAAGCATTTCCACTGAAGCAGACACAGAAATGGAAGGCTACCTTTGCTTTCAAGAAGTTTATGGTCCAGTGATTTTTCCCCCCTCTCTTTCATCTATTCCTATGGCTCTAGCCTTCACTTAGATGGACACCTGCCAAAGGTGCAGCCCCAGCTTTGACCTTTCCCCTGAGACTCAGAGGTACAGTCCTGTTTGCCTGCAGGACACCAGTCCATAGATATTATGGTGGCATCTTAAACTCATTATTACGTCTGAACTTAGTTCATCATCAACAAAATTTGATCTCTGTTTTGAGTCTCTTGTCTCAACAGCTCTACTTTTCTAGTCACTCAGGTTCTATTCTTTGGAGCCCTAACCAAACCCTTTATATCACAGACTTATTTCCTCCTTACTAAGTATCCACATCTTTGTATTGTGGCCATTTGTCCTTTGGAGTCAACCCCTTTGAACGCTGCCCATCCTCAGTGTGACTGGGGCTAGGAATCTGTGCAAGAAAGGGATGGCTCCATCAGTTGCTCTATATTTGTGGAAAGATGTTAGAGCTATCTTGTGTTCCTTATCTACTCATAGCTTTGTTTTAATCCACTTGCTTCATGGTTGTCAAGCTTATCTCTTTTCCCACAACCTGAGCTAGGTGCCCTCCATTTTCATCCTTCTCCCACATGCTGATGCATTATTGACTACTTCTCCAATTCCACCTCTCTTTTAGATTCGGTATTTCCAGAGACAGGCAGCTCTTTCTCCCCCAAGCACCACCCCTTCTAATTTGGCAGTCTGAAGTCTTCCCGTCTTCCAAATACTGCCCACCTAGGCAGCCGCCTAAATCATGGCCTGCCCCAGACAATGACATGGTCTCCATACCAGTTTGCTATGGGACTCCAAAAGTAGTTATTGCATTTGTTATCAGTTCCAGAAGTTCATGGAATGGGTGTTTACCATGGGGTAATAACACTCAGTTTATGATTTAGAGCATAATGGAGAGAAGCTATGATTTTTGCATCAGGGGAAATATTAGAGGTAAAACGTAACAAGGAAGCATGGATGAATTTCAAAAACATGCTGAGCAGAAGAAGCTAGAGGCGAAGGAGTGCAACCGGGATAATCTATGCGTATAAAGTTCTAGACTGTGCAGAAACGGTGTTAGAAATCAGAACAGTGGTTGGCTCTGTTGTGGAAGTGGGCGTAACTAGGAAGGAGCAAAAGGAACCTTCTGGGGTGACAGAAGTATTCTGTATCTTGACAGAGATGTGGGTTACAAGGGTGAATGCATTTAACAAAACTCATTGGCTTGTGTACTTAAGATCTATGCTTTTCACTGTGTGTAAGTTAGACCTTAATTTTATAAAAGAAACAAAAAAATGAAGGTAAAAATTACAGAGCAATATGTATAATAGTATCCTACCAGTGATTAAAGAGATTATATAATGTGGATATAAACAAAATAATATCGTGGAGAAAGGACACGTTCTTATATTTGTGCAAAGGAAGGAAATGTGATCAACTTTGCTCCGAAAGGCCTGCAAGTGTCATACATTTAGCTGTTTGGGAGGACACAGACCCTTATGGGTGCTTCACGGCAGAGATGCCGTGATTCAAATCTGATTTGACAAATGAGAAGGTATGAATCTGTTATGTGAAAATATCCAATATTTCTCAAAATCTTGCACCCCGCTACCTTCCTCCAGTACCTGAAATAAATCACAGCCATTTGGGTTAAGCTTTCTGGGTGGGAGGGCTTATGCCACAGGCATAAACAGCTTCCATGCAGGTCCCAGACTGGTAACCTACAGGCCATGGTGGGCCTGTAAGCATGTTTCCTTTTCTTTCTTTGTGTGTGCGGGGTGGTAGGGAGGGATGTAGACAGTTTTGATTTTTTTTTTAAGTTAGTTGCAAGTGTTTGAACTTTGGGAGATTTCACATAAAAATCTGAACATCTGGCAATGCTTGGCCTGCTTTCCAATAATAGCAATGATTGCCTGGATCAGAGTGGGGGATGTACTTTGCACATATCCGACCACGCACAAGTATCTCAGGACCAACCTACAGTCTCAATTGTTGTTTTCATTTCTATTTTTAGTCTCATGAGTCTTTGAATTTTTAGCCTTAATATGAATATGTGTAGAGCCCCTCCTATGTACTAGCAACTGCTGAGGTTTTATAACTCCAGAGCACAGGCATTCACCCACAACATTGTTGTTTTTCTTTACGTATTTTTTTAAAAAGGTGTTTATTTATTTTTGAGAGAGAGAGAGGGAGGGGCAGAGGGAGATGGGGAAAGAGGAGGATCTGAAGCCAGCTCCCCATTGATAGCACAGAACCTGATGAGTGGCTTGAACTCACAAACCACAAGATCATGACCTGAGCCCAAGTCAGGAGCTTAACTGACTGAGCAACCCAGGCGCCCCCTTCTTCATGTTTTTTTTTTTTTACCATGGTTACACCCATTATTTAGTACTTACCTCTGGTTAGTGGAATTCTTGTTAGTTTCTTTATGATGTATTTTGATAGAATAATACCTGGTCTCCAAACTCTATTGATTTTGCATCCTTAGCATTAAAAAAAGAACCTTACCTACATATTTATGTATATTATTTACTGATAAACAATACACTTGAACTTTATTAATGTTATGTACATTCAAAAGCATATATATATTTTAAAATGTTAAAGAGATGATAGATGATAGATAATCACGATAGATTATCTTTTAGCTATTGCATACCCTATTTTGGCAAACAGTATATAAAATATAAAATGATGACTGGATGATGATTCTTCCTGAAAGCATCTTTCACATCAGAAACTCCCAATTTTGTATCCAGTTAAATCGTCCCTTTCAGATCGAGGGGGCTGTAGAAAGTCACCAGAGCAGCTCACACTGTGGAAAGACAAGAAGGGCAAATTCTCCTTTGTTAGAAAAATAGTTGTCCATTAGCAGCCACACTTAAGACACTGTGTTCTAAATCCTTTTACAGCCCCGAAATTCCAAATCGCCAGAGGCATCTTTTATTCATATTAAGGTCTCAGATTTGCTTTTGGGGAATTTAGGTTCTCTGCAAACATCTGGTTCTGACTGTGGGTTTAGTTTTCAAGGAGAGCAGTAACCCCTGGGTCTCAGTTTCTCAGTATGCAACGTGGGGGCTTCATTTCATGAGCTCCGCCCTTCATCTGTCAGGACTGCTGCCATGATTAACACATTTATGGTGATAAAGTAGTTGGACAAAAACAAGTACTGAGAGAGGCAGTTAATAATGAAACAGGGTGAAATGCAATTGTGGATGTGTGCCAAGCTTTCCCAGAGTTCTGACATTCTAAAGAAAGAATGGCAGTGAGCAGGTTGTGTGGAGGCAATTTTTTTGTGTGCTCGCTCAAAAGTAATGCCACTTTATTTCTCTAAATAGAGTTGTTCATATGTGGATGGATAGGTTCTTCCTTCTTAGACCTTCTCAGTTTCCTGACCTTCCTTCCCATCCTCAGTTGTGATCTGAACAAAGCTTTCTTCCGGAGCATCCTCTCTTTGAATTATTCTTTTCTGCCTTCTCCTAATCTGCTTATTTTCTTAGTAAGTTTTTTCTTCAAGGTTCAGATCGAACTTCATATTTTCCATAATCCCACCAGCACCAGGCTGACTCAGTCTTTCCCTCCCATGCATTTTCATAATGTCAGAACATGGCATTGAGAGGGTGGTTGAAGGAACATGTTTGGCACATACCCCCTGTGGACTCCCTAAGGGAAACACGTTTTTGTGTGCCATTGTTGGGAATGTAATTGAAATACTTAAAAATGGTCCATATAAGATATGAAACACAGGGGTGCCTGGGTGGCTCAGTGGGTTAAAGGCTCGGCTTCAGCTCAAGTCATGATCTCATGGTTCGTGAGCTGCATCGGGCTCTGTGCTGACAGCTCAGAGCCTGGAGCCAGCTTCGGGTTCTGTGTCTCCTTCTCTCTCTGCCCCTCCCCGCCTCGTGGGCACTCTCTCTCTCTCTCTCTCAAAAATAAACAAACATTAAAAAAAAGAGATGTGAAACACAAACCACTTGTCTTTCTGCCACACATTTTCTTAGACAGAAAATTAAGGGGCACCACTCACCATATCCAAAATCTCTAAACCAACCTCAAACCTTTTCTTGCTGTTAACTCTACACTGGAATAGTATTTACTATGTTGCATTACCGTTGGGCCTATGCATGCCTGCCTCACCTGCTAATTTATGTGCTCTTTGAGGGCCCCTATCTTATTCACCATTAAAGCAGCTAACACCTGACCTGTCATATTGTAAGTGCTCAGTAAATATTTGTAGAATGAAGATAGCTCCCTTATACGATGGATGGAGAAAAATCTGGCACTGATGTTAATCAGGTCTCTCCTGTTCTATTCCTTACCCGTCTTGCCTATTTCTTATGACCATAAACTACAAGGAGTTCCTCTTTGAAGTCCAAGTTTAGGTCCAGAGGTGAATGATGGCAAGAAAACACCCTGGGGAGCAAGAGACCCTGATTGCAGCAGAGTCAGGAAATAGATTATTTGGGAATGGTTGACGTTTTCTAGTAAACTGACAGTGAACGTGAGGTTTGCCAGAGTGAGCTGGAGCTATTCTGTGTTGAGATAGATGAATTATAAATACTTCAAACTGTGTCACTGGAAACGCTCCCCTCTGCAGTTTTCCTCTGGGAGGGCCGTGGAGGGGGAAGGAAGCAGCAGAGGCAGGCAGCACGCACCTGCTCCAGCCAGCACCTCCGTCAGCGGAGGCACCGAGAAGTGCTGACGCTGGGGTTATGGGTCCCCGTACAGCTATTTATCCCACCAACAAGGACAGCTTGTCTCCTAATAACCAGCCACTGGGACAGCTTCTTGTGGCCACGGCTGGCCTGGGCCTCCCAAGCCTGTGCCCGTCACTTACTGCCTTCCGCTTGAATGGCACTTTGAGCAGCTGTGACCTGCGGGAAGATAATCACATCCCGCCTCTGTAGGAATACGGGTTCTCAGGCCAATCAGTATAAAATGTCTTTACCGTCCTCCGCTGTTTAAGCGATTAATAATGACCAAAGTGTGTTTTGTCTTTGATACCTGCCTTTGACCCAAGTATTGGATGCTTACATTTCACACTGAGTTCTTGCTGGGAGTGGCCAAGGTCTCTTTACAAGGCATTAACACCTAGTACGTGCAGGCTACGTGTGGGATGCAGGGTGACAAAGGCCAGACGCCTGCCCTCTAGGAGCTTAGCAGCGAGCAGAGAAAATAAAAGTCTACAGGTCACCGTACGACAGTGCAGGATATAATAAACCCCACGGTGGAGCTGCCACTCTGGGGCCACCGGGAAGAACTTGATCCTGGCTGGCGTAATTCTGGATGCCTTGATGCGGGAGGTAGAAGTTGAGCTGCACTTTTTAGCCCAGGTGGATTTTCAGAAGCATCAGATGGGAGAAGGTTGAGGAGTTTCAGGAAAGGAGAAAGAAGCATGGGAAAGATGAAGGGTTGGAGAATGTAGGATATATTCAGGGTATAGAGAAGGCTTAGAAACTGAACGACACCAAAGCTGGTGGGTTGTGATATGTGGTCGGAAATTTAGTGCGCTGACCCTTCGGAACAGATTCATGGAGCAGCCCGGTGTGACATACAGGGCTTGAGCTCCGGGATGCGTGCGACCCTCCTGGTCCCCCGTCTGCGGCTTCTTCCTTGCAGGCCGTCCAGGCCTGGCTCCCATTGGCGTTTGGAAATCTTGCCTATGGAGAGGATTGTCAGAGAGTAATCTGAGAGGCTTGCTGTCTGTTAAACTAATTACGCTTCAGTCCTCGGAGTGCCTTGGTGCTCTCAATCCTGAATGCTCAGCAGATTTTGTGTAGTATTTGAATTATTAATGGGGATGATATGGAAGAGGGGGCTTGGCTGCTTGTTCTGTTCAGAGCAGGCCTTGGGCGGGTGGCGTTCCGGGAAGAGAGGCAGCCGCTCGCGCAGCGATGGAAGAAGCAGGCTTTCCGGAGGAGCCCCCCCCAGACAGGAGCCTGTGCCAGTATGCTCAGCAAATCACGGCCTGCTTTGGAGGAAAGGGTAAGACCCCTTCCACAGTGGGCTTTGCACACGAGATGCCCAGGGTTGACAAGGCGGATGAAGAGAAGGACGAAACTTGAGGCTTGGTGGCCACAGGGAGAGGTGGGCCAACGCGTAGCGGGAGGTCCCACTATGCCCCCTCGGCTGACCTTTCCCACTTAAAAAGCTGTTTCTCTGCTTATTCTGTTCTGCTCAGCAGCGATCAGCCTGATTATTGCGAGCTGCTGCAGGTGTTTTCAGTGCGCTCGCTGAGCTCTTTTTTTTGCTCGTTTCTGATGAAAACAACAGAGCCAAAACTGAAAAGCAAGTAACCCTCTTAACACTGATGAAGCCCCAGGCTGTCCATTCAGACCATTCCTTTAGCAAACTAAATCCCATAAAAAGTCACATTTTCAGGTGGTGCTTTTCCTCTCTTAAGAATTGTTTTTCCTAGCAAGAAGCAGATGGGTCTCAGCAGGTATTTTCAAGGGGGATGTAGGCATTTGTCTGGGAGCAGGATATGTGTGTGGGAAAGACCTACATCATAACAGGACAAAAGTAAAGAAAAGTCAGAGTTCACGTGTGGAAAAAAACCGCTGTGGGAATTGACCTGTGGCTGGCGCAGTAGAAGCAGTAACGAAGGCATCCATCCCCTGAACACTGTGCAGCCTCAAAATGCCTGGCCAGGAGGCTGGGGTTCATCTCGTTTCCGAGCCACTATAGCATGCAGAGAGCTCGGGGCCTCTCGGTGCAAGGTGAAGCCGCGTGGGGGAATTTGCTCACTGATGGTTTCTTTCCGTGGTTTATCTCAGAAGAAGAGCCTGTGCAGGTGCCGTGGAAGTGTTACTGGCGGGCTTAGAAACGTCCTACCCGATGAGATACGCAGGCCACCCACATCTTGGGCGAATGTTAAGCGTTTGTAACTAACACTAGTTTTGCCATGTAATGCGGTGTGCAACTGTCATAAAGCCATAGCAAGTGTCCCCAGACCCGCTGTACTTCTTTGTAAATGCTATGACTGTAATTGTACGTGCGGTAGCAAGAGGCTGATACTCACTCAGCAGTGGAAGAAATGGATCCACTGATCCTTCCTTAGGCATCTTCTCCCCTGCTGTGCTCTCATGGCTGAAGGCATTGCTGTCAGGCAGATACCACTGACACCATACCTTTAAGATTGGAGGCTTGGCTGAGGGGAGTGACATGGGGGCTGAGTAAAATGGAGGGGGGAGTATTAAAAGGTACGAGCTTCCCGTTATAAAATAAGAGACCTGATAGGATGTACAGCATAGGGAATATAGCTAATGTTGCAACCACTGTGCACGGTGACAGATGTTAGCTAGATTTATTATCATCCCTTCATAATATATGTAAATGTCGATTCACTATGTTGTACTCCTGAAACTAATATGATATTGTATGTCAACTGTACTTCAATAAAAAAAAAATATATAGGTCTCTGTTTGAAAAAACAAAAAGATAGGAGACTTGGCCTCTGTGGGTTGTTTACCCTGAACTATGGAAATGAGGTTAGGTTAAGAGCTCCGGGCATCCAGAGTAGTTCGTAGTGTCATCACGTAGTTCGTGAGTGTCCAGTGTCAGTGCTGAGTCTGAGTCCCAACCAGCCATCATCTGAGCTTTACCCTTCTCCACCATCGCTCCTCTCATCTACACAGAGTCAGACTATCTTCAAAAGGAAACAATGAGGCACCCTGGTGGCTTAGTCATTTAAGCATCTGACTCTTGATTTAAGCTCAGGTCATGATCTCAACGGTTCATGGAATTGAGCCCTGCATCGGGCTGTGTGCTTATAGTGCAGAGCCTGTTTGGGATTCTCTCTCCTTCCCCCCACCCCCCGCCTCACTGCCCCTCCCCCACTTGTGCTTTCTCTCTCTCTCAAAATAAATAAATAAACATGTAAAAGCAAACAAACCTCTGTTATTTCCATCAGCCTTGTCTTTTGTCCACATGTAGCTTACTTTCCATCCTGATCTAAGATTCATACAATAGACCAAACTTCTTACACATAGTCCTTCTATTGAAGAAGAATTCAATGCTTTCCTTTATATAATCTATTGGAACACAATTGCTTCTTGAACTGTAGGGGTGACCTCAAATATGTTCTGCTGTTACAACAGCTAGGTGTTGAGGTAGAGGCCATATTATAGAATTTGTTTTAGGGGGCAATCCTTGACAAGTGTAGGGACCGAGAAGGCACAGCTTTGCCATAGAATAAGTACTCCAGGGTTACATGTTAGCCTGGTCAGGAAGATGCTGGATTTGAAGAAAGTAATCATCATATTGGTCCAAAGTCTATGTTTGTACATTGTTAATGTATACTAGAGCCTGTGTTTAAAGTGGCTGCATCCAGCCTCTCTCTCTCTACACACACACACACCCCCACACACATCACAAATAAGCCATGTGAACATAATTAAACAGAAAGATTTGCTCAGTTTCTCAATTTGCAAAGAGCCGGGCTATAAGGAACTAACCATAGGAAGAAAGAAGTAATGATATAGGGTAGAGGTTCCCTTTCTGTGATGTTTTTTAGAAAAAAACTCTAGAAGAACCCAGGTCTGAGATGGGCATCAGGCACCTGTATTTTATTTTATTTTATTTTATTTTATTATTATTTTTTTTTTTTACAAATAGTTTATTGTCAAATTAGTTTCCACATAACACCCAGTGCTCATCCCCACAAGTGTCCTCCTCCATGACCATCCCTCCTCCCCCCCACATCCATCAGTCCTCAGTTTTGTCAGCATTCAAGAGTCTCTCATGGTTTGCCTCTCTCCCTTTCCCCCACCATTTCCGCCCTTCTTCTCCCCTTTGGTCCTCTGTTAAGTTCCTCCTAATCCTCCTATACGTGCACACATATGATATTTGTCCTTCTCTGCCTGACTTATTTCGCTCAGCATAACACCCTCAAGGTCCATCCATGTTGCCACACATGGCCAGATTTCATTGTTTCTCATTGCCATGTAGTATTCCATGGTATAGATAAACCACATCTTCTTGATCCATTCATCTGCTGATGGACACTTAGGCTCTTTCCATGTTTTAGCTATTGTGGAGAGTGCTGCTATGAACATTGGGGTACATGTGCTCCTATGCATCAGCATTTCTGTATCCTTTGGGTAAATTCCTAGCAGTGCTATTGCTGGGTCATAGGGGAGTTCTATTGTTAGTTTCCTTAGGAACCTCCACACTGTTTTCCAGAGGGGCTGTACCAGTTTACATTCCCACCAACAGTGTAGGAGCAGGCACCTGTATTTTAAACAACTTGGTTGAGTAACCACACTTTGGGAAACATTGATAAAATCTCATGTTGTATATCCTAAGGGTTTTGAAATAGCCAAGCAAGAAACAGAGTACCTACAGATTATTTGACCTGCTTTGTTAATGTATTTTAGGGGGAGGCCTTGGAAGGATTTATTTTCTGAGGGCCAATATTGGTCTAGGGCTTAATTCTGCAAATTTGAGAACAGAAGTTTCACTATGTGACTGTGGTCATGGGCAGTTCCCAAATTTCCACCCTCCCAGCTCCATCCTAATCTGGAAGGCCTCTGGGATAGAGCTTATTCCTCCATTTCTACTGTGCTTTCCACTGGGCCAGAGTCAGTCTGGCAAATCTGGATTCACTGGTTTTTGAGCTCTGTTGCCAAATCTTGCATTAAAAGTTTAAAACTAGTGCCCTCTCTATGCTTCATCTGTCTATTGCTTTTGTAGAAGGTCATGATCGATCATAACCTGGGAGTCAGAAGACCTAGATCTACCATGGGCTTCCTGTGTTACCATGAGAGAATCACTTAGCATCTCTGAGATTTACATTCCTCATCTTAAAGTTAAAGGGCTAGAGGGGTGCCCGGGTGGCTCAGTCGGTTAAGCCTCCGACTTCGGCTCAGGTCATGATTTCATAGTTCGTGGGTTCGAGCCCCGCATCGGGCTCTGTGCTGACAGCCAGCTCAGGGCCTGGAGCCTGCTTCAGATTCTGTGTCTCCCTCTCTCTCTGACCCTCCCCTGTCTTTCTCTCTCTCAGAAATAAATTAAACATTAAAAAAAAAGTTAAAGGGCTGGAGTAGATCAGTGCTTCCTGAACGCTGGTCCTAGTCTGGGGAACGTTGAGGAACAGAAATTCCTGAGCCTCACTCCCTCACATCCACAGCATCTCATTCAGAGGTCTTGGGCCGGTGCTCTAGAGTTTGTTTTTCAAAAGCTCAACAAAAGATTCTTAGACACACTGATATTTAAGAAGCACTGGACTCGATTGTCTGTGAAGGCCTTTCCAGCTCTATAATTCTATTCTGTTTAAAGTGTGTAAGGGTTTTAATGAAAAGAAGATGGTATTAGAACACAGTGGCCCAATGACACTCTGCCGTGTGGGGTTTCAGACTGTTGTATATTGTGCTTAACATTCCTGAGCGGATGTCGGAGGGCAAATGCCCCTCACTAGGGTTGTGCTGAGGATATCAGCACCCTGGTTGAGTGAGGGCCCCCCTAACTTGTCACTTTGTGAAAACACACAGCTACCTACACAGTAATTCTGCCTCCGTCATGTGTTTCAGCCAGAGACTCTGTAATAGCAGGAAACCCATGAAGCAACATTAAGAATATTACGAGCATTACATTAATAGGACAAGGCAGAATGATATTCATGACACTGTAGAAAGTGTAAAGGATTGTAGGGGACCTGGGTGGCTAAGTTGGTTGAGCTCAGGTCATGATCCCAGGGTCGTGGGGTCTAGCCCTGTGTCAGGCTCCATACTGACTGAGCGTGGAGCCTGCTTAAGATTCTTTCCCTCCCTTTGCCTCTCTCACTGTCTCTCTTGCTCTCTCTCAATCTCTCTCTCTCAAAATTAAAAAAAAAAAAAAAGATGGAAAGGATTGTTTACTATGGTCTGGAGCTAGATTCGCTGCTAGTTGAATGTGAAGATCTCCCTTGAGGTCTCCCTTCCGTGAGATCTGAAATACTGAAGAACCTGGAATTATGATCTGAGTTTTTTTCTGCTCTGCATTTTTAGATTACATACGTGTAACTATGTTTAGACCTGTTCACAGTACATTCAGTCATGGCCCAGGAATGCCAGGTACTACTATACTAGGAATATTTGCAGGTGAATCCTTTTAGATATTCTAGCTGTCCTTTCTCTTGCTCTGCGGCTAACTGTGATTTTTGAGTATGCATTCACATCTCACGCTGCCATAGGCTTGAGTTCCTGGTGGCGACTGTTTTTATACCTGGTCAGCCCTAAGCTCTTGAGGGTAATCACTTAAATACATCTTCCCTAATCTTCTTTACTGGGTCGTGAGGGGAAGAAAACAAAACAAAACAAAGCGAGAAGGAGCCAGAAGAGTAGAAGGGGAAGCACCGCGTCTTGAGCTCCCGGTGCCCATATTCTGATTTGTTTGCGATCCGTGCCAAGATGCCCTCCTTCCTCGGTTTAAAGTGTCTGGGGAAACTGTGCAGCTCTGAGAAGAGCAGGGTGTCCTCCTCTGAGGGAGCCAGCACCCCGGGCTCGTGCCGAAGGACGCTGGTTGTCGAGGACGTGAGCATCACCAGCACCCCCCAGCCTGCTCACAAGCATGCCACCATCACTCATTTGTTATATCTGCACCCCGAGGCCTACTGCACGCTGGAGCACTTGCTTAGCAACTTGGATCTTCCCGGTAAGTGAAGGAGCCCACTCTGCACACGGCTTTGTGTTTTGTGATTGGCCTCAGTAACGAAGTCCTATTTAGAGTCGTTCTTCTATAGTGCATTCCTCAAAAGAAACACTATCCCTTATATATAATTAATGGGGTGAGGGTGGGAGGAGAGGAGAATGTAACAGAAGTACAGCCACGGAGCGAAGTTCTGAGGATATTTTTGTCTATGATTTTATAATCTCAGTAACCAGGGTGTCTCTTTCCAAACTTGGTGCTCACATTTGTCTATAATAGGAAGTGTGATGAAAAGGAAAGATCTCTCTCCATACATGCTGTTCTTTCATATGTTAAGGCGTGGATTGGAAAGAGACACCGAAGGCAGCATATTGACAGTAGTAAGGAATGACCTGCGTAAAGGCGAGGCCGCAGCTGTGTCGCCGCCTAGGGTGTCCTCCTCTTGTGCGATATTTAAAAAAGAAGGAAAGGTTTGTAATAGCTGGAGAACCCGTTGAGGCTTCTTTTCAGTGAAGCACGTTAGAACGCAGCCCCTTGTCCCATCTCCAGAGATGGAGAAAGCGTCGCCTGTGGGCAGGAGATTCTGCACCGGGGACTTCGCACACTTTCAGGGTCTAATTGATGACCTACCTAGCTGCTTGCTCCTTATCAGAATCAGGGTAGAGTCAGTACAGACAGCAAAGGCTATTAGACACGGTCCCTGCAGACAGAGGTACTTGAGCCGAAGGAGCCAGAAACATACCTGGTGATTCTTGGACAGCTAACAGGAGGGCAAGCACTGGATTAAGGTGAGGTGGGGTAAGTGAGTTAACCTACATTGGGGTGTCTTATTTTGCTTTTTGCAATTAATTTGTAACAGCTTTTCTGAGATATAATTCATATACCATACAATTTCCCCATGTAAAGTATACACGAGGTTAGTATAATCACTGATGTACACAGACATGGGCCACCATCGTCATGGTGAATTTTTGGAATATTTGTATCATCTCAGAAAGAAACGCTGGACCTTTCGCTCTTATCCCACCCCACCCCACCCCCTCCAACTGCCCCCTTAGTCTTAGGCAACTGCTAATCTACTTTCTGTCTCTATAGATTTCCCTATTCTGGACATTTCGTATGAGTGGAATCACGTGACATGCGGTTGTTTGTGCCTGGCTTCATTCACTCCGCATGTTTCAGAGATTCATCCATGCCATGTCATATATCACTGCTTCATGCCAATAGTTGTGGCTAAGTACTATTACCCTGTATGGTTACTCCACATCTGGTTTATCCATTAGTCAGGTGATGGACCTTTGGGTGGTTTTCACCTTTTTTGGCTATTGTAAATAATGCTGCTCTGAACATTCATATACAGGTTTTTGTGTGCCTGTACGTTTTTGTTTCTCTTGGATGTATAGACAGGAGGGAGACTTGTAGGTCCCATGGTAACCATGTTTAACCTTCTGAGGAACTTCCAGGCTGTTTTCCAAAGCAGCTGCACCACTTTACATTCTCACCAGCAGCATATGATGTCTGCTATTTCTCCACATCCTTGCCAGCGCTTGTAATTATCTGACTTGTGATTCTACCCACCCTCGTGGGGGTGCAGTGGTATCTCGCTGTGGCTATACTGAGTGCTGGCTGGGACCCGGAGGAGTGGCTAGCAGATCAACGCGAAGGCAGAACCGGGTGGGGACCCGGCAGATGCTGATGTGATGGTTCCTTGGCTCTCCCATTCTCTGCTTCACCCTTTTCAGGGGAGCCTCAGTGGGGATGGAGAAATCATGACCTCTGCTCCCAGCCACCTCGGTAGCCACCCTAGAATGACTGGACTCAGAGCCAGCTGACCACAACTCTTACAGTTCAGGGCACCTCTGTCTCTAATATCACACCTCCATACTGGCAGACACCTAGATCCCTTTACTGAGGGGGGGAAAAAAGTCTATTCCACAATTAGGGATAAAAACTAAACCTGTAGGTTTCTCTCAGAGCTAATAATTTATTGTGAATGTGTTTGGTGCTTCTACTAAATGCTCCCCCTGAAAGAGATTCATATCGGAGTTTGGAATGAGCTGTTGATGCTCGTGAAAGAGATAAGGTCTGCTGGTGGGAGAAGGCAGGAAGTCAAGGGGAGACCAGTGCTCTGTGCCTGAATGAGAGCGTGCTGGACAATTGCTTGTCAGTAGGTTCAGTGACAAGGGAACAAGGGAACAAACAGAATCAAAGAGAGCCCTGGGGAGAGGAAAGAATAACCATCATTGGGATATCCATATCTTAGTGAAGGCAGATAAGGAAATCTGGGGGATTAGTTTAGTGTGTGGCTTTGGAGTTGGACATTCCAGAATTTCAATCCCAGCCCTTCAACCTACTAAATGTGTTACTTGGGGGAAATTAGTGTCTCTAAGTCACAGTTTCTCTATCCGTAAGATATGCCAAAGAATGCACACCTTCTGAATGCTGTGAGTAGGTCCACCCCTAGGATATCTGAAACCCTGGGCAAATACTGTTTTGTGGAGCCCCTGTGTACATGAACACTCTGAGTCACCCCAAATCAATGTGTCAACAGCCTGATCTTGTTCAGTCGTGGGAAAGAGATGTCATGCCAGCCTGAGGGAGTGATCACTCATCAAAATCCCCTCCTAGAATCAAGTCACCACCAGGCCCCTGAGATAGTCTCATTGACAAGAGTCCTAGGGCTCCACAGGGCATCTGGTCAACCCCATGCCCAGCACGGGAGAGACAAAGATAATCAGTGAGAGTGCTCCAAAGAGCAGGCTGGGATACCTGAACATCACTGGGAGCCCTAGCTGATCCCAGGCACCAGCAGGGGACTTAGACATTTTTGAGGAAGGTGCAGTTTGGGGCCAGGGGCCAAGTCTAAGGGCAGTGTTGATTATAAGGATTAAACGAGAACACGCGTCTCAAAGCTGTGCGGTGTCGTAGCACCTACAAGCATCCACTAAATTTTAGCCATTTATATTATATTTATATTTAGCCATATTATATTATAATATATTATAACTATTAACCATATTATATTATAATAATATAATAAAACAGTTTGTTATTTAAAAAATAATGATCCTATTGTTCGTCTTCCACGGCTGTGAAGGAATAAAGGCCCAGACTTGGTGCCGGTGGAGCCCAGCACAATACAGGAGATGGGATTCCCAAGAAGCCACCATGTGTGCTCAGAATATCCTGTCTGGGACAGGTGCTTGGAGGAAGTGCCCCCTCCTGCAGCCGTGTGTGTTCCTGTATTAGCAAGGCCAAGTGCTCAGAAGCGAGCAGCTCCTGGCAGGATGCTCAGGGGTATTTGGCAAAGGCCTCCTGCAGCTGCCAGAAAGATCTCAAGATGCTACAGCATCCTGTTGTTGTGTGGTGCCCAGCTATTATTGATTTTTGAGAAAGAGAGAGACAAACAGAGCATGAGCGGGGGAGGGGCAGAGAGAGGGAGACACAGAATCCAAAGCAGGCTCCAGGCTCTGAGCTGTCAGCACAGAATATGACACAGGGCTCGAAGCCACAAACCATGAGATCGTGACCTGAGCCAAAGTTGGACGCTTAACTGACTGAGCCACCCAGGCGCCCCTCAGATCCTACTTTGAATTGTACAGGGACCCCATGCTCTTCAAAGTGTCCCTATATGTATATCTTGCCTATGTTGTCCTCAAAACCTTTGGAACTCAGTAGGCAAAGAACTGTTTTCTCCATTTAAGAACAGGAAGGGAATTGGCAAGAAGATGGGACACGGCCTCAAAACAAGCATGTATGTGAATATACAAAAGAGCTTCTGCATGTGAATATGACTCTCTCGCTGATCATGAATGAAGTATTGTTCTAGAGGAATGAATGAAGCTATCCTTCACTGAGGGCCTGCTAGATTTCAGGCACTGTGCCAACTGCTTTATAATTTTTCCTCATTAAATATTCATAATAACTCAAAAAAGGGAGCACTACTTTTATCCTCATTTTATAGGTGGGGAAACCAAGGCATTTGATGTTAAAAGAAACCTAGAAGAAGAGCTAGACTTGGACTTGATACCAGCTTGATTTGATACCCAAGTTTAGGGTCTTACCTATTTTATTGTGTGGACTTGGCCCCATGAGCCTAAGGACAGAACATCCATGAGATCTGGTGAGTGTCGGCACACTTAAAATTTGTACATAGTAGGGCTAATTAAATACTGTAAGCAACTCAAATGTGATGACTTTTTTATAAAATAAATTGTTTTTCCCAGGAAAATTAGGAAACACTTCTTTTCCCTGGTTCACAAATACAAGCTATCTGTATGGGTTTTTCTCTTTGTTTCCTGTAGGAACTTAGAGAAGGTTTGGAACCCGTGTTTCTCTCTTTAAAAAAATTTTTTTAACATTTATTTATTTTTGAGAGACAAAAGGAGATAGAGCTCATTGAGTGGGGGAGGGGCAGAGAGACAGAGGGAGACACGTATCGAAAGCAGGCTCCAGGGGTTGGAACCCACAAACTGTGAGATCATGACCTGAGCTGAAGTTGGATGCTCATCCCACTGAGCCACCCAGGTGCCCCAAACCTGTGTTTCTTTCTGTGTCTCTGAGCTGCTATGTCTAGTGAAAATAAAAGAGCATATTTAGGGCAAGTATCTTCTAACAGACAGGAAGAGAGACTGGCACTGTTTTCAAAGGCCCTAAGGATATATGGAAAGGGTCCAGTGATTCTGTTGTCAGCTGAGTCCAAATCCCAAAGCAGAATGTTCTGGACTGGAGACCAGGGACCAAAGTAGACTTGGCAGTCCTCTCCCCAGACAAATAATTCGTATCCCTGAAGATAGAAAGGTGTTTTTGCTTTGGTTCAAGCACCTGCTGTGTTCTCCTTGTTATCTTTTGTTCACCCCTAGGGACCATCTTCGCTTGAGATGGTGTCCTCAAGACTCAAATACTCACATGACTGAGAGGACCTCCTGGGTGTTTGCACGTTGTTGTTTCTTTAAGTAATATCAACCTGTTTTTGAACTGACCACGACATGTAATACTATGATTCTGCAACGTTTCTTTACATGTCCCTTTCTCACTCCATTTACTGTCACTAATCCCAACCCCATAGGTGAGACATATGTCAAAGACCGGGGGAAGGGCTTAGATGTTGAGAGACCTTGTTGAGAGACCTTGAGATATCCCTCAAGACTCTATGGAGCTTTTCTGTGACATCTTCCTGGAGATCCTGAGGCACTATATGTTGGGAAAATGTTTTTTAAAACTTTGTAAGTCTCAGATTTAATTGTAAAGACCCTCCCTTAAATTCAAGAGAGGTATTTGACCTGGCCATGAAAAAAATGTATCCTGAGAGATACCGCAAGAAAGAACGTCTCCTTCCTCCCTTCAGCCCTGCTCTCCTAACTGGTGGCTTAGATGAGTGGCTGTCCTGAATACAAAGTAGTAATAGGAATCTGGTGCTCTCAAGGAGCTGGCCTCTGTCCCTCCAGCACGCTGGGCCACCAGGGCCACGTCCAGTTGGATGATGGCATGTGGTTCCCTTACAACAGCAGTCTCACTTTGACTTTTGTTCTTTTGGGGATGGAGGTGATGGGTGGAGGACAATTTATTCTAAGTCTTGGGAAGGCACCAAAGGAGACTGAAGATTTCATCTGTATGGTAAAGCTGCCGGTCATTCATACTTTTTCTTTTGATTTACACTTATCGGTGACCCCTGTTAGCCTCTCAAGGCTTCCAATTGTATTAGTTTAATCCTATTTCCCAGAATCATAGTTTCAAGCTCTTGATGGTCAGGCCCTGCCTTTCTTTCTTTCTTTCTTTCTTTTTTTTTTTTTTAAATTTATTTCTAGGAGAGAGAGAGAGAGAGAGGGCATGAGCAGGGGAGGGTCAGAGAGAGAGGGAGTCACAGACTGAAACAGGCTCCAGGCTCTGAGCTGGCAGTCAGCACAGAGCCTGACACGGTGCTCAAACCCACGAACCAGGAGATCATGACCTAAGTGAAAGTTGGACGCCTAACCGACTAAGCCACCCAGGCGGCCCCAGGCCCTGCCTTTCTCTCATGTCCAACCATTAACCCCCAAGAGTCCACATCAGACTTCTTTGTCACAGATGTTTGAGGGCCCGTTTCCCCGTCGGCCTGTCTCTGCACGTGCTGTTCTGCTGCCTGGCATGGCTTTCCTGGTACCTTGGATCCCCGCAGGATTTAGTGTAGACTTTGCCTCCTCTGGGCAGGTTTGTCTTCCTTCTCGCCTCACCCCTCTCTGTTTTCACGGCATCCTGTGTGTATTTCTGCTGGAGTTGCCTATTTATAAGCCTCTCTTCTAATGCACTGTGAGTTCCTCACTGAGGGTGGGGAGAGAGCCACATTCATAATTTTTATTTTATTATAGTACCTGGCATGGAAGAGCCTGTAAGTACAAGTAAATGAATGAATGAATGTTTGCAGAAATCAAGTCACTGTGTTAGAGCACAAGGGGCATAAAATTGTCTCCCTGCCTTCAAGTAGCTGAAGCTGGGTAGGCTCCCTGGGGCAGTGGCCGCAAATGCCGGTCTGTGGGGTCAGGCTGCCCTGCCAAGTTCAAAGTCCAGCACGACTCCTCATTAGGTGTGTGACCTGCACATGTTACTTAATATCTTGGAGCCTTGGCTTTATCACATGGCAAATGCGGATGATACTGCCTACGTGACGATAATATTATGAGGACTAAAAGAAAATATAAATATAGAAGAAGAAAATATTCCAGCAGGTTCTCAGTCAGTGTTGCCGCCTTTTCTGTTTCTATCAACCCCAAAAGTGTGAGAAGCCGAATAAATGGTTAGGTAATAAATACTACTAGTCGTCAAAGGAAGGAAAAGTAACACGAGCCTGGGGTGGCCTGAGCGAGAGGAAGTAGGATTTGAGCTGGAAAATAGAAAAGATATACCCAAAATATGAACAGAAGGGAAATATCTCAATCGTATGAAAGTGGCAAGAAAAAAATTGAGGGCATCTTTCACTTAGTTATCCTGCCTGACGCTGCTAGTCCAGTCTTACTGTTTTTTGTTTCTATATAATTCATTCATTCATTCGTTCGTTCGTTCATATTCAGGAATGTGGACAAGTAACTATTTTCACAGTTCCCATCTAATTTACTTCCTTGAGTAACTATGCTGAAATGCTCCATTCGTTTTAATTATATGTACTTAAAAACTCATCTTATTTAAAGTCAGAGGATAAGGCAGTCTGTTTAAATTTACTGTCTGGCATTATTTTTATACTGGCTTAAAAATGGTTTTTTTTTTCCTGGTTTTAAAAAACTTTTAAAAGATGTCCCTACTAAGAGTAGCCTGCCTTCACAGAAACCCCTGATTTAGCATCATTTGACACTATTGATTATGGGGTATAGCCCAGTGCTTAGGATTATAGACTCCTGTTAACTTAGTGAGTCAGACAGGAGTCTGGAATGGCGCTGCGATGAAGGACAAAGGTTGTCAATGGGAAGGCAATGGGAGATGATGTGTTAGTCATTAGTGTAGACAGGTAGCCAGCCCAGGAGTGCATGATGAAGGCTGTCAGTGGGAAGGTAGCAGAGTGTGTGTATTATTAGGATGTAGAAGTAGCCAGGAGAGCAAGGACTCCTTTGTCGGCCTTGGGAAGGCACCACCCAGAATGCATTAGAGGAATCCTTTCCAGAATCAGAATTCATGGGACTTTTAAATTTAAATATGTTAGAATTCTAGATGGTTTTTTTTTTTTTTTGAGAGAGAGCAAGTGAGCACGCGCACACGAGCAGGGGGGAGGGAGAGAGAGAATCTTAAGCAGGCTCCACACTCAGCATGGAACCTGTTGCAGGGCTCGATGTCCATGACCCCGGGATCATGATCTGAGCTGAAATCAAGAGTCAGACACTTAACCGATTGAGCCACCCTGGCATCTCTTACAGGTAGAAATAAAACTTTGATATCAACAGCCTCATAAGGGCCTGCGAGATTGAGGCTCAGAGAAGTGAAACGACTTTCCCAGGGTCTGTCATTTAAGTTACAGGTGGAATTTGATGATGACCTAGGCTTCTCCCTGCCTGGTTAACATTGCAGAAGAGGAGACCAAAGGGTTCTTGAAATTGTTCTTAGGTTAGCTTGACACGCAGCTCCTGTGAAACTTTGCTGGGAAGCCTCTCCAGACCTTCTCGGGGGAAACTGCCTCAACCACACAGGTGCTCCTTCGCAGATGGTTATGTGTGTACATGTCTCTCCCTACCAGGTAGTAAGGTTCTTATAGGCAGGAACGTGACCTTGTTTCTCCAGTGTATAAAACCATGCTTAGTACATTTCATACATTTAGAAAATTCAGGTATAATTCGCACGCCATAAAAACATACTATTTTAGGGGCGCCTGGGTGGCTCAGTCGGTTAAGTGTCCAACTTCAGCTCAGGTCATGATCTCACGGTTTGTGGGTTCAAGCCCCGCGTCGGGCTCTATGCTAACAGCTTGGAGCCTGGAGCCTGTTTCGGATTCTGTGTCTCCCTCTCTCTCTGCCCCTCCCCTATTCATGCTCTGTTTCTCTCTGTCTCAATAATAAATAAACATATAAAAAAAACCATACCGTTTTCACATGGATAATTCTGTGGCTTGTTTAGGATATTCAGAGGGTTGTGTAGCCATCACTCCTGTCTAATCTCAGGACATTGTTATTGCCCCTAAAACAGCTCTATGTTCATTAGCAGTCACACCTGTTACCAGCAACTCCCCGGACCCTGGCGGTTACCGATCTGCTTTGTCTCTATGAATTTGCCTCTTCTGGAATTTCATATAATTGGAATCACACAACACATGGTCTTCTATGTCTGGCTTCTTTCACTCAGCATCACATTTTCACGGTTCATCCATTTTGTAGCAAGTGTCAGTCCTTCATTCCTTTTCGTGGCCAAATAGTATTTCATTGTATGGCTATACCTCAATTTGGTTATGTATTTATGAGATGGTGGAATCTGAGTTTCTGCTTTTCAGGTATTATGAATCTGCTATGAACACATACATACAGGTTTTTATATGGACATATGTTTTCCTTTTTAAATTTATTTTGAGGGAGAGAGCACATGTACACATACACATGTGAATGAGGGAGAGGCAGAGAGAGGTAGAGAGAGAATCTCAAGCGGGCTCTGCACTGTCAGCGAGTAGCCCAACATGGGGTTCAAACCCACAAATCATGAGATCATGACCTAAGCCAAAACCAAGAGTTGGATGCTTAACCGATTGAGCCACCCAGGCACCCCTGGACATATGCTTTCAATTCTCTTGGGTATGTACCTAAAAGTGGGATTGTTGGGTCATACGATCACTATATGTTTAACCTTTCGAGGAACTGTCAAACCACTTTCCGCAGGGACTTCACTATTTTGCATTAAAATTGCACGTAATACAATTCTAAATTAAGTCAAAGCTCTTGCCCAAAAGTGGAATAACCACAATAAAAAAATCCCATATGGATACTCGTGTCTGTTTACATCCTGAATCTTGACCTTCAGAACTCCTTATATCCTACTACTTAAGGTTCTCCAAACACAAGATGCACAGGTAGGTAGGATCTTTACTCTGAGACATTAACTGGCTGGTTACTTTATTATGCTGAAGGTGCCCCCAAGTTTTGTTTGGTTGCTGTTTAGAGAGCTTTCCTCATCCAAGTTCTGTAGCCATAGTTAGCAACTGAAATGAATCAGAGGACGCCAGAGATGGTCTGACTCACAGTGCCCAGAAAAATCCAGCTCACAAAGGTCTGTGTGTGGCCGAGTGGAGAGGGAGAATTCTCATGACATACAGTGAGTCCCTATGGGGAAAAGATAAGCTTGGGAAGAAAAGCCAAATACTTGGGGTCACTGCCAGCACCCTTCCTCCTCCCCTTCTGTCCATCACTAGCCAGATCATTTTGTAAGGTCATTTTTGACATCACCAGAATATTCCAGGGTGTTTAACATTTGCTCCTCTTGTGGGACAATTCCCAGTTCTGTTTCTTATCACTCTTTTCCCCGAAGTGCTATCATGTGATTCTAGTATGTAGCTGGGTATGTTCATCTGTTATCTTTTCCTCAGGCCAGACTTGTCCTTGAAGGGTACAGTCAAACTCTGTAATCACTTGGTAGCCAGCTACTGCAGGGGTATAGGCTATTTAATAAATAACTGCCTCATTGTTGAGGTCATCAATTGGTCCAGTATTATCCTTGATAGAAATACGAGGTGATGTTAATTTGTTTTGTAATACTATCAGCTGAACTTGATCTAGTGTAGATCATGGTTCAGTCGGTCTATTTTACGAGTTTAAAGAGGATATAATCAGCTGGTTCCAACACATTTTTGGTTAGCTTTTTTATCTAGGTAACAGGAGTGGTCTAGTTGCTTTTCTGTGGGTAGCAGCTGGTGAAATGTTGAACCCAATGTGACAAGCATTCCATCCCTCAAACCTTTGTAACATTTTCTCAGACTCTCTAATTCCAACCCCTTGATACCTCTTTTTAGAGTTATTTAGATACTTGTGCTATTTGCCTAGTAGAATGTAAGCTCACTGAGGGCTTCATCTAGGCTCCTTTGAACTGTATGCCACTTTCAGGCCCTCGAAGGTGATGTTATGCACATTATAAATGCTCAGTAAATATTTGTTAGCATAATTAATGAGTCAACTCTATTTCTCTTCATTATTCCCTGAGTTTTGCTCACTTTGCTTTCAATTACATGATGCTATTTTATTTTTTTTATGTTTTACTTATTTCTGAGAGAGAGAGAGACAGCGTGAGCAGGGTAGGGTCAGAGAGAGAGGGAGACACAGAATTGGAAACGGGCTCCAGGCTCTGAGCTGGCTGTCAGCACAGAGCCCGACGCGGGGCTTGAACCCATGAACCGTGAGATCATGACCTGAGCCGAAGTTGGACATTTAACCGACTGAGCCACCCAAGCACCCCTGCACGATGTTATTTTAATGCTACTCTTGAGGCTTAGTGCTTTGTTCTGTGTACAAATGTAATAGCCAATGAACCAAACTGGTAAATGTTCAGCGCTCTTAGTATATTTTATATAGAAAGGGAAAATCTATGTTGCATAATCCAGATCCAAAACCAAGAAGAATTTAAGTTCCAAATAATTCTCTTCCTGTCCTCCCTCTAATCTTCTCGAACCCTAACAAATCCAATATATAATGCAGAGTGTTTTCTGTTTTGCTGGGGAGCAATGAGAAGGGAGGAAGGGAATAAAGCGACTTTGTATACCTCTTCCAGAAATACAGCCAACTTGACACATGGCATATAGTACTAGTACAAGCTTTGCTTGGATTGTAGAAATGTGCAGCTGTTTAGAGATTTTTAAAGAGAGCTCAAGGATATATGTAAAGACAATAGGACATCATTATGAAATGACTCATTTCTGTAGAACTTGATAAAGGTTATAAATCACATCCTTCCCCCTAAAACACAATTGCAGACTTCACGGATATTTGGGGTCCTATTTGTTTATGCGGCAGTTGTTAGATCTCATCCTATTACCAGAGTCCATCCAAGTAGGTCATTTACATATTTTAAAGGAAGAGGTACATTAGCGCAATGTGTGTGCCTATAAATTCCATTGTGTTTGTATTACAAAATGATCCAGTCCATCATTGATTCTCTTGCGAAAAAAATATATATATTCTGTCTGATGAGCATATTTGGTTACTTCAGGGTATTGTATTATTTGGAAGTTGTCCCTGATTTAAAGGACTAGTTGAAAGTGATCAGAGGATCGAGACAATTTTTTTTTTACCATAAAAGACAAAATGGAGTGGATCCTCCGAATTTAAGTTTAAATTCTCTTTTGTTTTGAACTCCACCTAACGCAGACCCTGAGACAAGGATTTGAGGACAAGCAATTTATTTAGAAGATGATCCCAGGAGGGGTACCTGGGTGGCTCAGTCAGTTCATCGTCCGACTCTTGATTTCAGCTCCATTATCTCATGGTTCATGAGTTTGAGCCCCATGTCTGGCTCTGAGCTATCAGTGCTGAACTCCTGCTTGGAATTCTCTGTCTCCCTCGCTTTCTGTCCTTCCCCAACCCCCCCTTTGTGTTCAACCTCTCCCTCTCTCTCTATATATATATATGTATACATATTATTATATATACATCAACTAAATACATTTATATTTAGTTATATATATACTAAATACATAAACATTTGTTTAAAAATGGTGATCCCAGGAAGCATGGGTGGGGGAGTAAAGCTAATAAAAGGTGAACTATCAAACTGCTAACCAGTGTGGGCAGCCACAGCTGAACTACTGAGGAGCTCAGGGAGGTAAGTGCAGAATATGCCTCAGAGACAGTCCAGCTGAGACATTTGTCCCCCACCTCCCCGTGTGTCATTGGCTGAAAGCTGCTTCCAGGTGCATTAAATCACTCACTGCGATGCTTCTAGTAACCAGGTTCGACTTGTAGAAGTGAATGCCCGAGAGAAATAAGGAAACCAAAAAAGGAGAGAATGTATGTGTCTAAGAACAGAAATAAGTTCCATAGGAACCCAGGAAAGGTTGAACAGCCAGGCCTCAGAAAGTATAAGGTTCCAGTCCCCTCTAGGACCACCAGTTCAGTCTTGGGAAATGTCCTTTTCCCCTCCCTCCCACTTGGCTTCCTCTGATGCTCTGCCCCTCAGAAGTTTGGTATTCATGTGGCTCTGTGATGTGTGCCCTTGGCCTGGCCTTACTTGACCTTTTAATGCAAGTACCCACCACTGACTGGGACTTTTTTATATGTCTCTTAGTTCAGATTCCCAAGAGTGGATTCCCAGTTGGCCCAGCTCATTCTTTTTCTTTTTCTTTTTTTTTAAGGTTTATTTATTCTGAGAGAGAGAGAGAGAGAGCACATGTGTGACCAGGGGAGTGGCAGAGAGAGAGAATCCAAAGCAGGCTCAGGGCTGAGTATGGATCAGTGAGATCATCACCTGAGCTGAAATCAAGAGTCCGCTGCTTCACCAACTGAGCCACCCAGGTGTCCCCCAACTCATCTTTTTCAAGGCAGAATATAAATTGTAAGTGTTTGGGGCACCTGGGGGGCTCAGTCTGTTAAGCGTCCGACTTTGGCTCAGGTCATGATCTCATGATTTGTGGGTTTGAGCGCCGCCATCGGGCTCTGTGCTGATGGCTAGCTCAGAGACTGGAGCGTGTTTTGGATTCTGTGCCTCCCTCTCCCTCTGACCTTCCCCTACTCATGCTGTCTCTCTCTCTCTCTCTCTCTCAAAAATAAATAAAACATTTAAAAAATTCTGATAAATTTTAAGTGTTTGGCCAGTTGATATATGGGTTTCCCAATCCCACTACCCCCACCCCCATCCAGAGTCTACTAATAATCCAGTCAGCCACGGCCAAGGCGAGAAGTCATATGGCTCAGTGACTATTCAAAAGAGGGGGAGAATGGGAACAGAAGTGGAATGTATGGGATAAGGTCCCCCAAGGCATAGCATTATACCTGGACATAGGTTGATAAATGAAAGTCTTGTCATTAGGAATTTCATGGCATTTTCATGAATATGAAATGGCTAGGTAACTAGAAAGATAAAAATAAAACCCCATGTGGCTATCCTTTGTCATCTTTCTAGAGGGAAGATGCTATGGAAATCCTAGATATAAATAAATTAGCAATAATTTTGGTTCTTGAACTAATAATCTGGAAAAAAATCAGTAAAAAGACAAAGGTAAGCCCTTTTCTTTTTCTTATGTTTATTTATTTTTGAGAGACAGAGACAGAGCAAGTTGGGGAAGAGCAGAGAAAGAGGGAGGCACAGCATCTGAAGCAGGCTCCAGGCTCTGAGCTGTCAGCACACAGCCCGACACGGGGCTCAAACTCACAAACCACAAGATCATGACCTGAGCTGAAGTCAGATGCTTAACCAACTGAGCCACCCAGGCCCTCCTGTCATCTCCCTTTTCTTAAAGAATGCTAAAGATACATTTGCCTTCCCAAGTCCAAGAAATAGGAGCTGATGTATGAAAACAATGATGAGATTGTGCATAACCTCTAAGCGAAGATGAAGCAGTTGGGTGATGTGATTTCAGAATCTTCTAAGCGATACCGACCCTGAGAATCTTGGATGGTCTGGGGCAGGTCACTCTCTTCCTGCTGTGAAAACCGTGACAGCCACCCTCCTACCCACCTTGTGATTTTTGTTAGTTATAATATCCTTTCCATGTTGTTTTTTACCCTTTTCACTCAGGACAGTCCCATTTTATTCTATATTCATAACCCAGTAATCAGGGTATTAGGGTCATATATAATAGAACTTCCTTCTCACTGCCAGTCTTTTTACTACAATACCTGTGCTCCTGAGTTTATTTGGACTCATCTCTTAATCGGCTGGGTGTTGTGGTCAAGCTGTTTGCCCAAGAAGAGTGTGTGGTGCTGTGTTTCCTGAGCACCGTTGCGTTTCTGATGGTTTTACCCATTGCCTTTATGTGTGAACATTCTGGGTGTATGTAAGGTGCTTGTGACACACGCCTTCTTTCCTCAAGATGTCCAGGTATTGCCCCATGGTTTTCTACACATCCATATTGCTGTTGAGACATCTGAGGTGAGCCCAAGCTTTTCTCTTTCTGTGGGTTATAGGTTTCTTTCTGCCTGGATAAATGGAGAATGATACCCTTGGAAGTTCAGAAGCTTAGGCTAGGACTTGGACTTAGCATTCCATATCAAATTTTGCCAAAATATTATATCTATACTCTTTAAAAAATCTGCGACATCATACTTATTTTCATTTCCGGGAAGTCCTTGTGGGTTAATCTTTGAATATAGCCTCTGCTTCTTACGTTCTCCACATCTAGGACATAAAATTTTGGGGTTTTTTTTGTTAAGGTCTTCCTTTATTTTGAACATTTGTTGGTTTTCTCTCTTTGTTTTAGATGTCTTGTTCTGCATTCATTGAGATCATTTCAAGCTTTTTCCTAAGTTAGGAATTCGATAGTTTGTCAGTGTCTGTTCTGCTCTTTAGTGTTTCATTTATTGCCATTGATATTGTCCTGGTCCTCAGTTTTCATTCCTTATTTCTATAATCCTTCCCTTCATCTCATTTTGTCATGTCACTCTCTCACTCTAAAGCTCTTTCTCTAATCTCATGCACTAATTCGACATTCTGCATCTGTGCTTACTCCTCTTTACTCTGGTTACCGCACAGAAGCCAGGAGGGTCCTGGCCAGAAAATGACCAGTAGAGAACACAGCTCTCTCTGGTCAAACCCTCCAGCTCTTCCAACCTCACTCACATTTAAAACCCAAGTTCCTTTCCAGGTCCTTGCCTCCAGCGTCGCTGGCCTCCTCAGTGCCTTGAACATGCCAGATGAGCTCTACCTTATGACCTTTGGGCTTATTGTTCACTCTGTCTGAGATGCTCTTCTTCAGATAACACCTTGCTTAAGCTCCTACCTGCGTCAGTCCTACTCAAATGGCACTTTCTCGAAGAGGCTTTCCTGGGCCACCCGCATAAAACCCCAGTTCCTTTCCCAACACGTTATCCTCCAGGCTTGATTTTTTCCCATAGTTCTTATCTTTTATATCCTATGTACATTTTTTTGCTTGTATACTTTATTATATCAGCTCCCCTTCCCCTCCGCAGCTACAATGTAAACTTCATCCAGCAAAGATTTCTAGTATGTTCGCTGTGATATCCCACCACTTAGCAGAGGCACTGACCCTCAGTAAGCATTCAGTAAATACTTGCTGAATGAGTGAATGGGCTGAGGAGAATGACTTTGTCTTCCCGGGAGGATTTCCTCACATCGATGTCCATTCTTTCTTTAATGGATGGCACCACACGCCTTGTCTCACTTGGCAGCAAAGATCATATACCAAGGGATCAGAGGTACTAAAATCTCGCAAGGCATTGTAAGTTAAATTCCCCAGATTCGATATTTTCAAAAGGCTCCCAATACCCTAAAATGGTGTTGAACACTGGAATTTTACAGTTTTCAAGCCTATTCTGTTTTGTTGTCAATTGATGAAGCAATAAGAAACTAAACATTTGTTATTGCCTTTTCTTATAGTGGGTCTCAGCGCAGGGCTCTGTCTCTCATCCTCATCCCGAGCCTGGTACAGAATTTGCAGAGCCCAGGCCAAAAGGAAAATATGGGGCCCCTTGTTTAAAGTGCAGGAATAGGGGCGCCTGGGAGGCTTAGTCGGTTAAGCGTCCGACTTTCGCTTAGGTCATGATCTCGCGGTTCGTGGGTTCGAGCCCCGCGTCGGGCTCTGTGCTGACTGCCAGCTCAGAGCCTGGAGCCTGTTTCAGTCTGTGACTCCCTCTCTCTCTGACCCTCCCCTGCTTACGCTGTCTCTCTCTCTCTCTCTCCTAGAAATAAATAAATAAAAAATAAATAAATAAAGTGCAGGAATAAAGTCCTGTTAGAGGTACTAAAATATAAGGCCTTTTCCCTTATTGCACACTCTCTGTTACCTTGTCACAGTGTTTTCTTTTGCTATTTCATGTTTCAAATAAGGTAAAATTTTATATTATTAACATGAATTGGGCCTTTCATGTTTATATTGTGTAGTGTTCATTTTAAATGCAAATATAAGAGCATCAAATATGATGTGGAATCACTGAAGTTACACAATTTATATCTCATAGGTTGTAGACACATATGTATTTCATTCTTTAAAAAAGAATGGGAATTCTGCACACAACTAACTCAGCTGTTTTTCTTTTGCTTCTTAATACATGAACATTCTGCCTGCCTTCTCTGTCTTTGGCTTTTGATGGAAGGAAGAGGGAAATAGGCTGTCCTACCTTCCCCCTTCTTCTGTGTCATCATTTTCAGTGTAAATGGCTGGCTAATATAGGTAACAGGAGTCAGAAAGGATAAGATAGGGCTGCTTGGTTGATTGCTTTCTGGAAGACCATTCACCATTGCCTTTTTTCTGCATTTGAAGTGAGTATTCCGATTTGAATGGAGATTGGCCCTGGTTATTGGGTGGTAGGTGTAACATCTGTACCTTGCCTTCACCTGGAATCTCCGTGAACTCCCAGCATGAATCTTTCTTCCCTGGAGTTTTGTGCTCATGGGGCCCTGCAGACATCATATGCAAATGGAGTGGCAGCAATGGCATCATCATCTGTCTCATCTGCTCATGTGCATGCTCCACTGTCCCAGTGGATGTCACCTATAAAACACAAGTTCAGAGATAAAATTATTACACATACCAATATGACATGACTAAACCAAACGGAGGGCCCTTCGGAGCCCGGGCCCCATGTAATTGCACAGGCTGAGTGCCCTTGAAGCAGCCCTGTCCTCACCACCTCACCCATTCCCAGAAGAGACTGCTGAAACCCGGAGAGAGAAAAGCCTGTACCCAAGGTTACTCAGCCGCTGGCAGAGCTGGAATTCAAATCCTGGCTGTGTCTCATCAGGCCGCCCATGTGGCCGGTGTGACATAGCTGAATAACCAATGAGACAGAGGTGAGAGACCTCAGGAGTCTTGATCTATTTCTAAGTAACTGTGTAACCGTGGACAAGTTTGCCTCAGGACCTCCTCTGCACCTTACATACGCATGCAACTCATGCCTATTTTTTCATCCATGGTCTCCTGTTCCCTACGCCATAGTTCCCATAGCCCCTGGTCTCCTTGCACCAAGAACTGGAGACACCCCCTGAGACGTGTGTTGGGTGACAATGCCGCCCTTTTGGTGGCAGCAAATGTGCTAATGGCTGCATACTTTGCATGCTTTATTTGGCCTGTCCCACAGATGATGGCAGAGACGTCTGGGGAGAATGAGAGAGAAGTTGTTTTCTGGGAGCGTCCTAGGGCATAGAGTTGTCAGGCTAAATGAAGGGTGGGGGGAAATGTAGGCTTTGTAAACTCTACAAAAATTCTCTGATCCACCCCCCCAACCCCCCACCACAAACTTTTTAAATTGTCTTTTTTTTTTTAAACATGTAGCCATTTATTTCACATAGAATTTAAATTGTCTTTTTATGGAAACCATAGGAATGCTGGTCCTTGAGAATGATTCCACGGGAGGGGAGGGGGATTGAATTGTACCTTAAAATTTGTTTTTAATTTTTTTAATTTATTTACTTGTTTTTTATTTTTTTTTTGAGGGAGAGAGACAGCGTGATCAGGGGTGGGTCAGAGAGAAAGGAAGACACAGATTCAGAAGCAGGGTCCAGGCTCTGAGCTAGCTGTCAGCACAGAGCCCGACGCGGGGCTCGAACCCAAGAACCATGAGATCATGACCTGAGCCGAAGTCAGATGCTTAACCGACTGAGCCACCCAGGTGCCCCTGAATGGTACCTTAAAAGACATGGTATGTTGGGGCACCTGGGTGGTTCAGTCGGTTAAGCATCCGACTTCAGCTCAGGTCATGATCTCATTGCTCCTGGAGTCAAGCCCGGTGTCGGACTCTCTGCTGACAGCTAGCTCAGAGCCTGGACCCTGCTTCGGATTTTGTGTCTCCTTTTCTCTGCCCCTCCCCTCCCCCCACCCCCAACTCATGCTCTCTCTCTCTCTCTCAAAAATGACATTTAAAAAAAATGTTAAAAAAAGATGTGATACGTGGATCTGGGTACACCATCCCCCCTGTCCAGCCAAGGATGAGCCCAACAGGCCAAGGTTATATATGATGCTGTTCACCTAGCAGGTCCTATCATAAAAAAGTCCGGCTAACAAAGGATACGGTATCAAGAGAAGATTGTTCTATACAAACAAGCCAAAATGCAGTATCGTTTCTGTTGTGCCAGGTTTTAAGGAAATGCTAAAGAAGTCAACATACATTGACGGCATCTTGACTCAAAAAAATGTGTGTGTGGTTGGGACAGGGAAAGAAAGGCTCCTTCACAACCTCTACGAAAGGGAAGGCCCAACAAAGCTTTGGATTCTGACAAATCTCTTTCCTCATGTGTAAAGTGTAATAACATTAAATCATCCAGTTGTTACAAGGATTAAATGAGGTGATAGAATGGTGGCTGACACATTATAAACATTCTGTAAATAGTGACAGAAGTGGTATTGAGGGCTAGTTATTAAGGGGACTTGGGAAGATGACTGCCTGGTTACATTTCATTTCAGCTTGCTTTCTCTCCAAGGGGAATTATGGCTTTGCACCTTTCAAGCAATTGCTCAATTGACTTACCTATGAGACTGCATTTACTTGTATTTTATTTGAGTTAGATTTTTAAAATCATTCTATTTGATTATCAAAATGAAACAAATAAAAATGAATACTCATTTTGTCTTACTATAATAAGCAGGGACCATTTATTCTTAATATTCATCAAATATTGTGTTTCTGCTTATGACTACGTGAATACAGATATTCACATGTGACCCCTTCCCTCAGAAAGCCCAGAGCTTTTTGCAAAAATAGACATGTAAATCCTTCACTGCAGTGTAGTCAAGCTCAGTGTGCCGGTGGCACTAAGTACCAGAAAAAAGAGAATGTTGCTAGGGAAGCCATTGTAGTTCCAAATGATCTGGCATGTGGATTGTTCTTCCCCACTAACTGCATTTCTACCTAGAAAATATTAAGGAGAAAAGATAAAGCTAAAAACAAACTGCTTTTTTGAAATATATATATAAAGGACCTTTCCCCAAGTAATTGAGAGCTATTTCTGTATTTCTTGTGAACTTCTCACATGCCTCAAATTAGGCTAAACTCCGTGAAACTCTTTTACTATCAAGAGATCCTTTGAATTCTGGTAATGGGTTCCAGTATACAACATAGGAAAATATCTTCAGTGGATGATTTATAGGGAGCTTTATACCATAGTAATTTTTCTTAAGCGGCAGACTATTGCTCAGATCCAAATTCAGCATTGGCTCCCGAGAAGGACGGTGGGGGAAGTTTTGCATATACATGTGAAATAATTCTACTTGAAGAATTCATGAAAAAGAACTTTGCTGGGCATTGAGTCTGTGCGATTCATATGGAAAAAATCCTAGGAATTCTCTGTTGAGGACATGAGAGTAGATCAAGAGGGCCTAGACATTTAGGAATTTCTCTTGGGCCATAAGAAACTTTGGAATCATCACTTCCAATAAATTTCCATTAAGTTCACAGTGAATGTCTGGATGATTGTTATTTTAGCCAACCAAGAGGGGTTGCTTTTTAAAAATGTGTTTTTTTTTTTTTTAAGTTTATTTAATTCATTTATTTTGCGAGAGAGAGAGCACAGGGGAGGGGAAGAAAGAGGGGAGGAGAGAGAGAATCCCAAGCAGGCTCCACACTGCCAGTGCAGAGCCTCACATGGCCTCGAACTCACAAAGTACACAATCATGGCATGAGCTGAAATCAAGAGTCTGACGCTTAACCGACTGCACTGTTGATATTTATTTATTTATTTATTTATTTATTTATTTATTTATGTGTATTTATTTTTGAGAGAGAGAGACAAAGCTTGATTGGGGAAGGGCAGAGAGAGAGAGAGACACAGAATCTGAAGAGGGTTCCAGGCTCCAGGCTGTCAGCACAGAGCCCGATGCGGGGCTTGAACCCATGAACCATGAGATCATGACATGAGCCAAAGTCGGATGCTTAACTGACTGGGCTATTTCTCTTTAGACGTGGCAGTGTGGTGTTTGGCTGTGTTTGTGCGTCTCACATTCATTCTCCTGCTTCACAGGCCGGCACGCTAGGCCAGTGGTCCTCGGTCACTTAGAGAACTGGCTGTAGCTCCTGCCTCCTCTGCAGAGAATCTAAATCATCAGATCTTGGGTGGGAACCAAGATGTCTTGGTGTTTACATTTAAAGCACCCCTAGTATTTCTATCGCTGGAGGCCTGCAAACTGTACCCTCGGGAAGGGAGAAAAGTGTGAAACCCTATTTGCCTTCATGGAGTTCATAGCCTAGTGGTGAACATGAAGCCATCACTACAATCCCAAACGGTCCGAGTTACTTAGAATGCTGTGCGTGAGAAGTACATGGCTACCATTTTATCCTATTTATGAGGGAAACATTTAAATAAACTAATAAACATAGATGCTTCCTGGATATTCATACACCAACACACCTAGTTTGAAGGAAGGAGGCAATGTTGTTGGAAACAGACCACAGCAGACTTTGAGATGAAGTGAAGGTCTTTTGAACTTAATTTGGAAAGAAACAGGTAGCCCAGGTTTGAGACTCTAACCATCAGTTCTAGGGTCCAACTTCCTTAGTGCGGCATTCAGAGCCCTCTGTGACCTACCACCCCAGACTTAGTTTGAGCCTTTTCCTGTTCCCCACGAACAGTGAGCTACCTGACATCCTGGCTACCTCTGCTTGGAATAAATGATCCTTCCCCTTTCTTCACTTGGCAGCTTTTGCTTGCCTTCTCACTCATTCTGGAAGCTTCTCCCATCTCCCAGCTGGGCTCAGCACTGCCTGGAGCCCATTGCACCCTACTTCTGTCTTTAACACTTTCCTTATTGCATTGAGAACGTTAGTGTGTATGCATCTCCTCCAATAGACGTTAAGCAACTCCAGAGCAGTGGTTTCTCTCTTCCTGTGATTGAACTGCCAGCCTCATTGCTCCCGGCATACAGGCGATGCTCCATAAATGTCTGCAGTGAGGTTGATCAATGTGAACATGAAATGGAAAGCAAATAAGGAACTCCATCTTGAGTTTTCTTTCAGCTGGGTTCTGCTAGAAAGGATTTTGCACGCTCTTTGGCCAGTGGGTCCTAATGTGTTGAGGGATGTGTGATACCCGGAAGCCTGGGGTCCGGATATTCCCGCCATACAGATGCACAAGCGATAGGCTCTCTGTGGCTCTGTTGAAGAGCGAGGACAATGAGGAACAGGGCTCTGCTAGGTTGCCTGTTTTCTGGTTGCAACATTTCCCTTTCAATTGGCAGGGCTTCTGCTGAAATGATGGACTCTTGAATGTTTGCCAAGAATGGCTGTGTGCTAGCATAGCTTTTCTCTCCCACAAAATGGCTTCTGTCCTTTGGTCACTTGTGGACAACCCTTGCTTCGTTTTGTGAGTGAATGAAAAAGGAAGGCAGCACCGAGTCCTTTTAGGTGAATAAAACAACAAATAAAACCTTGGGTTGGGGTCTGTTGTTAGGAAGTCTTATCTCGTTTGAGTGGATTGAGATTGAGAGACGCTCTTTGGAAATCGTCTCTAAAACTAAGAATGAAAAGGCCTGCCATCTTGTGAGCCTTACATTTTTCATATTTTTCTTGGATTTTCTTTTGCTGCACCGCTTGCAGCTTTAACCGGAAAGTAGAAAACATCTCCTCTTTGGTCCTGTTTTCTAAGCCCTTAACTATTCGGCCAGAGGCAAGGAGACAAAAACAATTTAGTTTTACTCTCCCACATTCCAAAAATAACCTTAGTAATACCCTCTTTGGTTATCTTGAAAGTGCCCAGTGGATGCTTTTATCCTAAAGGAGCCGTGCCTGATTGTTGAGGGAACTTTAACTGTATGACTGTTATTTAGCAACTAAATGCCGGTGACTCATTCACTTTGTGGTGCAGGGAAATTTTTTCCATGGAAAACACAGGAGGGAGGGAATCTCTCTGAACCACTATGTAGTATTTTCCTTTAGCAAAGCCTTCTCTGAAATGAATAGGCACCAACCGTCACTCTGCTAGCTTAGTTTCTAAAGCTGCCAGAGCCTTTCTGAATCAGGGTTTCGGTGCACTTTATCCACCGAGGTATACAGGTAGGTTCAGAACTGTCATAGGGACCAGTTTGGCTAATAAGTCTCGGGACTGAAAATTGTCATCCCGAGTAAAAGAGAAATTGAACTAATTGCATCTATAATATCAGAAACGCTTACGGAGGATTGGATTTGGACTAGAAGCCCATTGGTGTTTTTACTGTTTCATTCCAGTCGAGAGAGAGGGACAGAATGAGAGGGGGAATGAAGGAGAAAGATGAGAGAATCCTGTTCCCTTAGTTCTGAGCTGAGGAACATGAGAAAGCCTTGGAGAAAAGTGCCTCAGTGCCTATGCAGCAAAAATATAATAAAAGAAATTCACCTGCTAGGCTCACAGCACCAAACTAATTCCACTTCTCTGAGGTTAATTTTGCTTGTCAGCATCTCTTTATGAGCTCGGAGGGTGATTAGAGGCAAGGGGACAGGAGCAAACAACTGTAGTTTTAGTGCGTGAAAACGGGGGGGCGGTAAAGGGCTTGTCCCCTCCGGGATCTTGAGCCCCGCCCACCTCTCTGGACTCACACCGTGACTCTAATGCTTGGCTCCTGGATATGAACGGAGGTTGGAAAAGCTGCTTCAAGAGCACTTCTATTCCCGCTGGCCCCTGACTTAGGAAAAACATGACCCGTGGGGCTGCAGTGGGGGCAGGGGGCAGTGAGAGCAAAGTACATTTCCTAGAAAAGACGATTCAGATTGAGGGGTTGGAGGGGACTTAGCCCTTACAGGCTGAGACACTCAAGCTATTAATAGTAAAGCCCTGAGTCACAGATGTAGGAATGTCACAGCTGCTTGAGATCTGCTACTGTTACCCATCAGAAACCCAGCAGTAAAGGGCCTCCCCACCCCCCTAAACCTCAGTCGGCTGTAAACAACCTCCTAGTCAAAGATGAGGCAGGTTGAGTGACTTCATTCCTCTCTCTTACCCGGGCTTCCTTAGACCCAACACGTTACAATATTTGCAGTAAATACAGTCTAATACTGGCTGTGCATTCCAGTTGGGAAAGATGTGTTGGCCATCTGCTGCTCTTCCCGAGTGGGGATATGTCTGCCTTTTTGTCTCTTGCTCATCCCATCTCCCACATGGTGGATATGTGTGACCTCGGCCAGGGCTAGGGTGGGGCCGAAGGATCTGGGTTTGAGAGACAGGTGCTGGAGTGGGGTGGGCGTGGGCTTTGGGAACCCAGAAGCCCTCTGCTTTTGGAAGACTGACCCGTGACCCAGTGCGTCAGAAATCAAAAGCCTTGTCAGGAGCCAGTGGGACTGCGTCTAGCCTGAGGGGCTCGGGTGTGGCTGTTTGTCCCTGACTTTGTGGACAGTGTTCCTACCTCATGCATTCCTATAGCCAAAGGGCTTGTCTAGAAAACTCTAATGAGGCAGAGAAAAGGTGGAAGGTGGAATCCCACCTAACTGGATAAGTCAGAATTTTGCTTTGATCCTGAATTTGATCCTGGAAGGAACTGAATCCTGAAAGATCCTCTTCCTGGGCTGGCTTTCATGGTCTCAATTCCCTCAGGCTTCTCTCCCCCATTCAGGAAAACCAAGGGGGGGTGGGGTGGGCTGGGAGCCGGGCTGGGGAGGGATAGGGAGGGGGAGGGCCAGGGCCACTCTTTACTCATCATAATTGAGCCTCCAAAGTTGAAGAAAATGAACTTGGAGTCACTCTCATTCTTTCTTTCTTTCTTTTTCTTTCTTTCTTTCTTTCTTCCTTCCTTTCTTTCTTTCTTTCTTTCTTTCTTTCTTTCTTTCTCTCTCTCTCTCTCTCTCTCTCTCTCTCTCTTTCTTTCTTTCTTTCTTTCTTTCTTTCTTTTCTACTATGGTTAATATTATTTATTCAGCGTGTCCGAAAGAAGCCGGAATAAGATTGGGGAGCAGCGGTACTAGGAAACTAATGAGCTAACAATTGACTAGTTTTGTTTATTGAAACAGCGCCTTGGCCGTTCCTCGGCCCCCCCCTTCTGGCAATGATTTATCAGGCTCCGGGAGGGAGCATTTTGCTGCCCGTTTTCCCGGCCTCGGCGCGAGGAATGCAAAGTGGTGTCAGTGACCAGAGATTAGGACAGTGGAATTTTGCATTTGTTACAGCAGCAGCTGGAACGAGAGCTCTGGGCTCAAGGGCAGCGTCCCCGGGCTGGGCGCGGCCGCCACTCGGCGGCGATCGCGGGGCGGGCGCGCGAGCTCGGCCCCCCGGGATGGGGGCGGGATTTTAGAAAGAAGCCCCAGACTCCGCGAGTGGATGCCGGGGGCGCTTCCTCGCAGCGCTTGCACCGCGGGTCGGTCCGCCCAGGAGCGCCCGGGCTCCTAGACTTTATTGCTGTTTCTTTCGGCGCCGCTCGCCAGAGGACCCGGTTGCCATGGTGAAGGAGAAAGGTAATTATAAATATCGACCCCGGTGCATGGTTGCAGAAGTTGCAGTGGTGCTGCAGGGCTCGGCCACCTCGGGGGGCGGGGGGGGGATGATCAATCGAAAGCCGGGCAGACATATTCTGGGGGCGAGAACCTCTGTATTGTGAAGTCATTAAGAACCTTTAATTTCGCCGCGGCGTCGGAAGCACATCCTATTTCTGGAGTGTTTGTACAGCTGAGCTCCTTAATGCGTGTCTCTTTTGATTGGAATTGCATCTTGAATTCTTTTTTTTTTTTTCTTTTTTTTTTGCCGTGGCTGAGAGTTGCCTTCCTGCCCCCAACCGTAGCTAGCCTTCATCCTCTTCCTTACCGTTCCCCCCTCAAGTCAATAGTTAATGAAGATGTATAATGAAAGGGTCCAGATTTGTGCTATAATGGGACATGCCCAAGGGTAGCCGGGATGGGCTGTAAAGAGAAGCGAGCTGTTTTGAAGGTTTCAGGTGTGCTGTTTTAATCACCTGGCATTTCTGCGGTTCCCCTCATCACCCCTCCAAGCTTTTCAAAGGATGCGATGTCCGTCAAAGGGGGCAAATCAGGTGGTGGAGAGAACGTCAAAAGGGAGAAGGTGGGGCACTCCGCACAGGTGTACATTATTTTTTGAACTGGGCGTGGTCCGGAACTGTAAATTCAATCTTCCAGAATTGAATTCTATTTTAAATTATTAGTTTATCTGGAGAATGTAAAAGAACACAGCAGTCCTTGGTTTTAATTATCCCAGTAATACATAAAATAATATCTTAAGAACGTGAAATGCTGGAGGAGAATGGAGAGCAAAAAGTGAAAGCTCCCTGCCTCTATTCTGTCCACCTCAATTCCCCCTTCTCTCTAGAGGAATATTTGTTAGTATTGTGTATCTTTCTAGGCAGGAACAGAGAGAGAGAGAGGGAGAAAGATAGTTAGGAGGAGTATAAGGGATCATTTTACCATTTTTCTGTGACTTGTTTTTTCCCCCCTTAATAATATGCCTTAGGGACCTTCAACACATGATTTTACAATGTGAATAACCACCCTTTAATTTTGCTCTTTGATGAGCTTGGATTTATTCTGCCACACTTTCTTGCTGAGGGACATCACTTTCTCCGTAAACACGGATGTCTGTCCTTTTGCGTCTGCCTCGAACCATTTCAATGATTTATCTATTTTCACTGAAAGCCGCTACAGGGAGTAATTTTGAGGTAAACATGCCAAACTCAAATTGATCCTTGTTGCTGGAAACTCCGTTTGGTTTTGTTATACTAATGGACGGCTGGAGAAGTAGGATCATGACAGCTAAGGCTGCACCTAAGGACAAAGAAAAACGTGGTTCTGCTCTATCCATTCTGCTCCTGTGTATCTTTAATAATCACTTGAATTAGCTTTGGTCTTTCACTGAGGAAGTGGTAATTGAGTGAAATGCTTTGGTGTGAATAAGGATGCTCCTAATGATATTTCCTCTCTTTGGGGGATGTTTTCAGGACCCCTCAGAGTCACATATACAGATGTTGACATTTAATAAAGACCACGGTTCTCCATTTGTACCTTCTACCCAACCAGAGTAACCCCAGCCCTGATCTCTATTGCTCATGGATTTGAGTTTGTTTCCCCAATATAAGTAAGTTATGGATGATGGGAAAGGGGGTTACAAAAGCCACATCTTGATTCCATTCCCGTGGAGCCCAGGAAAGCCCCAGACTTGCTCTAAACCACAGATCAGTGGTCCCCAAATAGCAATTCTTTTTCTGAGTCATTGCAGGTGTCCCAAAACTCAGATTGATTGACTGGGCTCATGCTTACTTTACAAGTCAGTAGCCACTTTCTAACTAGCACATTGAGACAGGCCACCGAGAGGTCACATACTAGCATTATCTTAGCCCTTAGCCACTGATTAAAGGCTGTTCCTTTTTTATTTTGAGGTCTGTGCCAGTCCATGCTGCTACCTCCCAGCTCCCCAATTGCACCCACCTCAGCCAACAACGGAGAAAGGCAGGATGTGGGGCAGGTACATAAGAGCTTCTGTGGAAAGAAGGAAATTCCACCGTAGCTTTATTTTTTTTATTTTTTTTATTTATTTATTTCTAGGAGAGAGAGAGAGTGAGCAGGGGAGGGTCAGAGAGAGAGGGAGTCACAGACCAAAACAGGCTCCAGGCTCTGAGCTGGAGCCAGCACAGAGCCTGATGCGGTGCTCGAACCCACGAACCATGAGATCATGACACAAGCGAAAGTCGTATGCTTAACCGACTAAGCCACCCAGGCGCCCCCCACCGTAGCTTTTAAAGTGGGAAGGGCACAGGGGAGCACGTAATCCAGGCATTCATCCTGGAGGTGAGAAAGCTGGGGTTCAGAAAGGGTAAGGAGATTGTTCAAGGTCACACAGTGGGAAATTGGACCAAGTATTCATCCTCTGTGTTCCATCAGATGGCGTGCATGGATCAGTGACTGCACTTACACAGTGTGTGGACATCCACTGGCTCTCTCACTCGAGGGTGAGCCCCTCCGAAGCAGCACTTTCTAGTGCACAGCTTACGGTAGTATCTGCCCATCACAGATTCTCAGCAGCTGAAACATATCGGCTGGTGCTCGGAGCTGGGACCTCAACCCGTGTCTTCTCCATCCTGAAGCTCTTCTAGTCCTCTCTCGTTTCTTCTTGCTCCCAGAGATGCCTAGCTTCTTCCTCCCGGAGCTGACATAGGTCTCCCCTGAGTAGGTTCAGATCATGGCAGCGTCCATGTGCGAGGCCTTGTGAAGGAGTGACATAGATTCTCCATTACGCCCACCACTTAGGATGGCTTAGCTCACATTGGTGGGAACCATTATTTTCTCTCCTGGGTAAAGTTCACATGTACGTGTCTGGTTTGGGGTTGACCCTGATGGGAGGGAACGCTTGCTGGCAGATCTCACCTCTGCTGGTGTGGAATGGCAGCGCGTTTTGACCGTCACTCTCTTTTCTCCTGCTAACCGGTTGCCCATCCACTTCTGGTTGCAGACACTTATTGATCCCAGAATCTTGATGAAATGGTTATTTCTCTGATGTGTTCAAGGACATCTTACTCTTGCTGTATCCTGTGGCAAATAAGCAGGAGAGAGTTTTGTGGGTTTATCAGTCAATATCTGCCTTCCTGAATAGGCTCTCATCAGCCTAAACTCCAGAGGCCCACTATCCTCATTTAAAAGCTATAATTGTCTAGCTTGTGTGTGTGTGTGTGTGTTCTGGTACAAGCTTTAAAAGTACAGAAGGGATTTATAATTTTTGTTAGAGAAAACAAGAAAAAACACTAGAGAGTGAACCCTCATCTGATTTAAATAATAAGGGATGCGTAGGGCTTGGAAACCATGTGAGAGGCTAAGAATTTAGCAGTGAGGGAGACACATTAAGGGAAATAGAATTTTACATTTGGGCACAACAGTTTTTGTTTGGTTTCTGAGACCGTTGGATGGCTCAACTTGCTTTTAAGGTAGAGTGGGATCCAATGAAACTCCTTTCGGTGCACCTTCGAGGGAGAAATGTTTACTCTCCACCTGACATTCAGGTGAATGGACACACACACATACACACACACACACACACAGAGCCATCTTGTTTCTTGGTAGGCAGCTTCTGAGAACAGTGGTGTATTCATCTCTGTTGTGTCCTACAGACTGGCACCAGTGTAATCCTCTTAGGACACCCATGTCATCATATTTCCAGCTCAAAAACCTAGATGAGTGACGGGGTAAAATTCAAAGCTTCCTGCTAATCATAGAAGATTCCTTAAGTCCTTAAATTACCTCCTCCCTATCCCTGACTAAGTCCATCTTGTTTTATTCTTATTTTTAATGTTATTAAATCCACTCATTGTTGAACACATGCTAAATGGCAGGCTTTGTGTGGAGAGCTTTAATTATATGGTCTCTAATCTATACACTGTCAAGGTCAGTGGTATTCCTCCCCTTTAACAGATGAGGAAGAGAAGGCTGACAGGAGTTTAGAAACCTGCCAGAGATCACTTAGCTGGAGAGCACAGGAGCTGATGTTCCGCCTAGGCCTGTCTGGCTCCCAAACCTCTGCTAATTGTATTTCTCCTCCTCTTCTCCCCACACCGGTCCTATTTGGATCATCACGGAGGATATTTCTTCTCTCCGGCCCTTGTGGGAAATACCTATATTCTCCTTCTCTGTATTTGTCAAAGATCTAACTCAAGTTCAGCTTCCTTATAATGCATTTCAAGGGCCCATCCCTTCTGTAAATTCTTCTAGAATTATTCTCTACACCTAAGTAAACACCAGGGAAATGAAACAACAGCTGAATCACCCATGCGACTTAAGAATAGTGCTCTCTCCTCAAGGATTTGTTGACAGTCTTGTAAAACAACCTTAACAGGTGTCTGGTGTTGCTGCCTCTAATGGTATCTGCTCCCCATCCCACTCCTCCCCAAAACACACAGCCACTACCCGCTCAGGTGCTTGCACACTGCCTGATGTCGTCGAAATCCACTTCTGTTCCATCTCTGCGAGTTCTGGGAACAGTAGATCTTTCTCTGTGATGTAGCGATTCCTCAGATCCGAGTTGCTCCTCAGGCCTCTTTTTAGTGTTTAATAGCCTCTCCTCGACTCAGTTTTTCCAACTCTGCTTCCTCACCCCTACCCCACTCCTGGGCCTGTCTCGCTTCTTCATTGTTTCCTTAACTTGAGAAGCCCCAACCTTTCCAAGGGGACACCAATGACCAGACATTTCCTAAACAAGGTCTAAAGAGAAGCTATCTATTAAAGGAGACAATGTGATGTTACAAGTTTCAGAATAAATTGTCTTGATGGGTGATGTACGCATACAACTCGGTTCTGAACTTTGCATCTTTGGAGGGAAGGAAGCTCGAGCTTTTATCCTATTCTGCCTGAGAGGAAAAAAACCCAAGTGTGAACTGCTCTTACTATGATCTAACTGAAAGTGCTACTCTCACCAGAAGTAGACTCTGCTCAGCTTACCTTCACTACAGTAGGGCTGGCCGGATATTGGGATTTTCAAAGCTAAGGAAAAGAATTTCACAGTAAAAAAAAATAATAAATCCTGTTCCGTGTGCCATCCACCCACTGATGTCTAAAAAATGTTTATCCAGAAATTAAAGAAGACTTCATTTCTACAGTTAGAGTTAAGGCTGAATATATAAGTAAATCTAAGAGAAGGAACACAGTGACTTAAATTTACTGGAGCTCTTGAGAACAATTTTTGATGAGGGAGTAGACTTAAGAACATGGAGACAGTGAAACTCTAAGCTGGGGATTGAGCCAGCTACTCCCAGAGTTCGGGTGGCCTTGCCTCTTGCCTCTCTGATTACCTGGTCAGGTGGCTAGAAAGGGTGAAACAGCTTGGACTCTATCACGGAAACCTTCTTTTATAGAACAACAAATTGACTTTTCCAAATCCCCACAGAAAAGACATCCTAAGGTAGACTCACCCAACCAAGACGAAAATCTCATCTGATTCACTTTGAGGAGGGGACCCTCTCTGTGACATCATATCACAGACCTTGGGGGGGCAAGAAGAAGAATCCTGATATTGTTTGTCTCTAGTATGCCAAACTCAAAATGTCGAGCATTTTCCTGAGCCAGCATTAGAGAGCCAGAGAACTTTCCAGAAGGTTCAGTGATCGGTGAGTGGTGCAGATTTCTCCCATTGTGGTTGAGCCTGATCTGGGCACACCATAGTAGAAACCAGCCAGCTTCCTATTTCATTGTGTGTTGGCCTGATGGTGACTCATACTGAGAGGTATGTTTATCCCAAATTGGCAGGAGCTGTGTATTCAAGGGCAAATTTTGTTAACACCGGGGAGGGCGAATATTTGTATGCCTGACCTCTTTTCTCTGAAACATTGTATTTGTGTTCACATTGACATGATTAATGCTATTATGGTCCAGTGTGCCCTCGGGGGCATAAGGGGCTAGTTTCTATGCCCAATTGCAATCAAACAGGCTGATTTGTTTAAATACTTGGACTTAACCGTGAAGATACTGGCTTCCTTGATCCTTCCGGCAAATTACTATCTAGGGCAATAGTCCACAAACATTAGCAGGCATCAGAACCACCTGGAGAGATTGCTAAACCTCGGATTTCTGAGCCCTGCTCCCAGAGTTTCTGATTCAGTAGGTCTGGGGAATGGCTTGAGGTTTTGCATTTCTAGCAATTTCCAGGTGGTTGCGATGCTCTTCGTCCAGGGACCACACTTGGACATGGTCTAGCTGATCTATCATTTCTGTGGGTAAAATGATCAGCCCTTCAAGCAGGTGAGTGGGAACTTTTATGTAAGTCGCCTCTCCATTCCATTTTACTAATAATGCACAGAAGTCAAAGTGAAAGGAAAGAGCATTATGCTCAGTGACTCCCCTACAGTGTAGAATGAGGCTATATAGTTCATAATAAAACGGGCCTTGTGTGAGATTCGGGTGGCCAGATACTGCTCTCAGCATAGGACATTGGATGGGCAGAGGGTGGGCAGGGTGGGTGTGGGACAGAGGTACAAAGCACCTCTTCCCAGCAGTGACTGGGGCTCAGCCTGGCTTGGAGAAGGCAGCACTAATTGGCAGTCAAGGCACAGGTGTGGCACTCTGTAGGCATCAATCCTAATTCTTGACCTGTTAGGTGAGCCTTTTCACTGGGGTTTTAGAGCTCTTTAGAGTCCTTTGGTAAAAGATGGCTTCAGTAGATATCTTGGCTCACAAAGGCTACAACTTCCTTTTTTAGCCTTTGAGGAGCTATATTAATACTTGGAGTGTTTTATATCTATAAATATAGATATTCACTATCTCTCCTCTATTCTAGCTATCTGTATTCTTTCTGTTACTGTTCATTATGTGAGACATTGTGAAAGAAGATGTTGAAGAAAAATTAAGAAAACCCAGAAAATGGTAGCAAAAGATAGCAAGGTTATTTCACAGTGGAGTGTCTCGTGGGAAATGGAAGGGCCAGCTAAGTACCCCTCAGAAAAATGGCAGGCGCTGTGGGTTCCCAGATCCATGGAAGGTCCCATAAGTAACACAAGGGCTATATGAGTGTCTACTGGACTGCTGTCGATGTGCCACTCATGGGAACCCTGTCTAGATGGCCACCGAGGAAGAGTTTGGGGGCCAATGGCCAAAGTGGTATCTGCGGGACAGGTGTCCAGTTATGCGTTTTCTGCTCATGTAGAAGATACAACTAGTTCTGCCATCTGTAAAGGTCCCCACGAAACAACGAACAATTAAGTAATGGGCTTACTGATCACATCACAGATTTTTGGAGGTCTGCTGTCTGCAAGGCAGTTTGGGGGTTGCCTCATACACTGAAAAGTTCCTGCCTTCAGTAGGTTAATGAATTCGCCAGTGCTGGAAGGGGTGCCGACTGAGAATGCAGATCACGGACATAAGGCAGTAGGAAGGGTATAAACAATGTTCTTTGGAGGTTCAAAGGAAGAGTTGTGTTTCAAAAGAAGTAAAAAAAAAAAAAAGCTGTCTAGAAGAGGGAGTGTTTAAGATCATCCTTGAGGGATTCTGTATAGTTGGGGGTGGCTTTAATTCAATTTGCATCCATAACATGGTGTCTTCTCCATAGTAAATGCTCATTGATGCTGAATGAACTAATACATGAATGAATGATATGTATAGGTGGGAAGATGGTTATACTTTCTTAAATGTATATCAGGCTCAGTCAGTTAAGCCTTGATACCAGAGCAGGTCGTGATCTCACAGTTGTGGGATCAAGTCCCGTGTCAGGCTCTGTGCTGAGTGTGGAATCTTCGTGGGATTCTCTCTCCCTCTATCCCTTTCCCCTGCTCACACACTCTCTCTCCTTCAAAATAAGTAAATGAACTTTAAAAAATAAAAAATTTTTAAAGAGTGTGTATTCAGAACCCAGTAAGAGGTAAGCAATCAAGAACAGAAACAAATAAAATATAGTTCTTGACCTGAACACACTCATATTCTAGCAAGGACCATAGACAAGGAAAGAAGTAATTATGATGCAATGTGAAATATATTTGACAGAGAACTATTAAAGTCGTATGGAATACAGCGCAGGGAGTGATAAATTCTGCTGAGAGGTCATAGCAGGCTAGGCTTTGAAGGATGAATAGGAGTGCAACAAGTAGATAAAGAGGAAATAAGAGAGAGGTGGTCAAATTGGCAGAACCCGGAAGCAGTGAAGCACAACATTTGTCTGAGGGAAAGCAGCCAGCTGGGCTTGGCAGGAGCTTCTGGTGGGTCACTTAGAACAGTGATGGGCACCCTGAAGGGGGACAGACGGATTCGTGGGTCAGAATGAGTTGAGGACTGGGCGCCTCAGTGTCTCAGTCAGTTAAGCATCCGACTTTGATTTGGGTCATGATCTCACAGTTCGTGAGTTCAAGCTCCATGTCGGGCTCTGTGCTGACAGCTCAGAGCCTGGAGTCTGCTTCGGATTCTGTGTCTCCCTCTCTCTCTGCTTCCCCTGCTTGTATTGTGTGTCTCTCTCTCTTTCAAGAATAAATAAATATTTTTTAAAAAAATTTTTGAAAAGAGGAAGGAGTCGAGGATGGTGAAAACCAGAGATGGTGTATACAGATGCCCCCAAGAACCAGGCAAGTGACCTCAGTGGAGATTGGGGCCAGCTGGACTGCATGGCCCTCAGAAGAGAGAAGCTACTCGGGTGCCCCCACCTAGTTCTCATGGGGGGACGTGTGCCAAGGGGCTAGAGTTTCCAATTTTCAAGAGTGACCAGAAATAGGAATTTTTATGTAAAATCTCCAGATGTTTAAACGTTGGCAAATGATTCAACTTTCTCTTAAAAAAAAAAAATCTTTGTGTGGGCCAAACACAACATGTCTGTGGGCAAGACTCAGCCTCAGGGCCTCCAGATTGTGGTCTGGGGCTTAATGCAGCACTCACCAAACCGAACCACAGCAGGGAGTGTGTTTGCACACATCCCGACCCAGGCCTCCCACATGCATATAAATGGCTAAAATATAAGTCATGTGAAACAATGCATTTACTCTAGCTTCTGTTCTCTTCTATTGTTTTTTTTAATGTTTTATTTATTTATTTATTTATTTATTTATTTATTTATTTATTTTTGAGACAGAGAGACAGTGTGAGCAGGGGAGGGTCAGAGAGAGAGAGGGAGACACAGAATAGGAAGACAGGCCCCAGGCTCTGAGCTAGCTGTCAGCACAGAGCCCGACACGGGGCTCAAACCCACAAACTGAGATCATGACCTGAGCCGAAGTCAGATGCTTAACTGATTGAGCCACCCAGGCACCCCCTTTCTTCTACTGATTTGCCTTTTTTTAGAGTTGATTTTGAGAGAGAGATGGAGAGAAAGAGAGAGTGTACATGAGCAGGGGAGGGGCAGAGAGAAGAGAGAGAGAATCGCAAGCAGGCTACACACTCTCAGTGTAGAGCCTGATGCTGGGCTGGATCTCACAACGGTGAGGTCCTGAGCTAAGCCAAAATCAAGAGTTTGGTGCTTAACCAGCTGAGCCACCTAGGTGCCTTATTCTCTTCTTTTTTAAAAATATGCTGGTCCTGAGGCATTGAACTGATTTGATGTTTTCAGTAGCTCAAACTGAAGTTTGAAAACCAGAGTTTTATTGGATGAAGACAGAATAAGGTGCTTTCCTGGGCACCCACATTTCTATCTTGGATACTCTTACAATGGGGATGTTTTGGTGAAGTTGGGTTTCTTCCCTTGCAACTGGAAAAGTTTTGACAAAACAATTGTAGAATCTTTTAGTGGTCATTTGATCCTAAACAGAAGTTGGCCAGAGTTTGGAGTCCTCTTTTTGGGTGCTTAAAACAATTAAGAATTGACCCTGCTGCTAAATTCAGAGTAAAATGCTTCTTGGCTCAAGTTTAGCAGAAAAGCCAAAGAAAACCCTTATTCAGGCCTCATCAGCTTCTAAGCCTGGTATTTTTAGAACTACTTTTTCATTTAGGAGACTTTCCCCTATGTTTCTGCATCACCACTTCCTGTCACCGTGCTCACTGGGTTTCCTTGGGTTTTGCCTCTCAGCCAAGGAGAGAAGGGCAAGTTCAGGGCTAGGACAGCCTGTCAGGGACCGTCTCCCCCACCATCAGCACAGAGCTCTTCCGCTGTCTGTTGGGCACCGTGTGCTACACACATAGTATTCGGTTTTCACCTATCAGAGCATTTCCAGAAATGTTGTAGTTGAGGGGCTTTGGAGAGAGGTCACTCCTCTCTCAGGAATGTCTGAGAGCTGAGTTGTCAGAGCAAGCCTTCAGCGTCGCAGGAAAGTCATGACCATCCTTCAGGTTAAGGGCGTGTCTGCCGTCACTCCTGTCTCGAGTGAGAGGCACCCCTGCAGCGAGCAACGGGGCTCTCAGTGAGCTTGGACTTCTGAAACAAGCGCCGTCTTGCCACTGGAGGGAGCCGGTAGGATGGGGGCGCCCCCAGGAGAAAGCCGTGCCCACCGCGAAAGCCACACAGCCACGGGTCGGCAGCACTCATATTGTGGGTTTGCATAATAAGTAGGCAGAGGAGGCAGATACTAAACAGGAACAAAGCAAACAAGGCCAGGCACAGAGCGGCAGCTGATACAAGCTGTTGGGCGCCGGTACCGTGCACGACGATCCGGCGGTATTTGGAGAGGAGATGGGAAGGCCCTTTCGTTACGCAGCCTGTGCGTCGCTGCCCTCCAGGGTGCTGTTCTGATCCTCCTGGAGTGAAGCAGGGCCCCTCTGGAGTTGTGCAGCCCATAGGCTCTACCTCTTATTCACCTGGAGGTGGTGTGCTGCCCAGGGGTGAATGCTGGCACATCGTATCGGATGAACGCATCTCTGCCACTTCCCAGAGGACAGAGAGCCAAACTCTTACCCTCCAGGAGATTCCATTTTTTTCTTCAGTAAAAAATGGTACTGAGAATGCCCTTTTCTCTCCAGATAAGTCTCCAAGTTATCTGATGAGTTTGAGCACTGGAATCATGAGACCTACAACAAAAAACTGATAAAAATAATAATAACCACAATGGATTATTTATCAGAAAGTAGGCAGGCAGGAAAAAGGAAATGATGAAATCTAGGAGAACCAAAATATTGTACAAGAAAAGGGAATCTATTCGCAGGATGCACCCCAGAGTTTAGGAGAACAATAATTGCGTTCTTGAAGTATAAACACCGACCACAGATTTAACTGAAGACTGTGGTAGAGACCTATTGGTAAGAGAAGGTTAAAAAGTAATGACTGAGCTGGTGTCAGCACAGCGTTAAGAAATGTAGTGCTGAATGGGGCGCCTGGGTGGCTCAGGCGGTTAAGTGTCTGACTTAGGCTTAGGTCATGATCTCATGGTTCGTGGGTTCGAGCCCCACATTGGGCTCTGTGCTGAGAGCTCAGAGCCTAGAGCCTGCTTCAGATTCTGTGCCTCCCTCTCTCTCTGCCCCCACCCCCACTCCGCTTGCAATCTGTCCCTGTCAAAAAAAATTTTTAAGAAAAAAAAATGTAGTGTTGAAGGTCAGGAAAACACCAAACGTTGAACACATCTGCATGTAGGGCAGGCAGAGGAGTGGAGGGGACAGTTGCCATCATGCGTGGTAAACCTATATGCTTTTTATGCAAAAAGGTATATTTAGTCTTTTTTAAAATTTAAATCTGAGAGAGAGAGAGAGAGACAGCATGAGCAGGGGAGGGCCAAAGAGAGAGCGAGACACAGAATCCAAAACAGGCTCCAGGCTCTGAGCTGTCAGCACAGAGCCCGACGCGGGGCTCGAACCCACGAACTGTGAGATCATGCCCTGAGCCGAAGTCGGACACTTAACCGACTAAGCCACCCAGGTGCCCCAGTCTCTTAAACTTTGATAAAAAAATAATAAAAACATGGGAGAAAAATTATTCCACCATTTCCATATTTTATTGTCAGGGTTAATTTAAATGAGACGATATCTGTAAAAGCTTCAGACATGGATCTTGCCATCAATAAAGTTAATGAAGGTCAGTTGATCTGTAGAGATTTTTTAAGTAGCAGGGTAGGTACACAGCCCAGAGTGAACGGGATGGCTCAAGATCCCTTGCAGAGGAAATAAGAGTCACATGTGGGTGGTTAGAAGAATTAAATTTGCAATGGATGGAGGGTAAGACCCTAATCCTTCAGATAGGATTTCCAGTAGAGACAGGATCGGAGCCTGAACTTACAACACACTTCCCCATATACGTCCATTTCTTTCTCGTTTGTCACTTATGGTATAACCGTCATGCCATTCACCTTTGTGGCTTTGTAGAATTATCCCCTGAGCCTTCAGGCTTTTATAGGTTTACCTGAGAAACAAGTTGTGTTTATGAGTAGGAGATTTGCAGCCAGACTGCCTGGGTTCAAATCCCAGCTCTCTTCTTTACTGATTATGTGACCCTGGATAAGTCATTTAACTTCTCCGTGCCTCGATTTCCTCATCAGAGAATAACGATACTATAAGTACCGACTTCATAGGACCGTTGTGAGAATTGAATCAATTAATACATGTAAAGCATTTTAAAAAGAGGCCTGGCACATGGCAAGGGCCCAGTGAAGGTCTGCTCTTGCTGTTGTTACTGTTAGTGTTCCTCCTGGCAGAGTAGAATCAGGGGCATCATGTTTGTTGTTGTGGAGTTAAGTCATCAGATTGGTTTCAGGACTCAGGTAAGTAGAACGGAGATGAGTTAAGGGACCAGGAAGGTTCCCCACCCCCATTTCCGCAGGGCAATCTCTTTGCAGTTTACCTTGAGCAGAGCAACGCTGTAAACCTTAGTCACGCCACGCTACCGCAGGACCACACGGGTGGCTTCCTGTGGCCAATGCTCCTACTGTCCTGGGATAGAACTTCACCAAGGAATTCTTCAGCTGGGTTCGTGATGCCCACATTCCCTGGGCAGGCAAACTGATGACCCTCCCCTGTCTTTCTGCTGTGGAATGAAATGAGGTATCTAATAATGACTTGGTGAGGAACCTGTGGACCTGGTAAACGCAGTGGTTTTAAAGTGCTTCAGGCTCGAAGCCACACGTGTCCAGGATTCTTCCTGGAGGCAGTGAAGCACTTGCCACAGGGGCCCCTGCCCACCCTTCCACAGCATCCTGTCATGCCCTGGGGACACTGTGGTTGGCATTTCCAAGGTTCTGGGGCCATGTCAGCCCCTCTCCACAAGTCAATTCAGTTGGATGTTGTGCTTTGTTGTGTGGTTCTCAGTCAGAGAGAAACTTAACCAGACTTGATTTGAGGCTGGCCCGTCAAGAAGCTCATCCCTTCGGCTTCTGTTTTTTTCTGAGCCAGAGACTTAAGCAAGTGTTGTATCTTATATCATTAGTTGAGTGTATCGACATCATCAGAATTACCTAATGGATGGACACTGTCGTGAACCCAAGGTATTCACTTGCTTGCAGTTTCACCTGGAGGCTGTTGGGAAGAAAGGAAACCAGACTCCTGTTGAGTGAATGGATTGAACACACATTTATGGAGCACGGACCTTATGCCAGGACTGTGCAAGATCCTAGGGACACAGTGGCAGTTGTCTTGTGGTGGAGAGCACAGAAAATAAAGAAACAATGTTTAGATTGTGAGAATAAAGAAAGGAAACAGAGAGAGGGTAGTAGGGAAGCAGGGAGATTCTTTGCTTAGATGCTTTGGGGAAAGCCCTCTGAGAGCTACGAGCTGCTTTAGGATGAGACCAGAAGGCATGGCAATGAGAAACAATGAAATCTGGCCACATGTAGCAACGTGGATGGACCTTGAGGGTGTTATGCGGAGCGAAATAAGTCAGGCAGAGAAGGACAAATATCACATGTGTGCACGTATAGGAGGATTGGGAGGAACTTGACGGAGGAACAAGGGGGAGAAGAAGGGCGGAAATGGTGGGGGAAAGGGAGAGAGGCAAACCATGAGAGACTCTTGAATGCTGACAAAAATTGAGGACTGATGGATGTTGGGGGGCAGGGGGGATGGGCATGGAGGAGGGCACTTGTGGGGATGAGCACTGGGTGTTATGTGGAAACTAATTTGACAATAACTATTTCTAAAAAAAAAAAAAAAAAAAAAAAAGGATGAGACCAGAAGGAGAAGGAAGCAGCCTAGCAAGTAGCTGGAGGGTGGGCCTTCTGGGGAAGGGAAGGGGGTACCTGCAGGTCCCAAAGCTGCAGGAACTGGAACCTGGGAGCTGGGGAGACTGCAGAGGTGGGCAGGGCTCTGGGGCCACGGGGGACATCCCGGGCAGTGTGATGAGGGCTTGATCAGTGGAGTGATGTGCTTGAATTTTGTCCTAAACTATCACTGTGGTCGCCGTGTGGCAAAGGGATTGCACAAATGAGTCACGAACCCACGCTGAAGACACAGAGGACTGACTAACCCCTAACTGTTCAGTGAGCCCCCAGACACCCTGCGTGGTGAGGGGATCAGTGACTCACAGGCATATCTCATGGTTTCTAATTTTCCGACACATCTCTGGTGCTGACGCTGGTGTGGGCATACCTGTAGGCAAGCGGTAAGGGTGAGAATTCCCACATGAGATGTGAACTGGATCAGATGGTATCTTGTTCATATTTTTTTTTTCTTTTCTTGGGGTCTTTCCCAAGAGGGCAGCAGAGATGAAATGATAATGAGGACTTTTTCTTACGGTGGGATGTGCTGGGGAGTGGGGAGAATTTCATGCATTAATAAGGTGTGAGATGCGTAGAGGGTTCGAGTGGTTCCTAGCTGCTTATGTGTCTACAGTTGTTCCCTTTGATTGCTGAGCAAACGTGGAAAAGCTGACACTAACACACACTAGTCAAACCTGCTGGTTAACATCTAAGAGACAGAACATAGATTGGTGGTTGCCAAGCGCTGAACAGGGGAAGGATCAGGGAGTAATCGCTAATGGGTATGAGGTTTCTTTTGGGGGTGATGAAAATGTTCCAAAATTAGATTGTGATGATGGTCACACAGCTCTGTGAATATACCCAAAGCCACCCAGTCGTACACTTTAAACAGGTGAATTGTGTGAATTGTATGAAATGTGAATTTAAGGGGCACCTGGGTGGCTTAGTCGGTTAAGCGTCTGACTTTCGCTTAGGTCATGATCTCGCGGTTCGTGGGTTAGAGCCCCGCGTCGGGCTCTGTGCTGACTGCCAGCTCGGAGCCTGGAGCCTGTTTCAGAGTCTGTGTCTCCCTCTCTCTCTGACCCTCTCCTGCTCACGCTGTCTCTCTCTCTCTCTCTCTCTCTCCTAGAAATAAAAATATTTTTTAAAAATGTGAATTTAATAAAGCAAATCCTACGGTCTTCAGCCCAGTGGGATACGCTGGGATGGTACACTGAAAGCTGTAAGGTTCATTGGGTGACCTGACCATTCCCTGGGCATTATTCAGCAGAAAAGCAAGTGTCTGTTGCCAATAGTCACAGAGGACAGCAAGACTGGAAATTCATCATATTTGAGTTTGAGGTGGAATGCTTGGGTGTTCATAACCAAGGACCTTAAACTGTGACCCACCATATTCCTGCATCGAAACTCCACGGAGACAGTGGTGGCTTCCGTTCCTTGAACACTCACCAGCTGCCACGAAAAGCACTGAGCACTTTACATACATTAACTCGTGTATCCCCCCAAAGTACCAAAATAGGATTTATCCTCATTTTACAGGAGGAGAAATTGAGGCTTAGGGAAGAAAGGTAGCTTGTTTTGAGAGCACAGAGCTGAGAGGAGTGCAGCCAGGATTCGCACCAAGTCGCTGGGCTGAAAATTAGTCCTACCTCAGCTGCGAAGAGAAAAGCGAGACTATACTCTGATTCTGTCACTCAACTCAAGACCTCCACCCAGGGGGAAATAAGGAACTTGAAAGTTTGTTCCTTCACCTGTCCTCCAGGGAGGCACAGGGACAGACCTCTCTCACTGTCCCGTATCCCACAGTGCCCTTCACTCTGTGCTTCAGCTAACCCAGATTTCCAGATGTTCCCCCAAACACACCCCGTCCCGCCCTTCGTTGTCTAGTTTGCCTTCCCTTTCCTTCCCGCTCATTTAAGTCCCTCCCTTCCTCTGACGCACGGCCCTCAGCCCGCTTCCTTCTTGAAGCGCTTTTCTGCTTTCTCTTTGCTCATTTTATAATGTTCTTCTGGCACATCGATTTTTTCCTCTACCCAGTGTTCATAAGCATTCGTTCTCGTGCATTTTCTCTCTCTCTCCCTCCCCTCTTCCCTCCACCACCTACTGAGCTGTAAAGGATCTGGGGTTTCCAGGAATGTCAGGCGTTTAGAGGGGCGCCTGGGTGGCTTAGTCGGTTAAGCGTCCTACTTTCGCTTAGGTCATGATCTCGCGGTTCGTGGATTCGAGCCCCGCGTCGGGCTCTGTGCTGACTGCCAGCTCAGAGCCTGGAGCCTGTTTCAGTCTGTGCCTCCCTCTCTCTCTGACCCTCCCCTGCTCACGCTGTCTCTCTTTCTCTCTCCTAGAAATAAATAAAAAAAAATAAAAAGAAAGAAATAAAGACAGACAGACTGCCCCTTTCTCCTTCTGTTGCTCTTGTCCATGAAGCCTGTTTCCGGAGACAGCGGGCCTGACCTATCGTGCCCCCAGGCATGCTCCGGGCTCTCCCCTCTTCAGGCCATCAGGGCTCACGGTGCCCCTGCTCTCCGAACTCTCCCCCCGTCACTCGTTCGACCCGCAGCCCAACCCCCAGCATCCAATCCCACTCTCCACCCGTTTGTCCTAGCCTACTGCTTGCTTGTCTTTTCAGAAGTCCTTATGTACTATGGACACCGTCCTATATCCTTCATCTCCCGAGTGCTTTTCTCTCTGCGCTGATCGACCCTCCCGGTAGGACTTCCTGAAGGCTGTGCACTTACCTGGGATCCCTCTCTCCGAGGGCAGGGCCGGTCTGTCTCTCCAGTTCCCACAGAACCTGCGCAGCACAGCACACACAGTAGCCCTTACTCGGTCAATATGTGTTGACTCTATTGATGAGAAATTCTTTCCCAAGGATTGTAAGGTTGCATTTTGTTTGCATGGGGCATATTTTTAGCTCTCTCTGTTCCCTGTCCCCCAGTCTTCTGTTGGACCTCAAACATACTTTTTCTCTCCTGGTGACAGACTTCATGATGTCTAAGTTCTCTTAAACTTGGGAAGATAATCTCTTCTCTCCCACTCAGGCAGTTAAATATTAAGTAAGACAGTGATCACACCACCCAGAGTTACGCCGGCACCTGGATGACCAGGAGAGCACCTGGCGAGGTGACACGTATGGGTTACGTATGTATGTTTGCTTTACTTACAAAGGTAGCACTGGGCAAAGTTATGTCCTACAGAATGCTGGAATGAGCCAGAACTTCAGGTCCGGGAGGAGCTGAAGTGCCCAGATAGCAGTTCTAGAATTTGTAAACTCACATCCGATTCTGCGTGTTGGACGCTGGGAACACAAACCATTCGCTTGTGTCTCCCCACTGTGGGTACAGGCATCAGAGAGAACCAGGGCAAGGTGCGGTGTGTGTTTATTCACAGAGTGGAAGTGGGAGTGCCTTTTCAGAAAGGGTTCAAGTTCTTATTTCTGAAATTTGGAATTTGCTGAACTCAAAGGCTCTTCTTGTTGTTTACGGGCATTGTAACCTGGACACGGGTGCTGGTGAGCACTCTGGGAGGGGGACAGGGACGGTGTGGATGTGTAAAGCCTGCCAGTATCCGTGGTGTAAATGCCCGCCCCCTACACACACACAGGGCACCGTCCCCATGGCCTATTTGAGACTCTAGGGTGCAGTCACTGGCCGCACACTTGGGCAGGGCGTGCGCAGTCGGCTCTCCCCAGCAGAAGCCAGCTCCAGCTTCCCACTCGTGGGGCAAGTCCCGTCACGTCTCTGAAGCTCGCTTTTCATAGTTGCAGAATGAGGCTGATTTGAAGTTGATGGCATCACGGAAGGTAATATATGTGAACACCTTGTATAAACCGTGAATTACCATACACATATTCATCATTGTCCTTAGTGTGTCTAAAATGCTGTTTTTAACTAGTCGGTAATTCCCATAGTATCCTGAGCAGTGGGTAGAAACCGTGAAAACAAAAGGCAAAGACAGCTGGGAGCTTCCTGTGCTGTTATCAGACTTCAGGTTGTACCTCACAGGGATGGCTTGGCCCACATCTTGGAGCTTTCTTTTTTAACCCCTCTAAGGTGTCTGGTTTTGGAATTGGGCGTAGAAGATAATACAGGTACCATGCTTAGGCTAAACCCTGTCCCACGACCCTAGGCCCAGTTGCTAATAGACAGTGATCCTGCCTTTAAACTTACATTCCCAAAAGGGCTCCGGTGGGACCATGGTCCTTCCCAGTCTTGAGATCAACATGGAGGTCACTTTTTAGCAGCCTATAAAGATGTAGTGTTCTGCCCGCAGGGTTCAGACTGAAGCCACTGCCCAATTGTTTGGCTTGATCCATTTCTTTTTTTTTTAATTTTTTAAAAAAATATTTATTTATTTTGAGAGAGAAAGAAAGAGAGAGAGAGCGCAAGTGAGGGAGGAGCAGAGAGAGGGAGACAGAGAATCCCAAACAGGCTGGGCACTGTCAGTGCAGAGCCCAATGGGGGGCTCGAACTCAGGACCTCAGCTGAAATCAAGAGTCAGATGCCTGACCAGCTGAGCCACCCACGCACCCCTGATTTGATCCGTTTCTAAATGGAATTTCTGGTGCAGGGACAACGTGAGAGCCCTGAGTGACCTTACAGAGCTCTATCAAATTTCAGAGGGGACTTTTGTCACACGTGAGACATGCCTGCTCAGGTAGGTTAGTGGTAGTTTCTGCTGTCATCCCGCTGCTGCCGTGGGCCTCTGTGTGTTAGGGGGGTACTGGATGGGCTCCCGTGAGGGCTGACGTCATGTGGTCACCTGGGAGAGGAGACCTGTGTTCTTAGCTCCGTTTTCTGTTTGGGGGAAGAGAAGCGCATGACAAAAATGCCAGAGTCAGGGGTCAGATCTCCTAATCCAGTCCTTTCTCATTACTGTTAGGGAGGGGAGGTGGGGCTCTAAGCATAGGACTATACTGCAAAGTAAAATCACTGAGTGTGTCAGAGACGGGCTAGGGAAGGTCACAGAAGGGTGTTGCCTCAGTGACTCATCTCAGCCCAGAGGTGTGTCTCAGGAGCCACTTCTGTGGGAGGAGGAGAAGGCCCCAGGTTGGGTGTCACGTCCCTTTTGAAGATTCGCCTTCCTATGTGGAAAGCAGGTGTAGCACATCAGGGCGAAGGCGCCCTGCCGTTCGCAAGGAGGAAATTTCCTGGCTGAGTTCTTATAATCCTAGGACCTCATTGCCTTGCGACAATCAGATTAACTGGATGTGAGCCTGGGCCGTTTCTCTCACCAGGAGCCCAGCTGACCGGTTGCTGACAGTGCCTTTCAGTTGAGAGGGAGAGCAAAGACCTGTGGCGCTGCCTCAGAAAGGCCAGTTGAGTATCGGGGCACCTTACGCGTGGCAAGCGGCAAGTGGCAGAGAGGGCAGAACACGGCCGGCCCGCTGCCCGCCTGCGGGGAGTGGCCGTGCCAAGGCAGCCCCGCGCTTTGCGCCGCACGATAATCCTGATTAACAAACTAACGTGGTATAAAAAAAAAAATTAGGTCGCGGAAGCCAATTAAAGAGAAAGATCATTTTGAACAGCTAATGACAGGGTTACAGTGTGTGTACCTCCAAGTAACTACCACTTGGCACAGCAGGAAACGGACTTTTAGGTAAACTACAAATTAAGCACTCTTTGCATTTATTTAAACTCTTGAGTTTCTTGTTTCCTGGGCTCACTAGTAAGTGCATTTCTGGCACAAAGAAGGGGAGTAGGAGTGGAGAGAAGCCCGAGCAGGGGGAACACATCTCCATGATGTGTGTTTACCATTAAATGGCAACCAGTGGGGTAGAAGCATAGAAAATATTTTATGTAACTCAACAGTCTCTGCAGTGGAGACTGTTAGGAGAACAGGAATCCCACCTTTAAGCAGAAGCCAACCTTGCCAGCAGAATATCATTCTGTGATTGCAAATCCAGACGAAGCCTAACACGAGACCCTTTTCCACCCCAGGCCTGTGCTCAAGATGGAGGCGGCAGGGACGGCCGTCTGATGGGCTGTGCTCCCTCCCTGTATCAGCCTCGCCCTGTGAGTGTTCTTTTCCCATAAATTGCTGCAGCCTGGAATAATTTCCTTTTCTATTTGAAGTGCTATTTCCCATCTGCTTATTTACCAGCAGGTGTTACCTTTGGGATTATGATGCAGCTGGGTGTTCACTGCTTCTGAGCTGTGTAATCAGAATTTAGCTAGTACAATGCACTAGCTTGATTTCCTTCTGTGCTGGAGACGGCTTTCCTGTGGAAATCCCCTGTAACGCTCCTGAGTATGGGCTTGGGAGTCAGACTACTTCTTAGCTGTGTGATCTTGAACAAGGGATCTGGTTCAGTGGTGGCACCCTCCTCAGCAGTATGGGAATCATAAAACAGCACCTCCATAAGGCATTTGTGAGAATTATCTGTGATCACGAGTATGAATTAGTCATCTTAATACCTGGAACATAGTAATTGTTCAATAAATTGTACCCGCTATAATCATAGAGAGGTGTCATGGAGTTATTTACCGCGATGCCGTGACTTCAGAACTCCATAGCTTCAAGTGGGAGAAGCTCCCATAATGGTATTGGGAGGAACCATATTTACCCTGATCCAAAAATGAACTGAGAAGTCCAGAGATAACAATTCAGATTATTTGATGTGGGAAGTCAGAAGTAACCCAGAAATTTGGAGTAACTGACTCTTGAGCTTGTGGTTGTATAGGGCCAGGGTTGATGCATTGTGAAATGAAAGTAAAATAAGCACTAAACAAGAGAAAACCAAATGGTGGGTAACAGTACAGGTATTTAGTGTGGGAAGATGTGGGGGGGAGAATGAAATATTTGATAAACACAGACCAGAGTGAAAGCTTCAGAAAAGAGCCAAAACTCTTTTCTGGGATCAGCCCCATCTGTCAGGTTGGATTTGGACAGGTAGGAAAAGAAGAGACCCTTCTAGGTGAGGCACAGAGCCATGCGTGAAGGTTCTGGGGACGCTGAAGATCGTAGACAAGGGAGTGGTCAGAGGGTCCGGCCACAGGGGGATTTGTATCTGTCTATAAATAAATAATAGATTATATATTGTATAATAGTGTGCATTCTTTGGGGTTGATTCAGAGATAAGTACTCAGCAAATGTAGTTCCCTCTTAGATATCTAAACAGCTAGTGGGGACCGTGGTATTGAAGATCTCTGAAGCTACTCAGAGAACTTTAGACTGGATGGATTGGGACTGAGAGAGGTATTGGAAGTTTTTTTATTTTTACTTTAATAAACTTTATTTCATAGAACACTTTTACATTTATAGAAAATTTGAGGTGTACAGAGAATTTCCATTTACCTAAAATTTCTCATGTCAGTACCATCTGACATTAATATAATACTTGTATAATTAATGAACCAATATTGATGCATTATTAACTAAAGCCAATATTTTATTCATATGTTCTTAGATTTTCTCCAATGTCCTTTTTCTGGTCTGGGACCTCATCAGGATACCGCATTAGATTTAGTTACCATGTCGTCTTAGGCTCCTTATGGCTGTGACAAGAGGACTTTCCTCCTTGTTTTTGGCAATTTTGACCATTTTGAAGAGTACTCGTTAGATTTTTGTAGAATGTCAACTTGGGAATTTTCTCATGATTAGACTAGGATTATGGGGTTTTTTGGAAGGAAGATCGCAGAGGCAAAGTGCCCGTTTTTACCGTATCATCTCAAAGGTACAGACTATCAATGTGGCGGTCACTGCTGATGTTGATCTTGAGCACCTGGCTGAGGTCTTGCCCACTGCAGTTACTCTTTTCCCCGTCCAGACTGCCCTTTTTGTTTGTTTGTTTGTTTTCAAATATTTTTTTATTTATTTCTAGGAGAGAGAGAGAGACAGACACACTGTGAGCAGGGGAGGGTCAGAGAGAGACGGAGATACAGAATCTGAAACAGGCTCCAGGCTCCGAGCCGGCAGTCAGCACAGAGCCCGACGCAGGGCTCGAACCCACGAACCACGAGATCATGACCTAAGCGAAAGTCGGACGCTTAACCGACTAAGCCACCCAGGCACCCCTGGACTGCCCTCTTTGGAAGAAGTAACCAAGCCCAGCCCATACGTTGTGGGCACTTATGTGCCACTTCTTTGCAGGTCACATTGGAGAAGGAGCCGGGAAGTAGGAAACTCTCCACACTCTGAGAAAAAGGGGTGAAGGGCTCTTGTGTGGCAAGAGAAAGGGGGCATGTGACAGCGGAGAGAATTTAGTGGGAGACGAAAAGAGGGTGGAATCGAGGATGACCACAAGGTTCCAAGTGGCAGTGATCAGGGGACTCTTTGGGTGTCGAGAGCACCGCATTCATTGGCGGCCAACTCCATTTCTTGGCTGTGTCACCGCGGCTGAGTCACTTGGTTCCTCTGAGTCCCTGTCTGCCCATTTGTTACCTGGGGTTGACAATCCCTGTTCTTCCTGCCTCCCAGCACTCTTTGAGGGTGAAATGACAAAATGCAGATGTGAGTGCTTGGAAAGCCATGGGGCACAAAGCGCTATGGCTTCAAAGGCTGCCTAAGGGAGTGCTGGGGCCGTTGGGAGAGGAGGGCATCTGGTTGGGGGGGTTTCTGAACATCTTAGATAATCTGGGGCAAGTCATAGCTCACACTGCATACTTGGGTTTGTGATCGTCACCTGCTGAGGAGATTTTTATTTCAGATACACTTTCTCAGATGTTGTGTTTTTGGGGTCTACTACCTTGGTCTATTGGGCAAGATGAAGCTGGTTCTAGATTAGAAGAAAGAGCTTTGCCTAATCTGTGTGCCCTTCTTAATACTTGTAGTGGCCTCTGCTTGGGGGCACTGAAGGTTCCTGGGATTGTCTTACTAATCTCAGTCCCCCAGCTCCACCACCTGCAATACCTCATAGACATTTTCACAAGCAATGCATCCAAAATGGCACTCTTGGCTTCCATCTTTAGCCGGAGTTTCAGAGATGTGACTAACTTGCCTTGTTTGCCTGTGACAGACAGTGTGAAGCTCTCCAGCTTGCAATGGGCTATTTATCTGAGTAGCCAGAATCCTCCCAAACTGGATATCACAGAGTGGAGGAATCCCTTTACCTTTATGGGCAAATAGACTCTTGGCTCTTCATATATATTTCGTCACTATTCAGGAAGTATGCAGCCATCCTTTTTGAGTTTCGTTGTACTATTATTTTAGCAACAACTTGATGAGCCATGAAAGATTTTAAGCATGTCTATGCAAGTTCCGGGGTCAATCATTGACTACCTGGTACAGTAGAAAGAGTCAGAAAGCCTATTAGATGTGACTCTGCCAGTAACTTGCCAGTAACTTTGGGCAAGGGTTGTAAGCTCTTTGCCCCTCAGTCTCTATCAGTGGAACAAGGGACCAGCCAGACTCTGAAAGGTGGCTCAGTGGCATAAAAATTAGCAACAGAGACAGCTGGCATTAAGAGGGGAATTACTGTCATTGCTGTATTGCAATTGACTCAGCATATTTCAAAAAAATGTAGAATTGAGCTAATGAGCATACGCTTGGTACTAACCAAACTGCCCAAGGCATTTATGTAAAAATGAACCTCTTTATTCGTCGTTAAAAATGAACACTCATGGGGCACCTGAGTGGGTCAGTCGGTTAAGTGTCCGACTTCGGCTCAGGTCATGATCTCACAGTCCATGGGTTTGAGTCCTGCCTCTGGCTCTGTGCTGACAGCTCAGAGCCTGGAGCCTGTTTTGGATTCTGAGTCTCCCTCTGTCTCTGCCCTTCCTCCACTCATGCTCTGTCTGTCTGTCTCTCTCTCTTTCAAAAGTAAATAAACATTTAAAAAATTTTTTTTTTAATTTTAATATTTTTATTTCTGAGAGAGAGAGAGAGAGAGACAGTGTGAGCAGGGCAGGGTCAGAGAGAGAGGGAGACACAGAATCCGAAACAGGCTCCAGGCTCTGAGGTAGCTGTCAGCACAGAGCCCAACGCAGGGCTCGAACCCATGAACCATGAGAGCATTACCTGAGCCGAAGTCGGATGCTTAACCAACTGAGCCACCCAGGCATCCCTAAAAAAAATTTTTTTAAATGAACACTCTTCTTTTGGTTTTTGAATTCTGTCATTCTCCAATAAGAAAAGCCCACGTCTTCATAAGGGCCTTGTTCTGAAACATGTCGGCCTACCTAGCTAGGCTGAGGTATGATGGAAAGGCAAGTAAACGCGAGATAGGCTCTGCTCATCTCTGGGTGAGAACAGAGGTCACCTCTGGGCAGGAGGACATAGTGTAATATATATTTCCAGAGGGAAATGCTTGCAAAATACAGATGCTGATCCCAATTCTGACCTTTGTGGCTGGTGCCAGCAGTTGCCCTGGCACCTTCGTTGAGACAAAGGGGAAAGCCAAGAAGTGAAATGATATTTTCCTTCCCTCATCATTACTCAGCACGGCTTACTTGCTTAGCTGTAAAGAATTCATGCATCAAGAGAAACTGTAGAACAGTATCCAAAAATGCATTCTCGCTTCCAGCCAAGAGACCCACTCTGCTCCAGTATTGTCTCTGAGGAAGATGGTCTTATGGATGGCTTTTTTCACTTAACTTTCCTGTAACTTGCTTATCCGTATTGTTTACATTCTAAAGGAAAAGGGCTCTCGTGGTGCGCCTGGGTGGCTTAGTCGGTTAAGCGTCCGACTTTTGCTTAGGTCATGATCTCGCGGTTCGTGGGTTCGAGCCCCGCGTCGGGCTCTGTGCTGACTGCCGGCTCAGAGCCTGGAGCCTGTTTCAATCTGTGACTCCCTCTTTCTCTGACCCTCCCCTGCTCAAGCTGTCTGTCTCTCTCTCCTAGAAATAAATAAAACATTAAAAAAAAAAAAGGGCTCTTGTGCTTGAGTATGGATATGAATCACCTGAGAAGCTTACTAAAATGATGGATCCCTGATTCCCACCCCTAGTTCAGTGGGGCTGAGGAATTTTTGGATATATGGCCCCGGAGGGGTCTGATTCAGGGGGTCTACAGAGCTACTTTGACGATTCCCACCGGGTGCCACGCCCACTAGCGATACTTCTATCTATCACACGCACCGTGTGTGTTTCCTTCATAGGCTGAGTCCTAGCTGCTGCTTCTAGAAGTGCACTGGAGCTTGGAGAAATGCATCCTTGCCTGACTCCTAACAGTTTGTGACTCAGGCAACTAGTATGGGAGAAACAGAAGTCAGGGAGTCAGAAGGGCCTGAGTGCAGATCTTCCACTCAGCTTCCAGGTTTTGTTCCCTAAGCAGGTTGCTCCCGAACTTGTTCTATTTAGTTACTTATCTGTCAAATGGGAACAAGATTGCCCACCTCACCGAGAGGGCGAGGTGGGGGTGAGGATGGGACAGAATGACTTCTGCGTCAGCACCTAGCACATGCGTGCCTTTGGGTAGATGGGTGCCCAATAAATATCCCTTTCCTCCATTTTCATTGGTAGCAGGATTAAAAACAAAACAGCAACAACTCGTACTCATGTTTTTCACTGGTACTTAAAGCAGATATTGTTAAGAGAATCGAGTAACAGAGAGAGAGAGAGAGAGAGAGAGATAAAAGAAAGATCTGAAGCAGGCTCTATGCTGGAGAGAAAGAGAGACAGACAGACAGAAAGACAGACAGACAAAGGATCCAGAGCAGGCTCTGTGCTGACAACAGAGAGCCTCATGGAGGGGCTTGAACTCATGAACTGGGAGATCATGACCTGAGCCAAAGTTGGATGCTTAACTGACTGAGCCATCCAGACTCCCCAAGCGAAACTTTTGTTTGTTTGTTTGCTTAATGCCCAGGCAAATCGATTTGGGACTTTGTTACACATCACTTTAAAAGTCAGTGGTATTTTTTTTTTTAGCAGCCTCAAAAGGATGCCCCTCCTTAATTGCTTTTGGTAATGCTGACTTCTGGAGTAAGTACACATTTCCCAGAGCATCCTGGGGGGCAGAGAAGGAAATACAGGTGTGTCACAGCATCGGTACCTTTGCTGACACTCTCCAAGTCCAAGGCAGAGAATTCGGACCAGGTGTTTAACCCAAAACCGCACCTGCTCCTCGTCAAAATCTCCCAAGGACCACCCTGTTCCTCAGAATTTAGCTCGTAATGCATTATTTGGACTGGGTTGTTCAGACGCTTTCCAGGTGAAATGAGAACATGAGAGTGGCCCGAGAGAAACAATGCCCCGTTATACTTGTGCCGTCCAGTGAGCTCCCGGCTGTAACGGGCTCTGTAAATCCAGTGTCAGCATATCAGCTCACGTCGCTCCCCTGTCCAACCTGGTCTTACCATCGCAGGGGGAAAAACAAGAGTCTTTGTTCTTTGTGTTGGTTGATTAATTTTAGGTTTGCTGTTCTCATCCCATTTCATGCTCATGTGGATACTTATGTAATACATTTCTGTATATCACATGGTTCTTCCTTCTGAAGACCCAAATTAGGAAGAAAAAAAAAACTAGCAAAAAGTGCCTGTCTGCATTCCTCTGACTGGAGAAATTGCAGATTAAATGAAGACCTTGGTGAGACATGTCGCCTGGGTGGCTCAGTCGGTTAAGCATCCAACTTCAGCTCAGGTCATGATCTCACGGTTTGTAGGTTCGGGCCCTGTGTTGGGCTCTGTGCTGACAGCTCAGAGCCTGGAGCCTGCTTCAGATTCCATGTCTCCCCATCTCTCTGTCCCTCCCCTGCTCGTGCTCTGTCTCTCTCAAAAATAAATAAAACCTAAAAAAAAAAAAAAAGGAGACCCTTGGTCAGCTCAAAGCCACAGTGTCTTCTCTCTCTGCCTCTTATAAAGGGGAGGCTAGAGATCCTAACCCTGGGCCAGGCCAGTCTCGATAACTTCCACGTTCTGAAGCCAAACTCTGGAAACGGAGAGAATAAAGCCAGTAAGACGCATCATATGATTTTCGAGCCTGAAAAGACCTTTGAAATCCTTTGGTCCCATCCTTCTTGTCTTACAGGAAACGAAACTGAGGTTCAGCGAGGTCCACATAGTTATTAGTAACTTATTTTTTTAAACATACCGCCCACATTGTGTGTGTCAGAAGCTATGTGCACAACAGGAGGCTCATCATAGGCCCCCAGCAGGTGAAATGAGCTGCAGGATGAGGATGAAGGATGACTCGCTGGTAGACCAGAGAAGAAACCAGCCAGCACGTGCTATATAATGAGTAAATGAATATTTGCTGAGCTCCTTTGGGACGTGAGCACTCGGCTGTGCTCTAAGGAGCTGGGGGAAGGAAGAAGTACAAAATGGAGGGCCGGGGGGAAGAATATAAACTTTAAGACATTGTCCCCATCCTTGAGGAATTTACAGTCAACAGTGAAATCCTTACTGAAAGGTGTTTCTAAACCAAGATAAAGATATATTACAAATACATACTACAAAATATTAAACATACAAGATCATATATTTAATGGCCCGATTATGTAGTCCTAGAGAAGTTTGGAAGGAAGAAAGAGGGTTGCTGGCTTCGCAGGGGGACAAGCCAAGTGTTTTCCCCGCTGGACCATTAAAGCCACAACTCTCTTATTTGTCAGTATATCCTCATGATTATGGCACAGGGAAGAGGCTCAATTTATCCTTCCTGAGTCAAAGTGTGGTTCATTGGGTAACATCATTACGCGGATATTCATGTAGGCCCATAATGACCCCTTTTTGGAGGAATGCTTTGTACTCACATCGGTCTCTTGTTTTTTTCCAGTGGCCCACCCTCAGGACCCTCACCACCCATCGGAGAAGCCTGTCATTCACTGCCATAAATGTGGGGAGCCATGCAAGGGTGAAGTACTTCGGGTCCAGACCAAACATTTCCACATCAAATGTTTCACCTGCAAAGGTATGGTGCCTCCAGCTTCCTGCTCTAAAGGCATGTCACAGCCTGTGCTCCCCTCAGGGTCCGTCTCTTCCCTTGAACCCCATGCCAGGCGCACAGGTGATACATGAGTGTGCTCAGAAGCCCTGGCATCACTTCCCTTCCCTAGTTTGCTTGGATTCGACTCAAGGGGGAGACCAAGTCCCCCAAAGACTAATGGAACATAAGCCTTTGAATGTTCGCTGAGCGTCCTGATCCTAGGAAGAGGGAGACCCGTAAAAGCACAGTTTTGTGTTTTGTACTATATTTTCCCCTGAAATGAGATACTCTTACCCCAAAGTCACCTTGTCCCAACAGCCATTATTTATAGAAGGGCTGGCGAGCTTCTAAGATTAAGGACCTAAGTCACTGGATCCTGTGGAGTAAGCAGGGAGCACGTGTGCGTACGTGAGTGTGTGTGTGTGTGTGTGTATTGAGAAGTGAGAATTAATCAACAACACTTGGAAAGCCTCCAAAAATGTAACAAGTTGAGACTCGCTTCCACCAACGATCCTCCCTTTTGGGGCTTCTAACTGTTGGCATCTTGGGGTGCAAAATACTGGCCTGTCATTCTGCAGCCAGGGCGGGGCTGAGTGGGAAAAGAGAGGAAGAAGCGAGTGGTGTTGTGTGTTTATTTGAGCTCAGGGTGGGGGGGCGGGGGTTGTAGGGCCCAGGCTGGGCTGAGGGATACAGGAGGAGAGGTGGAAGGAGAGACAAGACCATGAGCCTGCTCCGTAGCTCACTCTGCCCTCTCTCTGCACACTCTGGCCTCTCTCATCCCTGGACGAGCGTTTCCTTCTCAGTGTCTTGGGGTATGAACTCAGCAATGTCATCTTAAGTCACACACCCTTGGCCAGGGAGGTTCTCGAGTACACCCCAGGCTACCTAGTGACTGTCAAATACACGAAAACAGGAGGGTCCAGGGCTTATCCAGAGTCCACAGCTGACCATTTCACTGTGGGTAACTTCAAGAGGAAGGGCGTTAGCAATGGCTGGGTGGGAAGATGAAAAGGGAGGGGAGGACATCAGTTTGGCTCCACTGAGCATGACGGAGGCTGTAATGCACATTTTATAGAGAAGGATTCTTTAGTCTTTCTGCAAACACCTATGAGTAAGTACCAGACATACCATTTTCAGATGACTCAAGTTGGCCATCTGGAAACATCAGGGTCCCACCCAGGATTCCACTGTACGGTGGCTTGAGTTCTACCATTGCCCCTAAGCGACTCTGTGATCTCAGGCGACTTACGTCTCTCTATGGCTCCATGTCCTTATCTGTACAATAAAGAGACGAGAGGGGCACCTGGGTGGCTTAGTCGGTTATGCATCCGACTTTCACTTGGGTCATGATCTTTTGGTTTGTGGGTTCGAGCCCCGCGTCGGGCTCTGTGCTGACTGCCAGCTCAGAGCCTGGAGCCTATTTCAGAGTCCCTGTCTCCCTCTCTCTCTGACCCTCCCCTGCTCACGCTGTCTCTCTCTCTCTTAGAAATAAATAAAAATATTAAAAAAAAAAGAGAGAGACGAGACCATGTGATATTTAAGTCATCCTAGGTCTGAAGTTTGCCGATTCCATATACACATAACAATGTGTATAATAGAGAACCCAGAGGTACCAAATTAGAGCCGCCGAGCATGTTAGAGAAAAGATGTTTTCTGATTACATCCAGATTGGTTAACTGAGAGTCAGGCATTGTATTTTGTTTCATTTTTTTGCTCGTAAATTTCCCGAGACATGGCTCAAGGGCTAGATTTGGTTTGAAGTAAATATGGTCCACAAACAATGGCAGCTTTGCATGTATTCTGTATTTCTTCTTTTTTTTAATGTATGTTTATTTTGAGAGAAAGAGTGTGTGCTAGACTAGCAGGGCAAGGGCAGAGAGAGAAAGTGAGAGAGAATCCCAAGTAGGCACTGAGCTTTCGGCACAGTACCCAACCTGAGGCTCAAACTCATGGACTATGAGATCATGACATGAATTGAAATGAAGAGTCAGACGCTTAACCAACTGAGATATCCAGGTGCCCTCTGGTATTTCTAATTAAAAGTACGAAGTGTTAGTCTCAGGTCACTGTTGAGCACGCTAAGAGCCTTTGTTCATCCCCTATGGGGTGGAAGCTTCCTTGCTTTTTCTCTCTTCTGGTTTAAACCCAAGGACTTGAATAACTTGAATGTAAGTTATTTATGTTGGAACGTTTTCCCATATACTTTATTTCACACTACAAATGTGTTCCTGAAAAGTTGAATGTTTATATATATTGAGTCATATTTTAGGAGCACTTGCTATTTGTAGGAACTATTTTTAATTTAACAAAACTTTACTAAAATGAATGTCTTCTATTCCTGTAGAATTGTATTTTCTCACACTTAATCTGTCAATGTCTATTTTCTCATGTCCCCAGTTTCTGGGGTTACCCTTTTCTTTAATACCCAAAGAAAGAGGCCTATATACCTCATTCCTTCTACCCTAGCAAGTCCGTTCCTTTTCCCCAAGGTTCTAGAGTGATCTTGCCCAAATAGAAATATTATGTGAGCCACATATCTAATTCTGAATTTTTAAATAGCTATGTTAAAAAGCCATAAAGGGATGGGTGCAGTTAACTTTCATAATGTCTTTTATGTATCTCTGTATACTCAAAATACTATCATTTCAACATGTAATTAATATAAAAATTATTGAAATATTTGACATTATTTTTTTCATACGTGCTTAACTGCACATCTCAGTTGGACTCATCACGTTTCAGGTGCTGAATAGCCCTTTGTAGTTAGTGGCTACAGCCTGGGAAGCACAGCTCTAGACAGCCCTTGAGGTTTGCCTTCCTGTGGTCCCCTCTTGCTCTCACTTCTTACCCATACCAAATTCTTGGTCGCCCTTTTTGAATGCTACTTCTTACGCATTGCTTCACCTCACATTGGCCACCATGGCTCTTTATTTCCCAAGATTTCACTAACATAAGGCAGCTGTTTTCGGCAGATTTTACTGAAGGTTGGGATAATGGAGGGAAATTATAGCACCAAACAGGCAATGACTGTCGTAATAGTCTCAGGCCATGTCCAAAATAAGAAGTTTCTCATTAGCTGGTGCCTTTTCTTTTCTTTTCTTTTCTTTTCTTTTCTTTTCTTTCTTTCTTTCTTTCTCTCTCTCTCTCTCTCTCCCTCCCTCCCTCTCTTTCTCTCTCTCTCCCTTTCTTTTCTTTTCTTCTCTTTTCTTTTCTTTCTTTCTTTCTCTCTCTCTCCCTCCCTCTCTTTCTCTCTCCCTCTTCTTTTCTTTCTTTCTTTCTTTCTTTCTTTCTTTCTTTCTTTCTTTCTTTCTTTCTTTCTTTCTCTCTCTCTCTCTCTCTTTCTCTCTCTCTCCTTTCTTCTCTTTCTTTCCTTCTTCTTCCCTCTTTCTTTCTTTCTTTCTATTAATAGACTTTGATTTTTAGTGTAGTTTAGGTTTACATAAAAAGTGAACAGAAACTACAGACCAGGGCCATTTCTCATACTTATTCAGAACTGTCACCTCCCACCATCTTGGCAGGTCTTCCTCTGTCTACAAAGACCCTTCTCCTCTCCACCCCTAGGACCCCCATTTTCTTCTCCTTCGCTCTCCTGACTCTACATTTTCTTAGTGTTTGTACTTCTTATGAATCCATTAGGATGGTTTCCCAGAAGAAACAGAAGTCCTCTTAAGGAATATGGTCTTTTCCTCTTAACCCACATGGCCCAGACTGTGGCTAAGTCTTAAAACAACAGTTGGTTTTCTTCCCATTACATCTAAAGCAGAAATGTCATGTCCAGATAGTAAGCTAATATCCCAGGACAGAGGATTTGGGGTAGAGACCAATTGCTAAAACAAGCCTGGGCTTTTGGACAAGAGCTGGCCAAGTGCAGAGGAAGAACATTCAGATTCTGACTATGATTTGGGGGCCAGACAGAGTTTCTTCCTCACGTCTCTCCCCTCCCACACACCCTACTTTCCTCCACTCAAATACCTCGTTGCCAAAGTCTCATAGTTCTTGAATGGGACCAGAGGTAGGTAGCCTTCCACAATTAGAAAGAACGTCCTAAAATGCAGATACATATGGGAATAAAGAGCAAAGATGAACTCTTTCACTAGCATTGGATTTTGAAAGGAGACAGAGAAAGAGGACACTGAACATCTTACACGAGAGCCAAATACATATGAAGGTAGGAAAGGGTTGCTTCGGAGGAACTAGAGTTCAGAGCACAAACTTAAGCCAGTGATCAGTCCATGAGTTTGCAGGGGTAACTATAACAGGATCAAGGTTGGTGAGCAGGAATTTTGCTGGTGAACCCATCTCACTCCCTAAAATGTCTGACATCTTGGGACCTGATGGTCTAGGAGTTATTTATCCAATTAGAAAATGTTAATTGGACACATACTCCTCGTGGGATATTATGATAAGTGCTGAAAACAGGGAGAGCCACCATACCATGTTTGTCCTCAAAGATCTCATAGGGTATTTGGAAAGACATACAAATAAGCAACATTTAAGATACTGGGTAATAAGTGTTGAGACGGAGAAGTATATAGGATGCAGACTGGAAGCAGAGACTCGGGGGAGAGAGAATGGTAGTTGATATGGAAGTAGAGTAGGGTAGCAGCAGGAAAATAGAGGGCAGATTTAGGAAACATTTAAAGTTAAGGTTGATAGGATTTGATGACCGTATGTGAGGAATGAAGAAGGATCCAGGGTTCCATTTGGACTGCCTGTGTGGACAGATGGCTGCCGCCCCCTGAGGAAGTACAGGAGCATGGGATGGGGTAGTAAAGGCAGAGAGTTCAGCTTGGGATACATTGAGGCTGAGGACACTTGGTGCATTCAGAGTCTAGTAGGTTAGGCACTCAGGTAGATACTGGTTTGTGTTAGGAGGAAGGTTTTTTTTTTTATTTTATTCTTTTATTAAGTAAACTGTACTCCCAGGGTGCCTAGGTGGCTCAGTTGGTTTAGCATCTGACTCTTGGCTTCTTCTCAGGTCATGATCTCACAGTTCTTGAGTCTGAACCCTGCATATGGCTCTATGCTGATAGTGTGGAGCCTGCTTGGGATTCTCTCTCTGCCTCTCCCTCTCTTTCTGCCCCTCCCCTTCCCAAAATAAATAAATAAACTTGAAAAACAGAAAGAAAGAAAAGGTTCTTCTTTATATATATAAAAAGTAAACTCTGCCCCCAACATGGGGCTCAAACTCATGACCCTGAGATCAAGAGTCACATGCTCTACTGACCTAGCCAGCCAGGCTCCTTAGGAAGAAAGATCTGAAAGTATTTTGGCACCTAGAGAGTGGCTGAAGCTAGATGATTGTGAGTGGCATTGCCCTTGGAAAGGGCAAAAGGGAGGAAGTGAGCAATAACCAATGCCAGCGTCCAAAGTAGAACCCAGTTTCCATTTGTAACCTTGGGAAACATACCCACCTGCTAATGAGACGAGGGAAGTATTTCAATTAACAGATAGTTTCCATAATTAAAAGAAAAGGAGATCCCGACAACTTCTGTTATTCTCTGTAATGACCCAATGGGAGTAAAATATGACTGCAGGGTTCTGGATGGCACTGTGCTCTGTCTTCAGTATTCAGCAGCTTTGTTTCTCATCTTCTCCAATTAGTGAAAATCATCTCACCAAATTAGAATTTTTTTTCCTTAATGCTCTCTGCTCCTTCTGACATTGTTCCAGTGGCACAATCATTTTTTAAATTACCGCATTGTCTTCATCATATAAGTTGTAATAATGCTCAATGAGAGAATAAGAAATTCATTTAAATATTATATAGTTAATATTTAATCAATTATATATTCAGTATTTAATTGTAATTATATATAGTTTATCATATTGATATATTACATTGTTATAATTTTTATTATTTATCTCAAGCATTTGTTTAAAGTAATGCCCTAGATTCATTTTTCTGCCCCAAAGTTCTAGAGCATTTAGAAAAGATTGGGGACCAGAAGATCAAGAGGGGCTGTTGGGCAAATATTTTGTATTCAGTGCACCTTTCCTAGACTGTCCTGTGTAAGATTTTTAACTATTCCCTATATCACATTTCTCCCTACTTTATCTTTTTATTGCCTTAACATTTATCATTATGTAACATATCTTACTCATTTATCTTCACCCTCTACTAGAGAGTAAGCTCCTTGAGGGTAGTGATTTTGGTCTGTTTTGTTCGCTGCTGTGTACCCGGAGCCTAGCAGAATGCCCAACATGGTGGATGCTCAGAGAGGTGAATGGATGGCCAAGTGAATGAACGCAAGAATAATAACCATATATTTCTTTGGAACTTGAGTATTCGTAAGTGTTTCTAATGGCATCGCTAGTCAACAAGATTTAGTACGTGCTTAAGGTGATAACTGTCCTCACCTAGTTATTAGACAGTAACATCATCTTCCAAAAAGAAGGGGTATAATGTTTATAGCAACACTATCAACAAAAGCCAAAGTATGGAAAGAGCCGAAATGTCCATTGGATGGATGGATGAATGGATAAAGATGTTGTATGTATATGTGTGTGTATATATGTGTGTGTGTGTATACATATATATATATGTGTGTGTATATATACACAATGGAGTATTACCTGGCAATCACAGAGAATGAAATCTTGCCATTTGCAATACCATGGAAGGAACTAGAGGGTATTATTATGCCAAGAGAAATTAGCCAGAGAAAGACAAATATCATATGACTTCACTTATGTGGGACTTAAGATACAAAACAGATGAACACAGGGGAAGGAAAGCAAAAATAATAAGAAAACAGGGAGGGGGAACAAAACGTAAAGTCTCTGAAATACAGAGAACAAAGTAAGGGTTGCTGGAGGGCTTGTGGGTGGAGGGATGGCTAAGTGGACGAGGGGCACTATGGAGGGCACTTGTTGGGATGAGCACTGGGTGTTGTATGTCGAGGATGAATCACTGGATTCTACTCCTGAAATCGTTATTGCACTATATGCTGACTAACTTGGATATAAATTTAAATTAATTAATTAAAAATAAATAATAAAATTAAATTAAATTTAAAAAGAAGGGGTGTGAGTACAGCTTTCTGTCATTGATGCCAGAGCCGTGTGTCTGCCCGGCAGCTGGGACAGCTAAGAGACAGTACGGAAGGCTACAGTCAGACAGCTGTTGGTAAGGGTGTTGCTGCTGCTTAGTTTCTTATACTGCTTTAGATCCGGTGCTTTCCCCTCTGGGTTTGCCTCGGCAGACGGGATATGGGTTATTTTCAGGCTCAAGTAGAAAACGGATAAAATCCCAGTAAGTAAAATGGAAGCAGTTTCTTATATCCCCTAAGAGCTGAGCTTGGGCTTTTAATACCTATTTAGAGACTATTAGTCATTCAGAAAGTGATTAAAAGGCAGAATTAACCAGCACGCAAGGAAAACAATTCTTTTACAAATATGGTCCCTCCTCACAGCAAATGAGAAACCACTTGTATGCTTTCTTTTGTTTATAAAGGACAAGCCTTTTGAATTTTGTACTATCTTAAAGTGTTATCTGTGAAGTAAATACAATTTAGGTTTTTAAATAGTCGAGGCTTTGAATTCCAAGCTGGAACAGAATAAGAGCTCATAAATTCTCCAAAATACGCTGCTTAACAATTCTTCTTCTTTCTTTTAAATAGTTTATTGTCAAGTTGGTTCCCATATAACACCGAGTGCCCATCCCCACAAGTGCCCTCCTCCATACCCATCACCCCCTTCCCCTCCCCCCCCATACCTATCAGTCCTCAGTTTGTTCTCAGGATTCAAGAGTCTCTCATGGTTTGTCTCCCTCCCTCTCCCCCACCATTTCCCCCCTTCTTCTCCCCCACGGCCCTCCGTTAAGTTCCTCCTAATCCTCCTATACGTGCAACCATATGACATTTGTCCTTCTCTGCCTGACTTATTTCGCTCAGCATAACGCCCTCAAGGTCCATCCATGTTGCTACACATGGCCAGATTTCATTGTTTCTCATTGCCGTGTAGTATTCCATGGTATAGATAAACCACATCTTCTTGATCCATTCGTCCGCTGTACAAACATCCTTGAAAAGAAAATTCAGAAAAATGACTACTAGCGCCCCTGCTCACAAGAGCCCCCTGGATACTTATCTCCCAGTAAGAGTCAGAATTGTTAACAGGGGCACTAGTAGCCGTTTGTTCTGAATTTTCTTTTCAACGATGTTTGTACAGCCAACAGCCTTGGAAGACAGAGATAGTGTCTCCACCTGGAGCAGAGGGTAGGTTTGTTTGCTGTCTAGAATAATCGAGCAAAGGTTGGAGAGGTTTGCTTGCAGCTCATTAGGGGTTTCCTAAGCCCAGGCTTCTTTAGCTGCGACACACACGCATTGCACACGCACCTACTTCTCTTCCTTCTGGGGACTTCTGGGGCTTGGAAGACCAGTAATGGAAATAGAGCTCACGTTGCCTCTGTCAGTATTGAAGTTTTTCACTTCTGACCCCGGGGTTATGTCTTCTGTCAGCACCCGTAAAACCAGGGGGAGGCTCACTTGTTCGCATCTAAGTCAAACCTCAGGTTCTTTATGGTTCTTGACAACTCTCAGTTCATGTCCTTGAAAACTTCTTTCTTTCTTTTTTTAAAATTTTTACTGTTTTAATTTATTTTTGAAAGTTAGAGAGAGAGGGACAGAATGTGGGGTAGGGCAGAGAGAGAGAGGGAGACCTAGAATCTGAAGCAGGCCCCAGGCTCTAAGCTGTCAGCACAGAGCCCGCCACGAGGCACAAACTCACAAAACACGAGATCATGACCTGAGCCGAAGTCAGATGCCTAACAGACTGAGCCACCATGAAAGGCGCCCTTTGAAAACTTATTTCTTGAGAAAGGGTAGGCTGAAGTTGACCCACCTTGACTGAAGAAGTACACCTTTTCTAAGAAAATGATTTGAACAACAAAGGTCATGGGAGTGTCTATACTTCTAGAGGAGGAAGGAAAACTGAGACTTTGCTAAGGCATTTTTTAAAACGTTTATTTATTTTGAGAGAGAGAGAGGGAGAGAGCAGGGGAGGGGCAGAGAAAGAGAGAATCCTAAGCAGGCTCCATACTGACAGCACAGAGCCTGATACAAAGCTCCAGCTCACAAACCATGAGATCGTGACCTGAGCCAAAATCAAGAGTCGGCTCAAATGACTGAGCCCCCGAGGTGCCCCTCTTCAGGCATTTTTAAAGCAAGCATTGAACCTGTTACACTGCTGTTAGTTTCATCTCCTGACACTGAACCCCAGAGCACCCCGTGCTCAGGCCTCACCTATTTGTCTGATTCCTTGGACTTCCCAGCCTGCAAAACTGTTGTTTATAAGATACCTGGTCGACAGTATTTTGCAATAGCAGCCTGAATGGACGAAGATAGGACATTAATGAGGCATTCAAATAATCGTACAAATGTGACTTACTGGCTGTGATCAGTGCAATAAAGGGAAAATAAAAAGAGCTGCATGAACAAAGATGTGAGCCTGCGGCAGGGGGATCTTGGTGTGTTTGTGGTGGGTGGAGGGGCAGGTGGTCAGGAGAGAGTCCCACACCCCACCCCCATCTCTAAAAAGAGAAATTTGAACCAACAGATAATGGATAAAAAATACAACCACCACCTAATTCCTCCTAGTATTAAGAGTCAACTAAATGGACTTCATTATTCCAAAGAATAGATTTGTATTCTTGTCTTACTAAAAATCACTTGATTTTTGTGTAAACCAACCTAGGAATATTAGTGCTTGAGCCTTTCATATCTTTACCATGTGAAACGTTTGTAGATCGTCTATCACCCATCCATTTAGCGTGGAGAGGGCTGAGAGGTGTATATGACATGATATTTACCTCTGAAGAACGTGTGAGCTGGTGGCAAGCAATGTGCTTACTAGGGAAACCGTCACTGGCAGCAGACAGGTGCAGGCAAGCGATCTGGGGTCCAGGCGCGCTGAGTCAGAGGCTGCAGAGGGCACCCAGAGCTCCGTGGTCTGAGGATGTTGCCAGGGAGCAAACAGCATTTAATAAAGCACGGATCCTGCAGCAAACTTAGTAACCTTCCCAGGACCAGAAATGGGGTGCATGCTAGTTTTGGTCAGGGGTAGGTGAAGGCAGCGGATGGTGAAGATGAGGATGCAGGTAGAGTTGACATTGGCCTTCATTCAGGCAAACAACTTCCTACAAAAGCGAATGGAACCATGATTTTCCCATTGTCCTTGGAAAGATGGCATTTTTAAACGTTAATTATAGTAGCTATTCCTTTTCAAATATGGAATTACTGTTAATGTGTTATTTATAGCCACATAGTTTTAAAAAGACTTCTGAACATTGAGTGTCTGTGGAAAATTTTGAAAATCTGATCACGTAAACCCTTCCCTCAAGGTAGCATCGGCAGAAATTGTCATATTGGATTATATTTTTTTAAATGTATTCATGTTTATTTATTTATTTTTGAGAGAGAAAGAGAGCGAGCAGGAGAGGCACAGAGAGAGAGGGAGACACAGAATCTGAAGCAGCCTCCAGGCTCTGAGCTGCCAGCACAGCCCAATGCGGGACTCGAACCCATGACCCGGGAGATCATGACCTGAGCCAAAGTTGGATGCTTAACCGACTGAGCCACCCAGGTGCCCCTGGATTATGTTTTAATAGAGACTTGCCACTTAGCAATATGAATCTCGACTGTATGTTAGAGGATATAGAAAATGCCACCTTTTGATGGCTTTAAAAAACTCTTTGGCCTCTGTAATGTTGAATTCATCAAGAGAGCCTGTAAACATCAAACTTATTTTTGTTTGTTTATTGAGAGAGAGAGAGCATGAGCAGGGGGAAGGGCAGAGAGAGAAAGAGAGAGATAATCCCAATTGATTATGTTAGCTCAAAGTCCGACTCAGGGCTCTATCTCATGAACCTTGAGATCAAGACTTGACCATAAGTCAAGAGTCAGACATTTAACCGAATGAGCCACCCAGGCGCCCCAACATCAAACTATTTTTAAAAGGTTTATGTAAAACTATTAGAAAATTCAGGCTACAACTCTTACTAATGTCAGTGAATTGCAATAAATTTTTCAGGAATTACTCTTTAAAGACTAGATTTTGTAAAGGGGCTTGGGATAAGCATCCCATCTCTAATAGCACCTTCCATATTTGCCGTCATAGGGTTTAAAGATGTTTACCAGGTCAGGATCATTCCACGTAGAATATGTGCGTTTATAAAATGCAAGGATCTTGATGGAGTAAGAATGGATGAAAATTATAAGGTGGGGAGTTGAATAGACAGATTCAGGATTCTCTGTATTTAGTTTTTCAAAAGGAAAATTATATCATCTAATTTATATGCTGTAAGAACTAACTCTTTATATCTCATTTCCAAAATGAAATGGAACTTCAGAAAGTGGTAAAATTATGAATTTGATTTTCTTTCCATTGCAGTGTAATCCCCATGATTTGACCTAGGAAAAAGGCCAAGGAAGTAATATTATCACATTGTCCATATCCAAAAGAATAAGTGCACTTGCTATCCTGGATAGAAAGTCCATTTATTCTATCATAAAAATTTCCCACCCGTGGAAACCATACAGGCTGCACTGTAGCCATAATCGTGTCTGTGGCTATAGCTGTGAGTTTATCTCACCTCCATCTCTTGGTGCATATAAAACAAATTTCCCCCCGATTTGTCCTCCTTAGCTGGAAAAGAGCTGATTATTGATTTCCTTAAAATAACTCACTGTACACTTACAGACCATTATTACCTCCTTTTCTTTAGTCTAATCCCAATTTCATCTACTTTGTTTTTTTCTTAAGTGTTCTCTCCCAGCACTTCCGTTATTCTTATTGCTAACCTGTGAAGCCACTCCAGTTCCTTCTCACTCCTCTGAGATGGTGGAGTTCTTAACCAGTCATAGTCTTATTCTCTGTAATCGGGTCCTTCCTGCTTACTGCTAAACCCAAAGTAGGGCAGGGTCTAGTCCTTTACATAGCACATGTGCATTGGAAGTTCTCTTGATTGTTGGATTGCAGTTAATTTTAGTTGCTAAGAAAGTTCAGAGTCTTAAAAGGATTGAGAAGTTGGAGAAGGTGGGGTCACTGTCTTGGCACCACTATCTTGATGCCAGATAGGTGCTTTTAGAAGTAGAGATGCGGTACTGGGGCGCCTCAGCGGCTCAGTTGGTTAAGCGTGTGACTCCGGCTCAGGTCATGATCTCACAGTTCGTGAGTTCAAGCCCCACACTGGGCTCTGTGCTGACTGCTCAGAGCCTGGACTCTGCTTTCGATTCTGTGTCTCCATCTCTTTCTGGCCCTCCCCTGCTCATGCTGTCTCTCAAAATAAAATGTAAAAAAAAAAAAAAAAAAAAAACCAGAAGTAGAGACAGGGTTGGTTCAAAGTGAGGCTGAAATGACTTTGCTTGCCCAAGTTCTGAGCCCCGAGAAAGCAAAGCTGCAGGGAATTGAGGAGGCTGTGGCTTCACAAGGAGGTTGAGCCCGAGTGGGGCCAGGGAAGCAGGATGGGATTGGCCGGAGGTGACAGGAGGTGTCTGTCCTGAAGGGCTGTGGGAGGCTCAGTTTGGAGGAAAGCACGGTGTTAAGAGATGAGATGAACATTTGGTAGACACTGAGCGAGAAATATGAATCGGAATAATATCTTTGTTATTTAAGCTTCTTACAATTAATATTGTTTGCACATCGAATTGCCCAAGTGTTAATAAAACAAACTTAATATATGATCAAAGATTTTATTAAAAAAAGAGGTTCCAAAGTCATTTCTTTCCATCTAAAGCTTTTGGCATATTATTATAAATACAAACTCTGATGTAAATATAAGCCCTCAAGTGCCTTGCTTTGGGGGCTCATTCTGCCATTGGGATTGACCTCTATCTTCTTTCTCAGAAATGATGCAGGGGCACCTAGGTGACTTGGATGGTTGAGCATCCGACTCTTGATTTCGGCTCAGGTCATGATCCCAGGGTTGTGGGATCAAGCCCCACGTCGGACTCTGCACTGAGCATGGAGCCTAAGACCCTCTTCCTCTCCCTCTGCCCCACCCCTGCTTGCACTCTAGCTTGCTCTCTCTCTCTCTCTGTCACACACACACATACACACACACACACACACACGATTATTTAGAAGTTAATGTAAAAAAACTATTTAAATATGTTTTTTGAGGCTTAGTATTTGCTTCCAGGATGGTGCATTAGCAAATAGTTATTTCTGGTGAGAATCTGCCCCCTCACGTTATTGTTTGAGTCTCTGTTCTGCTATTTTGAGCTCTAGGCTACAGCGTATAGTACTTTTGAGCTTCAGGGTATGGTACCTTCAAACACGTTGCTCTCAGTTTCAGAGCAACAGCAGATTCAGCGAGACCTCACACTGTAATGGAATTTTTGTGGTTTGGGAAGACCCTATGTTAAAGTCTACCTTTATATTTTCAATGAAGAAAGGATTTGAGGAAATGGAAAGGAATAGAATAACATCATGGATGAAATAAGATTCTTTTAAAATGGAGTTGGAGTAGAGGATGGAGGCAGAGAAAAGTTATTTGGTATTCACCCTACTAATTCACCATGAAGTGCTTGGGAGTTCCTAACTCCATGTTCATCCCGCCCCCCAGCTCAGCGCGTGGTGCCCTAGGAGAAGGCAGGGGTGGTGCTGGCCCAGGCCGGGTAGGACAGGGTTTTGAGGAGGCTAATGGTAAAGTAGCACTTATTTCTGGAGTACATGGCCTTCATCACCAGCCACAGCCATGACCCAGCAGCCATGCTGGCAAGGTCAGAAGGGTTCCTCTTAATCTGCGATGGCCTGACCAGCTGGCATAGCGCCAGACCAAAAACCCCATGCCTGCCCTAAAAAAAGAGAAGAAAGGACCCCACCCCCTGAGGCTCCTGGCCCCCAATTAAAATTCTTGTGTTACCACATTGAAATCATTGGTCCCATGCGCTTAACGTCTCTCCCTCTCTTGCTGGTGTGAGCGGATTAAAGCACCAATGTGAGCCGTAGCCCAGCAGAGATGTTCAGTCTACTGATATAAAAGAAGAAAAAGTTTGCATTTTATCCCCAAGCCCCACTTTGGGTCGAGTTTTAAGTGTTACCTGTTCTCCTAAGTTTTGGGCAATGCGAACTAGGTGACAGGCAGATGGAATGTCACTGCCATGAATTTGTTGTAACATAAAAGGTTAACTGCTATTTTTAGAAAGTTGAAGAAATCGTTGCTGCCACAGCCCCGTTCATGCCACTAAAATACCGTTCTGTTTTCGCCCTTATTTGACACCTCCGTACTTTGTTCCCCTCCTAGTCCGTGGTATTTTTACAACCCAGGCAGCTCCTGTTAATTTTTTTTTTTTTTAAGATTTAAGAGCTTAAAACATGCCTGTTACTAATTTAACAGCTTTTATATAAAATTGCTTGGGCATACGTATTCTTGCCCAGTTAATGGTGTTCAGTAGTTTGCAGACAATGAATTCAAGAGCGTTCAGTCAGCAAGGCGTGTGGCTGACGGTGGCCATGCCATGTGATGGCAAAGTAGGCAGGGTTCAGTGGGGCCCTGAGTGGGGCGTATTTTAAATAATTGATCATTGAGAAGAAAGCAATTAATCTCTTTCACTGGCAGCTCTTTCTTTTTTGATGAAACGAATCTGTGCATTTCCCTGAGCGTATGTTAACTATCAACTAGAACAAAGGCAACTGGGGCACCCAAAGTTAAAAATCTAAATATATCCTACGGAAGTTTGACCTTCCTAATGGAGATTTTTGTGATCATTTCTGTATGAAAGTTTTGCTTTGTGCCATCGGTTAGAAGTATTTGCTACGCTGTTAATATGAAACAGACCAAAGGTTTCTTAAAGCTTTGGATATTTTTGGTTAGTATACCTGCTGCCGAAGAGAGCACTGGATACTTTTGGCTAAAGAGAGGAACCCCTTTGTCAAAGTGTTACTTTCTTTCCTTTTTTAGTTTAATTTTGTAATTATTATTTTAGAGAGAGGGGGAGAGCACGATCAGGGGAGAGGAGCAGAGAGAGAATCTTAAGCAGGCTCCATGTTTAACCTGGTGTGGGGCTCAATCCCCTGACCCTGGGATCATGACCTGAGCTGAAATCAAGAGTCAAGACACTCAACCAATTGAGCCACCCAGGTGCCCCTTTTAAAATATTTAAAAACATTTTTGGGGCACCTGGGTGGCTCAGTCGGTTAAGTGTCCGACATCGGCTCAGGTCATGATCTCACGGTTCGTGGGTTTCGAGCCCTGCGTCGGGTTCTGTGCTGACAGCTCAGAGACTAGATCCTGTCTTTGGATTCTCTGTCTCCCTCTCTCTCTGACCCTCCCCTGCTCACGCTGTCTCTCTCTCAAAAAGAAATAAATAAAACATTAAAATTTTTTTTAAATTTTTCAAAAGTTAATTATGACACACAAATATAGGATGAACGTGCATCAAAGATGTATTTAATATGTTAATGAGGGAGCCAGCCATATGGTCAAGCTGGTCAAAGGAGAACCAAAGGAACAGGTTATAAAGACATTCAAGAAAGAATGTCAGGATAAGACGTCAAGGTTTACGTATAAACTGATTAGCAGTCCAGCAGGACAACACCACCGGACAGAAATCATCTGCATCTACTGGACAAATATCTATAAGTTTCCATTAACTTTAAAGTCTGGGCTTTTAGTCAATAGCACAGAGCTTGTCAAACACAGAGCCAGTGCCCTGGGTGATGAAATAATCCCTGCGTGACCTGCTAAGACTCAGCCGGGCACTGGAAGAACTTGCTTCTTCCCCTTACCTTGTTGGTGCTAATTTTTCTTAACATCTTATTATCTAAGTGAGCTTGCACTTATATGAGGTTCCTAGAATGGTCAGAGAAAGAAGGAGAATGGTGGCTGCCAGGGGCTGGGGGAGGGGGAATAGGGAGTTACTGCTTAACGGGTACAGAGTTTCAGCTGTGCAACATGGAAGATGTTCTGATGTTGGAGGGCGGCGCTGATTGTACAACAATGGGAACAATGGTAATACTTTGCACCACCGGATTGGACATTTAAAAATGCTGAAGATGGTTAAGTTTCGTGTTGTGTGTATTTTACCACGATTTTAAAGAATTGGATGAGCTGACACATCGGTATATGAAGAGAAAGTTAACAATTCTTCATCCTTCTGAGATCACCAACTTAGTAACCCTGTGTTTGTGTGTTAACTTCTCCTTGTTGATAAAAGCACACATAGACCTTTAAAAAAAAAAAAGAATTAGATTATTAAAATTCTTTATTCTGTAACATGTGTTCTTTTCACTTAAGGACACATTGAGGGCAGGCCTCTGGGCTGTAGATATTGCTCTAATCCATTCTATTTACTACCGGCTCCATAGACTGGCCATGCCACAATTTATTGAACTCTTGCACAACTGATGGGCATTCAGGTTGTTTCCAGTTGTGTTCTGTTGCACTTTGCTAGTACACTGTACTATAAAATTGTTTATAATCGGTGAAGGCCAGAATCTCAGTAGTGACAACAAGAAGGCAGAGGAGGGCATGATTCAAAGGAACGCTTTGTTGGGAAAACAGGTAGGATTTCGGGGATAGTTGAGAATTTTGGTTTTACGAGCGGAGAATGAATAGTCCTGACATTTTACTGAAAGAAGGAGTAGAAGAAGAACAGAAGGTTATAGAGGGATGGCTTAGAAGCAAGAGGGTAGAGTTTGTTTTTATTTTTTTAATGTTTATTTTTGAGACAGAGAGAGACAGACCTGAGTGGGGGAGGCACAGAGTGAGAGGGAGACACGGAATCTGAGGCAGGCTCTAGGCTCTGAGCTGTCAGCACATAGTCTGACACGGGGCTTGAACTCATGAACTGTGGTATCATGACCTGAGTCAAAGCTAGATGCTTAACCAACTGAGCTACACGGGCGCCCCACGGAGTTTGTTTTTTAAAATACCAGGCTTGAGAGAGGCATGCTGTCCATGCCCACTGGGCAGCGAAAAATAAGGGTCTAAAGGCTTAGGGAAGACATCACAGATTCAGACACTGATCCTTTGCACAAAGCCATAGTTGAAACCTATGAGAGTAGATGAGATCTGTTCCCAGGGTGGCCTTCTTCTAGAGGAAGGAGGTAGCATTCCAGGCAGTTACCTGCATTTAAGGGTCTGGCTAAGGGGACTGAGAAGCTGTGTCAGAGGAGGAATAGCAAGTAAAGACCTTTGATGACCCCTGCCTGTGGGTCTTTCTTCAAACACTGGCTTCCCTGTGTATAAACCACCAAAACTAATGGCATGGTTTGATAAGCCAATTTGGGCCACTGCTTTGAATTTGAGGACTAGGCCACATCAAATCTCAAAGGGGCACAGAGTTCACTTGTAGTTTGGCAACTCCCAACAGAAGCTACAAAGTTGTTTTTGAAGACTATATTAGGTTTATATAGATGAGGACTTTTAAAAAGGGCTCAGTTTCACAAGCCCATGTGAAGTAGAAAGTCTGCAGCAAATACAACCAGTTTCTACAACACTTAACAAGTAGCTCTGAAGCTATCTCGACAATCTGGATTAGCATAAAGATCACCCTATTGCCACTAGATCTTTTTATAAAGGATCTGTGAATTTTTAAACGTACCCAAGGTGATTGGAGGGGAAAATTGGAGGGAGTTAGTTACCACAAGTCCAAAGCATTATTTTGTCACTTCTCATGGCTTTAAGAAATACCCATGTTTGAAAGAGCAAGAGAGTCATCAAAATAGCTGATGTCACGGAGGAGTGACATTGCGGGAAGCCTGCCAAGTATGACGCCGGATTCACTGTGTTCCTAGTCGTACCTTAGATACCTTGGTTGAAGATTCCTGAAGAAGAATCGAAAGGAGTAAAGATGAGGACTCTTACCATAAAATACTTTGTCATCTTGTGGGAAAACAAGATATGTACGTAGAAGAATATTGAAGAAACCTCTCTGGGGCGTTCTGTGCACCCCAGGGTTGCGTTCATTGCTGTTGAAGGAATTTGCAGTCGGAGTGCAGTTAGTCTGTACCTGAGTTCCTCCGACCCTCAGGACCCGTTAGTTAAGGAAGAAGCAGGTGTGCGAACAGTGGGGACAGTGGCAAGTTCGAGGACACAGCAGGTGGTGAATGAGCGGTTTTCCAGGTAATGTGATCAGAGTCATATTTGTAGAGGTGGTCATTATCAGGCATGATGGACTCAGGCCATCATCTTGGGTTACTTGATTATAAATTGCAGAGAAGGAGGTTGTAGCTGTGGAGTGTGGATGTAAACAAAGACCGATGCTTCCACAGTGGAAAGCTTCTTTGTAGGCTCCGTGTCACCTTGAAAATCTCTAATGGCTTGGAGTAGGAGAGATTGCTACCAAAGGGTGGGTGGGAGAGTAAGCAAAGTATTCCGGGAGAACCTCACTGTGCTCCGCGCTAGATCATCCAGAGGCATTGATCCAGAGGCATCACGGGAACTAATTAGAGGAGCATTGGAGGTGTTCAGAATTCTCAGGAAAGCTAGTTAGTGGTTGAGCACCCCTTCTCCCTGCCCACTGGGTGCCTATTCCAGAGGCTTGAGGGAGAATCAGGACAAATCCAGGATTCTGCCTAAGGCCCTTAACTGTGTAGGAATCGCTCTACCAAGGTTGGCATCAAGAGGGTGTGACTGGAGGTTCCCAGCCATGGCTGCTGCTTCTCAGTCCTTTGACAGTGCAAACTCTCCACTCTCAGGGTCTGCCTTGGGCTTTATTTTTGGACAAGTGGCTGTGCCCTCTTCGGGTCTTGTCTGAACACGTAGGCCACGCCCAAGCCCCTGGCACCCGTGGACCTGCTTCTTTGAGCTGTGTCCACCATCCATAGCTGTATGGTTGCGAAAGAGACACCGAAATCCGGACGCAGTAAAGCATTCCCTTCTGCATGTACTGAGATCCTGAACGACAGTTTTATCTTGGACATGTTCCCTTTTCTTTCCCTTTCACCTGTTCATTTTTATCTCTCCCTATAATATATAATCAACTTATCCTATTTACTGCACAAAGAGAAAATGAAACGTCCAAATTATTCATAGCTGTGGCAAAGTATTTTTGGAGTGTGAAAAAATGGACTCAGACATTTCTGCTACTGCTTTTGGTATGGTGGGAATTTATTACTCAGCCCAGTGACAGCCTTGGCCCATCCCAGCCAGTTGTGTGGGCAAGAAGTGGGTACCCTTCCCGAATCGCACTGCCAGAGATACCTTTGTTCCTATCTGAGATAGCATGAACCAATGGTATCTTTCCATCAAAGGCAGATTATCTCAGAATCTTCGACATACCGCAAAAGTCATTGAGACCCAGCCAATGAATTTTCCTTGTATGAGATATTTCCTCCCTCCCAAAAGGAGGGATATGAAATGGGAGGGAGGCAAGAGAGAACTCAGAGCCCAACAATAAATAGCTCTTCGTACGAGTCCCCTCCCCTCACCCCAAGCCACTGAGATCATGGAGTAAGTTTGCAGCGCGCAGTGGAAGGCATCTGCTGCCCAGCGGCGTGACGGACGATGACCACATGTGAACTTGTTTCCACAGTGTGCGGCTGTGACCTGGCACAAGGGGGCTTCTTCATAAAGAACGGCGAGTACCTTTGTACCCTGGACTACCAGAGGGTGTATGGGACGCGCTGCCATGGCTGTGGGGAGTTCGTGGAAGGAGAGGTGGTTACTGCCCTGGGCAAGACCTATCATCCCAACTGCTTTGCGTGTACCATCTGCAAGTAAGTGGTGGCTTCCCCTAACGGAGACGTGCTGGGTGCCGCTCTTCGAGCCTGGGATACACACCTTTTGTCTTGAACTTCCTTTTTCTGATGCATCCTCTAAAAAAAATTCTTCCTACTAGTTTGTCAGTCAAAAAGAGTAATTTAGTTGTGAAACTTAACACATGATGTCCTCTACTAAATAATATGACTGATTTTAAGTGGCTCGAAGCCAAGTGCAAAAGCGACTCTTAAGTCGTGAAACCTTTTGAGCCGTGAAAACATTAGGAGGAAATGGCATAAGTGCTTGGAAAGATAAAGCTGATTTGGAAGTAGAAGTTCATACGGACGTGGGTGTTCGAAACAGTCTCATTTACTCTGTAGCAGGGCCGGGCAGACTCTGCCCCATGGCCCAAAGTAGACCCACTACCTGTCTTTGTAAATCAAGTTTTATTGGGATGCAGCCACACCCATTGATTTACAGATGGCTCTTTATGGCTGAGTTTGAGCTCCGGTGTCAGAATTGGGTAGTTGTGACAGACTCCATAGGATTCTCAGAGGCTAAAAAAGTATTTACAACCTGGACTTTCAGAGGGACGCATTTACCAACCTCTGTTCTCTAGGCTCCTATAATCTGGCAAGGTTAAATCTTTTTTTTTTTTTTTAATTTTTTTTTAATGTTTTATTTATTTCTAGGAGAGAGAGACAGCGTGAGCAGGGGAGGGTCAGAGAGAGAGGGAGTCACAGACTGAAACAGGCTCCAGGCTCCGAGCTGGCAGTCAGCACAGACCCCGACGCGGGGCTCGAACCCACGAACCGCGAGATCATGACCCAAGCGAAAGTCGGACGCTTAACCGACTAAGCCACCCAGGCGCCCCGGCAAGGTTAAATCTTAATTGCCCAAACCAGCTTGGTTAAAATGATCAGAGAGAAGAAGGAAAGTATGGGATGCGTGAGCTGGGAAATGCAGTTTCTTCATTGTTTTGTGTCTAATGCTACCCATTATTGAACTTAAGATGGCTTTGATTCCTCTGGGAGGAGAGTCACCAGCAAGGGTCAGCTGCTTTATTGATGAATCCTACTCAGGCAGTCTCATCCCTCTTGGTGTGGTACTGACTGCTGTATGGTCCAGTTTGCCGTGGCTTTGTTGAAAACTACAGTTCAGAGGACGTGAACTTGCTTCGTTTTCCAGCATTTCACGTTTCTAGGCCAGAGAGATGTAAACTCTAAAAGGTAAACTTAGTTTTATATAATTAACTAACTAGGTAATACTCAGAGACGAATCCCAAGATTCGTATTCAGAGGCGTATCCCAAGATGAAATACACATAGTGAAATAATTATTGTCACTTTTTGTAGCCATTAGTCCGTTTCTCAATTATATTTTTTAAGTCATAATTTTTAAAACTTCTGAATTATAAAGCCGAAAATTTTTCTGTCTTTAATCCAAAGTAAAGCTGCCTCTTGACCTCTCCCTTTTCAGGCTGTAACCCACAGCCTGGTTAAAAGCCTTTGCCTGGTGTTTGAGTCCCAAGTTTCTAGTCCAGCTTCCTGGGCTGATTTGAGACCGATGTGAGTTAGCTTTTCCAAGCCAATTGCTTCATCTGTAAAATATAGGAGGCTGTGATGCGAGTGATTCCCCAAACCAGGATGGGCGTTGGACTTTTTCCCTGGGGAAGGTCTCTTTACAAATTATCTGTTTCTAGCTTTCCACCCCCAAACTCTCCTGCTGAGTTAGTAGTTTCTGGAGAGTTCCCAAGTATGATGTTACTCAGCTGGGTTGGAAGGCCCTAGCCCAGATACACGCTAAGAGCCCTCCTGATCCTGGCCTTGAGAGATCATTGTTCCCAAGTTGGTGGTGAAGGAAAGACATCTGTTAGTGCTCGTCCTGCCTCTGGACCTTTGAGGCAGCAAACAGGTACTCACCGTTGCTGCTGTCTTTTGCTGTTGCTGTGACTGCTGGGTGACCACGGTCCGCCCCAAGTGGAGGCCTCCTTTCTGGGTGACAGACTGCATTCATGTCGAATCTACTCTAACCCTCTTAGCAGTTCTGTGAAGTCAGCCAGGAATTAGTGTCCCTAATTATGAGTGACTCTGAGACTCTGAGCTTAAGGAACATTCCCAAGTTAACACTGCAAGGCTAAGATTTGAACTCAGGTTTCCTGACTCCAAATGCAGTTCTCTTTTTGTTTACACACATTTATGCAAATAACAGAAGGAAGTGAACCCATGTGGGCAGAGGACCCAGAGGGCAGAAGGGGGAACTATTGACGAGGGTCATTTATAAAATCATAAAACTCAAAATTTAAAAGACCTGACCTCGTGTGAGAACAAGACTGTGATTTGGCCCCTTGCAGATCCAGGTGGGATTCAAGTCTAAAAATACAAGCTTGGCTTAGAGGTTAGAGAGGTGGCTTAGGGGATGCAATTTGAGGGGGTGCTCATGCTCAGGGCCATGCACGGAGGGTCTGTACCTGAGAGTTAGGGCCCCCTCAATTGCTGTGCCTCAGATGCCTCACTGGCCTCCCCCTAGCCCTGGCCCTCATCGGAGGCAAAGAAACTGCACTTGCTTTGATCGGCCCTCTAACTTTTGATGCCCTGGCCACAGAGCTGTCTGGGGCCTTGTTCAGTTTCATTAATGAAGCGATAGGCCTGCTGGCATCTACCAGAGCAGGTTTGATTGTTAAAGTTAGAGAAGTCCTGAGTTGGATGCCACCTGTAGCTGCCTGTCGCCTGGTCTCCCAAGCTGGTCAACCCAGGGAAGTCACTTAACCTCTCTGGGCCTTATCTGAACAATGGAAAGTAACATAGCACCATGAGAGGGGAGGAGACTGCCTCAGCTCAGCACTTGTAAAACAAGGAGGGGGTCAGGGGATGTAAGAGCTCACAACTCTTCACGAAGCACATCTGTGGAGTTATTTTAAGTCCAAATTTACTACCTGTGTGTGTATTACGGTTCATTACCCACTGTGAGGCAGCCGAAGGGCCACTTACAGGAGGAATCACAGCTGTGAAAGTAAAATTCCTGTCAAGGAGCTGGAGTTTGTTCTTAAGTAATTGCTCCTGACTCACATGTGTGGGGATGTTTTGTTTGTGAGTTTTGCATTTCCAAACTGACGGAATCGCACGTTTGAAAATGCCTGTTAATGAAGAGTATTGGCAAATTGACAATTACGAGTAAGCAGCCGTGGAAACTGTCATATGCCTCTTTGTTAATGACGTTTCTTTTTGAAACGCTAGCTGCCTGCTGAACTGGCAGGAGAATAAACTGGTAACATACACGCAGTGGCAACATTTTTGCAAAATGTCTGTTACTGATGAATGTCTAAAGCAAAAGGAAATGATCTCTGAAAAGAAGCTAATAGTTTGTTTGTTTGTTTGTTTGTTTAAATTAGACACTAACAGTTGTTAAAGAAGTATTTCCAGCACTGTTGTATTTCTCCACGAGGGACTGGGTCTCCAGCACTGAAACCTCCAGTTAACCCAGTGAGATGTCTAGGACAAAGTCTAATTGGGCAGTGACCTCGCAGGTCTAGGGAACTGAAGGAGTTAATGCTTGACCTGTAACCAGTTCTCCTGGGGAGGGGCCTTGAGCTTGAATAGGAATGTATGGCATTTGAAATATTTCTTCTTGAAGGGGAAAATGGAAAATTTTCGTGTGTGTACCTGGTAGGTGACTTGTTGAAACATCCCTCCACTAATGAGTAGAGAGGTAAATCATTCCATTTTACTGTCTGGTGGCCGGTGCAAGCGACACGTTCTCGCTTCTTCTCAAAACGAGGCATGTTTATTTGTTTGGACTGCATCCGGCTGGCTGGCTTGGTTGAGACTGCATTTCAGACATTGTGGCTGGTGCTCCTCAAAGAAACGGATTGGCACCGGAGGGCAGCAAGCCGAAGGAGTAGGGAAAGAGATTAAGTTGCTGGAATAACCTTGAGGGCGATGTCTTTCTGTCTCCAGGCGCCCGTTTCCACCCGGAGACCGAGTCACGTTCAATGGGAGAGACTGCCTTTGTCAGCTGTGTGCGCAGCCAATGTCGTCCAGCCCTAAAGAAGCCTCCTGCTCCAGCAGTAAGTGCCCCGGCCACCCGCTGACATGAGTCCCTCATAGCCCAAAGGTAGTTTAGGCAAGTGCCTTCCTTTTTGCAAAACTGGCTGGAGCCAAGCAGAGTCCCGTCTGAGGCATTTGCAATTATAAAACGTGAAGCCCTCACTAAAACCCACGAGTAAGAAGCATTTCCCTGATTTCAGAGACATCAATAGAACTGGACATCAAACTGTGCATTTTGAGAGCAAAAAAGGGAAAAGAATAATAAGACTTTACACGAGAAATGCCCATTCCCCTAGTCTTGGAGGATGAGTTATGCGGACATTTGATGGTGGAGTGCAATAGCTCTGTGTGTTAAAAAAAGCTGTACCCAGCGGTGGTTTATACTTACCCTTAATTCTTTATGTTTGTGATCCGTAAATATGTATTCACTTGGAGGGTTTCTGACACTTACTCATTGAGTTTGTTGAGCACCTACAGTGTGCGCACTGGAGATACAGGGATGAACAAAAACTCCGCGTCCGTGGGAAGCTTACTTGCTGCAGGAACAAGCAGACCATAGATGCATACACAAAAATACTTAATATATGAAGAGAATAAAAGTAGGAAGAAAAAGTGGGGTAAAGGGCTGCGTTTATAGGGGGCGACTGGGGGAGACCTCTCTTAAAAACCTAAGGAGAATCTGAAGAAAGCGACGCAAGATAGACAAGTGGCATGGGATTTATCATCCCTCATGATGAGGCCTTGTGTGACCCGTGGGAATCTAGAGAGAACTAACTTGCCCCCAAACCTTCCCCCAGCTAACTTCCTAAGGGTACCGGTCGGTCACACTGTTTCTTCTAGTAAATACCGTTGGGTAAGTCAGTGAACTTACTTACAAGCAATGAAACTCTACTTCCAGCTCCTTCCTGGGACATTAGGAAGTAGACCAGAAGTTTGCCTTGGTTTCTGTGAATTTTGCCAGTCTTGGGGAAGGCTGGAATAAATCATTCCACTAAGCCCCTCCAGTCTCACTATATAAGAATGAAATCAGCCACTTCTCGCCTGGAGGAATTCTATGCAATCTATAGCAGGGATTCCAAATCTTTTTGTTAAAGAATAATCCTTACACTTAGAGAGAGAGAGAGAGAATGAGAGAATGTTCTGACCAAAGCAGATGCATAGAAATTGTATTTGACCATTGGGAGGAAAGAAGAAAATAAATGTATGAGGGTGCCTGATTCAACATGACTGGATCCTTGGCATGTGAATTTATAAGTCCTGTTGATAAATCACAGCAGCCTGAATAGGATAAGAGTACAAAGCAGGCCCTAGTCCTAGACACCTCAGGGAGTTCTAAGTGCTTCACTCTTCTTACCTGCCCTGCCCCAAGCAGATCACTGGGAAGGTGATCTGGGATGGGACTTGTCACCCCATTATCTGGGAAGGCCTGAAAGTATACAGCCAAAAACTTTGGAGGAGTTCTTCAGTTTGGTTAAGAAGCAAAGGATTTGGGGCACCTGGGTGGCTCAGTTGGCTAAGTGTCCAACTTCAGCTTAGGTCACTATCTCACTGTTTGTGGGTTCGAGCCCCACATCAGGCCTGCTGCTGTCAACACAGAGCCCCCTTTGGATCCTCTGTGCCTCCATCTCTGTCTGCCCCTGCCCCCCATACTCACTCTCTCTCTCTCTTTCAAAAATAAATAAACATTAAAAAAAAAAAAAAAAGAGGGGCCCCTGGGTGTCTCAGTCGGTTAGGCGTCCAACTTCGGCTCAGGTCATGATCTCGCAGTTTGTGAGTTCGAGCCTTGCATCGGGCTCTGTGCTGACAGCTCATCCTGCTTCAGATTCTGTGTCTCCCTCTCTCTCTGCCTCTCCCCTGCTCATGCTCTGTCTCTCTCTGTCTCTCAATAATACGTAAACATTAAAAAAAATTTTTAAGGGAAAAAAAAAGAAAGAAACGGAAGTAGATATTTTTAAAGGTTTCCTGTCCTCTTTGTCCGTGCAGTTGGGGAACGGGGTTCCTCATCACCGTGCTACCAAAATGGTTATTCCAATTTTTATTAAACATGATTTTGCTTTATCTGTATTTTCCATCTTATATGACTTACATGTTATGCACACAATAAAGAAATAAAAATTTTAAGTGTGAAAATGTATCATACTCACATTCATTGTATCTTTAATGCTAGATGTAATAACAGTTGCTCCTGTGCAAATTGTTGGACAAAATCCTTTTTCTCCTTTGCCCTCAAAGGATGAAATCTCTTTTCTATGCAACTGCCTTGGTCAGAACAGTTTTATTTTCAACAAGTACTTGTCTATTTAGATCAGTACTGAGATAACATTTATGGGGCATGTGGGTGTCTCTTAAAAAAAGAGTTCATATATATGGATACACATATGCAAAATACCCAAACCAGGTGGGCACACAAATACTAGAGCAAGGGAATTTTCAGCAGGTTGCTGAAATTCACTGGAGCATAACTAGAAAACACTTGGTTACTTTTTGTAATTCTTTTTTTTTTTTTTTTACAAATAGTTTATTTTCAAATTAGTTTCCACATAACACCCAGTGCACATCCCAAGTGTCCTCCTCCATGCCCATCCCTCCTCCCCCCCACATCCATCAGTCCTCAGTTTTTGTCAGCATTCAAGAGTCTCTCATGGTTTGCCTCTCTCCCTTTCCCCCACCATTTCCGCCCTTCTTCTCCCCTTTGGTCCTTTGTTAAGTTCCTCCTAATCCTCCTATATGTGCACACATATGATATTTGTCCTTCTCTGCCTGACTTATTTCGCTCAGCATAACACCCTCAAGGTCCATCCCCAAAAGCAAGGGAATCAAGAGCAAAAATAAACTGTTGGGACCTCATCAAGATTAAAAGCTTCTGCACAGCAAAGGAAACAACCCAGGAAATTAATAGGCAACCAACGGAATGGGAAAAGATAGTTGCAAATGACATATCAGATAAAGGGTTAATATCAAGAATCTATAAGGAACTCACCAAACTACATGCCCGAAAAACAAACAACCCAGTGAGGAAATGGGCAGAAGATACTCTTTGTAATTATTTTAAGAATTGTCCTATACATTAAACTATCCTCGTGTGACTTTAATTCTTATTTTAAAAACTTCTTAAACTTGGGACACCTGGGTGCCTCAACGGTTGAGCGTCTGACTCTTGATCTCGGCTCAGGTCTTGATCTCAGGGCTGTGAGTTCAAGCCCCACGGTGGGCTCCACACTGGTCTCTGTGCTGGGCGTGGAGCCTACTTTTAAAAAAAAAATCTTAAACCTGGAAAATCTCCCTAAATCAAAGCAAAAAGTGAAATGCCTCTTTGATACTGTTCACAGAGCCAATGAAATAGATCAGAGAGCCAAGGTCCTCTTTCTCCTTTGAAATGTTCTTTGAAAAACGAATTTGCTCTTCTGAACTGCAGTTTTATTTCACGATCGGTGGCTGGTTTCTCATCATCACTGAATAGGAGGTGAAAGACAGTGTGAGAGGAAGAGAAGAAGTAAAGGGTGGTCAACAGAAGCTAAGTCAGTGATGTGATGAGGATTCACACAGAACAATTTCTGCTTGAGCTTCCTGGATAGGAGTGTGGTTTCTGCTACAGCCAATCAGGAGCTACCTTGTCTGCACTGCTCTGGTTTAGAGAAGACTCCCTGTGGGGTGCCTGTGATGTCATGGTGCTCCCTTCCACCTTACATTCTTCTCACCTTTATATGTATTTTGTCTTTTCATCGAACACTGTCAGAGTACTCACCGTGGATCAGGTCCTGTATAACTGGTCCATGCATTTTAACCGCTCCAGATGCCGTACTGTATGCTTGATGTCTATGTCACAACATGGACACCACTTTAACATGGAACCTCGAACGGTGGCCTGACGTGTCCGCATGTTTACCTGAGTGTCCTGCCTCCTTTCTACACACCATAGCTGTCTTGCTTTTTTAGCAAGGTTTGATGAATGGAAACCATCAGGAAGTTATTCATGGAAGCAAACTACTTCCCTTAATGATGATCGCCCCTGAATTAGTTAAAACTCTTGCTGCATCCAGTCCAGTGCAGTTTGAATCCAATAAGCAATAAGCCTTCTATAACACAGAGTGATAGTAAAAATTTCTTCAGAGGGTTGTGATGAACGTTAATTAAGCTGTTTTTACTGCTTAAAAACCAATTGCCCCGTCTAGCTGATCCACACTTTAAAAATTAAAAGCGACATCCAGAAGACATTAAGTCCTACTAGAAGGTCATGTGCACTAAGGCCTAATTTTTCTCCGGGCTTCACGTGTTTGCCAGCAGTTGAGGAACTGGATTCACAGGGGTTCAGGAGCCATTTGAGGGGGAGGTACGTGTGTGGCATCCTAGGGTGTAGGAATCGGGTTTGGATTGTCGTTTCCTCCACGGCTTCTATCTATTTCAAGCACCTGAACAGGAGTGGGCTGCTGTCTACAATTACCTTTTCCATTTCAAAGGGTGTCTGACTAGTGTCTGATTGCGTGCGGGTTTGGTGGATTGACGAGGCGACCACCCACACACAAATACAGGCCAGCCCACCTTCCTCTCTCCCCACCTCTGCACAGCATTCTCATGATTCCAACTGCGGTAGGAATTCCTACAGGTATCGGGGCAAATGCTCTAGTTGGCCTTAATTTAAATCCTTTCAGATAAAGAATCATGTGCATGTTTTCAAAGGCGAGGAAGAACTTTTCCATTATTTTCCATTTCTATTCTGTGCAATAGCTTTTAATAGCTGCAAGGTAATTTTTATTTTATCTTAAATTCTCTCCCCAAAATCATCTGCAGATTGAGTGGGACTTGTCTGCCGAGACGCCTAGCAATAGGCGGGGTAGTGATGAGCCGACGCTGCCGTCTGGCTGACTGGGTCAAGTCCTAGCTCTGCCTCTTGCTAGCAATCTCTTTACCTCCCCAGCCTCCATTGCCTTGTCTGTAAAATGGGATGGTAATAGTTACCTGCCTTGTAGGAATTAAATGGGTACATATATGAAAGTGCGGTTTAGCTGTAAGGCAGTAACTTCCTGTTCTGGCATTCATTTTTGAATATTTGTGTGATGCCGTCACTCCTTTTTGTGACATTGCTTTTCACTCTGCTGTTCATGATATGTCTTTATCTGCTCATTGGATACCTTGCATCAGTTTAAAAACCAGTGAAGGTAGGAACACATCCGCACAGATAACCCATGGATTCTTGGAGTTTGACTCTTGGTGATGTGTTTTAGGGCAGGATCTCCAAAATCAGATCTGTGCCTCCTTGTTTACATACTTTTTTCCTGCGGGAGAGGATGTATGGGTTCTGAACATGTGGTGGCTGGTTTGAATCCCATTTCTACCACACACAGGCTGTGTAGCCTTGAGAGCTCAGTCTCTGCCTCCATTTGTTTTGTTTGCCTACAAAATCGGAGATAATAGTTCCTTTTTCAATGGATTGTTGTGCCGATTCATGTGAATAACATGTTTGAAAGATTCATGACATTTAATAAGCTCATCTGTATGCTCACCATTCTTTATGCAACTTACAAGACTAGAACTTGAGCTTTAGAGCCACTTAGAGCCAGAAAGGAACAAAAGAAGAAGGCAGAACATAATGGTTAAGAATATGGCCTCTACATTTTAGAAAGCCTGGGTTGGAATCTTTAAAAAACATTTATTAAATTTATTTTTTTTTTTTTAACATTTATTCACTTTTGAGAGACAGAGAGACAGAGCATGAGCAGAGGAAGGCAGAGAGGGAGACACAGAATCTGAAGCAGGCTCCAGGCTCTGAGCTGTCAGCATGGAGCCCGATGCGGGGCTCAAACTCATGAACCGCAAGATCATGACCTGAGCCGAAGTGGGCCGCTTAACCGACTGAGCCACTGAGGCGGCCCCCCCTCCCAAATTTTTTTGAATGTTTATTTATTTTTGAGAGAGACAGACAGACAGAGTGCAAGTGGGAAAGGGGCAGAGAGAGAGGGAGACACAGAATCTGAAGCTGGCTCCAGGCTCTGAGCTGTCAGCACAGAGCCCGACGCGGGGCTCGAACTCACGGACCACGAGATTATGACCCGAGCTGAAGTCGATAGCCTAACCAACAGAACCACTCAGGCGCCCCAACTGGTTGGAATCTTAATCCTCCTTCTGCCTAGCCAGGGAGCCTTGGACAAGTTCTATGACATTTTAGAACCTTACTACCCTCATCTAAGACTTGGAAAATAACTACATCCAGGGGTTATTATGCGAGTTGAATGAAATAGTGCGAGAGAGGACAGTCTAAATGTGGAGACAGTTCTTCTAAAAACAATGCAAGAGAACCCCTAACAGATGTAAGGCCTTGTTCTGTGTCCCAAGACATGAAACTGGAAAGATAGAGTGACAGGGCCAGGTCTCACGAGGCCTTGGGGAGCCTGGCAGTGTGGAACTCCTGAGAATAGCCTTTAACCTAGAGGATGACTGGATGAAAACAATGTTCTAGAAAGATCCATGTAGTAATGGTGGTAGCGGTATGCCAAACTGGTGACATGGGATCAGCCATTGAGGTTGGGGAGATCATTGATTGCGGGTAGAGGTAATAGCAGGGGACAAAGACGATGAATGTAAATGTCAGAGATACAGGTTGTCACTCATTCATTCAACAGACATTTCTTTGAGTACCAACAATGTTCCAGCCACCAGGCAAATTCTTTATTAATATAGTTGACACATTACTGTGATACAGTTGTCACAGCTATTGCATTTTAGTTGTTGAGATGTGTGCCCACCCACCTCCACCACCAGATAATGAACTCACTCACATAAGGACCCTATTTTCTCTGTCTTCCACAAGGTCTAGCATGTTAAGCCCTACAGAGGCAGCCTGGAGATGGAATCAAAGCCATCTCTTTCTCTAAATGGGCTAATAACAATATTCTCTTTCTTAAGGGGTTTAGGTGTTCCTTGTAGAGTAATACAAATATTACAGAAAAGCTCAAAGAAGGAGATGGAAATCACCTGAAATCCCATCACCAAGAGATCATCTCCATGACCATTTTAGTGAGCATTCTTCTGGATTTTGCTAAGTGCTCTAGATGTGTACAGTTTTACATAAATTCTTCCCATAGCAATTTGTTCACCTGTCTTCTTTTCAAAAACCACTTATGATTTTGAGTGTCACACAAAAGGCTGGAAGCCTTGAATTTGCTTAGGCCCCTTGGCCACAGGGCCAGTGAGCATGTGTCCTGGCCCAAGATGCTTTGCGTCTCTATTATGGCCGTTATTACTGTAGATTCCTGCTAGTTCTTCGTATGTTTATCTCTCCTACCAGACTGAGAGCTACTTAATAACAAGGGATGTTGTTTTGTTTTGTTTTGTTGTTTGGTCCTTATGAATCTCCCTGGGCACACAGCAAATGCATGAATGTTCATTTAGTGAGTAAATTGATGCCAACCCTGGAGGGCCTTTGAGAGAATGAATCTCAGCTCCCAGGTCTGGAATATTGAGTTCTGACAACTGTTTGAATGAATGGGTAAAGCTGAAGAATGAAGATGACTTTTGTAATGTTGTGAAATCATATAGGTACAGCTTGGGTGCATTGGGAGGTAAGGGTTATCGGCATGTTTAAACTCAGTACCTGTATTTTCTTATTTACAAGACTTCTCCTTCATTTAATGAAAGGAGAAGCAGTGATTACTTCAGATACATTTGTTGATGACAGTCGCACAGGTTGGGTTCTGGCCTGGTCTCACGTCCTGTATCTGTTCCAGCATTGCTGTGTTGACTACGGAAAAGGGTGTTGAGAGAGTTTGGAATGTACATAGTAGCCAGAAGGTCATTGCAAAGAGGCAAAGTATGTTGCCAAGAGGAGCATTATTATTTAGACTTTTTAAGCTGAAATCTACAACAATGAGGAGTCAGACATAAAGACCCCAGAGAGACACATCTTTTCACTTCACCAGAGCTTGGATCACCTCAGTTGTAAGAAAGGAGGAGAAATTTCTGCTTATTAGGGAATGGGTATAACTCACATGGAAGAAAGTGAAAGTGAATACTGAAAGCATCATAGCAAATGGAAAGTTAGTGACATTTTGTTATTTGCTTTGTTTCAATAGCTATGCCTCTTACATAATAAGATCCACACCTTCTAACAATGTGTTGGTAAAACTAGGATTTTAATGATTGGATCAGCAGTCATTCTTCAGATTATTTTTAATTTTTCAGTAGCAGTAAAAATCGAGAGTTGTATGTCCCTGTAGATTGTCCCAGAAGGATATTTGAGAAATTGCTATTAGAACTTGTCTCCAGCAGGGAGGGAGGGAAGGAAAGTATTTTTACTATGTGAAGAAAATGTATAACCATGTGTATACATTGTCTATTTAAAGCCAAAGTAGATTTAGAAATAACACGAATTTTATAAAATAAAATGAAAGACTAATCCAGACTAAAGTCTCAGTGCATTTTGCCCTTGCTGTGACCTTCAGTGCATTTGTATTAAGTAATTGGTCACCTGATGAAAAGCCTAAAAAGGATATTCTACCCCTTCTTTCCTTCTTCCTGTCTCTGGGAGGGAGTGAATGAGCTGATGTTTTCTGAGTATTGAACCTGAGAAACTGACGTGGAACTCAAGTGTGATTTCCTCTTTGGCAAGAGCTCATGTATGATGAATGACCATAGCCAGTTAAAGATTTATCATAAAACTCTTCACCAGGTTAAAGTTCACAACTAGGGAAATCAGTACAAAAAACAACCCTTCTTGGTATATTTTTAATTGAAGTGCAGTTCACCTAACAAAACTCACCATTTTAATGTGAACATTAGTACATTTACAATATTGTACAACCACAACCTCTATCTAGTTCCGAAACATTGTCATCGCCCCGAAAGAAAACCCCATACCCATGATGGGGTCCTGTTTCCTCCTCCCAGCCCCTGGTCACCACCGATCTTCTGTCTGTTTCTGGATATTTACAGATTCTCAATATTTCATATAAATGAAACACTTAAATGGCCTCTTGTTTCTGTCTTCTCCCACTTAGCTTAATGTATTCAAAGTTCATGCAGGTCGTAGCATTTATCAGTACTTCCATTCCTTTTGATGGCCGAATAATATTCCATTATGTGGCTAGACCATGATTTGCTTATCTGCCCCTCTGTTAACAAGCGTTTGGATCAGAGCCATCTTTTGGGTGTTTTGAATAGTGCTGCTGTGACCGTACATGGATGACTATTTGCGCTCCTCTTTTTAATTCATGTGGGTCCCAGTACAGGCTTAAGAGAGGTTGGCCAAGGACTATCCCAAATATCAAAAGCAGTGAATCTCCCCCTGTGAACTGTTGAGCTGGCGTCCACTAATGCGTCACAGGGTGGCAGGCTGAGAGATGACCACCGCTGAACGGCCCCAGGTAGCAGCCTTCACCTGGGGCACCTTGTTTGTACCCTCTCCCACTCTTTCTTCTTCTTTCCTACTCATTTTCTTCCTCCGTTGCTGGTTGTAACTTGAGCAGAGGACTCCTTAGTCTTGCTGGTTTCTAGTCTGACCCTCCATTTCTAAACCCTGTCTAGCAGAGCATCAGCAGTGCTGAGGACTCAGGTTTTGAACTTCAGACATGTCAGTTCCGTCTTCCTGCACAAATCTGTATAACGGTTGCCCTTTGGAGAGCTGGCTCAGGGATCGCACAACGTTTACAAGGATGTCTGGATTATACTTCGTAAGCAGAAAGAACTGCTACAAGCCCCCAGAGACGTGCCCGTAGAGCCGGGTGCTGGGTGAGTAGTCATTTACTCTCTCCCGAGGGAGGCCCCTGGCAAGGACGCCCTTTCCACTGAAGCTATGGCCTGAACTCTTCACCCATGCAGGTTGGAAATTAGTGTCCTTGAGGCTGCCATGTGACCATAACCTTTTCCAAGAGCATCCCATGATCGGGTGGTGTTCGGCTCTGTTTCCATGACGCCCCTACCTCCTCTCGCCATCCTGGTGGCATTTTCACTCAAAAGAGACTCCTACTTTTGATCTCCGGTGAATCCCTGTGGTGATCACATCGTCCAAAATGATGCTGAGCAACCACACGAAACAAATGGACACTGACAGTTGTGGGGGAAGGGCCGAAGAGTAGTGAACCTTCAGGCCTGTCCTCCACCAGCTGGGCTTTTGAGATTGTTAGCTGAGAATTTTCAAGCCGTGATTGTACTGAGTAGGATGATGGTTTACCCCGTGAATGTAGCCCCCCTCCGTTCTTGAGAGTTCCGAAGATATGCATATGAACACACATGCACACACGTGTGCGTGCACACGCACATGCACAGAGTTCTCTGTCACAGGACTTTAAACCTCAAAATTACAGTAGATGACAAAATAGTACGAATGTTTTAGGCTCATATTTTTTATCTCCCCTCAAAGAATCCCTTCCCATCGCTAGAAAGTACAAGCATGTGATCATTTTTATTTGTAGTTTGGAGAACGGAAGAATAGTTGTTCAGGAAATTCTCACACAATGCAGTGGATGTCAAAGTTCTAACCATGTCTAACCAGCTTTCAATATCATTTTCAAAGTATATGCTCGGTTCTATAAGTGCGTGGTCTCAGATACTTGGCATTCTCACTGTACATAAGGCACCCACATCACTCAGCCATGGCGAGCAGGCCAGGGGCAGCGCAGTGGGAAGTAAGGCCCATTGGAACCCGTATAGAGTCCAGTGCTGAGGGCCGTGGCGTGTACATGGCCATCCAAAGCCGTCATCCCAAAGCAACTCACAGACACTCTCAGACTCTCCATGCTTTTGGGGTGCAGGCCTGGGTTGGTACCATATATCCATGACACACCGTCTTCTATTTCTTTGATGTTTATCATCGTGCCTGGTAGCATTAGCCACGAGGTTCCTGCTTAGTAAATTCATAATCAGTTAATGGAGAAGAAAGGCCAACAGTCCGGCTCCTTTGAATTTCCCATTCGGATCCCGGTCACGAATATGGGCAACACACGCACACAGTACTAGTTAGAGGAGAGGGCTTCCTGACCTTGAGAATTCGTAATAACTCCTAACAGAATTCTGTGAGATTGGAATTGGAAGATTCCAATGTGTAAATGGTTGGTATTTATGAAGATTATGAGCCAAGTAACCAAAATCCCTTAAGTATAGATGATATTCAGTTAAAAGAAGGAAAGATGGGATTTGTAGGACTTGGAAAGTGGCTTGATGCCCGGCCTGCCTTCAGCTTTCCTGATGAAGACTGACAAATGGTTGCTGTCGTGGCCCACGAAGACTTGTTTGTTGTGCAGCATTGTTTTCCAAAGACAACAGGAATCTTCACTTAAAATAGCAGGTCCGAGGCTGCCCTGGCTTGTGATGTTTCCATTGTGGCCGTCAAGACAGCAAAGGGAACAACTGACCTAAGCAGGGACACGAGTGATTATGGAAAAGTCTGGTTCAAGGTGATATATTTGGGCACCACATAACCTTTGTAAATAATTCATTTTTAGTGATTTGAGAAATAAATTCCTTATGGCCTTGAGAGACCGTTAGCCATGGAGCAGCAAGTACATTGTACCTGCACGAACTTTCCCACATACCCCCACCCCCACCAGTATTTATCTGATGACCTCATATTGCTTTTTGGTTATACTGGCAGCATAGAATTTCAGAAGTCAGAAAATGCTTTTAAAAACTTATTATTGGGGTTCCTGGATGGCTCAGTCGGTTAAGTGTCTGACTTTGGCTCAGGTCATGATTTCACAGTTCATGGGTTCAAGCCCCGCATCAGGCTCTGTGCTGACAGCTAGCTCAGAGCCTGGAGCCTGTTTCAGATTCTGTGTCTCCCTCTCTCTCTGACCCTCCCCTGCTCATGCTGTCTCTCTCTCTCTCTCAAAAATAAATAAAATATTAAAAAAAAAATTAAAGGGGCACCTGGGTGGCTCAGTCAGTTGAGCGTCCGACTTCGGCTCAGGTCATGATCTTGTGGTTCATGGGTTTGAGCTTCACGTCAGGCTCTGTGCTGACAGCTCAGAGCCTGGAGTCTGCTTCCAATTCTGTGTCTTCCTCTCTCTCTGGTCCTCCCTTGTTCACACTGTCTCTGTCTTTCTCTCAGAAATAAATAAAAAACATTTAAAAAACTTAAAAAAAAAAACCCAACCCTGATTCTTACTAAGTGCTTAGCCCAACACGTTTATAGTTTCACCTTGTGTTTGGGCCTCTCCCCGTCCTTTCTTAGGGTGACCCCACACCCGTGGTGTCCACCATGACATGCTATAAAACACCATTGTGGACTCATTCCTGTGACTTGGTTTAAATCTTTTTTTTTAAAACTGGAGTGTGGACAGTCAGTATCTGTCTACTCATAGAGGTCTGGTTTGGAACGTGACCACATGGCACAGCCTAGACGATAAAAGGAAATCAACATCCAACAATATCCATGTATTCAATTTACATTCCTATCGCTGCTCAGTGTGATGTGCCCTTTTTGGTCAAGGAGAGGTTTTCAAATACCCAAATCCTTTATATCTTAAAGACGTTAAGGGGCCCCTGGGTGGCTCAGTCGGTTAAGCGCCTGACTTCGGCTCAGGTCATGATCTCATGGTTTGTGGGTTCAAGCCCTGTGTCGGGCTCTGTGCTGACAGCTAGCTCAGAACCTGGAGCCTGCTTCAGATTCCGTGTCTCCCTCTCTCTCTGACCCTCCCCTGCTCACACTGTCTCTCTCTCTCTTTCTCTCTCTCTCAGGAAAAAAAAAACAACAAAAACCCAAAATAAATAAAGAGGTTAAAATTCTAAGGCAACTCTTATTTTTAAAAATAACATAAGGAGAGTCTGGATGGCTTTTTGCTTTGTTTTGATTTTTTGTAATCTATGGACTGCAAACTGAAGGGCCTATAAAAAAAGACGAGGCTAGTAACACTGGTGTAGTCACCGTCAGTTCAAAAGTGACAACAGGTGGCAACTGACATTTAGACTCTGTGGAGGGATAGAAACCCTAGCAAACTGGAAATATCTGTCCTGTATAAAGTGGGCAGCCACTACACGCCTCCAAACCGTTATCCACGAAGGAACCCACATGTCAGAGGCTGATCTGACACGTGTTAAAGACTTGTGGGAAGGCAGCTTGCTAACCTAAGAGAATCAGGTCACTCTTCTATTGCGTCCCTTCTTTCTGTCGCTTTTGGGTAGAACAGCTGCTTCTCTAGCATTCTTCTGTCACCGTGTTATATCACACAGATAATGAGAGACCCATGTCCTGTATAGGAACAGTTGAATGACAAGATCCGGTGTCATCAAATTCAGGATCTCAAGTTAGGCAAACTCTGGAACTTAAACTTGGTTTTTGTTTTGTTTTGTCTTGAAGTTCTTGGGTCCTGGCCCAGGGATAAAGTGCCTCTAGTTAACATTCTATTAAAAGGACACCACTTGACTAATTTATAGGGTCTCCAAAGTCTTACTCTGCTTTCTAATAATAACAGTCTAAATCTGAAGTGATTTTGCTTCTGTTTATTTTTTCCTCCCTGTGTATAGCCATGTATTTCTGTGCTAATCTTTGGTGATAGCAAATTGAGTTTCTTTTTGATTATTGTTTTTAAAAAAAGGATTTCAAGGAAAGCCTCAATGTTCTGGAACTTATGTGGGCAGCAGTTTAAATACTGAAACCTGATTTCTTTTTGTTCTTAATTAAAAATGTTTTTTTTTTTCAGTAAAGTAAGGAGATACTCGGAACTGACTTAAAATCCTTGTGGACATTTATTTATTTATTTATTTATTTATTTTTAAATCTTACTTATTTTGAGAGAGAGACAGAGCTCAATTGGGAGAGGGGCAGAGAGGGAGACCGAGAATCCCAAGAAGGCTCCACACTGTCAGCACAGAGCCCGATGCAGGGCTTGAACTCACGAACCGTGAGATCATGACCTGAGCTGAAATCAAGAGTCGGATGCTTCACTGGCTGAGCCACCCAGGCGCCTCTCTCTGTGGACTTTTTATAACCTCACAGGATCTCAGCAAGCATCGATTAAATGGGGAAAGTCTCCCTCTGGTCCCTTTTACATCATTTTCACAACAATTCTGTACTTACACAGGCTTTCCCCTCCTGTGAACACCTCGTACTCGAGTTCCATCTGTTTTTGCCCATTGATAGCACAAGAGACTATAATCAGGAAAACAAACCCGAGATTGGAGGTCTAGGGTCTGAGAAACCCCGTCAGCTGTAAAGTCCTGGGTTCATGTGCATTTGCAAATACAAGAATCCCACTGTGCAGTTAATTGGACACTGTTGAGCTGTGTGGCTGTGTGCAAAGCCAGGGCCCACCCTGGGCTTTCGTGTACTGTGTGTGAAGTGAAGCATTAGCGTCACATGGTCTTGAAGGCCCCTCCTGCTCTTACAGGCTCTGTGATCTGTAAAATCCAGATAATCACTGCTCTTCCAGGTGAGCATGAGCCCCGAGAGTGGGTCTAGAGAACAGACGCACAAGACCTTTCAAAAGTTGTAAGCTGAACAATAGCCATAATGATAGTAATGTTAAGATGATGATGATGATGAACCTAGAGAAACCAAAATGTCTCCCCCAGAGGCTGACAGTGGGCCTTGCCTGCTTGTTAAGGGCAAGATGAAACACAGGTTTTCTGAGATTATTCACCCGTGAGAACAGACGCTGAGTATTTCTGTGTGCCCACACTCTCTCCAGGCCTCACAGTGGCCCAGGAAGATGGGGGCTGCCAACCTACCCATTTTCCAGATGAAGAAACAATCCCAGTGGTTACCTAGCCTGTTCAAAGCCCCTTGGCTTAGCGTCTGAGGTGGAATTCCACTTGAGGTCTCTCTGCCCCCAAAGACCTTGACTGCTGGCAGATTCACAGGCCGAAGCGCACACTGAACACAGCAATGGATAGCCTTATTTTTCCCTGTTGTTACTTTTATTATCCAGAGATCCCTTTCCCACCCTTAATCATGTCTTGGGCAGATCCCGTAGCTTTCTGGTCACCTTCAGCTCCTAGAAGTCCTGGCCTGTTGAAAACTATTCTCTAATCCATTCCAGAACTGTGCCTTTTCCCAGCTCAGATCCACCCCAAGGTGGGCATCACCTCTTCTTTCACTCCTTCTGTACCTCCTTCTTCTCCTGTGGTTCCTTCGAGGACCAGGCAGAGGCAGGGGGTTTGGAGGTAGAAGGGGCAAGGTGTTAGACATCTGACATCATCATGCTTCTCTCTCTTCTAACACTGGCTGGCGACATTTTTTTATGGGGTGCATCTTGAGTTCCTGAACAAAAGCATGCGATCTCTGGTTAACCTCTTGCGACAAACTCAGGTCCCGCTCCCTAGTAGCCCTCTAGCCCCTTACGAATGAAGGCCCCCACCCCCAGCAGACAACTTTCTTCTGTGGGTTCATTCTAGATGCTTGGGCGTAGGTACCAGCCACAGGACACAGGTGCATCCCCAGTGAGTCAAATGGTGGAAGCGCATGCCATTCCCACTCCGGCCTCTCCTTAGCCTGCCATTCAGTGGGGCTCCATCCAGCGTCCAGTTTTCCAAATCTTCCAAATTCAGCAGGCTCTAGGTTTTTGGTTTATGACTGCTTCCGGGCTCCAGGACACTCAAGTCAGCTTGTTCCAAGAACTCTAACGTCAAGCTTCTCTTGGACCCACAGCAGCTTTAGGGTCTTAGCTTTCCCACTCAGCAAACATCTAGTAACTTCTCCCAGGCGCCTCTAGATCCCTGTCACAGCAGAGGGGAGAGAAGCCCACCACCCTCCTGCTGTGCAGACAGCTCCCTGCTGACTCCTCTGTGCCTTTTCAAATCTCTGATTTCAGAGGTAGACGGGCAGTGGGGGTGGTAGTCTCAGGTGGATCCTACTTCCTTTGGAAAGTGCTGTAGGGATATTCCTGGCACCCTTCCTTGGGAGATGCAGTATTTATCACCACTGTCTTCAGCTCTGAGACCAGGGCCCCAAATTCCAAGACCCTAGGAAAATCCCCATTCTGTATTCTGAAAGCTCTGATCCCAGAGGTGTAGCTGCTATGAATGGCGATGCCCACCTTCATTCATGGTTCTGGGCATCACTGAAGCCTGCACGCCTCGGAAGGCGGGGTGGGAATGTAGTTACACGTGGTTTTCTTCCCTAGAGCTCCATGTCTTCAGCCCTCATCTCCAGAGAGGCATCTTCACAGACTAAGACGTCTTTTTGGCCCTTACTTTTTCCAAGTGAGAAATTCTAAGAAGACAGAAGTAGTTCTCAAGGAGAACATCGGCATCCAATCTGATAGGACTTCAAGTGCTACCCAAGTGATGACATCTTTTCAGCTTGGGAACACAAGTTGGTTGTGTTTTTTTTTTTTTTTTTTTTTTGTTTTTTTCTGAGAGCCATTTGTTACCTTCTCCAACTTAAATACTTTTGAAGTCCAGGTGTCCATGTCCCTTTGCCAAAAAAAAAAAAAAGACAGGATCCCTTTTCTCAGTGAGATTTATTGTCTTTGAACAAAATGATACAACTATGGAACCAGGTGTGTCGTTGGATGTTAGTTTAATAACATGGACGTAAGTGGCCAAGTTCTTGTTCTTCTCTGGGCTCTTGTTGCCAAGGAGGAAAGGCTTGGGGCAGAGTGTTTACGGTTGTTGTTGTTTTTCTTTTGCTACGTTTGGTCATTATTTGTTTTTGATGGAATATTGGCGAGTTGCTAGAGGGTTTGGATTCCTTGAAGCTGCTCCATATTCACCTATTTCTGACTTTGGCAATAATTCCAGGGCCAGTCACCAGCTTTCTATATTTATCAGCAGCTGCTTCAGTGATGTGGAAACAATTTTCTCAACAGCTGAAAAACATGAAGATACAGAGTAGGACATTTCGTTCTTTGTAAAAGAGCTTAGTTGAGATGAGCATGGGAGGAGGAAACAGTGCAGCACGAACCTCTTTGTCTCTGCATCTTTCCCGCGTTCCCCAGCGTGACATCAGGCCTACGTGGAGGATTTATGGTTTTGCCCCGAGAGGATGAGTGGGTAGCCTCTGTGACATATACCAGAATCCTTTGAATCAGTGGATATGAGCCAGTATTCTACTTTCTAGAAGGTAGTCTTTGATTTGCTTGAGTTATGTCTTTTTTTTTTTTAATGTTTTATTTATTTCTAGGAGAGAGAGAGAGACAGCGTGAGCCAGGGAGGGTCAGAGAGAGAGGGAGACACAGACTCTGAAACAGGCTCCAGGCTCCGAGCTGGCAGTCAGCACAGAGCCCGACGCGGGGCTCGAACCCACGAACCGTGAGATCATGACCTGAGCGAAAGTCGGACGCTCAACCAACTAAGCCACCCGGGCACCCCATGCTTGATTTATGTCTTAAGGTTAGGGACGAAGGAGGCTCATCGCCAGCCTCCCCCTCCCACCCAGCTTGACCAGCTGCCTGGCTCTAGGCACTCAGCATTCCGTGAGTGCTTTCCTACAGACCATTATCAAAATCAGTTCTAGAACATCTGCCCTCCATGGGACGCTGCAGGGCACAGAGGATCTGAGAGGTATGGGACACCACCTGGGAGGTCAGAGGCTTCCAGACTGCAGGGCACTTGGACTGAAGGATTGAATAATAAATGGTGTCATGTCTACAAAGCCCTCACTCAGCACAGAGTGATCAGAGATGTCGCTGTTGCTCTTGAGTTGCGTCTCATCTGCTTTCAGAGCTCTGGGCATTAACGTGTTTGTCCAGAGAGTGAGACGTAGAATCCAGAAACATGGTTTTTAGTCCCGGCTCTGCTCCCACCGGAGAAAGGTGGAGCCTCATTGAGAGGCTAACATGAACCAAGCGTCCTGAGTGTCGTGCAAAGCATGTGACAGTGCAGGGTATCTGTCCTCATTGCAACCTAGGAAGAGGGCCAGCATTTCACAGACGAAGTGAGTGTTCAGACACTGTCACTTCCCCAAGTTAACATCGAGTTCTCCTAACTCTAAATCCTGGACTCTTACCACTCCAGGCCTCTGTCTCCCTAGATCTCAGCGCTGTGCAAGAGGAGACCCCATGTGGCTCTACCAACCCCCCCCAACATGCCCAACTGTCTTCAGTTTGTAGAATTGAAAGCCATCTCTAAAGTTTATTTTCTGACTTAAAAATATCTACCAGCCCCTTCCTTAGTATTTTAAATCTTTACTGCCACCTAGTGGACTTGATCTAATCAGAAGGATGAAAAATCCAGTTCAGCTTGGATTAAAAACAGTCAATTCATCTTAAATTCATCCTGTGCTCCTAACCTTTAAAAATTGTATTTATGGGCAAATATCATGGCCTTCAATTTTTATCCCTGTAGAAAACTGCCAGATGTGAGATCCCTTTATAAGATTTTTGGTGGGTTTCTGGGAAACCTATAAACTCCTGCTTTGAAAAAAAAATAATAATACTGCTTTGTGATCATATTATACACACTCAGCTAATAATGGTCTATACTTACAGAATTCTAATCTGAAATATTTAGAACTTGTATAGCAGTTATATTTCAACTTTATAAATACTTATTTGCTTAACTTTTTTTTTTTTTGCATTCTCATGGTAACAAAAAAATAATAATTCAGACAACACAGAGGATGTGAAGTAAAAAGTCCTCCTCCACAGAAGGAACTATCTTAAGAATTTCTCATTTTTTTCAAGAAATGTTTTGTTTCATATACAAGCATGTGTACAAACACACACACGGTTTGCTGATTTTTCATAAATGAGCTTATGTTATGTATACTGTTCCACAGGTTGCTTTTTTCAGCTTAATCTATTTTGGACATCTTTCCATGTCAGCACACAAATCACCCTCTTTCTTTTTTTTTTTTAATTTTTTTTTAATGTTTTTTATTCATTTCTAGGAGAGAGAGAGACAGCGTGAGCAGGGGAGGGCCAGAGAGAGAGGGAGTCACAGACTGAAACAGGGTCCAGGCTCTGAGCTGGCAGTCAGCACAGAGCCCGACGCGGGGCTCGAACCCACGAAGCGCGAGATCATGACCTAAGCGAAAGCGGACGCTAAACCGACTAAGCCACCCAGGCGCCCCACCCTCTTTCTTTTTAATAGGACATAGTATTCCATTACTGACTATACTCTAATTAATTTAACCAGTTCCTCATTAATGTCCATATAGGCTATTTTCAGTTTTGTTGTTACAAAAGTGCTGCAGGGGATAAATTTGTTTTCTTCAGGGAATACGTGCACGGCCATATGCCAGACACACACCCACATGCACACTCATTCGTGAGTTTGTTTGTAGGCTAAGATATTAGACGTGAATTTTCTGGATCTAAAGGTGTATTAATACCCAATGACCAAGATCACCAGAAACACACCTGTAGTCAAAAAAAGAAGGAAAAGAAGAGGAGGAGGAGGAGGAAGGGGGGGAGGGGGAGAAGAGGAAGAAGAAGGGGGAGGGGAGGGGAAGAAGGGGGCTGAGGGGGAACAGGAAGAAAGGAGGAAAAAGGTCAACTGCTTCAAGGGGAGAACACAAGGGGAGTGGAGCACTGTCATAGGGTGTGAGCTCTTGCTGGGTGGTAGCAAGGAGGAGTCAGGGCCGAGGGAGCAGTTCTGGGCTGAGTACTGGCAAGATGCAGAAGCAGGTGGGGCGCCTGGGTGGCTTAGTCGGTTAAGCGTCCGACTTTCGCTTAGGTCATGAACTCGCGGTGCGTGGGTTCGAGCCCTGCGTCAGGCTCTGGGCTGACTGCCAGCTCGGAGCCTGGAGCCTGTTTCAGAGTCTGTATCTCCCTCTCTCTCTGACCCTCCCCTGCTCACGCTGTCTCTCTCTCTCTCTCTCCTAGAAATAAATAAAAATATTTTTTAAAGAAAGATGCAGAAGCAGGTCAGTGATTGGGCACCTCAGTAAGTTTTTGTAGGAGGAGAGTTAAAGTAGGGCCAGGAGTGTCACTAGCAAAGGAGCAGCAGTCACACAGGTGGTCGGAAGAGGGGGGTGTTTCATCGTTTTGTGTGTCCAAGTGGCCTTGTCTGGGCATAGCTTTATCCCATGAGTGTTTCTCACAATCCGCTGGGGACGTGATGGCCAGTCTCCCGGCAACGCTCGGTTTCATTGGCTCAGCTTACATTGACTTCAAATGTCTGTGGATGTTTATGTTGCTTTTCCAAAAGGTTGCATTAATCGACATTCTTCTGGGTTCTTTTAAATACTCGACTTCCCTAACAAAGAAATATTTAATAATCAGAATAATGACAATTATAATACTAGGAAGCATTTACAGGGACACCTCCCATGTGCCAGCCACTGTGTTAACTCCATTATTTCATTGAATCCTCATTGAAGACTTGAGACAGGCATGAATAGCATCCCAGCTTCCACATGAGGAAACCAAGGCTTAGAAAGGGGGAGAACCGGCCTGGTCGCCTGGCCGTCCAGCAAGTGTTGAGCTGGGTTCCGAACCAGGCCGGCTCCTTCCAGAGCCCACGCCCTTTCCCACAAAGAAACGCTTTCTCCTTCGTCTTCTTCACAGGAACCTGCCACGGAGAATTTAAAGCTAGGGAATTAAGAGCTGTTAAACTGATGATCACAAATCTTTAAGAGTCTGGTTCAGGATGATAAGGAAGTCGAGAGTCCCATTTACAAAAATGAGATCCACGGGCGGCTTTCCAGGAATCACACGTGTATTGTTAAGTGAGGCCTCCAGCACGAGAGACTTAGCTACTCACATGTGCTCTCAATTAATAGAGGCCTAGGAGAGCTTCCTGAAAGTCACAGCCAAGGCAACGTAATACGTATTCTCTGGGCTGGCTGGAGCTCAGAGGGTATTTAAATAATCCCCAAGGAATAAACGGATGAAGGCCATCCATCCCCGTGGACCCACTGAGGTTCATGAAGTTTCCATGCTGTGCGAGCATGGCAAGGACTTGGTGCAGGGAAGGAGAATGGAATGACGTGGTGCCTCAGTAAATATTTGTTGAGTGTAGGGGGTGAGGGGTGCACACTGGGGGTTCATAGCAGGCGCACATGCGTGGACTTAGCAAAACAAATGTGGGAGTCACTGCTGGCTTCTGCTCTTTTCCAGACTGCGCTGGCTGCGGACGGGACATCAAGAATGGGCAGGCGCTGCTGGCCCTGGAGAAGCAGTGGCACTTGGGGTGCTTTAAGTGCAAGTCCTGCGGGAAGGTCCTCACCGGGGAGTACATCAGCAAGTAAGGCTGGGGCGAGGAACGCTTCCAGTGGGGCCTGCTCTGGGGAGGGGAACCCCCAGCCCACCCCATCGGTTGTAATGAAAGACATTCACACGCCACAATCAATAGGATCTTTCACGATACTACTGTTTTAGTTTTTATAAAAGGAATTTTATTATTCTGCTGTTGCTATAGTTTGCCCACAATAAATTTAAAGAAGTGGTAATCACTGCCTAATTTAACAATGAACAAAGCTGACATAATGTTACACTGTATGTTATAACCAATTCTTTAGTAATTTTACTTTCCCTATTTTTTTTTCCCTATTTGGAACTAGTAGACCTTTGCCCTCCTTCTAGGTCTTGAATCTATTTGTTGACACCTTCCCCCACCCCACTGCCCCACCCCAAAGAAAAACACACAAGGTCTAAGCACTGAGTCCATTAGGGCCAAAGAATAATACGGCCCACCAGGGAACTGGTTCATGTTAGAGTCAGGTGCTGGTGTGAATAATCACCAAAGTAAGTGAAGTTCTTTTTTGTTTTGTTTTTATAATGTAGCCTGAAGAAACTAGTTACAGTGGTTGCCTTTTTTTCAAGTTTTTAAAATTTTGAGAGAGAGCGAGAGAGCAGGGGAGGGACAGAGAGAGGGAGAGAAAGAATCCCAAGCAAGCTCCACACCATCAGCGTGGAGCTTGACAAGGGGCTGGATCTCACAAACCATGAGATCATGACCTGAGCCGAAATTAAGAGTCGGACGCTCAACTGACTGAGCCACCCAGGTGCCCCTGCAGTGGCTGCCTTTGGTTTAAAGAGGAACGAATGAGTGTGGGGGTCCAATGGCAGTGAGGAAAAATTTATTTTCCTCAATAAACAAACCAGGCAAATATATATCAACTGTTCAAAAAAAAAAAAATTAAGTGAATTTAAGAATACAGTGAAACAGGGACACCTGGGTGGCTCAGTCGGTTGAGCGTCCAACTTCGGCTCCGGTCATGATCTCATGGTCCGTGAGTTTAAGCCCCGCGTCAGGCTCTGTGCTGAAAGCTCAGAGCGTAAAGCCTGCTTTTGATTCTGTGTCTCCTTCTCTCTCTGCCCCTCCCCTACTCGCACTGTCTCTCTCTCTTGCTCTCTCTCAAAAGCAAATAAACCTTAAAAATTAAAAAAAAAAATACAGTGAAACAAACAAACAAAAAAGTAGCGTGGGCCGCTCCTCCTAGAAATCTAATTCTGTAGTCCTGGGAGAAGCTGAAACACCTGTATCAGGAGGAAAAAGCTTCAAGAAAGAGGAAAATGCCCAGCTATTAAACGAACACAGAAGGCAGCGCGGGAGTAGGTAATTGGGATGTCAACAGTGGTGCTTCTTAACTTTTCCACTCATAGTGGCACACATAGAAAGCAGTATTTTTTTCTGTGCTCTGAGGTAAGTGAATAAGGAGGGTTCGAGAGGCTGGGTGATGAAGGCCCTGTGCCCCTCAGGCCTCCTGACGGCTGAGGACATGGTGTCCCGGGCTCTGGCGTGTGCGCTCCAGGAAGTGGTGGGGGTGCGCACTGACACCACATCTGAAGCCCATCTGGCCTGGTGGCGAAAGAGAACGGTGCCCACGTTTTGCTAGTCGGGCCTGAGACAACAGGGGGGCAGCCCCGGTCACCGTGTGGCCATTGGGCTGGTATTTCTGTGAAGCCCAGAGAGCCACAGCTCTCTCTCCACGTCGTGTGGTCTCATGCGTTTTGATCACGTCTGACCAGATCCCCAGGCGTGGCAATGCCGGGTGGGAGAGCCTCACGTCGCTCCCCCATCCTTCTGTGGGAAAGGCCTCCGAGAAACGTGGGGCTGGGGTCTTCCCTCGGCCTCCTCTCAGACGCTGATCTCTTGCGTTGCAGGGATGGCGCTCCGTACTGTGAAAAGGATTATCAGGGGCTCTTTGGGGTGAAATGTGAAGCCTGCCACCAGTTTATCACAGGGAAGGTCCTGGAGGTGAGTGACACGCGGGCTCCCTTCAGAGCTACCGTCGTTTTCCTCAGAGGTCGGCAGAACCACAAAAGAGGCTCTCGTTCTCCATTTTGTTTGTTTGTTTGTTTTTTCCGCCTATGGAGGAAAGAAAGTAGTGGTAGCTGACCTCTTTCGAGATTTAGCATGTGTCGTCTTCACAGGCAGTTTCTACTAAATGTTCATGTGGAAACCGGAGTGATGGACAACTTACCAAAAGTGATAAAAGGCCTCTTAGGAACTATGTAGAAGGAAGGGGTGTATGAGACTATTTTTATTTTTAGAAGAAACTGGGAAACAAAGAGCGTGTTGAGCGTGTTGAGCCACGTGTGCGTATGGACCGTGTGTGCGTGCGTGTGCGCCTGTGTGGGAGTGCACACGTATGTGCTTGTACGTGGGGTGTGCGTGTGTGCGTGCAAGAGTGCTTGGACTCCAGGAACGAGGGCTCAGAATTGAAGCCGGGAAAAGAAAGGGTGGGTGAAAAGTGAAGGCACACACCTCCCGCCCTTAAAAAACCACATCCTGTGCCACCCAGCACGCCCTGCGCCCTGAGGCTCGGGCCGAACCCAAGCCCAGCAGGGTCAGGTGTGACTGCCTCGCGCCACAAAGCCTGCTTCCTGTTTCTCCCGCGCTGGGGGGTTGGGGACCGCAGGTGAGGGGGAGGCCCTGCCCCCCTTCTTACCGGCCTGTGGGGTGTTAACCCGATCTGATAAAGAAAAGATTGCCTCATAGCCATCGCACATTTCAGGGTGGAGAAAGTGTCCTGGGCAGAGGTAAGTCAGGACGCCTAGCAGCTGGGAAGGCCACCAACTGGCCCTGCAGCCTTGGCAGGCACCAGGGCACCGGGGCCACATGACCACATTCGAACCTTCTAGCAGGGCGTTTCAGAGACCGAAAGCAGAGAGGCCCCCAGTGATTCTGGGCAGCCTCTGTGGGATTGCACAGCAAGGTCTAGCTTAGCTTTCCTAATCCCACAGCAGGCTGGGGGTGGGGGTGGGGGGGCTTCCTTCCCAGGAAACACCGAGGGGCTGGTGTTGGCTCTGTGCCAGGACCTAATTGGATTTGGGCAATAAGGAAATGACATGCACTTGCTTTCTACCCAGGGGAAGGGTGTTCCAGGAAGGGGGAACAGCCTCCCTAAAGGTTCAGAGGCGAGGACGAAACAAAGTCAGATGGGCAGGAGCGCAGGTGTGAGAGTTTCTGCTGGAGGAGTGGGGGAGGGGTCGGAGCAAGTGGACTTCCAGGGTCCGAGTCAGGAATTTGGGCTTTTTCCTAAGAATGCTGGGGAGCCATTGGAGGGACTGTAGCCGCAGCTGAACGTGATTGGATCACACTGCTGTAGAAAGAATGCGTGGGGGTCCCCAGATACTCCCAAAACCATGTCCATGGCAGCTCTGTTCACAACAGCCAGAAGGTGGAAACAACCCAGTGTCCATGCATGGATGATGGACCAACATCACGTAGTGTATACAGATAAGGAATAATGTGCAGCCTTAAAACGGAGGGGGTTTTGATACCTGCTACAACATGGATGAACCTTGAAAGCATTATGTTAAGTGGAAGAAGCCAGACACCAAAGGCTACATACAGTTTGCTTCCATGTACATGAAATATTCAGAATAGATAAATCCATAGAAATCGAGAGCAGATTGGTGGTTGCCTGGAGCTGGGGGAGGGGGAAAGAAGGGTAGCTTGTTGTTACCCAACTAGAGGTGTGAAATGTTTTGGAACAAGTTAGAGGCGGTAGATGCACAGCATTGTGCCTGTCCTAAATGCCACAGGCGGGGAGGCCAGCTGGGAGACTTCTGTAGAACTCGGGGCACAAAACAATGGCGGGAGGGGAATCTGAGAGGAGGGCCCACCCTCCCACATAGTTGGGGGCCAAGAAAAGTTTCCATCGCCTTTCCAACAATGGTTTTAATTTCCAGCCCAAGTGTGGTCAGTGCTGAGATTTTGACCCTCCATGACGTGCATCGCAGGAAGGCTATTGGAGAAGATGGTTGTGACCTGTCCAAAGTGCAGCATGAAGTCCAGGTGGCCATGTCACAGGGTTATGTGCTCCCCACCTGTCCCCTGAACATGTCCCTTGTCCCTCCCTGGAGCCCTAGGAGAGGGGCTCACCACATTTCCTTAGGAGTTCCCAAGTGTGATCTGTGCAGGACTGAAATAAACCTGTTGAGTTGGGAGCAACTGGGGAATTGCATTCAAAAACAGTAATAATAAAATACCAGAACCATCTCGCAGATGTTCATCTGTAGGAAAAGCAGTGGGAAGATACTGAGCATAGCCCCCAAATTTGGGCCATGTTTACAGAAGGTGTGGATCAAAACAGCTGTCTCAGTCCACATGCGCAACTGTGTTCCCCAAAAGAGTTGAGGCAGTAGGCAGGGTGGGGGAGGGGGCTGTCAATGACCTCAGATTTAGTTCAACAGCTGTAAGAAGGAACAGATCATTTTGAAGAAACATCTGCTTACTCCAGTTCCTCCCTGGAGTGAGTATTGGCTGTGGCTGCGAGAGCTTCTCACCAGATTGACCTCGGGTTTCAGCGAGGTCCTTCTGGAAGGTGGAAGTCAGGGAGGCTTTGCACACAGTGCTTTCAGATTTGGGATTTCTGGGAGTCATTCGCACTGGCTTCATGGTAGAATCAAGACCTGCCCAGTGGGTGTACTGACCTTCTCCGATGGGTGTGATCTAGAAAAATGTCCTGCCTGTGTAGTGCCCTGACATGTGGCTGCTTCTGAGTCAGCTTGGCTTGGTTACCAATATTAAACAGGACCGGTCTCAACACTCCACCCTCCTCCAGTGCTTTCCTTCTCAGACCCCATGGTTGCAACATTGTGATTGTGAATTTGTAAGTGCTGTGATCTTTGCCTTTTAGGGTTTTTTCCCTCTCAATTTTAAAAATGTGGTACGATGAACATAACATGAAATTTGCCATCTTCATCATTTTTAAGTGTACATTTCAGTGGTATTAAGTGTATCCATAATTTTGTGCAATCATGACCACCATTCACCTCCATGATGCTTTACAGCTTATAAAATCGAAACACTATGCGTAACACTAAATCCCCGCTCCCTCTTCCCCCTCGTGCCCCGACGACAACCATCCTATTTTCTGTCTCTATGAATTTGACAACTTTAGCCACCTCATATAGGTAGAATCCTATAGGGTTCGGGGTTTTGTGTGTGTGACTGGCTTATGTTATTTCACACAATGTCCTCAAGATTCATCCATGTTGTAGCAAGTGCCGGAATTTCCTTCCCTTATGACTAAGTGATATTCCATCATATGGATAGACCACATTTTGCTTGCCCGTCTATGATCCTTAATTTTTTGTTAATGTTTTTTTTTCGGATTGATTTTATCCATAAAGATTGTAAATGTATTCATTTCTTCCATCTGCTCCAACAGTGATGGCTTAGAAACTTCTCTCACAGTGTTCTAGAGGCCAGAAGTCCAAAACTGAGGTTCCGGCAGGGCCACACTCTCCTCCAGTGCCTCTCAGGGGGAGCTCTTCCTTGCCCCTTCCAGCTTGCGGTGGCGCGTGGCAGCGTGACCCTGATCTCTGCCCTCATCTTCACGTGACCTTCACCTCTGTGTCTTCTCTCTATATCGCCCCTCCCTCTGCTTTGCTCTTCGAAGGACACTTGTCATTGGATTTAGGGCTTACCCAGATAATCCAGGATGATCTCGTCCCAAGATCCTTAGCTTAATTATTACATCTCCAAGGACCCTTTCCCCAAACATTCACAGGCTCCAGACATTTTATGGGCCACCCTTCAAGCCCACTCCAGTAAAGCTGCGAACTTCTACAAGTGTCCTCCAGGGACTCTCACTAAGTATCAGAGGTGCTCGACAGCCTATTCTCTGGTTGGTTTTGCCTGAGAGGCCATCAGACACCCAAGGAAACTTCGAGAAGGAGCAAGGTCACTGGGGAATGATCAAGAAGGTCCAGGCTCAGCTTTGTCACTATTTTCTGAGTAATTTTGGACAGATCATTGAGACCGTCTTTATTCCACTAGTAAAGAGAGTGGCATGTTACCTCCAAAACTCCACCCTGCTCTAAAATTCTATCTTCCTATGTTATTCCTTTCATAGCCATGAACCCTACCAATCACATTGACTTGACAGGCTGGGTAGAGAGCCCTCGTGTGTTTTAGTGAAAAGGGCTCCTCATGATAGGGAATCAGGGATCTGCTCCTGGCTCTGGAGCTCCCAGCTGGCAGGCAAGCCTCTCAACTTCTTTGAGCCTCAGTTTCCAGTATAAGTATTAAAAATATATATGTAAATTCAAGCCTGGGACTGCTTGACTCCCAGTTGGCCCTTAGGACCCAAGTTCTGTAATTCTCGTGTCTCCGGTCTAAGGAGTCAGAGTTAGCAGTTCTTTCTTCTGGAGAGATTTTCCTGGAAACTGGCACATAGCGTACACTCAAATTGTAGCTCTATTTATCATCAGCTGGCTTTCAAATTTGTTTTCAGCAACAAGAGTCTCTTTTTTGAGAGGTCTTGCTATAAATGGCACATCTTTAAAAGCTTATGCTAATTAACCTATAAATTCAGGAGCATTCTGAAGATGTTTATAACCTGCCTCCTAATTAAGTCCGGAATCAAATTAGTGTGAAATACTCAAGTTTGCCAATAGCCTGCTATCCATCTGCACCTCTAAACTCTTCTCTGAAGCAACCTTCCTCTTCCTTTTACTTCCCATTTTTGACTGCTCCTCTCCCCTGCTCCTGCTTTAGCAGACTAATGGTGCAGGAAGCCCCACGAGACTTCGGACTTAGGTCACACGTGTCAGGAGACATCGGGCATCCCTTTGGTATGAATTTCCTTCCATTTCTGGTGAATGAGCCCTCAGAAATGGATCTCTTATTCCAGCAAAATCCCTTTCCTGGGTATAGGAACATTGTTACCTGCCAACTTCATAAAGCAAGAAAACAGCAACAAAACCGTTCGAAAATGAAGGCAGCGCTGGGAAAAAAGACAAGAAAGAAAGAAAAGTAAATGTCAGCCTGGAAACAGAAGCGTTGAAGGTGAAGGAAAAGGATTTGTCCCACGTGGGCTGTTCTATCAGCAAACCAAGGGCGAGCTTGACTCTCTCCGCTGTTGCGTGATTGTCTCTCCCCAGGGGCTCCGTGTTCACCCAGAACTCCACTGATCCCTTCAAGGCAAATGCTTGCATCCCCAGGGAGCTTGGCTCCCTCTGCAGATGGGGCCTCCCTGAGCAGGCACCTGCCAGACCGCACGCCACCCCGGAGCCTTCCGCTTGCAGCTCTTCTCTCAGGGACAAAGCAAAGTTGAGTGGTCTGCATTCTCACTCAGAGGAGGAAGGCAGGGCTCTGTTTTTCTTGCCTGGGTCTCATATCCTTTCCTCTTCCCTTCTCCCCCATGTCACACACCCGGAAAATCAATTCTCCACCCTGGATGCCTTTCTTCCCACAAAGGCTGGTGACACATGTCTTTACCTGGCGTGGTATTTACAGTGCTCCTTGGGCCCCCTGGGAGCAAGTGGAGAGAGCCTTGCATGCAGCCTGAGGAGGTCCTCTGTCCCTTTAATACCCTTCTACTTCTGTGTCTTCGGTGGTGCTGTTCTCTCTTATCTGTTAGCTTGGGAACGATGGACAGACCAAAGGACAGGACTCAGACAGGCTTTAGACCCCTCCTGCCGCACTCCTGCGGTGGAGGAAATGGAATCACAATGTGATTCAGCCAAATCCTTGTTTCTTTTCTTTTGATTCTCTGAGGGATTAAAAACAAGTGGCTTTTTTTTTTGGTTTAACTTTCTGACTGCTTTTTCATAAAGCCCAGGGACAAATGTTTATAATGTTCCTGTGAAACTAATTCCTGTTATAAATTGAAGGCCCTCAGCCCCGTCTTAACTTTTGGTGCAAGTATTCCAAGCACGTTATGCTATGATAGCCAGAATCAGGGGGTAGGTCTTGTTCTGGGCTAACCTGGCATCTGGTGAGAAGAAACACAGTCATTCAGTAGTGCCTGCATGACAGATGGTCTGTTTGTCACCACCAGAGATGTAATTTGCAAAAGAGAGGCTGAAATGCCAGCTCCCCCTTCCTTACCTGGTGTATGTCATATACGTGCAAAGCAAGAGTGGCGACCCACGTCCACACCGAAAACTGAACGCATCCTTTTCATTCCCACTGTGCTCCGAGGAATTCATATTTTCTTCCACTTAGCTCTGAACCCAGATGTTTTGAGGATTCGTGAGAGCAGAAGGATCAGGGAATCTTGATAGGACTGGTTCAGATGGTCCATATTCCAGAGAGGCAGTGAAACACCACAATATCTTGCTTTTACATAATATTTTAAAAATTTTTTTAATGTTCATTTTCTTTTTGAGAGAGAGAGAGACAGAATGTGAGTGGGGGAGGGGCAGAGAGAGAGGGAGACACAGAATCCGAAACAGGCCCCAGGCTCCAAGCTGTCAGCACAGAGCCCAACACAGGGCTCAAACCCACGAACCATGAGACCATGACCTGAGCCGAAGTCGGACACCTAACCGACTGAGCCGCCCCAGGCACTGCTTACATAATACTTTTAACACTTGCAAATGATCTCATAAACACTTAATTCTCACAACAGGCCTGTAAAGTGGTCAAGGCAGTTACTACTGACCTCCATTTATAGATGAGGCTACTGAGCGCCAGCAACTTGGGGGCTAATTAGTAACAGACCATGATTAAAAGCCAGGTCTGTTAGTTCTCAGAAGATAGGAACTCACACACTGCTTCATGAACCACCTGGCAATAATCATTGCAGACCATGAGTAATTTGCTTCCAAAAATAACATGCCGAAGGACCAAAATTTATCATTCCTGGTGAAATGGAGAAAGTCTGCCTCACTAGCTGCCATGTTATACCTATTTTCAGGATGATAAACATTTGCTGCTTGTTTGGCTTACTTTTTCACCAAGGTGAAATGTCACTAAGAGTCAGTGACCCCTCTCATGGAGTCTGTTGTGCTTCTCTGGGCAGTCTTAGCTCCCAGTGTCTCGCCTATGCAGCCATGGCTCCCAGGGTCTCGTCTATGCAGTCATGTCTCTCAGTGTCTCGTCTGTGCAGTCACACCTCATAGTGTCTTGTTTCCTTTAATCACCCATAGGCTCCCCGAGGGCACCTGGCATGGCCCGTGGAGAATAGTATAGGATAGCATAATAGTATAGATGGATGAAGCTGTCTCAGGTTAGTTCCTCAAAGAGCTCTAGCCTAGAACTCTCCAGATCTCAGTAGATAGACAGGAAGATGCTATGAAGCAGGACTGACATAGGGAACCAGTCATCTTTCTGAATTTAAAACTCAGCAATAAACTTAAGCTTAACAATAAACTATTAGAAATGGCCTCATTTCATACATGAATTAAGGAAAATGTGGTACATCCACACAACAAAATATTATTCAGTGGTAAAAAGTGCCAACAGCATGCTACCACAGGGATGAGCCTTGGAAACATGATGCCAAGTGAAAGGAGCCAAGCACAGAAAACCTCACTTATTATATGATTCCATCTATATAAAACGTCTAGACTAGGCAAACCCACAGAAACAGAGTAGATTAATGATTGTCAGGGAATGGGTAGAATAGAATGACTGCTAATGGGTACGGGGTTTCTTTGTGGGGGGTTGATGAAGACTTTCTAGAAGTCGATAGTGGTGATTCATGGTTGGGCAACTCTGAATAGACTCAAACCATTGAATTATATACTTTCAAAGGTTGAAGGTTAGAGTATGCAGATAATGTCCCAATTTAAATATATATGTACATGCATATATACATGTACATCTGTCTGTCTATGCAGAGACCTCCAAGGTGATAGGGAGCTGAAATCCTGTTGCTCTGTTTCCTTCTCTGTGAAATGAGAACACTAATCACTGCCTCTTGGGGCTGCAGGATTTGGAAAAGAGAAGGCAGGCAGAACAGCCGGCATAGTCAGGGAAGCTTCCTCCCTTCCCTCTGTCTCCTCCTTCCTTCCAACCTTTGCCAATTTCACTTGCTATGTAGAACAGTGGATAAAGGGCAAGAACTGGGGATTCGAGTCAATAACTGTCTTCCTGCACCATTGTATGCGAGATCTTTCCTCTTCCTGAGCATTCAGACTTGTTCTCTTGCATGGCCATGCGCTGCCATTGCACAGAAATGTGCCCTCGATGACAAAGTAAGACTTGGTTAATACAAAATCTTCCCGGCACAGGAGAGCGACCTCAAGTTTAAATTCAACATATGGTTTATGCTTATTTGCAAAGAATAACTTTGGTGCTAATATTTTGTCCCCTTCATCGTCAACAGATTTGGAATTGGCACAGGACATAAGCGCATTGACACAATAAATGATTTGAAGAAAATCCATCTGATTCACCCAAAGTTACCTACTTTCTCCTACATTAATGACTAAAGGAAGTGTGTTACTAGGGTAACAGAGGACTATGTTCACAGGCAGTAAAGTTTCGATATTTATGAAAAAATCACCCCATTTCCTGTCAGCACAAATGGAAGGGCTTCCTTATCCGGAAATGACATTTTGAAAAGAATTTGTATTTTGAGTTTAAATGATGTTTTGTGTTTCAGTGATAACTTCAGAGAGTTTAGCTTATTGCCGGTGAAATGTGTGTGGGGGTGAGGGTGGGAGGGAGTGACAGTTGAACCAAGTGGCGGAATGTAACTCTTGCGGAGAAGTGGACAAGCGGTATTGAGGTTATGCTGGTGGCCCAACATTGGGGGCCTCAGAAGAAAATGTAAAATTTAGGACTTGTTCTCAGATAGATGAAATGCGCGTTTCTTTTTTTTTTTTTTTTTTTTTTACAAATATTTTATTGTCAAATTAGTTTCCACATAACACCCAGTGCTCATCCCCACAAGTGCCCTCCTCCTCCATGCCCACCCCTCCTCCCCCCACATCCATCAGTCCTCAGTTTTTGTCAGCATTCAAGAGTCTCTCATGGTTTGCCTCTCTCCCTTTCCCCCACCATTTCCCCCTTTCTTCTCCCCCTTGTCCTCCGTCAAGTTCCTCCTAATCCTCCTATACGTGCACACATATGATACTTGTCCTTCTCTGCCTGACTTATTTCGCTCAGCATAACACCCTCAAGGTCCATCCATGTTGCTACACATGGCCAGATTTCATTCTTTCTCATTGCCATGTAGTATTCCATGGTATAGATAAAACACATCTTCTTGATCCATTCGTCTGTTGATGGACACTTAGGCTCTTTCCATGTTTTAGCTATTGTGGAGAGTGCTGCTATGAACATTGGGGTACATGTGCTCCTATGCATCAGCAAGATGAAATGCACGTTTCTTAAAGTAAAGGGGTGTTCAAGTCTAAAACTATACCCCCGGCATCCCCCCCACCGCCCCCTACCCCCACCCCAGCACTCAAGAGCCCACAACTATTACAGCATCTTCAGAGTCTGAGGATGATTGTCATTGGTGGTATTGAACTTGAGAAAGGATTAGGCTCCAACAAAAGGGAGACAGCTTTCCTAGATAAGTTACTGCCCAGCATAGTGAAGGGATGAGTCTCCTGGTCTGGCCAGTGTTCTGGGCACAGAAGCGATGACCCCTCAGAGATGTCACATGTCTGCTTTCTCACAGACCCCGAGCACTAGACGTTGCTCACCTGCTCCCATCCCCCACCCCATTCACGTCTTCTTTTACTGTGCTTTTTAATGTGGGGTTTTTTTTTCCATTCTTAAGAGAGAGAGAGAGAGACAGACAGAATGTGAGTGGGAGAGGGGCAGAGCGAGAGACGGACACAGAATCAGAAGCAGGTTCCAGGCTCTGAGCTGTCAGCACAGAGTCCAACGCAGGGCTCAAACTCACAAGCCATGAGATCATGACCTGAGCCGAGGTCAGACTTCTTTTACCACTCTTAACCTCAAGGATGATCATACCCCTTCTAAGTGATTGATTCCAAGGTGTCTCACCTGCCCTACACAGGTGACATGCAGTGAATTCCAAGGTAATTTCTGTGACCTTCCCTTGGTGGAGCAAAAAAAGAGTTTCATGTTGGGAAAGGTATATTAATACACATAAGATAAAAGGGGACCCACAGTAGTGTGAGAGCCAAGTAAGAGGCACACACAGTAAAAGCCCTGGGTTTAAAAGAAATTCCTGGCGCCTATTAGAAAAGCAGTCAGCTTTGGATTTTGAGGCATGAGTGCTTACAGACAGGTGCAAGTGGGAAATTCATGTCCATTTGCTGTTGTTACTGAAGTCTTAGGTCAGTTTTTTCTGGCTTTATTTCTTTGGTTTAAACGTATGATTTGATTTTACTGTTTGGTTTAATACATTATTTTAGTTTGATTATGATGAAAACTGGCTTTTGTGGGCTCACCTGGACCCACTGTCCACCTGAAGGATCATCCCTATCAGAAAATGCTCGTGGTCCTCTCGGATCTGCCTACCTGGCCGACGGTGGATGGCAAGAGAGCCCAGTGGTTCTCTCCACCCTTTCCCCTGGAGGCTGGGCTGTGTCTCTCTGGTGGGCGTTACAGCAAAGGGCGTGACCCCTTTGGGGTCAAGCCATCTTCTTTAGCTTTCAGATTCATGACAAATTCAGACAAAAGGTGGCACCTCAAGCTCTCTCTACTCTATTTTAGCTGAGCGCTTTTGTCCACAAAGCCTCTTGCAGTGAGCATTGAACTTGGGGGCATACACTGAAAAATGGGACCATCCAGAAGTGACCGGTACAGCTTCCATACTGGACATAGCTTTCTCTAAGTAAGGATGTGAAGTTTGCAAGGAAGCCCCGGAGGTGAAATTTGCCACGAAGCTCCAGGGCACATGGGAACAGTTGGTCCCCTCGGCCCCAATCAGCAAAGCTGCCCTCCTCCTTGTCCTGTTGGGAACAGGCTTCCTTCCCTTTTGGTTTCCACCTGAACATGCTTGCTTCCTGGACCCACGGCTTCCCACCTTGTGAGGGATGATATGCCAATTCCAGCAGATGGACCTGCTTAGGATTTGCCAGCGAGTCAGGAAGAGTGTGAGGGTTAGGGTTGGGGGCCATACAGCCCAGCGGAAATGAACCGGTAGCATAATTCCTCCCCCAGAAGGACACTTTGGAGTGGCCTTACAAATGAAAACTATTCATAAACTACCTACCGCATGGCCCTGCAGCAAGACTCAAAACTACAGCCATCTTGGAAACATGGAAAGAATCTGGAATCACCTCAAACAGATCACTGTGCCCTTCCTTTGATTCTTGATTCTTTATTTTCTTTCTCAAATCACGTCCATATGTACAGACAAGACGCAGGTCAACAGAAAAGCCTTGTCATTATCACTCAACAAGGGCTGTCCAACCAGGCAGACGTCCCAAACCTCCTGACTCCACATGGTGATTCTCTTGGGCCCCTTTTACTTGGAAACTCACTAATTTGGAAATTGGCTTGGCAAATGTGAAGACAAACCATCTTCTCTCTTCCCATCCCAGAAGATATAGAGGTAGTTAAATAAAAATCTGAAAGAGGGACCAATACTCTAAATATGGGAGAGTAGAAAGCTAAAATATCGGGGTCAGTGATCCCAGTTCTGCTGTTCTAGTACTTCTGGCCATGACTGAGAGCCCAGTTGAGTTTCCCCTTTGCCTTTGTAAGGAGGACTCCTTTACTCCTCAGGCAAACAGTTGACTGCTGATGTCCCAAACATAGGACGAAGTTCTGGGGCACAGAAGTAAGAGGTGTAGTCCCTAACTACCAAGGTTTTAAGGCTGGGATCCTAAAACCACTGTGCATAAGAATCACCTGGATTCCTGGTGTAAAGTGAGAATGCCCAGTCCTCACCCAGAAATTCTGATTCTGGGGGCCCAGGCTGGGACCCAGGAATCTGCAAGTTAACATGCCCTGTTCTGGGTAGTGGTGGGGGGGGAGGGGAAGGGGGGAGTGGAGGAGGGAGAGGGCAGCAGGTGGGAGGGCAGCGGCAGATCCCACTGGGAGAAACTGGCCCTGCAGGGGTGCCGTGAAGACACATTCCTGGAGGCTTTCGACTCCTTGAAAGAAAAATGCACTAAAAAACGCTCTCTGATATTATAGTGGGCAATCCAGTAGCTTCCTCTTCATTTTAGAAGCACTGTTTTGTTGCTGAAAACCTTACATTCTTGAACAATGTTAGGAATTGCCTCCAAACCAGCTTAGAGAGATTCCACACATACCCAAGGGGTCTTTTTCTGGTTGGTTTTATGGGCAAATAATCTCCATGAAAAATTTCCCTAAATTATTTCAGTTGCATTGAATATGACAAGAGTTGTAACAAATTCTGCCCTCGTCCTGAGGAAGGGGTACATGAAAAGTGCTGTGTCCTCACAGTAGAAGGTTTCTGGCTCCTTCTCTCTGTTCACATATATGAACAGCCTGTGGCTTCACCTTCTGTCACTGGCTCATCCAGGATTTCTGCAGAATGGTTTAGTTGGCAGTGATGTTATGTGTATAGAGTACCTGGAACATAGAAGATATCTATTGACTTTTTTTTTTGTCTTCCTTAGAAAGAGAGAGTACAATGCAAAATGTACCCAAAAAAGGAATCAAGGGAGCTTGATAAGCAAAGCAGTTTTTTCGTCACACTTCCCTCAAAAAAAAAAAAAATCTGAAAATAAGAAAATTCTGAATAACTAATGGGAATCCAAATCAAGCTGCGCTCAGTTTTACTGCGTAAAGCAGATTTCATAATATGGGCCCTCAAAGCAGTGACTCGAGGGAGCAGGTGGCCAGCTGTTTGATCGCTGGGTGCAGCTGAACACCTTTCCATCCTCCCAACCCCAAGAAAGAAACTTCAAAAGCCTACGAAGCTGGTTTTAGCGCAAGCCTCTGCCTTGGGGACAATTACTGTCAGATCTGCGGTGCCGGCAATTGTTCAGTGACTGTGAAGGAATGGTACTTTCCCCCAACCTGCCTTCAAGCTAAGAAAAGCTCCCCCTCCTTTCCGTGGGAACTTGGACTGGCCCGTAGTGGTTTGCTGGTGTGTGTGTGTGTGTGTGTGTGTGTGTGTGTAACTAGCAAGGGCGGCTGGGAGGGAGGCGTGAGAACACTGGCCCCGTTCAGTTCTGTTTTCGGGCGTGTGTCTCCAGAGAGATGCGTGTCGCCTTCGCCTAGCTCCCTAGAGAGAAGCCCGCTTAGGTGACCCAGGCGGGCAGGGAGCCCCAGTCTGTCGGTGCCCAGGTCTGGCATTTGCAAGTCTCTCGCCGTGTTCTGAGTTTGAAGCCCGGAGGCGTTCCCGGTTCAGCACAGCCAAGGAGCAGAAATAGAAGAAAAGAAACCCTGGCATCAGGTAAAGCAGTCAATGCACCAGGCGTCCTTTGCTTTGCAGGGCAGTCGGGAGGTTCCTGGCTTCCTTGCTGACCAAGAGACCCTGAGGGTCCCACAGATGCACTCTGCTCCATGCTGGCGACAGAAGCCACTTGTATTGGCCTGAGCTACATTTTACTTCTTGTTTTTCTTACGATACAAAATGAACTACGGAGCCTTTTTTCATTGATACAGCACTAGAGTAAAGAGCAGGAAAGGCAGGTTATTTGAGAATTCTGGAATCTTGACCTTTTAACAGTGTTTGTGTTTTTTCAGGCCACTACCCCCACGATTGAAAGGAGAATGTGGTTTTCCAGATTTTTTTTTTTCTTTTTGGTTTTGTCTGTGGTTTGTGGAGTTCTGAGGAATTTGTATTTGAGATGAAAGAGTTGTGGAGTCCTGTTGGGACAATTTGGTGGCACAGACTATTGAGTAAATTTGTCTGTTACTATAAACATGTGGGCTTTTTTTTCTTTAAGAAGTTCCACATGAATGAAAGTGAGGAAGCAAAAAGGGTTGAGGATTATTCCAATTTTGTTATGGCTGCAGGTTGAAAAAGCTTGATTATGACCCTGTCCCACCACCTTTGAGCACGAAGCAGCCTACACATTCTTTCTTGCCCTTAGGATGAAAACAGTGTTCCTATATTATGCCATGTTCTGAAGTTCATTTTTTAGGGAAGAAAAAAGTTTTAATGTATGTTACGCTAGCTCTAAAGAAGGAATGAGGCAAGAAAAATCCCAACTGTGAAAGACATAGATTTATGATTTCGGAAAAGGTGGGGGGAGTCTAGCCACACCCAAACAGGAGAGTGGTCACTGTAGCAGCTACATCTGTCACTTAACCAGGATTGGGGATGGAAAAGAAATTTGAGCCTCTTTTGCCTGAGACCACCTCATAAGGAATGTTAAGAGGATGTGAAGTTATTTAGATTATCCAAACAGGTTCTGACAAGTAAGCGAAAATAACTCATTAAACTATAATTGTTGCCATTCTATAATGGCTCAAAAGGCTTGTTGAGTCACGATGTACTTAGAGAATAGGTGAATTTGCCACGGCTCATTGGTATAAATTACTTTTGAGAAGGCTTTTTAAGACGAAGCATGCAGCCTTGCCAAGCCTCTCGTTGTAGCTCTTTGAATGCATATTTTGACCAAATGTTTTCAAGTGGGTGCTTAGCCATTTTTCTGTGTCAGTGAGTCTAACTCCTACATCAGAGCCTTGTCCAGCGGACTCAGGGAATATCGTGTCGAACGACAAGAGTTCTTCAGGGTTTCCCCTCCCACTAAATAACAGCTCATTTAAAAGGACAGCAGAGTCCGAACTACTCAGTGTCTGCATCCCAGCTCTATAGAGTGACCATCATGATCTTGCCTCCTGTAGACCAGAGTTTATTGACCTCGGCACCATTTTGGATGGATGATTCTTTGTTGTGGATGATGGTCCCTTAATGGTTAGCAGCATCCCTGGCCTCGACCCATTACTGACCGTAGGGCTTCCTCCCCAGTTGTGACAACCGAAAATGTCTCTAGACGTTGCCAAGCCTTCCCCACGAGACAAAATCACTCGCCGGTTGAACCACTGCTGTAAAGAAACCACTTTTGAGGCCAACTACCGCAGAGAGGAAGAGAGGGCTTTGAAGAGGAAGGCCAGACCCTGAGGGAGGGCGGTTGGGTCAAGCAAAGGGTGACAGGACAGATATTTTGCTCTGATCATGTTGGTTTTTATTTTGTTCTGCTTTTGTTTGAAGCCACATCCGGGGCTGGGTGGGGAAGCAGGGGTTAAACGCCGTTTTGGATATACATTCTTCTGCTCCTGGCCGCACTCCTCATGATCCCTTATGGGCCTTGTTGGACACACTGCCTTGGTTGCATAGTAGTCAGACTTCTCTCAAGTGAATCTCATCTTAAGTGTATCCCAGGAATGCACGATTTTTTAAAAAAGAATCCCATGCAATCACCCACTTTATAAAGCAAATAATTACCCATAACTTATCAAGTCTACAAATATAGGGATTTTGATATGTGAGCTTTGAGTAAATCTGGACACGCCTATTTGGGGTTTTCTTTTGGAACTTGCAGCTGAGTGCTTTTGTTTTTCTTTCCTTTCCCCTTCTGTTCCAATGGGTCTCAAGCCTTCTGGTTTTCTAGAATTTGGTTTCTTTTGTCAATGAAATAGAATAGTCACAGCCTTTTTCCCATCTCAAAGATAACAGTAAAGTCCATGGCTGGAATTTTCTTCTCATTAAAAAAATTTTTTTTAAGTTTATTTATTCTTGAGAGAGAGAGAGAGAGAGCGTATACGCACAGCAGGGGAAGAGAGAAAGCAAGAGAGAATCCCAAGCAGATCCACACTGTCAGCACAGAGCCCGATGCTGGGCTCAAACTCACTAACCGTGAGATCATGACCTGAGCCGACATCAAGAGCCAGATGCTTAACTGACTGAGCCCCCAGGTGCCCCTTCATTAAAAATTTTTCTTATCCCTTTAGCGTAGGTTGCTGCTTGTTGGCTCCCAAAGGTTAACAGATTTCAAAATGAATGAAGTTGTAGTAAACAAATATGGATATAAAACATATAGAACAGCAAATCTCCCATAGTTCCACTTTACTTCTTCTGGTGGACCCATGTTCAATTTCATAAGTATACATTCATAACCTCATAAAATAAGTCTCTTACAAGTTATATGTGTTATATATTCATGGCGTGTCTCCAAGAACATGAGACGTTGCACTGTGCACCTTGACTTCCTGGAGCTACTTCCTAAACAGGATGAGACCAGTTACTCTGGGGTGCACTCCCCTCAAGCCCAGCTGGGGTAGGGGCAGCACTTCGCATTGGCCAAAATATCAGGAAATGCCTCTGCTACTTGGAGTCCATTCTTGGTGATATGGTTGGACTGGCCCATGGTGTTTTCTGCTTTGCGATTCCAAATAAACCTTCCTTTTATCTCTAAAACCTTCCTTTTACCTTCCACCTAGGGGCACCAATGTATCATACATATGTACTGTTGGGAGCATTTTCTCATTATTAAAATTCACCCCCCCCCCCCCATTTACTAGACCTGAGATCTACGAACACAGAGAATGTTAGTAATTTAGGTCCAGTTTATCCCCAGGATATCACATAGTATCTACCCCTATTGGTTGCTCAGTAGTTGATGAATACACAAGTGAATGTCAACAATTTCGATCGAAAGACCACCCAGCAGCTTGGTCTGTGAGAAGCTCATGTGGCATGTTCACATGGTCTGTCTGTATTTTTTTCAAAAGGACAAATCCGATCCCCATGAAAGCAGGTTTTAATGTTTGAGGGACAACCAGCAGAATCTTTTAAGAATACAGGGAAAGCAGGTCTATGTATTATAGAATATGAAATGGGGGAGCTTTATACATTTTTCTTCATGAGGCCCAGAAATTAAACTTCTGCTGTTACTTAAAATCCCACCTGCTAAAGCAACCACATGGATTTGCAGCCTTAAAAGCATAAACAAGCCTAAGATTTGACCCAAAGGCGTGGTGTTCTCAGCCTCTTTGTTGAAAACTATCCAGTCCAAGGAAAGAACTTGTAGATCACAGATGAAAAAAAAATCTACCTGCTTTTACTCTGTGTATCCTAATATGACATCTTCAAGCATGGGCTGTGTCTCCTAGGAAACTAGACCAGTTCTGCTCAAAGAGCCGCCACTTCCTGAACCAGATGTCAGGACATGGGGTGTCCAGATGAGGCAGATGGCTTGAAATGGGGAAGGTAAGGCAGCGGAAGGTGGTCTTCATGCTGTAGTGTGTGTACTGATGCCGGCTCTACTTTCCTAAGAGGAGCCTCTGCTATTAGTCTGTATGAGCAAGAATGAGTCTTACCAGAAGCTTAAGGTGTGGCCTTGGGGGTGAGGGGGCCCCACTGAAAAAGGAAGCACACCCAGCCACTCCTGTTCACCAAGCCCAGAACGGTTTGGGCAAATATGTGTCTGTGTCCTCCTTGGCCTTGCTTTGCATCGGGGGTCGTGTTTGGCTCGTAAACATTAGATGAAGCAGAAATGTTTGCTTACACTTAAGACTGCTTTTATGTTTCCTCCTGCTAAATAATCATTTTGTTAGTTTGTCTCAGTTCTCTGCAGCTGGCTCCTTGCATCCGTGCTTATATCCGCTTATATCCGTATGCCTTGTCCAAATAAACAGACTTGAAAGATAAAGAAATGTGTTTTGCAAAGTTTAGAACATCCTCTAACAGAGAGTTTAAGCCGGGCTTTCTGCTTTGTTTTGGCAGCGTGTTGAGGATGCAAAGTGTATCTGGTTCTGGCAATAGATTAAAGAAGGTGTTTGTTCTTACATAACGCAGTTGAGGGTCTAAGGACTGCGGGGGGGGGGTAGATTTCCAGGCTTCCTTTGTGTTTTTGAAAGAGTTTGAAAGCATTAAAAAAAATGTTATCGACTGGGTATTTTGTTTTGACTTTAACCCCAGAATTATGAAAACCTATTGAAAAATCTTATCTCGGCTTACCCAGTCCTCTGTGATTAAGCTCCTGGTCACCTACATCTGTCCCCATCATTCATACCAGCCCCACTGGCCTCTGTCCGCCAAGCACTTGCTGTCTCCATCTAGGGACCTCTGCGCTCGCTGCCCCTCCACCAGGGACATCCTCCGCCCACCTCTTGGTGCCCCACCCTGCCTGCCATTCCTTAGAGAAGCCTCCCCAGACCCCCCTACTCTGTCTGCAGCTGCCTTCACCACCAACCTCCAAGTCACCTTCTACCCTTGGACCTGCCTTATTTTCTTCATGGCATCTCCCCACCCCACCCCCCTACCACCACCATGATCTGAAATTCTTCTATGTTTGTATACGTGTCTACTGTCTGTCACCTGTTGCTAGACTGTAAACTTCCTGACAGGTGCAGCCATATCCCCAGCACCTAAAACATTAGGTGCTGACAGAAGGCAGGTGCTAATAAATGGGTGGGCGGGTGGGTGAATGGGAAAGGATAGTGGGAGGAAGGGCTGTCCGCCTAGTAGATGCCTCCTCCTCTTTAAATCGAAGTGTCCCACTTTTGCGAGGTCTCTCTGACTCTCCTGTATGGCGTGTTGGATGACTTTCCCTGACACCCACCTCACTTGATGCATAACTTAACAGTCTTCCCCTGTTGTAAGCACTTGCTTCTGGGTCAGTCTCCCTTCTGCAGGGTGAGCTCCTTGGGGACGGAAGTTTCTGATAAAGGGTGGTTATGGTTGTCGTTACTGTTATAAAACTCACTGCCTTTGTACTTTATAAACCTGTCTCATTGGAGTCCTTTTACCAACTCTGTGCATGGTAGTCTATGAGTTTCACTCTCATCTTTGGTTTGCAAATGACAAAACTGAGGCTCAGGGCAGCTGCCTGATGGCATACAGGTGATTACCGGCAGGGTTAGAAATTGAACCCAAGATGTGTGTCTTCAAGGCCCGGAGTCTATGTCCTTTTTCTTCTCGTCAGGTGTCTGACTCACAGGTCCGCCATAGTTGCCAAATGAAGGAAACCTAAGACTTCACCTGCTCTCTCTCTTCCTTATTGTTTGAGCTTACAAATACTATATGTAATATCTGTAATATATATAAATATTATAAATATGAGCTTATTCTTCATCTCTAAGGATAGCTAACTTGCGCATGTCACTTCTTTTTAACTGGCAACTTAATTGGTTGTTTAAACTCCGATTTTTCTAATGTAAGCAAACCGATCCGTAAAAATTTCAGCTGCCATTGAGCCACGTGTGTACTCTAACTGAGGGGTTTCACTGGGAAGCCCTGGAAATCGCCTTCCCTTCCTTCAGCTCTAAACATCACACTGATTTCCCTTAGCTTTAAAACATAAAGCTTAAATTGAGAAAAACATCATATGTAGAAATTTTTGTGAAAATGACTCAGAAAAAGCCAAGAAGTTTTTAAAGTGTCAGCATTTCTTCTGTATTTTTCACATAACCAAGTGTTTCCATTTGTCTGGTTTTCCTCGACACGAGTCCCGACACCAGTCTTGATGAGTTGGGTTGGCCCCAGGAAGCTCCGCAGCTGAAGTAGAAAGCCAAGATCAGAACCCTTTGCTGACATAGAAATGTAATCCTCTAAGCCGATTCTAAGATGGTAAAACTCTGGTCTCCACATAGAGCTGAGGTGGGAATCGTGCTCACGCCCAGAAGTTTCCACATCTGTGCTGTGAGTCTCCGGGTGGAACACAGTAGCCTGTGCTGGCGTGTCAGGCGCAGGTCCCTCATTGTCTGACAGCTGACACGTCCTGATGACAGCTCTAGGAGCTCAGCGTCTCCGCCTGGTCAGGCTGGCCCGTCAAAGCTTTCCTTGGCGCATAACCAAGTTTCACCCAGGTTTGGCCAACCCAGCTGGTTCCCATTTTCCTCAGTGGGAGGCATGATAAGCAGGAAGGTGGTGCCCACATGCAATCTGTGGATGTGACAGAACTCCAAAGGCCCTCCAGCACTGGGATAGGACCACTGAGTGCTCAGCTCTGGCATGTGCCACATCTGTGGGTGAACCCCAGTGGGTCATCCAGTTTCTCTCTCCATCACAAAGAACACAGCCACTTACCGCCCCTTTAACCATCCCTGAGCAAGACCGGGGAGACTTTGACTTTCTAGCACAGCTTCTCAAGGGGCATAATGGCCTTGGATATGCTCCCTAGTGATTTGCAATTTAACTTACTGGGCAATGAGAGTATTAGAAAGCAGTTTCTGACTGGTTAATTGTTCACTCGTGCCACTTCCAGACCAGAGCCATTTGATAATTGGGGCCTTGCCTAATCTGAACTCACACCAACACGAGCTGCAACTCAGTTGGCTGGTTCCCAGACTTGGCCTTGCACCAACGAGAAAGACCTCTTCTCAAACTGCTTTTCTGTGTTAAAGGTAATACCTGCTCAAGACAGAACTATCATGGCAGGAAAAGTTCCTTAGATTCAGTCTGGTCCTTCTTCAAGTTGAGGACGCTGAAACCTAAGAAACACAAGAAGGCATAGCTCATTGGCAAGAAAGCCAAGAGTAGACGTCAGACCAGCTCACTGTTCCCCCAACCTGCAATACGCTCCAGGCGACATGCTTCAACTACTTCTCTGCTCATTGTACCCAAGAAAGCAGAAGGCAGCAAACCCTTTCTGTAGTGGACCAGATGGTAAAGATTTTCACCTTCGTGGACCATACCTTTTCTATCTCAACTACTCCAGGCTGCTGTGTAAGGCCAGAACAACCATGGGCACCAGGTAAATAGATGGACGTGACTATGTTCCAATAAAGCTTCGCTTATAAAAGCAGGTTGTGAGCCAGATTTGGCCCACAGGCTGCAGTTTGCTCACCATCGGATAAGATGAAAGTAAACCTCCTCCATTCACTCCCCAGAGGTGGCTGCTGTCCGGAGTCCTGTCTGTTCTCCCTGGCATGCGTCAAATTGTTTACAAATATGGGGTTTAGTCACGTAGATTTTTGTCCCACGTAATGTATAGTTCTGTACCTTGCTTGGCTCCTGTTTCCTACGTACAGATAAACATGGGAGGGCATATATTCTTTTTTATACAAATACGACCGCATTGTGCTTATTTTCCTACAGTTTCCTTTTCTTCTCTCAGCAGTGACTCAGAGTCAGTGCTTATCGATTTGTGACTCCTTTTTAAGGGGGACGTAGTGGTCTCAACTTTACCCTCCACCAAGAAGTATAAAACAATAAACATATGTGTAAATAATTCCTGGCCAGCGGTCATAGATGATGCTTGTTTGCTTCCCATTGTCCCATGTGTTTGGTGGCACTCCATGTTAGCCTTTCTAATGGGGGGGGGGGTGGCCTTATCCCGAGTTACTCGCAGCCCAGCATCCTTTCCAGGTGGTAAGGTAAGTGATTTTGCGGGACTGTGAAGGGTTCAGAGCGAGTTTTCAGGCTAGCATCATGATTGATTATGAGCATATTTCTGTGTTATCTTGAAAATCCCAAATGTTTTATAATGCTGTAGACTGTGGGTTGTGGTAAGCAGGATAGACCCACACCCTATATTATGCTCCTTGTTTAAGGTCTGTGCATTTCAAGATGCCCTGTGTTAGTTTCCCAGAGCTGCCGAAACAGAACGCCACAACCTGGTGGCTTAAAACAATGCAAGCTTTGGGGCACCTGGGTGGCTCAGTCGGTTAAGTGTCCGACTTCGGCTCAGGTCATGATCTTGCAGTCCATGCGTTTGAGCCCCGTGTCGGGCTCTGTGCTAACAGCTCAGATCCTGGAGCCTGCTTCAGATTCTGGAAGATCTAATAGAGAACCTGTCCCCAGCTCTCTCCTAACCCCTAATGGCCTCTTACAATCCTGGGCATTTGTTGGCTTGTGGACACATCTTTCCAATCTTTAGCCCTCCTCTCTGCAACTCTGTCTCTGTCTCCCCTTCTCTTGCCACTGGATTTAGGGCCCACCCAAATCCAGGGTGACCTCATACTTCCCTTAATGACATCTGCAGAAACCCTTATTCCCAAGCAAGATTACCTTCCGAAATTCCAGATGGACATATTTTGTGAGGACCGCATTTCAACCCACTCCACATTCTCTATGTGAAAACCGGTGTTCTTCCTTCTCAGGCTCTTCCTCTTGTTTGTGAGGAAAGGGGCAAAAGCCTTATTCTCGTCCTCATAAGCAGCCAGGGGGTGGCATCTGCTGTCAGTCATTTACAAATCTAAAATCAGCTGCTGAAAACCACCAGCCAGAACTGCAAGGCTTCTAGGAATTTTTTTACAGAGTTTAGCAAAATGAGAAGCTAATGAGAAAAGTGTTTGCATGTCTGATAGTCTAACTGAAAAGGAAGCAGAAGGAAACTGTCTTTTGTAATCCCCACGGTTTCTTAGTTCAATGAGTGCCAGGCTTTCCCTGAAAGAATGTGACCAGCACTAATTGTTGAGTTCCGAAGTTCAAATCTAGTGTGCCGCCTGGACAACCAATACCATCGTTTGCATAATGTGCATACATTTTATTTGTATAATTTCTCAGGAGAAAGTTCTATTAATGCAGAAATAAAAGACTGTGCCTGGGTATGTGATCTGCTTTTAAGAGTTTAAAGAAACAGCTATTTCTTGGATGGCACAAGGCTCTTGGATGCAAAAAGGTTTTAATTTTTAAAGTTGAGGAATACCTTTGGTCACAAGTGACAGAAACTCCCTCTCAAAGCAGCTGGATTAGTGTCCTGGGACTGCCATAACAAAGTACTGCAAAGTGGGGGGCAGTCAGGGTTTTGGCAGGGTCAGGCTGTCCGAGGTCTCCAGGGGAATTCTTGCTTTTCCCTACTTCTGGTCACCCTAGGCACTGGATGGCCTCTGGCAGCATAGCTCCAGTCTCTGCTACTTTTTTTCTTTCTTTCTTTTTTTAAACTTTATTTATTTTTGAGAGAGAGAGAAACAGAGCATGAGCAGGGGAGGGTCAGAGAGAGAGGGAGACATAGAATCCAAAGACAGTCTCCAGGCTCTGAGATGGCTGTCAGCACAGAGCCTGACACGGGGCTCGAACCCTCGAACCATGAGATCATGACCTGAGCCAAAGGCAGACGCTCAACCGACTGAGCCACCCAGGCGCCCCAAGTCTCTGCCTCTTTCTTGTCACTGGGCATCCTCTCCTTGTTGAGCTCTCTTTCCTCCTCTCCCGAGGACATCAGTCCTGTCGGATCAGGGCCCAGTACATCCCCTTCTTCACTGACTATATCCGCAACAACACTCTTTCCAAATAAGGTCCCATTCTGAGGTATTGGGGGTTAGGATTTCATAATTATCTTTTCAGAAAACACAGTTCGACGCATAACCCCAGTTAGAGCAGAAGGGGACTAGCATTGCCAAGCTGTGGGGGACGGAAATGGCCTCAGGCTGGGCCTCAGGCGCCATTGATGTACCCTCAGCTTTGCCAGCTTGTCTCCAAGTGTGCGTTCATGCTCCTGCGTGGAAAGGGCAGGGCTGCGGCCGCACATAGCTGTTCCGCTTCGGTGGCTGGGACACCTCTCTCCCCTCCTCACATCGAGAAGTCCTGGGGAAGATTCCACTGCAGTGTGGTCACCTGACCATTTGTCATGGCCAGAGGCAGTCATGGAGAAAATGGCAGCTCCCGTGTCGGGGGATGGGGAGGAATGAAGCTCCCCCCAAAAAATAGGGTGGCCTTGACATGACCATGTTGAGGGGGTGGGTAATCGTGAGCTCAGTGTAGCTGCAGTCACATATTACTTTTCAGTGACTCTTGTCTTAACTTGCTATTAATGTGATCTTGTGCATGGATTTGTTCTCTTTCATCCCCTGTGCATTAACCTGGACTAACCCACTTTCGGGTTCTGGGAGATGTCCTCAGATGTATTATTAGATTTTTAATTTCTCTAAAAGGTCAGTTCATTTGCATTCAGGCAGAAAGCACATGGAGACTAGTAATTTCATTGTTAATCCCTAAGGACTCGACGGTGCGAGCTATCAACAACAGGCACTTTTTGCCTCTTAGTTTTTAAACTTCTCAACAGGGTCACACCAGTGCAGAAACAGCTTTAAACTCTGCCAAATGGCCTGTGGGAAGAAAAGGCACCATTCCGTGCCCACTATTAAAATTAAGTCAGGGGAGTGACTGCATAAATGATCAAAATGGCTCATAATTCAGAAAGCTTATTTCACTTCTTAATTATGTTTGTCTCTAGCTAATATTGGAAAAAAAACTTCCATTCAGAGTCTACTGTGATCAGCAGAGAGAAAGCCACCCGGTAACCAGTCTGTGGGTAATCCCGGAAATGGCCATGCAGCATAAAGACCCAGACATAGTGACTTCTTGGGTATAATCATTTGAGGGTTGGCATCATTTGAAAATTTTTCAGGCTTGTGATGGTATTTTCAAGAATCTCTGCCTTGGAAATATAAAACATGACCCAAACTTGGCCATCCCAGTAACTAAGTAGACCCGGCCAGGACACTAATCCTTACTGTCTCTTCGGCAAGGGATCTATTTCTTGGTAGCATCAAGTTCATCACTTTTCCTGGAAACATCAATTGCTCCTATCTATGAGCTCTGGACTAGGCAGGAATTGCTAAGAACTGTTTAGTGTTTTTTCGTTAACGAAGGTCACCCTTTTCTCTTGCCAGTCACCAGAATTAGTGAGGGGCTTTCAATTCACCTTGACTATAAGCACACCAATGCCACAGGCTGAGCTGGACTTTAACTATTGGTCCTTTACTGTAGGTCAGAAGGGAGTAAATTGAAGTGTGTTGACCTAACAAAATTGCTATGATGTGGTATAAACCAACTCAGGATAAATTGAGTGTGAAGTCATTACTGTTGGATGTTGCCTGCCAGTAGGCTGTGTGTGTGTGTGTGTGTGTGTGTGTGTGTGTGTGTGTGTGTGTGTGTGTGTGTGTGTGTCTTAAGAAACAGTAGAAAACAGGCTATTACTGAAATAAAGCTAATTTTGTTCTCAGACATTATATTATATGGTAGTGACATTTGAAACACAGTTTCCTCCTAAGCTAGCTGCTTTTCTGCAATAAAGATCCAGTATTCTTCACTCTTCTCCCTCTATCCCTTCTTTAATTTTTTGTTCTGTAAATCATCCCATTTATCAGTTAAATGTACAAGGAGTAAGAAATGAACTTTCAGTTGATCATTGTCCATGGAAATTGCATAGAAAAGTAACTTTAGGTGAAGAAATGTCTGGTTTCCGGGGTCTACTTTTGCTTGTTGGGGAAACAGAGGGTGAATGGGACAGTAGTGTAGCAGGATTCTTGAACAGAGAGTCATGGTACCGAGCCTTTTTGATTTCCAGGAAGCAACTTTATTCATGCTGTCACTGCACAGTTGGGTTTGTACCTGAAGAACTGTGCACCAAACATCACGTGGCATAGTTTTTTATGCATTTTCTATTTCTTTGTCTCCCATATATGGTAACACACACAAACATGTAGTCTGAATAAGTCTCAGTTTACAAGGTCATGAAGGATGTGTCACGTAGGCACATAACCAGGTTACCTTGAGGTTTTCTCTTCCTTTTTTTCTGTCTTTAGGGGGGGGGAACCTACCACACTACAGGTGATTTTTTCTTTTTCTTTATCCTTTTTTTTTTTGTACAGGTGATATTTTCTTGACTACAACACAAGTGATAGGAAAAAATTGTAGCGTTTTGGTACATATAGAATGAAAGGGAGAGTCTGCTTATCCTTCTAAGCTCAGTGTATAGGTCCACTTTCCATGAAGTCTTCTCTGACCTCTCAAATCATAATTAGCTACTGTCCCCTCTTCTTGATCCAAGGGCAGAGTCTTCCATTCAGTGAATGCTTATTGAGCACTTATTGTTTGTACAAATTAGGGATGCAAAGGTGAATTGGGCTCCTGCCTAAAGGCAGTTGGCCTCATGCAGATAGGCCTCTGGCCTGGAGGATGTGGCATGAGATGAATTTATACTAGATATTCAGCATGTGTGCACCGCATTGGGTTGTAATGCATTTTCTTTCCTCAGATCACTAACACTGGCACAAGTGTTCTTGTGCATGAACCTCTTCATGCACAAGAGAAACAGCATTTTGTTCACACTCCTGCTTTAATAGCCTGATTGCTTTTGGTAGAAGTATTCCCCGCCTCACTGCAATGTTCGTCTGAGTCAGCTTGGGCTCATCATGGCCGGCCTACAGCAAGGAAGTGGGACAGCTGTAATGTCCTAATTGGACAGAAGGCCACTGACTCGTCTTGGATGAGGATCCCCTGAACTAGCTCTTCTGTTCCAGAAGGACACTGAGAGAGCATCTGTCCACCTAGGATAGTTTGTTGATAACGTGATGCCACTATGGTCAAGTTTGACAGAGTGGCAGAGAGAGCTGCTTGGTCTGATGTGAAAGGGAGGCCCTTAAATTTTATGATGCTCTGGGCAGCTGGAGGGGAATAGTGGAGACCACAGACTGTGGTTTTCCTGCTGAGAGTTGTCAGTATTTTATGCAGGTGACCTAGTTGCTGCATACTGAGAGAATGAGAATCACTCTTTTCCAGGAAGGGCCCGAGGAGAAAAACTACAGGAGCTAGGATTATTCTAGAAAGAGGAGAAGAGGTCTAAAAAGAGTCTTTAAAAGGAAAACAGCTTAGAATAGGACAAAAATCATAATGTGGCTTTCCCAGTATAACTTTCTCTCAAAAATTTATTCTGCCATTGCTCTGTCATGCTGCAGTTTTTCCCAGCACTATACTTAGATGACGTATTTCTGGTCTACTAGTCTGATGTACAATGCATTCTTTACACAACAACTTAACATTTCATACTTGTACTATGCTAGCTGATTGCATAATTGTAGTTATAATAGGCAATTATAGAAGACACAGTCACTGCCTAACACATAAATGTCTACAAGCCCAAGACCATTTGAGTGGAATAAATAAGTACTATCAGAGTACAGAGGAGGGAGGGATCATGTCCAGGTGACACCAATGAGAAAAAGTCCCTAGAGAAGGCAGCATTTGAACCAAGCTTGGGACACTGGTGTTCTATCATATAAAATAGACTATGTTTACCAAAAATACCTAATAGGTGCTCAACACTAGAATTATAAAAATGAACATGGTGATGTTCTTGCCTTTTTTTTTTTTTTTGAGGATTTTATTTTTCTAAGTAATCTCTACACCCAATAAGGGGCTCGAACTCAGAGCCCCGAGATCAAGAATCACACACTCTACTGACTGAGCCAGCCGGGCACCCTGCATTGCTTTTGAGAAATTAAAGTCTAGTGGGAAAACCTGTTACATAACCGGCAGTTATAGTGTAATTTACTGTATTAGGTAAATGTGTGTCTACTTTATATTAATGTTTAAGAAGTATATATTTGGAACAAGAAAAAGCTGCAAATAGAACACTTGTGGGGATGAGCACTGAGTGTTATGTGGAAACTAATTTGACAATAAACTATTTGTAGAAAAAAAAAAAAGAAGATGAAGAGAATGCCTGAGTCGAGGGAGCTAGGAAAGGCTCATTCTCACCTAAACGTGCTCAGCCTGGACACACCTAGGAATCACTTGGGGAGCTTTTTATTTTTTATTACTTTTTAAATTTTTTAAAAATATTTATTTTTGAAAGAGAGAGGGGGCACAAGTGGGGGAAGGACAGAGAGAGAGGGAGACAGAATCTGAAGCAGGCTCCAGTCTGTGAGCTGGCAGCACAGAGCTGGATGTGGAGCTCGAACCCGTGAACCATGAGATCATGACCTGAGCCGAAGTCAGACGCTCAATCGACTGAGCCATCCAGGTGACCCAGGAAGCTTTTCAAAAAGGTTTTTTTAATGTTTACTTATTTTTTGAGAGAGAGCAAGAGACAGAGTGTGAGCAAGGGAGGGGCAGAGAGAGAGGGATATAAAGAATCCAAAGCAGCCTCCGGGCTCTGAGTTGTCAGCACAGAGCGTGACACGGGGCTCGAACCCATGAACCATGAGATCATGACCTGAGCTGAAGTCACTTAACTGACTGAGCCACCCAGGTGCCCCCTGGGGAGCTTTCAAAAAAATTTTTTTTGTTTTATGTTATATTTGAGAAAGAGAGAGAGCACAAGCAAGGGAGGGGCAAAGAGAGACGGAGACAGAATCTGAAGTAGGCCCTGACACCGGGCTCGAACCCACAAGCAACGAAATCACGACCTGAGCCAAAGTTGGATGCTCAACCGACTGAACCACCCAGGCACCCTCCACCCTTTTTTAATGTTTTGTTTTATATTAGAGAGAGAGTGAAAGCACGAGCATGGGAGGGGCAGAGAGAGATGGGGACAGAACCTACCCCCTGGGGAGCTTTTTAAAGGTGCTGGTGCCCAAGCGTTTCCCCAGACCTACTCCATCTCTCTCAAATGGTCCCTATAACTCTTGACAGCTGGACAGGTAGTTGAGACTAGATTGTAGAGGGTGTTGAATGCCAGGGTTAGGAAGTTTAACCTTGTCAGTAGGCAATGGACAATGTTAAAGACATATCCATAGAGTATTGTGATCCCTGGGGTGTTTAATAAAAATTAACCTGGTGTTTAAATGTCCCCAGCTTGGTAAAAGGCCTCTGAGTGTAGGTTGACTAGCAGTGGGAGAGAGGACCGACTCAAGGTAGCACACCAGCATTTCTTTGCAGAGCTTCTGCTTTGCCTGGGCAGCGGGGCCTTTGCTGTCTGCCTGCCTACCATCAGAGTTGCTGGCTGGCTCTGACTTTTACGTTTGGTAGACGTTGCCAAGGAGCACTTAGATGACTGCACTGAAGCACTCAGGCTGGTCTGCTGCCCTGAGGCCAAGTGCAGGCTTACATCAGTCTGGCTGCCCAGTCTGGTACTTAGAGTGTTACAGAGCTGTATGACTACACAGAGTGGAACCCCAGGTCCACAGAATCACTGGGTGATGTATATGGCTCAGGCTGTCATCTGGATCCCGACATCCAGCCATGGCAGGGTCACTGGTTCCTCTCTGGCAAGTCCCATGTCACCTGACCACCACTGGTTGAGGTGTCATAGGTACATTTGGGAGGGAACTTGCCTACACAGCACTCCCGGCTTCTCCTGGCTCCACTCCCTGAGGCCTGCCCTTCAGAGGAATCCAGAGGACTCTGCTACCCGGCGTGTAGAGTCTGGAACGTCAATCTGTGCGTCTGTTTCTTTGCAGGATACAGAAATGCCGTAGTGGTCGTCCAGAGGCCCCAGCCTCACCTTCAGGAGGCTCTTATTTATGGTATTGCCAGACCTGGGGGGCCTGAATTCTTTTGTACACCTCCCCTCCTACTTAGGATTTTCTTTTCACCCTGTTTTTCTTCCTCCTGGCAATTAGAACTGACACCCAGTGATGGGGTGAGGGGTAGAAGCACCCCTCCCCACTGCTCCCAACGAAATGACAGAGACCGGGCTCTGTAGCTGCGGGCTGGAAAGTGGAGTTGTTTATTAAAGGGGGTGAAGTCCAGCCACAACGGGATAAGAAATCAGACCGGGATGTTTTTAAAAGCAAGCTGTGTTTTTCTGACTGCTCCAGTATTGGTTTCCACCCTGAAGGCTCCTCTAACCCTGGGGAAGAAAAAATATTTTTAGTCAGATAGTGTGCTTTCGGCAGCCCAAGAGCTGAGCCATCTGTGCCGGACTTGATAACTCAGAGCAATGGTTTCAGTGGAAATAATATGTAAGGGATCACCCAGGACTCCAAAGTGAGGCACAGGCTGCGTACAACGCTCCGCGTCTTACCCAACTTCTATAAAGTACTTTAAGAATTGTTTTTGAATAGAGAAATAACTGAGGAAAGAAAGAGAGTGAGATGGGAAGGGGCAGCACTTGTAATTCCTGGAGAAAGACAGAAATGACAGAACTGGAATGTACTTTAGAGATAGCAGCTTGGCCAAGAAAAGCAGTTGACAAACTGGAATCTTGCTGAGTTGGGGTAACACATTTGCTGTATGCTATATAACAAACTGAATCATTTTAATAAAAAAAAAAAAAAACACTCTCCTGCCTTCTGTATGTTTCCTACAAGTTTTAAAGTCCTTACCACGACATTACATAAAGGGGACCAGTCCTGGAATCTGATACTGCCATTCTTCTTCCCACCCACCCCCATGCATTTAATTGTGCCTTTTGGCCACCAGGACATGCATGTTGATCATTGATTCCCTGGGAGCGGCTGTCATGGAAGAAACCCTTTGGATTGCTGTTATTGTACATTCCTGACTCCAACATGCTTTTATGTTGGAAAGGAGACCAGGAATGAGATCATGAGTAATAAGGAACCTTAAGTGTTTGCCCTTGCGCAAGAGACAAAAAATTATCCAATTGGGATTAGGTTTCAAGAGTGTTGAACTTGAAGGCAAATATTTATCTTCTGGTGTTAAGAAAGGAAAGGATGTAAAGTCTTTGACCTTGACTGTAGGGTGGTGTCTGAGTTTGGAAAGTGAATCGTATTGAGCCAGAAGCATGATGCGTTTCTCACTGTTCCTTCCCAGGAACTACACTAATAGTTTATACCACATGCAGAGCGGCAACTGACTTGCTGTCCTACTCTGTATTCACAGTAACATTCCATTGGATTCCAAGAGTCTTTCCCTCTGGGGTTCAGCTTCCTGAAGAGACCCCTTTAAAAGTCCCTTCAGGGTGTAGTGTGTGGAAAGAAAATGGCCTAGAGTCATCCGGTGTTTTGGAACCTAGTCCATCCCTTCCCTGTGTCATATTACTCAAAGTGAATTTATGTACAATTAACATTTCTTTTACCTACACAGCTATCTTGCAAGGTAGGCAGAGCCAGTATCTGACACTTTTTTAATGCTTTAGAACATGCAAGTCTTTTCAGAAAGCACACAGGATTGGGGGACATGAGCAGTTGGGTCCCGTTGTATCCATTCATTCTGAAAGTTCAACGTGACAGATTTCTCAGACATCTACCTTTTAATCATTCCTGACATTACACACATGGAAACTGGGGCAGCCTAATAATGTGTTTAAAAGAGGCCAATTGACTCACTCCTACAGAGTCTATAGGAACCAAGATCCGTTTCTCGTCAACAATCTCAAATTATCATCACCTCAAGCGAGTCGCTATTTGTGTGAAGGATAGACCTACCTGGGTAGTTACCTGGATGGTTAGCTTCTGGACACCTTCATGGTAATTTATGGAAAGGAGAGAGATAGAAGCTTCTTATTTTTAAGCTGTCCAAGCCACCAAAGTAATTTTCAGTGTTTCTGACCCGTGAAAGATAGCAGGATGTGGGGAGAGGGAAGAGAGGTCTTAAAAAAAAAAAAAAACACCCAAACCCCCCAAAAAACATAGATTTGAACACTAGCTCTGTAACTCTGAAGACTTTTCTGAGCCCATAATTAGGCATAAAAGTAATAGGATACCCCCCAAAGCACTGGATGAATTAAATGGGAATGCACTTTCTAAATGTTCTGATAGAGAACAAACATAAAGGTATTATTAACAATAAAAATAATGGATAAGAACTATTTAAACACAATCATGAGAGGAAAACTTAGATCTTTTAGTAGCCACTGAAGTCCCCAACCTTCCAAACTCAATTTCTGCTTGCTCTTTCCAGTGTGATTGGCTCTAACTAGTAGAAGCCACTTTTGAGGCTTCATGTCAAAGGCTTCTGCAAAGTGATCCAGGCAACACCAGCCATTGTCTGCTGATTTCCAGCTGATTTCCAGGCAGTTTAGGATTTAAATATAGCATTATTTGCATTCCATCCACATGTCCCCATCCGTTGAAAAGATAGAGCTGACAGAAGGATAAGGATGAAAGAAGGATTGAAAGTGGCTCATGGCACTCTGGGGGCCTGGAATAATGGAGACCTGAGGGGATTAAGCTACAGAGCTTCGACTTTGAGGCCATTTTATGTAAAAAAGATCATTCACTTCATAGAGGTTAGAAAAACATTTTGAGAATCCATTTGGCAAAGAGCTGTTAATTTGATTCTTCTTATTTAATTCCTTCAAATTCCTCTCAGATTAAAAATGTAATAAAATGGCTGATGAAGTTCAGCATAAACACACCTGGTAACCTTGGCCATGTGCCGTCTGCTCCTATGTATGTGCTCAACTGAAACTGGCATATAATTCAGCGAAAGGCGTGGGCAGGAATTTTCACAGCAATACTGTTCAAAACAGCCAACACTTTCAAACTACTCTAATGTCCCTGAGGAGTGGAATGGGTGAATAAAATGTAGCATATTTACAAAAGGGAGTACTACACAATCATAATATGCAGGGCAGTACAACTACATACAACGTCATGGATAACTCTCATAGCATAAAGTAAAAGAAGCCAGACATATTTGCTTCCCTTTATGTAAACTTCAAAACCAGGTAAAACTAGCAAATGGAGTTAGAAGTCAGCATAGTGAATAGGAGCCGTGTGACTAGGAGAGAGCGTGAGGGGGTCTTCTGAGTGCAGATAATGTTCTCTTTCTTGATTTGGATGCCAGTCGTAAGATTTGGTGCATTGACAAAAATTCATTCAACAGTATCTGTGCATTTTTCTTAGTGTAATACCTCAACAAAGAAGTTTACCTAAATGAAAAAATAAAGACATTCCCCTTTCCTACTCCAAAGAAAAGGGGGAAATATACATTCAAGACTTCCTATCAACCTTGTAAAGGAGAACAATGTGATGTAATATATACAATGGAAGTTTTGATAACTAAGAAAAAGAAAGCACTAGACTGTGGAGCAGACTGCACCAACCACCAACAAAGCTCCTGGTCCGGAAATACCAAATTCATCTAACACCCAAAAACCTTGAACACCAAAAACTCAGGTCACTGGTTACCCTCTGAACGATGTTGTATTTCTTAATAACTTGCCAGAAGAGAATAAGGGGATGATGTTTCCCATGCTATTTAATCAGTTCTTAGTTTCAAGGAAGTTTGGTACCTGGGCGACATGGCCTTGCTGTTGTTGAATCTGAAAACAACAGGCGGGCAAGAGCTGCCAGGCCTGCTTTGTGAGGATTTAGGGTCACGCTATCCTGTGCCATGAAGATCGCCTATGTCAAGAAATAACATCTAGGATAGTTGGCTTTAAAGGCCTTGGTATTATTTATAGTGGGGTTTTTTTTTTAAGCTTTATTTATTTTGAGAGAGAGAGAGGGAGATAGAGAAAGTAGAGAGAGAGAGAATTCCAAGCAGCCTCCACGCTGTCAGCACAGCACATGACACTGGGCTTGACCCCATGAATCAGGAGATCCTGACCTGAGCCGAAGTCAAGAGTCAGTTGCTTAACCGACTATGCTTCCCACGTGCCCCCATTTATAGTGGTTTTTTAAATAACATTTGATCACACTGTTGATGGCTGGGGGCAGGAGGGACAGTGGAAGTAAAGTTTTTGTTAAGGACTTAAAATTATCTAGTCTTTCTTTAGCATTAGCAAATTATAAAACACGAAGGCCTTAATTTTGTAAGATAAACTATTATTTGTATTCTTAGAGAAAGAAAACGAAGTTGAAAGATGATCCTATAAAGTCCTAGGAGCCGGGGCGTATCTCAGCAGGGGCCTCCCTGGTACACTGAGCAACCAAGGGCTAGGAAGGCTATAGGACCTGGTGGTTGTACACAGTTTGGAATTGGTCAGACCTGAATTCAGATGACAGATCTATCCCTTGCTAACCAAGTAACCCTGGACAATTTCTTGGTCTTGCTAATGTATGATTTCCTCACCTGTTAAATGGGTGTAACACCTACCTCACAGTGCTGCAGGGAGTGTCAGATGGGATATGGCTTATGAGGTGCTTAGCACAGTGTCTGGAAACAAAGAATGAAATTACAGCTGAAGTACTGAAGTTCATTATTTCTCTTTGGGCTGTCGTAATGGTGTAGGGAATAGTAGGCTAATCGATTTAGAGGTTTTCTAATAAGAGTTTCTGATATTAACTTGCCAGACATTTCTAGAGCACTTGCTGTGTGGAAAGCGAGAGAGATCCCAGAGTTCTGGAGATGGCATTGTGGCCCATGTCTTCAAAGGCATGCATAATCCAATACGAAAGAAAAAGAAAAGTCTCACCTGCACTGACTGCACCAGATACTTTGTGATCAACTTACCTTTGGTTATTTCATTTTCATAATAATCCTACCTGGTAGATTTTCTGATGCCAGTTTGTACAGATAAAGACATGATTCCAGAGAAGTACCCAAGGCCACAGTGTTTGCAAGACCAGCATGCAGACCTTCAGGTTCTCTTGATTCCAAAGCCTGTCTCTTTCCCTTCCATGTTGCACAGTGGGGCGGGGCAGACAGTCCAGCCATAATAACTAGCGGCAAAATGAAATACGTCTGACAGTGCAAACACAGAGCTGTGGGAACGTCAGGAAGAGGTGGATTTCAGATGTAGACATTCACCTTGATTAGTTTCAGATTGATGTTTTGTCTTCAGTGTAGTTATTTGCTCTGCCTTCGATTTGGATGTAAGTTAGATGTCTTTTATCAGTCATCCTAACCATCTTTTTGCACCATACAGGAATTATTTTTCTAGTTGCCTAGGATTTCTGAAAAGAAATAATGTAGGTGTTATGATGGTATTGATCCAAGAGAGTCGAATTTGTATCCTAAGATCTGGGATACTTCCTAGTTCTGACACTTGGCCGTATGACCTTGGTGCAGCAAGTCATTTGGCCTCTGAGCCTGTTTAATCACCATTAAACAAAAAGAATGATGTTGCCTATTTCAAAGGGTCAGAAAAGAATCCAATTAAATATTGTGTGTGAAGGCACACAGCCAAGGAACCTGAGAGAGTTCCAGTAGCTACGCTAAGGTGAATCACCGTTTTCATTTCTACTCATGTGGTTCTGGGCAAGTTACTTAATCTCTCTGTAGTCTGGTTTCTCTTCTTGTACAAAAAGAATGGTACTTCGGAAGACAGAAATTAGTGAACTATTTTTTAATCCCTTTGTAAGCATTCAAATCTTCAGCTAATTGCTAACAATGCAATGTTATATATGTATATCTGGCATTCTATATATAAAGGTACATTTTATTCTGGAGAAAGAATCTGTATTTTTCAACAACTTTCCAAAAGTATCTGGACTCCCCACCCCAAAAGGAATGAAGGCATGCATGCACTGATGTGTCATTGAGGATAGTGAGTAGAATAATTCTTGCCTTCCCAGTCAGGTCCTCTGCCCCCCCCCACCTCACTGTTTTCCTTCTCTTCTTCCCTTCTCCTCCCTTCCCATCTTTCTTTCTCTCGGCAGGTCTCATTATCAAGGAATAGTTTACATACCATAATATCCACTCATTCTAAGTGTACAGTTTGATTATTTTTGGTTACACGTATACAGTTGTGCAGCCATCACTACAATGGAGCATTAGGACTTTTCAGGCACCCCATCTCGACTGCTCATCTGCAGTCCATCCGACTCCCATCCTATCCCAATCCCGTTTGCAGCAACCACTCATCTACTTTATATTGCCTTCATCTTGCCGTTACTAGAAACTTCATATAAATGGAACCATGCAGTCCTTAGTCTTTTGGGTCTTGCTTCTTTCAATCACATAATGTCATTGAGGTTCTTCCGTGTTGTTGCATACATCAACAGTTTGTTCCTTTTAATAAAGACAATAGCTTTGCGTAATTCCATTACTCCCCAGATTGTTTCCAATTTGCGGTTATTATGAATAACACTGCAATGAACTTTTGCACAGAGGCCTTTGTGTGGACATAGGTTGTCATTTGTCTTGGTTCAAAACCCAAGAGGTTGTGCTGGGCCACATGGCGTAATTAGGTTCAACTTTTTTAGAAACTGCCAGAAGTTTCCAAGCTAGCTGTACCGTTTTAGATTCTCATTAGCAATGGATGAGTGTATCACTTTCTCTAAATCGTCTTCAACACTTGGTATGGTCAGTCTTTTTAATGATAGTCATTGTAGTCACTGTGTATGTGGTTATTCAGCATGTGTATATCTTCTTTTGTGAAGTGATTATTTAAGTCTTTGCACATTTTTTTCAATTGAGTTGCTTGGCCTCTTATTTTGAATTGTAATAGTTCTTTGTATATAGTAGATACTAGTCCTTTTTTGTTTTTGTTTTTGTTTTTTATGTTTTATTTCTGAGACGGGGAAAGAGACAGCATTAGCAGGGGATGGTCAGAGAGAGAGGAAGATACAAAATCTGAAACAGGATCCAGGCTCTGAGCTGGCTGTCAACACAGAGCCCAATGCGGGGCTCAAACCCACCAACCGTGAGATCATGACCTGAGCCGAAATCCGACGCCTAACCTACTGAGCCACCCAGGCACCCCACTAGTCCTTTTTTAAACATATGATTTGCAGAAATGTCTTCCAATCCATGGCTCATCTGTTTTCTTAATGCTGTCTCTTGAAAAAAATAAGATTTTAATCTTGATGACATCCAGTTTATCAATCTTTTTCTTTTATGAATTATGTTTATGTAGAATATCCAAGAAATATTAACCAAGATCATAAAGATTTTCTTTGATGTTTTTGTCTAGAAGTTTTATAGCTTTAGCTTTTACATTTAGGTCTGTGATTCATTTTAAGTTAATTTTTTGTTTATGGTGTGAGGTAGGGGTTTGCTTGAATACGTAAATCTAATATCCCGTCATCATTTTTTGGAAAGACTATCCCTTCCCCATCAAATTGCCTTGGCATTTTACTTAAAGTTAATTAAATTAACCATGAATGTGGCCATTTATTTTGGAATTCTCTCTTCTATTCCATTGGCCTATAAGTCTATCCCAATACCAGTCCATGCTATCTTGATAACTTCTAGCTTTATGGTAACTTCTGAAATCATATAGTTTAAGTCTTCTGACTTTATCCTATTCTTTAAAAAAAAATTTTTGACTCTCTTGGGTCCTTTGCATTGCCACATAAATTGTAGGATCAGCTTTTCAGTCTCTACAAATAATCCATCTTGGATTTTGTAGACATTGCACTGAATCTTAGGTCAATTTAAAGAGACTGGTTAGGTCCTGTGGGAACACACACATTTACAGATAACATGTATCTAGCACTGTTAAAATGTAAAGTCTGCTTTAAGGTTTTTGCACTTACTTCCTTGGAAGGAGATGAGAAAGCAGTAACCATCTGCAAAAATCCAATATGCATTTACACTGGAATATTGCCACTTTTTTCATTCTTTACCCCTCATTAAAAGAAGGGAGTTGGTGTTCTGTCTTTTATATTTTGAGCAGCTAGTCAAAGGGAACCAGATCATTGGGAGTCACTGGTGTATTTCTCTCTGCTGTTTTGTGCATCTTCAATGGAGAAGATGAGCTGTCACCCCTCCCTCTGACACAGCAAACGTGTTTGGAGCAGAGGTTGCAGGCGGCCTTGGGTTGCTAAGGCCATCTGGCTGTGGGATGTTCTCATCTGTGCAGGTTGGCTTTGCACAGACTTGTGTAGAACCCTCAGGGCTTTGGGAAAGCTGCCTGGGCAAACTGATTTATTCACCTTTGCCCAGGATACAAAATTTGGGCCGGGGCACACCCTTATTATCCTGCCTGTTCAGGATGCTGCATTATGGGAAAAACCCTCCCGGAACAGATAAGCATTCAACTTGGAGATCAAGCCAGTCCAGTCACATTGGAAACCTCTCCCATTTCAAGAGAAAAACAGCAAACTTTGAGAAGGCTGAGTCAGCCCCCACACTGCCCGTCTGCAGGGGTAAAACAGGGAACTTGTGTGATTCTGCCCCTCCCTTCCCACCCATGCACCTGCCATGTAAGCAACAGAGCCTTGTTACTATCTCTGGCTTCTTCATCTACCATCAGGTTTAGGGTTTGGGGACCACCTAGACTGGTGTTTCCTCAGTTCTTGATGATTCAAATACCCATTTCAGTGCTTATAAAACAAAAAAAGAAGCTAATTTCTGTGCCCCACCTTAAAGCCATTCAACCCATTTTTAAAGAATCTCAGGTGTTGCTTAGGCACAGTAATGTTAGGAAACTCCTGATCTAGGCCAACATACTTACCTCCAAGTGTTTACATGTCCTTCATCTAAAGTCCCTGTCAACCAGAGCTGTGTTTGCAAGAGTCTTTGGGACAGTAAAGCAATGTATTTATTCCTTTGGGTATTCTAAGCAAATCATCTGTAAATCAAGTTAGATCTTTAAGAAAAAACCTGCAACCTAGACCTTGATAGTTTAACTTCCCCATATGGAAATGACTACATTCCATTATCTTTCAGTGCCACACCCTTGGTTTTTCTCAGGGGTCTATAGGAGAAACTACTTGAACGTTTCCAGCCATCAGCGAAATTAGTGTGGAAGATAATTTTCCATTCCAGAGCCAAGGTCCCTCCATAAGAATTTTCTTGGTGCCTTTAGAGGGGAGGCCCAGACACAGCCCAGCTCTACTTTTTGGAAGCACTGGGGGCTTTGAGTAAATTGCCCACTTTGAGTGTTAGTTTCTTTGCTTACAGTATAAGACGGTAAAATAACACCTACATCATGGGAGTGTAGGGAGACCAGTCACTTAAAGTCCTTGATGCAGTGTCTGGCACAGAGCAAGGCCCTATAGCAGTTCAGCCTACAATGACTGTTATTTATTTAGAATAGGAAACCTCGCCTCTCTAGTCACAATTGTATGTGGCCATTTTTTCACATAATAAGACTTTTGTGGCTCATTTTCCCTTTTGTCTTCATCTGCTGAGAAACTCAGATCACAGTAGGGTTGTCTGAGTGTGGAGTCTTGATATTTTCTTTTCCTCTGAGGTTTTTGTCCAGTTGTTTATGGATCATGACCTTCTCTGATAAGAATCTGCAAGCCTACAAGTACTAGGGCAGAAGTTATAAATAGCTGGTTTGACTTCAGGAACCATCCTCCACATCTCCTAGGCTCATGTTAGGAGTAGGGCACTCTGAGAGAACGAGGAGGGTAAGGAAAAACTACAAAGGACGGTTGGTCATCCAGGAGCTAAGCAGATTATCAGGCAAGCAGATTATCTGTCCAAGGATGGGTTCTGTAATTCTCTCTTGCCACTCCCAGTGGGCTGATACATCAGCACAGGGTTTAGGGCATCCAGAAATCCTCCTGGGTATAAGGCACTACACAGTCATTTCTTATTTTCCTTTTCTTTTTTTTTTTTAATGTTTTTTATTTATTTCTAGGAGAGAGAGAGAGAGACAGACAGCGTGAGCAGGGGAGGGTCAGAGAGAGAGGGAGTCACAGACTGAAACAGGCTCCAGGCTCTGAGCTGGCAGTCAGCACAGACCCCGACGCAGAGCTTGAACCCACGAACCGCGAGATCATGACCTAAGCGAAAGTTGGACGCTTAACCAACTAAGCCACCCAGGCGCCCCTACAGAGTCATTTCTTAAACTCCATTCTCTACCATCAAGAATTTCCTCTCTCTACCCAAATTGCGTTTCTGTTAACACTGCTGTGTGAGCTTGTAGAGCTATGGGGTTTCACACAGAATCATAGAATTTTACAACTGAATGGGACTTGAGATTGTTTAGTTCAGCCCTTCACTCTTTACATATAGACGAGGGGCCTGGGGCTTGGAGAGGGTAAGTAGTGACATCGTTGAGGTCTTATTGGTAACGCACTAAGGAATGACACCCATTCTCTTGGTTCCAAATATGGTAACCCTTTCCCAGGGGACCCCCTCACCCACAAGGAGTACAGAACTATCTTCTCTCCTAGACCACGGACTTTATCAAAAGCTTGCTGCCTTAAACTAAACCCTGCCTTATAGTAGATGGTATTACTCCAGATGGTATTCTAGTCTGTATGCTACAGTTCCTATTCCAATTTAGAGATTAACCAAATAGTAATAATTACCACAGAAGGCTGACATAATCAGCACTATTAAAGGCAAGCAATTTTTTGCACATTGGATGTGCAGGCAGGTGCTTTATAAAACTCAGCTACACAAGCAAGTTGTTTATTTTCCATAGAGTTTAATGCCCACCAGAATGTAGACTTTTACCATGTGCATTTCGAATATGTGAAAGAGAAGAAAATAGGTTATAATTTTTTTACATAGCAGGGTACAGAGATGGGTGGAGAACAGTGATTGCAGAGCTCTGGTGAGCCCCACGGCACATCTGGTCCCACAGGCTCAGGCACAGCTAAAGTTGCAGGGTGTGGGCCTGGGGCCAGGTACCTAGTCACTTAGGAAGCCACCTGTCACAACCAAGCCCAACTGTGCCTTAAAACTTCGTAATCAATAACCTCCTCTCCACAATGAGTTGTGTGTTTATCATCTGTTCTAATATCATCACCCTGTAGCCTTCCATTTTGTTCATGATCTGAGATACTTTTCTCTCTCCTACAAATGGCTGCACTGTAAATGATTTTGATTCAACTGTGTCCATTTGGGGAGTTGGTTTGCATAGGAGCCCACATCTTTATTCAGCTCTGATCCTTTTCCTGGCCCTGTGCACAGGGCTTGACTGAACCATCACGGGTGCCAGTATAAGAAGAAATGAAAGAGAGGAGGTGGCTCACACATGCAAAGCAGAGGCTCCCTTGCCCTTGAGCCCCTGACCCTGTGGTCTCCCAGGATGCACTGCTACAAAACCAGACTTTTAAATGGCTGTGAAATGGCCTTTGATTCCGGCTCACTGAATTACTTGACATGTTCAGCATTGTGAGACGAAGCAAGTACGTGAGTCCAGACCAATGTCCCCGGCATTGTGACGGTATTGTTTCTTAGCAGTGTTTTTGCTAATGATTCATAGACCACAGCCCTGCCATATGGGGCCTTGACTTGTCTTCCATCCACCTTATAGCACGGTTACTCTTCTGTGCTTGTCCTTGGGCAAGAACCGGCACTGAGAAGGCCTTTGGCCAGCATCCCAAACTGCACTAAGAAGTCTTTTTGTGAATGGCTTCTGTGCAGGGGATTATTGTTATTGTTTCTATTTTTTTTAATTATTATAGTGTGTGACACCATTTTCAAAACATCACATAATCACTCACCCTCATAACATCACTACTTTGTTATGTAGTTATAGCAGTGGGATGTTGTGTGGTTAGAGAGACCACCACCTTCACAAGACCACGTAGTGCCAAAACTGGATTTGAATCCAGTCCTACTTACCCCAGTGTCTCCATACTTTCAACTAGTACTTTATGTGACTACATTATAGGCGTTACTTTTCTGCATGACTTTTTTCCCTTGGTAACATTAGTTTTGAAATCTTTCCATGTAAGTTTATTTCATTCTTTTAATGGCTACATATGATTCGAAGTTTTCTTTTTTTTTTTTTAATTTTTTTTATTTATTTCTAGGAGAGAGAGAGAGAGAGACAGCGTGAGCAGGGGAGGGTCAGAGAGAGAGGGAGTCACAGACTGAAACAGGCTCCAGGCTCTGAGCTGGCAGTCAGCACAGAGCCCGACGCGGGGCTCGAACCCACGAACCGCGAGATCATGACCTAAGCGAAAGTCGGACGCTTAACCGACTAAGCCACCCAGGCGTCCCTTGAAGTTTTCTTTAACTGCTTTCTGATTTAGGTTGCTTTCTGTTTCTTTGCTCTTTTCTGTTACAAGTAATATTGAAGATCCTCAATACAAACACATTTAAGCACAGGTATGAAAATTCCTGTAGGATAGCTTCCTAGAAAAAGAGAGCTTGTGCATATTAAATTTTAATAACCATTGCCAAAGCTGCCTTCCAAAAAGCATTTTGCTCACCAATAGTGTGTGAGGATGCCTATCTCCTGACGTCAGTCTCCTTGTCATTGCCAGTTTGGTAAAGAAAAATATTTTTTTCTAGATTGTGTTTCCCTGATTCCTGGTGGTGGTGAGCTAATTCCTTATTGTGGGGGCCATCTCTATGTCTTCTGGAAATTGCCTTTTGCACATATTGCCACTTACTTTTTATTAGAGACACTCTATCTATTATGGGTAATAATCTTTTGTCTAAAATGTGTGCCAAGTATTTTTTCCCTGTTACTTCTTTTTTAACTTTAGAAAGTTTTAACTCTAGGGGCGCCTGGGTGGCTTAGTCGGTTAAGCGTCCGACTTTCGCTGTTCGTGGGTTCGAGCCCCGTGTCGGGCTCTGTGCTGACTGCCAGCTCGGAGCCTGGAGCCTGTTTCAGTCTGTGACTCCCTCTCTCTCTGACCCTCCCCTGCTCACGCTGTCTCTCTCTCCTAGAAATAAATAAAACATTAAAAAAAAAAAAAAAAGAAAGTTTTAACTCTAGAAATTTTTATGTGTATACACAGTCATTATGTGTCTTTATTGTGTTCCTAGATTTTGCCTTATTCAGGAAGGCATTCCTACCCCAAGTTTACTAAATTATCTTCTATATAGTCTTCTAATATTTCTATAGTTTTGTTTCTATGTTTAGCTCTGTAACTCTCTAGAATTCTTTTTCAGATAGGTTATAAGTTAGGAATCTAAATTTACCTTTCTTTTCATGGAGAGTCCAATGTTCTCACCATTAATGGAGTAATCCATTTTGTAGCTCATTTGAAATGCCATCATTATCATAGACTAAATTCTCTTATGTAGAGCTGTGCAGTGGGTTCCTCTGAGTTATCTGTTTCACCAGTTTATATTCTATTCCAGTACCAGTAATGAAGTACTTTAATTATTTGAGCCTTTAAAATAACTTTTTTATGGGGCACCTGGGTGGCTCAGTCAGTTAAGCATCCCAACTTTGGTTCAAGTCATGATCTCATGGTCTGTGAATTCGAGCCCTGTGTCGGGTTCTGTGCTGACAGCTCAGAGCCTGGAGCCCTCTTCAGATTCTGTGTCTCCCTGTGTCTCAGCCCCTCCCCCACTCACACTCTGTCTGTGTCTCTCTCAAAATAAATAAGCATTAAGAAAAATTTTTTAAGAATAACTTATCATGTCATGAAGGGAAAGTCTCCCTTCATTGATGCTCCATTTTTCAAAAACTGTCCGTATTTTTGTGCATTTTTTTTTCCATATGAACTTACAGAATCGGCTTGTCTATAGACAAAGCCCTGTGAGTATTTTAATTGGGAACGCACTGCATTACTAGGTTATTTTAGATAAATTGACATCTTTAAATATTTGTTTTTTGCATCCAGAAATACTGCATGTCTTTTAGCCTTTTATATCCATCTACTAAGTTCTATTGTCTTCTGTATGTAGATCTCGTATTGAAGGTTTTGCTTGTTGTGATTAGAAACAGAGTCCCGTACCCCAGTATGCTGACCGATTTTATTGCTAGTCCGTGCGAAAGTTATCGGGTTTTCTATGTTAATTTTTAATCCAGCTATTTTGACTCTTTCATTGGTGACCTTCATACTTCTGTTATCCCGTTGGCTAGGACTAAAACAAGGTAGAAAGCCTTTGGTGAAAGTAGAAGTCATTGCGTTGGTGCTCTTTGTTGAGAATGTGTCTGATGTCACAGCGCCAAATAGGACAGACACACCATATCAGTTTGGAGAACTTTCGTTCCCCTCCCAGCCTACTGAGGACTGTGCTTTTCACCGGAGACCACCCAAGATTCCTGTCCAGGTGCCTTCTTTCATTCACATTTGACTCTGGGTGACCTAAGGGAAAGAGTTACTTTGCGTGACATTCATCCTATGCCTCCTTCATCCCCTGAGGGAAAATAAATAAATAACTAACAGTGTATGAACCAGAACAAGAACACCACTTCTAGAGTTTTCTAACTGGGCACCATTGACCATACTTCATTCCTGGCTTCTATTTTGAAATAACTTCCTTTTTTTTTTTCCACTTGATTGTCTTAAGCAACCAACCACCTTCTCACACTCTGGTTGCTAAGTGGCTTTCATAGTTTCTGCTGGAGGGTGTGAGAAAGGAATCACTACCTGACCTCTGGTTTCCTGTTGAGATTTCATGCAGGCACACGGTGCAGCTACTTCTGCCTCTGGGCTCTCAGCTCTGCCTTGCGTGTGGTCCAGGTGAAAGAAATATTGCACACTTGATCGATAAAATGATTTCATCGCAGAGTACATTTGATCATTTTTAGGCAGTAAGGGTTTTTCGCTGAGTTATAAATGAAAAGATTTCATTTTGTCAGGCTTGCATTTGGAGCATGACTTTAATGTGACTTGGCACCTGTCTAGAGAATTGTCCCTGTGTCCAGTGACATTTTGCTTTGGGGAAGTCAACACCTGCTGTGATGGCATCTGTCATATTTAGGAATGTGAAATGCTCATGAATAATGCAGGGCCAACATCAGTAAAATGCCTTCTTCAGAAAACACTTAATATAAGACTTTGGTAAGAGATCGTTATAAGTGGTATAGAAGAGAATTTGGGGTCTTTCTGAGGTAAAAGTTGTAGGTGATGTCTTTTACTATGGTTCTCATGTCTATTTGCAAGCTAGATCTTATCTTTAGACAGTTTAGCCAAGGAAGCAAGAACCAGCTAAATATGAGAATCTTCTCTTTTTATTGCTTGAATACAAACCAAGGTCAGTGTCCACATCAGTTCAGATGTTGTTTTGGGGCGTAGTAGAATTTTTTGGAGATGGAGTGGGCTTATCGCAGGCACACGGCATGTAACAGGCAACCAACCCTGAGTCCCCAGGCCAGGCGAGAAATGGGCTCCAGAAACCCCGAGAAGCAAGGCAGCCCCATCATTGAGGCATGAGTAGCTGGTCCATGAGCCCCTTCCTGTTCTCATGGGGTCAGTCTCAACTTCCAGGGCTGCAGGTATAGGAGGGTAGGTCATTTGGGCCCTTATTTTTCCTGCCCCAGCTGTTTCCTTTTTTCCTCCAAATCCCTGAGTCCAGAGCAGAGGCCAGGAGCTGTGACAGGTGTAACTAAAGAGCCTTTACCCCTTCTCTTGCAGGCAGGTGACAAACATTACCACCCCAGCTGTGCACGATGCAGCAGGTGCAACCAGATGTTCACAGAAGGAGAGGAAATGTATCTTCAAGGTAAGATGGACTCGAGACTCCAGTAAGTTCTGCCCACCTTGCTTTGCCTGTCTGTTCATTTTCAGAGAAGGAGGCCTTTCATTAGCTCCGAGGCTCCCCAGGTGCACAATGAACATGGCCAAAAGTTACCTCAGCAGTTGGCATTCATCAGCCAAGCAGTGGCCATGCTGGCGGTAAACCCCCAGGTCTGTTCAACAAAGGAATGTGTTGCTTCTGGAATGAACGAGTAGGACTTGATGTTTGGTGCCATGGAGATGAGGCAAGAGTGAAAATCAGCAACACCTCCTCCCAGCCCTTCCCAGGAATAGGCTTGGGGAAAAAAGGCAAAAGAAAACATTTCTAGATGCTACTTAGTCTTTGTTTCTTTCACTGTCCTGCAAGAAGGATTTTATTTTTTTGACACCTCCAGGCTGCTCTTATACACACTTTCAGAAAGACAGAACCTTCATATTTGGTGAATTGCATCACAGAAGTATCTCATCCCTTTCAGATACCATAGCTCTCATACTGAAAGAAAGAGACACAGCAAGAGAATGAGAGAGAACATACCCAGAGTCCTTGAAAGAGAAATGGAGAATTTTCTGGGGGCAAAGAAATACATATTACCATTAATTTTTTTTTTTAACTGAAAATCATTTTGAGAAATTTTGCCAGGGTACAACTGGTTTTGATCTCCACTAACTGGTTTTGATCTCCACTAACATGCTGGAACTTCTCAGAGAGAAGCTTAGGGAAGGATTCTCTTCCAGTCAAACAGCACCATCTGCACAAACATTTTACTATTTTTAGCTGGAAAAAGAGCCGTTAAATAGACAACGGCTTATCAGTGAAATTAGCAAGAACCATGAGAGCCGGTGCTCATTCAGTTTGGTAATTACTGGGCCTCATCTGCCTTCACATTCATTCCTTTGTTTCTCAGCACATAACACTATGTGTATTTTTAATGAATGGTTTGTTCTCCTCTCTGTTTTGTTCTTACACAACTAAGAAAAGTCTACAGAGAAGACCCGTGAGCATTAAAGCAAAGCCTTAGCTCCTTTCCTCTAAAAAATGCTATAACAGTAGGAGAAATGGACACCCCCAAACATCCCTTCATTTTAATGATCACTCTGGAATAGTCTGATTTAAAAAGCCACTGAATTTTAAAGGGCCTGCTCAAGGCAAGTGACAAGCTCCCTGGTTTCAATTGGACTTTATATCACACATCTCCCCGAGGGCAGGCTGTGAATCTGTGTAGCAATGGGCAGGTGTCGGTTTGCGTTTTCAGCATGGAGCAGATTTATTCTCCATTTGGTGTCCAGACGTTGTTTTAGATTTCCGTGTGTCGATGACGGCGCTCAAAAACGAAGACACGAGCGTGCGTGTCAACCCCGTGTCTGCGAGAAACCGAGACTCAAAGGCTCTGGGTGCAGCTCTGCACGTGCACATGGTTCTGGAACCTGAATAGAGAGTGGGTTCAAGCTGAGCACAAACACAGCACATCCATGCTACAAATAAGCGAGTACCCGTCAAGATGGGCTGTGTTCAGGACCCCAGCCATCTTCTGGAGCTGGGCTTCTATGCACTCTGCCTGCCCGCTCGAAATCCTTGACGAATGAGTAGTTTGCCTTCCTCGTATCTGATATTCTCCCTGAGTCACGTTCTTTGTGTGTCTGACCCCTGGAGAACAATGTGACTCTGTGTGCAAATCCAGTGTTCTGGCCAACAGATCCCGCTCACAGAACCTTCACAGCGAATACTGCCCCTGGGCCCACCCCTGACCCTTAGCCCTCCACACTGGGAGGGTTTCCTACACTTTGTAGCCAGCCTTGGAGTAGTCCTGATAGGACTATGTATCTGGCTTGTTTGTTTCATTTTCTTGCTTTGCTTTGCTTTGCTTTGCTTTGCTTTGCTTTGCTTTATGTATATGTATTTATTTTTTGGCTCTGGGTTAAGGAAGATAGAAATGATGGTTAAATAAGGGATTAAAGAGTTTAACTCTGATATAAAGGGTATTATCCTTGTCATTAATATTATTTTAGCTGTATTAGCTCAGTGGTATAAAATAATTCAAGAGTTACTTTAATTTGGTGACTTTTCAAGGACACACAGATTGTTGCTTGAAGAGAAAAAGATTTAACAGTGAAATGTGCACAGTCTAATATTCATACGAAGACTTCTTAAATTTATATGATTTACTCGCTGCTTTCAACTTAGTAACTTTATTTGCTCAAGTCTTTCTAAGCGCTCCTTCAGTTCTGCCCAGAGCCTTATGTGAACGTAGGACTTACATACAGGTCTTCGCCACGCCTGGATAAATGACATGTATATCTAGGTATACAAAATCACGCAGGTGGGTTTGGATTCTTACAAGAGCTTTCTGTTGGATGTAAGTGTTTTTCTTAGTTCTGTGATGCTGGTACCATCCACAGAAGAGCCTCATACTCTGGGAAGGTGAGGCATTGACTCAGAAACAGAAAATGACAAGTGGTAATTCCACTCATTTAAGAGTGAAGGCTTTTTGTTCATTAAACGGTTAAAAATTCAGGGAAACTTCTGCATTTGTAACATAACTTTGAACCTTGCCAGTTGGCTTCATTTTCCATATCTTTGTAAATGACTATGTGTAGGATCAACAAAAAATTCAGGGAGTTTTGCTTCTGGATATGGTTTGATTATATTCCCCTTTAAATTGATTAGTTGTTTTGATGTTTGGTAAACATGGCCTATAGCTTATATTTAAATTCAACACAGCTTGTAGTAAGCACACAGACATGACTTTTAAAGGATAATAATATGGCCCAAACAACAACAGCACTCAGTCAAGAACTAAACATCTCTTGCATCAAAACACTTGTGTCTAGGTAGTGGTCTCTGTGGTCTAGAATTATGACCTTTATAGAGCAAGCTCAGACTGGATGAGGAAAACTCACCTGGAGGTTGGCGTTGTCGTACTTCACTTGGGCACAGCGCTCTAACACTCCCATGTGTTAGGGAGAGAAGGAGCTGAACCATTCTCGGAAGTTCTATCTAACACGGCTGTGGCTTCTTTCCACTTTCCTTACCTCTTTGTGGGGCATTGTGTCATTCTAGGTTCCACCGTTTGGCATCCCGACTGTAAGCAATCTACCAAGACTGAGGAAAAGCTACGGGTAAGGAAACAATTCGAGCTGTAATGCCAGGTGCACTTATTGGCCATCTGTGTCACAGTCGCTACTTTTCAGGGCTGGAGTTTTGGGGAAATTACTTTTTCATGACTTTTTTCGCCCCTCAATAACAGACCAAGTTGAAAGACCATTTAGCCAGGGAAGGAAGTTCCCTTCCCTCCTTTGTTAGATCGATTGTGGCTTTTATTCCAAATGCATGTGTTGGAGAAAGTAAGCCTTGCCTCACTAGTCAGGTTTTGTAGGAAAGCATTCAAGGGAAAATCAAACCATACCCATGTGAAAAAAATAATTAATCCAGTTCTAGGTCCAACATCTAGTGACCTCACCAGACTTTTTTGTGCTTCAGTCCATAATGTACCACCTCAACCCAAAGTGCATCCACGCTCAGCTCTTGGTACATTTTACTGACCTCTTAAGTCCAAATTCATCAAGTAGCCTCTATCTCCGGAAGCTGACGGCTTGTCAGATAAAACCTTTGGGGAAATAATGATGAGCCCAGAAGTGTCAGTGTGAATAAGCATCCTAGATGGTTTTGTAATTTAACTCGTAGGTAACATCAAAATGGTTTGGTAACTATCCCTGAACAGTAAGCACATGGGCAAAAGGGTAGGCTCTCTTCATCTCTCACTTCTAAAACCTTCGCCTGGCCTTACTCAAGCCTGACAGCACCTCCAGGTGACACTATTTTATCTGTTTCCGAAGCAAAGAGCTGTACACACATGTAAGTCATTATCATCATCTGTGGCCTATTCGGTGCCCTTAGTTTTTCTCCTCGACTGTGAAATATTTCCTGAGCAATAATCAGACTGGGTCCCAGTCCACAGCCTCTCGGTTTAGCTAACCCTTGGAAAAACTAGTTTGTGCTTTGCTTAGCATCTCAGGGAAAACAATGGCCTGAATTTATTTTGGAAGCCAGACTCTATACAGTGTGGTATCAGGTCTTCCTGAACTGCCATTAATAGGCATAAGCAGCTGTGTATTGTAACCCTATCAGCATCATACTTTTATGGAGAAGGGGAAAAAAAAAACTTTTCCCAGAGTAACTGAGTAAAAACCAGACAAATTGAAAAGGAATTTGTCCACCAATGCCAGGATGGTTTTGGCATCTGTTTCTACATAACAACTCCAACTTGAGCACGTGCGTGTAACCCTCAGGTCCACCTGCCAGGCAGGTGCCTACCGAACGGTCACCCATGTTGGGCACCAGAATCTGTGCTTTGGAAACAGGTTATCTTTACAAAATCCTAGAACATTAAAGATAGTTATTGTCACTTTTATCATAAGAATGTAAAATTCATAGCATGTTTTGGGGCTGCTGCCCAGAAACCACCCAAGTAGTTAGTGACTTATACCCTCTTTGTAGTGTTGTCCTCAGTTTTTTGAATAATCATTTTCACTTCATCCCTGATGAAATCTTTTGGGAGATGAGGAGAATGTTAATGAGACCAGAGTACATGGAATGTATGTCTTTGCTCTGTAAGGATTGCTTGAGTTTGCAGATAATGTTGCTAAAATGATATTTAAAAAAAAAAAAAGAAAGAAAGAAAAAGAAAAAACACTCTTGATTGCATCTTGATAGAACTCTCTGGATAAGCTTATGAAAACAACTAGTGAAATACTTCTACTCATTCTGGCCAAGAAGAGCTATTCATTTTTTTTTCCTTGAGTAAAGTTTTCCAGAAAATTCCAAAACTTCTCTCCTAAAGCCAACATTCAACCACTTGGGCGGTCAGGCCAGCCCTCAGCTCGCTCACCTTTGGGAAGCCCAGTAGTGTGAAGGATGGAGCACTCCAGAGGGGAGGAGGTCCCTGCGTACCCTGAGTGGGGTATGTCCTGGTATTGTTGGGGCTTAAAGGGGAATCAGTTTTTGGATAAGGAAGTAAACGTTGGAGTCTCTTAAGGGCTTGTCTACAAATCACAGACCTTGAGCCAAGATTTCCAAGCATTTCTAAGGGTGTCACATCAGTGCAGTTACCATAGCAAAATGAAAATGTTTTAAGACTCTTTCTGCAGCCCCACTGAGTAATTCACATTCTTGGTATTTAAGAACTCACAGAGCATTTGTGATGACAGATTCTTAAAGACATCTCTCAATGGCTTCACTAGCTTCTTACTTTTCATACGAAAAAATGTCTAAGCCGAAATAAATGGAAAGAAATCATGGGAAGTTAGAATGTAGGTAAATAAACTGTAACTTGAAGATCAGTTCCCCCCCCACACACACACACCAACTATAAAGTGATACCACTTGATGTTTACTATCAAATTTGTTTTCCCAAAGGTTTTGTGTTGTGTTGTTTTTTTTGTGCAGTGTTTCTAAACAGGATATTTCTTTGTCCATTCTTCCCTTTTTTCATGTTTTGTGGCAGCTGCCAAACATTCATCGTTCTTCATCCGATTTCTTTTATCCCAAAAGTCTGATCCGACGCACAGGACGGCCTCCGTCTCTGCAGGTTGGCGCTGTGTCTAGGTCAAGGCTTAGAGCCGCTGTCCTGGCCCCAGGCTTCTGTTGCTTTTCATCCCCATCCTGCTCGCCCCACATAACTCCTCCGGCTCCTGCAGAGGCAGATGCTTCTTCTCACCCCACGGAGTGCATCTCACATTCTGATTCTGGCTGTTTTCTTCTTTCATTTAGAGTACTGGCTAAAGTGTCACCTTCATTAAAGCGGGCACATTAGAAGCTCCCCTTTGGGTCCCGGGTTCACACATTTGTCCATTGAACAAATATTTGCCAGGCGCCCAGGTAGAGTTAGTGCTGGACTGGATGCTGTAGAATAACAGGGAAGACACGTAAGTAATTATAAAATGGTATAAAGGCGTATCACGTAGATCAAGGAATGTCAGATGAGAGAAAGGGTCTCAAGGGGCACTGCCTGGCAAAAGTGGTCTTTGGGTTGAGTTTTGGAGACTGGTTGGATGAGCTCCTATAGAAATGATGAGAACGGGGTGGGACTGGTAAGGGGAATCACAGAAGCATGGAACTAGGGGAACACGATGCTTGGGTAGGGAGTGGTCCATCTCAAGAAGGCAGAAGTGAAGAGGGAAAGGAAATGGGAGACCAGGCACCTACTCTGTAGAAGCCAAAGGATTTAAATGTACTCTATGTGCTCTCCCTAAGAATCCCTGTGAGGTAGCTCTCCTTACTCCCATTTTACAGATGGAGAGACTAAGACCCATCACAGTTATGTAATTTCCCCAGACCACCCCACACACACACATACCCCAACCCCAGTCAGTGGAAGAGCTAAGATTGGAAGCCAAGTCTCTGAGCCCATGACTCATGCTCTTTCCAGTACATCACCAGGTGTAGAGAGAAGAACTTAGAAACACAGAAGGAGAGGGGCACTACGTAACCGCTAGGTTTGCTGGGTTTGGGAAGGAGGGCCGCATGCCCTGCAGGGCTGCACAGAAGCATGGATAAGGCTCAGCCAGCTCTTCAGATGAGCCGTGAGGCAGGAGACTATGCTGCCTGCACATACTTGATCTTCCTTGAGGGTCCCTGAGAACCCACTGAAACCTGTTAAAAGATAATAACTTTCCACAATCCTGTCTATGCCCAGATGGAACCCAGCTTTTAGCTCCACTAACAGTTCAGGGTTCCAACATAGCCCTTCAGTCTGGGCTCTGTGTGTGCACTTTTTTGTGTGCCTGCCAGAATGGCACTGAGGCTCAGAAAGAGTTCGTTAGTCTACTTTTGTGTGTTTTTTTTTATAGGAATTATTTTTTTTTTTTTACAAATAGTTTATTGTCAAATTAGTTTCCACATAACACTCAGTGCTCATCCCCACAAGTGTCCTCCATGCCCATCTCCCCCTCCCCCCACATCCATCAGTCCTCAGTTTTTGTCAGCATTCAAGAGTCTCTCATGGTTTTTACCTTCTTGTATTAAATGGCTTGGGAGATAGTTAGAAGTATGTATTTTAGAGTAGAAAGAAACCTTTTAGACATCAACCCCCTAAGTTTCTTCATCTACAGAAGGAGTTCAGCACACAGCTCCCCAGGCATCAATGTTGTGTTGGTCTCCGATACTGGGTGGTACCCCAACTTGTATTTGTCCTGTGACCTTCATTCTCAAAGTTTCAGCTCCACTGACAGGATTTTCACATGCAGTGAAATTATAGTCTCATGAATCCAGCACAACAGCCAAAGATCGTCCCCACTGCAGATGAGTGCTGCTTAGAGTTAGTACCTCTGTTTGGCAAGAAGTTGCTTTTTCAATAGTTTTGGGGTCTTTTTTTCCCAAAAGTATACTTTATAACTCAAATAGGGTTCTATTTTGTTAGCCTAAGGCTATAGCCAAGTGATGCATTTTCATGACTTGAACAAAAATACCATCATCAAGTGTGAAACTCTTGGTTTGCTCCAGACCCTTAAGTTTTGAAATGGAGAGCATCGTAAGCAGTGGTGGGTTAGAGGAGAGAGAGAATGCTCTGTTTTTAATAACCACTCTCTTCCTAGCCTGTTCAAAAGGGACATCTGATTCCAATTATCCAGCCGTAAATCTCAATGAAGTCAGCTTGAGCTCCATCACAGAAAGTTGTAAACAGCTTGGGACCTGGCAAGGAGACAGGGCATTTGACAAGGTCTCCCTTCACCCATTAGCCATTGAGGAACAGCTCACCAGCACTTTTAAGAAGCCTGGAAACTCCAAGTCAATTCTCAAGTCACACAGATATGTTGATCTTTTAGATGCCTTATACAGGCAACTCATTTTGCCAAATAATATCAAACCTTTTCAGTGCCCCAGTAGGAAATTTACAGGAAGAAAGACATTATTTATAGTCTGCAATTGCTCCTTCTTTCTTCATGCTGAGGTACAAGCAAAAAAAAATGATGAAAATAAAATTACCTGAGAAAAACATATTCCAGTTTTACTTATTTGGAAAAGTTTTATATGAATAGCAAATTTTGTCTTTAGGTAAAACTCAGTACTAACATTTGTAATGTCTGCTATAAGTCATTGTAGACAAAGCACATGATATTCCCAGGACCAAGTTTGTAATAATCTGGAGTGGATCACTTGCTATATTCTTAAAAAGAGCTTCTCTGATGTGCCTTTAGAGACTAAAGCATGGACAGACGGCCGTACAAATGGGCATGAGATTTTTTTTCTTTTGAAACTAACATTCACTATGATAATGTATGCACTTGCAAGCCTGTAATATACCAAACATGTACCGTGTGTGTATATTTTTTTAAAAGAGCTAATTAGAACCTGTACGTTTATCTCAAACAAGGAGATAATGTTGGTTATCATTTTATTAACATCATTACAATACACACTGCCTTATTCCAGGCTTTCACCTTATTCAAATATTTCATTCTTTTTTGGCATGTTTTTATAATTCATCAGTATGTTTAGGGATTATGGTTTATACTAGAAAGATACTGAGGCTCTTGGCCATAGGAAAGGCTGATGACATTTGTGACACTGTCCAGAGAAGGGAATGTGTACCCGTGAGCCCTTCCTGCTTCCTCTGAAACATAAAATTCCTTTCTCCAAAGGAGTTAAGTTCACCCTTTCTTGACTTAGCAGAGAACACTCAATATATGTAGATTTTAAAAGTATTCCTTCTTCTGCAGCTGTTATCACCACCTTGTGTAGTGAACTTGGACAAAACCCCAAGGCAGGTACTGTCAATCACAGCAGTTCTTCGTATAAGGTGGTTATCACCTTATATCAGTAGTTGTACCCAGGCGTCCATAAACCCTTTCCCATCTGGCTGTCAGTTGCGTGTAGTTTCTGTCCCTTCTTAGAGCATGGCTTTGGAGGAATGCAAAGTAGATGAGTAGTTGTTGTGCCCCTGCTCTTGCTGAAAGAGGGGAGGGCAGGGGAAGCCGAGAGCTTTTCCAGCACTCCCTGACCGAGAAGGGACCAGACATTATGGTGGCCCATAATGACAGTAACTGGAAAATATAATTTCTCTGCTCGTTCACCAGGCAGAGCTCTGGTAAGTGTTTTTTAATGATCAGTACCTGAAGAATGATGAGAGCCGGACGGGAACATAAAAAGATGTCTTCAGGGTAATTTTCACTTTGTGATTGTGCCTTCGGAATGGTAGGACAGAGGGACCAAGTCAAGGCATAGAGGAAATATCAGCTGCAAGGTAGTTAGAGGGCTTTTCAAAAAGATTTCATGCAAAAAGCAAAAAGATGTGTATTTACTATAAGTCATCCAATGCAATCGGGTTTTTCTCTTCCCCATTGAAATGAACTACTAGTCTTGTGAGATTTCTCTTGGTTGATTTTTTTTTTTTTTTGAGAAAAATAGAAAACCATTTTGAGATCAAAAGTGAGTCCCTGAACATGTGCTGGGGAAATAAATGTAGGTCACACGGACCCTTTGCTTGCACAGTATGAGTGAGGACAACCACATACAATAGAAGGGTCTTAGTGAAGCTCCTTTCCTCCTGTTGCCAAAATAAGGATTCAATTATTTGCCTAATTTTATTAGAAAAATACTTTGAGACATCACAGCCAGTCTATGATCCTTTCTATATCTACTGTGCCTTCTCCACTTTGCCTTGCCTATTTTTTTCCCCAAAGATGGCATTTAAAAAAGGGGGGTACCTGGGTGACTCAGTTGGTTAAGCGTCCAAAACTTTGGCTCAGGTCATGATCTCATGGTTCGTAGGTTCAAGCCCTGCGTCAGGCTCTGTGCTGACAGCTAGCTCAGAGCCTGGAGCCTGCTTCAGATTCTGTATCTCCCTCCCTCTCTGGCCCTCCCCTGCTCACACTGTCTTTCTCTCTCTCTCTCTCTCTCTCCTCTCTCTCAGAAATACAAAAAAAAAAAAAAAAACAACTGAATTTTCCCACTGTGCTTTCAAGTTGGGTTTTTCCATATGGCATGAAGGAAAAGGTGATTAAAAGAAAATAAGTAAATTGCATCAGTTTCTAATAGCTTAATCACAGATCCTGTTTCCTTCCTCTGTAGAACAGAAATGAGCATACCTTTGAGGATAAACATTTGAAATTACCTTCATTTATAATACAGCTCACTCTGGAACAGCATATGTCTGAACTGCATGGATGCACTCATACAATTTTTTTCTTCTTTTCTTTTAATGTATAACTACGCTGCGGTGCTGTAAATGTATTTTCTCTTCCTTGGGATTTTCTTAATTACATTTCTTTACTCTAGCTTTCTTGTAAGAATACAGTATGTGATACATATAACATACAAAATGTGTGGTATTTAACTGTTTATGTTCTCAATAAGACTTCCTGTAGGCTATTGGTAATTAAGTTTTGGAGGAGTCAAAAACTACACGTGGATTTTCCACCACACAGTGAGTCGATGCTGCTAACCTGTGCACTCTTCAAGGGAGAGCTATCTAGGCAAGAGAGTACTTTAGTTCGTCCTAACTCTCATAGAGGTTTACAAAGCCTGCTGACCCATTGGGTTATTGTTTAGTAATTACTGGGTCACAGTTGTTAACGGGAATGTCAGAATGGGTTGAAATAGTAATGTAGGTTAAATAATTGCATATAAGGATCATCTGTGGAAATGGGGATCCTCAGTAAAACTTGGTTCTAGCCCAGCATGGTGACCTGGTAAAGAAGAAACAGTTCGTGGGACTTGAGAGCAGAAGAGCATGGCAGTTATGTTGTTGCTTTTCAGGTTAAATGAGTTTCAATTGGAGTAGATTTGGGCTGCTATATTGGAAGATAGCTGTATGCCTTTTGAAGCTGTCTTGGTCATCAGAGATGCCCAGCAAGTTATTTATTGATTAATCAGGGAGCAAAATATAGCTGAAAGAATAAAAGGGTTTCTTTTTTTGTTAAAATTTTTTAACATTTATTTTTTTTTGAGAGACAGAGACAGAGCACAAGTGAGGGAGGGGCAGAAAGTGAGAGGGAGACACAGAATCCGAAGCAGCTCCAGGCTGTGAGCTGTCGGCACAGAGCCTGACACGGGACTCGAACTCATTAACTGTGAGATTATGACCTGAGCCAAAATTGGACACAACTGACTGAGGCACACAGGTGCCCTAAAAGGGTTTCTTTTAATAATAAGGGTCTTCTTTTATTTTTATTTATTTATTTATTTATTTTTCTAGGAAAGAGAGAGAGACAGCATGAGCAGGGGAGGGTCAGAGAGAGAGGGAGTCACAGAATCTGAAGCAGGCTCCAGGCTCTGAGCTGGCAGTCAGCACAGAGCCCGACGCGGGGCTCGAACCCACGAACCGCGAGACCATGACCTAAGCGAAAGTCGGACGCTTAACCGACTAAGCCACCCAGGTGCCCCTAAGGATCTTCTTTTAAAACATTTAACATGTTTCAAATTCTAGATATTTAGCATTGAAGTGGAAAATTCCAAATATGTAAGATTAAAACAGACCCCCCCCCATAAAAACACCCAAAATAATAGTTCAGTTTTAAAAAGTAATTTTATTATCTTCGTAAAGGAGGTACCGCTAACCTCCGGTGGTGGAGCATGTACACTTCAGGAGCCATTAGGAACTGTGGCAGAGAAGCAAGAATCCTCGAGGGCTGTTTAAGCCTTGAGCATTGTTGAAGAGGCAGCAAACCAGGAACCATTCTGGCAGCTAAGATAGGCCTGTGCAAGGTCTTTGCCATCAGGCACAGGAAGGGCATTGATTGCTAAACCTGAGGCCTAAGCAAGCAGTCACTGTCTCAGAAGGATATACGGTCACTGCACAGAGCTCTCACAAAGGGGAAAGGCAATTGTCAATTTGATTGTCGTCCTACATACTGTGATACATTCACACATCTAAGTTCTGATGGGAAGGCATGCAAGCGCAGTAGCTGTAGAGAGCTCTAGAAACACCTAGTCCACATAGCTCACATTTGAAAGGACTGTTCTGTCATGAAGAGGAAAACAGGTGGTGCTCTCTTTCCCTATGTGAGATTAACAGAATTTAGGAAATCCAGTCTAATGTCCGATGTCTGGAAAATGCTGAAAATAGGTACTTGCCATATGGTGGGCGAGGGGTTTGAAGCTTTCTAGGTATTGATTCCTTTGTCCCTATGTTAGGTGTTAGTACCCTCTTCTCCATTCTATAAATGAGAAGCTGAAGCTCAAGAAAGTCCCAAAGAAAAGAGAGAGAGAAAGTGAGAAAGGAAAGTAAAAGGAAAATTCCTATTCTGCCCAACAACTAGGAGAGCTGGATTTGAACCAAATTACTTGATCCCAAACCAGCCTTTTCACCCCCCTACACTATACTAGGGTTGTGTTTTATCCCACTGTTTCATTTTAGATGGGAAAACAGAAGGAAGAAGGGCCATTGTAAGAAAATAAGGATGTAACTCAACCCATAAGCAAGATTGCTATAGAAATAGAGTTTACAGTAAGGTTAGGAAACCAGAATAAAGCAAAAAGCAGCAACAGTAAATGCAATGAAACAAGGAGAAATTTCTGCACCTCCAAGAGACATCTTGAGTGTTTCCCAGTGCTGAATGGTCGGAAGGTACTCATGGAAGATTGATCTCTCCACAAGAGGCAAGGCATCCTTGTATTTAGTGAATAGCTGAACTGATTTTGAACACTCTGACTATAAAAATCTGAAATATTTATTTTAGAGTCAGAGAACCCAGGGCAGGTGTATGCAGAGTGAGGGTGGTTCAGATCTGAAAACCTTAAAGAATGAAATGGGACCTGACCGGAATTCAGATTGACCGATAACTCTTAAAACCCTTAGCTCCGCCCTTAGCTCCGCCATGTTACTGGTGCAAAGGTACCAACTGAATGCTTCATAGGGAGCCTGTGTAACTCACACTCTAATCTGGTGAAGAAGGAGGTAAAGAGAGCCTGAATGGAAACAAGCTGGTTCAGCCAAGGGACCTTTTCCTTCCACGGAGTTCCTCATCCCAGGAAGAGAGCATTACAGACCCTGTCCTGGGCATGTGTTCATGTGACTTTCCAGTTACATTCCTGTCCGCATGCGCAGCACACAAGGGAACTTTACAGACCCTGTCCTGGGCATGTGTTCATGTGACTTTCCAGTTACATTCCTGTCCGCATGCGCAGCATACAAGGGAACTAAATGCCTCAGAGCCACCCCCAGGTGCATCACTACAGAAAGTTAGAAAGTATCCCCTGACTCGTATTTGGCAAAAATAAGGTGAGTGACATGGGAGAGACCCCAAAGGTCCATGTGTTCTTTGGCTGTTCACACTATGTCCCAACTGCTTGTTAGTGAAAACAAAACTTTGTCATAGCAACGCCAGGAACCAAAGATGTCTGGCTGTCCTGTATGACATCCACCCTGCCTGATCACACCCCACCATGGTGAGTCACGGCAGGGCTCCTCTGGAGCTAATGGCAATAAAAGCATTTTCAGTTGGCCGGCACTCACTTCTGCTAGTTGATCTCAATCTGTTTTTTTTGTTTTTTTTTTTGTTTTGTTTTTTTTTAATTTTCTCCTCGTCTGTCCCATAGCTGTGTTAATGGGAAATAAAGGGTCACGTTCACCTTACAGTATGGGAGGGAGGGGTTGTAGTGCAGGGGCCAAGAGCTTGGGCTCCATCTCTAGGGTGTCTGGCTTCAAGTCCAGACACTTGAGTGCTTGTGCGGCTTGGAGCATGCATACTTCTTCCTCATCTGTAGACCAGATGTCTTCCTCAAGGGGTTATTGAGGAGATTGAAGGGAGATCAAGCCTGAGAAACGTTTTGCACGGAGCCTGCCACATAGTAAGCAAACGACACACGTTAGCTCCCGTTAATATTCTTGGGCTGTTACTTACCAGGTTTCATTCTGATACTGAGTTGGCGTATCTTCCCTCCTGGCCACTTGAAGCTGAAGGGCTACCTGTAGTGAATAGTTACCCCACAGAGAGGCACCCTGGCTCAACTTTATTAAGGGGTGGCCTCTCTTTTTAAAGAAGGGCTACACTTTGGTTGTATCACCCCTTACATTTCATTGGGAAACAGGTCGAAGAATTGAGCTTTTTGAATAGTGTTATTATGTGAATCCTTCCTTTCTCCATATAGTCAGAATTGAGAATTTTCTCGTACTGAGATATGCACGTGATTAGAAAATTTAAGTCTAGGAGGAAGGTAGTTGTGTGTGGCAGGTTTTGGGGAAGAGACCAGAAGCAGCGATTCTGCCACAGCTCCACTGTGCACAGCGTGATCCCTCCAACCCCTCCTCCACCCTGTGTGTCTCAAAGACATGAAACAATACTTTACACCCCTCAAGTGAATTCCGGTAGAGTCTGATCACTGCCTGACTTGAATTGGCCGGGTGGGTTTGCTCTCATTATTTCAGATGTGAATTACGTAGTGATGCCACATCCTTATTTTTAGAGGAGGTTTTTGGCTCAGTTACATTCATGTTCAAGGTGCCAGATATCAGTAGAAGCAGTAACAAAGAGGAAAGATCCTATTCCTAACGTAGAACTGACAAAATCTCCTCTCCAAGCAATACCTGTATGGAGGAGAGTGAGTCTTTCAATTGAGACTAGGCCTTGGGTTTTCTTTGCAGAGGTTTCCAGAATGTGCCAGGCAGGGTGCGAGGCAGCTAACCCTACTTTATACATTTCCGCCCACTGCCATCACTGCCACTCACTCTCAGGGTCCTCGAGGCATATGTTACAAAGTCTGGCTGCTTGTCTCTTTCTGAGTGGCCAACCACAAACCTTACCTCAGTGACTCAGTGACTCTATGTGGGGATAGCCTCATGTCACGTAATTAACATTGAGTCAATTATCCACGAAGTGAGTGTTTACCAACAGTAAATTCTAGCTCATTCCCTCAACAAATGTCCATGCCTTCTACTTACCTACATGAACATCAGGCGTATACAGTGGTGAAAAATTAAATCCTGTGAGAGCAGAAGTGGTAACTAAAGTTTGCAACGATAATACACATGATGCAGAAAAACAGCCAACAGTAGACATGGGATTTACGAATTGTATTCATGGAGGAAATTTATGAATGACCCTGAGAGAAAATAAGGGTAACCATTCTGGATTGAGAGATCAGAGAGGGCTTCTTTGAGGAGGTGATATGTAAAGCCAAGACTGAAGGCGGAAAAAAATACCAGTAACATTGGGGATCAGAGCATTTCAGGCAGAGCTGGGATGAGAGCCCTGAAGCAGGGATGTGCACCGTGTTCCATGAGTGATGTCGGGTAGTGAGAAGGGGGAGAGGAAGGCAGGGCAAAACCCCGAGGCCCTGGGAGTTGTGACTTTATTCTAAGGGGTCGCTGGTGCCAAAAACAGGCTAGGAGCCATCTAAACTCTGTTCTTTTTTTTTTTTTTTAATTTTTTTTTTATTTTTAGGAGAGAGAGACAGCGCGGGCAGGGGAGGGTCAGAGAGAGAGGGAGTCACAGACTGAAACAGGCTCCAGGCTCTGAGCCGGCAGTCAGCACAGAGCCCGACGCGGCCCGAACCCACCAACCGCGAGATCATGACCTAAGCGAAAGTCGGACGCTTAACCGACTAAGCCACCCAGGCGCCCCTAAACTCTGTTCTTAAAAGACCTCTCTGGCCCTTGGGCTCCAGGGGATTTGAAGAGAGCAAGAACAAAGGCAGGAAACCTGCAGAGAAGGTCATTGCAGTGGTCTGGTGATGGGGGCTGGGATCGTGGCCACAGAGGTAAAGGGAAATGTGTGTGACGGTAGAGCCAGAAGGTTTTGGAGGGGACTGGGAAGAGACGGTAAAAAGAAGAAAAGTCCCCAAATGCATTTTCAAGGCTGATCGCACAGCCAGTTCTCCTTTCTCATTCTTTCTAGGTTATATTTTCCCTTCATCAGAATAGTCACAAGTCTTTTTTTAGCCAGCTTCGTTTTCAGTAAACGCTAGGGACACAGGCCAGTGTTGATTCTGAAGCCATGGTCTGAAATCTGACAAGGCACCGTTTATTTTACAGCCCACCAGGACTTCCTCTGAAAGCATTTACTCTAGACCAGGCTCCAGTATTCCTGGGTCTCCAGGTCATACTATCTACGTAAGTATTTACTTCTGGAAAAGATACTTCCGGGATAGGTAAAGGAGCAGATTGTGATAGTGGAGGGGTGATCCAAAATAGAATAATTGGAAATGACTTCTATTTCTGTTATGAGATCCGGTTTTCATTTTTGAAGATCAGCCTTCTCAACCATGTCTTCCTTCGGGTAATTAAATGGATATGCCAATGTAGCCATTGATGTCAGTGACCCATAAAATGCAATAAAGCTATGTAGGACTAAAACGTGCTGTGCCTAACTGGGATATAGATACTCGGGGATTAATTATACATTTCAGAATGCTGATACTGAGTATTCTTAAATTCTGCCACAAAGGTATTTAAATATTTAGTTTATCAAATATGCAGTTCTTGTTTTTAGCCATCTGGGAGGATTTTTTTGACCATCTGTTTGAGCTCTTCCATCTCTGTAATAAATTTAGGAAAATTATCCTGAAGGTTTTTAGGCTTTTCTACTTGGTTTATTCTACGAAGACTTTTTCCTAAGCTTTTAATGACTTTTTAAAAATATGGTATAAATCAGCAACTTTCTAAAGCAAAATGCCTTTGGTTTTAAAACTAAGCAAAATGTTATGATTTTTGTTTATTTTTAAGGTCTTCACCTTTTGTGCAGGACATGAAATAACACTTAACAATAGTTCCCCAGAGAAAATCCTGAAGAACAATTTTTCTTTCTGTTTAACTTTGCCAGGCGAAAGTGGACAATGAAATCCTGGATTATAAGGATTTAGCAGCCATTCCCAAGGTCAAGGCAATATACGATATTGAACGTCCAGATCTTATTACCTATGAGCCTTTCTACACTTCGGGCTATGAGGACAAACAGGAGAGGCAGAGCCTGGGAGAGGTAATAAATTCTAGAAGCTGTGAGTTATACATCTTCACTTTTGTCACATGTGTAAGAACTAATTGGAATCCAAAAAAGGCCAAGGATCCTTTGGACTGCCTACTATTTGCAGGCTTCCCTACTACGTGCTTTGAGGTACTCAGGAGCCTAACACACCATCCCTGGGCTCGGGAGGTGACAGGGGGGTGAAAGAGTAGACCAACCAGAGAAAATAACAGTGAAGGTTGAACCAGCATTAGCACCAGGTTGTGGGATAGCAGAGCGGGCATACTGGGAAGGAAGTCCATGTTGTCAGGGGAGAATCTGAGCTGGGCAGAGGGGATAATGGAGGGAGAGTGTTCTGGGGTCTTGATCTGGGGGCAGACTGAAGTCTCTTCATGGGGATCATGAGGAAAGAGAACATACATCCTGAATCATGACAGCTACAATCCGCAGCATCTTAGAATAGTTAGAATGTGCGAGAACAGAAAGAGTAGAGAGGTGGCGTCCACAGAATGGCATAACCATGTGAACCCATGTTCTGGAATCAAACTACCTGTGCTGAACCTGGGAGCTCCCATATTCTGCTTGTATGACTTTGGCTATGTGACAACCATTCCAACCCCTAGTTTGTTCATCTGTAAAGGAGGATGACAGAATTCACCTAATAGGATGTTCGTAAAGATTAAATAAACTGTCTGTTAAAAGCTACTATCTATATAATATCTAGATAACTTATTATCTATTAAAACTAATCTGTATAAACTAATCTGTTAAACCACTTAGCAGAGTCAGACTCATGGTAAATGTTCAGCAAATGACAGCTGCTACCGTGGTCGTTACCTGTCCCCTTAAGGTTTATTAACACTCTCCCAACATCAATGGTCCAGAGCCTGGAGTGCAACCTCTCAGCCCCTTGAGGTCCTTCCCATCCCTTCCCAGGGCAGGGGGCTCCCTGCTGTCACCTCCTACCTGGGTCCTGAGGGCTCTGGTCTATTTCCTCTGGCATGTTCAACTTGATCTAAACTTTTTTTCCCTTTTTATTTTTAAAATGGGAATCATCTATAGACTTTTTTTTTCTTTTTTTTTTTTTTTAATTTTTTTAATGTTTTATTTATTTCTAGGAGAGAGAGAGAGACAGCGTGAGCAGGGAAGGGTCAGAGAGAGAGGGAGTCACAGACTGAAACAGGCTCCAGGCTCTGAGCTGGCAGTCAGCACAGAGCCCGACGCGGCCCGAACCCACAAACCGCAAGATCATGACCTAAGCGAAAGTCGGACGCTTAACTGACTAAGCCACCCAGGCGCCCCCTATAGACTTTTTTGAGCCCAGTCAGAGAGATGTTCCCCAGGTATTGAACTGAAATTAGCTGTTCAAAGTTAAAACAGACTGTACACTATTTAACAGCACACAGCGCTTTGAGATCTTAGATGAAAAAAAAAAAAAGCCATGGAAACATGGTGATTCTGTTTAATTTGTTCTCAATCATATACATATAGAATATTTGTTTTGTAACGATGCTAATATTTATTCACAACTGTAAGATATGTTGTTCTTTTTGTTTATTTTTCCTTGTGGGATTTATTCCAGAGCATAGCTCTGTGTTGAAATGGCCGTTGGACAGGATGGATATCCATTTTCATGTAGTGCCGCCTAGTGGTCACATGTCTGTCACTGCACCTGAAGCTGTTCAAACGCAGGTTGATTGGCCTGGGTTGTTCAGTTCCCGCTGGGCCCTGGAGAGTTGCATAGGAGGATGAAAGAAAAAGGAAAGTTCCTGAACAGAGTGCGCAGGGGCTGGTCCTGGAGCAAGTGGATGCGAAATTTCTAATATTCAAGTCAGATAAATGGGGGGAGCTGAGTCGTTTACGGTGTTTTAGGGTCGAGGGGAGGGGCAGTGTATTTCCCAGTGGCTCCGTTTTGAGCACCAAAATATCAAGCACTGAAGTTTGGGCCCTGAAGTGAACATTTCAGGGTTTCAAGTCAGACTCTGATATTTACTAACAATACGACTTTGGGAAAAATGCGTATTTCAGTCTCATCTGTAAACTCAAGACAGTAATACCTACCTCAGAGGTTTCTGTGAGAATTAAGTGAAATATTTTGATTAGAACAGTACCCAGCACTTAAGTGCTCAATAAAAACACTGGCTTCTCTCATAATGGAGGTCTCAGCATCGATACCGTCATAACCTAGGGTGATGACCTGGGCGTTTCTCTGAGGACAGAATCTCGGTGGGAAGAGCCCCCAGATCAGAAAGCAGATATATTTATGAACTCTTCTCCAGTGAATGCATCTTGCAACTTAGAAAACTTTACAAGCTATGTGATTGTTTATTCCTTTAGTCATTAACACGTGTCCCAAAGAATCCCCTTAGGGCCCCTGGGTGGCTCAGTCGTTAAGCGTCCAACTTCAGCTCAGGTCATGATCTCACGGTTCATGAGTTCAAGTCCCGTGTTGGGCTCTGCGCCGACAGCTCAGAGCCTGGAGCCTGCTTCAGATTCTGTGTCTCCCTCTCTCTGCCCTCCCCCACTCATTCTCTCTCTCTCTCTTAAGAATAAATAAATTTTTTTTTTAATTTTTAAAAAAAGAATCCCTATATTGCCAGTTTAGAAACACCAGAGGAATAAGTTTGATGTTCTGTGTAGCCATTGTGCCTTCAGAAGGCATGAGAAGGGCGGACCCAGAAGCCTCTGTCAGCAAGGTCAGGCGCGCTCCTGCCCTCACAAAGCCCATCTTCACCCAGTTAAGATGCCCCGGGGATAGGCTGTAGCTGCAGCCAAGACCACAGGCCTTGAGAAATCTGCAGTGCAAGGGAGCCCGGAAGCTTCTACTGATGGGCGGTAAGGGGCAAATTCTGAAGCTGAGAAATCCACCACTGGACGTGTTCTTCAGAATGCTTCATTTACATTCCGTTCACTTTGAATACTTTTTTTGCATTTTAATTGTAAACATTTCATTCGTTCACTTAGGAAATATTTGTTGAGCACCTAATATGCGCCAGCAGCTGCTCTAGTTCCCGGGATACTTTGTTGTAAAGGAGCAGAGAGTTCTCGCCCTCATGGAGTCTGCAGCGGAATGTGGGAGACAGACAGTAAACAGATACATAATACGGTTTTACAGGGTAGAGTGCTAGACAGAAAATGAAGCAGAGTAAGGAAAAAGCATGTGGGGCTGGCTTGGTCCTTGATTTTTATTTTGTTTTTCTTATGTCTTTATTTAATTTGAGAGGGAGAGAGAGAGCAGGAGAGGGGGAGACACAGAGTCTGAAGCAGGCTCCAGGCTCTGAGCTGTCAGCACAGAGTCCGGTGTGGGGCTCGAACCCACAGACTGTGAGATCATGACCTGAGCCGAAGTCGGACACTTAACCAACTAAGCCACCCAGGCGCCCCTGGCCTGGTCCTTGAAATAGGAGAGTCAGAAGGCACTGTGTGGCACCACTTGTGAGTTGAGACCTCACTGAAGAAGAGAGGGAGCCCTACAGGTGTCCAAATGAAAAAAAAAAAACACTGCTGACAGAAAGCACAGCAAGTGCAAAGACCCTGAGGTCAGGGAGGGTTTGGTCTGCGGATTGCCCCGAGGATGCCTGTGTGCTTGGAAGGATGGAAGCCAGAAGGCGACCAATGGTGAGGTTGGCAAGCCCACCAGGGCCGGATGCCATGGACCTGGTCATCACTGGCCCGTTAGCAAACAATTTTACGTGATTGCCATGGTTAGACTTCCATCGACAGCCATGTTTACGAAATTCCGTGTTTCACCAGACACTGTAACTCATAGTAGTAAACGGCATAGTTTGAGCATAGCGGGGAAGTGTGTGTAGCTTAAACATCTAAAGCATGAGAACGTATTTATCAGAAGCCACACTTCTTAGGGAGGGATGTGTGCCAGCCTCCTAGAATCTTGGTTTTCATGTCCCTGTCTTAGCCCCATGCTCAACTCACTCAACTGAAAGAGAGGATGGGCAAGGGGAGCTGGCACTGGAGTTGGAAGCCACCTCTTTCCAGATGATTCTGATAAACAACTAATGAAACTGATAATGAATTAACACACGTTGTGACTTTAAATTCTCTCTCATTCTTCTAGTCCCCAAGGACTTTATCTCCTACTCCGTCAGCAGAAGTAAGTGCCATTTTTGAAAATTATCATGGGTGGGATTTGGGGAGTTCCTTGGACTTTTCCTAGACTGGAATTCTTGAAGAAGGACATTCAACAAAACAACAACAGAAACATCGTGTGTCAAATACTAGTGGTGATATATTATTCCACTGAATTGATACGACTAATTCACTTGATTATTCCCTGATGGGTTGAGAAAGTTTTATCTTTGTAAGCGGTGGTATGATAAATATCTTTGGGCAAACTTTTCCATATGACGATCCCACTTTATTTTTTCTTGGGATATGTTTCGCAAAGTGGGAAGTAGAATTTCCTGGGTTTGAGGCTGCCACCAGCTTATTCTCTGGTAAACTCAACTTAAAATGTCACCAGGTCAATGTTATGGACAGTGTGGGTTGGTGGTCAGAACAGGGAGGCTGGTCCTGAAGGGGGCTCTGCCTGTATGAGCTACACATCTACACAGTGGTCTCCTACCTGCTCTGAAACAGTCTGCATTTGTGGAGAAGGGAGGTCAGACCTTGTGTTGGACCTTCCTTGTTACACAAATCAGATGAAATGATGTACATGAACACGCTTTGTAAAACTGAAAAGCACAGTATAAACTTGGCCGTTGGAGACTGTCTTTTCCCAGAGCTCTCTCAACACTGGAATTTATCATTTTACCTCTTAAAATTTGGCCCGATGCAAGTACTACTGGTTCCAAACAAAGTGCATTCACCACAGAATGCTCCTTTGCATACGTCTTTAAGGATATGGCCCTAAAATGTGTACATGAACAGGTGGACATGAGAGTTCCCGGGCAATGTCTGCAGAACGTGACTTCCCTTGGACCTGATGCTAGCGTGAATGTATGTCTGACACTCCCGCTTTCCCGTACTCTCTCTCCAGGGCTACCAGGATGCTCGGGACCGGGTGATCCACCGGTCCACCAGCCAGGGCTCCATCAACTCCCCCGTCTACAGCCGCCACAGCTATACTCCAACCACGTCTCGCTCTCCCCAGCATTTTCACAGACCTGGTAAGGGCACCTGTTCCCGAAATCCACTCTGTGTGATAGTCTGTGCTGCTGTGTGATTGTGATTTTCTTTTCCCCACCGCTGACAGCGCGGTAAAAATCTAGCTGCCAAATAGATCTCCCCTTTCCCCAGAAAAAGGAAAAAAATTGATAACCCAACTACAATTTGTGTTATTTTATGGTTCTATTCATTATGCTTTATTAAATAATTACAGTTTGACAAGGAACAACAGGAAGCGAGTCTTTTTTAAAAATATTTTTAGACTTGAAGAAAATCCCACCACTTTGAGACTTAAAATGGAGATTCCCAAAATAATTTGATGTTCCTTTTAGGCACATCAGCCTCATCTAAAATCCAGCATTAGCCATTTGTTGGTGGGTTTATTGTGTTTCCCTGATCCAGGCACACGGTGTTACTAAGCATGCTTGGTTAAGCACCTTCTAGAGGGAAGTATTACATGCAACCTCAGGGTTGTATTTTGATAACTTTTCAGATCCATTCCAGCCCATAGATTTTGGACCAGACTTAGAAAACAGAAAAACAGTGTAGAGACGTAGTGTGCTAGAGAGTATCAAATAATAGTGGACTCCAGGTGACCACGTGTACACAGTGCAGTCCCTGTGACTATCGGTGGGTGTTGCGGGTGTGGAACAGAAGAATGGAGATCCCAGCACAGATCCTGGGTTCCCTGGGAAGTAGATTCCCACAGAGAGGCTCTGGCCTTCTAAACAAACTTGGTGGCAGCATACATCTCCAAAGACTTCATTTTAAGCTTCTTGTTCTGCACAGACTTTTGAGAACAGACTCATATGCTAGCCTATTTTATAAAATAAAACCAGAGGAAATGAATAGAATATAAAAAAGGCTGCAACCTTTTCCTTAAAACCATAGATTTAATGCTCATACAGGATTGAATTTTTAGTATATGATTCTTTAATAATGTATAGTTTCCCCAGGGCCATAAATACCTGGTATTTGTAGAGTTATGTTACATGAGAATTTTTCAGGAAATGGATTCTTTTTTTTTTTTTTTTTTCATATACAGCTATATTCATTTCATTCGTGCCCTGGACCTGGGTCTGGATTTAAGCCCTTGTCTACATGGGGGACCAGACATCCTCTGTGTGACTACCCCTCCTTATAGGCATATGCTGAGGTCACTGAGGCCATGGCCGTGACCTTGTCAGGATGACGTGGGGCTACAGGGAAATCATTGTTCCATAGGCTGCCAAATAGCAAGGGGGTGGTCAGCCTGGGAAGTTATTTCCCTAGAAGATCATGTCATCGTTGAGCACTGAAAGTGTTTGTCTGTTCCAGCCATGGTTCTGATGCCCGCAGCCTTTAGGACATTTCCCATTGTAAGTGCCCTTCCTCCTCCTCACAATCCGACTCTTAGGGCTTACAGTTATTTTTTCAAGATCTATCCTTGTCAAGTGGAGTTGGCGGGGTGCTGACCGCAGAGTTGTGGTTGGCATAGGACACCTCTGATTATCCACTCCGTGGGTTCCAGAAGCCAGGTGGTGGGGCACGCCCCCCAGGGCCGGGTTTGGTTTCAGTGGTCCATTCTCCTTCCAAGATCAGGAAGCTGCCAGTCCCCTAGTGCTGGCACCACACAGCTCTCGGGATCACCAGTAGCTCTTTGCCACCTGGAGAGCACAAAGGGGCCCTCCCTCTCCGCAGGCAGAATAAAATTAAACTTCTAGTGGGAGAGGTCTGCAGCTTTAAACAAACAAACAAAGGATCTGACCCTTACAGATAAGTACTTTTCAATGTTCTCAAAATGATTGTCTTTTTTTTTTTTACATGTGTGTCAGGGGGTTCTGTTTTGCCAGGTGTTTTTTTAAAAGCAGCCATTTCTGAGTCTAAGTGACACACCCGTGCTGGCCTGACAGTAAGGTGTCATCCTGACAGAGAATGCCCCGGTGGCCATTCCTTCGCATAAAGCCATTTATTCGCAGAGAGTAACTCTGTTCCAACCTGAACCTATTTGCACATCCTCCCCACTTTGCCTGACCCTTAGCCGGTGCGTTCTTAACCCTTTTTCCTTCCTCCTTTTTCAGACTCCTGATTAACGGTCTTTATTTTCGCCCCCACTCCCCCCCCCTCGGAACGATGATGGTGTCCCTGCTCCTGTGTTAATTTCTGTTCTTCTTTTCTGTTTCCACGTTGCCCTGCCCCTGGCTCCTTGCGCACAGAGCTGCTGTCTCCTGGTGTGCACCTGCGCACCAGCAGCCTCAGCTCCGCCCACAGCGACTCCCGCCCCAACTCCCCCTTCCGACACCACTTCATTCCCCATATCAAAGGTAAGGAGGCAGGCTTCTCCAGGCGGCACCCCGCATAGTGGAGATTTATTAGCACCCCGGGAAGGCTAATAAGGTGTATCTCCAGAGTTAGCTCCCAGCTTTCGACCTCTCCGCATGCCTGCGTGTGTCATCACTACACCCAGCGTCTTAGAACTGGCATGGCATCTCTCGGTAGGAGAAGTATGTCATTTCTAAGGGCTCTAGATGAAGAAACAGGAAGTGTGTGTAAGACCAGAAGATTTATTAACCACTGCTGAGGAAAAGAACACCCATATATTATCATTTTGTTTTTCTGTGCGTCAAAAGCAAAATATATAGTTGGGGTATCTTCCTGGTTTTGCTATATGACGTGGCTCAGCAAAACATACCGCTGTTTAGCAATAAGTATCCAGAACTTGTCTCAGTGGTAAGAAGCCATTTAACCACTTAATGATATTAAGACATTTGGATGGTGTAAAAAGATCTATGGCGGTGTGACTTAAGTGCCTCTCGTTGAGCCAACCCTTAGAGTAACCATCTTTTGACTGCTCCTGATTTCTGCATGATATTGAAGAGGAGCTTTGCCTTCTGTTTTCTGTTTCTGCCCCGCATTGCCTTTATGGCATTCCCATTGTTCCCCTCATTGTCCATTTTACTTCTGTAGCAATCCTCAACTGGGGCCCATGTTCCCCATCCGAGAGTCCTGATTGGGTTCCAAAGGGGCCATAATGTAAAATAAGTATGAGCTCCCAGAAGGATGCTAACTTTTTTCATAGTCTTCACGTGAACCAAATTAACCAGTGACACTAGCTGAAGGAGGGAGTGCCCAGGCCAGTACCCTGTTGTAAGTTTCCTGTTATATAAGTATCTTGTTAGAAGACTTGAGGTAGACCTAACAGATCCTAACTCTGTGTTCCAAAATGCTCAGATCACGAGCACTGCTACTGAGTAGCCAAAATGCCATTCTAGTTGACCGAGCTTTCATTTACCGTCCACTCAAGCTATTTTCTTATTGCTCACTTGAATTTTTGAGCCACCGAGTCCTAAAGTATAGACGCACTGCACTTAATCAGCATCCAGTTATCTTATGTGTGCTATTTTCGCATTCTCTGTGCTGTAAAAATAATGTGGCTGACGTGCTTGTTGAAGAAACATACCTTTTGTCATTAGCTAAGAAGCTAGCATTTTCTATTTGGAGCAGCGCTTTCTAAAATTCTTGACAGATTACATAAAATTATTATTGCTAATTAGTATTTGGGGGGGTTACTATCTAGATATCAAAATGATACTTTAGGGAATGTTGATAAAGCCATAAGAAATTACTGAAAAACTTTAGAGGTGTATTTTAAAGAGACTTTAATAGACTTTAAAGAGACTAAGATATGTTTGTGTCAAATATGCCAGAGAAAATAGATTTTTAATTCAAAAAGGTAAACTGCCTTGCTTGGTTATTTCATGTTACACCTTTCAGAAGAGATGCTTTTCGTAGGAAGAAAAATGTCACGTGCCCTGTAAAGTTACACAAAGTCTGTACAAATACACGTCACGAAATGTCGAGGCTCACACAATCTTGTGTCTGTGAGCAGCTTTGTGGAGAGTTGGAATACCCAAATGAACACTGGAGTCCTAGGTTTAAGTATTATCTGTGTCCTTTGCCAGCACTGGGACCTTGGATTGTCGACTTAACCTTTTGAGTGTCACTTGCTGCCTCATCTAAATCTCTCCTAGGTCACTGAGGGTACTGAGGTCAAGTACCCTGGTGTATAATAAGCACTCAGCTCACCTTGTCTGTAAGAGTTTCCCCCCTCGGCCTGGTGCCCTTAAGGCACCTTTGATTGCACCGTTTCACTCTATTCTCTGGTTAAGGGGCCTGGGCAAGAGCTCACATCAAGGGAGTGACAGCACTTGAACCAGAATGCAGCCTCTCCCCCCCCCCCCCACAATCCCTCACTCATATTAAGCGTGTGTGTTTCAGTATAAATATGCATTAAGTATCATTTTTAAAGCAAACTTTTTTTTTCCATCTCTATTTAACTAGAACATTGCATTCTTATTGAGGCTAAGGCAAACAGCTGCTTTCAGCCACTTAAATTTTTTTTTTTTTTTTTTTTTTCTAGGAGAGAGAGAGAGACAGCGTGAGCAGGGGAGGGTCAGAGAGAGAGAGGGAGGCACAGACTGAAACAGGCTCCAGGCTCTGAGCTGGCAGTCAGCACAGAGCCCGACGCGGGGCCCGAACCCACAAACCATGAGATCATGACCTAAGTGAAAGTCGGACACTTAACCAACTAAGCCACCCAGGCGCCCCCAGCCACTTAAATTTTTACCTCTCAACAGAAATACCACACAATTATAAAAATGACAGTACCTCGGTGTGCTTAAATGGCACCTTATTAAAAAGGTAGTTATACAGTTGACCCTTAAACAATGTGGGGGTCCCCTGCACAGTGGAAAATCTTTGTATAACTTTTGACTCCCCAATAACTTAACAACAAATTGCCGACTGTTGACTGCATACTTTACCAATAACACAGTCAATTAACACATGTTTTGTATGTCATAGGTATTATATACTATATTCTTACAGTACAGTAAGCTAGCGAAAAGAACATTTTATTAAGCAGATCAAAAGGAAGATAATTTACAGTCAAAAATTTACCCTTATGCACGCATAAGTGGACCCGTGCCATTCAAACCCGTATCATTCAAGGGTCAGAGGTATATTCTTTTCTGTCTTCAGACCGAATTTGAACTTTTTGACACACTATTATAGGTTTAAGTTGTAGAGAACATTAGGCCGAGAGGGATTAGCTTGAACCTGAGCTCACACTCAAAAGACACCTAATGGCTCATCTCCCATATGTCTGTAAGCCGTTCCTATAAAATAGTTTACATACATTGGATACAAAATGTAATGTACATAACAGTATGTGCTTAGTTTCAAAATCAGATGAGCTTTTTGCTAAACTACAAAATAAATCATGGAGAATTTGTACATTAAAGATACTGCTTTAAGAGCTTAATATAGTTGATTGGCTAAATATGGATTATTTAAGGAATTACTTCTTAGTTATTCTGAAAAGCATGTATCCATCTGTTAGACATGGAAGACCTCTCCACCACTTGAAAAATTTAGCATGGAGGGACTTTATGGCCATTTGAGAAACAAATCTAAGGTTTCTTTAAAATGGAACCAAGTCCTCCATGGCCTTTCATTTGAACGTTCACTTTTTATCTTGGAGCTCATCTTAGGATCCCAGGGCAGTTATTTATAAAACAAATGCAAGCTGGGCAGCCTGAGGATGCCAGGATAGGCTGTCCATCTAAGGAATGTGTATCTGGAAGCACTAGAAGCACCACTCTTGCAACCCGAAGTTCAGCCCCCTATTTCCTAAGTCCGCTTCCTGGTCCTTATTTCTGATGCATGGGTCCGGGCCCCGAGGGTTCAAGGAGCCGAGGATGCAGCATGCATGGAAAGCTGAGATGCACATCACAGGCTGTCTCTCTATTTCATTGGCCTCTCCATCCATTTTCTGTAACATCCATCTTGTTTTCCGGTGTGTTGGTGTTTCGGTTCTCTAACCTTCCCTGCAGCCTCGCTCTATATTGGTATGTCATTGTCGGACCATTTGGACAGGTGCATGCTTAGAGATTTGGAAAGCTTTTCACGTTGTGTTGGGCTTGGTCTGTGCTACGTTTGCTGAGTTCCTCTTCCCTCCCCTTTGAAATACTCTTAGACATTAAGTTCTGTGTCCACAAAGTATAAATCAGATTTGTGAACAGGAGGGCTACATATATTAAGTCTCTTTGAAAGGAATCTTTTCTGTTTCACCATAGAAGTGATTTGCTGTGATGCAAATATCTGACACTTGCTAAAGAAAACCATGATGCTTACTGAAACTTTAGATAAGTACCAGCCTGATGCTACCAACTTTAAGGTCCCCTCAAAATACTCATTTATATTTTGGAAGACAAGCACTTAGAGTCCAGAAAACTAGGCAGTTTTCTAGAATGTTCCCCCAGTAGACACATGCATGGCCATTTTGATCTACTTGTCTTAGGATTTGTCACTTGGGCTCTCAGGGTACCAACAAGAAGATTGAAACTAAGGACAGAGCATTTGAGTGTGTTAAGGACAGTGAGAATCCTGTAAGTGATTAATCTCCCAGATCAGCCAATCTGAAAACTACGCTTATTAGGCTGATAGGGAAGGAGCTAAAAATGAAGGTTAAGAAACATATGTACGTGGTAGCTTCTTTTTTTATTATTTATTTTTGGGTGCAGGCAAGCGTGGGAGGGGCAGAAAGATCCAAAGTGAGCCCCGTGCTCACAGACAGCAGAAGTAAGCCCGATGTGGGGCTTGAACTCAGAAACCACGAGACCATGACCTGAGCCAAAGTCGGATGCTCAACTGACTGAGCCACCCAGGCGCCCCATGTGGTAGATTCTCATCATAGTAGCTAAGATCACTAACAACTAAGAATCATCCAATACAAGAAAGGACTTATTTAAGGAACAAAATGGCTATGAATGTGGTATATACAGTATTCTACAATATGTGCGCTATTATTTTTAAACAGTGTCTACATTCCAAGCTGCTGATGATGATAATGTTGATGAAAGTAATACCTTCCATATATCATCTTTCATCCGACACCTCATGTATTACTTTGCCTAAGTAATGAACTAGGCTTACGAATACATGTTTAGGGCCCTTATCAGTTATTTCCTTCTAAAATAAAGTTTTACCACTTCAAAATAGGGTGTTTAAGTTAGACTAAGGAAAGAGGACTCATCTTGAGAATTTTGCTTTTTTAAAAAATGCCAAAAAAAATGTTTAATGCCTTTGGTATTTCAAGGGCTAAGAATTTGGTACCTAGCAGCAGTATCCTGAGACCTTGTTTCCAATGAACCATGGTGACTTGTGGAAATCGGATTGTACAGAAACCCTGTAGATGGGTGCGTTGCTGAGTCTGTCTTCACCTAGTGTTTTAAAATATTTTGTGGGAGGTTTTAAGTAATTTTAGCATTAACTCTATTTACAAGGATTTGAACATAGGAGTAACGGGGTTTTTTTTTCTTTAAAGCAAATAGAAAGGTCAATGATTACTGAAATATGCAGCCAAATAAAGAACTATACCCAACAAGAGACATTCAGCCCGAATTCACCCATCAGGAGCTCAGACGGCCACTCATCACCGCCTCTAAGAGTCGTTAACCATATCTGACAAGTGATGAGCTCCTGCCGCCACTGGCCGGCAGATGATAGAGTCTTAAGGCTTGGACAAATGCTAATTCTGATAACCTTCAACCTTTGCATCCCATACATGCAGATATTTTTGTGTGTGCCTGACACCGGCTAATAACTATCAAAACAAATTTAATGGTGTTTCATCCATTAGGTATGTAACCCAGACCTGTGAGAACATTTCCCTGAGATAGCTGATGTTCTTGTACAGGCACAAGAAGGTTAGAAGTGATGAGCAGGAAGCAAGGAGGCTCAGAAGCCATGCCAGCCAGTGCTCAGGATATGCAAAAAGAGTCTTTAAAAGGCTACCTCAAATTAAGCGAGAAAGCTGTTTTTCCAGACCTTCTTTTGAGAATAACTCACGAGAAGTATTCTGTTTTTCAATTCTGGATTACTCTTGTGAATGATTTCTGATGTTTGCAGGAATAAATAATTCCTCCTCAGTGAAATGGTTACATGGGGGTTATGGAGGATCTAGTGGGAAAGTTATAAAAAGGGGGGTGCTGTTGTGACCCCATTGTTCTATACTAACATCTGGCTGCCTTTAATCAAGAGCAAGATGACGGGTAATCCATTCAGTCATTCATTTGCAGACATTACTTAGGCACTTACTCTGGGCTGCACACTCTACTCAGCTTACCAAGGTGAATGAGACCTAGTTCTAACTCAGCCTTCAATTTAAAACAGGATTTACTTCTAAATGTATGACCACATTCTTCCTCTCCCTGTTTGCCTCTACCTGTGTCTTTTATACTTTTTTCTTTTTTCAGACATGAGCTGGCTATTTCTTGTTAGGAGAGTGATAGTAAATGAGATAACTTTCTAAAAAACTTTATCTAGTAGATCAGCAGTTTGGGGTGAAGCATCATCATTTTTAGAAGCTAATATCTAACTTAAATAGTAAAGTCTACATGATAATGTGTTGGGAGCTAGCCGTGAAACTGACTCTTGAGGGAAAAAAGAGAAAAGCTTCAACAGCAACCAGAAAGCTGGAATCTACATTCAAGCCAGAACAACTTCAGATCTTGTTTGAAAGATCATACTGCCCACTCAGTCCAGACGTGTGTACCGATTACCTAAAAATACACATATTGAGAAATTAAAGTCCTAGTAAGCACGTCATTTTAAAACTCCAGCAACTGACGTCTTTCATACTTTGCGGGCCAGATTTAGAACAGCGTGCCTTATTTGAAGAAATCGGCTCGTGCTCTGTTTTATAAAGATCTATGATTTGTTTCAAATAGCATTAATTGATAGATAAATTACACTTTATCAAAACTTAACAACTTTTGTGCTTCAAAGGACACTATCCAAATAGTGAAAGACAACCCACAGAACGGGAGGAAATATTTGCAAATCATGTATCTGACAAGGGACTTGTGACCAGAATACATACAGAAGTCTTATAACTCAGAAACAAAAGTAATCGCCTTCTAATCCATTAACTTTTGCTAGTCCTACATCTTCTGGTATATTCTTGGTGCAGATGTTTTCTCAGACATGAGGTGGGAGGGCAGTTTAGGGCAGAAGCTGATCTCTGACCAGTTGAACCCAGGTCTCCGTTCATCCTGGTCAGAAGGGAACGATGGTGGCCTTGGTGGCACTCAAGGCTTGGCAGCCACATGCCAGCAATGTTTTCTAACCCCTTCCCTATTCCCTCCTCCAAGAACAGCCTGCTGTCCCACCACAGCGGCCAGCCCTCTGGTTCCCGCACACCACGGCCCTTCCTTCCTCGTGATGTTCAAGGCCTCTGGAATCTGGGTCTGCTCACCCCTCAGCCATCCATCCGCCCACCTGGTGTACTTACTCCTTGACATCCCCTCAGTCTAATATCTTAGCTTTCTGGAAGAATTGATGCCACCTTCCCCTGAGTACACATTTATGTGTCATAGTCTGTCTCCTTAGGTAGATTCTGAGCCCCGCTCCCCACAACAAACGGGTAGGAGTGACATCTCATTCACCTCCGTGGACTCAGTGCCCAGCCACGGTAGCTGTCCATTCACAGATGGAATTGCTGGATGGGGTGGCACCTGAGTGGAGCCTTTAAAGAGAAAAGTGAAGAGTGGTATAAGCGGTCCCGAAGTTCCGGAAAGAAAGGGCTCTGATTCCGTGGTGTGTATTTCAAAGTGAGGAAACAGAAACATTCGCTGTAGTGCAGGCACTTCGCATTGCTGAGGGGAGGGACTGGGGCACCACACAGGCTCCCGGACGTGGCCTTCCGTTCCGAGAAGTATACCGCGATTGCCAGCCTCTGCCGTCATGCCTGGAAGTGATTGTATTTGGGTTTGCGTACCCTGCCCCTTCGCGTGCTTGGGATTTAGTCATCTGACAACCGATCCTGAATCATTAGCAAGTGACCTTCCATGACTCTTCATGTACTTTCCATCTAATCAGTTGGCTGCTAGCTCACGGCCTTCACCCGCATGCCATCGGAATGACGCCCCCTACCGCTAGCTGCTTCTAACCCAGTCCCACGCGAAGTCAAATCTCTCATGCCCAAAATGCAACCTCCTATCACCTTGTGAGCCAAGTTGATAAACTGAGTTTGTTTCTTTTGTTTCTCCTTTTTGATATACCTTCCCCCCGGTCTATTGTTTTGAATTTTTATTATGCTTGCTCTGTTTTCTTTATTGCTGTCCCTTGCCTCATTTTGTTTTCTCCATTCTTCTCATTGGAGGCAATGAGCCGTCCAGCGGCCGGAACTCCCCTCTCCCTTCCCGGCCAGACAGCCGCCCTGTCACTCCAACTTACGCTCAGGCCCCTAAACATTTCCATGTTCCAGGTAGGAGCTGACACGGTCTTTGTCGGGGTGTCCTGTCACGGTGTAGAACGTAGCCGTGTTACCTGTCTCGTCTCATTTCTCATGCTCTCATCATTGGGATGCACACAGTCGACAAACCCTAAATTGCACGATCTGACCGAGAGGGCCTTTCAGAAGTTTTGGATGCCAAATGCCAGGATTGTATGGAAGGTTTATGTTTTCTCAAAAATTTTTGAAGGGAGGTGGGAGGCAGAGAGTGAAGGAATAAGGGTTGAGTTGCTTTGTCTTGTTTTATTTGGACCAAGATTTTAAGTTTGCCTGTATATTAGTGCCTCCTACGATATCACTCTGTGGTTTGGTGTCATTGACTAAATCTCACAATGGCAACCTGAGGTTATCTTCTCATCCTAAAGACTGAACCACAACATCTCCAGAGTACTTTTATTTTTTCCCATTTGTCTCCAATGCAGAGAATTTTTCTACAGACTTTTTGGAGAGGTATAAAATTGGATCAGCTGGACAGTCCTCCTGTATTGCATAACCGACTGAATACCTCCTTAGCCCACAACAAAATCTTGCAATTTAGGCTTGGTGCTGTTAGCTTTGCTGAAGTCATAAGCATCTGCTGTCACGGTACAAATAGTAATTTGCCATCAAGAACTTGAAAACTTAGGACCCATCAATCTCTTGATGTTTAGAGTCAGCTCAATTTGTAAGGGTAAGATTGGCCATCTGTAGTCACGATACTATTTTTCTATGGGAAGTACATTGTTTTGCTGCTTTTCGCTACTAAAAGTGGTTTAATACATTACCCATTATTTTACTATTAGGGCACATATTCAGAATCTATAATCATTTTTTTTTTCTTTTGCATTCCAAACTTACCTGATAAAACAGAGGAAAGTTCAGTGAGATTCATCCCACTAAGTTAGAACTGTCTTTTAAAATAAAGCTTCACTGAATGTTAAAATCGGTGCTGTGTACATTTGCAACTTTTTTTGCACGAAGAATGCCCCCACCAAGATTCAGTGGCCAAGATTCGAGGAAACAAACCTTTGGAAATTTCCTGAGTATTCGCAGTCAAAGTGAAATTGTAACATAATCAAATGTAGTCCTATATAAACAATTGGATAATATTTGTCATCTCTTTTCGTTTCTTTTCTCTTTTTGAATTTGCCCGATACAAGTTAAAATTCCATCAGACATTCTGTCAGGAATCAGACTAGCCTTGCACATGAAAACTGTTTCTGTGTCTTAAAATAACTACTCTTAACTATATTACATTGCTTTCCACTGTTCCACTCATTAGCTGTGAAGTAAATTGAGCCCTTGGTATCTACTGGGAGCTCAATTTCTAGACAGTAGCAATTTGGGGACCTTCCCCAAACTGATTATGTCTTCCTCACCATTAGAGTCCTCTCCACTGCTTGCGTTTCTTCCTGTTTTAATTTCACTTTCAGTGAAGTGTGTATTCGCAATAAATGGCTCATGAATGAATTACATCTCTATATATCCTAAGATGTATTACAAAGGATTCCATATCACTTGTCTGTAGTGATTCACCCATTCCTGTGACCTCTTCTTCCAGTAACCTCAATCTTTGTAATACAAAAGTTCACCTTCTGGGTTGATTTTGTTCAAGAGTCTTCAGTTTGGTTTGCCTCTTGGTTGATCTGTTTTTGCCCATCGCTGAATCGGTTCCCATAATCACACACCTTTGCTTTTCATTTCCACAGATCAAGGGATCAACATTTACCGAAAACCACCCATCTACAAACAGCATGGTAAAACCCGCTTTCCTCTGCGTAGCTTTTAAGTCGCGGTATCCGCTGAACTCTCTGCTGTCTGTCCTCTCAAAGGCTTCTCTGCTGCTGCTTTTGAGAATCAAACTGGGGTGCCCAGTGTATTATGCCTTTATGGTTCCCTAAGATGCAAATATTGTGAGATGAGTTTTCCTAGATGGAGAACGCTTAGTTTGGATCGGAAACTCCTAGCCAGTCTTTGAGCCCATGAAACCATGTATCATTGCATTCCTAGAGAATGGGGAGTACCGCTCACACAATAATTCACAAATACCTTTTTTTTTGTATGTGCCATGAAACAATTTAGCCAGCCTCTATAGTAACTTTGATGAGCTTCTAATTACTCTAATTAAAATAGTGAAGGCCACCAACCTAGAAGACTTAGCTGAACTAAGCCTACATTACCTTGACTGTCCAATTCCCCAGATGTCTACACCTTGCAGTGGAATGGACACCCCACGACCAAGGCCTTGGTCCCCAGCCCTTCCCCTCAATGGCTCTATGATATCATGCATGTGACTTCTCTGTCCCTCAGTTTCCTCTGGGACAAAAACCAGTGAGTTGGGCCAGCCAGTTTCTGAAATTCCTGCAAACTAAAATTCCTACTATGGATTTGTAATTGTGCTTTCCTTTTCTGTAAATAGAGAATTTTTAAATCCAGGAAATCACATTACCCTAGGTAAATCACATTTCCCTCCACCATTATTAGGTCTTTGTCGATTAGGTGCCATAAATCTTTGCGAATGGATAGAAAACCAGCACTGGTCTTCTGGTGATGTCAGAAAACTATACACATAATGCACCTGGAAAGTTGAAGGCTGCCTTTAAAATCAAGTTGACATTAATGAGTCCTGAAGGATTAGGATGACCTGAAAAGCGATGAAAGTTGAAAGTGCACACAGAAAACAATTTAAGCCAGCATTCTAGGGGGCAAAAAAGAGAATGTACATATTGTAATGGTTCTATAACTGTGATTTTTTTTCTTATCTTTTTTTAAGATTTTACACCATGTGCTTGCTTTTTTAAGTTTGTTAACATTGTTTTTGTTTGTTTTTTTATGGTTTAATGTCTTCTCACCCACTCATTAACATGTGAATGTTTACTGACTTCACCAATTCTAATGCGTAAGTACTGTTTGAAGTCATGCTTTTTTTTCTCCCCTAAATTTACAAATGAGACTCCAAGAGTTTGATTTATCAACGTAGAAACTGTTTTTATTACTAAAATTTCTAAGGCTCTGCCTCTCTAAACAAAAATAATCAAATATTTAAGATTTAAAGAGACTGGATAGTGTTACCTTGTTTATTTGAAAGAGATTGGCTGTTTTTTTTTAAATGAAGTGTACTCTGACTTGACTTTCAGTTTGTTGTAATTAAGAGTAGCACAGCCATAGTGGCAGTTCCCAAAGAACCTTCTGCAAAAGAGCAGTTCCATGTGACAGAAATAGAAGGTCCACCAAACCTGGCGTCTGGGCCCCGGTGCTTTGGAAAATGCTAGATTTAAATAAAGTCACCATTTTTTTGTTTTGTCATGCAGAACATCTCAGTCTTTAATATGCTAACATATGTTGTCCATCTTTAAGAAGATGATGTAATAGGCAGTGTTTTCCAAGGTGAATTTATTTTTTTCTCATGAGGATAGAGACTCAGAGAAGCACTACCCCATGCTTGGCCAACAGTTCACCCCTTATGAGTAGATAACGTGACCGTGGTCAAGTCACTTAAGGAAAACAAGACCCAGAAGGTTACTAAAAGAATGGGGAATTCGAGCTAAGGATTCAAAAAATTGTTTCCAGATTTTAAAATATGTGAGCCCAGAGAGGGGAGGATAGTCTTCACTTAAAGCATTATAACTGTATTTTGAAATGCTTAGTAATGTCCCAGGCCAGTCTGCCAAATTAGCCAGAATCAGGGTCTGACCATTTAACCCGGTTTGTTTTGTTCTGGCTCTGTGATTACATTTGGAGCTCTAAGCCAGCGACAGCTCTAAGCAGAGCCATTAAGAACTCTGTGAACTGAGGCCATTGCTAGTCTGGCTTTTGTTGTCTTAAAGCTGGACGACTGGCTTATGTGTGCAGACCCTTGAGGGAAACAGGAGTGTTTTGCATACATGCGTAAGTCAACATACATACATAAGATGCAATGCTAAATTCCTACAGGCTGAACGTGGATTTTCCCATTGCCATTTCTCGTAGGACTCTAGACACATATATAATATGTAAGGAGTGAAATGACCTGGACAGATGACTGCTAAAATGAACAGATACAAATACACAAACATACAGAGCCAGCCCTCTTATGATTAACAACTACAGTCAAAAGACAGTGTTATGCTTTTAACTTAGCTCTTTAAGTTCAAATTGTTAATTCAAATTTCTAATTGCTCTAGAAGAATATCATCTGATGGAACTTTCTGTGATGACGGAAATGTTCTACGATGGTGCTTCCAATATGGTAGCCACTCATTACGCATGGCTGTTGAGCACTTAACATGTAGCTCGTGCAGCTGAGGAACTGGATTTTCATTTTATTCATATTCTAGTTTCCTTTAATTTTATTATTTGAAATTGAAGTAGCCATGCACAGCTAGAGCTAGTATCGGTCGGCCTAGCTCTACAATAAGATTATAGATATAGAATGAAATTTTGCTTCCAGCAGAACATAAGAAAATGACTTGTCACTAGGCACCACTGAGTGACTGGGCAATTGATAAGAGCCATAAACAGCTTTCAGGATTTGAAACTTTTGCCAGCAAACAAGAAAACTGTGGAAGTGGGTTGTACTGCCATGGCTTTGCAGACCAGTAGCTAAGCTCCCCGTGATTCCCGCCTAGATGCAGCTGCCTTGGCAGCCCAGAGCAAGTCTTCAGAAGACATCATCAAGTTTTCCAAGTTCCCAGCAGCCCAAGCTCCAGATCCCAGCGAGATACCAAAGATTGAGACGGATCACTGGCCTGGGCCCCCATCACTTGCTGCCGTAGGTATGCAACTGCTGTGCCTAAGCCAAATGGACAGATCGGCAGGAGAGCACAAAATGAAATGCTTAAAAATATGCAAGGAAGTGTGTCCTGTCGTAAAGGCGTTTAAAAAGTATGACCAGAGGTGGAGAAAAACCCTAACGTGGTATTAACGTGGGTGCCAAATGCGTCACAATTACAAAAACCCAATCACCAGAGCCTTGCACTAACCAACCCACAGAGAGGCAGCCAGAACTGGTCTAAAACAGATGATTTGCATGGACTCTCAGAGTTATTACTGCAAAATCAGTAATAACTGCAAGTAACAACTGCAAAGTAATAACCAGTAACTTTTGAACTAGTTGAACCAAAGCCTCTCGCCAAGACACCATTTAGAAGTAGAGTCCACCGGGTGTCTTTCCTGAGTGTCCACAGAGGCATGACTTCTTTCAGCGAAATTTGTTTTAGGCTATTTCTGGGTTGTAATTACAATTCTCTTAACAGCCGCTCCTAACACTGACACTTCCACCTTTCTTGTGAGGTCATGTTCTCCTTTACTAAGAAAGGCTGTCACAGAGTAGTAGGTGTTCTGGAATAACTACTCGTGTGAAGTTATGTGATTTTCCATCTATCATTTCCATGAATTCTGTGCTGAAATGTCACGTTTGAGCTGTTTCATTCTTTGCTTTGAACCACAAATTTATGCTTTAGAACCGTGTCTGTGTCCGTACTGTTTTGTCAGTTGTGAAATCACTTGGCCTAAGAGGGGGTACTTAGCAAACTCAGAAGCTAATACTGAAAATTTAGTGAGTCAGTTTTGCAAAGATAGAACTATCTTCTCACATTTACGTTGACAACCTTTTTTAAAAGGGCTTTGGTTTTCCAAATTTTCTTCATCATGCTTTTTCTCATCAAGTTACTTTCTGGAATAACTTTTACAAACAATGTAAGTGGATTATAAAGCAATCCACATTTATAGAAATACTTGAAGGAAAATCTCCCCCTCCTTGGGTTCATTATTCCCAAATACTCGTTACAATATGCTGACTTAAGATTTATTTATTCTTGCAAACTTGTGTCTTTTCATTTTTATTAGTATAGATTGAAGAGAGTAAATTCACATTGACATTTATGATTTTAGGAACTAAGAGTCAATCAATCATCAGCTTGTCCCTACCAGTCTGTGCCCTGCAGACAAGAATACTTTCAGGGTTCATGTTGCCTTTGAGGTTCCTGGTTCAGTCATGTTGCTTAGTGGGGACACAAATTGCTAAGTTTGGGGGACAGGAAGAATGAATATTTGATGATTAAAACCATCATCACTAAGTAGCTTAAAGCTTTTTGGGTTCCAAAGTTAAGAAAATTCCTGGCCCATTAATCAAAATGATAAAAACTGAGACTATTAAAGTTTGTTTTGATTAGATTAGCAAGCTTTCCTGTTTCCTCCCACAGCCAGATTAATCCAAGCAATTTAGGAAAAACAGTAATTATCTTAATTTTACAACCATTCGGACAGATTCCTCCCTTTCACTCCCTGTATCCCCTTTTCCAAGAAGCTTAAAAATTGTCAGTGATTTGCTCGATTGGAATGAAATAAGTAACTTTTTAGCTGTATTAATGCTATTTTATTGACCTATTAGAATAAAACTCTTTTGTGACCATTTTTTCAAAGGATCGAGGGCAAGAAAACATTAGAGACTCATTCCTTAAAAGAGAAATAAAAGCATGCTTTTTATTGGATTTAAGGGCAGAAGATAGGGTGATTGTATGATGACAAGTCTGTTCAGAAAAAGAGAAAACTCCAAGATTTCGAAACATGTCCCTCAAGAGGGACTCTCTTACCTATTTGGTGGTATGTACATGAATTTGGATTCCTTTCGGTTTGAAAATTGACCTCAGAGAGATCCAAATAATAACTCCGGAGGCCCTCCCACCTATGACAGAGGGCTGTGGCCAGTGGCCGATGGGATGACTTAGACCCAACCATAATGGCACATTAAGTTCTCATTGAGCAGCTCAGTTGTTGGGAGGCCCAAATTCATGCCTTAGCAGATCACGCGTTGAACTGGCCGTCCAAGGAGGCCTGCTCTCTCCAGCAAGTCGCCAGCAGGGCTAAATCGGCAGTAGGCTGTCTTTTCCTTGTGTCGCTCACAAACATTAAGGACGGCCGCTGACTTCGCCAGCTGGGCAGGTGGAGCACAGGTGGACTAGTGCCTTAAGATCCCCTCGCCACGGGGCTCATGTGAGAAGTTGTCTTTGCTGTGGAATTAGGAGCCGACTCGAGACGCAGATCTAGTGGCAGAGAGGAAGATGACGAGGAGCTTCTGAGGCGCCGGCAGCTGCAAGAAGAGCAATTACTGAAGGTTTGTCCTTAAGCTACTTTGCTGCAAAATCTCCAATTTGGTCGCCTAGATCCAGAGCTTTGAATGCACACGATGGGCGAGCCACCAAGTGAGTGAGAGGCGGTTCCGGCCCTCCGAGGGCAGGAAATCCAGGAGGTGACAGAAGATGGGCCCTTCACCCTTTAGGTGACTATAAGGCAGGGTACTTAGTGGGTTCCGGAAGACACGGCCTGGACACTGGAGGTCAGAGGGACGTGGAATGTTCGAGCTTCTGCGAGGAGAGCGTGACTGCATGGGGTGTGTGTGTGTGCAGGGCACGTGTTGGCAGGCTGCTGAAGGGCCATGTGGAGCCAAGCTGTCCGCCCACGGGGTGCAACACCCGCTTTCCCCCGGCAGCCTCTGCTGAGGGCATTCCCTTGGGACTGAGTATTTGTCCTAGTCTGTCCTCGGGACTTGTAGGACCTTACATGTGTATCTGGGCCAGGAGGGAAGGGATAAAATGGACTGCCACCACGAAATTCTCATTATGCCCCTCCCACCATACCCCAGAAGGCCAAAAGAAGGAGAGGCCTGGGATAGAGGGAGCCGGGAAATTATATACCCTCCCACCAATAAGAAACAATAATGAATCCCTTCAAATGACATTTTCCAAAGATACTTAATCATATGGGAAGTGCACAGGATACTAGTTACATGGAGGGAAAGGATACAGAGTTGCATTTATAGCATGAACCCAGTTTTGTATAATATGGGCATAGAAAAATCCTGGATGGATGTAAATCAAAATGTAAATGGTGGTTATCTGAGAGGTGGACTATGGGCTACTCTTCTTCTAGATTTTCTAAAATCTGTGCAATGAGCATGTATTATGTTTGCTTTCTCGTTTTTAAACAAATCAGTGTAATTTCTTTTTGATACTCTCCCCAAAATCCCCTTTGTGCTTCAAAAATCTGCATACACACGTGCCTTCTGAGGTCACCTGCTGGCACGTTGGGAAGGGCAGATGAGAGAGAACATTCTTCTGACATGGCCTGGGGGAACGGCATCTTGACATTAAGCAGGCTAAGAGGGATTCAAGGTCCAAAAGCTGGCCTACCCCTGGGGAACCACCAGGCTCTGGCACTGCAGTGCATCCAGGCCACTCCAGAGCCAGAAACTTCATGCACGACCTTCTCGAACAGAAACTGCCAGTCTGTGACCGTAACTGGGGACTCCACTTTCATGTGTCTTTTCTCTGTGAATAGCTCAACTCGGGCCTGGGCCAGTTGATACTGAAAGAGGAGATGGAGAAGGAGAGCCGGGAGAGGTCATCCCTGTCAGCCAGTCGCTATGATTCTCCCATCAACTCAGGTGAGCAGCAGACCCGCAGCCTTCTCCCCTTCTCCCTGCCAGGAGCTGGCCCACCGCCTGCCTAAACTGTTCCAGGAGAGGCAGGGCCATGCCTGGCAGAGCCCGCAGTGTGTTCTTCACGAAAGGAAGTAAAGGAAACCCGTAGTTCTTCCTTAAATGTGTACTTTCTTCATAATAGAAAAGGGGAAGCCCTTGGAGGATTTTCAGAGGGTTAGTTCAGAATACTCATCTTAGGGGGAACCCATGAAAGGAAATCCTGATAGAGAACAAAATAGTTTTGGAGCATTTAGAGACATGGGTGTATCACTTCCAGCTGTAATGTATGGAATTCACACACACACACACACACACACACACACACACACACACACACAAACACAAACACAATTAAAAGTAAACATAAAGGAAAAGCTCAATCACTGAAAGGTCTAGATCAGGCAGGGAAGGAAGAAGGTACATGATCAGGATTTTCTGTCTTTCTTGGTTTTACAATCCCTGCTGGGAGAGGATGATGTCGCCATATATAGAAGTCATCACCGATATTCTTTTACCCCAGAAAGGGTCTCCAGACTTTCTAAGTGCATGCACTTTCAACTCCTTACTACCTTATTTCCATTAGAGAAGTACCATGATTTTTGGCCCAAGGGAACTTGGTTTTATAAAAGAGACTTCTTAACAATTGATGAAATTGACTTACCCTTGTGAATCAAGCCGTTACAGTTCATTTCCTTTTGACCATTCTACTCCTAAAAAAAGAGGAAGGCAAGGGCACCTGGGTGGCTCAGTTGGTTGAGTATCCAACTTTAGCTAAGGTCATAATCTCATGGTCCATGGATTCAAGCCCCGTATCGGGCTCTGTGCTGACAGCTCAGAGTCTGGATCCTGTTTCAGATTCTGTGTCTTCCTTTCCCTCTGCCCCTCCCCTGCTCTCACTCTGTCTCTCTGCCACTTTGTCTCTGTCTCTCTCTCTCTGTCTCTCTCAAACATAAATAAAACATCTTAAAAAGTTGTGTTTTTTTTTTTTAATGAAAAGAAAGGCAAGGAACCTGGGTGGCTTAGTCAGTTAAGCATCCAACTGTTGATATTGGTTTAGGTCTCGACTCGCTATTGTGGGATCAAGGCCCAAGTTGGGCTCTCCGCTGAGCATGGAGCCTGTTTGGGATTCTCTGTCTCTTTGCCCTTCTAATGCTCATGCACGCTCTCTCTCTCTCTCTCTCTCTCTCTATATCTCTCTCTCTCTGTCTCTCTGTCTCTCTCTCTCTTACTCTCTTTCCCTCAAAAGAAATTTTTAAAAAGAGAAAGAGGGAGGGGGGTGCCTGGGTGACTCAGTTGGCTAAGCGTCCAACTTTGGCTTAGATCATGATCTCATAGTTCCTGAGTTCAAGTCCTGCATTAGACTCTCTACTATCAGCACAGAACCCACTACCCACTTTGGATCCTCTGTCCCCTCTCTTTGCCCCTCTACAGCTTGTTCTGTCTCTCTCTGTCAAAAAAAATAAACACACTTTAAAAAAAAAGAAAGGGAGAGAATAGAAGCTTTTATAGAGAACTTGAGATTATATGTAGAGATATAAAGAACTTGAACATTTTCAACACATTATGATTTTATGTTTAGATATTCAGTGAAATAGCTAAAGACTAGCAATGTTGTTTTTGATACTTTTGAAGGAGATTACTTACACACTGGGCTGAAATAGTTTGTCAGTATATTTCCCATTTATATTTGTCATAAGCCAAATCTCTCTTAACCCACAATATTTCTTCTCCCATGTTCTGAACTAGTGCATTAAAATTGCCCCTCTTAAAGCTTTTAGTATATTTAGTGTTTACTAAACTTAAGCCCTTGTGTTAAATATTATTTAATTTATTCTCACAACATGCCAATGAAGTAGATGATGTTATTACTACCCCCATTTCATAGATTAGAAGACAGGAATAGGAAATTTAAGTAACCTACCCAATGTCACTTTATTAATAACAAGCAACACTAGGATTCTGGAGTCCAAGTGTTATAACTCCAGAGCCCACAAGCTGTACTGGAATGCCCTGCCTCTCTGAGATGCCGCCCTGGCATTGATCTTGGATTTAGTGGTTTACTAATCTTCAGAGCTCCTTCTAATTCTATAGCCCTGTTCTATATGAATATATAGCATTGTATCTACATGAGTCAAGAAACAAAGACTTACAGAGATGAGATCCCGTGCAGAGGTGTTAAGTTGCAGAGCCAGAAATCAAGCCCCGGTCTGCTCCCCTCCAAAGCCCCGTAGCTGCTGTGGTGCCATGCTGTTATTAACGGGATAACTTATCTCAGGCCTCTCAGGAACCCAGCTGTGGTGGCCCAGGAGAGCGTGATTTTTACATGGTTGGCTTTTGGCTTTCAGGTCACTTATTGCTGCCAGACCGGCTGGGGTATGAGCGTATGCATCCAGATAGCCCTGGATTCAGATCATTGCTTAGCTGTTTGTAAGATGAGTGACCTTAGGCAAGATACTTAACTTCCCTTAGCCCCTATTTCTTCTGCTGTAGAATGGAAATAATAATAGCGTTATCAGGGTTGTCTTGAGGATTCGGAGGTAAAGTAGCACCAAGCAACTTCTTCCTTCTTCATCCATTCCCTGCAACACCCGAATGTGGTGGCCTTTTGTGAATATTTGAGCTCAACATTATTTGGGTTATTTTTTTCCATTTTTCTCTGGATCTTCTCTTCTGTAAAGAGAAGATAAATTGCCAGTTTCAATAAAGAATTGGACTTCTGGGGGCACCCGGCTGGCTCAGTCAGTAGAGTGTGCAACTCTTGATCAAGCCCCACGTTAGGTATGGAGTTTACTTTTAAAAGAAAGAAGTTTTTAAGAATTGGACTTCTGATTTCCTTTTTTTACCTTTTCTCATTCAGCTTCACATGCTCTGTCATCTAAAACCTCATCTCTCCCAGGCTATGGAAAAAATGGGCTTCACCGGGTAAGATTTCTCACTGACTTGTTCCTGAGTTTATTTCTTCTTCAGACCTGGTATGAATGTTGACATACTGTTTGCATATGTCTAATAATGTAATCTCAATGCTAGAACATGAAAAAAACTTGTAACCTCTTTGATATCATGGCAGTCACTTTGAGTTACAGACAAAATAAAATATTTCTATTGAGAGAAAGAGAAATTGGCTTCAGATGGAAAAATTGCCTATATAACTCATGAGAAGTCTACCTTGATTGATCGTGTGGCAAATATTTCAAACTAAGAGTAGTAACTTGAGCCATTATCTCTGCTGTAAAAAAAAATACAGGAAAGTTCGCTGCAGTCACCCTCCCCTCAAAGCATAGAACAAATGTAATTGTGTAGCTATGTGAAGAAATGTATTTTTATTGGCAAAAGATAACTTGCTTACCCAGGTCCTGCTGGCACTGGAGGCAGTGCAGAAGACAAAGAGAGTTCATAATAGTAGAAGAAAAGTAACTAGGGCTCAGGAATTCAGCTCAGGAAGAACTCTTAGGATTTTGTAAATCCTTTCACCTTGGAGTGGATTTTCTAACGATGTGTTCTTCCTGGTCTCAGCCTGTTTCCACAGACTTTGCTCAGTACAACAGCTATGGGGATGTCAGCGGGGGAGTTCGAGGTAAGGCCCTCATGGTCACACTGCTGACTGGCTGCGCAGTCACAAATACATTGGCTCTATTTATGCTGTCTGATATCTGAGAGAGAGTCGGATCGCAGCTAGCCCACGGGAGCTCACGGAGCATGTATCAGAGTCACAAAGGACCACAACTGAAATGAGACTAGAGAAGCAGAGTTTTTAAGAATGAATCCATTGCTCCTGCCATGTGCTGAGCACTTGATCGGATAGATTGGATAGATCTCGAATAGATTGGATAGATCTCGGGAGTTACAGAGGGGCCCTCCTGTCAGAATGCACAGGACCGAGTGAGAGAGACAGGTTGAGGTGACCAGAGAGAAGCTTCCAGAGATACATGCTGTAATCAGAGAAGGTGGAAATACCTTCAGGGTGTGGGGGAAGGATTCCATGAGAAAAGTTGTTTTAACTGATAACTGGCGTCCAGAGACCCCAGCAGAGAGAACCTGGTGCATTGGAGAATGTCTCCCGAATTACAGTAGGATATGGTTTATCAGTGTTGCCATGTTCTTCCATGATCTTTCTCTTCTGAAAGTTTCTTTTTCTTTCCTTTCTAGACTACCAGGTATGGAACACTACTGTCTTTCTCAAGCTGACCTCGCCAACAAAGCAGCCATTTACCACAATCCAGACGTGTGTTACGGCTTGAGGGAAGAGTTTCTGTTGAGAAGATCCTTGGGTTCTTGGGTTGACGGGTCTGATTTATTAGCCCATAGATGTGAGGAGCCGTGAGCACCAGGAATGCCCAGTGCCGACATCAAGCGGGCCCTGCAGGCCTAGGGACATGGCATGAACCGGGCCAGGTGTCAGAGGACTCTTGGTCTGGCCTCGGAGAGTCCTCTCTCGGGGGAAGTGGACCAGCATCACGGGTCTGCCCACATACAGTTCTTCCTTTCAGTTTTAACCACTCTCTGCTTTTGGTTCTCTCCTCCTTCCCATAGTCCCAAATGAAAAGAAATTCCCATCCTGTCTGGTATCATTCCTTTTTTCCTGGACCCTAGCTTTATAAAATTATGATGGAGAATGAGAAGGTGTGGGGGGAATACAGAGAAAACTAAAAGTAAAGTAAGAAAATAATCACAGACTTGGAATTTTTTAATATTCTGTATGCTTTCATGTGTGGAGCCTAAATTAGAAATCAGTCAATAGTTTTTGTGTTTGTTTTTTTTTAAGTTTCTTTATTTGGAAAGAGAGAGAGTGCGCATGAGCAAGGGAGGGGTAGAGAGAGAAGGAGAGAATCCCAAACAGGCTCTGCATTATCAGCGCAGAGCCCGACACGGAACTTGACCTCAGGAAGAGTTCTCTTGAGATCATGACCTGAGCCAAAATCGAGAGTTGGATGCTTAACCGACTGAGCCACCCAGGCGCCCCTCAATGGTCATCAAGCCAGAATCTTTCCCCCAACCTGATGATTAAAGAGCAATATTCCCAGTATTCCTGCTCTTATGTAGCAAGGATTTCATTTTTGAAATATTTATGGTAATTAAAATGACGCATCTATAAAACAAGATTTGAGTCTGAAGCAGGGAGTTTTGGGGAGGCCATAGAGTCCCCCCCTCAGCTCCCCATGCTGTCATGTGCTCCTCCTTAAAGCAGGTTTTCTGTTGCAGACCCTCCCAGATGGCCACATGTCTGGGACAAGAATGGATCGGGGGGTGTCCATGCCCAACATGTTGGAACCAAAGGCAAGTGTAGGCATTCTCTCTCCTCTTATATGGGAACAGCAAACCGGGCCATCACCCTGGCAAGATTTGGTTTTCTTTTTTTTTTTTAATGTTTATTTATTTTTGAGAGACAGAGAGATAGAGCATGAGCAGGGGAGGGGCAGAGAGAGAAGGAGACACAGAATCTGAAGCAGGCTCCATGCTCTGAGCTGTTCACATGGAGCCTGTCGTGGGGCTCGAACTCCCAAACCGTGAGATCATGACCTGAGCGAAGTCGGCCCCTTACCCGACTGCGCCACCCAGCCCCAAGATTTGGTTTTCTGTCTTTCCACCTTTCTCAGTGTTGAGACCTGCTTGCTTCCAGGCCGATACAGTAGACAAGCCATGTCACAGAGCACCCTGACCCTTCACGGGTTTTGCCACACTGAGGCAACCGGTTTAAGCCCTCACTGGGTCTGGTACAATGCGTTCGCAATGAAATACAGCGCACCTATCTTATGAGCTTTGTACTCACGTGGCCCCTGCTTTGAGCACTGCGAGGCATGCCCAGTGCGAAGCGGGATACCCCTAGACCAGTCCAGATAGGGTGAGTGGTACATCCCATTTGCCCAAGACTCTCCCAGTGTGAGCCCTGAAAGTCTAGCATTCCAGGAACCTCCTCGGTGCCGAGCAGACTGGGATGATTGGTCACCCTAGCTCCAGAGGTGTCCGAGGCTGTGCTCCCTGGTGACCATAGCTGGGACTTACTTCAATAAGCAGAACACTGCTTCTGGGCCTGCCCGGCCGCAGGCAATCATGAGCCAGTCTTGGAACAAGATTGTTGAACCCTGCAAAGGTACCCTGCCTTATAAACCGTGTTTCTATCATTTCACTTCTAATTTTTACCTTTACCCCCCCAAGACATAATAAGTTTGTATTCTTTCACTCCACAAAGCCCTCCGAAGGCACAATGCCACTTGAGGCATGGTGAGCTGAGAAGGTATAAGAACTGGCCCCCGTCCGTTGGATATTTGATGGAACACCCATCATTCAGATACTATACTTATAATGTCTTAGAAGCTCTATCTTGGGAGTAGGAGATTTTAGGTAGCTTCTGCTTGTTAATAAAACGGACAACGGTGTTCTAAAAGAGGTCTTTCTCTTTGCTTCTCAGATATTTCCATATGAAATGCTGATGGTGACCAACAGAGGGCGCAACAAAATCCTGAGAGACGTGGACAGAACCAGGCTGGAGGTAAACTAACGAACTAACTAACTAAATAACCAGTCTGAACTGCAGATACCTGTGCATTTCGCCCAACTGTCTCCAGACCCTCCCCCCAAAAAATTAAAAGAATCAGTCTTGTATATTAGGCAGAACTAAGACAACTTGGGATGAGAACCCAAATATACACTTCAGAGATCAGCCTAAGTGTGTGGTGAAACCCAAAAGATGACCCAGGAGACACAGTATGATTTTAGTCATTTTCTGTGGAGACAATGTTGACTTAATGGTGGCTGAGGTTGGAGAAGGGAAGCCCATCCTTCTTCAGATATCCCAGTGCCTAACCTTTCCCTGAGCCTGGGTCAAGCTCGTTGAGAGAGAGACGGGAGTGCTCCACAGAGTGTGTCTCTCGGCTGTACCCTCATTCCTTGCTGAAGGGTCATCTGGGGGCACAGACGCAAGACCTCCTTAGACATGGAACATTGATCTTTATAGTTTTCCATCTGAGTGATTTTAATTAAGAAAAACTCTGGTGCCAGTCTTAGAAAAGAATCATTACTTCTCCCTGACAAAAGGCAGTACCTTTGTATGTGAAGTCAGTCTGGCACAGAGAATAAAGGCTCTACTATGCTAAGGGAACTTTGGAGGAGGGACGCCAGGTGGAATCTGTTCTCGGGGACCAGGCATCCACCGGAATTCCTGCCGCGGAGCCAGGAGGATGTCCCAAGGCTCCCCAGAGACCATTCTAGAAGTCTTTCTCTGGCTTTCTTTCTTTTTTTTTTTTTTTTTTAAAAATATTTTGTATTTATTTCTAGGAGAGAGAGAAAGAGAGACAGCGTGAGCAGGGGAGGGTCAGAGAGAGAGGGAGACACAGACTCTGAAATAGGCTCCAGGCTCTGAGCTGGCTGGCAGCACAGTGCCCGACGCGGGGATCGAACCCACGAACCGCGAGATCATGACCTAAGCGAAAGTCGGACGCTCAACCGACTAAGCCACCCAGGCGCCCTTCTCTCTGGCTTTCTTATTACTGTGGGCCATTTTCCCTACATCTTCTCAACATCACAGCGACCTGAAATGGAGTCGCCTCCACACTGATGAGTCACCTGCTATGTCCCATCACCATTAAGTGTATTACAATAATCATTAATACTCCGCCAGCTCTTTTGTCCTCTTTGGGGGTTGGGGGTGCCTCCCCTGGGCCAACCAGGAAAGGAGCCAGTGAGAGGGGCCCGCTAACACACCTCAGAGGTAAACTCCTCTGTCATCATTCTGCCTTGCTCTTCAGAATGATCCCCTGTAGACTCGAGAGCAACTCTCAATGCTCAAGGCCATCCGTGTGGCCGTCAGGACTTAACCACTGATCTTTTCTCCCGTCACAGCGCCACTTAGCCCCAGAAGTGTTTCGGGAGGTCTTTGGAATGTCCATACAGGAGTTTGACAAGTTACCTCTTTGGAGACGCAACGACATGAAGAAGAAAGCGAAACTCTTCTAGGCCCCTCCCTCCCCCGGCGTAGACAGCAGGTAGAGAAAGGACTGACGTTGCGGTGACACATAGGATGTTGTGTTGAGGCCCAAACTTGATTGGAGAATTCGCAAACTACTGCCCCTCGGCACCGACAAAAGGGGAAACCTGATGGAAACAGCCACGAGCCAAATACCGGGCCCACCTACCGGCAACCCTTGCCCAGAAGCAATGGGGCGGAAATTTCTGTGTTCCCCACACTCGTGACCTTTTTACATCACCTTATGTACCTACAGGAGCCACTTCCTTCATTTCCTTTAACTGTTGTCTGACAGTAGTGCTGACTGGATAGGTAAGAGCCAGCAAGTGCCCTTAGGATGCCGCGTGGGGAAAAAAAAGCAGCTGTAATAATTCCGAGGTGGGAATATCTTTATTATGTGGCGCTCTGGCTGAGAAGGAAGAGCCTGAGGGACGTATCCGTGTGGGCACACCACTCTGCACACGCCTGTCCTCACTGGCCTCATGAAGCCCCCCCACCCCCCACACCCCCCCCCCAGCAGGATGGAAATCAGGGTCAGGGCACTGGGCAGCCATTAGAGGGAGCTGTGGAGCAGCCAGAGCAATTTTTAACAAGCTCCTTTTTCTCTACCGTTTGCAAGGACCTGGTAGGCAAATTACTTAGCTATTATTTAAAAAGAGAGAAAAGAAAAAAATGTTTAAGAGAAGAGAGGGAAATGGAATGGAAGGAATATCTCCCTTGATTCTTTCCCTGCTTCAGGCTGTGGGCTTCATTCCGCCTCCCCGCCGCGGCCCACAGCGGTCCAGGCCCCGCCACAAGGAGAGGAAAGGGAGAGATTCTCTCTGGTTGTGTGCTGTGAGCGGAGTTTTGCCCAGGGGGCCTCAGCACTCTTGGCAAAAAAAAAAAAAAAAAAAGAAATGTGTCCCGCCAACGCTAATTCTTCCACCCTGCACCCTCTGCTCCTTACGCAGCATCCTCTGAATCCATCAACCCCACACGGGGTTTTGGGGGTTCTTGAGGTCTTTTCAGCAGTAGGCTAAGGAAGGCACGCTGTTCTCTCTGCAGGCTCTGCGGCCCCAGGGTACACTGCCTCAGATTGATTCAATCTGGCCTTTTCAGCTTTCCCACTTTGCCTAGCTCTGTCAGCCTCAGGGCGTGTGTGGGGTGGGCATGTGTGTGCATGTGTGTGTGTAAGCGAACGCATCCAGGGTAGTTTGGGGAGTCTGCATGCACTTGTACGTTTCATTTCTGCTCAACTGTTGGTCTGGCTGTGCTGCAGCTTCGAAGGAACATTTGCACATATGTGCATGAGTCAGGTCAGGAGTGAGGCTGAGCCGCACCCAGCGAGGCATCCTCCTTGGAAGGGTGCTGGTGCCAGAAGCCAGCATACTGTGTGATTGAGGCGACCCGGGTCAGCAGCACACTGAGGAGGAGACAGACCTCGGATCGGGCTGGATGTGGAGCTCAGAGCATCACGCCAGAGTCCGCCAATGCGGCAACACAAATTTAAAGCGGAGCCTAGGATTACACTGAAACACACATCTAAGACCCATCCTCATTCCCGGAAGCTTCCAGTTGTGGCTCAGATGAGATAGGAGTCGGGTGAGGGAGGGTCTCAGCTCCATGCACGGGAGGTTTTCACATTTATTCTCTTGCACTGGGGGGGCCTGTCTTGGAATTGAAACTCTGTTTTAAAGCAAGAGGAGAGATCATTCAAATTCTCTTCCTATGCCTCTAATAATAAGAGCTCAGAAATTCTTCCTGCCGGCACCAAGTATTTGAACTAGTTAGTAACGGACTCCAGTGGCAAAAAGCAAGTAAAACAGTTCCAGGACGTGTACTGCGAGCCTCTAGCCTGTGACACCCTGTGTCACCTCTGTCACCGCTCTTCCCGAAGGGATCGAAGCTGCCTGCCCTTTCAGCGCTAGACATGGAATGTTGAGGACTGTTCTCACAAATAGGAACGTGTACGTGTGTGTGTGTGCGTGCGTGCGTGTGTGCGTGTGTGTGTGCATGTGTTGGACCTACTAACACATTTTGCAAGTAGTTCCGATGGAGTGGACGAAAGAAGACCCGCTCCTCCTTGGCCAGAAGCCCCCAGATCGCAGCTCGCAGTTCGGTGCCTGTTACCCCATCATCTCTCTGACCTCTCCTGCCCTGGCCACCTCAGGTCCACGTACCCTAGTCCTTGCTTCGCCCTGGCCCAGTGTGAGGAGTGAAGACCATGGCGTATTCCCAGTAATCAGTAACAAGGATGGCCAGATGGGTCCCCGTGCTAGGCTGGTGGAGCGAGTTTTTTTCATCACGGGGATACTAAAGGACCCTCCATATTTTCTTTGGTTAAATGAACTATGACCCTTGCGCATGCACATCAGATGTCAGGGTGAGGAAAATTGTAATGGTAGTCAAAGATCTGAACCAAAATCTGCTCCCGCCAATGAAACTCTACTTCTGTTACATCTTTTGAATTCAATTCTGCATCCAACTTGGGGAGTGGGGTTGGAAGCTTCTTTCCATATCAAGTGTCCTAGCTCATTTAAACTACACCCATGCAAAAATGCATTACCAGACAAAGTCAGTAGCCTCCTGTCTGTGGGCAGAGCAGCGCTGTGCTCTGGGGAAGGGTCGTGGACAACCATAGTGTGGAGAGAGTTCCCCAACTCCTGGCAGAAGACGCCCGCTGGAGGGATGGGTCGTGGGGCGACCCTGTTCTCCTAACCGCCAAATCTAATATATGGGCTACAGTGGCCTATCCATTTTTTTTTAATGGGGCTCAGCATGCTTGGCCTAGCACACCCAGGCCACTGTGCAGGGCATCAGCGTTCTCTGCTCGAACCCCACTGTGCACTGTCCCTAAAAATTCCATGTGTTAATGCAGCCAAATGAACAGGGATTGGCAAACGTTCCTGGCACACACCCTAAGGGCTACACGTTTGAGTGTTGGGCCAATTCGCGATTCCTTAAGCACACACCGAATTGCATGAAACAGAAGAGGCCTCCGACAACATGGAAGTCAGTGCTTCCTTTACGGTTTCTCCCAGGAGACTGTTTAGTCCTCCTGTGTGGTATAAGAGGGGCGTGAAGATCATTTGGGAACTTGTACAGCCCGCTCTGCATCCACATTTTGGTTTGGGTTAGCTAGGAAATGTTCTCGATGTGACTTCTTCAGTAACTAACAATCAACTACCTGTTCTCTGCAACCTCACACGGGAGAGCCGGAGTTCGTGGGCAACACGACGCACATTTCCTGTGCAGCTCGTGCTCTCCCTCTGGTTGTGCCCATCAACTCTGCCTAGAGAAGTCTTGCTGGAAATGTTTATAAAGCGTTCCCCTAATTTCTTTACACTTGAAAGCAAACACCTTTTTCTAAAGAATTGCTTCTCAGATGATTATATAGAATACATATGCTTTTACAAGTTAAAAAAAAATGGAATTAACCACTTTTGACTTGGTAGGTCTTTCTAAAAATTCTTTCAAAAAGCTTGGTGTTCGCGTCCTGCACGTCGAAGGGGCAGGTGCGCCCTCTCTCTGACTGTCAGGCATGCTGGGGGAAGGAAAGGAATTCTGTGTCATCTCCCCTTCTGTATCCTCTGAAGCAAGCTCAATTTTTACAAATCACGTCGTCTGTATTCCTGGGCACTGTTTAATCTGCACTTCCTAGACCAGCCTTGACGTTCCTTGATCTTTAAAATCATTTTCTTTTGATCAACCAAGTGTGTGTGAGTAAGCCCTACACCTCGCTCATGAGTACTCCCTTTTGAAGAATATTCTATTAAAAAAAGATGATCCCAGGCCTGAGATTTACAGTTGACCCCACCTTAGAGTGTAATGTACATTAAGGAATCTACCCAACTATGTTGTAATGAAAGAAAGAGAAACTCTTACTTTGGCTTTAAAAAAAAAAGTCACCTTCCATTTGCTGCCCAGGAAGCAATGAGGTGATGGATATGCTTTGCATATGGATTTTTGTGTTTTCATTTGGGCAAGTTCAATATATGGCAAACTCAAAAAAAAAAGGGGGGAGGTGGTCCTTTGAAGCTGAAAGAAACGTTCTAAACAGTATATGCATACCCAACAAAATTAAATGCAACGTTTTCTGACGCTTGATGTGATTGACTGGCAATTGTTATCATTAAATACAATTCTTCCTGAAAGCGTCTCTCTCAAGAGTGAAGATGCCATGAGTCACTTTTGGAACCCATTCACCAAAGGTAGGAAGAGACAATACTATTTACGCCAACATTCAGAAAGGTGGTAAGCCCCTTAATGATGGTATATGCCAATATTTCTTTATCCTGTGGAAGAGAAAACAGTTGTCCACAATATGGACCTTCCTTTTGGGTCCTGTGTACAAACCCGTCCAGTAACAAATGTCTGTGGTTTCTGTGAGTTGCCGACAATCCTGCATCAAATCTCTTACCATCCTTTCCTTTTAAGTTGGGTTTAATGGGAGGTTTTTTTTGCTAGTGTCAAAAGACGTCCAGTTCTTCCTTCCCTCCCATTTCAGAAACATGAAAGTGAATATTTGGAAGAACTGCTGTTGGAAAGATGTGTCGTGTCCCCCATGAAAGTGAGTGGGTGTCCGTCTGCGCCCCGAGTAACACATACTAGTAGGCAGAGGTGGGGGCGGCCACCCGGCCCCGCGTTGCTGTGCTTTACGGCCCTGACCTGTCCCGCACTCCTGTCGCAAGCAGCACTCGCCGCTTCCCCACCCCGTACTCTGCATCACTGTTGTACACTCACCACTCAGTGAATAAAGTGTGTGCTTTATTCTGTTCATAAATGCCTCCACGTCGTGTTGACTTTCTTGCTCCCCTGTGCCCTTGAAAGGTCTGTCCCATTTGAAGAAAGACCGGTCCAACTTCCGATGACCAAAACAAAATCAGAATCCAACCAAAGCTTTAGGAATGCATTTGTATCACATAGGAAGGCTGTTGGGGGGGGAGGGGGGCAGGAGCCTGGAGGGGGGAGAATGCAACAAATAGCAATGGTGTGATTCAGGACTGTTTGTTGAGGAATCCAGACCGGATTGACCAAGTTGACAAAAGGAAAAATATTTAAAAGAGCTGTTGGGCTGGGCTGGTCTACCTGGTGTTTGGTTCTGTGACACAGAGCAGTGACAGTTTCATCATCTGGACACGAAGGGGGATTGATGAACCTTGAGGACAAGAGCTGCTGAACCAGTGTGAGTGACTCACCATTTATTAAGAAACTGCAGTGCATTGGTAGAAGTCCATCTTTCAAAGCACTGACCTTAAGTGAAGAAAGTCTTTTAGATTTTGATTTATTTCTTATTCTCACTGCCACAATTTTGGGCTCACTGGAAAATAACAAGGATGTATGTAGACTTGAGATGGCCTTTTCTGACCACAGCCATTCTACTACTGAGTGTCTGTCAATCCTGTTGTCATAATCAACTCAGGCTGGTGTTAACAGAGTTCCATAGACTGGGTGGCTGGAACAGGAAACATTTATTTTGTACAGTTCTGGAGGCTGGGAGGTCCAAGATCAAGGTGCTGGCAGATCTGGTGTCTGGTGAGAATCTGGTGAGGTTTGTAGATAGCCATCTTCTGGTTGTGTCCTCACATGGAAGAGAGAGAGGAAGCAAGCTCTTGTGTCTCTTCTTATAAGGGTGCTAATCTGGGGCACCTGGGTGGCTTGGTCAGTTGAGCGTCTGACTTCAACTCAGGTCATGATCTCGCAGTTCACGAGTTCAAGCCCCGCATCGGGCTCTGTACTGATGGCTCAGAGCCTGGAACCTGCTTCTGATTCTGTGTCTCCCTCTCTCTGCCCCTCCCGCTTGTGCTCTCTCTCTCTCTCTCTCTGTCTCTCTCTCTCAAAAACAAATAAAAACATTTAAAAATTTAAAAAAAGCTAAGGGTGCTAATCCTGTCGTGAGGGCTCCATGCTCCTGAATTAATTACGAAAGGCACTGCCTCCTGATGCCGTACCATTGGGGATTAGAATTTCAGCGTATAAATTTGGGGAGGGGAGTGGGGGGACACAAACGTGGAATCCATAACACCGGCACAGGGCCCAGTCACCCTAACCTTCATGCGGACCCTCATCACAAAGCTGGAAACTGAGATTCTGCTCCAGACACTTGGCACATTGAGTTTACTAGTGTAGAAAACAGCTCAGGAGGTCAATCTTGAGGTCTATGTTCTGGTCACTTCTGTCTCCATCTGCACCAGCATCACCACTCTAGTTTTGACCTGGGAGTCCAGGGCCTCTCAAAGTGTCACTTGCCTCGCCCACTGCTCAGCTTCCTCCACCCCCCACAAGGCCCCACCCTTGAATCTTGCCCTCCAGCTGTCCCAAACCTCCGCGAATTCCCTGAACACACCACGCTCTCCCCTACCCCTGCAGCTTCAACAACGGCATTTCTCCTAGACAATGTCCAGTTCGTCAAGGAGGTGGAGAGCAGGAAGATCTGGCCCCAGGAACGAGAGGTAATGGCAGTGTTTTAACTATTGAAATCAGTCGTCCATAGCTCTTTGGAGTCACACATGAGAATTTCCCACAGGCTCCATTTGCCCTAAATCAAAGACAAGCCTGAGTTCACACCCTCTCTAAGAACCTCCTTGATGGGCCCAGCCTAGCCTGCCTCAGAAAATTCTTTGCAGGCCTATGGTTGAACATCATGTGTGACGCTTTTCAAATGGCTGCCTGGTACTGCTAGCTTTGCGTGTGTTTCTGCTCTTCAGGTCAACTGTAATGAGGCCTCTGCATTGAGTGCCAGGGTTTATGTTAACCGAACTTCTAGGACTACAGATCACTGTAGCTCTACCATACAGGTAAGGAAAGCAAAGCTCAGTGGCTAATGAAACAGGCCTGACCACTGGCCAGTAAGCAGCAAAACTGGGATTACTGAGGCCTGCCTTCCAATTCCTTACTGTTTCCCTCCGTCTCCACGACCTTCCAAAGGCAAGGACTGCATCTCCCGTGTTCTAACTCTCCCAGGGCACATTGCACCAAGGAAGTTCTTAGTGTGAGACCAGCCAGTTCCCTTCAGTAGGCTGTGAGCCCCATCACTGCTGCCAAGGTGCGTTATGAGCAATGGGTATCTGTATCTTAAAGCCAATTATTGAGACTCCCTAGGCCTCCACTTATTCACCTGTAAAATGGACAAAATAAGAATACCCATCAGAAGATTGTTGTTACGTTACAACTCAAGTTGAGCACTGCACAGTGCTCAGGACACAGTAATTACTCAAAAAAAAATCAGTGATCTTTATTAACAGCAATCACCCATTTAGATGTGAAGAACCCCATACGCTCTGAGCCCCAGTTTCCTCTTCAGTAAATTGGGAGTGAATACTTACTCTCTGGCTATGTTCTGGATTTGTTAGGCTCAGACACAAGAGAGCATTGTATCAATAGGTGGTACTGCCGATTGAGAGTTTCTAGATACTACTTTAAATAGCTAAATCATTCCAGAATTTTAGTTTTTGCTCTGGGCTCTTTCTCTCCCAGCCTTTATATGCGTCCTGTAGCATTAAACAGCCCTCAGCTGCTTTTATATGCTTCAAAAACAGCCCTCTCTTTGTCCACCAATAGTCTAAGATTGAGATCCTCTGAAGATCTGCCAATGCATCATAACAACAGAAAGTATTACACAGCAGTTAAGTGCAGGCTATGGGGTCAAACTGTCTGGGTTTGAGTCCCAGCTCCACCAATAATTAGTTGTGTAACTACTGACAATTTGCTTAACTTCTCTCAGCTTCAATTTCCATGTCTATAAAATAGGGATAATAATAGCTACCTCCAAGGGTTAGTGTGAGCCTCATGTGGGACAGGACCTGGCATAAATACAAGAGGGAGCACTCAAGCATAGGCTTTTATTAATAAAATTACTGCCGTGTAAAAAAGACCTTTCTGTGCCCGGTCCTGAGCTGAGTGTATTATGTGATTTATTCCACAGACCGCTCTTTACCTTCCCTCGCCACCCTCGCCCCTCAACTCCCCAGTGTCAAGTACAGCATGTAGGCAGGTGTCGTGTGTAGATGGGCCCAGGGGCCTCCACGGGCACTGTGGCCAGCCGGGGTGGCAGGTACCCAAACTAGAAGCATCCAAAGATGTCAGCTCAGGGCTCAGCTGCTCCCAAGGGGTTTCGTAGCTGTTGGGCCCCCTTGTTTCCTTGGTCGGGAGAATTCTCCTAAGCTACCTGAGGGATGCTTAGAAACACCACCTGCAGAAGAGTGGAGGCTCGGTTTCATGAGAGATGGCTTTGTTTCCAGAAAGATCTTTCTGTTTTACTTCAACAAAACAACCAAGGCAGCAAAGGCTGACTGCCAGTCCCTCCAGTGTCTGGGCACACGTTCTCAGTTCCAGAAAGCCCTCCGCAGCCCCTCCTGCCCATCACTGGAAGGGGGTTCCTCCTCCCTACAGGCCAGCCTGGCCTGGGTGTGTCGCCAGCCCCACCCGGTGGGACGTGCTCATTGTTGGCCGGAAAGCCCTGGGAAGGGTGGAGACTTGGTGCTGGCAGCTTTCGAGAAAGCCCAGGGTGGTCAGAGGACCGGTGCCCAAAGCTTCTGGGAATCCCAGCCCCAGGCTTGAGAACCCGTCTCCCCACCCTAGACTCCCTTCTCTCCCACAGTAGGCCAGGACTCCGACAAAAACTCAGAGTGTTCTCCCTCTCCACATCTACAGCCCTCAGGGGTGGGGGGGCTGTAATGAGTCAGGGCTCTGGAGGAGGGTGTAATATGTCTACATTTATTTTACTTTCTAATCGCAACTGGATACAAGTGCTCCCCGGGGCCCGCCATTGTCCTAAGCACAATGGCAGCCCCTGGAGAGGGTTTTCCGTATTTATTCCTCTGTCCCCCAGCGGCTGTCTCTTACCTCAGCCCTTCCCCTCAGATAAAAAGAAGAGTTGGCTTGGGAAAGCCTCTCCCCCAAAGCAGAGGCAGCGTCTGCTGTGCCCTCAGTGTATTTTAGTGGTGGGACCTCCCAGAACATCCCTACGGGCTTAGAGGCAGGGCAGAGTCTTGGGTGGCTTCCAGACACAGACTTCGGGAATCTAGCTCAAGTGTGCATGAATCCGGAGGATAAGGGAAGGGCGGACGGTGGCCGCAGCAGACAACGGCCTCTGGAACTCCCGGTACTGGGCTAAGTACCTTGTGTAGAGTAGTTCACTTAATCTGTGAAGGGTAAACCCAAGACTCTGGCAAATGGGTAGGCTTCTAACCCCTCCCATCAAGTCCAAAAGCCACATGCCCCCGAAGGCTGTCATCGTTCTCTAGGGGTCTCCGTGTTAGCACGTGGTTTTCTGATGATTTGCTACCACGACCATCTTTGCAAAGACAAATACCAACCTCTCTTGGCAAAGTGGAGCCTGGCCACCAACAACATTTTGTTCTCAACTGGACAGATGTTGGCACAGAAAAGAGTACGTCTTTTCGTTCCTGCTATTGTCTCCCAACATACTTTTCTTAATGAAAGTGAGAAAATATCCGTGGCAGCCACTTCCCATCAGATAGGAGCAAAAATCAGCTGAATTCTCCTGGGGTTATTTTTTTGTTTTCGTTTTTGTTTTAACAGAACAATTACTTTTCCACATAAAAACAAGGTGTTTCAGACAACTCCAAGTAAAACGCTGGTATGTCTTAATCATAATCAAATGGCTTCCCCCAAATGCACGCTTTTATATGCATTTCCAATGATCCCTACCAGCAGTCCGGGTGAGGGTTAACCCTGGATACACAGATCAGAGGTTGCCTGATTTGCCCAGACTCCCGAGCTGGGGAAGGAGCCAAGAAGGTTGGGCCCCCGTCTAACAGCAGAGCTCAGGTTCCAATCCGCAAGATTCTGATTCCATAGTTTTAGGGTGGGAGCTGAGAAGCTGTATCTTTAAACAAAATTGAAAAGCTTCTTGTGCAATTTTTTTTCAATGTTTATTTATTTTTGAAAGAGAGAGAGAGAAAGAGTGTGAGTGGGGGAGGGGCATAGAGTGAGAGACTGATTCAGAAGCAAGCTCCAAGCTCTAAGCTGTTAGCACAGAGCCCAACGTGGGGCTTGAACCCACAAACCACGGGATCGTGACCTGAGCCATGACCTGAGCTGAAGTCAGATGCTTAACCAACTGAGCCACCCAGGCGCCACCCCCATATGATCAACCAGGTCTGGGAACACCCTGCCTCATATGGCGGCGTAGTCTCAGGTCAAGATTGGAGCTGATCTGTGCCTAAGTGAGCATCTGTCACCAATCTTTGCTACTTGATGTCACCCTAATTCATGGAACCGGCAGTGAGAGGAGGCCTGGAAGTCTACCTTTGCAGAGAGGCCTACAGTCCCCAGTGGCCTCCTACGGAGTCACCAAGTCACCCACACCATTCTTTGTCCTTCAGCACCCCTGGAGCCCAGGCCGCTGAACAGATTACATCAGAATCGGCTCAGATGTCACCTTATTTGCAAGGAGATTAAGGAAGTCTGTCTCCACTGAAAGAAGCCAAGATAAGAGAGAACCAGTCAGGCTCACTGCGGCTCAGAGGGAAAACTAACCACTGGCATCTATTCTCTTTCTCCACTCACAACTTTAAGAAACCTCTGAATGATGAAGAAATGGCCTTGAAATTCTGATACTGTCTGTACCTATTCCCCCCCCTCCCCCACCAGCCACCCCGTGTGCTCACTGTTTCTTCAGCCTATTGTGTGCTAGGGAGTGAGTGGAAAGAACTCCACTCTTAAATTTTCTATTGAGACAGTCACTTCAAGGAAATTTAGTAACTGTCTTCAGGGCCTGGCTGGAGCAGAAGTAAGAACCAGGAAGCCAGGAGTTGTGATTTCAAAATCTTTCACATGAAAGCACTTGTAAGTATGTATGTGTATAATATATATGGTATGTATTTTAAGTCATCTCTACACCCAGCATGGGGCTTGAACTCATGACCCTGATATCAAGAGTTACATGTTTTACCAACTGAGCCCGCCAGGTGTCCCCAGTTGTTTTTATTTTTGAACCCTAACCTATGATAGCATCTATAGTGGGTTGACCCCCACGCCCCAGAAGATATGCCCACCCAGAACCTCAGAATATGCCCTTATTTGGAATAAGGGCCTTTGCAGATGTAATGAAGGCTAGGATCTGGAGAGGAGATCATTCTAGATTCGGGTGGGCTCTAAATCTCTGACGAGGGTCCTTATAAGACTGAAAAGAAGAAGACACAGAGGTACATGCAGAGAAGAAGCCTATGTGAAGACAGAGGCCTAGATTCCGGCTGTGTGGCCACAAGCAAAGGAATCCAGGAGCCACCAGAAGCTAGAAGAGGCAAGAAGAATCTTCTAGAGGCTTTAGTGGGAGCATGGCCCTACCTACACCTTGATTTTGGACTTTTGGAATCTAGAACCATATGAGAGAATGAATGTGAATCTGCCACCGTCGACTGGAGAAGTTTCCTTTCTTCCTCCCTGTGTAGACAGAAAGTGGATGTTACATGAAATCTCTTTGATGTTGGGCGGATAAAAGTGTAATGAGTATGGCAATATAAGGGAAACGGGTGAGAACTATCCCTGAAAGGTGGGCCCTTATCGCTCCACTTTTAGGGCCCTCACATTATTTCTGTATCCATTGCTACTTTCTACCTGTCAGTATTTCAGATTTTAAAAACATTCTATCAGGGCACATCGGTTGGTCGTACAACCCTGTGTTCCTGGTTTCCAGCTAATGTGACCAACACTGTTATAAGAAGGTCACATAGAATGAAATAACTTCCCGAAGGTCTGAGCTACCGGGAGGTGTTCAAGTATCTGGCATGTAGTGGGTGCCCAATGCAGTCAGTGCCTGTTAAATGACTAGAAATGATTTTATTAGTTGTGCTAATTTTCCTGAATTCTCAATGGCATAAGCAGCCCTAAAGCCATCCTAATGTCTCATTTTAAAATTTCAGTAACAGGGGCGCCTGGGTGGCTCAGTTGGTGAAGCGTCCGACTTTGGCTCAGGTCATGATCTCACAGTTCACGAGTTCGAGCCCCACATCATGCTCTGTGCTGACAGCTCAGAGCCTGGAGCCTGCTTCAAATTCTCTGTCTTTCTCCCTCTCTGCCCCTCCCCTGCTCACGCTCTGTCTCTCTCTCTCTCTCTCTCAAAAATAAATAAACATTAAAAAAATGTTAAATATATAATAAAATAAAATTTCAGTAAAATCGGAATGTCTGGGTGGTTCAGTCACCTGAGTCGATTAAGCATCTGACTCTTGATTTCAGCTCATGTCATGATCCCAGGATGGGATCGAGCCTCACCTTGGGGTCCGTGCTGAGCATGGAGCCTGTTTGGGATTCTCTCTCTCCCTCTCCCTTTGCCCCTCTCCCCCAATTGCACTCTAAATAAATAATATAATAAACAAGCAAATAAATAAAATTTCAGTAACATCTATTCAGTATCTAAGGTGAGAGATACAATGCTTGGTGTTGTGGGAAATATGAACTTGAATAAAATCAGAGGTGGGATGAGGGTGGGTCACTTGAGCAGTCAGGCTCACAGCTTAGGAAGAGCTCCCTCTCAGGGTCGCTCACCAGGAGGGAGAAGACTCAATCCCTCCCCCCCACAAGCTTAAAGGCTAGAGAGCAACAGAGATGAGTAAACCATAGATTAGATTTGGGACCTAAAGCAGATGAAAAGTTCACAGATAAAAGAAATAAACTTGGCCAAAGACCTAAACCTATAACATTTCTAGGAGAAAAACTTCTGGGACCCTGAGTTAATAAAAAAAGAATTCCTAGATACGACATCAAAAGCATGGTGCATAAAATCTTAAAAAGTAATATATTGGTCTTAATCAAACTTAGGAACTTCTGGGCTATCACATGTTTTGCCATTCTATCCTTTGGCCTATATAAATGAGTCTGAGCTGCCTCTTCCAATGGAGAGTGTAATGTAAAAAAAAAAAAAATGGAGCATGTCTAAAAAAAAAAAATTAAGAACTTCTGCTCTTTGAAAGATATCCTAAAGAGAATGAAATGATAAGCCTCAGTTGGGAAAAAATACCTGCAAATCACATATCTGATAAAGGACTGGAAATCCAGACCATGTGAGAATTCTCAATACCAAGCGCTGGTGAGGATACAGAGCAGCGGGATGGCAGAGATGTGAAATGATGCACCCACTTCAGAAAATAGTTTGACAGCTTCCCATGAAGTTATATGATTATCATATGACCCCCATGTCCCACTGTATTTGTCCAAGGTAAACCAAAAATCTTGGTTCACATAAAAACTTGCACATCAGTACTGACTTTCTTCAACTTGCCAAACCTGGAAACACCACAGATGTTCCTTAACTGGGAAACGGATAAGCGAATGATAGTTCATCCATACAGTGGACTAGTACTCGGCAATGAAAAGGACTGGGCGACTGCAATAACATGGGTGAAGTGGATGCATTGTGCTAAGTGAAAGAAAAGGCAGAACCAAAAAGCTACATAACATATGCTTAGATGTGTATGATATTCTGGAAAAGGCAAAGCTGTGGGAACAAAAAAACACAAATCAGATGTTTTCAGGAAACAGTAGGGGAAGGGTTGACTACAAAGGGGCACATGGAAATTTGGGGAGTGGTAAAATGTTCTGCATCTTACCTGTGGTGGTCATTACCTGACTGTAGACATTTGTCAAAACTCACAGACCTGGGGGGTGCCTGGCTAGCTCAGTCGGTAGAGCATGTGACTCTTAATCTCAGGGTCATGAGTTCAAGCCCTAAACTGGGCATGGAGCCTACTTAAAATCAATCAATCCTCCCAGAACTATACACCAAAGAGGATGGACTTTGGCGTATATAAATGATACCTTAATTTTTTTTAATTCCAAAAAAAATGACAAAAAGACAGAAAGCAGTTCAAGTCAACAAATTTTCATTGACAATAATATTGTATTAGAATTTGGGAGATGGTACAAAAGAGATGTGATCTACATCAAATCGTGAGAGGCTGATAGCCTTGTGCTAAAGTAGGCACTATGCTAAGCAATTGAGATACAATAGTGAGCAAACAGACACATTGATCTAATAATGCCACAAATGAGTGGAGGGGTACAAGTGCATGAAGAACTACTCCTGATTACTTTCCTTTTTTTTTCTTTTATTTTTTTAAAAATTTTTTTAATGTTTTATTTATTTCTAGGAGAGAGAGAGACAGCGCAAGCAGGGGAGGGTCAGAGAGAGAGAGGTCACAGACTCTGAAACAGACTCCAGGCTCTGAGCTGGCAGTCAGCACAGAGCCTGACACGGGGCTCGAACCCACGAACCACGAGATCATGACCTGAGTGAAAGTCGGACGCCTAACCAACTAAGCCACCCGGGCGCCCCTGATTACTTTCTGATTGATTCTATAATGTCAGCAAAGCCTTCTCTGAGAAAGATTCTCCCTGAGTTGCTTGAACTGGACAGGGGCAGCAGTGGGGTGGAGGCCAGGGGAGCCGAGGGCGGTGCAAAGATGACTGGTGAGTTTCCGGATTGTGCAACAGGATAGGTGGTGGAACCAGTAGTGTGCTTTGGAGAAGGAGCAGATTTGGGGCGGGGAGGAAGATTATGAATTCAACATATAAACAAGAGGCTACAAGAAACACCTGATTAAGGGCAAAACTATGCAGTGGACCCAATAGAAATGAAAATATGCATCCGCGCAAACACTTGTACATAAGTGTTTATAACGGCATTATCCATAATAGACAAAAAGTGGAAACAACTCAAATGTCCATCAACTGATGAATGGATAAATAAAATGTGATATATCCATACAATGGAGTATTATTTGGCAACATAAAGGAATGGAGTACTGATACATTTCACCATGTGGGTGAACTTGAAAACATAATGCTAAGTGAAAGAAGCCAGACACAAAAGACCGTGGAATGGAATGGTCTTTAGGAATATTGTATTATATGACATCTCCAGAATAGGCAAATCTATTGAGTCAGAAAATAGATTAGTGGTTGCCTAAAGTTGGGGACACGGAGGGTGGCTTAGTCGGTTAAGGGTCCGACTTTCGCTTAGGTCATGATCTCGCGGTTCGTGGGTTCGAGCCCCGCGTCGGGCTCTGTGCTGACTGCCAGCTCAGAGCCTGGAGCCTGTTTCAGTCTGTGACTCCCTCTCTCTCTGACCCTCCCCTGCTTGCGCTGTCTCTCTCTCTCTCCTAGAAATAAATAAAACATTAAAAAAGAATTAAAAAAAAAAAAAAAGTTGGGGACACGGGGAGAAGAGGGAGACTGTTAATGGGTGTGAGGGTTCTTTTTAGAGTGATGAAGACTTTCTAAAGATTAATTGTAGTGATGGTTGAACAGCTCTGTTAATATTTTAAAAACCACTAAGTTGTACACATTATGTGGATGACTTGTATGGCATGACAATTATACGTCAATAAAACTGTCCTATAACAGAAAGATAATCCATGTAAAGACATTTTAGATGCTCTGTTTAGAATACTGACATCTAAAAATCACCTAAACATCCCTTCAAGGAAGGATGGTTTTAAAAATTATGACGTTGATACGTAATGAACAAAACAATTAAAAACACATCCAGGGACAAAGAAGGGCAATTAATTTGGAGAGATATAAAGTTTATTTTATAAACTTTTTATAAACAACAAACCTATGCAGTGGAGAAAGGTGCAATCGATTTGGAGGAGATCGAGATCTAGCCACGTGTCAGCTGGATGAAGAAAGGGTGGGAGATTGGCGAAGGCGGAAATCAGGAGCAATTGCCAGTGAGCATCCAGAGCTCTGACGTGAAAGGCTCAGAAGTGGCTAGGTTGGCTTATTCCCTGCTGGAGAATGGGCAAGAAGCTCAGGCAGGAGGGAGGTATATACGTGGTTTAGGGTATAAGAGGTGTTGAATTTGATTCCATGTCCACGGGGAGAAGGCACTGTTAGAAAAACAGATTTCTAAGTTCTTAGCTCTTTCTACCCACCAAGAATTGTGGAATTACTTCACTGCCACCACCAAGAATTGAGCACTTCTGAACACACCCACTACCATTATTTGAGCACTCACTCAATGCCAGATACAATGTTTTTTTGTGTGCCTCATCCTAGAGTACCCTTACAACGTGTGTGTGAAGTAGGTATTATCATTCCCAACTTACACGTGAAGAACCATGCCCAGTGGTGCCCAGATCATAAATGATGGTGCTCTAACCCAGACACTCTTCAACCTGAGGGACATGTTTTTTGTTTTGTTTTAGATAGTCTCCATGCCCGATGTGGGGCTTGAACTCACAATCCCATGATCACGAGTCTCAAGCTCTACCAACTGGGCCAGCTAGGCACCCATAAGACATGTTTGAATCAAGATATGACCCTGCTCAGGAAAACCTTTCTCATAGCTTCCCAAACTGCCCCACCTCTCCAACACCCTCTGGAGCATGTCCACCTATTGATCCGACCAGGGATTCTAGGGCATTCACTACTTGGGTGTTCCCGGTTTGAATCCAGGGCTTGATTTGTTTGGAATCAAGCAATAATAGTTGTGTGCGATACGATTTGGTTGCTACTCGAAGCCCTCAATTCACAATCAAACACACTTGCAACTTCATTCTCTGAAAGGTCCAAGTTGCCACATCTGTATGTGTTAACAGGTTACTCTTTTTTTTGAGGAAACTGCCCTTCAAATGCATTCATAATAACAATAATGATTAATAAGAAAAGATTGCTGTTCCTTGCCATCTAGGACCTGTCCTTGGCTCTGAACCCCACACCACAATCCCTTCTGCTCTAGGACTTTCCATAAACATTACTTGAATTACACTTAAAATTCTAATCGAGTGACAGGGCGAGATCCCCAGACACTGCATGATTGTAGTGGCCTGATTTCAAGTGTCCTGCCCTGCTAGGGGCTCCTCCATAAAGGATTCCTATTTACATTCTCTCAGTTGTTTCTGTCAGAAGAAATTGTGGCTACCTGAGACTGTTTCCAAGTGATGTGGAGACGCCGCATTACAATTATTCTCTTCTCTCTCCTTCCCTCTTTGTCTTTTCCCCTCCCTCTCCCTTAAGTATTTTGATCACGAAAGAAAAACAAGTACCTCTATGTCCTCCAGCAAGAGCACTGAAGTGAACTCATTGTAACACGGTGTTCAAAATACTCAGAGACCGGGCATGACCCCAGGTTGCAGGATGAACTCGCCTTGATGATTTTGTTGCAGAATTGACCAGTGTGAGAGCATCGACGCACTTGATTATGGGCCCCATAAGACATCAAAGTAATGTGCAACCATCAGCAGAGAAAGGGAAACACCATTTCCTCAGTTTGGCTGAGTGTGGGAAAGAGTAGAACAGCTTCTTTAACACTTGGCTCTACCATTTCTGGATTTGTGGTCCTGGACCAGTGGCATCGGGGCATCTGGGAGCTTGGTGGAAATGCAGAAAGCTGGCAAACAAATAAATGTTGAAATTTGAAACAAAAAAAGAGAAATATAGAATTTCTGGTCCCACCCCAGACGTACTGAATCAGAATATGAACGTTAACAAGATCCCCAGCTGAGTCGTATACATGTTAATGTTTGGAATCACTAGCTTAGTAGTATAAAAAAAACCACAGATCCAAGATGGAGTCACTGACGTTAAGGCCTCACATCAGCGAACCAAGACTTGATAACTAACCTAACTGCAGTTTCAATACCACCCCCTCCCCCAGGAATGTAACCTTTAACCAATCAACATGGAATTTCCTGGTCAGCATTAGGAAATTTACTGATAGACCCCTTCCTTTCCCCTTAGGAGGGCGACCTTGCCTAAAACAATACATTCTTTGCTCATAATTTCCTTTTTTCACTCCCTCTCTGCCTTTAAAACCTTTCTTTTTCTACAGCTCAACAGATTTCCTTTCTGTTTGCTCGATGGGATGCTGGCCGGTTCATGAATGGTTCAATAAAGCCAATTTAATCTTTTAAATTATTCAGTTGAATTTTTTTGTTTAACAGTAGATTAGGCTCTTTTGCCAGTAACGATGGAAGCTCTCGTTTCCCCTTTGAGGGCCCTTAAGGGCTCTGTGCACTTTACTGTCCAACAAAGCACCTGGTACCAGCTCAGTGGAGAGTGGAGCTCTGAGTGGGTGAACAGGTAGAGGGTAGGTGGTTGAAATCATAACACCAGTTCTAATCCTTGGCACCAACTTGGACCCTTCTGCATGTAGAGTGATTGCAGCAACAATGATAGCTCTGTTTGGGGTGAATATAATTTTTATTCCCATTTGACTGAGAGGAAAGTGGAGTCCTAAAAGATTAAGTAAGTGGCCCCGGGTCACCCAGCTGGAAAAGGATGGAAGGGAGAGTCTGGCCCGAGCCTACAGTCCAGTGTTTCTCACCATGTTTATTATCTCCTCCCTCCAGGAGCCTTTTTAGACATTTTGTCCTAATTTGCTGCTGGTAATAATATGATTCATAATAAGAAATAGATCTTTAATTGATATTGTGATTCATAATAAGAAATAGATCTTTGGTCTGGATCCTGTTTCCAGCACCCATCTCGTAAAACCCTCGGAATCTCCTAAGTGGTAAGAGCGGTCAAGGTGTCCTAACCCATAAGCGGCCTCTTTCAACCACACCTGAGTCTGTGTTAATGTAGTGACTTTGGGAAAGCACCTGAGGATGGGCTGGTTGCCAGGGGAACCAACCTGTGATTGGAGGCTTGGAACTTCCAGTCCCACCCTCCTGAACTCCGGGGAGAGAAGAGGGGCTGCAGGTTGAATCAATCACCCGCGACCAGTGATTTAGTCAGTATTGCCTATGGAATGAGGTCCCATAAAAACCCAAAAGGTGCGACTTCTCAGAGCTTCCAGGTCAGTGAAGACTTGGGGAGAGTGGAGTGCCCAGAGAGGGCATGGAGCTCCCCTGCCTTCCTTCCCCAAACCTTTGCCCCGTGTATCTCTTCCATATGGTTGTTCCTGAGTTACGGCCTTTTATGATAACCGGTAATCTCGTAAGCAAAATGTATCTCTAGGTTCTGTGAGCTGCTCTAACAAATTCATCAAACGTGAGGAAGTTGGTCAGAAGCTCAGGTGACAGCATGGACTCGGGTTTGGCATCTGAAGAGCGAATGGGGCTCGGGCAGCCTTGTCGGACTGAGCCCATAACCCGTGGGATCTCATGCTATCTCTGGAGAGAGACTGTCAGCAGGGAGGTGAAGTGTAGGACACCCAGCTGGTATCCGAGAATTACTTGGTCGTGCTGGGAACTCGCCTCACCCCATACACATTGTAATTGGTGGCCAGGAACTTACTCCTCCATGAAATTTTAATGCCACAGACATACTGCATTCTGTTTATGTTCTCTGTTTGTGTGTTTATGTAAGGTCTGTTTTTTTTTTCCTATCTCCCTGAAGAACCAGCTTTTGTCCCCACAGGAATACAATCACTCCCGTGGAAAATGCTTCCATTTAAAAAAATTTTTTTTAACATTTATTTATTTTTGAGAGAGAGACCATGAGAGCTGGGGAGGGGCAGAGAGAGAGGGAGACACAGAATCTGAAGCAGCCTCCAGGCTCTGAGCGGTTATCACCGGGCCTGACACGGGACTCAAACTCACGAACCGTGAGATCATGACCTGAGCGGAAGTCAGACGCTTATCCGACTGAGCCACCCAGGTGCCCTTTGCTTCTATTTTTTATGAAGGACTTGCAAACACTTACTATGTGCTAGGTTGTCCTTATAGTGAGGCGCCTGGTGTTGGGGGCCCTAGAAAGGCTGGTTTTGAGCAAAAGAATAGGGTTGGGGGCTTGGCCGGATGCAGTGACGTCTCTCATCCTGGAGCGCCTCGGTTTACCCTTGGCACAGTGACTGCTGCAGGAAGAGCCCGGACTGCGAATCAGGAGACTGGAAGTCCTGCCCCAGTTCTGCCACCACCCGTCCCTGTAGCTCTGGGTCAGTCATTCCACCTCTCAGCACCTCTGTTTCCAGACTTAAAACTGAGGGGTTTGAACTAAATTGGCACTTTTAACAAAAAAAAACATGCAGTGACTCCAAGGGTAGGCAGATTCGTGAGCTGGAAATGGCACACAGGACCTATTGGGGAAGCATCTCCAATCACCCCATGCCTTCCAGAATTTTCCACTTCATCCCCACCTGCCCCAGGGGCCAGGAGCCTCAATTTTCCTTAGATACCAATAATCTCTTGTTTTGAATATAGTCAATAACATTGTAATAACATCGTATGGTGACAGGTGATGCTTCTCATGGTGAGCAGGAATAACATATAGAATTGTTGAATCACTATGCTGTACACCTGAAGCTAATGTAACACTGGGTGTCAACTATATTTCAATTTTTTAAAATCTTGTTTCCGCAGGATTGGGCCAATCCCTAAATAATTCCTTCCCCTTTCCACCCCTTCCCCTAATCAATGACGTTGGGGATGAGATATCAGATTCCACTCCATCCATCCAACCACTTGACAGGGACCCAAGAAGAGTGTGTCAAGGAGCTGGGATAAGTAGCAGCCAGCATGGCAACCGCAGGCCAGTGGTGGTTCTGAAACTCAGAATGAGAGTCTGAAGAAGCCCAGCCAGGCTCGGTGGAGAAGGGCCAAGGCTGGGCTGCTCGGGCCTGTGATGGCGCCCAGGCGGCCTCAAGAGACCTGGGGGAGCCATTCTCGCTGTTGGCCCAGTGCTAGGGAAGCCCAGGGCTCAGTGTGAGCAGAAGCCGGCTCACAGGGGGGCCCACGAACCCACAACAGACCTATAAACTGAAACACCCAAGGGTCCATGGACCCACAACAGACCTATAAACTGGAACACTCAAGGTTTGCCAGTCCTGACTGGCTACCAAGGGGTCTTTACTGAGTTCCTGCTCACATGATCCTGGAGTCTATTTGGAGAGATAAGACCTCATACGATGGCCATTATTTTCTGTTATTAAATGAGAAACGACTCTTAGGGGAAAGTGTTGCAGGATTTTGAGAATCCTTTCAGTTCTTTGATCCTTTCACGACATCCTGGGACACCTTGATGGAGGAGGAAGATGTCTGGATTGGGTCCGGAAGGACCCCCTGGGACTCTGTCCAGGTGGGGAAGGGCATTCTGGAAGGGAAAAGCAGGAAGTGCTTTCTGCTGCCAGGCATGAATGAATGATTCCTCTCCAAGTTCTTGTCCGGGGGCTCCACGGAGCCTGTGGGACTGCCGGATCTGGTCCGGCTGCATTTCTGCCTGAGCCTCCTCGGGGAAGCGGTGATCTGAGCAATCTCAAGAAAGGTCAGCAAAGACAATCAAGGGAGATCAAGACCCTGGCAACCGCCCAGATACCAAAATCCTGGCCCACTGCAGGAGCACTGTATGACTCGCTCAGGGTGCCACGGGGTTGGACTCCCCCAGGCAGAACAGGCAGCCGAGCCCTGCAGAGCGCAGCATTTGGAAGAACAGCTCTTCCTGGATACTGTGTTTGGGCCCTGATGCCCCCCACTCACTACGGAGACCCTTGAGCATTCGCTGGCATCTCTCTGGGTTGCTGCATCCTTAACATCAGGTCACAAGGTTGGGTTCATTTTTGGTTCCAATTTTCTAAACAGCTCTGAAATCTTCTATGTGGATGGATTAGGAATCATGGCAGGAAATGGGAGGCGAAGGGCCTGGAGGGGGGCTGGGGAAATTGTTAGGCAGAGACAAAAGGGAAACGGGGAAAGAAAAAGACAGGCCAGGGGCGCCTGGGTGGCTTAGTCGGTTAAGAGTTCGACTTCCACTTAGGTCATGATCTCGCGGTTCGTGGGTTCGAGCCCCGCGTCGGGCTCTGTGCTGACTGCCAGCTCAGAGCCTGGAGCCTATTTCAGAGTCTGTATCTCTCTCTCTGACCCTCCCCTGCTCACGCTGTCTCTCTCTCTCTCTCTCCTAGAAATAAATAAAAATATTTTAAAAAAGAAAAGAAAAGTAAAAGACAGGACAGCGATGCATTTGTCCACTGGGTTACAGAGCCTCTGATCTGGGTGAGAAGATGGCTGGGGAACAGGTCCCTTCGCTTCCCCCAATCCCAGCTTTACTGGAGAGAAGCTCCAACGGAGAACTGGGGACTCCTACCTGTTAACTAAGATGTGTGATTTTGGAAGGAAGGGGAGAAAGGTGATGAGGGAGCTGATCCTTGGTCCCTCTCAGACAGTGGGGGAGACACATCAGCATCCAGAGGGTTGTGGGAGCAGCAGTAACATTGGTGGGCTTTTCTAGTGGGAGAGAAAAGGTGGGACCTAGCTGGCACCACAGAGCTTTGAGATGAGAGCACAGCCTTTGTACATAGAGTTAGGAACCCCCGCAGCTTGCCTATCTATGGTCCCAGAGGCCAAGGAGGGGACAGAACACTCGGACCACAGGAGGGGAACCTGCAGGAGCCTTTGACTCTGGTCTGTGAGCTCCTGCCCCTCAGTGTCACCTGGAAGAGCGTACTCATTCCTGGAATCTGTCCTCCCTGCTTGAAATGGGGCGTCCTGTGTCCACTGCTTCCCAAACAGACAGCCTTGGATGCTCTGATTCAATTATGTAGGTCTCTAGGACATCACCTTTCATTTACTCTACCTCGTAGGAGTATTTTAAGGGAATGTATAAGAGGGGCTCCTGGGTGGCTCAGTTGGTTAAGCGTCCGACCTCATCTCAGGTCATGATCTCATAGTTGGTGAGTTCAAGCCCCTCGTCGGATTCTGTTCTGACAGCTCAAAGCCTGGAACCTGCTTTGGGTTCTGTGTCTCCCTTTCTCTCTCTGCCCCTCCCCTGCTCACGCTCTGTCTCTGTCTCTCTCAAAAATAAACAGTCAAGAAAATGAAATGTATAAGATAGAAAGTGCCTTTACATAAACTAAATCATTATAGGAATAGTAGACTAGGGGTGTTTTTCTAAGCAGACAATTTTCTAGAGGTGCAGCTAAAAGCGATTGTACTCACCCCTGTTTGTAGACTTCTAACCTTCGGCTGTGCTGGTGAGAACAGGGCAGATGTGCCGGTGAAGATATCGGGAATGGTGACAATGGTGCCCATGTTTCTTTTCCCTGTTGTCCCCTCACTGTAGGCTCTGGCACAGAGGGTCACCTGGAGGCCGCCTCCTCAGTCTCTCCTTGCTCTCCTCTCCTCCATCTACCTACTCCCCTTCCTGCCAGCCTTTGCTTGCTTTCTTTAAGCAAACTATTTATCAGTGTTTTTCCAGAGTTTTTCAAACATGCTGGGCAGCTGTCACCTGGGTACTTGCTGAACACTTCCATCTTCCAGCAGGCCTCTGTTTCCTCAGGTGGAAATTCTGACAAGATCAGACCCCCATGAGGAGTCCTCACTTATATAATATCAAACACATTCGTGTAGCAACCGCTCAGATTTAAGAAGTGTTAACTTTAGGCTATATTGACTTCAGAGTCTTCAAAAAGGGCAGAACCCACTAAGATGGGAATAAAAAATGGTAAACAATCAACGTTGGAGAGAATGTGGAGGAATTGGAACCCTTGTGCACTCTTGGTAGGAATGTAAAAGGGTGCAGCCACTGTGGAAAATCAGGATGGTGATTCCTCAAAAAGTTAAACACAATTACTGCATGACTCAGCAATTCTGCTCCTAGTCGTGCACCCAAAGGAATGGAAAGCGGGGACCTGAACAGATGTTTATACATCAGTGCTCAGAACAGCATTATTCCCAGAGCCAAAGGATGGAAACAACCCAAATGTCCACTGACAGATGAATAGTAAACAAAATGTGGTCTATCCATACAATGAAATATGATTTGCCCTTAAAAATGAAGGGATTCTGATACATGCTACACCGTGAATGGGTCTTGGGCATTACACTAAGTGAAATAAACCAGACGAGAGGTCAAATAGTGCATATAATTCCATTTATATGAGGGGTACCTGGAATAGTCAAATCCATACAGATAGGAAGTGGATTCAAGGTTACCAGGGACTGGGGGTGGGGTGGGGAGTTATTATTTAATGGGTGCGTTTCAGATTGGAATGGTATCAGTGTTCTGAATGGTGGTGATAGTTGCATAACATGAATGGACTTAATGCTGCCCAACTGTACGCTTCAAAGTGGCTTCAATGGTAAATTTTAAGTGTATTTTATTGCGACAACAAAAAAGAATTAATTCAACCTTCCAAGGCTTGATTCAAATGGTACCTTCTTCCTGCTTCATCCCACCCCATGCCCAAACACATCGGATATGTCCTTTGGTAATTATTTGTTTCATCAAACTGAACCAGAGAAGACACTGTGTGTGTGTGTGTGTGTGTGTGTGTGTGTGTGTGTCCTTTTCGTAAAAACCCCAAGAGGGAAAAAAATGGAAGTCATTGATTAATTCATTCAACAGGCATGATGGAGCAACTGCTGGGGGTGGGGGGCGGGTGCTATGTCAAGCTTGGGGACAGAGGATTATCACAGTACAACACAGAGGACTCTGGTATGAGTAGGGGCAGATGACCAGGACAATACTATGCTGAGGACAGTGTGTGTTGGGAGAGGGGACTGTCCCTAGAGCAGGTGACTTTCGAGCTGGCTCTTGAAGAGTGACAAGGGATGAAGTACAGAATTGCTGCTGGCCTGGCTGGTGACCAAGCAGGATTACAAAAGAGAGCCTGGGTGGGGAAGCTGGGTCAGAGATGTCGCTCAAACTCAACTGACTTGGGCCCTGCCCAGCAGTGACCTTGGGCAATTACTTAAGGTCTTCATGTGTGAACTGAGGGACAATAGTTTCTGCCTGGATCATTGTGAGAATTAGACAGGATAAATGTTGTAAAGCAAACCTCCACCCCTCCTTACTGCGTCAGCCGGAGAAGCCCCCTTGGGGTTGAAGAAACCTTTCTGCTGCTGAGAATGTGTTTAGGAATCGCCAGAGACTAAAACCTGCTGTTGTGTTGTGTGTGCCTGATACCTTCAGCCACACATCCAAGAGGGCCCTGTGCACCCCCACCCCCACTGAGCTCGGTGGGAACACCCACCTTCTAGATTCCAGGGTAGGGGCACTCGATTTGGTTTCAGGGCTGTCTGGATCAGAACAGCCCATTTGGATCCTCTGGGTCTGGGCTGGGGTCACTCATAGCACCTAGAGTGTTGAGACTGAGTTGGAAACCAGATTGTCTGATCCTGGAGGCCAGAAGCTCAATGATTCTGAGTATGAATGTGAGCAGCCCACGTGGAGAAGGTGCACTAATGCTTCAGGGTTGAATGGCACCCAGGTTTTGGAGAGAAGGGGAAGCGGTGCCTAAGATTTATATTGATGGTTTTAAGTAGTGTTTTGGTTTCGTTCTTGGAAATGAGAGTGCGTTCCCATTTTAAATTCACTCTGCGTATGTCTCTGATTGATTTGTATTTGTCTAGAGGCTCTGAGATCTGCCAAGTTTCTATTGATAAACTAGAATGGACTTCGGAAGAGGTAATTAAAGGGCTGGAGCCAGTCGGGGAAACGGGAGAGGGAGCATGCATGATGGAGATGCCTAACTGCCCCCTCCTCCCCCCCCCACGCCCCCAGCCTGCAGAGAGCAGGTGCAGTTACAGGAAGTGGCTGCAGAAGGACCTGCTGGGGCAGAGTCCTGTCCGGTTAGAGCCCCGACTGAAGGGCACGACAAAGCACAGGGTTTGGAATGGGGAAACCTGATTTTTGAGTCCTACTTCCAAAAGAGAGATTACTTGACTTTGTGACTGGGGCCAGGCCCCTAACTTGTGTCCTCACTTGTAGGATGGGGATAGTTTAATCCCTGTCTTTTGTTCTTAGTGACCACAGCAGGAGCCAGACTGGCCCTCAGCCCTTCTGAGAGGGTCACCTCCAACAAAGTCCCTGCCAGGTGAGGCTGGACCTGAACCCTCCTTCGTCGGCCTCTGCTGACGGTTAGAGCTGGAATCGGGCCAAGAGTGACCGGCTAGTTTCAGAAGGACGAGCCGCCCGATCAGATTCTCCCTGAGCATTAGAAAGGAAACCAGACACCCCATGACAGTAGTCTGTAGACACTGGAGCTTGGAGGGTGGCACCATGTAGGGCCATTTGCAAGAGGAGGAAAGGGAGGGAGGAAGGGAGAGAAGGGAGAAATAGAACACAAAAAGGTAAAAGCACCCCCCACCCATCCTGAGCCGGTGTATTTCCACTGAGCACTATTGCCTGTCCTGTGATGCCCTGCGATGTCCAAATTCCTGCCTCAACCTCCACTTTTTCTATTTCTGGACTCCCCAAGGACCCAGCCCACCTGGAAGAGAGGCTGAGAGAATTGAGTAAAATAATGGATGAATCTGAGGGCTTAGACCCGGGGCTCTAACTCCCCTGGAAGCACCATGGCCCCTTCACGTTCTACAGCAAAGCCCCAGCCTGCTGCTATTTCTGTGTCCAACTTAGGGGTGTTCATCTTTCGTCCTGCTCACTGTCTATCCACCCCAGGCCCTTGAGAGTCCCTGGCCCGCCTCGCTGAGGCTCCGTGCAGGGCCTGGTGGCACCTGGCACCCAACAGGGCCTCAGGTGAGTGTCTGAGGACCAGCTGAGGGCATGAGCGCTGAAACTCTCCACCCACCAGGAAACTCTGGTCAATCTCGGTGCTTCCTTCTCCCGCACACCCTGTGCTCAGGCCCAGAGCCCTGGCATCACACTTCCTGCATATGTCCGCCCTTGGTCCTCTCCTCCTCAGCCCGTTTCCAGTGTCCCAGTGACTTATCAGGGGCCTGGTGCAACCGCCTCCTGCACTCCGCTTTCCGCTCAACCTCCCAGGGACCCTGGGGCACTGTCACTTGTCAGTGCCGCCCAGTCCTTTGGTTTTCAGATTACCCCGCCTTTGCGGCCCTCAAGCAGGTCCGTGTCCACCTCTTCAGCCTCACTGTGTCCATCCCTGGCTTCCCCGCTGTGGCTTCAGCGACAGAGAATTGTGGTCCTGGAGGGGCTCGCTTCCCCGCCTTTGTCCCCACTGTCCTTTCTGCCTGGAATGCTGCACTCACTCTGCCTCTCCTGTCACCTCACCAGCCCCAACGCACCTTTTAAGATCCACCAGCCATCTCCCCCTCCTAGGACCTACAGAGCTTCTCCAGGCTGGCTCAGCTCCCTCCACTAGGGTTCCCAGAATCCCTTGCGCCTTATCCAAGCATCTACCTGGCCCTGCATTGACCTTGGTCACTTGTCTGTGTGCTCCACACGCTGGTAACGGACAGCCTGGCCCTTCCTATGCACGCCAGGAAAGCTTTGTGAACGAACATCTGGAAGCAGCAGACCTGGGTTTAAATCCTGCTCTGTTCTTTTTGTTTGTTTCTTTTAACTGTGTGACCTTGGGCAAGTTGTTTAACCTCTGTAAACCTCAGTTTCTTCGACTACTTGATAGAAATAATAATCATCCCCCCATCACAGAATTATTGGGGAAATGAAAGGCAGTGTGCACACAGCCTCAAGGGGCATCCCCGGCTGGTGGGGAGGGCTCCATGGATGTTAGCAGCTGATGCGACTAAGAAAAATATTTCTAAGACTGCCGGGGCCAGAAGGTCTCCCAAAATCAGAGCTAAATCTGCTGTTCTGAGATTTAAGGAATCTTTTAGAAAATAGTAACAGTTTTTTTTTTTTTAACATTTATTTATTTTTGAGAGACAGAAAGAAACAGAGCATGAGCAGGGGAGGGGCAGAGAGAGAAAGGAGGGAACAAAGGATCGGAAGCAGGCTCTGCACTCACAGCAGTAAGGCCGATGCAGGGCCCGAACACACTAAACCATGAGATCATGATCTGAGCAAAAGTTGGACACTTAACCAACCGAGCCACCCAGACGCCCCACAGCAAATCTTTTTAATGCTCCTTCAAGAAAGTGGTGGACACATGTTGAAAATCCAGGCATCCTGCATAAACTGATTGAGATTTTAAAGTGAAAATCGAGAAGTTCAAGGAAAACATGGCTCTCCTCTGGGTGCGGATGAGGTTAAGAGACTGGAGGGATAGAGGTGCGCTCAGCGGCAGCGGTGCAGGGTGGTTACAGCCAGGGGTGGACGAGCGCCTATGGGACAGATACTCCCCCCCCCCACCCCCCAACCCGACGGTCAGGTGCTCCTGGACTTGTCCAGGCGCCTCTAGGAATTCTAGTCCTCCTGAGAGCCTATAACAACTGCTCCCGGGAAACCTGCGCCCCGGTAGAAGAAGGCAAGTAGGCATATACAGACGCCCTAACGCGATCGGCAGCGGATGCCAAGAGAAGTTGCTAGAAGGCTGAAGCCATTCTCCAAGAACCGGGGGCAGGCGCGCGGACAGGGCTCGGGTGTCCCCACCCCTATGCCCCAGTCGCCTCTCGAAGCCACGGCTTTAGCTCTCTCGCCCCGCGGTCAACGGCGGGCGCTCTAGGCGCGCCTCTGCCTCGGGAGTTTGACCTCAGTCTCCTCCTCCGGGCAGTGGGTTTGCAGCCCAGCGGTTGGAAGAACAGCTCTCGTAGGCCCGCCCCCCGCCAGAACCTCCTCCAGGGTTTGGGCAGAGCCGAGTCTTGCGCCCTCCCGCCGCCCCCGGGTCCCGGACGAGAAGGAACTGCCGGGCGGCCGCGGGCGGCGAGCAGGGCCCGGGGCGCGCACGGACCTGGGCGCCGCGAGGGCTCGGCGGCGGAGATCCCCCGCGGGGGCGGCGCGCCCGGCGGGGACGGGGTCCGAGCGCCCCGGGCGCGGCCGGCGCGCCAGGAGGTCCGGCGGCGAGCGTGACCTCACGGGGAGGGGCCAGCGCGGCGGCCCGGGCGCGGAGCCGAGCGCCGAGAGCGCAGCGCCGGAGCCCAGCGGCCGGGAGCGCACGATGGAGCGGTACAAAGGTGAGGGCGCGGGTCCCGGCGCGGCGCGCACGCACCCCACTCGCGCCGCACGGCGTCCGCAAGGAGGGCCAGGGCTGGCGGGGGGCTGCACCGCTGGCGCCTCGCGTCCCGCTTGGACTCAGGTGGGCAGAGCCGGCTGCGCCCGTCCAGCCCGACCCTGGGCCGGAGACCCGGAGCGTGGGCTTCTGGGTGGTGGCCGCGGTTGGGGCTCTCGGACCCTCCCCAGCGCGCAGGGCGGGGGTCGGCGTGGCGAGGCCTGTCACCTGTTGGAGGAGAGAGGGTGCGCTTGGCGACCCGCCTCTCAAGTCCTGGCCGCCCAGGAAAGATGCCCACGGCCAAGGAGGCCCTGAGTGAATTCGGAACCGCGTCGCGCTGCTTGGGGGGCAGAGGAGCAAAGCCGTGGGCTTCTCTCGCCCTGGCGCCTGCCGGAGCGCAGGGCTGCCCGCACACCCCAGGGAAGAGCCCGAGCGGGTGCGCGCTTGGGCGGTGGGGTGGGCTTGCAGCTCCACTCCCGCTCGGTCGGGCTGTCCCTGTCCTTCGGCCGCTCAGGTAACCGTCTCTCCTAGCCTTTCCCATCCTCAGCCAGGGGTCGGGGGGGAGGTGCGGGGCTAGGGGCCGAACAGGATGCCCGGCAGGTGGAGCGCGCGGCGGCGGCCGGACCGAGGGTTAAGCCCTGCGCGCAGCTGGGCATGTTTTGGATTTGGCCGAGGGCGGGGATCTTGGCCAAACCCTGGTGAGCGGGACGGCCCGGCTAGTGCCCGCAGCCCGGCTCGCACCCGTGCTCGGAACCCCGAGGCTGCAGTCTAGAAGCCTAGGATTTAAGAGCGTTTGAAACAAACAAACACTTAAAGAGCTGCCCCTTCAGCGGGGCGCTGCGGACGCCCCCTACCCAGCTGCCCTTCCCCCTCCCCCCATTTAAACCTCTTGAACTTCCCAGTCTTGGACTCGCCCCTGCCAAACCTGCGAGAGGAAACACTGTTTCTATATTTATTTTCCCCTGGGAAGGGTAATAAAGGAGAATGCTCAGATTCCCAAGGAATCTCATTCCCAGTGGTTTCGCATTTCAGAAACTGACATAAAGGAAACTTCTGGGACCAGCTTTAGTTCCCTAAACTAGTCGTGTCTTTTGATTTTTTCCCACTGCTTTTTCTCATCTGGGTCACCTGGTTACAGGTGGGGGTGAAAGATATAAATTCGAGGCAGCATTTCATGCAGAAAGAAAGGGTCTTTGCCAAGGACAGGAGGAGCCGGCGGGGGGAGACAGGGTTAAATTAATCTGCAACCTTTGGTTTCTTTCTGTGAACCCTCCCTGGGGCCTCTCTCACATTTCTACCCGACTGGGTCTTTTGGGGTGTGTGTGTGTGTGTGTGTGTGTGATCCCAAATTCTGCTGAGATCACGTCAGTTTCATGCTGGAATGACTGAATGCGTTCCTAGGTACTCTGAGAACACTTGAAGCCACAGCCCCTCTCTTTGTAAACTGGAAGGTCGCTACTCCCTCTCCCGCTCCGCCTCCCCCTTCCCCTCCGCCCTTTGGAAGGGACTCTCACAGGGAATTCAGGACTTGAGTTGCAAGTGTTGGCCTCTAGAAGGTTCCCCTCAGGTCAGGATGTGCCATATCTGAATTGTGAAATGAAGGGGTACCAGCTCCAGGACGAAGGTCCATGACGCAAGCTGCTTTCTCAGATCAGCATCTTAACCTACGTTAGGGCAAATCCTAACATTTGGGGCCTTCTTTCTAAATGCCCAGTTATTATCAGAAGCTTTTTGTATTGATAGCTTTTGACTTGGCCCTTGACCTGAGAAAGCCTTCTGATTTATCTCTTTCTCTTGGGAGCTTAAAATCCTCCCACCCTGGAATATCCGTTAGGGGGTTTTTGCCAACTGAGGGAAACTTAGTTTCCAGTTCAGAGTGTTTATGTTTTTGGTACCACATGTATCTGCCTCATCGTTTTGCAGTTAATCAGAGTGATAAGTGGATGGATCCATTTGAGAATTATTTGGATTGCATAGGCAAATCCAACTCATCTTTCAGTGTTCCATGACATGCCGGGGGGCGGGGGGGTTGAGGGCAAATCTCAGATTAACCAGGGCAACTCTAACTGGAATCCATAGACTTCTCTGGCTCATCAGAGATTGAGGGCATCCTTTGTCTTTAAGGTAAGATTGAATCATTACAGAATGACTAGGTATCTTTTTAACAACAAAGTTAAATGGAAAGGCAAGATTTACGTGGGCTCTTAGAACATATATCAAAGAAGAATTCTCATTTGTGACACGTTCAAATTTTGTTACTGAAATGCCTTGTTCTGTGTTTCTAAATTCCCAATTTTGAGCTCTTCCAAATAGGCAGAGTGCCCTATGGCTGTGTCCAGATTCTCAAAATGTTTTCTTTAATTTGTCAGTCTTACAAAGCAGCTGATGTAGGAAAAATTGTTTTCTGCGTTCCCTAGCGTGTATGTTACCTATCGCCCATCCTCCAACACAAGCCTGTCATGGTTAGACTCGAGCTGATCTTCCACTGTTTTGAAGGATGTAAAGGGGGGCTCTGGAGCTAAAGACTTGTTGGAACGTCACCCTCTGTCTAATGCAGAAACATTTCCAAACTTTTCCCCCATCCCATCTAGGCCATTTTGTTTAGATAGCTAGCCATGGCTCTCTCCAGCAAAAAGCAAGGGGTAGGGGTGGTGCGCAGGGGTGTCTCCCCAGAGAGCTGGAGTTTATTAGAGTTCTCATAAAAAGTGTTGGTGGTGTTGCTCTTTCTTATATGACTGTCTTTGGGGTTCTATAAGCTGTGGCAGCATCTCCGGGGCCCCTTGAGAAGGCTCCCATGCTTGGACGTTTACATATTTCTGACTCTCATAAGGGCACCCTTGGATCACTGTGGGCGGGGAGGGGCATTGGCTGAACTCACACCATGTGGTCAAGAATTCTGGTTTCTACTGCTCTTCCAGCTGGTGAGTGTGTCTAGGGCCAAATGTGACTGACCTACTATCTGTGGATTGCACTTGGAACCGTCCCTGCGGAAGCTTCCTGAATTTGCATCACACTTGGATCCAAGCTGTCAGCTTGAGCTGTTCACTGTAATTTGGCTCACAGTCACTGGTTGAAGGTGTAATCACTCCTTTTCTGTTTTTGTTTGTTTGCTTCTGAGTCAGATCACCTGATTCCTAGGAGAGGGCACTTTTTTCCTAAGGTACTGCAGGGTAGAGATGAGCAGTGACGAGTCAAGCCAGTAAAAACACTTGAAAGCTTAAACGGGGTTCTGTGGTCAGGGAAGGTCTGCACAAGAAAAATCAATTAAGAGAGATGGACGGATTGATAATACTCATGTCACTTTCAGAGGAATCGTCTGGATGACTTGGTTTTTGATGCTTAGGAGCTCAGGTTTTTCCTATTGAAGCTTTACCTAAAGCAGTGGTTCTTAACCTTAGCCACATATAGGAACCATCAGAAGACCTTAAAAAAAAAAAAAGCGGGGAGAGGCTATGTAGACCCACTCAAGATATTCTGACTCAGTTGGTCTAGGTTTGCAGCTGAGGTCCTTAGGGGATTTAGGTGTGCAGCCAAATCGCTAGTTACATATACACACCTTCACCTGGAAAATGAAAAGCACGCAGGGAATAAGACTGTACCTCCTCCATACTCACGTGATGTGCTTTCGCCAAATCTGTGATCCCTCCCGAAATCTAATGTAATGCACCCTAAGCTATTATAGGCTTTAAAGGCGATGGGAACACTGCTCCAAAACAGTCTCAAAAGTGATGCCGCGCAGTCCAAAGGTGAGGGTTTGCTCGTGGTTGCACTTGACCCTGAGCCCTTGTGACTTTGAAGCTCTTTGTGTGGGATCCCTTGATGCTTTGGCAATGAAATGGTCTGAAACAGAAGTACCGAGGGATCACCTTTGGTGCTGAAGGGCCAGGGTGGCGGGCATTCTGCTGTGGGCCCCTCCCCTCTTCTGAAAGGGTAGGAGCTCTGGGAACTGGGCTGGATCCAAGCACAATTAAAGGGCCAGGAGGGGCTAACAAGCTTCAAAGCTAAGGAAGCTGTGCCAGTTTTCTTGCAAATCCCTTTAATGATGGGAAATGTTTCTCTGAAGGCTCCTGTCTTTCAGAGAAGGGAGACTTTCCCCAAGCTGAGGGAGGGTGGCAGGTCTGCCCGGGCGCAGACAGGAAGCAGAGCTGTCATGGCGCCATGAAGAAAGCGGTGGCTTGGGAATGGGGAGACCCATGCAGTCTGTTTCCTTGGAGGAGTCACTGAGCTCTCCAGGCCGCAGCGTCCCCATGTCTGTCCGTCTGACTTCCTAAGCACTCTTCAGTGCTGGTTGCTCTGTGGTCACTGAGGAATCTTGGAGGGGGGATGTCCCTGTAGGAGAGGGAAATGAGGGAGGGAATGTGGGTCGCCCAACAAAGGTCAGTTTAGGGTTGTGATTCTTATAAATAAAATCAATTTCCTGGCGAGAGCCGAGAGCGGCAGACAGTGGGAAAGAGAATGCCGTTGGCCATGGGAGGAATTTGTTTCTCAAGGACTTTTGTGTGAACGCTTCTCCAGATTGCTCGTGAAGACTAGAGCCACCCCCTCAAACAGGATTCCTCACTCCCATTTGACAGGCAGGTCAACTGAGGTCTAAAGAGATTAAGCAACAATTCAAAGTCATTGTCAGAAAACAACATACCTGAGAACTGAGTTTCTGAAGGTAGAATTCCTGTTCTACTGATAGCTAGGGTTTGTTTAGAAGTACTCTGGAGGGGAGGTGGGTGGGGGGATGGGCTAAATGGGTGGTGGGCATTAAGGAGGGCACTTGCTGTGATGAGCTGTGATGATGGGTGCCGTAGGTAAGTGATGTAAGTGATGAATCACTAAATTCTACTCCTGAGACCAGTGCTACACTATATGTCAACTAACTTGAAAACAGTCTTGGTAGAAAAGAAAATGAAAGAAGTACTCAAAGGAATTTCAGATTCCTTCCTTATCTGTGTCCTTTTAGCCAGGAAGGGACTAGCTGCTCAATGAAATTCTCCTCAACCTTTGGGACCTAGTCCACATGCTTCCTCTTCCAGGAAGCCTCCCTCGATTCCCTCTGTGTTCCTGCACGACTTGAGGTATAGCCTCATCAGCAACTGCTACATCGTAGCCACTCAGCAAATATTTGATGAATTAACACGTTGTCTTATATGTCTGTTGCCTCTGTTAGAAGGATTGAACACCTTCAAGACAGAGATCTTGTCTTTCCCCTCCCAGGGTCCCTCCCGCCTCAGCCCCTGGCACAGGGCCAGCCCTCAGGTGCCTGGGGCATAACTGGGGAGTGGGTGAATGAGTGAATTCCAGGCAAGAGGAACACACGTTCTTCCGTGTCCTGGCCCTGAAGAGCAGACTTGGTTCACAAAAGGAAATGAAGCAAAATCTCAAAGGTGCATTCAAGCAGTGGAGCTGTCAGCCCTCCCTGGTGGCCCTTGGCTTTCCCGACTTGAGCCTTATTTCTCTCTGTTCCAGCACAGGGGTGTTGCTGTCTGGTGGTACAGAGAAGGATCCTGCAGGTTTCTGCTTGTGAGTATGAGCCTGCCTGTGCTCTCTGCAGCGCTCGCCTGGCCTCCGGGGCTCCTGAGGGCGCAGAGCTGGCTCGCCCATGCTCTAGACCGATGGCTCAGGGATGTAGTAGAGCTGGGCTCTGGCCTGGGCGCTCTGGGGCTCGGGGTTCTAATCCGGCCTTTGCCACTAACTCGCTGTGCGACCTTGGGCAAGTCACTTAATCTCTCTGGGCCTCATTCCCTCATCTGTACAAGTGAGGATAATGACCACTAACCTGCCTCACAGGCTGCTTGGTAGAATGAATTCTAAGAGCTGCCGGTAAATGCTCTGAGAAGGGGCAATGTTAAATTAGGCCAGCGGGGCAGCTCCCCGAAGACCTGTGTGACACGGTTGTGACCCCACCAGTTCCTGCCTTCTTGTGTGTGTTTTGCGGGGGAGGTCCTCACAGTTAACCCGGGCACTGGCTCTGCCCATCACATGCTGTTCCAAGCTATCGGGAGCTCTCAGTTGGGGATGTTCAACATGTGCCCAGGGAGCCCGGCTTCTTCGAGAGGGACCCTCTGTGTATCTCTCTCGAATCAGCTGGAAAGGTGGTGGCACGGAGTGGCTCCTCCTTGTGCATGGAGCCGCACCACGGCCATGCCTGGCTTTTCCCTGATGTCTCAGCGTACATAGGAGAAACCCTTAAATACTAGCACAGGCTTCAAGCTTTCTACACTAATTTTCTACTCCTTGGCTCTCCCACCTCCTCCCTAGTTAGTCTCAAAACTAACAACAACATCAACAACCCCACTGTGAGGGAGGAGCAGGGAGGATGTATAGAAAGCGTAGGCGCCAGCCGTTACTCTGGGTGCATTGCCCTGGGCTGGAGCAGAAGCAGAATGAACCCAGAGCACCTTCATGTCCCATCTCTCTGTGAGCGTCACACATTCCAGGGGGGCGTGGGGAGGGTGCCAGCACCAACAGCCACAGGGCTCTGCTGTTTTCCGAACAGGCCCCTGAGTCCTCGAGCCCCTCCCGGAGACTTCAAAGACAGCTGCAGGCCTGTGGGAGCGTGAGCCCTGTGCAGGGGCTCAGGCCGCGCAGATTGCAGATCGGCCTTCTGCTTGCAGCTAAGCAAGCAGTCAGTCAGTCAGCTGTCGCATCAGGGAAAGCAACCTGCTCGCTGGGGCATCTGAGTGGGGCAGCCCTGCCTTTGGAGGTGGCTGTCCCGGGGGAGTGACCAGCTGCCCTGGTTTGCGTGGGACTTGCCTGGTTTGGCCACCGAAAAGCCCAAGTCCCGGGAAATCCTTCCCTTCTGGGTGGATGGGGATAGGACGTCAGCTCTGCTTTAGTAAAAGGCCCTACATCCAGAATCTGCTTCCTCCATCGCAAAGCTACAGCCAATCATTTCTTGTCTTTGGCAAGACAGCAAAAGTCCAAAGCTTAATAACCAACAGTTTGTACCTAAGGTACACATCCGTGTGCTTAGTGAAAGAAGCCAGACTCAAAAATCTTACATGCTGTATGATTCCTCTTACGTGACTTTCTGGAAAAGGCAAAATTACAGGGAAAGAAAACCGGTCCGTAGTCGCCAGGAGGTGGGGGAAGGGGTTGATCGCAAAGGGGTATGTGGCAAATTTTTGGAATGAGAGAAATCTTTATGTTTCAGATCTTTCAGGTGGTAGAGATTCCACAGGTCGAGGTGTTTGTGAAAACTCAGACCTGTGCAGTTAGCTGGACAGTTTTCTTTCTTTCTTGTGTGTTTTTTTGTTTTTCTGTGTGTAAATCACACATCCAGGAAACTGACTTTAAAACAAACCCTAGCGGTTTGTGATGCTGTGGTACAAGATGGAGAATCCATTGAGTGCCCCACGGGCCATCGCAGGTGGTAAATAGAATCCGGAGTCTCCGTGTTTTTGTGTCTGCGGTGATCTGGAGGTAACAGCAGAAGGGGGTGAAGAATTGTGGTAGAAAACAAAAAGATTGACTGCTTGAGAGCATTCTAAATGCAAGAGACTTTTCCATTAGCCACAGACAGCATGAGGGTGGAAGATCTCCCTCTAGAGAAAAGGAAAAGCAGTTTTCCTAAAACCCAGGCAGCAGATGAGCCCAAGAGGGTCATGGAATGGTGAAGCATAGCTCCACGCTCCCACCCTGGGAACTCTCTTGCTACACACATGGACCTAATGTATTGAATTTGGCAGCCTTTCTGCAAGTCTTTTTTTTTCTTCCCTCACCAATAAAGTTATTGAATTGGAATTGAGTACCCAAGACTGCACCATAATTGCTTCCTGGCTGACTTTTTGGTTTTGGAAGTCCTGCTTGTCTGTGCTAGCTAGGAATGATTTTGAGGCAGGGAGAACCCGTGATTTAGCAAAATAATGCACATTAGTCCCATATGACTCCAGACAGCGGAAAGCCTTGTAGGCAAGAGCAGTATCACCAGCCTTTGCTACCCCAGTCTGGGTGGTGGGGTATGGAATTCCACCAGAATGGAAGACGAGCACCCTGGGGGTCCTAATGGAATCTGAAGATTTGGGTGGTTTCTTTTTTTTCTAACTCAAAAACGTGTTGAATTGGCTTGTTCAGGACCTAGGATTTGGGTAGCTGAACCTGTGTCTTCCCGTCTTCCTGAAGTACAGCGTGTTGAAAGGCTATAGAACTTCCATCCCTGAGGACAGTATGGGCGTAGATCACTTTCAACCACGTATTACATAGGAGAATTTCACACCTGCAACTCTTCTTCCTCACAAGTCTATCCAAGCCATTCGGCACGTGCAAAGGCGGTTGTGTTCCACCTGTTCTGGGGGTATCCAGGAAGAATTTCTTAGTTCTGATAGCCTTGACTTTGTTGGGGGCCGTTGGAGGGGAAGGGGAAGAGACAGGAAATATGGTTTGAACATATTTGAAGTGAAACATCCCTGAGATAGGGTCAGGCCTGGCTTATTGCGGGTCCATTGAGGAAGGGCCACGTTTGGGGCAGCCCGAGGGCCCACTTCTAGTTTGAGTTCAGGAATGGGAAAGCTGCAGAGGAGAACCTGGGAAGGGAGGCATGGGTGGGGAAATTCCAGATACTTCCTTACCTGGACTGCAGATGGTTACGGTCATCTCCCCGGGGCTACCCCGGCACGCTGGCGTCCTTCTGGGTTGTGGGGACTATCCTAGCCTCCCTGTTAGACCAGCAAGTGGGAACCCTGCCATTCCCTTCCATCCTCCACCCTCATGGGTTTTTTTTTTTTTCTTCCCCAGTTTTTACACAACGGGATTTATTCATGTTGACTGTATTCAAGTCCCCAGATGGGGGGAGAAAAAGAGATCGTGTTGAATGAACTTATTGTTTGGAGACTTGACTGGCTTCTTTTATTTAATACCCACAGTCCTGGAACATATTGAGCTGACTTACTAAAATTCAAATATGGTCCTTTTGGAAGGAACTTTGCTGGGGAGCTTAGTATCCTTGATACCGCGGCTGGGACCTATGGGGTGGTAACTTAGCTTGGGACATCTCCTCTTCCTCTTTATGGTCTTGAGTCCCCAAGGGGTGAACGTTCTCAGTTACAATCCCAGGCTCCTTATGAGCTTGGGATGGTCACCACCCTACTGCCCTTTGTATTGTCCGGCCTTTTGTGGTGTCCCCTCTGCTATAAGTGGGAGAGACTGAAGGGTATTGACGTGGCAGATCTTGGGCTGAAAATATCTGCTGCTCGAATGCCTAATGCAGTGCAGCCGGGCCAGTGTAGTCATGGTAGGGTTGGATTGCGTGTCTTCTAGCATGTTTTAGAGATGGGGTCCCTGCAGTCGAGGTCTCTGGAACTGTGGCTGAGGATCATGGTGTATGTGACGATGGTCGAGTACAGTTGTCTGCAGTATAGTTGTTCTGTGACATCTCCTGGTGTCTGGAGCTCTAGAGGAGCTCCTGAGAGAGCCACGGCAGGTACTTGAGCTTGGTGAGGCTCATGTGTCACTGGAGACCGTGGAAGCCCATTGAAGTTCAAGTCCGTAGCATCCCAGATGCCCTGGGAGTTAGCCTGTGACAGCGGGGTGGGTTAATGACAGAACCATCACAGGCAAGTGACTTTTCAGTGCCCCAGGACCCCGCTCGGGTGCTGCACTCAGGCTTGCTCCTGCACCTGTACACGCAGCCTTTCTCTCTCTCTCTTTTCACCTCCCTCCCTTCCCTCTTCTTTCATTCCCTCATTCTCTCCTCTTGACTTTCTGCCATTTTCTTTCTTTTTTTTCCTGCCAATTCCATTCAGGTCTCCTGAGTCTTGAGTTTAGAAAAGGGATTCCCCCTGAGAACCTGAGGCCAGAAAGAACGAGTCTCCCCTTGACCCTAAGTCTCTAGTAGTGTCAGGCTTTCATCTTGCATTTCAAGTAGCCGTGGCTAGAGTTCTAGGCTTCCCCGGGGGGAGCTGGTGACCTCGGGGTCAGGGTGGGGAAAATGGGGCTTGCTCTCAGCCAAAGAGTGTCTCATTCCTTCCTGGAAGGGGAGGCCAGAGTGAAAATCTGTTCAGCATAGCCCCTGGTGTTTCATCAGGCCCTAGGAAGTGTCATTCCGTATGACCTAATGCAAAGAAGGCCGCCTTCTCCAAGCCATCTGCTAACCCTGGCAATCTTGCCACGCATCCCACCTGGCCGAGTGCAAGTTAGTGTCACAGTGACTAGGATTCGCAGGAAAGAGCCCTCTCATCCTCCCTTTGTGGGTCCTTAAATAGCCCTGTGTCCGGCTAGCCTCCAAGGGGGGGTGGGGTGGCTCCTCCCACTTCCATCCCAGGCTCCCTGGAAATGAGGATCTGAGGAGGCCCTGGCGTCTGCACAGGGGAGCATGAGAACATCGCTGCAGTTTGGATAAAAGCTCCAAACATGAAGGCTCAGCATTGACTAAAATAATTTTTTCCCATTGACCTCCTGGCTTCTCAGTGGGCAGGCATCCATCTCCCGCCCATCTGATGTTGGTTTGGTGTATGTAACTGTAAACAGTTCAGGCTGGGAGCACATCTCCAAGAGTTATGGGATCCAGGTGTCACTCCCGGCTGGCCACGCACTGGTTCCCTCGAGAGTGGGAAAGGCCGTTTTGTTCTCAGAGAATTTAGTCTACTGCTGTCGAGATCAGATCCGTCTGAAGCACGACTCCCTCCCATGCCCTCACCCTCCACGTCTCCACTCCGGCTGAAAGAGACTTCAGGACTCTAGTCGATTGGTGGATGTCATGGGGTGTGGGGTTTTGCCCCTCTGAGCCCAAGGTAAGGGCCACAGTGCCCTTGAGCTTGCAGAGAGGCACCCAGTATCGTTGACCATAACGGCACACCAGTGGCGCTGCACTCTGTGTGTGAGGGTCAGGGCGGGAGTCTGCGCACAGGTCACTTTCTGCCTCGGGTCTCCAGTGCAGATGGAGGCCTGACGTAGGCATAGCAGCTGGCAGGTGGCAGGCTCCCGGGGCCTCTTGCCCTAAGCAGGGGACCTGTAGAGTGTATAGATGGCTTTGGACACTTGATTATCTTTCCGGAACAACAGTTGGGAGGCCTCTCAGAGCAAAAGCGGTCTCGCGGGTTGTGTTGGAAAACCCCTTTGGTGGGTTGGAGGGATGCAGGGGACCCTGATCTTGGGGTTTGGCTTCCTCCCCTCCTTGCATCCTTATGGCCCTAAATATATGTAGCTGGTAGGGCCACGGCAAAGAGGGGAGGGGAAGCTGGTAATGCCTTCCCTTCACAGACAGCAGACATGATGAGGGTGTCTTGTATGTGTTTGTCCGCGGAAAGGAGATGTCGAGTGACAATCAGCCCCATTTTCTTGTCATTTCCTAAAGCTATTAAAGCCCTCCAAGGGTAAGATTGCTGTCTTAGAACAGGATTTATTTTTCTGCCCTGGGGAGGCTGAGGCAGCCGGGAGAGCAAAAGCAAGAGTGCCAAGGGACTGTTCTGCTAGGGTGGAGTGATTTCCAGACTCCAGGCTTATCTGTCAAGGCTCATTCAGCCCTGACACCTTGACCTTGCTTCCCCCCGCCCCTCGTGCCCCTTTAACCCCTTCACTGTACCTCGCACAACAACCCTCCTCTGCCTTTGTACTTGGCTGCCATGTGTCTGCATGTAGATTTCTCCCCTGGCTGGAAGAAAGAAGGGCAGTCACATAGCTGGGAACAAAATATTCCCTACAAATGGCTTTTTCTCCCCCTTAAAAAATTTGCCGTCATTGAGTGTGAAAATGGTCTAGATTCAAGAGGAAACAGCTGGCTGGCAGAGGTCCTGGCGGGGTCTTGGGTAAGATTCCGCTATGTCACTAATGACTTTATTGGGTACATTTCCGGCGTAGGCACACTTGGCAGTTGGGGAATTTTGTGGCTGCGAACTTTCATCAAGGCAAGAGCAACAGCAAGAGCAGCTGCCAACGGAGGCCTCAGTCCATTCAGGATGGTCCAGTCCTGTCCAGTGGGCGTCTCTTATCTGCCTTAGTAGTTTAACTTGGGTGCTCACGAACCCTTTTCTTTCTAGAATATTCTGTCTTTGGGTTTCTCTGAAATTTCAGTCCGTTGCCGCTGTAGCTAAGGTGAGCCCAGATTTCTTAATCTGAACCATGCACTCTTCCTTGAGTGCAGATGGTGTCTAAGGTACCCCGTCACTGGCTGTGGGGAGAGAGAGAGAGAGGTGCTGGCCCCTGCACTGCCCTGGAGAGAATCTGGGCTCCTTTTCATGGCTCTTCCTGGCTGTCTAGCCTCCGTGGCCGTTTTCACTTTGCCATGCACCCCTCCCCCCGTCCCGATTCCTTGCAGTTTTCTAAACTGGACTCCTGCATTTGCTGTCCTGTGGCCTGGATGTCCTCCCCGTGGGGCTGCCTGTCCAGCTTATCTGTCGAGGCTCCTCAGCCTTTAACCCCTGAAGCTTTTCACTGCTCACTGTACCTTGTACCACCTGCCATGATCACTGTGTCCATGCTGTAGTTGAAGGGGAGTCTGTGTTCCCAGGAGGCTGTGCACTCTGTGCAGGCCGAAGCCATCATTCCCCTTTGTGTCCACAGCACCTCACCCCATGGGTGGTATATTGTGAGTGTTCAAGAAACTGGAATTGTGTGATTGAGAAATGGCTGCTGTCCTCAAGTTTTCAGAAAGTTTTTTTTTTCCTCTCTCTCTTTTTAAGATTTCTAATGTTTATTTTTGAGGGAGAGCGAGCAGGGGTAGGGCAGAGAGAGAGGGAGGCACAGAATCCAAAGCAGACTCCAGGCTCCAAGCTCTCAACACAGAGCCCGACGCGGGGCTCGAACTCACAAACTGTGAGATCATGACCTGAGCCAAAGTTGGATGCTTAATCGACTGAGCCACCCAGGCGCCCCTATGAGAGTTTTGATTACGTTGACGTTAAGGGCTTCTGTTCATGAGTGGACATCCTGGACAAAGTTAATGCAGCCAGCAAAAGGAGAGAGAGATGGACAGTGTCTAAAACCTGCCAGGGGTTAACATTTAGAACATACAAGGAACTCCTGCAGATCAACCAGAAAAAGGCAGACATTGCAACAGAAATAAAGATGAGTAAAGGCTGTGAATGGAGATTGAAGGTAAAGGAGCCTCCGCTAAGCAAACGTGCATCTGAAGTGCTTGGGCTCCTTGAGTCATCAGGGACAAACCAATCCGCATGGCTACCCAGGACACTGGCAGGCATGTGAGGCTGCAGGCTACCTAGGGTTCTCAGAACACGGGTCCACACAGGGCGGGTCTGAAGATGATCTTTGCAGCATTATTAGTGCTGGTGGAGAATGGGAAGCAGTCTCGGTGGCTCTGGGGAGAATGAACAGGTGAATGACGAGGGTGGACGCACATCCTAGAGAATAACCTGGCAGTAGAACAAGTGGAGTAGATGTGGATCCAGCACCGTTAGACGGATCTTTGAGACCTAGTGCCACGTGAAAGGTAAGAAGCAGAATAAGACATCTGACGGTAGCCTGGACAGCCATTAAAAATTCACACAGCAGTACACGTTAAGCAGGAACATACAAACAAAAAGATACATATTAGTTCATCTTGGGGAGTGAAGAATGAAATATGGGGATGAAAGGGAATTCGTAAGAGTTTGCTTATGGTGTGGTGTTGATAGCAGAAGCCTACACATCTGAGTTGGAGCAGAATGTGGCATTATAAAGGCAACGTCAGAAGCTCAATCCGTGTCTTCTGGAAAGAGGGGACAGGAACTTCTCTCCCCCGTACCCACCCCATGGGGAGGAGTCAGTGACGTCATTGTCCTTATTAATTACCGGGCTGTTCAAGACCTTTTCCCCTGAGGTTATTACAATAGTCACCCTTACATTTGACTCCAAAACTTACCTTTGGTCAGAACTGCCGTGGTAATTAGCAACTTGCTGTTGTCACGAGGGTAGGGATGCTTCTGACCCACCCTCAGGTGGAGCTGGCTTCTGATAGTTGAGTATTTTTCTAGTTGTCTCCAGCCACTCTGAGCACCTGGAGTCACCTTTGGGTCTTCACTGATGAGTACAGGTCATGGCCAAGAGCTTACGGCCAGAGGTTTATCAGATTGAGTAGAATCCTTTGGAATTGGATTTTTCTATCTAGGACCTGATGGGAAATGACGTCGCTAGACTCTGGGCGGCCGTTCAGTTTTGTTCCTCTCCACGCAGGAGATGGGAATATTGACTCCAAGTAGATCCAAAGAAGATAAGTGCCTCCCACCCTGGGTCTGTTTGATCTGGGTAGAGTTGGCCTCTAACATTGTTTGTTCCATCTCTATTCCTACTTAAAATAATAGTTTTGTTTTGTTGTCTTTTTGAAGTTTCAAGGGTTTGTGTGGTAAAGAGCCATTTGGACCAGGAAGGGCACCACCTGTTTTTGCTTTGCCCAGTGTTCTGCTCTGTGAAGCCGCTGGGCCAGGAGGCAGGACCCGGAGCTGCCTGGGGGCTTGTCAGCGTGGGCAGAAGGGCGAACTCTTTCCCCTGTGGCTCAGCGGGTGGGCAGCAAATCCGACTGTGTGTAAAGCCAAGAACTAAAGGTTTTCAGAAAATGGGAAAAACCCTGAGGTTGGCTCAGCTGGTTTGACTATTTTCCCACTGTTTTTTTCTCATGCGTTAGGGTCATTTACTGACCTCTCTTTCTTCTGGCTGTTCTCTATCCGACCTGTCTGTTTGCTGACTGGTCAGTTTCTGCCCCACCTCTCCGGACCTGCCTTCTCAGTTCCTGGGTCCACTGGAATGTTGACACCCGAGTGATGGAACAATAAAGATCTTCACTTTGGTGAAGTTCAAGCGTCACCCTCAGGGTCCTTTCCAGTTCAATGGATTTGTGATTTTGCAATGAACTTGCTCACATCCTTAAATAGCCCCTCAGCACGGGAGCTTTTCCAAGTACTCCCACAATAAGCATTTTCTTCAACTGCGATATGTGTTAGGTATTGTCTAGGTGGTGAGGTCAGGTGGAGGAGGGGCCTGCTGAGTGGGGAACCAGGGTTGGTGCCCCAGGTCAAGGCACCAGGAAGTGCAAAGGTAAGGCCAGAGATGGGGAGCGGTGGGGGGAGCTGGGTTGTACCATGGAGTCTGGGTCTTATTCTCTGAGCATTTCACACGCAGGGACATTTTGCTTCCACGGACCCAGCTAAGTGACCACCGCCTCTTTCATATGAGTAGTCTACCATCCTGTGGACTATTGCATTCCAAACAGTCCTTTATTTGCAGGAAAACCCAAGCGCATCCTAAAAGAGTATTCTCCCTCACATTTTCTGAAGAGGTTGAGGTGATACAAGCCTACTGCAGTTTCCCACACTTTACTGTAGGGGTTCCGAGGGTGGGTTTGGGGGAATAATAGCCTGAGATCCTCGAATGATGGCCCCACCTCTTTCCCACCAGGCGAAGCCAGGGAAGGACTTTTGAACCACCCAGTGTCTCTGAATTGCTTCTTCCTTCAAGAGACACAAAATACTCCCTCCCTGTTCAGACTGTGGGGAATATAATGTTGAAAGTTTCCGGGTTTATGAAGAACTGGCTCATATATGGCTTGGATAGCTGTGACCTTGGGCAGTTGATGTTTCCGAGTATCTGTTTCTTCATCTGAAAGGGGCTCATTACCCTCTTCCCGGGAGATTTGTAAGGATTGGGGGAAATTTTGTGCTTCTCAGTAGGTGCAGCACACACAGCCCCAGCCCTAGTTATTGGTGGTACGTAGTCGTGAAACAAGACACCGAGTTTGCCATGGGTCTGCCGTGTTGGTTTCTGAGGCCTTCAACCTTCGCTTCTGATCATAACCACCACAAGAGGCTGGGTGGGGAGGGGAAGCAGATTCTCGAAGGGCTGCTTCCTGTTTCTGAACCCTTTAGTGTGAGCACACCATGTCTCATTAGTCCTCTGTCACCCCAGCCATCCACTTCTAGAATAGTCCCTGCTCTACTCATGCCCTCCGCTTGTTGGGAGGATCAGTGAAAAGCTGGGCAAACAAGTGTTTTGATAGCTAGAAAGCGCTGAACCTGTGTAAAAGGTGATTATTTCATTGTTGGGCTGGGAATTGCATCGCAGATAAAGGGAAGTCTACAGGACCCCTCTAGTCATTGCTATTCTTAATTTTCAACGCAGGGGTACTCATGGCCAGAAGGCATGCTCTGTCAGTCATGGGAACCCAGGGTTGGGTGGAATCATGTTTGAGTGTGGCTGATGAGATTAGCAATTAGATGCAGGATCGCAGTCAACTGAAGTCTCAGGAAGAGACTTGGGCTGGTGAAGTTCATTTCACTCCTGCAGGCAATGGACCCTTCCATACCAGGGTGCCCACCCCAACATGCAGAAGATGGTAAGCCCTCTGTGTCCCAGGACTAGTGCCTACATGGCCTGGATAGCAGTTGCAGCCCCTTGAAAACATGTGTTCAGAGGTTGCTAGGTGTATTTAGCTGACTCATCCCAGACTGCTACTCCCCAATATAGTGGGGTCCACTCTGAGCCCAAGGGAGCCTTAGCCTCTGGGCAGCTGCTTCCTGGCAAGGGCTAGGCTGCTCAGGACATACTTGTCTTCCCCTCTCCTGACTTCCCGCACTACCTCTCTTTAGGGAAGAGACCCCCACACACACACTTGTGTACCCTGACTTTCTTCATCTTCCCTGCTCTGGGCTGCTGCCTGCTTGATATTAAGTGGATCATCGTGACTCAAGAGTGATTATTAAAACCAATAATAATGGGGCACGTGGGTGGCTTAGTCGGTTAAGCGTCCGACTTTCGCTTAGGTCATGATCTCGCAGTTCGTAGGTTCGAGCCCCGCGTCAGGCTCTGTGCTGACTGCCAGCTCAGAGCCTGGAGCCTGTTTCAGTCTGTGACTCCCTCTCTCTCTGACCCTCCCCTGCTCGCACTGTCTCTCTCTCTGTCTCTCTCCTAGAAATAAATAAAAATATTAAAAAACAAAACAAAACAATAATACTGCTACCTTGTATTTTCTATGTCAACATATGTTCCATTTTTTACCTTTACAAATATCCCAGAGAGTTGTGTTTCCAGAAGCATGTGACAGCCCTTTTCCTTACAGGGTGACTGATGGCCTGAGCCTTTGAATGTAACTGTCACACAGCTACTGAGGAAGAGCTTGTTTCTCCCAGAAGGTGGGTTTTCAGACCCTGAGCCAAGTGTAAGCCTCGCTGCTCACGATTGATAGGGACGGTGTTCTGGGCCTATCTTAAGGGCCTCTCTGGGGGTCTTATTCTCACCATCTCACTTAATCCCTAGAGACTGGGCTCCCTGAGGACCTTGTGGGTGCTGGCTCTTCCCTCCGCCAGGCACCGGTAACCTCCCTGGGGCGGCTGAGTACCCGGGAGGGTTCTGATTGGGAAAAGCCTCTTAGAATCTTGCAGTGACATTCTTGGCATTGCTTCCGGGGGGGAGAAGTCCCCTGGAATGCCGAGACTTGTTCCCCTGAGCCAGGCTGAGCTAAGAATGTTAATAAAAGGCTTCCCAAAGCTTTTCCATCAGACACTTTCATCTTATTCCAGGCCTGCACAATCAGGACTGGGTGTGGGGGTGGGGAGGCAGGAATCCAGCAGTAAATATTATTATCCTTATTCTGTGGATGGAGGAAATGGAAGCCAGACTTTGAGACCAGAGGCAGCCCAAGCACAAGTTCACAGCCAAGGCGGTGGGATCCAAACCCAGCTCCACTGGACTAGAGAGCACATTCTGCTGCCTGGTCTAGCCTGATGGAGCTTGACCCGATCTCCGTCCTCGGATGGCTTCAGATCGGACCCGCAGCCATGCTAAATCCAATGTTAAGTGCAGTGTGAGTCTACAGGCCACAGTCTGGGTATCTGGATGTACCCCTTTGGGATGGGGAGGAGGATTCCCTGGGTGTCACTCACAGCTGATGCTCGGCTGTGTCGGAGCCCCAGCCTGATGAAATGGACTTTCCTGGAAGGGAGCTTTTCTGTGTGCCTGGGTTCCAGGTGTTCTGCCTCCCTAGCCTGTTCGCTGGCTGGCCCAGCCAAGCCTTTGCTCATGCTGTTCCTTATGACAAGGAACAGACACTCTTTCTCTCTGCCCTTCCCATCACACCCACCTTCGTCTACCGCCCTCTCGTCCTGGAAGCCAGCTTTCATTGATCACATCTGGCCCCAGCTGTTCATACTCCATGTGGGACCCAGTCAGCACTTCCCTGTGCTGACACACATGGGTCTCGGTTTCTCCTATCTCCGGCTCGTCCCCACAGCTGGTTTTATAGCTCCTAAAGTGCACGGCTCCTATAGCGTGTCCGGCACACGGGTGGCCATTCAGTTCATTCCTGGTGAGTCCCGAGAGCTCCTGTCTAATTTCCCATGTGCCTCCTTTCCACCAGGCCTTGAGTGTCCAGAAGTCTCTGTGGCGTGTGTGGACCCAGCGCTGCTGGGGGCACGTGGAGGCTGGAGAGAGGCGAGGCGCAGTCTCCAGCCACACAGGCGTGGCTTGCGTGACCAGCACGACTCTCTGTGGGCCTGGAGAGATGAGCGCTTCACCAGCGAATGGGGGGCCTGGTTTGCTGTGGCTCCCATGTCACCGTGTGGACCGTGTGATTAGTGGGATGAGTGTGGGCTCTCACGTGGTAGGGGAAAGGTGAGCGTCTTCCCCGTTTCTCACAATCTGGAAGAAACGATAAGTGATGGGGTCCTCGCCTGGAAAATAAATCTCACCACAGGCAACATTCAGCCACACGCCGTTCGTGCCCAACAGCTGTCTCTCGTTTGCTGGCAAATGTTCCCAGTGATGAATGTCCTCCATCCACAGTCACAGCCGTCCCTAAATGGAGGCTTTGGACAAGTGCAAAGGGAACAATGGCCCTTCTCAGAGAGCTCTCAGCAGACTCTCCCAGTGAAGTTGGTTCATCACTTGGAGCTGGGTCAAGTTCATAGACAAGATGCCATTGATTCAGCAAGGAAGGCCCTAAACAGCCGTGGAGTTAGAGAGGCTGAAAGCAGCGAGAAGCAGGGATAAGGAAGGGATTCATGGCTGCTGGGACAGGCCTTGAATAAGCAGAGTGAATGATTCCACCTTGCAGATACCATCTTCTAGAAGTTGACTTATGGCATGATGGCCCTTCTTGACATATTTACAGAACTCTCTGCAGTCGTTACGGGATCACAATTGCCACGCCGGTGTTGCTGATTGGGTGGGGGTACTGGGCTAAGGGAGAGGAGGGGCCAGAGCTGGGACATGCACCCTAACTCCTGGCCTGAATTCGTCTGCCTTCTCCTCCTTGTAACCGGTGGAGGGAATGGTGGAGAAAAAGAGACAGGGAGCAGGGGAGGTAGGTAGAGCCAGTGAGGACTTCTGGCCCCAGAGCCAGGCTACGGCTGGGAGAGAGAGGTCTCTGTGCCATTGGCCTCAGGCTGAGCAGCCACAAGCCCCCCTTTCCACCAAGTCCTGGGTCCGTTCGCCCTCTCTGGTTGTGCTTCTGTTGACTTTCTAGGACAGAGATAAAAGGTCAACATTCCAAGCTCGCCTGGCTCAACTGAGCCAACTATTTTCCTCTCTCCTTTTTGCTATTTCTGGAGTTACTTTAAATCATTTAAAATAGCATAAACAACAGCTACACGTTGCTATTTCGCTCTGTAAGGAGTTCAGTGTAGTAATTTTATATGTATTTTTTGAGGCACCAGCCATACATGCTTATTATAAAATATGCATCTGTGGCAGAAATTTACAACCTGGAATGTGAAAATCCCTAGAATTCCACCCTTGATGATAGTATCTGTCAAAGATACATTCATCCAAATATTTTTCTTCCTCTGCAGTGATTCTGTCCTTCCCTCCCTTCCTTTCATTCCTTCCGTCCCTTCTTCCTCTCTCTCCCCCTCCTTTCCTTCCCCAATGGTGTAAAGTTTTAGGGGGGCGAAAGCCCCAGTTTATCAAGTAGCCTGCAGAAAGTGTCCATATATAAGCAGCCATGTGTGTCTATAATTCCCCCCCCTTCCCCCAGATGGAATACACTCAATGGTAACCTTCTTATTTAAGTTTGGGATGTTTCTTGGAGCTCGTTCTTGATGGATCTGCTGCGTTTGCCATGACCCTGCTTAGCACTTCCTGTGTGTGGAGACGGCACAATTTATATATAATTGCCGAACATTCAGTTTTCCCCAGTCCTTTGCTGTAACAAACCATGCCACCACGAACTCCCTTGCACGGAGCTCATTTTGGACCCACGAAGGATGTCTGCAGCGTAAAATCTCTGGGAGTAGAATCTCTGGGTTGAAGGGGCGCATGCATTTACAGTCTGATTAGATAGTGCCAAAATGCACTATCAGAAGTTGTGTTCCTTTTTTTTTTTTTTTAATGTTTTTATTTATTTCTGAGAGAGAGAGAGAGTGTTGAGCAGGGGAGGGTCAGAGAGAGAGGGAGACACAGAATCTGAAACAGGCTCTAGGCTCTGAGATAGCTGTCAGCAGAGAGCCCAGTGTGGGGCTCGAACCCACGAACCGTGAGATCATGATCTGAGCTGAAGTCAGAGGCTTAACCGACTGAGCCACCCAGGTGCCCCAGTTGTGTTCCTTTTTAACCCTTATTAGCAAAGTGTCAGAGACTGTTTCCCTCCTCCCTCATCAATATAATGTTATTACACTTTGTCATCTTCGCCCATCAGAATGGGGAAAGCTGTCTCTGCAAAGTTTCTCTGTCTCTGTGGACATCTTTTCATACGTTTAAAAGCCCTCTGTGTTCATATGAGAATGTATATTTCCTGTTGGGTTGTTGGTCTTTTTATATGTTAACGAAATTAACCCTTTGGATATGGGTTGCAAATCTCCCTCCCTCTCCCCCCCATCCCACCAGTTTCTTGTCTTTTGAATTGCTTTTATGTTTACTTTTCCAAAGTTGAATTTTTGTATGTGTGTGGTCAAATTTATCTCCTTTTATGGCCCTAGGTCTTGCTTATACTTAGAAAGCCTCTCTCTAAAATTATACTCTAAAAAATCTTTTTCCTTTTTCTGAAAAACAGGTCTACTGAGGTCCCATTCACATACCGTACGGTTCACCACTTAAAGTGGACAAGTCAGTGGTTTCTAGTGTATTCACAGATAGGTGCAATTATCACAACAGTTAATTTTGGAGCCCCCTCCCCCACAACCCTGAGCAAACACCAAACTAATCTAGTTTCTGTTTCTATAGATTTCTCTCTTCTGGACTTTCCTGGGAGTGGAATCCCGTAATATGCAGGCTCTTGTGATTGGCTTCTTTAACTTGACATAACATGTTCAAGGTTCTAGGTTGTACTTCATTCCTTTTTATGGCCAAATAATATCTCCATTGTATGTATAGGTATAGATATAACACATTTTGTCTATCCATTTATCTGTGGATCGACATTAGTGTTGTTTTACTTTTTGGCTATTATGAATAATGCTACTATAAACACTTGTATATGAATTTTGTGTGGACTTATGGTTTTGTTTCTCTTGGGTATATACTTAGGCGTAGAACTTCTGGGTCACATGGTGACTTTATATTTAATTATTTGAAGTCCTGCCAGCCTGTTTTCCAAAGCAACTTTGTCCTTCTGCATTCCCACCAGCTATGTTTTCGTCGAGTGCTTTTGTGATCGTATTTTTCATGTTTTAAGTTTTTGAACAATCTGTAATTCTTCATAAGGTCTGACATAGGGATTTAATGTGCATTTCTCCAGCTGGCTGTACCATTATAACAACAGTGTTTTTCAGTCTTTTCTTCTCAATGTCTTTATCATAATCACTGCCTATACTAGGTCCTATTCTGTATTGTCTTTTCCGTTGATCTACTTGCCTGCTCACATAGCATTGCCACACTGCTTTAATTTTTGTAGTTTCGTGACATGTTACCTCATTCTTCGTTCTGTGAGGGTAAGTAGAGTTTTTCATCCTCATTGTAGACGTGAGGAAACCAAGTCTTTGAGAAGGACAGCCCCAAGACAGAAAGAAGACAAATGAGGTTGTCTTTCAGAAAGTTCTGGGTCAGGTGCTTTTGGGTGCCTGTCAGTGGAGAGACTGTCCAAGGCACTGTGGTGGGAAAGTCCGCCGAGGGTTACCTCTACAGCAGGTGTCTGCTCTGTCACAGTAGAATGACCGAGATCAGTGAGCCCTCTGAGGAGAGCCCCACACTTGGGGATGGAAGCCTCTTGCAACATGAATGTGGTCATCCCCCAGCACTGACTTGCCACTGAGAATCCAGACAGTGGGGAAATGGAGTTAGACTTTGGCTTGTTCTCCTCCCAGATTGTGTGACTCAAGGTTCCTGCCAGGGATGGAGTTTTGTTTTGTTTTGCTTTGCTTTGCCCCCCACCCCCACCCCCCGTTGCAAAAGGATAGCAAAAGTATTTGCCACATAAAACATACAAAGCCTTGTAAAGTCTCAACCAATGAAATCATCATCTCTTCCCAGGCAGACTCACTCTCCTGACCTTGGCTGATTTCCACTCCCCAGGGGGTTGTAAGGCAAGGGAACTGATTTACTCAAGGAAGAGACCCACTTAACTTTCACTTCCCCAGCTTCGTCGAACATTGGGGTTTGGCGGTTATGGGATTAAGAGCACAGGGGTGCCTGGGTGGCTTAGTCGGTTAAGCGTCCGACTTTCGCTTGGGTCATGATCTCGCGGTTCATGGGTTCAAGCCCCGCGTCAGGCTCTGTGCTGACTGACAGCTCAGAGCCTGGAGCCTGTTTCAGCCTGTGACTCCCTCTCTCTCTGACCCTCCCTGCTCACGCTGTCTCTCTCTCTCTCCTAAAAATAAATAAAAAACATTAAAAAAAAAAAAGATTGAAAAAGAAAAAAAAAAAAGAGCACAGTGCGACTGCCCTGGAAGTGTTGGCTTGTGGGCATGTGGGGTAACCCATGAGGGACAAGAAATCTCCAGAGGATTTTGCCTAGAAATGGCAATCAGAATGCAGAGTTGCCTCAATGTTCCAAAACTTCCACTGAAGGAGAAAATGTGTGTCTGTCTCGTCTCCTTTCTGTCATCCCCCAAAGACATTTGTTTTATGGGTATCCCTTTGTAAAGTTTGAGCAATTTCCAGTGGATAGGTGGGTGGCTGTTCTTTACTTTTTATTGTGGGAAAATATGATGTTTAGACTGGGTCAGTGTGACCTGGTTTTGGAGATTTTGGTTTTATGGATATTGTCTCAGACATTGCTGTCACAGAGGCGACGTGTTCTCCATCTGGTGTGCATCTTGGTCCAGGACACGCCAGTGTCAGGTGCATCTTCACGGTTGGTGTGTCTGGGGTTCCCTGGTTCAGACACCCTTCACGTTTCAGGCAGCATCCCTGTAGGCCTGGAGACCAAACTTTTAGGTTTGGTCTTCCATCAGTCCTTTTCGGGACTTCTGGAATGGTAGGGTCTAGGGGAGCTAGGAAATGGATGGAGCCATTACTACTTCTCTCACCAAAGCCCTTAGCTTTGGTCTTTGGGGGCTAATTTAAGTTCAGGCTTCATCTTAGAAACAGAGGTCTCTGACAGTCTGGACGATGGTACATTTGCAGGCAAAGCAAGACAACATTGCTTCGTGGAGAGAGACTGTTTCTCACGTAGAAATTAGAGTCCACTGTGTTAGAAGGCATTCATTGACACCCTAAATCTCCTGACTTCTAGGGATACAATGAAGACAGTGACAACACTTTTAATATTTATTCATAGAAAGCTTCTCAGCTTCCCCTGGAAAGGGCTCTGATTTTAGTACATGTTCCAGCCTTTTCTGTATTCCATCCAGCTCTGCCTTTAAGCCCCTTAGACAGAGAGGTGTGCCTTTCTCTGTGCTTTTCCAGCCCTTGGTTCATTGCTGTCTCACAGAATTGAAAGTAAGGCATTTGAGGGGAGAAATGCACATTATTCATTTTTGTATCACAAGACTATGGGAGCTCAATAATTACTGAATAATCCTGCCATCACACAGAGGAGAACTAGTAACCATTCTATCCATTGATTGTTATTTTGCCAGCATGTTGGTTCTGTAGATGGCATCGGTCACTGATGTGGAAGTTGTATTCTCTTGATTAAATACCTGTAGTGTACGTCACAGTGTCTGAAATGTCACAGCAGATGTTTGTGTCTTTCCCGTCTACCACACCTTGATGGGCATAGTGATGGCTGCTTTCTGAAAAGCATGTCATTGTTGGGTTAGACTTCACGCAGGGTAATCTAGTTTACAAATTGTGCTTTGTGGCATGCCTGGGTGGCTCAGTTGGTTAAGTGCCCAACTCTTGATTTTGGCTCAGGTCATGATCTCATGAACTCTGCATCAGGCTCTGCGATGATAATGTAGAACCTGCTTGGGATTCTCTCTCTCCCTCCCTCTCTGCCCCTCCCCTGCTCATGCTCTCTCCCTCTGTCTCTCTCAAAATAAGCTTTAAATATCAATAAATATCAATAACAACAAAAGCAACAAATTGTATATTGTGCTTCATTTGATCTTTGCCTTGATGCTGGTCTCTGAAGAGTCTTCGAAAAGGAGTGTCTCTGCTAGGTGTTTCAGAGAATCTTGTAAACTATTCTACCCACTAAACTGGTGGGATACTTTATGTACTAGTTAAGATGATGTTCCCAGCGTTTCACATTTGGTTATTTAGAGGTGTTTTTTGACTTGGGAAGTCGGGGGGTAGGATGGAGGGAGGTAAGCGTGAATTAGTAAACCACAGACCAGAGGACATGTTTTATATGTGTATTATGTCCTTGACTTGTAGAATGCCCCCTAGTTATATTTGAAAACACCAAGTTTTCTGTTGGATGTGAGACAACAAAGTATCTATCACACGGCCCTCTGCCTTCCCACGTTGGGAAAGCAGGTGAAGGATGTGCCAAGCCCAGTCCCCTGGGGTCTCCCCACCATCTCCTTCCCACTGCTCCTGGCTCCTGGCTCTGTGGGTGGTGACTTCTGGGGAGGCCTGAAAGCTCCACTGGTTTTTCAGTCCCTGGCTAATTCTCTCTGGGTGGTCTTTTCTTCTTCCCATGCTTCTCTGTTCTTAAGTCCTCAGTATCTCTATCCCTTGGATAGAATGGAAGTTGTTGTGTGTGTTTTTAATCGAGCGTTGACAGTTCTGGATATAACAAGTTCAGCAACTGCCTTATCGGTCTGAGTGCGCAGTGTTGTTTTATCCCATGTGGTGGTTTCAGAATGCTCTTCCTTGTGGTTTCCGAGTTAGGTAGTTGCTGTAATCCTCTTCATGAGGGGCAATGATCGTAGAGGTTCTTCAGTTCTGAGTAAGAGAAACTGAGTCGTCTCTACTGTACATTGAAAGAAACTTGCATTTGTGGGATCCAGTGAAGACCGTTGAGATGCTCCTCAGACGCTACCATGGCAGCAACGTCAGTACCCAGAGCTTCGTTCTCTCGTTAACTGGCATTTATTCCTTCTCTTCTTTAAGTTGAAAGTCCTTAAGTGTAGATCACCTTTCACATGCCTTTGTACACTGTGCTTGCCACCCTTCCCCCACTCCGCCGGTTCTGAGCACAGGCCCGGTTCACAGGTGATGCTCTCTGCAAGTTGGTTTATTTCACAAGTCAGAGGATGCCAACCCTTCCCCCAGAAGATCCCACAGCCTTTCAGAGCATTTAGTATGGTTGCCTCTTTCAAAGGGGTGACTTTTTTAGGGGCGTGGGGAGAAACTGTACATTTGGCCATGTGATACTTTGTTGTCCCAAACCCAATTTAAAATGTTTATATTTGTCCCCAGTTAAGCTCTTCTGGGACTGAAATATGAAATCAGAAAGTTGAAGTCCCCTCCCTTTTTGTACAGGCCAATGGCTTTCAAGCCAAGAATGATTTTTAACTGATGGACATTTGCAAGTCATTTGATGACAGAGAACACTAACTTTGAGCCCCAGTGAAGTAAAATGTTATTCCCCTCTAAGTCCTCCAGCTGGTTATTACTAGATTGAATTCAGTCAAAAGAAAATTTGTGGATGTGTTTTCTCTTGTTATTGTAGTACCTACATTATATCCTTACGTTTGCCTATAGGTCTGCTCTAGAATGAGGGCCAGAAAATGTCTCGTAAAGAGCAAATAGTAAATATATGGTCTGTGTGGCAATGACTCACTGTTGCTACCCATAGACGGTATGTAAACAAATGGGTATGGCTGTGTTCCAATAAAACTTTATTTATGGACACTGAAATGTTCACGTGTCATGAGATGTTATTCTTTGGGTTTTCTTTCAAACCACGTAAAAATGTAAATGCCATTCTTAGCCAAGAATCATACAAACACAGGCGGTGGGTTCAATTTGGCCAGTGGTTCACTCGCTGACTCCCATGCTAGACGATGAGAAAGCGGCCCCCAGTAATAGCTGAAGTGAATGGGTTAACTCAGAGCCTCTAGTGAACCTGATATAACACTAGACAGTGACATCTGGTCTCCTGACAGACTCGCTTCTCACTGCAGCGCGAGGCATGCCCCACCTCGGGTCTGAGGGATTTAAACCCACCGCCTCCCCTCACCCCTACCTCTGCACACCCCTACTCAACCCCCCTACCCCCCCATTCCACAGACCTAGTTCTTTAAAATCTGTCTAGGAAAGAGTTTCTTCAGGATGCAACGTCAGCCCTGGGCCCCTTCCAGCTCCTATTTGGAAGGTCTTTCCAAGGATAAAGAAGCTGAAACAGCTGCATGCTTTTTTTCTTCTTCTAGAATCATCCAGTGAGGGGGTGAGTTCAGGACTCTGGCAGCTCCTGTGTAAATGCTGAGCAGCTAGAGACAAATCTGGGAACGAATCTGGAGCAAATCCTGCTGCTCCTAAAACAGGGAGAGCGGCCTCACCGAAGCCAAGGCTTGCAGCATCCGCCTTTATTTCGAGGCCAGGCCTGGGGAAGGGGAGCCTCACAGAGGGTCCTCTGAGACCCACTAGGATTCGCCCTCGCTCAGCTGGGTAGCAGTGAAGACCCCCTGGGGAGGCGGGACCATCTGCAGCCCCTGAACGAGACCGCTGTCCCGACTGTCGGTCCTGCTCGCCGCCGGCGTCATGGTTCGTGCTGGAGGGCTCGCCAGCTGTGCTGTTGTCTCATGGAGAAAGTTTCCAGAAACACTTTTTCCCTTTCTGCTTCAGTGACCACGTTTCAGAAAAATCCAATGATAATGTGCAGCCGTTTCAAATCTGTAACGTTAGCTGGGATGTTTAGGGTCATGTTGCCTGGGAGATTTAGGGGAGGGCACGTTAAGGTCTGTGAAATCACCAACAAAATGTCCTCTGGAGCCTGGAATGCTGAGGCAACAGAGAGGCTGGCGAGAGGGGATTGTGTCTGCGGTGTTTGTGTGACCTGGTTCTCATCGACGGGACCGTGTTGGGTTACTCTTTGACGTGAGCACCATAAGGGCAGAGGCTCCTACCTCTTGAGTCTTCTACAAAGCCAGGCAGGTGTGGCCTGGGGTCCCAGTCAGGCTCTCTGTCTGTTGTGGACCCAGATCTTGCTCATGTAACCAGCAGAGAAGGGGCTGGATCATCTTGCTGCTTGGCTGTAGGGGGGGTGACGGGTAGGGGGACATGTTGCAGGTAACCATGGTAACAAAAGCCTGGAGACTTCTAAGAGAGAGACTAGGGAGTAGAGCTCTGGGAGCCTGGCCTTTGCCTTTTTAGTCTCTGACACCCCCGTTGGCCAGAGTGAATGTCCCAGCATTGTCATTTCTGGGTGGCCAGTGGGGCAGGGAGACTTTGAAGTGCTAGAATTAAACCTTTAAGAGGGGACGGGGAAGGAGAGTTAATGAGGTTTTCCTCATCACTATGCCTTTCCTGTAACACAGTTTTGCAAAATAAGGACTATGTCACATTTTATAAACAAGATATCTTTTTAAGGGTCTATTGCATCCATTCAGTGGAACACCAGGTGGCTGTTAAAAAGAATGTGGCACATCCATATGGTGCCCAAGGTGTATCTCCAAGGGACATGTGAGAATAGCAAGGTTCAGAAGGCTGGATGCCACATGAGCTTACTTGTATAAGATTTAATCTGTATTTTTCTCTCTATGTAGAGTATTCTGCATAGGAAATTCCTGGAAGGCTACACAGCCCATTGACAGTAGTGACCAGGGAAGAAGGGGATGGGGGTTCTGAGATGGGAGAGAAACTGTTTATATATATATATATACACACACACATATATATATATTTTTTTAATGTGTATTTATTTTGAGAGATAGTGAGCATGCACGTGCACCAGCAAGAGAGAGGGGCAGAGAGAGAGAGAGAGAGAGAGAGAGAGAGAGAGAGAGAATCCCAGGCAGGCTCCATGCTGTCAGCACAGAGCCCGACTCATGGCTCAAATCACATGAATGGTAAGATCATGACCTGAGCAGAGATCAAGAGTTGGACGCTTACCAACTGAGCTACCTAGGCGTCCCAGGAGGGAAACTTTTCAGTGCCTTTTGTACCGCTGTTTCATTGATCCATATGTCCACACGTAGGTATATTTTTACCATGTGCAGGCAGGCCCCTTCCCAGTAAAAGTTTAATAAAAATAGAAGAAAATGCACAAAAGAAGTCATTGAGAAGGTATTTGGCATCATGAAAGCTTCCGGAGCTGGTCACCCTCGGCCTGTTCTGGACACGGAGATATGGAGAATAAAGCAAAAGAAAATACTGGGGTATTTCACTTATGGCAACCCCCGCCCCTCCCACCCCACCCAGCCCTGTGCCGCTTCCCTTATCTGAGCCATAAATTCTGGGACAAACAATGGCAAGTCAGCCCAGGGCTGGGCCTGGTGTTTACAGAGGGAAAATCTGGGAACCCACTGGAATGAAAAATGGCGCCCGAGGCTTCTGGGCTGGGAGGGCGGGCCCACAGGAGGTGCTGGGGCCTGCTGGCATGACCCAGCAACCTAAGGAGAAGACCTGTGGACGTTCTGGGGGTTTAACTCCCCCACCCCACTGTCCTCAGGTTCTCCACAGAATGGCTCTTAAACACTCCTAAGCCCAAGGAGAAACTTCAGTTGGAAACAAATTAGTCAGGAATTTTGCTGTTTCATCCAAATTAAAGGCAAGAAATCTTTGTTGTTACTGTCTCCACAGAATGTGACTTGCTGGGGAGAAGTTAATGTAGTGGTTCTCGTGGGGAGAGGCATTCCATCTTCTCTTTTTCCCCTCTGATTAAATATAGAACTGGCCAATAGTACTCTCATGCTGGAATCCTGTTTAAGTCACTAAGTTTATGTGCTATCATAGGGCCTTTTCTTCCCCCCACAAAAAAATCGTCTTCCCTCTCCTCTTGTGCTGTTACAAAAAATGAAGTAAACACAGGGAATTTTCCGTGGCCCGAATTCTGACCTTGGTAAATCATTTTTTGTTTGTTTGTTTTTCCCGGATTGATGAAGGGTCTTGCCCTGTCGGTCTACTTTCTTCAGAATCAGCGTTTCCAACTACCCACACCAGAAGCCCTTTTATCCTGTGATCCGCTCTTCCCCACTAAGCTGAATTGCTTCTTTCCAAGATGGTGGCCAAATCCTTGCCCTTTTCCTCCCCTTCTCTTCCTCAGCTCAAACCCACGTGGCTTTCTTCTTTGAGAAGCGAGTGTGTTGACAACCAGGCTGAGAAAAGTTTTCGGCATTATTTTAGCTGCTCTGCCCAGTAGCAAATGGGGAGAGAGGAAAGAGAGCCAGCCCGCGTCTAGTGGCTGTGTACTTACAGTGTCCTTTCTCTGGGGAAGTCACCCGCCTACCGCAGGAGTACTCCCAGTATTGCTGAATATTCTGAACATATTCCAAAATATATTTCGTGGTCCCGGGAAATGTGACGATTAGTTCAGTATCACCCTGCTGTCACCAAAGTCTCCATGGCTAAGGGAGGCTCTTTGGAGGAAGCAGGACTTGAACCTGGCTTTCACAGATGGAAAGGATTGATAGAGAAGGGGAAACAAAAAGGAAATTCTGCATGGAGGGAAATACTGCAAGTAACAGTTTAGAAGTGGGAAGATGGCCACCCCAAGGGTGCTTTTGCAAACTTGGTGGCTTCCAGTGATACGATATAGAAGTGGTCGTGGGCCTCTTCCCTACGGTTTCCTCCCCATTTTTATGTTCAAAGTGAAAGCAAGTCTCCGACTGAATTCAGCTGCACCCCAGACATCTGTGAGCAAGCAGGTACAAGGACAATCTTTTTTTTTTTTAATGTTTATTTATCCTTGAGAGAGTGAGAGAGATAGAGAATGAGCAGGGAAGGAGCAGAGCGAGAGAGGGACACAGAATCTGAAACAGGCTCCAGGCTCTAAGCTGTTAGCACAGAGCCCGACACGGGGCTCGAACCCATGAATCGTGAGATCATGACCTGAGCCAAAGTCAGACGTTCAACCGACTGAGCCACCCAGGCGCCCCAGTACAAGGACAACCGTACAGTCTGTCCCCCAGGGCTGATGATGCCACAGCGCTCTGGCGTTCAGGTGTCCTGCCCCAGCAGGCGCTGACTGAAGGCGGGCACAGAACAGGAGCAGTGTTTAGCTCCCATAGCGGGTCAGGCAACCGAATTTTCCAATAAGGTGTGTGAGCGCTGTGCTGCATTTCTGGGCCTGGGGTGTGACTCTCAATGGTAACAGAGGCCACTGGGTTTACCTAGATTCTCACATCCCGTGCGTGCCATGTCGCAGGTGCTGGAAGAAAATTTCCAGCCACTCCATTTAGCCTGAACCCCACTCATGTCGGCAGTGAAATCGTTTTAGCATCCATAAAGCTATCAGAAGCCTGGCAGTCGCTGCCTCTGGGGTGTGGACTTCGATTGGAGGCTTTCAGCTAACCAGCAGCCGATGGTGTGTAGAATCTGATTAAACACCCTGCAGTGTGGATTACGTGCACCTATCTATTAATGCTATTTGAAGATGAGTATTCAAGTGACTTATAGGCGATATTATAGCTAACCTGCGAAGACTCTCACAGGGCTGAGAATAGAAGTGTTTGGAGGTGAGATGAAACTTGAGAACTTGACCCCTCTGATTTTCTATTAGTGGTGAGGAGGCTAAGGTTGATCAGCTTGCCCGGGGTCCCCATGCTGTGTGGCAGCGAGAGAGGACAGCATTTCACCTCCTCTTACTTCCCTCTGCCTCCTGCCTCTAGGCGGGAGATTCCCCCAAATAACCAAACAGTGTGGTTTGCGGTGTTCATTCTGTTGGGTATGATCCTTGGTTTTGAATTAATGTGAAAAGGCTTTATCAGCTAGAGATACTCTGAGGTATTTATGAATATTGCAGTGGATTTGCAAATCCCATTGGATTTGTTTTCAGTACTTCAGGAAGGGGGGAGCAGAGATGAAATAGATGGCAAACCATCTCACAACCAGTGGTGCTCATCAGTAGGTTCATGGGGGAGGGGTTCATTTTCCTCTTCCCTCCTTTGACTGCTTGCAGCTTTCCACTTAACGTTTTTACAAAGGAATTTAAAAAAAAAAAAATCAGAGTGATTTTTCATACCCAGCCAAGAAACACCTATAGTTGCCCGCCATAGTCCATTTCATGAAAGATAGGATTTTGTCCCTGTTCCATCTGGGCCGGTCAGGAAATCATGGTATCAGTGACCCAGCTGCCAAACCCTGGGGGCAGGCGAAGTCTCGGGGTCCTCTTATCAACTCTTCCACCTCTCAGCAGCCATTTGAGGCACCCCCTCCTAGTGACTCACTTCTTATCATCGCCGCTCCACGTCTGCACAGGGAGCACATTAACGTGGCCCTGTCGTTAATTATCCCACATGCCATGCTTGGGCCTGGCCTGCAAGGGTGGGAAGATGGAGCTCACTTACTGTTTGCATTAAGTGTGTGTGCATTCCCATGGCCGTCCGCTGCTGCCGTAGATGTTGCAAAACATTATCCCACAGTTAGAGAAGGGTGGAGAGCAGCCTTTCTTCCACCCCCTCTGCCCGGCTCTGCCTCCTTGCCAAGGAGCCGGGAAGGCTTTGGAATAACCTGAAATAAACTTGCAAGTTCAAGCAGAGCCTTCATTCCGCTCTCCCTGGCAATTAACAGTGATTTACTGGAGGTTACATTCTAGCGTGGCCCCTGGCCTTCTGTTATCAGCTACTTCAGGGACTGGCCTCACTATTGGTCAGTTGCTTGCTGTCCTGCAAACAACCCTTGCACATTTCGCTCTTGCTCACGGCCACATCCTGTCCCTTTAGTGTGGCCCGTGCTCAAGTTGGGGAGGGGTGTGCAGTGTGGACAGCCGCCATGGACAGATGGATCGAATCACAGGGTAGTTTTTCCCCTGGCATTTTGGAAACGGAATGGACCTCGAAATTTGTGCCCTATAAATGTTCCCAGAGAAGACGAGGTTGGCTGAGACGAGTCTAAGTCCCCGAGTGACCGTCGGCAGACAGCTGACGGTGTCCTGCGCTAGCACAGATCTGGTGTCCTGCCTTTCTTGCCTTTTGTCGAGAACACTCCTGTTCCAGATGGAAAGTCACCCAAAGCTCTGTTTCCCTTTTGGCTCAGCCAGAAAGTGGTGTGTGGCCTGTCACCTCCCACGCCTTGTTCATGGGCATGATGTGGCCTGACCATCTAAGCTGACCTCTTAGCCCCGCTGATAAACGTTCATATGAAAGAACCTTTAATGTGAAGGAGCCTTGATCTGTCGAATGTGAGGAATTCCTCTTACAACTTAGTATCAGGAAAAGGCTTGTCCCTCCTGAAGAACTGGTATCTTTCCTTTGATCAGATAAGAAGAATTGCCTCCCCTCTTCCCCCCAGCCCCCCTTCACTTTTTTGGACTGCCTGGAAAAGGCAGAGATCATATTTCATATCCTTTGCAATGTTGGCCTGGATCTGAGGTGTATTTTCTTTCCCCTTCTTTCAGCTTGGGTGTTGGTTTTCTGTTAACATTTTCAGAAATCCTTTAGGTGGTATACAGGGCACCAAGAAGTGAGCTGTTCAAAGGCTGTGCTGCCCTTCCACTGCTGGTCGCTCTGTCCTGTGGAGTTGAGGACCCTGTACAGTCATCCCCACTCGAGGACTGCATACTTCCTCGTGACAGAATCCCTACCAAGCTGTTTCAGTTTGTGTTTTTCATGAGCATCTAAGTACCTTCCCGTTTTTGCTAACAGATTGCATCTTGTTACGGGGAATCGAGACCATCGCCTCTTTGCTGTAATTCACAAATCTGCTCACTAAACGTTCCTGCTGGGAACACGCTCGCCTCACTCATCAGTTTCAGCATCAAAGATAGAGATCGGCATCCAGGAAATCAAGGATACTCATAGATAGGTTTCCCCGTAACTGGGTTTGGATGGACCTGGACGGACAGCATTTGTGAGGGTCACGATCTCTGGGGGAGGGGGATGTGGTGGGTGATGGAGACCATTTCCTTGGAAGCCTATTGTAGATGCCTTTCTACATCACACATGAAGATTCTGGTCCTTGGACTGGGCCCTGGGTATTCCTTGTTCCCCAGTGGGGATTTTAAATGTTATCTTTTCATTTTAGTATTAGTTTTTAAAATGATTTTGAGCCTATCCTGAATCGTCTAGATGGCTACCTCTGACTCCGAGTTTGATGCCTCATTTATATTCACTATTAGATTGATGCCCAGTGGTAACCAAAATACCAGTGCCAGCTAGACTCCCTGGCAGTTCCACAAGGCTGTGCTGGGGGCTCCTGGATTGAATGTTAGCTTGGGGATGGAAGAGAACAGTATCCATACATGCCTAGATACATCTGCACATTTTATCTGTATGACGTTGCCTTGTTAGATTATCGAGAGTCCAGCAGGGCTCGGAGAAGCCAGTAGCTTTCTTGGCCAAAATGGTCACAGTGATTTAATAAGTATGTGTACTGAACAAGGGAGGAGGAAATTCCTTCCGATTGAGAGCCCACAGTGTTGAAGTCGTGATTTGAGGCCATTAGCCTTGTAAAATACGTCGTTAGGAGTTTCTGGATAGTGCTCTGGGCTCACGAGACCATCTCCGATGCCTGGCCTCTGTCAGAGCTGTGAACTTGAATGTGTGCCTGGGCTGGAACAAGTGGGCTCACATTGCTGGTCTCCCTCCTCCGGGTCGTCACGCACACCCCAGCCAGCTAGCTTTTCTGAAATTCTGTTTTTGTCATCACTGCCGCTCTAAGCCATCCATGACTCAAAACGCTGGCTTCACCTGGGGAGTCGTCCCCTGGTCGGCAGGGCTCCCTCAGGCCTGCCCAGAGCACCTGGAGGAGTCACGTCTGGTTGTTTGCTGCTGAAACTTGTGCTCCCGCCACCCCCACCCCTCCCACCCCGGGTGGCCTCCCAGCTCTCACGTCCCCCTTGGACACTGTCTTTGTCCCATGTCCACATCCTCCGAAGTCCAGTCCATACACCATCTTGCCTTCTCCAATTACCCCAGTCATTTGTCACTCTCCTTTCTGCCTCCAGACAATGGCATCGTGTAGACCTAATGCGTTGCCGCTTGAGTCGTGGGCTGGTGAGTTGGGTGAGCCTGTCCCACCTTCTGGATTATGAACTCATGGGTAGATGGCAGGATTCAACTTACCGTCCTGATGTGCCTTTGTCTCCTTCCGAAACGTACTTCATGGTACCTACGTCCATTCATTCACTCGCTCATCCACTTAACAAACCTGTGTTGAGCACCTGCTGTGTGCTAGCCAGACTCAGCACATTGAGTAAATGGTGATCAAGATGGACACAAAGGAGTATTCCTCATGACCCTTACAGGCTGGGGAGATAGGAAGAAATGGGGGAAGGAGAGTCAGGCCACAAACAAGTCTTGATGGCTCAGGACTGTCAGGAGAAGAGTCAGGGAAACTGAGGAAGCACAGGGCATTGGAGCTTCAGCCATTGGTTGCGTAGGACTCATCACCTCTCTGGCACTGATGACTCGGTTGGTTTGTACGCCAGGACTCCGGTTTTTAATCCTGTTTGCTTGTTTGAATCAGCTGGGGAACCTCCACGTATTTGGACCCCCTGCGTCACCCAAGGGACAGTCTGATTTATTTGGTCTGAGGAATAGATAACAAGAAAACTCACCGCCCAAGGGCAAGCAGGAGGACCCAGCGGGACACTCCCATCCTGCTGCACTGTACCCAGCCTGTTGGGTCAGCTCAGCCCCTTGCGCTAGTGGAGGGAGGGCCTTGCTCAGTGCTGGGATCACAGGTGTGAAGGCTCAGAGAGGAGGATTTATTTGTGTGGGCTGCCTTGTACCCCTATCTGGGGTTGAATTGTGCCCCCTAAAACGATATGTTCAAGTCCTAATCCCCAGACTGTGGTGTTATTTGGAAATCAGGTCTTTGCAGATTGTCATCCGGTTAAGATGAGGTCCTACTGGATTAAGGTGGGCTCTTAGCCAGTAAAGGTAGGGTGTCCTCATAAGAAGAGTGTGGTTTGGATACGGGGACACGCAGAGATGATGCCTGTGATGACAGAGGCAGAGACTGAAGTGACCCAGCTGCAAGTGAGGAAGGCCGCGGATTACTGGCGGCCACCGGAGACCAGGAAGAGGCAAGGAAGCATTCTTCCCCAGAGATCTGAGGGGAAGCATGGCCCCACTGACACCTGAGTTCAGTCTTCTAAGGAGAAACTCCAGGGGCACCTGGGTGGCTTAGTCGGTTAAGCGTCCGACTTTCGCTTAGGTCATGATCTCGCGGTTCGTGGGTTCGAGCCCCGCGTCGGGCTCTGTGCTGACTGCCCACACAGAGCCCGGAGCCTGTTTCGGAGTCTGTATCTCCCTCTCTCTCTGACCCTCCCCTGCTCACGCTGTCTCTCTCTCTCCTAGAAATAAATAAAAATATTTAAAAAAAAAAAAAAGGAGAGACTCCATTCCTGTGGACTTAAGGCCCGCAGTCTGTGGCATTTTGCTATGGCCTCTCTAGGACACTAATTCAGGCCCCGAGGGTCTTACTCAACATGAACCGTGATGCCAGGACCCCACCCCTGACTTGGGCACCAGCAGGAGCCCAGAGGCAAACCTTCAGCAGCTGTCACAGCAGTGACCTGACTGAGCGTTTCACAAAGCAGCAGCCTGCACAGGACGTGTCAGCGAGGGAAGAGGGACTCAAGAAGGGAATGTAAGTTGACAGCTTGGTTCTCAGTCCCTAACCTTTAATTAGGCCCACAGCAGCAGCTGCTGCTCAGAGAGGGCTTCGTTATCGAGTCTGCGGCATGGCCTGGGCTCTGCTTGGGGAAAGGGGCATGGGATCTCGCCGTGTCACATAGCTACGTGGCTTTGAGCAAGGTACTTCCTCTTTCAGAGACCTTAGTTTCCCCATCCGTGAAATAGGGATAGTGATATATTGCACTTAACTCTGTCATGAGGATGAAGTCAAATAGTGCAGGCAGAATGCCTCGTGCAGCAGGCCAGCACAGGACGGCACTGTCGAGTTAGCGTATGAACAGAACAGGCTGGGGCCACCTGGGTGGCTCAGTCGGTTGAGCGTCTGGCTTCGGCTCAGGTCATGATCTCACGGGTCTCACGGTTTGTGGGTTCAAGCCCCGCATCGGACTCTGTGCTGGCAGCTCAGAGCCTGGAGCCTACTTTGGATTCTGGGTCTCCCTCTCTCTCTGCCCCTCCCCCGCTCATGCTCTATTTCTCTCTGTCTCAATAATAAACGTAAAAAATTTTAAAAAACAAAAAACAGGCTGGGGCCCAGAGGCCAAAAGCCCCCTCTGGACGAAGCAGGGAAGCTTCCCTGCTGTTGGGGGGTAAAGCACAGGCCGGAGAGCTGGGCTTTGGTTTCATGGTGCTTCTGGTTATTTCCATAACATTAGAAAAGTGACTTCACTGTACTGAGGTCACATATTGGTTAATAACATCTTTTTTTTAGCAGATTGTGGAGGCTTAGGTGAAATGCAGCCGAGTTAGACAAGAGCCACACCAGTGCCTCGCGCTCAGTGATGCTGGTTGAAGGCTCACGTGGCGAGTACTGTGCCCGAAGGGCCAGGACTCAGAACAAGCAGGAGGTCAGCCTCGTGTGTGTGGCGTGGGGCCGCTGGTGGCCCAGGGCGCTGCCTAACCAAAGGTAGCAAGGTAGCCAGCTGGCCTGACTGGCCTTGGTGACATGTGTCGTGTACACGCCGCAGGCTGCACGTGGGGTGGAAGCCGGTGGGCTCGAGGGACCTTCCAAGAGAGGTGACTTGGAATGTCTGTGTCTGGTGTTTGTTCCAAGGGTGGCCTTGCCCTGACTCCCCGAAACCCGTTTTCCCAATTTGCTGCTCCTGTGTCCAGAACCTACTTACTCCTGCAAGAACGCTCCCCGTGGGTGAGACGCTCAGATGCCACTGTCCCCAAGTGAAGGCCAGAGCCCGGCAGAGGGCAGCCTGGGCGTGTCCCCCTCCCATGGGCTCTGTGCAGCTGTCACTCCCACACCTGTCTGGTCCCCGCCTAGAAGCCCTGGGCCCGCCATCCGCCCCGCGTTTCCTCAAAGTTGTTCATAATTATTTATGGCCAAAAAAAAAAAAAAGATGACTCTCTTTTGCCAGAATGAATATTTTTAAATTTAGAAGTTTTTGTCCCGGCTGGTTTTAAATCTAATCAGATTCTTACAGTCCAGTGGAAACATCAGATTTTTTTTTTCCCCCACCAGGTTAATGTTTTATAATCCTGTTTCTTCCTGGCTCTTTGTTTTCTTCCTAAAGCTGTGTACAAATATCCTCTCGATTGTGAGTCTTAGGGGGCTGTCTTAGTTTCCTAGGGTTGCCGTGACAAATTGCCACCAGCTAGGTGGTTTAAGATGGCAGAAGCTTATTCCCTCACGTTCTGGAGGTCAGAAGTCCAAAATCAAGGTGTCTGGCAAGGTGGAGGGAACTCCCTCTGATGACTGAGGGGAGAGCCAGTCCTTGCCTCTCCCAGTTTCTGGTAGTCCTGGCTTCCCTTGGCTGTGACAGCATTAACTCCAGCCTCTGTCTGTCTCACAGACCCTTTTCCCTGTGTTTCTGTGTCTCAAAGCTCCCTCTCCTTTCTCTTAGAAGGATACCAGTCGTTGCATGTAGAGCCCACCCTAAATCCAGTGTAATCTCATCCCAAGATCTTTAATTCATCTGCAGAGACCCAGTTCCCAATAAGGTCAATTCACAGGAACCAAGGATTAGGACTTGGACCTATATCTTCTTGGGGGACCACTATGCACCCCACTACAGAGGGCAGTAATAACACTGATTGACTAATGCCCGGTGTCTGGTGGTTTTCATGTATTATTCGATACTCACACCAGCCCTGCAAAGTAGGTACGATTTCTTTCCGCTCCTTTGGGTGGGAAAACTATAGTTTAGAGAGCTTTTCAAGATTTGCCTTCATTCACCCAGCTGGTTAGTACAGTCCCTGGAGACTCACCTAGCTCCTTCTGTTACCTTGGGACCGTCCTTCTGTAGGGGAGGACAACTTTTTGACCAAAAACAGATTAACAGGAGAAAAAAAATCTAATGTCATACGAACAGGAGCCTATAGAAATACGGGGCTCAAAGAAGTGACCCAAGCAGGCAGATTTCCTCCCTCGTCAAAGAAACAGTTACTTGTGAGCCAGCATGTGACAAAACTGGGCAGGATTTGGGGCAACAAATTAATGAAGAAGTAACAAAGCTTGTTGATGCAGCCCTCTCAGCCTTGAATTTCCCTCTTTTTTGATAAGGATGCTTTCTATCCTCCTGGTATAGGGAGGGTGCCTTCACACAGGAGATTTATTTCCTGCTTTTGGGGAGCAGAGGCGGTCAGAGTGTCCTTGCATCTGCTGTTTCTTAAGTAACTTTAACTTAAAATCATCAGTGTGCCAAAGTGGCTTATTTTCAGGTAGCCTAGTCTACTTTCGCCCCTTCATCCTAGGGAAAGAAAAGACGTTGTAAGAAAACAGCTATAGAAAAGCATATAGGGTTTTTTGTTTGGTTTGGTTTAGGCTTTGTTTTGCCATCCATTCATACATGGAGAACCACAGAATACTAGAACATTAAGAATACCAGGAATTTGGGGGCCCCTGGGTGACTCAGTCAGTTAAGTGTCTGACCAGAGCTGTCCTGTTCTGTGTTCAGATATCGCGTGTCAGAGGGGAGTACTTTACTCAGGTGGATGTTGTCCACAGGCCTTCAGTTAAATGTTTGGCAGAATTCCTTGATGGTATGCATCTGTATTAAACATCCAGTATCAGGAGCTTGGGAATAATCTCAGTTGTCTCATAGATCTTTCTGGACAGGGATCAGTTGAAGCATCACAATGATGCTACAGAAATTCTACAACTTCCCAGACAGAATGGCGCTCACCATTTTCTGTCTGGGTTCATTTCCTGACGCTTGGTCCCGTGAATTCACAGGAATAGACTATATGCAAATGGAAGAAATGTTTAGTGACAGAGAAATTTTGCTTGGAAAAGAAAACGCACGTCCAGAGTTCTGTGGAGTTTTGAGCCTTAACACCTGTGAGACTGTCCAGATTTGTGGGGTTTTGAACTCTGTTGGAATAAGTTTGGGTTAGAAAAGTACCTAGGAGTTTTTAGGTTTCAGGACAACAGTGATCAATGTTTTAATTCCCAAACACATAACATTTTTCTTGGCTTTTTCTAAATGTCTTTCAAATTAAGCAGGGTATCTCCTTGGTTTTGCAAAAGCTGTGTGTGCTAGTCTGCATTCTCCCAGGAAACAAAATGAGTAGGATATATGTCTGTCTGTCCGTACGTATCTATAAGAAGAGATTTATTATAAGGGCTCGACTGATGTGTCCATCAAGTAGACACCTAAAACTAACCATCATATAATCTCTGTGGTGTTGACTCATTCCTAGCTCAGTAAGTGGCAGTGTCCTATATATGACCCTGTTTTGTGTCCTTGGCAAAAGCATACTCAGTGGAAACCGGAGTGGAAAGACCAGGGATGAAATCCAGAAAGAGACTGGTGAGATGGATTGTTTTCTGTGTCTAAATTTCAGTTGGCCACCTTTGCCTCTTGTCCTGACCTTGCTAGTACCTTTCTTTTCTTTTCTTCCCTTCCCTTCCCTTCCCTTCCCCTTTCTCTTCCCCTTTCTCTTCCTTTCTCTTCCTTCCTTCCCTTCCCTTCCCTTTCTCTTCCCTCCTCCTTTCCCTTCCCTTCCCCTTCCCTCTCTCCTTCCTTCCCTTCCCTTCCTTCCTTTCTCTTCCCTTTCTTCCCTTCCTTCCCTTCTCTTCCCTTCCCTTCCCTCCCCCTTCCTTCCCTTCCCTTCCCTTTCTCTTCCCTTCCTTCCCTTCCCCTTTCTCTTCCCTTCCCTTCCTTCTCTTTCTCTTCCCTTCCCCTTTCTCTTCCCCTTTCTCTTCCCTTCCCTTCCCCTTTCTCTTCCCTTCCCTTCCCTTTTCCTTTTCCTTTTCCTTTTCCTTTTTAATGAATGAAAGAAAGGATGGGGAAAGTACTTTATTACAGTGCAGGGAGAGCTGTTTGGGTTTCTTTGACCAAGTCCACATTAAGTCAACAGATCGCTTGTTTGAAACTTCCTTCTAATAGGCAGAGAGGAAGGCTTTGATTAAAACCTCATTTGCCAGCCAAACCCCTTCCTTGACCTTTCAGTTAACAGGTGTAACTCTCCCCATGAGCTCTGTCTGAGGTCTCCTGCTGTACAGGGGCCCAGGAAGGTGGATTCATTTCCATGAGAAGACTCGTGACCGCCCTCCAAGGTGCTGGCCCACAGATGTCCGTTTGGTCCCATTTCTGCCATCATTCATTTCCCAGCTGCTGTCATCTGCTTTGTAAGCCATGTGTATACACAAGGCTCACAAAATACATTTGAGTGGCAGGTTATTTCCTACTAGCTAACTTTATTCAAAAACATTTAGTCTTTTTAAAACCAAAAGTCACTTAAAGCCCAGTAATAAAGGTGGTACATTTTTTGCGATTTGGCCACCCCATGCTTAATTCCATCAGCAAAATAATTACCGTGCAGGATTTACTGGTGAACTTGTCAAGCATTTGAACAACTCAGAGTCACACACCAGAGAGACTTTAACATAGTGCTCTCAGTACCTGCTGTAAGCTAAATGTATTTCCTGCGTCTTTCACTGTTCTCTTTTACTGTGTTACTGTTCTCCTTAGGATGTGATTTGGTCTCTGGTGACTTGCATTGATAATAATCAGGGTGGAAATGGGAGAGCAGAAGTTTCTGTATTTATATATAAAAATAAGTAAACGGTACTCCTTTAGGTAAGTCTTCTCTCTGATAGGCTCCATTTTCAAATGACTGGATTTTTTTTTTTAAGTTTTACTTAAAAACTCCTTAACCTACATGCATTTTTACTTAAAAACTTTCAGACATGAAAGAAGAAACTGCAAGGGAGGCCAGCCAAGGTACTGAGGGGGGAGGTCAAAGTGATTTGAATTCATATTTGAATTTACTAGCTGTGTGACTTTGGCTAAGTTATTTAACTTTCCTGAGTCTGTTTCTTCGTCTAAGAGATGATTATATCTCTCCTATAGGCTTATTAGAAGAGAATTCACTGTGATAGTTTGTCAGTCACTTGGCCGAGCTTATTCTTAATAAAAGCAGTTTCCCTCTTTTGGTGTGTATTCTTCCTATTTTACTGGTTTATTATTAATAGCATTTTGTGTTCTTTATTTAACTGTAATTCTATCTTCATGGTTTAAGTTTCAGTAGAAAATGGCCCATCATAACATCTATTAATCCTTGTTGCTGAAATTTAGAGTTCATTGTATTTTTGCTTTACTTTATGCCAAATGACAATCAGAACAGCGGGAAGGCAAAACGCCTTTGTTTCCAGGTTTTTCCAGTTAAGCCTCATTTCTAAGTGAGCAGCTCCTGAACCAAGTTTGGGATTCAGAGCTGGGATTGTTCTGGAAGTTCTGAATGGGGTCCCAACAACCACGTTTAAATGGAAAAGGCAGAGATTTTCAGAACTGTGGGCTGGAAGAAGGGATTCTTCACCAGGTCCCCCACCCCCCTCCCCGCCCTGTGGGCATTCGTCAGACCTGTGAACTCCTGCTCTGAGCTGGGTGCCTTACGAGGTACAGCAGAGGGCTGCAAGATGCAGCTGCAGAGTGAACTCCAAGACGCAATGCTTGTGCTCTAGAAATCTGGTTTGAGGTTGGAATAGGTGGAATTTTAGCATTTAAGGGACTTGAAAAATGAGTAAGCAATCCATTGTCCAAAGAAACATAGCATGGTGCAGACAGCCCCCTCCCTATCAGGAGGTGTAAACATCACAGTGGTTGGAAGGAGGGAGAGGAGCTCATTGAAGAAAGGCTGATTCTGAGATGTCACAGTTTTAAGAAGCGTCCTCAATTAGTAACACCAGAGCTGAGGTGAGGAAATAAAAGAAATGCTTCTGCGTTAACATGCAAACAGTTGCAACATGCATTCTCATTTTATGATTTCAGGGAATACGTTCAAGCAGGAAATAGGGATTTACCTGCTTGCCGTCCCCACTGCATTGCCTAGCATGGTCCTAGCCGAGTCGGTGCTCAGTACATCTTTAAAAGAAGTATAGATGGGGCGCCTGGGTGGCTCAGTCAGTTAAGTGTCCGACTTTGGCTCAGGTCGTGATCTCACAGTTCGTGGGTTTGAGTCCCGCGTCGGGCTCTGTGCTGACAGCTAACTTGAACCTGCTTTGGATTCTGTGTCTCCCTCTCTGTCTGACCCTCCCCTGCTCACGTTGTCTCTCTCTCTCTAAGAAATAAATAAAACATTAAAAAAATAAATAAAATAGAAAATGTATTAAAAAAACAAAAAGAGTATAGATGTCTAGCCAGCACCTGGAAACTACTTTTGAACAGCTGTTACGGGTAGACAGAGCCAGGGTCGTGGTGAGGTGAGTCACGGCACCTTGACAAGCTGAAATAGTGACCATGACTGGGGTGCCCTAAAAGCCTGGTGGGAGGGCCAAGGGGATAATCAGAGAGAGAGAGGGTGGTGTGCTTGGTTCTTGCATTAGAGAACTTGGTCATGCCAGAGAAAAAGCAGCTAAAGACAGTTTCCAGAATGTGCAGAGCTGGGGCCACCACGTTGGAGAAGTTGGTGTAGGGAGAGGAGGTGTGGCAGGGAGGAGAGGAGCTGAGGCTTGATGGGGGGGGGTGGGGGGTGGCGGGTGGGAAGGGAGATTGGAGTAAGGAGCCAAATGTAAACTTACAATGTTCTCAAAAACTGAAATGCACTGAAAGAGCTGGAAATTGTGCATCAGCCGTTCCTTTTGACAAATGTTGGCTAAAATATTAAGTGAAAGGAGTGATCCAACCCAAAACTCAGTAATACCTTTACATTATTTATAGAACAGAGCTTCAAGGGTTCCATTTAGAACATCTGTGTGATGAACAGCTGGCTCTTGTTCAAGTAAACGAAGGACAGCGTGCACCAGATCTATTTCGTCCAGGTCGTGGCTGTTTTCCTGAGGCGAGGACCTCTCTCTTACTGCCCTTGTCACCTTACTCCGTCACAGCCAGCACACCGAGAAGAGAGCCACCTTTTCCAAGCCCTTCGCCGCAGCTCCCTGGAACTCTCATTAAAGTGACCTTAATTCCTTCCTGTGTTCTTCAGGATGCAAATCTGCTTCAATTTCGGTTTTAGAAAGCCTTGGGCAGACACAGGAAATTGAGCCTTCCACAAACTCATTGTGTGACTTGGGCAAATTTTGTTTCCATCGAGAGGATGAATTGTTCCATGATTTTATAGCTCTGAGTCTGTGATAGACGTTTCAGACCAGGACTGTCCAAGAGAAACAGAAAGCAAGGGGTACTTGGGTGGCACAGTCGGTTAAGTGTCTGATTGTTGATTTCAGCTCCGGCATGGTCTCACAGTTTATGGGTTCAAGCTCCGCGTTGGGCTCTGTGCTGATGGCATAGAACCTGCTTGGGATTCTCTCTCTCCCTCGCTCCCTCGCTCTCTCTCTGCCCTTCCCTAGCTTGTGATTGTGCACACTCTTTCTCTCAAAAGTAAATGATAAACATTAAAAAACTTGTTACTAAAAAAAGAAATAGAAAATAATTTTAAACTACATTTTAAAGTTTTTAACAAAAAAGGTGAAGTTAATTTCTAGAGTATCCTTCAACCCAGTACGTCCAAAATATCATCATTTCAACATGTAATCAATATTTAAAGAAGGAACACTCTTGAGATATTTTACATTCTGTTGTGGGGGTGGGGAGGTAAGTAACACTAAGTCACTTAGAGCACATCTCAGTGCAGACTCAATTTCACATACTCAGTAGACACCTGTCGCTAGTGGCAGAGGATTGAGCGATACCGTTTTAGATCAAGAGACAGTGAGTTCCACTTCGAAGTATAGTTAATTTGGTTAAAAGCGCCATCTGCCCACAGCCCTGTGGGTCGCTTAGACCTTCCAGCTTTGCTTTCATTCATTAAAAGCCAAGTGTGGGTTTGTGGGCATCCATGAGGTCTTTTTTATTAAAAAAAATTAGACAATCAAAAGCCACTTTTGAGGCCACAGAAGGAAAAAGATCCTAGGAATCCCAAGAAAGGTCCATCATTTCTCCTCAACTCCCAAATCTCCAAACTTGGAAAAGCAGAATTTTTTTGTGTGTGAGGTTGACACAGATTAATTTGGAGGGATCTAAAATGACGTGAGATGATTTATAATCTATCAAACCCACTTAGTATGAGTATTTGTGCATTTTACCATGGAAATATTGTGTTTTATTCCTGAGCATTTCTCCAGACCCTGATGGGTTGTGTGGCATGTTGCTTTTCTAGAGTCTGAAATACACTGAATTTTTTTTTTTTCTTTAACATTTTCTTCATTGTTCAGAGACAGAGACAGGGCATAAGCGGGGGAGGGGCAGAGAGAGGAAGACAGAATATGAAGCAGGCTCCAGGCTCTGAGCTGTCAGCACGGAGCCCAATGCAGGGCTCAAACCCACGAACCATGAGATCGGGACCTTCACCGAAATCGGCTGCCTAACCAACTGAGCTTCCCAGGCACCCCTGAAATACTGAATTTCAAAACACCTCTAGCTTTGCAGATTTCAGATAAGAGATCGTGGGTCTGTAGTCATGTTTTTCAAACTTTTTTATTGCGATCGTGGTAAGAAATGTATTTATTTTTTGAACTTTTTTATTGTAATGTAAAAAATGTGCATCCCAGAATACACATATACACACACACACACCCCTAAAACAAAGGTTTTATGAAAGATTTCACTCCTTTATTACGTGCACTGCATTTTGATATTTTCTACTATGTGGCTTGATTTTTTCATTTTTTTCATTTTTTTCTTTTTTTTTAGCTATATGTCCTGACTCACTGAGTTGACAGTAAAGCCCGCTAAAGTGTCATGCTCTCAGTTTGAAAAGCACCACTGTACTCCCTGTACTGGGGACCATGGAGACTCTCACAAGGATATATGTGCCAGACAGAAAAGAGACCTGGCAGGGAGGCAGTGCACTCCCTCCCCACCCCCACCCACCATCACAGCCTCGCCCTTAGTGTCTGTTGGCCCTCATCAGCACTTTTTCTGGTGGTTTGGGGCGCCATATGGGTCATCCACGAAAATTACCTGGCCCAGTAGGCTTGTGCTTGGACCTTTCAAAGGGAGCCACTGTATGGCTTTAGGAAATTGAGGTGTGCCTTATAAAAGCGGTGGTTTACATGGAGCCACCATTTGTTCGGACTTTACTGTCCTATTAATGAGGACCTTTGGGTCAGCTTTGACTAGCCACCAGCCTCTGTGAAAAAGGGAATTTAGGGGCTCCTGGGTGGCTTAGTCGGTTAAGCGTCCGACTTTCGCTTGGGTCATGATCTCGCGGTTCGTGGGTTCGAGCCTCACGTCAGGCTCTGTGCTGACTGCCAGCTCAGAGCCTGGAGCCTGTTTCAGTCTGTGACCCCCTCTCTCTCTGACCCTCCCCTGCTCACGCTGTCTCTCTCTCTCTCTCCTAGAAATAAATAAAACATTTAAAAAAAAAAAAGAAAAAGGGAATTTATTGGTTCATGTAGTTGGCAGAAGAAAGGTTAGCTTCAGGCACGGTTGGACTTAGGGGCTCTAGCAAAGTGGGTGGGACCCTGTGTCTTCCTCTAGCAATCAGCTTTGTTCCCTTCTGGGCACTGGCTTCATCCTTAGACTGGAAAGGGGAGTGTTCTCCTACGGCTCCCAGTATAGATCCTCATGGCTTCCAATCCAAAGAAAAGAAAGACCTCTTGCTCTCAAAGCTGTCTGTTTGCTCATAGAGCAAATCCTGAGGAAAATTCTGGCTTTGCTTGAACCCATCCCAGTGGCCTGAAGGATGGCCAGTCCTCCGCTGCATCCCCACCCCCTGCGACTAAGGTGGGGTTTGCCAAATCTGAACCATATGGAATACGTATGGAATACTGTATGGAATACCGTCCTCCCATTACCAAGCAAAGGGAGAAAGAATATGAAGTAAACCAAAAGAATTAATTTTCATTCCTTATTGGTTCCTAACTCTTGCAAGGGACTGATTCCAAGTCAAAGGGGGTTCATGTATTATGCACAGCTCTCTGTGATTATCACTTCGTGTCCATTGGAGATGTTCTGCTCGGCAGAAGCAGGTTAGCCCAGCTAGACAGCCGTTCAGATCTGCTGGCTTTGTTAAAATTGCTCCTTTGTATGGAACTTTTGCTTTTCCATTCTTCCTAATGTTAAGGACCATTTTAGGCAGACTTTTTTTTTTGGCTCTCTCACAACTTAATCACACCACACCCGTTTCATCAGCTGTTTGATCCTCTGGGTCTGGCCCCTGGCACTGGGGAGTGAGGCGTGGAGGGTTGGGGACGACATTCTCTCCCAGCTGTTTTTCTCCATGAGCCAGGACCTCTGGCTTCCACCCTCCACGTTCCCATCGGGCTGCCCCAGAGGGCTCAGCGTCTTGAAGTCCAGCAGCACCGCCTGGAATAAGTGACGGTCTTTGTTCAGACCTTTCCATTTCCCCAGATGTCATGCTCTGCTCCTCTCCCCATTGAGCCTTTGGATTCCCCCTTCGGTTTCCACTCAGGCTTGTTCCTCAGGCCGGCTCACCGCCCTCAGCCCTCCCCCTAGGCCTTGGTGACATTTTATCTCAGGCTTCTCAAGGTGTGTGTGTGTGTGTGTGTGTGTGTGTGTGTGTGTGTGTGTGTGTGTGTGTGTGTGTTGGTTTGTTTTTCCTGGGCCCTTCTCTGTGCTTGGCTTTCATTAGAATGTTTTGAATTTCACTTTCTGGACAGTCTGCTTTAATAAGCAAATCTTTACCAATATAGGGTAGGTTCAGATGACTCTGGATAAACTCCAGGCTTGGGGGCCGCAGGACCTGTTGATTCTGAGCTCTCATATTTACTGTGTGACCCTGCTTTGGCCTCAGATCTCCCCTCTGTGAAATAGGGACGGTACGGCCTGCCTCACAGGATGAATTGAAATTGTATGTGCGCCCTGCCTTGTCCAGGTCTCAGCATCCTGTGCCACGGTCATCTTCTCTCCACTCGCCAGCAAAGGTGACACCACCCCCCGCCCCAATCTGGCTTAATGAAAAAAATGGGATGTCCTTACCCCACATGACCGAGTGGTACAGGGGAAGGTTCGTTTGAATCTGGACTGAAAGGTTGTCCTCAGAATCTCCAGTCCCTGTTTTCCTTCTCAGGGAGGCTGTTCCCAGAGGTGGTCACTGGACCTAGGGCTGACATTCTCACAGATCGGGGAGACTGAGGAAGGAGATGGGCGCTGCCTGGGGAGAGCCCCAAGGCTGATGCCCGTTGGCGTATCTCTGGTCATGAGACTGTGCCGAAGTCAGTCACCAGCTGGGGGAAGGAAATGCTTTGATTGGCTGGGTCCACGGTCACGTGAGGGTAGAGGTGGGGGTTCTGGTCTTACCCACACCACAAATTCAGTTGGGTAAAGGGGTTTCCTAAAGGAGAATTGGGTACAAATAAGAAGGGCAGGTGGATGGTGGGGAAGGGAGGAGCCAACAGATACGCAGTGCACAGGCCCATGGTTTATCCCTTCTGAGGCACTGTTTTTGTTTTCCTTTGCCCAAAGGAAACTGGGTCGGCTGCCCAGGCAGGCAGATGGCAGCCGGTGGGGGCGGAGGAGGGGTTAGAAAACAAGCAGAGGGTGGAAAAAAAGCAAAAGACCCGAGAGCGACCTCTCAGATCACAGCCTGGCACTGACTCTCCTCTCTGTGTGCTTCTGGGATCAATCTGAACTTGTTGAGACCTGGGCTGGGCAGCCATAGGAGCTTTGGAAACCTTCGCCGGATTGTTTTTGGTAGTGTGTGTTTCTCGAGAAAGGTCGTTCTCCAGAGGGCCTTAACACAAATTCCACCCCAGCAAGCCCCTGCTGACCTTCTGTGAGGGCGTCGTTTAGTAGTCCCGCAAAATCACACAGGGATATTTCCAATCTCCTTGCTGAAGCTGCCCCACTAACATTATAACCTATGTGCCTGTGTGTGTGTGTGGAGGGGCCATACGTTCGTGGATGCTTTCTGACTCCATCTTGTCGGAGGAATTTGGGTTTTATTTAGCAGCTGACATTGAACTTAGTAGCACATTTGATAGGATTACTTGTGATCTTTACACAAATCCTATTAAGGAGGTACTGTTATTAACCCCACTTTATAAATGAGGAAACTGAGGCCCAAAGAAGTTAATTAAACTCCCCAAGGCCACACAGCTAGTGTATAGTGAAGCCAAGAGTGAACCCAGATTTGGAGCTAAGACTGGGGCAGTTTGAGTCTGGAGCATGGTACAGGTGGGCGGGGCCAAGGACTTGCTTGCTTCTGGACCAGGAGCTCAGAGAACTCCCAGGAACATGACGACAAGGACGAGACACTCCAGATTCTGGGAGCCACCAGACAAAGAAGCTCGGGGGGCCGGGAGGCCTTTGTTCCCCAGCCCAGCTGCCTGGAGCTCGAGGCAGGGTCCTTGCCTGTGTGGGCCGATGGGCCTGAGTCAGCTGGGGGGGGTTGGGCTGGGGGGAGCAGTCTCCTGCTGAGTCCAAGGTCAGGGTCATGGTGGTTTTGGGTTGCTGGGGCTGATTTCGACCTCCTTGGAGGCAGAGGCCTGAACAGGATGCAGCTTCCTCCCAACACATCGGCCCAATGGTGTTTGATCATTTCTGCCAAATGCTGGGAAGAAACAGGAAATCGGGATGGAGGGTGATCTTATTTTTCTTTCTCTACATGTTTAGTTTGTGTCCTTTTCCTTTAATACAAATAGCAAGCAGACCAAGTGCAGGCAGCTGCCGTAGCAGTGGCTTCTCTCTGCGTAGCAGCTCCCTCCTCGGCTCTGATTACCAGGGGCGGACGGAAAGGAGGAACGCGGACCTCCCCTTAACGTCTCCACTGACAGATAACCACCGTTCCTGTCCGGCTTTCTTCTTTTTCTGTCAGAGAGCACTTCCCGACTTCCCGCGTGACCTTGGCCGACCCCCGACAGCCTCTTGTTCAGAGACTGATGTGGTTTGTGCCAGCTGTGGGACCTGCCACGCGGAGAGCCACCCAGCTGAACCTTTGCGCCCCACCCACACAACTGGCCTCCGCCAAGTCTGAATGAAGCCACTCTTCTGGCAGATTGCATTTAAGGAATGTCCTGACTGGCTTGGGGAACAAAGGCCTCCCCGGGCCCCAAAGCCTCTTTGTCTGGCCTGGACCCTGGTGGCTGCTAGAACCTGGCATGTCTCGCCCCTGCCCTCATGTGCCCCTTGAGCTGCTGGAGTGCCCCGGGGACCCAGCTCCGGCTCCAGATTCCTGGTCTGCAGGGAGCGGGATGGCTCCGTGTCCTTCCTGCCTGCGCCCTCAAGAAAGTGCTCCCACCACGGCGCCGTCCAGGAGTGAGACGCCTTAGGTGTTCCCAGCCCATCAGCTGCCAGGCGCCGCCTCTGGGTGGTCATTCCAGAGACATTATGTGGCCCGGGGCGGGGACTACAATTATGGCCAGGGATCGGTGAGCCCTTTGCCCTGGCCTACTGGACAGACCGGCCCAGACCCTTTGATAGGAGGCAACTTAGGAGTTTTTATCAGCCTGCGTGCACGTGCGTTTGTCTGTCTTTCTGGAAGCCCTGTGCTCAGCTGTTGTTTTCCAAGCACCGACTTTGAGTAAAGCACGACCAAACCAAGCAGCCCTGAGTACACAGGGTTTTCCTTTTCATTGGAGACGGAGGACTTGCATTCCTGGGACACATAGAAAATAAGAAAGATGGGAAGATGGCTGACTGGCCATGTGCTGCTGGGCCCACAGGAATAGGTGGTGCTTCCAGTAGGCTGAGGTGGGGGCGGGTGGGGGCTTGGCACGCCCCGGGCCTCTCTGCTTCTCACTTGTCCACTTGATGTCTTCGGCTGTTACGGTGTGAATTTCGGAAGGGGCCTCACTGAGCAACCCTGGTGCAGCCCCATGGCTGGGCCTTGACTCCCAGTCTCGGGGAGGTTTTTGTGTTTGTTTTTTTGTTTTAATTTTATTTATTTCTGAGAGAGAGACAGCATGAGCAGGTGAGGGTCAGAGAGAGAGAGGGAGACACGGAATCTGAAGCAGGCTCCAGGCTCTGAGCTAGCTGTCAGCACAGAGCCCGACGTGGGGCTCGAACCCACGAACCGTGAGATCATGACCTGAGCTGAAGTTGGACACTTAACTGACTGAGCCACCCAGGCGCCCTGTCTCAGGAAATTTTGTTCCAGTTAAGAGGCCACCAGTGAGCACGCTACAGCAGAGCTTGTATCCCGTGTCCCCAACCCGTACAGCTAACCCTGGGACCAAGAGGGTGGCCTCTTCTCGGGGAAAGTGTTCTAAGTGATGAGACCCCAAGATAGGTGGGAAAAAGCAGACTGTGCAACAATGATGACAAGCTGACCTTGAACATCAGGCCCAACAAGGGGCAGCTCATGCACATGGCTAGTAAATGAAGCAAAATCTTCTCCTCCTTGCCATTTCTTTTTTTTTTTTTAATTTTTTAATGTTTATTTTATTTTTGAGAGAGAGAGAGACAGTGTATGTCTCTGATCTGAGACACAGTGTGTGCCTCTGATCTGAGGAGGGGCAGAAGAGAGGGAGATACAGAATCCTAAGCAGGCTCCAGGCTCTGAGCTGTCAGCACAGAGCCCGACGTGGGGCCTGAATCCACGAACCGCGAGACCATGCCCCAAGCCAAAGTTGGCGCCTAACCGACTAAGCCACCCAGGCACCCCTCCTCCTTGCCATTTCTTGACGATGGAGACGTGAACTCCTGGAGTATTTCTTACATTGGTAGTTATGTACATTTCTGGCTTAGTCTCCTGGAGTCCAACAGGCAGGGTCCACGACAGCCTGCCAGAGGGGTGGCCTGTGATCTTTTGGGTGCTGATTGTTAGTGACAAACAACCGAGTTCAACGATGCATAAACATATAGACATGGGGGTCCTTGCCTTCCACATCCTTACTGTCCAGAAGGGAAAAGACTTTGTGGGGGGTGGGGGGGAGGTATTTTCAAACATATCTGACTGTATACCAGGAATCAGCCTAGAAGGTTCTACATGTAAAATCAGAATTGAGTGCTATAGAAACACTACTGAAGTGTGTTTTTAAAGAATCTTATAAATGTATAAAGTGAAAAGACTTTTTAATAAAGCATTAGTCACATTTTTAAAAAATCTCAGTAGATTATAACCTTAGCTGCACATTAGAATCTCCTGGGAACCTTTAAAACCTGGGGCCCAGACTATACTCAGAGCAATTCTGGCAAGATGTCTGGGGGTGGATGCAGGCATCAGGGATTTTTTGTTTCAAGTCCCCAGGTGATTGCAGTGTCCAGCCAGTGCTGATAGTCACCACTTTTCCTTTTGTACCTGAGCCCCTGAGTGGTCGTCTGTGAAGTGTGCCGAAAGCAGGCATACGCTTTAATGTCAGCGGGAGGGTGCTTTTGAGAACATTACAGACTGGTATCAGGACCCAGGAACTTGCTCTGTCTGTGCAGAAGCACACAGCAAAAGATACATGGACACATGGACACATTTGGGCTTCATACATCCATACAGTAGAATATCACCCAGCAGTCAAAAGGAGCAAACTTCTCATACATGCAACATAGATAAATCTCAAGTGCCTTCTGTTAAGGAAAAGGACTTGGACCCCAGAGGCTCTGCAGATCGCCAGGGATAAGAAGGAAAGAGAGGCTACAACATGGATGAACCCAGAAACTGTTCTGCACAGTGAAAGGAGCCATTCAAGCAAAGGCCACATATTCCTCGACTCTGTGTATAAATGAAATGCCTAGCATTGGCACATCCATAGGGATGACACTGTCAGGGTACTTAATGCCACTGATTTGTACACTTCAAAGTGATTAAATTTTTGGTAAATTTTAAGTCCTGTGTCTGTTGCTACCATAAAAAAGAAACAAGCCACTTATTCACATGCCAAGAACACAGCAGGTACTTGGCAAAGGCTGGCTTGGCATTTGGCGCTTCTGAAGAAAGGAGATGTTGACCGGAGGTGTCCCTTCTTGGGTGGAACGAAGGGCAATGTTTTCCAAAAGCTTCTTGAGAACTTGAGGATTGTCCATGATTAGAAGGAATCGACTTGGCATTGTCTGCCCTCTGCTGCAACGACATGGTGCTGTTCCTCATCACAGAAGCTTCTTCCACGCGCTCCACTGTGCCTGGTGCCCAGCTGTTGGGTTCAAGCAGAAAATATGCCCAGTGGCTCCATCTTGGGAACTGTTTGGGGCAGAGAGTGGGATGCATGTCTTTTTTTACTTAAAGACTAGGTCTGTTTTGTTTCATGTTTGGAAGGAAAATCATGCTCAATCATGGGTCTTCAGCAAATGCAGCTGAACAAATAAAAATGTGTGCATAAAACAGCAGGGAACTATGAAGAACAGCTCTTTCGGCGTGTTGGGAAGACATTTATGGTTGGGAACCTAGTGACCAAAAGGCAAGCCTGCCTCAAGATGAGAAAAGGCGGGGGAGGAGGTCATCTGGAGGCAGAGCTTGGCCATGGCCGAGGGCAATGAATCGAGCAGTTGAACCTCCCAGCTCCGCGTGGGCCTTGGAAGTCCTGAACAAGAATCTTATTGATGATTTGTCAGACCCTGAGCAGACAACTCTGAACTTTAACAGAGCCAGGATGGAAAGCCTGCACAAGGGTCTACAGTTTCCAGAATGAACAGCACACTTCTTTTTCCCCTCCCTCCGCTGGAGGACGAGAGAGACCAAAGTGAGAAGTGTTGGGGAGTGGGGGGCGGGAAGGGGGCGGGGAGGGAAATGGGATGGGTGCCTTCCAGAGCCTCAATGAAATGGCCACATTCCTCCCAGCTCTGAGGGCTGAAAAATGTCACCACGGTTGGCACAAATTAGGGCCCTGCTTTTGTTGATTGTTATGAGCCCGGAGCTGGAGCTTAAAGGGTCTGATCACAGGAGAATCCCTGGCCTCTGCTGTGCTTGGCACCTCATCAGCACCCCCAAACCTGCGAAGGCTGACCGTCAACCGGGAAGAGCTCCTGCGTGGCCTGGGATGTGTACTGGGCCCACACTGAGACGGCCATGAATGACTGGCTTTGATGGCGACGAGTCCGAGGAAGCAGAAGCTGATTGCTCGGTCATGGGCTGCTTTGTAGAGAAGGGACCTCCATGGACCTTGAATGCAGAGAGAGACAGAAATGACATCCTGGGCTTTGTGACTCTGGTTCCTGGTCCTGCGCTTCTTCAACCCTGCTGCTTACCCTTCACCCAGCACAGCCATTTTAGAGGAAGAGTGGAGGGTTTCTCTGCTTTCTGGGTGCCCTGCCACCCGTCAGCCTGGCCCATCCGGCCCCCTGTGGCAGGGACCACAGCTGCCTGTCTCACCACAGTGTCCTCAGGCCTGTGTAACGAATAGCATTCTGCAGCTCTCAGTCACTCAGGGTCTCTTAAGTCCCTCACTGAATGGAGTTACCACCAGGTCCCATTGCCTCTACGTGCTAGATATCTAGAAGCCCCTGCCCCCCACCTTTGCCAAGTATGGTGGAACAGGACACAGAGGTCACGACCTGGATAAACTTCCCTGCCTTGGGAATGCTTACAGCCAAGGGACGACAGACAGCAAGCACTTTGGACTTGAGCGTACTTGGATTTGAGCCCCCTTGCCACTTGTAACTCCATGTATGGGCCTCAGGAGCCCATGCCATGCACTCGCAAGGTACTTGGGAGAACTGGAGGTGGCAGGGTGAAGTGTCCTGCATGGCCCCTGAGTGCCGTGATTAGGTCACACCCTCATCATTCTCATCTGTGCTAATGGGATTCTCTGCCTGCCCACTGTGCCTCCCTCCATGGTCCCCCTCCACTGTCAGCAGGATTATTCTGCCTCTGGCCTGTTTTTCTAGAGGCCCTGCAGGGTAAGGCACTGACTCCTTCGGGAAGGAAATCAAGCCTTTATGGTCTGCGTGTATGATCGAACTCCACAGTTCCGGCCTCAGAGTCCATCATCCCCCGCCACCACCCATGCTCCGTGCACCCCGATGTACAGAGAGACGTGCTTTCTCAAATATTGCACGTGCTTTCAGTGCTGGGTCTCCTCCTCCTCCTCCTCCTCCTCCTCCCCCCCCTCATCCATCCCCCCTCAATCTTTATTTCCGAGAGAGAAAGAGAGACAGAGCATGAGCGACAGGGAGACACAGAATCCAAAACAGGCTCCAGGCTCTGAGATGTCAGCAACACAGAGCCTGACGTGGGGCTCAAACTCACGAGCCACAAGATCATGACCTGAGCCAAAGTCAGATGCTTAACTGATTGAGCCACCCAGGCGCCCCCAGCACGTCAGTCTTCTGAGCATCTCTTTCCCTTTTCCTAGAACACCTCTGTCTCTTCCTGGTGAACTCCTCTGCCTCCTCAGTGACCAGTGTCTACATTCTTCTTGCAGATAACCCCAGAGTCAGTATCTCGGTCATTCCTTACCCTCGGGGACTCTTCTGAGTCCCTTCTCTTCTCCCCTGGTATACTCCCTGGGCACCCCCCTCTCCAGAAATGGAGCTCCTGGGAAGGCTGGGGACCCCATTCGAGTCAACTCTGTCTCCCCAGAGGCACGATACTTTTTACCCTTTGGCCCCGTACGTGTTTGCTTGCTTGGAAATAAATCGAAGCTGTTTTCCAGGAATCAGGCAGCTTTGGGGAATAGCTGAGGATGTGAAACCAAAGACATGCTTGAGTTTTAGTGCTTTTTTCTTTTCTGTAGCGGAAGTAGCCGCAGTCACAGCCTGAAAGGGTTCAGGAGGTCAGGAAAAGCACAACTTGAGATGCTAACTGCCTTGCAAGGCCCTTTTGCTTTTCCACGTCCACTGTAGCTGAGTTCAAGGCTCGGTGTCATTTCCTCACGTTTGTCCTTTGTTCTCTCGGTCTGGACTTCTTCAAATTCACTGCTTTTTAGCCTGTTGAGTGCCTGCAGCCAACAGGAAAGTCATGAATAGCTGTTCAGAAAACACTCAGAACCAACCAAGAAACAACCAGATGGCCTTGGCCTTCTATACCTCTTCCCAGAAGCCTTCCAGGCCTAGGATTCTCATCTGTCTTCTCTCACACTTTCTGGTGAAAATTTTTGGTGGTGTGCCTTGGGCTGGCCTCATTCTGCCTGGGAGCTTGCAGAGGGCAAGACCCATGCTGTCCTGGTCTCCATTTTCATTTCCTGGTTAGTTTAGGCCAAGGGCCCAGCTCACCTGATCCTTACTGATTGGTGGACTCTGGGAGTTCTTGCTGGTGGCCTTTCAAATCCTGCTCTGTTAAGAGTCTAATCAGTTTTTTTTTTTATTTTTTAATTTCTAGGAGAGAGACAGAGAGAGAGAGAGCGTTAGCAGGGGACGGTCAGAGAGAGAGGGAGTCACAGACTGAAACAGGCTCCAGGCTCTGAGCTGGCAGTCAGCACAGAGCACGACGCGGGGCTCGAACCCATGAACCGCGAGATCATGACCTAAGCGAAAGTCGGACGCTTAACCGACTAAGCCACCCAGGCGCCCCAAGAGTCTAATCAGTTTTAAATGGCCTGGGCAAAAGCCATTGGCCGCTTGGAGACCCGCTGTGGTGGGTGGTCCCAATACCCAGGAATAGGACAAAGGCTCTGCTATTGGCCGAGGGGCTCTTTCCCAGACAGGACCACCCAAACATGGCTTCCTTCATGCCTCATCTTGGCTCTCACCTACCCATCTTTCCACTGGCAGAGATGAAGGCCACCTTCCAGCCTACTTCTAGGCATATGAGCTGAGCCATCACTGACCACATACAGCATCTGGGCTGCTGGCTGTGTTTTACCTTCATTTGGCTCTTGACAAGCCGGAAGGGGGTGGACACGGACCTCTGTGGTTGGTGCTTACTTGGTTCTTCAGCCTTTACCAAGGCCCTGAGAAGGAGAGTGGAGGTTTCTCTGCTGCTTCTCCAGCTTTGGCCAAGTAGAGTTGCCTTCGCGCGTGCCTCTGCCAGGAAGAGAGGGCTCTGATTTTTCCAGGCAGTATACACCCATGTGAGCGAACTCGCTGACCCCCGTACTGATCTGACAGTCACGTGCGCTGGCACTGCTGGCACTGCCTTCCTCTGAAACAAGCAGATACCCACCCCCTTCCCTTCCTCCAGCTCTCCTACAAGCAATAGCAATGCTCACTCCAGGGAATCTGGTTTTGCAGGGTTGGGGTTCAGAGGCACCTACCCCACTGAGATCCACAGAGGTGTTTGAACAGCAAGAGGCTGGGTGGCTCTCCCTTAGAACCAGGAGCAGGAGGGCTTCTTTTTCTAATGAAGGGGGCGAGGGGATAATTTCGGGCTCCTGTTCAATTCTGGGGAGCTAGGCCATTGGGGGTGCTGGAAGAATGCCTTACGTGGGTAAAAACATCCAGCGGAGTATTGCCAGTAGCTCAGTCTTTTTTTTTTTTTTTTTAATTTTTTTTTATGTTTTATTTATTTCTGAGAGAGACAGCATGAGCAGGGGAGGGTCAGAGAGAGAGGGAGACACAGAATCCGAAACAGGCTCCAGACTCTGAGCTAGCTGTCAGCACAGAGCCCCACGCGGGGCACGAACCCACGAACTGTGAGATCATGACCTGAGCCGAAGTCGGACGCTTAACCGACTGAGCCACCCAGGTGCCCCTGCCAGTAGCTCAGTCTTAAGAGTCAGACAGCAAACGAGCTCTCTGCTGTGGGCCGTGTGGGGCCTTACGGACCTTCCCGGGGCTCTCAGGCCCACATTGTACAACACGGGCATAATGATGCTTATCTCTTTAACTTGTGAACTAGTAGGTGCCTAATGAGCTCATTCATTCATTCATTCATTCATCCATTCATGCATTCATTCCATAAACATTTATTCAACAATTACAACAGTGTGAGGTGCCAAAGGCGTAAGACAGATGAAGTCCTCTCCTTGAGCTAACAGGTTTTGTCATTTCCAACAACTCTGTGAAAGGGGTAGGGCCTGTGCGGTCTTCTGCACTGTCCAGGTGAGGACAGGAGCTGGGACGGATTGCGGGATGCTCAGAGTTCCCGCAGCAGGTGATACAAGACAGCTCGGACTTCTTGGCTTCTGTGCTTGGGAGCAGGGCCCTCATGTGTAGCCTCTGGTCCTGCCAGCAGATCCATGGTTCTCCATGTCGGCTGCACATTGGAATCACCTCAGAAAGTTGCAGAACTTCTGACTCCTGGGTTCTACTCCCAGAGATTCTGATAAGCAGTCTGAAGTGTGCCTTAGGTAACAGGACTTTTTTTTTAACTTAAAAAAATCTTTTTTCTTAATGTTTATTTATTTTTTGAGAGAGGGATAGAGACAGAGCAAGAGCAGGGGAGGGGCAGGAAGAGCGGGAGACACAGAATCCATAGCAGGCTCCAGGGTCTGAGCTGTCAGCACAGAGCCGGATGTGGGGCTCAAACCCATGAACCATGAGATCATGACCTGAAATGAGGTCAGACGCTTAACCGACTGAGCCATCCAGGCGCCCCTTTTTTTACATTTCTTTACAAGTTTATTTGTTTACTTGTGAGAGAGAGAAAGCAAGCTGGGGGGTGGTAGAGAGAGAGAATCCCAAGCAGGCTCCACGCTGTCAGCATAGAACCCGACTTGGGTCTTGAACTCACAAATTGTGAGATCCATGACCTGGGCCAAAATCAAGAGTCAGATGCTCAACCAACTGAGCCACCCAGCTACCCCAGGTATTAGGATTTTTTTAAAGCCCTCCAGGGGACGCAATGCAGCCGGGTCTGGAAAGCAGAGAGTAGAGCCTCAAGAAGCTGGCTGTCATTCCTGAGAGCCAGCTGGGCAGAAGAGCCAAGATGGCGGCCCCATCAGCAAATGCAGCCTCCTATTCTTAATAGAGATTAGATCACAAATAATAATAATAGCAACAATGGGGAGTGCCCTGTTCCTACACTGTTGTTTCCTGCACTGGCATCTCTGCAAGGTGATTCCAGCTAGAAATTGAGAAGTGTCTCTGCACTTGTCTACACTCTCCACTCTGGTGGTCCTTGTGGGAGCCTATTTGGTACCTTGATCTGTGGGACCAGAGCCCTTAGCCAACTTGGGAGTGAGACTGGACTCAATTTCAGGCTGAGGTGGCTTCATTACCGAAGAAACTCAGGAAGGTTTTGTTTTTTCTGTTTGCCCCACAACCGTGGCGTTTGGCAGATCATCCGTAATGCTGCAGGGACAGCATAATCACGGTTTCGTCTCTGGAATGACTCTGTTTCCCTCTGCTTGGGGAAAGGACCGACAATTGGGTCATCACAGGATTTCTTTTGATGGTTATGGGTTTGACCTGGGTTCAAGTTCCCCAGACCCTGAGCTGTCCTGTTTGAACTTTTCTCAAGGGAGCAGATCCTGTTTCCGGACTCACATGGCCTGATGGGCTTGTCTGGGCCATCTTGGCCACTGTCAGTCCAGCAAATGGTAGACCTGCAGCTTCAGCCAAGGTCATCCATCTCAAAGCCAAGGGCCTATTTTCCTCTGCCCAGGACCACCTTTTGGCACCCCCCCCCCCGTCCCGCCCCTGCCACCAGTTGCTTCCAGGCCTTACCCCAAGCCCCTCCTCCTCAAGACCACAGGGCACACAGTGAAGTGACGCAGGGTCTGCAGTTGCCTCTGAGCTGGGCCTTTGGAGAGAAGGCAGCCGTTGTAACGGATTCTTCTCTTTTTCCGTGTCTAGCCCTGGAGCAGCTGTTGACGGAGCTGGATGACTTCCTCAAGATTCTCGACCAAGAGAACTTGAGCAGCACGGCTGTGGTAAAGAAGAGTGGCCTGGCCGAGCTCCTCCGGCTTTACACCAAAAGCAGCAGTAAGTGTGGCCCGGAGGCCTTGGGAACGTCCCCTTGGAAACAGGAAGACGGTCATCTGTGTGCTCAGGCTGCTGTAACAAAGTCCCACCAACTGGGTGGCTGAAATCATAGAAATGTGTTTTCTCAGAGTTCTGGAGGCCAGCAATCTGAGATCACGGTGTCGGGCAGGGCTGGTTTCTTCTGAGGCCTCCTTCTTTCCCCCGCAGATGGCCGTCTTCTCTCTGGGTCTTCTCACCATCTTCCCTCTGTGTGCACGGCTGTGTCCAGATTTCTTCCTACAAGAAAGAATACCAGTTATATTAGATTGGGACCCACCCTAGTGGCCTCATTTAATGTTAATTACCTTTTTAAAAAATGTTTGTTTATTTTTGAGAGGGGGAAGGAGCAGAGAGAGAGAGAGAGAGACAGAGGATCTGAAGCTGGCTCTGAGCTGACAGCAGAGAGCCCGACACGGGGCTTGAACTCACAAGTTGTGAGATCATGACCCGAGCTGAAGTCAGACACTTAACCTGCTGAGCCACCTGGGCCCCCCTAATGTTAATTACCTCTTGATGACTCTTTCTCCTACTGCAGTCACATTCTGAGGTATTGAGGGCTAGGATTTAATATATGAAATGGAGGGGACAGAACTCAGCTCGTAGCAATAGTGTGGGAGTGACGTGACACGGATGAGAGCCCCAGAAAACTCCGAATACCCAGCACAGCAGCCCCGAGTGAGGTTTTAAACAAAGTGTTTTCAAAGCACTTTTCCTCACTCATTCAAAGCAGAGAAGGGATAATAAACTGTAGTAATAATAGCCAGTAGGTGCTTTTCCCACCTGCACACACGTTAACTTGCTTCATCTCCAAGACTCTCCTCTGAGGTGGGTGCTGTTATTACAGATGAGGAAACTGAGGCCTAGAGAGTTTAAATCCCTTGCCCTGTGTCATATGGCCCAAAGGAAAACATAGTTTTAAGGCTATAGTTCACAGAGTTTGTTTGTTTTTCTATCTTTTCTACTGAGGTAGATTTTATAATCAAATACATAGATCTCAAGAAAGCATTCAATTCAGTGAATTTTGGCATTCGTATACACCTGTATACCTGCCACCCCAAATAAGTCATAGGATATTTCCATTGTTCCAGAAAGTTCTTTCTTGCCCCCTTTTCAGTGACTTCCTCCCCACCCCCTCCCTAATACAACCATTTTTCTGGTTTCTCCCACCACAGATTAGTGTTGCCCATCCTAGATGGAATATAGGATGTATATCCTACATAAATGGAATTGTAAGGTGTGCACTTGCTATCTGGCCTCTTTCACTCAGGGGATTTGTCCATGCTCTGTCCATGCTCCGAGTTGTGTGTGTTCCTTCTGTTGCTCGGTAGTACTCCAGTCTGTGACTGTACCACAGCCTTCTTGTCTGTTCACCTGTTGATGGACTTCTGCGTTGTCAGGTTTGGGTTATTACAAATAATGAGACTGCTCTGAACATCCTCGCACAAGTCTTCTTGGGGACATGCTGGCTTCATTTCTAGCACATTCTGATTTTCTTTCTTTCTTTTTTTTTTTTTTTTAAAGGAAATGCCTTCTTGTGAAGCCCTAACAACTTAGTTGATTCTGTTTCTGTATCGGATGAGAATTGGAAGTGATATTTTGGGACAGTAAGGGACCTTAAGAGGGCACCTAATCCATCTGCCTTGGGGCAGGAAGCAGCCTAAATCCACTACCCGAAAAGGGAAGTGGACCCTCTACGGCCGTCACGGTCAGGAAGTTCTCCGGAATGTCCAACCTGGACCCACCAGGTTACATTTCAGGGTCGCTTTTCCTTTTCTTGGTTCCCTGTGGAAGATTTATTTTCTGAATGAGAGAGAAGCCATAAAGCTGAGGCCTGTCGCCATGTGCCCGGCAGCCTTCTCTTTTGCTGGAATGACCCGGCTCTCTTCGCCTTCCACGAGAGGTGTTTGCCCCGGGCCCCGTGCATGGCCTTTGCCACTCTCCAGGCCACCCCGGGTTCCCAGGCTCCTCCTGGCTCTGAGACTAGCGTCGGCTGGCCTGCATGAGTGCTGGCGAGCGGCACATCAAAGGTGGGAATGGTGGATGGGCAAGCCACATTACACAGCAGGCGAGGTAGGGGTGAATCACTCCGTGGCAGGATCCATCATAAGCCTTGAGGAAGCACACTGCCCAGACCGTTTAGATGTGCTCTGACCTGAGAATGTTTAATGATAGACCGTACCTCCGTGGGCAGCGGGGAGACACCTCTGTGACAGGCTCCCACCGGCGTTCTGGTCCATTCTGATCCTCTTGGTCCACATACTTCTTGGTTCTAATCACTCTATCCGGGCCCCCTGGGTGGGGTCCCTCTGTGGGTTAATGTGCCGTGTGGCTTCCTATAGGTTGACCTTTGTTTTACCCCAGATGTTTGTATATTCTGCTCCGATAAGGTCAGGCCTTCCCTCCCACCCCCGCCCGCAGACTCTGCACCTTGCAGGGCTGCAGGTGCTGCTGAGGCCAGTCAGGAGATGCTCAGGGTGAGCTGCCCACAGAGCCCCCACTCAGACCACCGGAAGTGTGTGCACAGCCCGACCGGGACCTGCAGCTGCCACTCCCTCCCCCCCCACTCCTGCTCTCAAGGCCGAGATCCATTCTGGTCCTCTCTGCTCTCTCCACCAGCAGCTGACATATAACTCTCCTCGTCAGCTCTGTAACAGCGGCTGACGTCTTCGGTGCCCAGACTCGGTCCCACCACGGTGCTTAATGTGTGAAGTGACATAGATCGTGCCACCCTGTCCCCATCCCGAGTCAGAGACAGGGCTGTTGTCTTCCTCTTCTCCACAAGGGAACCGAGGCTCGGATCGTCACTTCTTCAGGGCACAGGGCTGTGAGCCCGGGCTCGGGGCTGGGCAGAGACCAAACCACTCTGCTCCCCTCCCTGTCCCACGTGCCAGCTTCGTCTGCACCACAGCAATCGTGCTGCGCAGGACAGAATCCAAAGCCCCCCTGAATCAGAGCGCTTGTCTTCCTTCCCGGCCTCCCAGGCATGTCTCGCCGTGCATGTTCCAGAAAATGAGCTCAGCTTGATGACACTTGTAGGTGGAGGCAGGCTGATCATTTCGAGATAGTCTGTGGTCTACACTGTCTGAGCTGTTGTTTACGCCCACGCATTTTGGACAGAGTGTGAGAGAGAAAGAGAGCGAGAGCGTGTGTGTTTACCCTTTTCAAATGGTCCATTTGGGTTTTCTGATCTTTTATCGTGTGACTGTGAGAAGAGTTTTCTACTCTCTTGGCCTTTCATCTGGATGTGAGGTCAAGGCAGGGATTGAAGTTTATGAGGAGCCTGCTGTTCGTTCCCATCTTCACCTGAGAGGGTCACGGGTCCCCCGGTGCTCTGCTCAGAGACTCTGGGAAGGTTTTGGGGCTGCTCCTCTGATAGGAAGAGCTGCTGATGTCCTGTCTATCTGACTATAGCAAAAGGGGTCATGTCCCTCCCCTCTACCCCCACCCAGTTCTCTGGGAAAGACGACCCCCTGCACACAAGGGTCATTTCCCAGAAGTCACACACTTAGCACAGTGAGCGCTCCTTTCCAGCCCTACCTGTGCTGCCGTCGTTTCCTACGAGCCTGTGTTAACTGTCCCATTAGGGTCTATCCCCTTCTCCGTTTTTGGGCTCATATAGGGAGAGACAGTGTCTATTTCATTCTGTGCTGTATCCCCAGCACCTAGCACGGTGCGGGTGCTCAGTGCACTTCTGAAAACGAATGAGGGAATGATAGGAAATTCTCCAACCCAAGGCTACTGCCTCCCAGCCATGGGACAGCTCAGCAGTCTCCTGTGTCAGGGCCAAGTTCACTGGGCATTTCCTAGGATTGCAGACGGTAGTGAGAGCCTCTCACTTATCTACCTGGATTGTCCCGGATTGGCAGTCCTAAAAACCAAACCACGGCCAACCGTGGCGTGCCCAAGGTAGGAGTCGCAACCTCAGGAAGAGACCAGCGTGAATTTTCTCTACTGCGTACGAGTCACCATCTTGCGGAGGAAGCACTTGCCCGGAATCTTAAGAGTTAAAACAACGACAACAGTATCTTGCCTTTTTGTTCTTTTTCTACAGGAGTGTGGGCTTAGTCAACAATAAGGAAAAAGAAATGAACATAAAATGAACATTAAACTATTTACATTCCTTCAATTCCTATTTTGATCTTTATCAGCGTCATCTGAATATTTTTATATAGCTGTGGTTTGCCTCTATTCTGCTTTACGTTATTTTTACATTTAGAATCGCTGCCGGTGCACATTTCTGGGTGCTGACAATTCACATACTTTTTTTTTCTTTTGCTGTTCTGAAACATGACCCTTTAACTGTAAGTCTTGGGTATCTTCGTAAATAGCAGACATAGGGCTACTTTGTTATTTTTCCCAGTTGAGTAGTGTCCACTGATACATGAACAGTGATGTTCAACCAGCCTCCCATTAGTGACATTTAAAATTTGTAATTAAAGATAAAACTCCTACCATATTGCAGCGAACATCCTCAAATCAGATTCTGTTTACATGCTGGGGTGTATCTTCAGGACAAATTTCTGGCAGTGGAAATGCTGGGTTAAAGAATATGATACTTCAAAAGAATATGAACACTTTTTTTAAGGTTTACCTATTTTGAGAGAGAGAGGGAGGGAAGAAGAGAGAGAAAGAGAGAATGAGCAGGGGTGGGACAGAGAGAGAGGGAGAGAGAGAGGAAGAGAGAGGAGGGAAAGAGAATCCTAAGCAGACTCTACAGGGCTCTGCACTATGAACTGTGAGATCATGACCTGAGCTAAAATCAAGAGTTGGACACTTAACAGACCAAACTACCTAGGTGCCCCAAGAATGTGAACACTTTAACTTATCCTCTAAAATCACTTCCAAAATGGCTGTGCCAATTTATACACCCTCTAGTAAATTCATTTATTTTTATTTTTTTAAAGTTTATTTATCCACTTTGGTGGTGTTTTTTTGTTTTATTTATTTCTGAGAGAGAGAGAGACACCATGAGCAGGGGAGGGTCAGAGAGAGAGGGAGACACAGAATCTGAAGCAGGCTCCAGCCTCTGAGCTGTCAGCACAGAGCCCAGTGTGGGGCTTGAACTCACGAACCATGAGATCATGACCTGAGCCAAAGTCAGACGCTTAACCGGCTGAGCCACCCAGGCGCCCCAATTTATCCATTTTGAAAGAAAAAGAGTGGACAAGTGCATGTGAGTGAGAGAGGGGCAGAGAGAATCCCGACCAGGCTCTGTACATCCAGCACACAGCCAGACGTGGGGCTCAAACCCACGGACCATGAGATCGTGACCTGAGCCAAAATCAAGAGTGCGGCACTCAACCCACTGAGCCACCCTGGTGCCCACATTTATTGGTAAAGGTGATGTGCTGTTATACACGTTGATGTGCCACATTTGTTTTTCAACTTTTCTCATTATTGAGCCATTGAGTTATTCCCCATGTTTTAGGCTGTCATTTTTTTTTTTTTTAAGTTTATTTATTATTGAGAGAGAGAGAAAGCACGAGTCAGGGAGGGACAGAGAGAGAGTGAGAGAGAATCCCAAGCAGGCTCCGCTCTGTCAGCACAGAGCCCAACGCGGAGCCTGAACCCACGAACCTGGAGATCACGACCCGAACCAAAGTTGGATTCTTAACCAACCAAGCCACCCAAGTGCCCCTAGGCTGTCAGTTTTCATCTTTGTTAGTTATAGGGCGAACTTTTTCAGGTTCCTTAGTATTAGAGTTTTGTACCCTTGGAAACGTTGAGTTAGGTAGAAACAGGCAGTATTCATCACAGCTGTTTTCCATATGATGCAAACAAGAAAACCAAGGCACGTGTGTTAGCTGCTTTGCTCAGAAGGACACCGGTGACGGCTGGGCTTGCCGCGTGCCCCTGAAGAACACTCTTCTTGCGTGCTTCCCTTAGGAGAAGGTCCTGACCCGGCCCTCCGGGTCGCAGTCCGTGGAAGTACTGCTTGTGGCTGACTCCACTTAGACCTCATAGTGCCTTCCCATACCCTGCAGCACTATGGGGGGATGTTGCTGACTGGGGCTGGCAGGGCGGGGGACCGGGGTGGCCACCCCACAGGCTGGTGGCAGAAGACCCCTGTGGCTGTATCCTCCCCATCTTCTTCTGGGTTTCTAGGGCTCTGTTTTCACAGGCCTTTTGGCTGGAGGCCTGGCGGTCGGTCTGTGGTGCGGGTCTGACATTGAGCTGCCTCCTTCGCCAGGGGTTCGAATTGGGTCCCTTGGCTGGGTAATGCCATCTCCCAACTACTGGAGCCACATGTTTCTAGGAAATGCAAGTTAAGGGGCAAGAAAGAAAGGCAGGTGGATTTCTAAGAGGAGAAGCACTAGAATGAGCTTCCTGGGCAGTGTTCTGAAGAAAGGGTCTTCGGGGATTAAGATACTGAGCAGGTGTTGGGAGACTAACATTCTCTGTCCAGACGGGCCCTGGGAAGGTCACCTACACAGAAGTGATTTTAAAAGAGGGAAGGGTGGAGCTGCGGCGGGTATGATCTACAGAGTAGAACAGGCGCCTGGGGCTCCACTTTCCATTCCTCGCACATTCACCCCTCCAAACCCAGAGCCTGAGCCCCCACCTTCGCACCCCACCTAAAGGCCTGGGAGCTAAATTCCCAGATCCTCAATGTGCCCTGTCTTACAGAGACCTCACTCTGATGAGCCCAAGCAAGTAACTCAGACTAGAGTGAGAATGATGGATATGAAATATTTTCCAAGTGAAAGGAAATGTTAGGAAACCCAGGGAAATCTGCTGGGTGGGATATGGGGTGGGTCTTTGAGGTACGGGTACCTTTGCACTTAAGACTTTTATTCCTGAAGCTATGTTTGTGGACCCATCTTTTCCCTCCCCCACCGCCACCCCACCCCCAGGCTAGAAAACAAACAGTCAGCAACTTGGCGTTTCTGTTTTTGGAAATCTGTCAGCTCTGTAATGGACTCTTTCAATCAATTCAGGACGCTGTATGCTTTTCCTGGAACCCAGGCTATGACAGGGTCTTTCTGGCGGGACGCTCTTTCTCTCCAGAAGCCATTTCCTGTCGTGGAATCACGTGAAACCTTGGTCTTCTACCCTCCTGCTGCAGGTTGCGATGAGGAGTACATTTATATGAACAAAGTGACCGTCAACAAGCAACAGAATGTGGAACCCCAAGACAAAGGTACAGGCTGAGGCCGCTGGTGGCACAGCCAGGGTCCTGGAGGGGGGCGCACGAGCCATGGTCCTATCCCACCCCTCCTTCCTCCCAGCCAGCACCACACAGCCCAGTGGGGTTATTTCTGGCAGTCGCATTATGGTTGATGGTATTTTGAGTTGATATATTTTGGGAGATTTCATCGGGCCACCTCCTAGTCTCTTAAAGGCCCCATGGCCCGTTTATGGGTAAGGAATCTGGCCCTAAAGTCTCTCAGCTTTTCCCGGCACCAGCCCAGGAATAGGAAGTCACAGTCTGATGTTCTAGGAAAGCAACCTTCGTGCTGATTCCACGCCCCAGCTTTATATCAGAAGTCTGGATTTCTTTTAATGTTTATTTATATATTTTTGAGAAAGACGGAGAGAGTGAGTAGGAGAGGGGCAGAGAGAGAGGGAGATAGAGAATCCCAAGCAGGCTCTGCGGTGTCAGCACAGAGCCCGATGCGGGGCTCGAATGTGTGAATCCTGAGATCATGACTCCAGTCTGACCAAGAGTCGGGCGTTTAACTGACTGAGCCACCCAGGCACCCGAAGTCTGGACTTGATGGGTGTGGGGCGTGGTAGAGGATGGAAACGTCAGCAGCTGCCTTAATGTTCAAAAGTTTTGCTCAAAGGTGCTCTCTTGGCAGAACGTTGTATCTTAAGTCGGAAGGCCATCGTGTGCCTTCCATGTAGCTTACTCTTTTGCTCTCTCCTTTGCTCTGAAAACCTTCAGGAGTGGCTCTGGCGTTTGCAGCCCAGAGGGGATTAGAAGCCCCATCCCCCACCTCCCAAGCCTGTGACTGAGGCTTAGCAAGAGGCGGGGACACAGTTCTCCAAAGCATTCTGTCCTGTTAAAGTGCTGGTCCCCAAAGCCCCAAGGTCAGGTCTGCCTGAGCCTGCCTGTCCCGGGGCCTGGCTGGGCCGCTGGCTGAAATGGTCAGGCTCAGAACAGCCTCTGGAGGGGCGCCTGGGTGGCTTAGTCGGTTAAGCATCTGACTTTCGCTTAGGTCATGATCTCGCGGTTCGTGGGTTCGAGCCCCGCATCGGGCTCTGTGCTGACTGCCAGCTCAGAGCCTGGAGCCTGTTTCAGAGTCTGTGACTCCCTCTCTCTCTGACCCTCCCCTGCTCACGCTGTCTCTCTCTCTCTCCTGGAAATAAATAAAAACATTAAAAAAAAAATTAAAAAAAAAAAAACAGCCTCTGGATCCTTCTCATTAAACGCACACATAGGGTTGGTGGCCATCTTCTCCGCTGTGGCTTTTTAACCTCATGTTTTCACCGCTGAGCCTGGGGCTCAGCAGAGATTATCCACGTGCAGGCTGCCACAGAGCCCAGGGCCATTTGCCTTCTGGGGAAGCTGGGGTGGGAAGAGCCGTAATCACAGGGCCGGTGCTGAGAGCTGCTGCAGACCAAGACCGCAGGGCAGCTCCTCGGCTCGCCGGAGCTCTGTGGCGAGGCCATTTTTGGCACAGGGCAGGCAGAAGAGAGGGTGTGGAGGCTGCCAGGAACCCCAAACCCATTCCTTCTGAGGAATCTGCCCATGGCTGGGGCACCTCTGAACCCTGTTCTTGAAGGAAGACCAAAATTGGGTCTTGGGACCTCCTTGTGAGTGTGATGAGCACCTGCTCAAATAGATCTCACGGCACATGTGACCAGACAGTCCAGATGACGCACCTGCTGTGACACTGGGCACCCCTCACTGAAGCCCTCTCCCACTTGCTGCCCACAGCACCCGAGGAGCAGAACCCCCTGACCAACGGGGAGCCTGGCCAGCACTCCCTGGCCCCTCAGAAGAGCCTTCCAGACCTCCCGCCACCCAAGATCGTAAGTGTTCATCTGACACCCCCGATTTCCGGACTGGGGCCCCGTGAACTTCCAGTTGCTTTCACAGGGGTCAGTCCACCAAGCAGCTGGCATTTTCTGAGCACCTCCTGTGTGCAGGACGTGGGCAGGGCACTGGGAGAGACAGAACAGAAGCATGCCTGTCTGCGGGTGGCATCATCTGCCCAGGGCTACAGTACTCAGGACGCTGAGGGTAACCAGAGTGGGAGTTGCAGGGGGTTGCCTTTATTGACTGCCACCAAGTGTTTGAGGCTCCGCCGGTCTTCACCCAGCACCATGGGAGTAGAGCCGTGTAGAGCTGTGGTCACCAGCTCAGGCCGCAGTGAACTTTTAGAAATGTAAACCATACCGCCTTGCACTTCCTGCTTCCGAGTGGCCAAACGCTTTCATTGAACAAAAAACATCCGTGTTCCTTAACCCAGCCCCACAGCCTACACAGTCTATACAGTCTACACTGGCCCAGCTACATCTGCAGCAGGCCTCCCTTCTGCTGTTGGATTATGCCACAGGTTCAGTGTTGCCTCAGGGACTTTGCACAGTCTGGATCCTGGCTGTCTTCTTCTCATCTCCCAGACATTCACAGACTTTCCCTGACCTGGGGCATGAGGCATCCCAGTTCTGTCCCCACCTCTGTCACTGTCTACCCCATGGCCAATTACCCTCCCCCATGGCCCTTGCCACCACTGAAATGATCTTTATATCATTTGCCTCCCAGACCAGATGTGAGCTTCCTAGGACAGAGAGATGTCTCTCATTTATTGCTTCCTGCCCTGTGTCTGCGCACAGTAGACCATACACATGGATTCGTTCGTGGATGGGTGGAATGAATCATGGAACCCTATAGACCTGGGTTCAAATCCCAGATCCACCAGGTACTGGCTCTTTGACCTTGAGGGAGTTATTTAAGGTCTCTGACCCTTTGTTTCCTGGTGTTTAAAAAGAATGTGAATCTCTGTGATTCTCTGTCGCCTGTGGGCGAAGGCTGTGTGTGGCACATTATGTTAGTATTCAGGGAGGTACGTAGCCGTGTTCATATTTTATGGGTGAGGACACGAAGAATCAGCAGGTTTATAGCATCTGAATGTCGCACACACAGAAGTGGTGGAGCCGGAATTTGAACCCAAGTTCTTCCCTGTCTGGGTCAGGGAGGCTTCCTAGAGAGGTATGAGGCGAGAAATGGGAAGGATATCTATGGGTGGCAAGGTCCTGGGGTCAAGAAGTGGGAAGGGTTTGTGGGGACAGCGGGGTCCCGGGTTCAGTGCCAGCAGGAAGCTGTGTGACTCCATGAGCACTGAGCTCCCAGCGTGCTATGCAGGTACAGATCTGTGGGCTCAAGTCACTGCTGAGGGCATCCGGACCCCAGCCTGCCTCCCTCTGTTCACACCTTCCTGAGGATGTCAGTATACCTGGCACAGTACCTGGTGCATAAAGCGCCCCCAGCTGGGTGACAGCTGGCCGGGACTCTTCATTCAGGCTGGGTGAGACGTGATGGCCTGCGCCTGAGTCCCAGCTGTCCCCAGTGTGCCGACAAAGCAGGTGACCGCCACGCCTCGGCAGCTAGCCGCCGCGATGCACACAAACTGGTTCTGTGCGCCATCCTTCTACAGGCGCATATTTTTGTCACTGATTTCATATGAAGAAACAGAGGCTCAGTTCAAATCGCTGGCCAAGGGCCCACCTCGGGGAGGTAGCCGGGCCAAGACCTGAATGCGGGTTCTTGGTTTCCAGGCTGCTCTGCGGCCCTCCTGATTTAAGCTCATCTTCCCAGCAGAGCGAAGGTGCAAGCTCCGGTCCTTCGAGCTGTGGGCTCCGCTCGCAGCGACAGTGCTTGGGCGAGGGTGCCCGGGCCCTCTGCTCCTGACCGCTTGCCGCCAGTCTAACCAGTGGGAGATAACGTGGTTTGCTGGGAGTGCTCCGGGCCCTGCTGGCTGGGTGGGGGGAGGAGGGGAGGTGGCCGCTCTGCTCTGGAATGTTCCTCTCCTGAATTCAGCGCCTGCCTCTGACCAGGGCCTTGGGCTCTGCACAGCGGAAGTGCCCCTGCCCGCCATTCCTGGGGCAGGAGATTACAGCTCTACACCCAGCGGGAGAGGCTTTCACCAGGCAGAGCCTCACCGGCACCGAGTACTGGGTGGTGCTGACTTGGCCTGGAAATCTGTGCTTTGCAGACATGGGGGTGGGCCCGGAGACCCAGGGTCTGGGACCAGGTTGTCGGGAAAAGCCAGTTGGGCCACACTCGTCCCAGCGGCCCCTGGGGATCCGGCGCTGGCCTGTCCTGCTCCTTTGCCGGCCCCTGTGGCACGGATGCCCTGTGATGTGAGATGTAGGGCCTCTGAACAGGACGAAGGTCTTCCCCCAGAGCCGACTTCTGTGTTGGCAGTGACTGGGGGGCCGCGCGGGGCCCGGAGAGGCTTGTGTTGGCCTTTGAGAGAAACCCGGTGCTGGAGTTGGGGGAAATACCACCCCCCACAAGTGACACAGCCCCGGGGGGCCTTCAGATGTGCGGTAGTTGTTCCTGGGGACAAACTCCGGGCCCTGGGGAGGGCTCCAGCAAGGCCAGCTCATTCACAGTCTTCTCTCCTTGCGGGGTTTCTCTGCTGAGGAGGACGTGGGGTGCTGAGCCGGCTGAGCCCGTTCTCGGTCCCTCCTAGTCCTGTATTGAGCGCCCCCACCCCCACCCTAGGGGACTTCCATGTGCAGAGTCAGGAAGGCCTGGCATCAACCGGATTCCCCCTCTGGCCTCCTCTGGTCAAGTCTGGCTGCAGCAGCCGGAGCTCTGAGTCCAAGGCCCCCTGAGGAGTGGCGTCAGGGTGGAGTGGGGAACAGCTGTGTCTTCTGGCCCTGAGGAAGGGGAGGAGAACCCGAGAGGGAGGGAGCGAGAGAGCGATCGTGGCGACATGAGCTTGGAGTGACCCTGTAACCTCTCTTCCTGAGACAGAGAAAACCGCTTCCCTTCCCACCCTGACTCCAGAGCCTCGGGGTGCCGGGAAGCTTGTCCCCCCGAAGGCCTGGCTGCGGGCTTGCTGCTGGCTGGGACACCTGCAGGATGTCTGCAGGTGGTCCTCGGTGCCTGTGGCTGGGCCGGCAGCGCGGCTCTGTCCCAGGCTCAGGATGTCCTGGTTTCTCCGGCAGCTTGGGACCCCCCGCCACCCCCACAGAGTCCGTGGGTAGCAGTGGAAGAGGCAGCTGGGGGGGCTGGAGCCACCTCGTGGGTGTGACCTGTGACTCAGGCTGCCATGTGCACAGCCAGGTGCCGCGATCACCGTAGGGGAAACAGATGTCTGCTGGCGTCGTTTGTGCTCCTGGCCAGCGCAGCCATCCCCACCCCAGCCGCCCTTGGAGGCCCGAACGTGCATTGGCACTGCTCTTAAGTGAGTTACTCTATGGGGGAAGAGGCGTACTCCACACAAGGACGTCGCCACGGTCGGTCCGAGGAGCCAAGGCCGGTCGGATGTCCTGTCCCTGTCCCGGGAATGTTCCACGGTGCTGGCTGGGGCGGCTTGCCCATCGCCGCAGAGATAGACGCCGCAGGTCATCCGGGCCACTGCTCACGTTCAGCCCTCCTGTCTAATCTAAATCGGGATTGGCAGACTCTGGCCCCCAGGCCACACCCACAGCCACCTGCTAGTGTAAATAAAATTTTATTGGAACATAGCCACACTTCTCAGTTATATGTTATCCATGGATGCGTTTGCTCTGCAGCAGCGGAGTTGAACAGCTAAGTTCAGTGACCCTAAATGGCCTGCCAATCCCTTAAGTATGTGTTATCGGCCTTTTACAGATAAGTTTGCTAACCTCTTGCAAATCCTGCTGAGCAGGGTGTTTCTTGTCCTTTCCTGTGAATTCTCGGAGCCTTCTGTAAGTTGTGAAGTCACCTCTCTTCTGCGCCTGTGTTCAGTGTCTAAAACCTGCGCCGTCACAATGATGAGGAATGAACGGTCCTTTATTCTTATCCCCAAGAAATTAGCCTCTCTCGCTCCTTTGACTTCAGAAAATAGGTCGTTCTAATTGTGTAATTACGTGACTCTCTTCTGAATTTTTGCGTAAATCAGTTTAACCTTTAATTTGACTCAGGTGCTTACGTTTTGCCCCAGCAGCCTTGAGGGCAGGGACCATCTTCTTTAATGAGTCTGAGCTGGGGCATAAGCCTGGGCGACCCCGAACATCTTCTCCATCTCCTCAGCATGTGACGGTTCTTCCTCTGTCGAACATGTTTACTGGCAACTTTTCTCCCTTCGTTGATATTTTAATGTGTTTTAGGTCAGTAAAAATGCATACGTATTGAATGATAGTGCTGGGCACAGTTTCATCCTTACAGTGATTCCATGTGACAGGTATTTCTATGCTTCCCATTTTGCAGTGGAGGAACTGAGGCACAGGGTCACACAGCTTGGGTGCACCAGTGTCAGGTTTCAAAGCCTAGCCCTGGAGGTTGGATTCCTACCACCTCCCTTTCCTGCCTCTCCCCATAGATCCATTTACAGGGGATTTTACAGTGAGAGCCTTGGGAGTTTCTCAGAAGACACTCCCTAGGATTCCACCCTCATATAGGACAGTAGGACCCACATGGTGAGAATGACCCATGCGGGGCTCCTGAAGAAAGGTTCGTCTCCCCCGCCCCCCATTGTCCTGTTCTAATTGCAGGGCTGCAGCTGCATCTTGGATGTTTGGAGCTTCTCTCTAGATGGGACCCAGCTCCTCATTGATGGAAGGGACCCAGCTCCTCATTGACGGAAGGGTCCCAGCACCACCTGATGGGGGTGGGGCTTCCGGAGGCTGGAGCCGGAGGCCAGGCCAGCTTAGGAAACATGAGCTCCAGGACCCACCTGCGGGGACCTTGCTGCTTCTCAGGAGAGGCGACGCTCTCCCCTCCGACCCCGGGAAGCTGGCTCTCAGAGGACCACGGCTCAGTCTCGGGCAGCCCTTTCTCCAGCTGATCAAAGGGCCGGGAATGGCCGAGACGATCAGAGACAGCTCGCCAGGCTTGTGGCATCAGAGCTGCAAGGTCATCTGCTGGCTGCGACCGTGTGCATGGCCTGCCCTTCGGAGGGAGCCTGGCCTGAGGCGCCACTCACAGCCGCGTCTGCGGGCCCAGGGCAGCCGCCGATCTGCTGAGGAAAAGAGCTCATTCTGTTCTTTTCATGCTCTGTGCCTTCCTGCCTGTTGGGTGCTGCCCCTGTGGGGGCTGGGCGCCGCTCGAAGCCTACCTCTGGCTATGTGTCCACCCTCCGGACGTGAGGCCAGATGAATTTGGAAGGGTTCCGAGTTGGACCCACACTCTGCCTGGCCTCGACGACCCTCTGCACGTAGACCTGTCTCTGCTTGCTGGACAACGATCTGGTGACCAGGCTCCTGCCACGCCCCACCCCCACCCCCAGGGCATGGACGGTCCCCAGACAGTGACAGTGACGGCCTCCTCATGTCTGATCCGGACCAAGCATTGTGGGAACGCGGTCACGTTTTGTCTCACTAAACCATCAAGACCACCCCGGTTTTACTCGTGTTTAACAGGGAGGGAGGGTGAGGGAGAGGCCCTCACATCCCCTCCGTTAAATCTAGAGAGTCCTAAAGCCCTGATTCCAACCAAGTTATATTCACTCCAGAGTCCACATGAGTCCAAACCACACAGGACTTGGCTCTGGGATGCTGGTTTTGGGAAAGCAGCCACAGGATCATTGCTCTGCCCTGGAGGATGCGGGGAGCGGACACTCTCGCAGCCCAAGCTGAGGTCTCCCGCGGGGACCCCAGCCCAGGCTGAGTCCTCTCCCACTGTCTCCTGGGCCAAGACCATGGGAGCTGTCTCTGTCCGAAGTCCCTCATTTTCATGAGTGCATTTTCAGAGGCAGGGGTTTCTAGATCCGCCCCTTCTGCCTGCAGGGCAGGGAATCCTCCAGGTCCAGAGTCCCATCCGAGCCCCCAGGCCGTGCAGCGTCTTTCCGTTGGCTGCCTTCCTTCCATCTCCTCCCACCCCCTTCTGCTGCTTTCACTCGAAGTTCCCCCATGCCCAGCACAAGGACTCTTCAAAACCCCGAACGGGTGTGCACTTCAGATTTTGCCATTTCTGCCCTCTCATTATGGATGTTTCCCCAGCCCACCTCAGGGGTTGCGTGATTCGGGGAGACACCAGAGAATCATGCAGACGGATCCTTGCACACTTAAGACCTGTATCTGGTACTACTCATGCAACAAGCGACGACTTTTCTCTCCGTTGCCACTGCTTACAAGATGACTTTCATAGTCTAGCACCCGTTTTGCAGTGCAGTAGTGGAGGAGCACAGAATTTCACGCCCCGTGTTTCTACACGTTTGCGTCTACTCTTTATTCTTCCCCATTTGTGCTCATGCTACATAAAGAAGCTCAGGGTCATCTTTGAGACTCAAAGATTGTGTCCTCCCAGGGCTGGTCAATGCTCCTCACCCCCTCCGGGTTCCCACGGAACTTTGACCTTGCCTATTAGAGCATGACTCACGATACACTTGAGTGGGAACCCTGAACATTCACTCCCTAGTGAAGCCTTCCTCGGGACCGACTCCGGAACATCCGGACGTATCCCTTGCAGCTTGGACACAGGACTCATCCGATATTTGCTGACCGAGCGATTGAACTTAATGTGGTAAAAGTTCAGGATTTAGAACCCCAGGGCATCTTCCTCCATGAGTATTTGATTAGCCCTTGTCTTTTTAGAAAGGCTGTGCTATTTAGAAGCCATAACAGCCTGGCACCATCTGGATGTTTGTATGCATTCCGTATCATGTGCACAGCACTGTTCTGTGTGTGTGTTGCAATGGGGGTGGATTTGAGCCTCATTTTGCACAGGAAGAAGCTGAGGCTCAGCGAGGTTAGCCAATGTGCCCACCGCCTTCATGGGGAGCAAACCAGTGGACGTGGCTGTCAGGACTGATGGCATTCCATGTTCTCCCTCCCAGCTGACTTGAAGTCCAGCTGGGCATTTTTCCTTCTTCTTCTAGGATCCGCTCCTTCCACTCAAAGGGTTAATTCCAAGTCGTTCTCAGTGTATCATATCTGAGTATGTTTATTTTATTTGTTCATACCACAGATTCCTGAACGGAAACAACTCTCCATCCCAAAGACTGAGTCTCCAGAGGGTTACTATGAAGAGGCTGAGCCGTATGACACATCCCTCAACGGTACACCCCGGGGCCAGGGCTGGGGCTCAGAGGGGGTCCAGTTACTTCCTGCGCAGATGCCAGCGCTGGAGGCCACAGAGCGCTGGGCCACTACTCTAGTGGGGGGAGCTGGGACCTCACAGTGGACCCGGGCTGCCCGCAAGGAGGCTGGGATGGTCCGCAGTGAATGGTTTCCTGTGTCTGATGCTTTTGGTGTTTCCGTCCGGATGGTGCTGGCCTCGGCACAGAAATGTGATGGAGGAGAGGTGTGTGGGTCCAGGGACACGTGTAAGCAATGGGAACATGGTCAGGCAGAGCCAGAGGGCTCTCTCGTTGGACTGATGGTGAACTGTGCTCACGCTGTGTGCCAGGAATGCTTTTAGGAGTCAGGAGCTCAGCAGAGCTCAGGAGAGTCCAGCGTCACGGCCCTTAGAGTCTGTTTAGATAGACAGACCACAAGTAATCATAGGATGTGTCAGGTGATGATACAATGTTAGGATGGAAAACATGGGGCTGGGTTGGGGCAGGAGAAGGTGTTATTTTAAACAGGAAAGGTCTTGCTGATAGCATGACCTGGAGCTGATTCCTGAATGCAGTGGAATGTGGGGAGGGCAGAGACCTACAGGAAGAACTTTCCAGATTTTGCAGCACGTGCAAAGGCCCTGAGGCAGGAGGGCTCTCAGCACATTTAAGGAACAGCAAGGAGGCCTGTGTGGCTGGAGCAAGAGGAGAGACAAGAGGGGGGGGAAATGAAGTCAGCCGGTCACAGTGAGGACACTGGCTTCTCTCTGCTGAGGCTGCAAGCCATTGGAGGGTTACTTAGTGACTGACCTGACATAGGTATTAAGGTGACCTGTGCTATAGGGTCAGGACTCACGCTGGAGCTCTCTACCCTTGGCCAGTGGTTCTCAGCCTGGGAGAGTCAGATCAGAAATGCTCTGGGTTTGGGCTCAGCTCATGATCTCATGGTTTTGTGAGTTCAAGCCCTGCGTCGGGCTGCGTACTGACAACACAGAGCCTGCTTGGGATTCTCTGTCTCACTCTTTCTCTCTGCCTCTCCCCTGCTTGCACTCCCACTCGCTTCTCAAAATAAATAAACTAAAAAAAAAAAAAGTCCTCTTGGTGTAGGGATTCAATAGCACAGAAAGGCCCCAAACGTTCTGGAAGGAAGAGTATTGATGGGCCTACTCACTCGAGCACTCGAGCAGCTGCACTCGGGCCCTCTCACTGCCCCTGCTTACCTCAGTCTGCTCCTTTCCTTGCTCAGTGAAAGGTCTCTGAAAGCGTAAAGCAATTTGCAGAGGCAAGGGTTCCCCCCCCAGGGAATGAACTTGGCCGGGGACGGGTGTCGTCGGTTCTGCGAAGAACAGGACCAGAGATCACACGGGCCCGGGCCCTCGGAGCTGCGTCAGACCCTTCTCTCCCTTCACACCTTACCAACTGCCTCCGGTCCCAGGAACTGTGTGGGAGGCGAGGGCCTGTTTGGATGAAGGTTATTTTATTCTCCTGGCTTTGTGGGCAGACATCACTTAGCTGGAACCCGCTGAGTGCGTGGGGCGGGGCCGTGAGCCCAGACCCAGGCCGAGGGTGCGGTGCGGCCGTCTGCGTGCGTGCGGAAGGAGGAAGCTGTGACTCACCGCGGCGAGTGCCTCTGTGCCCTGCAAGCCGGGCTCTCCCGGGTGTGGCCCGTGCCAGCCGGGGCCTGCCTCCCAGACGCTCTCGGGGGCAGACGCGTCGTCTCGTCACCAACAAGTGGGCTCAAGCCTCTTGGTGTTTGTCTCTCGACTGAGAATTCAGGTTGGTTTTAGCGAGGACTGGGGCGTCCCTGTGAGGACGGCCTGGTCACAGCAAGGTGGGCAGGAAGATGCCAACGGCCTGTCCTCTCCTGCGGGGACAAGGACCAGGGCGACTTGGTGGGGGGAAGTGGTCACATGTGCCATGACGGGAGGGCCTCCCCTGCATAGGGAGCTGGCCTGCCTTGCTGTCTGTCCTCTGCACCTGTTTGAGCGGTGACACGTGCGGGTCACACCCGGAGGAATAACCTCTGGCCCCCGGCCCACCAGCGACTTTGCGGTTGTTTGGGCTCTAGTCCTGCTTCGTCAGCACTGTCCCCAGGCTGCTCTGATGGGGCAGGTCCCTCTCTCTGAGTAGAAGTTTAGTAAGCGCCCCGATGGCCCACGCAGGAGACAGGAGGTACTAACTAACACTTGCCCGAGACGTCAGCTACTCGGCCCATGATGTCTCGTGCTGGGGACGTGACAGCTGCCGTCGCACGAACCTCCCTTTCAGGCTATGGTGACACAATACACATCAGTTTCTGCTGAACCGTCTGGGGTGCGTATTCCTGGTCACCAGGTAGTTTAGCCGCCTTCCGGTGTGGGCTCGGCCACGGAATCCTCTGTAAAGAGAGAGCAGAGAATTCCTCTGTGCTTCTTAAAAGTACCAGCCAGAGGGGACTTGTACGCACATCCCACTGGTGACAGGGTCATCTCTGGATGAGAAGGGTCTGGGAAAAGATGTCCTGGGTCGGGCGAGGGCCCCTCCCACCTCCGATGGGAAAGTACTGGCTTACTGCGGACAGCTGGCTCTCTGTGTTTCTTTCTGCCCTTGGGTCTGTCCCTCTCTCCATCTTGTTTCTCTCCCTCTCCCTTTTCTCTGTGCTTCTGGATCTCGTACAGGTCATTGTGGTGGATTCTCGCCCACCGGAATCCCCAGATGGGTCCAGGTGCCTGACGGAGTCATTTACGCCACGATCACCTTGGGTACTGCCTGTCCCCAGAGCTGAATGCCAGTGATGCGGTGTCTGTTGCACAGCTCTCAGAGAGCACGATGCATGCCCCGAGGGTGGCCTCTCGCCCCTCCCTGGCCTTGTGCATGGGCCCTGCATGTGCAGGGCGCGTGTCATCCTTTCGGAAGGGGAGACTTACTGTGCCTTCCACAGATGGCACCGGCGTGCGTGGGTGAAGGACCGGAGCACCGCGGGCTGGTTCTGCCCTCTGTTCCCAGAGACCCTGCAGCAGCATGTGCTGGGGCGCAGTCCACTCGGGGGCACAGAAAGGGGCCGGGGTTACCCGAGCATCCTACCTTTCACACCTCCCCGTCCTGTGACCCCTGGAAGCCACATACCTATTTCAGGACTGCCCTACATTCACGGCCGTGTTATGGTCGCCCTTAGGGATAAATGAAGTTACAGTCCATTTGCCCCAAGTTTCCCCAGTGCTGATCCAGGCGGTTTCTTCTCAGCTTCCCCAGAGCCCCCCGGAGTGGACGGGCAGGTGTTGGAATTCTCCACGGAACATCTGGGGAGCTCCAGAAGCGCTCGGTGGCCTCCCTCTATTAATTTTTGCTACCGAAGGAGGCACTGTATCATTCCTATTTCACTTATTGTACAGATAATAATATAGTGACAATGAGGACTTTTTTTTTCTAAATCACCCTGGTCCTACCACCTGATCAGATCAGCTACCTTGAGCTCTCCCTGTTGGCCTTCCAGTACCGAGCAGTGGGTACCTAAGCTTGCCCATATAATTTGAATTGGGCCTTCTCACTTAAATCCTGTTTACTGGGCAGAGAACTAGCCCAGTAAACAATCCCTGCCCCTCTCACATGGCATGCTTTCAGAGTGGATATGAGGGTGCCTGCCCCGGCCCCCACCCCCGCTCCCCTTCCGCTGACTCTAAATGGCACTGGAATTAATATCTTGATGCATGGAACCTCCCCCATCCCCTGCTTCTTCTTTTTTTTTTTTTTTTAAACTAGTTTCCTAGGATCAACTCCCAGGACTGGGATTATGGGGTCAAAGGGTAGGGTGTTTTTATGGTTCTCAAAACGACATGCTGCCAGCTTGTTTTCTGAGAGGCCCGTGTCCCCCTATGTTCCTGCCCAGCTCTCCCGTTGGCTATGCCACCGTTTTCAATCTTTGCTTCTTTAATAGGTATGAAATTATGAACCGTGCAACATTTTTTAGGCTGTGAAGGGGAGTAGGGCTACACTGCTTTTAGAGAAAGCTGATATGATAATATCGACGGCGTTATTTTTAGAAATAGTAAAGCACATTTTCATTGGCATTGGAGCTAGAGTAACTGTGGCCATGGCATCATTCTGTTTTTCTGTATTTTAATTCAGAGGTGGTTCAGTTTTCCTAGTACGTAGGACCCCGGCCATGCAGATAGCAGAAGGGGCTTCTGCAGCAGGGAAGGCTAAGGCCCCATGGGCTGACTTTTTTCCAACGGGGTTGAGGAGGAGGGTAGAGGAGATGCATTCACCATGACTCAAGGGGCCAGAGCCTGTCTGTAGAAGTCCCAGGGGAGTAGATGGTGGCCTGACTTTCTGTTATCATTACACCCAGTCATAGAAGGAAGTATCCAGTGCTCAGTAGATAGTGAGCTCCCCATCCAAGGGGGAAATCAAGGAGAGGCTGTTGCAGCACCAGGATTCCAAAAGACAGGATTTGTGTGTTGAGGAGAGATTGGACCAGGGGTACTGAGGTTCTCTTTTCTTTGTGTCCTGTTTTTTGGGGTTTTACTTTTTTCTTCACCTAGTTTGTGTTGATCTTGAATAGCGCAGAGAGGCCTAGAGAACAAAGCAACTCTCGCAGGATATGGGGGGGAAGGACAGAAACCGAGGCACGCGGAGTGTGTACAGAATTGAACATGGTTTGCGCTTGGTGAGCTTCGAGAGTCTCTTGAACGGAACACACGTATGAGGCTGGCTGGTCACCAGAGGTGGAGGAAGGGTAGAAAATGGAAGCCAGCAGAAGGGGCTGTCTGTGCAGTGAGGGGTGCAGGGGGGCGGTGGAGAGCGAGCAGAGTCTGGGGAGGCTGGAAGTGGGTTCGGAAAAGAGCTGTGACGGGGATGGCCGGCCTTCCCCATAGAGCCATTTCCTGCTGTGGTTTCCTTCACCCTAAGAATCTGTAGCCCACCCCACCGCCACCCCCTGCCACTCCAGGGCAAGACCAGGGACAGAGAAGGCCCAGCTGGCCAGGGGGCTGGTGGAGGCTCAGGTGGTGAGCCCTTCCCTCGGCCCCTTAGAATGCCTGGTGTGAGGCCCACCCCTGCTTCATCCTTTAGGTGAGGAAACAGGCCCCGAGGGTGCGCAGTGGACTCGTGAAGCGTGAAAGTCGCCTTGTGGGCAGTGTCTTATCAGAGGTTTCTGTGGAATCCGGGAGGACGGACTGGAGGAGGAAAAGGGAGAGACTCCTGGTTTTAGTTATGTGTGTCTGTGGCCAGAAACAGCATCTGGGAAGCTTCGCTGAGGACATGTGGGGCCCAGGCCTGCCCAGGTCTGTGGTTGGTGGCTGTCAGGCTGGTTCACGGGCACAGAGAGGCGGGTGGGTTTGGCCTGGAGGCCCCTGGCTGCCCAGCCTGCCTCCCTCCCTCCTGGACAAAGCGCGTTTGGAATGTCCCCTCCCTGCTGGGTCTGTGACCGCGTGGGTCTTCCTTGCAGAGGACGGGGAGGCGGTGAGCAGCTCCTACGAGTCCTATGATGAAGAGGAGAACAGCAAGGGCAAGTCGGCCCCTTACCAGTGGCCGTCGCCCGAGGCCAGCATCGAGCTGATGCGCGACGCCCGCATCTGTGCCTTCCTGTGGCGCAAGAAGTGGCTGGGGCAGTGGGCCAAACAGCTGTGCGTCATCAAGGACACCAGGCTCCTGGTCAGTGGGCCTCTTGTTGTATTCCGGTCTTTTCTCTTTGCGGGGGGAGTCGGGGAGATGGACCCCAATACCAGGCAGTCAGAGCCTTTTTTATGCGAAGGTTTTCTCCACCTCCTAACCTGAGGTCGTGTGCAGAACTTTGTGTGTGCGAATACATGTGCCTTCTCTCAACTAAAACTGTTTAGTAGCCTGGACCTCCCCGGCTCCCCCTCCACCGATCCCATAGACGTTTCCCAGGAATCTTGTCCCCTGGGCCTGAGGGCTCCTTCCTCATGTCCCGACCCCGCCCTGCGGCACAGTCAGGACTCCCGCGGCCCCAGTTCTGGCTACTGCACTCGTCTGTGCGGCGCTACAAAAGGCATCTTCTCGGAAGTCACAGTGTTTTGAATTACTAGTTATAAGACGAAACCGATAAAGAACTCAGAAGCTAGTACTCAGACCACAGCCCTGTTTCCTGTGATTCTAAGTTGAAATTCACAGTTTTCTGTCCTAATTTGAAGTTCCTTGGAATCCTCATAAGCACCTTTAATTCACCACTCACAACACGCCTGATTCCGTATAGGTGCTCTTCCTGGTAAGCCGTTCAGCGGCCCTGTGAGGGTGCCCTTTATACCTGGGACAGACTGAGGGGCAGAGTATTTTCGGAAGGGAAGCAAGTCCCTGTGTTTTTTCACTAACAAATCGTTCTCTAAACTCAGCAGATCCAAAGCTTAGTCTTGCTTCCCGATGGCCCCTTCCTGAGGGTGCTAAGCAAGAAATGTAGACAGGCGGGGAAATGAGTGAGTCCGGCCAGACATCTGGCTACAGAGGATGTTTTTAGGGGCTCGCTGAGGTCTACAGGGACCTTTGAGCAGCATGGATAAGCGGGGTCTGGGGCATCCCTGGGCGAGGCTGGTAAGGAGGAGGCGCGTGGGAGGGGGACAGTCTGCCTGGAACTTTGGTGCTGAGAACAAGAGCTGCTGACATGTGAGGCCACATTTCTGCACCCCTCATTTTGCCAGGGACAGCCCAGCTCCCAGGGGTCCCGCTGGGCCAGCGGCCTCTCGGCTGCAGAAGCCAGCCGGGTCTGACAAAGCTGCAAGCATCTCTCTTCCCTCCTAGTGCTACAAATCGTCCAAGGACCACAGCCCTCAGCTGGACGTGAACTTGGTGGGCAGCAGCGTCATCCACAAGGAGAAGCAAGTGCGGAAGAAGGAGCACAAGCTGAAGATCGCGCCCATGAACGCCGACGTGATCGTGCTTGGCCTGCAGAGCCGGGACCAAGCAGAGCAGTGGCTCAGGGTGAGGGTGGCATCAGGCCGCCGGGGACACAGGTCTGCTCCCCTGCGAGGCTCCCTGGGGGCTCCTCAGTTCTGCCTCCTTGACCTGTTCTAAACCGGATGGCCGTTGTGGAGGGTAAAGGATCTGGAGTCCTTCAAATTCCCAGGGCTTCCGTGTTCCAAGTGGTAGTGCTCGTTCGGAGTGAAGGGATCTCCGCACTCTGCTGCTGTGCCTGGAGCTGGGCCCTGGGGGACACCTGTTTGCCTTTTGGCCTCTAGAGGCACCACCAGCCTCCTTATTGAAGAACAGACAGCACTGCCGCGTGTAAAGTACTGGTCAAACTTAACCCACCTAACCACACTGGGGGCCGTGGGGGGCCGGCTGGGTGATGTTAATACCTCCATTTTACAGGGCGGTGATTAAGGCTCAGAGGGAGGAGGTGACCAGTCAGGGTCACCTGGCCAGTGAGTGGCAGCATTGGGTTCAGACCTGGTGCTATGTGACCGCAGCCCTGTGTTCTACCATCACAAATGGCCTTGGTCACTTCGGCCTACAGATAATGCATAGCTCCCAGTGCTGATGAAGCCTGGTTTGCCCCACATAAAAGATAAGCTTGACGATTCCAGAAGGTAGGAGGTTTGCACCAAGAAGGGGCCCACAGCTGCAGAGGGATCTCTAGACCCAGCAGGGCCCCTGGTGAGACCAGAACCAGAGAGGTCCCTCCCTCCCTCCCTCCTTCCTTCCCTCCCTTCTTCCTCCTTCCTTCCCTCCCTTCTTCTCCCTTCCTTCCCAACTTCCCTCCCTCCCCTTCCTTCCCTCCTTCTCTCCTTCCCCTCCCTTCACCACTTCCTCCCTTCTTCCCCCTCCTCCTCCCTCCTTCCTCGCTTCTTCCTTCCTCCTTCCCTCTCCCCCCTTCCTTCACTCCTTCCTTCGCTCCTTTCCTCACTCCTTCATTCTTTCCTCCTTCCCTCTTTCCTCTCCCCCTCCCTTCTTCCTTCCTTCCCTCCCCACCTCCTCCATCAAGGCCACACTGATGCATGTCCAGTATAGGGACACTCACCATATCTGCCCTCTACCCCAACCCACACATGTACATACACACAGATACTTACATGCACACACACTTGCAGATATACACACAAATACTTGAATGCACACACACACACACACACACTCTCTCTCTCTCTCTCTCTCTCTCTCTGCTCCTGCTCCCAGGTCCCAGTCTGTTCCTCTGACTACTCCCACTCACCTGCCCTTCCTCTGACCCCAGCTTCCCTCCCGCCTCCCATGCCCACATCTTCAGACCCTTGCTGGTGGTTTCAAAGCCAAGAACACTTTCAGAAGGCACAGCCTCTTCTGTGGGCCTTCACCGAGGCCCTTCTCCTCCCTGGGCAGGTGAGCACAGACGTGGGCCTGGCTGTGGGGACAGTATGTGGTGTGAATGGGAAATGCTGATATGGGATGAGAACCCCAGAAAAGGAAAGCACAAGGCAGGGCTCCCCCAGAGAAGCCCTTGAGCCTGGACTCCGGGCTTAGCACACTTCCCCTGCAAAGGGAGCCCGCGTATCCAGGCCCCAGCTAACGAGGACCGTAATGAATGTGCCCGGCCCGTGCCAAGTCCTTTACCGAGTCCTCACAGCCACCTGGTGGCGTAGGTGGCGTCGCATCCTACAGATGTGGTGACTGAAGCTCAGGCCCAAGGTCACGCAGCTAGACTGACTCCAGTGCCACCCTCTTCCCACAGCATTGTCGCATGTTTAGCCCGCCATGTAGACCAAGGTGTCGAACCGGAGTCCATCTGAGAAGCGAGAAATGCCATATATTCCCCCGTCCCCACAGCCCTTCTTCCTTTTGTTCTTTGGCTTTTCTGATTTTGAACTTGTATCTATAAACTGCTCTAAGCAGAGACTGAAGAAGGAGGGTCTTTGACTCTGCTCTTGCCGAGCCCAGAGGGCTCAGGACGGACGGGCGGTGTGTTTGTGGCTGCCCTGGGCTCCTACCCTCTGGGAATCCTCCAGGCGGCTCCAGGCTCAGAACGGCTCAGAACGGGTCTGAGTGTGGCCAGAGCCACCTCTGACCAGGCTCCCCCCAGCCCAGGCCCCTGGGTGCGTCCTTCCGGGGGACAGTGGGGTGGACTGTGACAGTGAGTTGGGATGGAGAGCCAGTGCTGGGCCAAGGGCGTTGGGGACCCTGCTTCCTGAGCAGCGTGGAGGCTGTCCTCAGCAGGCTCCATGGCTCCTGAAAGCCCGGGGACAAGTGCAGTTCTTCATCAGCCCCACAACTGAACAGCCCTCCGCACCCGGGAAGAGGGCAGGGAGGGGGCTCACAGGGCTGAGGGCTGGCGGCTTGGGCCATCCTTAGGCTTTGCTATAAAGTGGCCACCATCAGAACACGGGAGGGTCTTCAGGAGGTGGGCCTGCAGACAAGCCTCCCCCACCACAGCCCCCCCAGTCGTAGGCCAGGTGCTGGGGGGTGAGACGCGAGGTCTCGTTCACACATCTCCCCTTCCCCCTCCCCCCTCCCCCCAGTCCCCTGACCTCAGGGGGCACTGGCATTGGTCTGGCTGCCAGTACAGGCCTGGCTAGGGCTCCACTGATGGCTTCCCCTTCCTTCAGGTCATCCAGGAGGTGAGCGGCCTGCCTTCAGAAGGAGCGTCCGAGGGCAATCAGTACACCCCAGATGCCCAGCGCCCCAACTGCCTGAAAGTAAGCCTCTGTCCTGCCTGGGGGAGGGTTCAGTTCGGCTTTTCCTCTGTAAACATCACAAGCATGAGACCGATCTTTGCTTTTGCACTTCCTACTAACGGGTTAGTAGGAAACGTACAATGCTCGGATGAGGGCAGTACTTCCCAGGTTGGCAGGAAAACTGAGGAAGTTGATATAAACCTGAAATACTTTCTCGCTCGGGTGCAGGAAGCCTGATGGGAACAAAGGTCAGCGTGCCCTCCATTCTTAATCAGGGAAATTCGTTCTGCGAGGTCCTTGTTTTGCATTTACTTACGGTAGAGCTTCGGGGGGGCTGGGAGAACCTTCCCGTGTTGATTCCAGCCCAAGGGCTCTGTTGCTCGTTTGCACGGAGCCGTGGGGCCCCTGCTTAAGGGCCAGAGTTGAAGAAGTCAGGCCAGGTGCTAGCCTAGGGGCAGGCCGTCACCTGAGGCTTCACAATCTGTGTCCCCAAGTATCTACACGTGGGTGCCCCGAAGTGTGGGTGTGCCCAGAGCCGTGTCCCTGGGTCTCACCCTGGGCCGCCCTGCCCTGGCAGGGGAGAAGGCAGAGGGCTCACAGATGGGGAGGAGGCATTCCGTTCGTCAGGAAGGCACAGGCCATTCCTCACGGAGCTCCCTGGCCATGTGTGTCAATCCTTGAGCCACCGACTGAGGCCAGTCCTGTTGTTTGGGAGTCAGCCTGTTACACAGGGGTCTGGAGGAAGTCGTTCTGTGGGAGCAGCTTGGCTGGAATATTCGAATGCTTCACATTCTAACAGCAGCAGCAGCTACCACGCCCTTCTGGAAAGTCTCTAGTCGCCCAACAGCCCCGGGGTTGTAGATGGGAATGTTATCCGAATTCAAACACAGGCACAGCAGGGAGAGAGGCTTGTAAGTCAAGCACCTGGCCTGGATGGAGAGTTCTCCAGCTGGGGTTCAAATCATGGTCTGACTGTGTGCAGACAAGCTAGCCCTTCCCTGAAGCCTGATGTGTTAGTAGCACAGTCCATTCTTTTTAAGTTTATTTCTTTTGAGAGAGAGTGTGAGCTGGGGAAGGGGCAGAAAGGGAGAGAGAGAGAATCCCAAGAAGGCTCCCTGCTGTCAGCACAGGGCCCAATGCGGGGCTTGAACTCATGAACCATTAGATCATGACCTGAGCCGAAGTCAGATGCTCAACTACCTGAGGCACCCAGGCGCCGCCACACAGTCAGTTCTTAAAAGCCTTTCTCACACTCCTGTCTGGATAGTTCCCAGCCTGACGGGAGGCTTCAGCTGTCAACTCTAATGGCCCAGAGCTGGCCACCTGCGCTTCACACTGGCCACATGGCCGCCTTTACATCAAGTTCAATAGCATTGTGAGAACTTGGGAATTTGGATGTGTGGTGGCCTGAAGCAGAGGAGGGTCTGGGATGGGACAGGGACAGGGAAGGTGAAGGCACGTCCCCCAGAAAGTCCAAGGAATGTGTGACCAGTGTCCCATCGGTGACCTACGCTCCACAGTAATCTCTAGCCTACACCGAAAAGTTATCTATTAGTGGGGCACCTGGGTGGCTTAGTCGGTTAAGCGTCCGACTTTCGCTTAGGTCATGGTCTCGCGGTTCGTGGGTTCGAGCCCCGCGTCGGGTTTTATGCTGACTGCCAGCTCAGAGCCTGGAGCCTATTTCAGAGTCTGTATCTCCCTCTCTCTCTGACCCTCCCCTGCTCACGCTGTCTCTCTCTCTCTCCTAGAAATAAATAAAAATATTTTAAAAAAAAGTTATCTATTAGTTTCCCTTCAGTTGTGATCCCCGAGGTAATCATTCTTAGACAGACTCACTCACTTGTCTCCCTCTTTTCCACAGCTAGATGTAACAGAGAAGTACCTGTCGGCCCCGGAATATGGGAGCTCAGTAGATGGCCACCCTGAGGTCCCAGAGGCCAAAGATGGTACCGACCGCTCGTGGCTCTCAGCTTAGGCCGGGAGGGGGATGGGATCCCACGCTGGGAGACGCGGCTGCCTGGCTCAACCCTAATGGGTTTTAGCACCCGCTTCCAACACACCTCGAGCTTATAAACTGCCTGGAAATAATACAGCTGATAAATCCAGGAAAAAGAGAGACAGAGAGAGAGATGACCTAATTGAGGTCAGGTTTCCTGAATTGCTGGGGTTGGAATATTCTTGCATCTCTCTTGTTTGCTACCCCTGGACCCAGTCTCTCTGAGCCAACAGTCTGTGAAGATTCTCAAGGGCTGACCTGTTCTGTACGAGGAGCTGGTGTGCCCCCTCTCGGGTGTGTGATTCTAGGGATACCTGACTGTGGACTGTGGGTCCTAGTTTGGGCCAGCAGATGTGTGTGTGCGTGCATTCGCTTGTGTGCCTGCATGCAGGGAGGGGCAGAGGGATCGGGGACGGGTCTGCTCTTCTGTCTTCCATCAGGACACCTCGGTGCGCTGCGTGCCATGCTGATGGCTTTTTCTCTCCTCCTGACAGTCAAGAAGAAATGTTCCGCTGGCCTCAAACTGAGCAACCTAATGAATCTGGGCAGGAAGAAGTCTACCTCGCTGGAGCCTGTGGACAGGTCCCTCGAGACGTCCAGTAAGAACCGCAGCCCTGCACCCGCCCCACAGCAGCAGCAGGCGCACCCCTGGGCCGAGCCCATCTCCAGGAAGGCCGCCCTTCTGGCCCAGGCAGAGAAGTTAGGCCTTGCTTTAAATAAGTCTCCAGGGATGGCAAATGTGTCGCTCCCATTTCTGTTTACCTTTAGTGCAGGCCGTTTGTTATGCATAACCAGCCTCGATCTCGCTGCAGTGCTGGGTCCTCTGCGGAAGTGACTGGCAATTGATTGCTGTCTTCCCAGTGCTCTTTGAAAAGTTATGTTCATTTGACCAGTATTGAAGGAGCACGGGAAGCAGTGCTCAGCCAGGCAGAGGGAGGACGCAGCCCAGGAGTGACGGTGGCTTCAGACCCCAAAGCCACATGCTGTGTCACTGTCAGAGCTGCAGGGACTCCGGGAAAGAGCCTGAGCCCTGAAGGGCGGGCAGGAGCTAAACGGGCTGAGATGGCGTCCTTGGGGACGAGCTAGGATTCCGAGATGGAATCTCCAGTGAGATCCATTAAGGGGACGACAGAAGGGAACAGGGGGGGTGTGGGTGCTGCTACGCTCTTGGAGGTCATCTTCTCCCCTCACTCAGCCTTGAGGAAACTGAGGCTTTCCCAGGAACCATCCTGGGCGAGCCCGTGTCCTGGCTCCCAGCCTGGGACTCACCACGACAGCTCTTCCTGGGGCCCGAAGGCCGTTATGATCCACCTTTAGGCCTTTTCCTCTTCCTCCAGGACCCTATGTCCCATCCCTGGGCCCGGGGATTGTAGGTTTTGAGGTTGGTGGGTGGGACAGGAAATCAGCCGGTGGGGCCTCACCTTGGAGTGCCTTGCCTCTCTGGCCATGGCACCAGGTGGTGGCCCAGCTCCGCCAGCCCCTGCAGTGTCAGGGTCAGAGTGTCGGGCACGGGAGCCTGGTCTCAGCGAGTCACGGGGAGATGTGGCTGGATGATTATAGGAAGTCCCTTCAGGAAGGAAGCCTGCTTCTGTCCCCTGGGGCTAGGGGAGGGTGCCAGGCCACACAGCCATTCCCCTTCTCAAGACTTGGCATCTGGGCTCCTTGCTGTCTCAGTGCAGGGTTCTCTCTGGTCCAGGAAACTATGATAGGCAAGTAGGGCACTGCCTGGATGATCCAGAATCCCTAGGTCTTGGCCTTGGGTTCTTCCACTTTGCTAGGGTTCGTATGGCCCGAGGACCTCGTGATCCCCGCTGTAGAGCCAGCACTGGGTGGGCGGGAAGGTGGCCGTGCCCCATGACCTGCCGTGTGGCTTAGTTCAGCCCGGTCGAGGCTCAGACAATTGCCAGTGCTCTAGAATGGAGGAGGCCTTGGCTCGGAAAGCCAGTCCCTCTGGGAGAGCGAGCAGCCCCACGGACGCCAGTCCCTCTGGGAGAGTGAGCAGCCCCACGAGCCGTCTGTACACTGCCCGTGGGCTGTGCAGAGGGGCTTGAGGACTGGATTTTACCCGTCTCTGTGGCCCCGGGGACAAGGCTGTGCTTAGCACATGGTGTCGGCTCTGTAAATGTTCATCACAGGGCAGGGGGAAGGCGTGTCCTCTCCTTAGGAAGCTGAGCCTAATACATGCAACCGTGGAGGACAAGTTTTGCAGGATGGATGGCACCCTGGTGCCGGCTGCCTCTGCTGGCCCACAGGGGGAGGGGCCCCCTGGTGATGAGGCCACAGAGCACGTGCCCTGGGCGCTGGAGGTGAAGGTGATGAAGTCCTGCCCTTTAGAAGCCCAGTGTCCCCTCGGGGAGGCTGACATGGAAGCAGGCCTCACTGGTCTGGGACCCAGAGGAGCGCGGGACCGAGGCGGGGCCCAGCGAGGCCAGCTGCACTGGGGAGGGTGAGAGGGCACCGGCCGAGGGGAGGAGGACCTTGCAGCCCAGGCCGGGTGACCCAGCGGTGGAAAGGCTGTCCGTCAGGGATGACGACGAAACTAGAGGTCAGCGCGTTGACGGCAGCTGCAGCGGGGCAGCCCTGCCCGGGGACCTTCCCGCACACGGCCTAAGTGACCCGCGGTGGTGTGGGGGCACACGCACGCCCTCCACCCCCACTCTAGTCAACGACACGGCTCGCTGCCCTCGGGACAGACCTGCAGAACGCGGCCCCCGTGCACGGGCTCCAGCTGCGTGCAGGGGGGCAGGGAAAAAAACCCCCGAGAGCCACGGCCTCGCCGGGGTCAGAAAGCTCCTCGGGCAAAGCGTGACATGTCTCGGAACTGAGATTCCAGGGGAGCTTCTCGGAGGCCCAGAGGTGGGGGCAGCTACTGACACCTTGCTCCCTCCGGCAGGTTACCTGAACGTGCTGGTCAACAGCCAGTGGAAGTCACGCTGGTGCTCCGTCAGGGACAGTCACCTGCACTTCTACCAGGACCGGAACCGGAGCAAGGTGGCCCAGCAGCCCGTCAGCCTGCTGGGCTGTGAGGTGGTCCCAGACCCGAGCCCTGACCACCTCTACTCCTTCCGCATCCTGCACCACGGCGAGGAACTGGCCAAGCTCGAGGTACCGCTGGCCTGCTGGGGGGGGGTGGGGTGGGGTGAGGAGCGGGGGAGGGGGGAGGGACTGCGGGCTGTTTGCTGCGCTCGCGGATGGTCATCATGCAGTTGGGGACACAGCCTAGCCCTGCGTTATTTTTACTCCCTTGCATTTTCTTTGCGCTTAAAAAAAATTGTCTACTCCCTTTCTGACCTCAGAGTGGTTGTGTTATAGGAAAGGGACAATGAGTTACTTCCTGTACCGAGGGCAATAGGAGTATTTATAACTCCCTGAGCTGCTTGACAAACCTTCAGGGGATTCAGTGGGTTTGATTCGGTTTGTATATCACCAGATGGGGCCCCATACATAGAGCTGACGACTGTTAGGGCTTATCTGGGGGAAGAACAAGGCTTGTGAGACATTTTCTCCCACTCCCCACCCTCTGTGTGATGCGCTGTTATATTTACCAAAAAAAAAAAAAGGTGACCTCATGCCTTGCACTGAGCAGGGGCAGGTCTGAGCCAGAGTTCTTAACGGGCAGAGAAACCCACTCCGCGGTTCACCACTGTTCACCTCCATCCTTCACTCAAGGGGTCTTCATCCAGATTGTGTTCCCATACTGCCCTCTGGTGGCTAAAAGCACCACATCCCAGTTGTTTCCTGGGGACAAGCATGCATGTGTCCACCCGTCTGTCCCGTTGATGGATATCCACGTGGTACAGTTATACAGTGAACAAGACAGATACGCTCCCTGCCATAGAACTTGGATTCTAGTGTGAGACTGAGGTGTTATTCGACGAAGTACCCAGTGGATTACTTATAGTTGCTGGAAAGCCATTGGCGGGGGAGGGGGGCGCTTGGCGGGGGAGGGGGGCGCTGTGACCTGTGCCTGCCTGCTGGGAGCTGGGGAGTGTGTGTGTTGACCCTCAGAGGTACAACCATTAGCATACAAGGGGACACCCTGGAGGGTTCCAGGGGAGGGCGGCATGCTGTGATTTGGATTTTGAGATGCCTCCTTCAGCAGCTGGCTGGGGGATGGATGGAAGGGGCGCAGGAAGGGACAAAATGGGACCAGTTAGGGAGTTGTTAGTGGCCCGGAGCGGAGAGGGCGGGAGCTGGCTGGAGGATGGCCGTGCAGAGCCGTACTGAAAACTTCCCTTGCAAAGGATGGGAAAGAAAGCCAGCACCGTGCCTGACTTGGCCCATCACTGCCTCCCTGACACATGTGGTAATGAGGAGGCAGGACCATGTTGTACGTCCACGAGGTAGCTGTGCTTCCTCGTGAAAGTAATCTTGTAATATTTCTAGAATTCCCAACCTTTATCATTAAAAAGCCAAGAAGCAACGTTGGCATTTTAATAGAGGCCCGGTGTATGTATTTGATTAGAATGCACTATCCCCAGGGGGGGGAAAAAAAACAGGCTCCAACTTCACTGGGATTTATTGAGTTCATCATTTATCAGAGCCAGTTGACCTGGGGTAAAGGTATTTAAGAGAACCTTTCTCGAAAGACTGTATTAGAACTGGAGACGAAATTCGAATTTTGTTCTTTCTTAGGGATTCGGTCTTGTATGGATGGATTAGGATGATAAACTGCCGTGTAACCATTTATAAAAGAGAGGTGTTGACCTAAAATGCAGATGGTGTTAATCATTCTCTCCTGGCTCATTGGCCTTCTAGAAATACATGTATATGAATCACATTTGAAATTCGGGACAAATGTCCACAGCATCACTGAGGTGGCATCAAAGTATCCCCGGTGGCAGGAATTGCTATTTGGAGTCACGGGATGACAGAAGCTAGTGGGAAGGAGGGAGCATGGCCTCCCCCTTCTGAGAGGCCCTGCCCAGCTGGGCATCGGGGCAGCGGCCCTCCCGGCTGGGCCACCAGACGACACACCACAGCGCTGCTCACGTCCCTGTCGCCTCCTCCCAGGCCAAGTCTTCCGAGGAAATGGGCCACTGGCTAGGCCTCCTGCTCTCTGAGTCGGGCTCCAAGACAGACCCGGAAGAATTCACCTACGACTACGTGGATGCCGACAGGGTGTCCTGTATTGTGAGTGCAGCCAAGACCTCTCTGCTGTGAGTATTACGGGGCCTTCTGCTTCGCACTTTCCTGTTCCCATCCACGCGTCGAGACTGGGGCCCAGACTGGCCCCTGGTGGCTCTGTTCGGCCACGCAGGGCGGCAGCCAACTCAGGGTCGGCCCCTGTCCAGCAGCGAAAGCCCGGGGCCCCGGGAGCAGCCGAGAGCTCGGAGCTGGGCCAGACCTGGGTCCAGGGGCAGCCATGCACCCTTGGCCTGGATGGATGCTCTCCAGCTCCTTACGGAAGAGTCGGAGCCCTTCCTGACCTTCTGTTTTCCTTGTTGTGGACTCAGCAAATTTGTCCTGGCCCCCTGCTGGGATAGGCTCCCTCTGCAGTAAGCAGGCTGTATTCTCCTGCTTTCCCCACGAGCAGGCTGGGCTCGGGGAGAAGTGGTCCTGGGTCAGGGTGCTGAGGTGGCTCTGGCGGGAGCTGGCCCCGCCGCTGCCATGGGGTCCATTCTCCTGGGTACCCTGGGCTGCTGTCATGAGTCCTCTGAGGTGGGTGGCTTGGCCCACCTGCCCTTCCTCTCCCTGTTATCTTGTCGGGTCTTCCAGGCTGATGCAGAGGAAGTTCTCAGAGCCCAACACTTACATCGATGGCCTGCCCAGCCAGGACCGCCACGAGATGCTGTATGATGATGTGGAGGTGTCGGAGCTGACGGCCGTGGTAAGGACTCAGGCTGGGCTCTTCCCGCCCCCCAAACCTCAGTGCTGGAGGCCGGCAGCTTGTCCCGAAGATGGGCGGGCTCCCGGTCACCTCCCGTGTGCCAGAAGCCAGTGCAATAAGGCCATCTTCTGTGCAGCACACCTGCGTGGGGACGTGGATCGCTAAAGCAGCTGGCTGACCACCCCGGTCAGGATGAGGGAAGGGAGGAGTGGTGCCCGGATCAGGAACAGCCACACCATTAACCTCCGAGGCCCAAACTGATAGCGAATAGTCACAGGGACAGCCGGTTCTGTTCACTGGACACCAGACTCTGCTGTGCTAAGGGCTTCTGTGGATTCTCACCAAATCCTAACCGCCTGGTCAGAGGCACTGGTCCCTTCTCTACAGAGGAGGAAAGGAGGTTCAGGAATGGCAAGTACCATGTCCTGGGTCTCCCACCTCCTGAATGGCAAATCCAGGCCTCTGACCTTGGCCTTTCAAGTCCAGCTCAATGGAAACTTCCCAGGAAGCAGGTCTGATGCCCCCTCCACAGCCCGGGGAGCGGAGGCAATGGTGAAAGCCATCTGGCTCGCTCTCCTCGGCAGGTGGAAACGCTCGGGGAAGCCGCCCCTGTGACAGATTCTCCGAGCGAGACCCAGCCTGACCGAGTGTACCTGGACCTCGCACCTGTGAAGTCCTTCCTGCACAGTCCCAGCAGCGCTGAGGCTCTCCCTGTGGACCCAGGCCCTGCCCCAGAGGAGCCTCCTGAGAACCCCGAGTTGCAGGTAAGACTGTCCGCCAGCAAGTGGGCCAACCTCACCCTCGCAGCCCCTGGGCCAGCTGAGCCATGTTCGCCTTCTCCCAAAGCAGACACACCAGGAGAGTCCGGAGCCTGAAGAGCCTTCCCTGAGACTCACGACAGTCAAAATCCAGACCGAACAGCAGAAAATCTCCTTCCCGTCGAGCTCCCCCGATACCGCAGCCGTCACCCCGGCTGGGGCCAGCCCGCCTGTGAAGGACAAGCTGAGGGTGACCACTGCAGGTACCTGTGCTAGCTAAGACTAGAATGTTGTAGAAATGGCTTGCAGAAGCTAGTCCAGTTCCTTCCCTTTCAGACGAGGAAGCAGAGGTTCAGAGAGGGGAAGGGACTTGGCCAAAGTCACACAGCAAAGAAAGTGTGGGCCCAATTTTCTGGTCTGTCGCTGCCAGGCTGGGTGGTGTCTAGGCCTGCATGGCGGGTTGGGATGGCCCTTGTGTCCCAGCCTGGCTGATCTGGGGGTTCCCCTCTGTGGGTCTTGTAGAAGTCAAACTGGGCAAGAACAGGACAGAAGCCGAGGTGAAGCGGTACACAGAGGAGAAGGAGAGGCTCGAGAAGAAGAAGGAAGAAATCCGGGGGCACCTGGCACAGCTCCGGAAAGAGAAACGGGAGCTGAGAGAGACCCTGTTAAAATGCACAGGTAAGGGTCCCCCCACCCCCCGGCAGAGGGCCTCAGGCTTCCCGGGGAAGAATCTGGATCTGTGCACCTGGCCTGCGGCCCATCAGTCTTTGGTGAGGTGCTCCCCTGCCAGCCCGTCCCCCTATCCGGTCTGAAACGTTGCTGTTCTGTACAGAGACCCTCCGACCTGCCGTCAGCACGACCCAGAGGTAGTCGTGAAAACTACCCTGGTAGGGAAAAACTGCTTGAAGGAGGAAATTTCTAAAAATTACAGGTTTAGACCTGAATGTTTTATTTTCACTGAAAACAAATTCTGTCTTGGGGTGCCCGGGTGGCTCAGTCGGTTAAGTGTCCGACTTCGGCTCAGGTCGTGATCTCATGGTGTGTGGGTTCGAGCCCCACATCCAGCTCTGTGCTGACAGCTCAGAGCCTGCTTCGGATTCTGTGTCGCCCTCTCTTGCCCCTCAAAAGTAAATAACCATTAAAAAAAAAAAAATCCATCTTGTAATGTAGTGCCAAAGCCTTTGGCTGAGGTGGAGGCCAGCCGACGGGAGTCCACGTCACCTTTCCTATGGTAACACACCTGCACCGTGGCATCCATCATGGCCAGGCTTGAGCTCTTTAATGTTTTTGTGGTTTTTTTTCATTTTTTGAGGGGCAGAGGGAGGGAGGCAGAGGATCAGGAAGCAGGCTCTGGGCTGAGAGTGCAGAAGCCGATGTGGGGCTTGAACTCATGAACCACGGGATCATGACCAGAGCCGAAGTCAGACGCTTAACCTACTGAGCCACCCGGGTGCCCCAGACTTCGTTTCTTTACATTTAAGACACTTGCACAGAAATGTCCTTGTAGATGATTTTCTAGATCCTCCTCCCACCATTTAGCAGTCATTTCCTAGAAACTTGCCTTTTACAGGACCTTTCCGCAGCACTTATGTCATTTTCATAGAGTCTGTCTCTGTGCTCACTTAACATTTAAGTTGCAGACTTGCACCAACAAATGCAGCTGGCCTGAGCAGGTTTGGGGACACACGCAGCTGATTTCCTGGGATGCTTATCATGTGACTGTGCCCCCATGACCTTCCTCCACCAAAGTCACCCACTGTCTTTGTTCTAGAACAGCATTATTGAATTACAGTTCATACAGTTGACCCATTTGCAGCATACAACTCTGGGGTTTTTAGGATCCGTACAGATCTGTCCATGTTTAGCACCCACACTCATCAAGCAGTCACTCCCTCTTTTTCCCCCAACCCTCCGGTCCCTAGGCAGCCCCTAATCTATCAGTCTATGCTACTGGTTTCAGAAGTCCAGTGGCCTTGACCACTGGTGCACACAGGCGAGCAGACAAGAGCTGGCTTTCCTGCAGAGCTGGGACGTGCGTGACCAGAGGCTCAGTGGCCACAGTCCTTGCAAACCTGGAGAGCGAGCTGGGCTGTGAGGCAGAACCAGGGTCCCCCGCCCTTTCTCCCCTTGGGGGACTGTCTGGGTGGAAGACTTTCAGTATAATTTATTCTCCTGGCAAATAAGCCCTAAAGACCCGAGGCTAATAAGCCACAGACCTCAAGAAAGCAGTTCTCAAAGTATTGATACTCACCGCTAATGAGGACTCCAGTTCCAAAAACATCATTAACATTTTTCTCCATGGATTTTTCTTAAACGGTGGCCCCTGTGACTGCTTGTCCTCTGACAAGGGCTGACAGGTGGCTGCTCACCCTAGGCTTGGAAACAGAGCTAAGTTATTCCAGGGGCTGCTGGCTCGGGGCTTTCTGTTGAACAATCAAGGCACCATTGTTTCCCTTAGCTGTGAGCTCCGGGCCACCAGCATTTCTTCGTGCTATGGCACCAACCTGAGAACTCCAGGGTGACAATAAAACAGGACTGAGAAAGAGCCAGGGCTGGGGACCGCCACTCCGATCGGCTTAGGGAAGCCCTGAGTGCCAGAAGGATTGAGGGGACTGTGTGGGGCAGGTGGAAACCGCACAGCCATCCTCCAAGAGTCAGAAATAAAGCTGCTCTCCCTCCCTGTGCGGTTGCTACAACAATAGCAGGTATCAAAACTGAGGGCCCCTGAGAACCTACCAGAAGCGATCTTTACCTTTTAGGAAGGCAGAGCTCCCCCCAGCCTTTGCAGAATGCTAACGTAGGACCCAACCCCGAGTGGCGGGTCCAGAGCATTGGGCTGCATCCATGGGGGTTCTGTCCCCTGAGGCCCGGCAAATTCTCTGCAGACAAGGGAGTCCTGGCCAGCCTGGAGCAGAAGCTGAAGGAAATTGACGAGGAGTGCAGGGTCGAGGAGAGCAGGCGTGTGGACCTGGAGCTCAGCATCGTGGAGGTGAAGGACAACCTGAAGAAGGCAGAGGCTGGGCCCGTGACACTGGGCACCACTGTGGACACCACCCACCTGGAGAACGTGAGCCCCCGGGTGAGTGGCAGGTGTCACGGTCCCTCGGAGCCCCTGCGGAACCTCCCGGGCCGGGGTTGGGGGAGGCGGGTCACGTGCCCCTGCCCATGGCTGAGGCCTCACTCTCCTCTCACCACCTCAGCCCAAGGCTGCCACCCCCACTCCCACCCCAGACTGCACCCCAGTCAACTCTGCAACCGCGCTCAAGAACAGGCCACTTTCGGTCATGGTCACGGGCAAAGGCACCGTCCTCCAGAAAGCGAAGGTAAGCGGTCATGTCTGGCCTCCTTTGGGGCCACCAGCTGTCACTAAGGTGGGGTCCCTCTTCTGTCCGGAGTAGCACGTCCCTGCTTTGGGCACCAGCTCTAAGAGCTCTGCTTTCACACAGCGGCTGAGGCTTCACTGTACCTTTGGCTCCATCGTTGGCACTGACCAAGCAGAAAGGCACGGGTGCTTGGTCCAAGCGTTCTTACCGGCCAATGTGAGGACCCTCGATCCTGCAGCTGTATCCACTGCTCGGTCATCCCGTAGATTCTAGGGCGGTAGCCCAAGTTCAGAGACGGGCTGTGACTGGCTAGTTTTCAAATCAAAAAGTCAGTGAATCTCAAAAGGCCTTCTGCCACTAAAACTAAAGAAACAGACAGGTGATAGGAGTTGTCTAAAGCCCCCCAGCCAACTGGTGGCCAGGGCGTCTACACGGACAGGATGCCATCGCTGGGTTGCTCCCCGAGGGCTACAAAGTGTTAGCAGCCCTTCCTCCTCTGCCCAGGAAAGAACATGCCCCGAGCTGCCTTTGCTGTTGGCAAACTCCGCTCCTCCTTCGTGGCCTGCTTACCTGCTGGAGAGGCTCTGGGGCACATGCACGATGACTAAGTCTTAACGCCACACGAGCATGTGAGCCTCTGCTCCCTCACTCCCGGCACGCTCTGCTGTGGCCCAGTCTCAGAACCTCTTAACATGGGCCCCAAACTGTGAACAGACAGCAATTACCATTGAAAAAATACTTCTTTCCCTCTGTAGCAACCTCCATATACACAGAACAACATAACTAACTTTCTTCTTGGGGGGATGCTGGTATCTGGCACCCTAGGAATGGGAGAAGAAAGGAACAAGTTAGGAAACAAACTTCATCTAAAGACTTTCCTGCCATCATGGACCTTGGTGACAATCCTGCTTCATTAAAGTCTTTGTTCGGAAGACAGAGGACTATGGTACTATGGGTGGAGAGCACTGGCTTAGAGGAGGCTCTGTCCATTTTCAGAGCCAAAGGAAATAATATATAACAACAAAAAGAGGGCTTCTCTGGAGACCTATGTCTACTGAGTGGAAACAATCCTTTGCTGTATTCAGGGGTATTGTGTGTTTCTTCTTTGAAGTTTTCATCGCCTGCTTTATCGAGCTCTGTTAAGTAGTGAAAAGCTTCTGATGATGAGACTTCGGTGGGAAAGAAATCAAGGCGGCAGGACCCTGTCCCACTGGTCATGTGGCTTTGGGGACCGAGAAGACCTGAATTCCGAGTGTCTTCCCTCCAGCATTAGCTGGTCCGATTCTGTCTTCTGTGGTTTCAAAACAGATCGATACCAGCTGTGCAAAGCCGCCCAGGACACGCTTTCTGAGAAACAATAACCGGAGAGACTATTTGGGATCAGGCTGAGGTGCTGTCCCCACGAAGTTCAGGACTTCTGTTCTTTTTTTCAGCCTCAAGCAGGCCTGAATCAGTTGTTTTTAAATAAAATTTTCAGTGATGCTGTATTATACAGGAAAAGAAAATGTTTAAAATTGTGTCGTTTAGAACAGCAAAAAGTTGTCTTTTTGAGATTTAAAAGTATCTTTTTGAGATCAGACTTTCTATGTTACCATAGGAGAAAAGATTACCCAGCGTTTACAGATTCCGTCCCGCGGCCAGACCATTTTTAAGGGAAAAGTTATTTAAGTTCTGCTTAATGTCCAGGCCCCTTCCGTGAAGAAGGTGGTGGGTTTTGTTTCAGGTTGACTCTCTCTCCTCTTAAAGCTGGCAGTGCTGTTCTTCGTGTCTTCTCTTCAGATGCGTCTGTTGTGGTTTAACACCGATTGAAACATTTCATCTGTCGTTTCTGCCTCGTTCCGTGGGGTGGGGGGGATTATCAGTCAGAGTTCTCTAACAAACACTGGTTCCTGAGAACTAAAAGTCTTCTGATTTCTAGGGTCTTTCTAATCCCAGGGCATTTATTTTCTTTGTCCTATACACTTGGTGTCCTTTACCAAGTGATGAGTTCAATTTTTTTTTTAATAAAACATTAATTGTATTTTGGGTTTTTCTTGTTATTTCGTGGAATCACTAGGGGCAGTGCCTGGTGACTTCTACCTCAAGGGGGGAACAGCTTGGTTATTTACCCACTGAACTTCAAACTGTGTGCAGTAAAAATGGATGGAACTTCACAGTGCGATCCTAGCATCCATAAGGCTGAAAGAGGATTTTCGCAGTGTAACTGTGTACAGAACACAAAGGAAACCTACGTGATCAGTTTCTGCAGATACATGGTGGAAAATCAATACTCCTGGGAGTTAAACACACTCCTAAATCATTCTTAGGGCAAAGAAACCTACCAATACTTGGAAAGCTGCCTAAGGAGTAAAAAGTTGCATGCGCTTATTTTAAGAAGGACAAAATCTGGCTCATTGAAATGACTAATAAAAAGACAACCTAAAAAGGCCTCAAGGAATATGTATTTTCCATTTTGTAAAGTTAGCATAGTTCTGATACCAAAAAATCCAACACAAATCACCAAAGAAAAACCAAATCTCATTTTTGGGACAAAAATGGAAAAAAACCTTAATATTGGCAAGTGAAATTCAACAGTGTTTAAAGAATCGGCCGCATCACGACCTGATCACATTTATCCATGGAAGCAAAGGTGGTTCAAAAATTAAAAATATACTAATGGGCCAAGTATGATATGAACAGATTAAATGTGAAAGAACATCATCTCAAAGAAAGTGGCAGTGCTACCACAAATCTCAATACTCCTAGCAAACACTCTTCGTAATCCAGGAATAGAAATAAGTATTCCTGCCCTGAGAAAGTAATCCACGAAAATAACCTATAGTGATGGGAGGGCGCTTCAGGCCCAGACACAGATACCAGTAGTTTTTAAAACATTATTCTGGAGGTCCTAGACGATGCGAAATGACATGAAAAAGTACTAGCATAAACATCAAAAGGCAGATATAAGACTGATTATTTACAAATATCTTTCTAGAAAACCAAATTAACTATAGGACTACAGTATCCAGCAAGTTGGCTACAATCAGCATCATTCAGAAAATAACATTTATGACCTCTTTGCACGGTTTTCATTTTTCCCAGGAGAACTTTTTTTTTTAGTTTAATGTTTTATTTCTGAGACAGAGTATGAGGAGGGGAGGGGCAGAAAGAGGGAGACACAGAACCTGAAGCAGACTCTGGGCTCCGAGCTGTCAGCACAGAGCCTGACACAGGGCTTGAACCCACAAACTGTGAGATCATGACCTGAGCCAAGATCGGACATTTAACTGACTGAGCCACTCAGGCACCCCTAGTTTCAAGTTTTTATTTAAATTCTACCTAGTTAGGGGCACCTGGGTGGGTCAGAAGGTTAAGTGTCTGACTTTGGCTCAGGTCATGATCTCACGGTTTGTGAGCTTGAGCCTTGCACGGGGCTCTGTGCTGACAGCTCAGAGCCTGGAGCCTGCTTCAGATTCCGTGTCTCCCTCTCACTCTGCCCATACTGTCTCTCTCTCAAAAAATGAGCAGACATTAAATTTTTTAAAAATTCTAGTTAATAAAAAAAGGCCAGTGTCCTTTAAAAGAAAGAAAAAGGCTTGGCTGGTTAGACATTAAGACAGGAATTCTCTCTGCTGCTATTGGGATACTGAGGAGGTCAAGCTATTCAGTGGCACCTTCCCTAGAAAGGTTAAAAAACCTTCCCTAGAAAGCTCAAGCTCTGGGATCTAATAGAAACTGTGTTTAATGTGTAAGCCCAGAGCCCACAGTTCTGTGTTTTTTTTTTTTTAAGTCAAAGCAATTCAAATCGGGTGTCCAAATATCAACCTTGACCCAAAGAGCTGATGCTGTAAAATGATGATTAAACTTGCTGTTCAAGACTGTGGGTGCATGTAAGTTCTCTGACATCACCTGTCAGCACCTGCCAGGCGGACCTGTGTCCTGCTCTGATGTCACCTGCCCAGGTTAAAGGGATAACAGAGTTAAAATATCCTTTAACACAAGTGACTGTCATGTGCTTGGTACATTGGACCTTTCATTTGTAAAGTCTGGCCTCCTTCAAGTACTTCAGGTCAGAGTAGCCTTGAATATTTGCATATAAGACATTTACATTATTTACATGAAAAAGAAAAGTATCTGGATTTAGGTCACATCTCCACAAAGGTTTCTACTGAAAACCCAAAGGGAAAGGACGGATTCCTAAATAAAACGGGTAAGTACCTAGTTTGCCAGAAAACACCCCAACTAGAAGCTTTTTTGCCGCACGGGTCCTGCTAAATAACCATCATCTCTTGCAACATTCTTTTACTGAGAAGCAAAGCCACCTAGATAACATAAGATCGGATGCTTAAAAGAGTCCACAGCCTCTAGGTTTCTTTATGCTGTATTTGTTTAAGAATTCCAATTCTCTTTGTCCTAAAAAAAAAACAAGCAATAAACAGCCCACAAGCAGCACTCCTAAGTAATCTCTCAAGGAAGCCCCCCACCCCCCGCCAAGGGAATGTAGGCATCTTCACCCCCGCCCCCCCATAGTCAAACAAGTTGGTTAGTGGTCACATTCCAGTCCGGAGCCTTTCTAGGCCTTTGCCACACACAGATCCAGTCACCAGAAGGAGTCACAAATGCCACACAAGCCCCTCGTCAAACCAAAAGCAACCGCATGCTTTTTCCATCTTGAAACGCCGTGGCTTTGGGGGTCCAAACGCTCTAGTCCACGCCTCCTCCTGTGTCACCATCCCAACGACATCCTATTTAGCATCTGTCGAAGGCCAAGGGAGCTTCGGACAGGCGACCGGGAGTCTCCACGCTCCTTCGTTTCTCCCCAGGGGAAAGGTGGCAGACGACACGAGCTCACCGGGGCACAGCCAGGCACAGAAAGCAAATACTTACACATCAGGACTTTTCAGCATCAGCATTAGCGGCAGAATCCGGTGTCGCTGTGTCCCTAAGCAGCACGGTCTGCAGCTGGGACAGCTCTTCTCTGTGGCAGACGGACGTGGGCGGGAGGGTTCTGCACGGAGCTGGAGGTGGGCACTCAAAGGACCTCTCCAAGCAGATGCTCCCTGGAGGCCGGTGCCACTTCAGCGCCCGAGGTGCCCTGACCTGGGCGGTTGCTGGGAGGGGTCTTGGCGGGAGCCACGGGCCTTGGGGGCATCTCCTCTCAAGGACCCTGGGAGAGAAGGGAACCTCAGGAGTGCCTGAGGGGTCTGTCTTCTCAGCCAGCTGGCAGCCGGTGTGGCTCTCCCTTCCTCCGCAGCGCAAGCCCCGGCGTGAGCCCTTCGGGTCCACTCCCCAGCCTCACACAGCCACGCTCGGCCCGTGGCTGGAAACAAGGCTCCCAAGGGCATCATCTTCTGGTCGCTGGCTCCCTTACTTGAAACTCATAAGCAGGGGCCACAGCGGGCCTGTAAGGCTGCCCAACATTACTCTCTGTCTAGTTCCGACCCCTCCTCTCCTGGACAGTTAGCACTCTCTGCTCAGACCGCCAGGGCCGCCTCCTGTCCTCACCCCCGGCTGACGGCCATTCCTCCCATTTCACTGAGCAGAGAGAACCACTCAAATAAGAACCACCCCCCCCAGCCCCCACCCCCACCCTCCCCCCACCAACCTGCATCTGTGTCCTCATCCTCTGCCTTCCAGATACTTCGCCTCCACTGCTCCCACCCCAGGCCCCCGGGAGACCTCCCTCCCGGGATCTGCTTAGCGCTCGCACACTGCGCGTTGCACCTGCTCACCGTCCGTCTCCCCCACTGGCCCGGGAGCTCGGGGAGGACAGAGCCGCTAGTTCACTGCCACGTTCCCCGCACCGAGAGCCGCCCCGGGATGCAGGCGGCCCCACGAAATGTCTCACGCAGGAACGACACACGCTGCGTGAGTCCTTCCGTTGAGCGAACGCCCTAGGACCTGCCTTCAGCGGAGTCCCTGGGGCTCAGCAGGTCTCAAGGCCACCCCCAGCTCCCACGTGCCAGGTGAGAGCCCCACTTACGGTTCCCACAGTGGGGGCCCTGCCAGCCAGCCTGGCACTCGCAGCGGTAGCTCCCGTTCTGCAGGACGCAGGTGCCCTCGTGCAGGCACGGGCTGGGTTTGCAGACGTTGACTGGCCGCTTGGCTTCTAAAAGGGAGAAGGCGCCCAGCAGGGGTCAGCCCCAAGGCTCCCTACTCTAAGGAAGCCCAGAGCAGAGGTGAGGCCCCTGGAGGAGCGTCTTGCACCTCTCCATGTTTCCGTGGGCCCTGGAGGAGCAGCTTGGAGGTCAGCACACTGGTGCCCCACACTGCCTGCCTAGGTCACGGACGCGGCTTCCACACAGCTTTCCTTCCCTACTGCATAGACAGACTATCTCTCTCAAACGTGCTGTGCGCATAGCAGTGTTTACTATTATTATGGACACATTTCTAGAACAGCAGGAACAAGGTCACTGGCAAAATGATGCGTTGGGGTCAGGCTGGCCTGGCTGTGTCTCTTCCTAGCTGTCATTCACTACCTGGGTCAGTGTCATCCCAGGCCCTCAGACTCCTGGGGGAGTCTGCAGGTGTCCTAGGGATGTGTTCTGTCCAAGTGAGGTGCAGAAGTTCTCCAGCTTGGAGAGAGGGATTTTTGTTAAATTCTCTGCGCCTTAAGTTCAGATGGGGTCCGCTGTGCCCCCTGCAGTGTTTCCCGTGAGCAGGGAATGCAGCCAGAAGCCAGCACGTGGACAGCGCCGGGGAGCTGGGAGGCGCCACCATACTGATGTACCCAAGGGCGCAGGCGGAGTCCCCCACCCCCACCCCGGAAGTGACAACGAAGGGTATGGGCTCCCCCACTCACCTCCACATATCCACTCGATGAGCGCGTCCTGGTGGTACCTCAGGTCTGCGTAGGTGGCCACATGGATCAGGGAGTCCCGGGGACCTGCGAGCCTCCGCAGCGCCTCCCTCAGCACGGGCCCCACGCCCAGCACCAAGACGGAGACACCATCGTTCCTCAGCTTCTGGACAGGGACAGCCGCGTCCTCCGTCCCCACCCCGCCTGTGAGCACCACCACGGCCTTGGGGACACCAGGCCGGGCACCCCTCTGGACCATCATCACTCTGTCATGGATGTGCAGCAAGGCTGTGCCTGCCGAGCCTACCCCGCCCAGGTAGGGGGCCTGGCTCATGGCCCGCAGCACCGCGGCGCGGGTGAGATGGGTGTCCAGCCCGAAGGCCGTCCGGACCCGGCTGCCGTACACCACCAGGCCGACCTGTGTCACGTCGGGGTTCACATCGAACCGGAGCGTGCAATTCCTCACGAAGCTCTGCATCTGAGCAAAGTTCTCAGGTCCCACGGAGGCCGAGGCGTCCAGCATGAAGACCAGGTCCAGGGACTGTGCCTGGCAGCCTGTGGGGACAGCGCAGTGAGCCTGGGGCAGGCTCTGCCCGGCGGAGCCCCATCCCCTGTCCCAGGCCAGCGAGAGAGGGGCCGCTCTGGGTTGGGTCAGCCACTCGGCCCACAGTAGTCCCCATCCTCTGCCCCCTCCTCAAATAGGACACAGAAAGCCAGGCGAGATCACAGTTCCAGGCTCCCCGGCAGATAGAATTTGGACACAGGGCCACACCTATCTTCTGGGATGTGGTTGGAAATAACTACAGTTGCCAAAATCTGTCCTCAGAAGGGAGTTACGTCCCTTCTCCCCACTTCCTGCTGGCTGAGAAACAAGGACCTCGGAGCCAGAGGTGGAACAAGACAGCCAGGCCACCCTTCTGGCTGAGGCCACACGCACCTCTTAACTGAGAGAGAAAGAAATGTCTAAATCAGCTGTAAGCCACTGAGCTCTGGGGACCCTTTGTGACAGCAACTCGCCTGCATTCTCATCCATTCCCTTAGCGGGCACCCTCCGGGTGCCATGAACCGTACTCTAGCCACTAAATATACCAAGTGGACAACATGGGCCCATGCCTCCCCTCAATGGGCTAAGTGTCTATGGGGAGACAGAGAGGAGACCCACAGAGAATTACAAGTTACGTGAGCAGGCATGGCATGGCAGGGTGGGGGGACAAACCAGGGTCCCCTGAGAGGGACCAGCAGGAGCAACATAAGCAAGTCGGGAGAAGTCAGGGTCTCTGTGAGGACGAAGTGTGGGCTGACGGCTGGGCGGTGGTCTGGGGCGGGGGGTGGACCCGAGTGGTGATTCCCTGACCTGCTCCCTGTGCTGGGGCCACGGACAGAGCTGAGGGAGCATCCACTGGGAGCTCACAGAAGCCAGTGGAAGGGGCCTGGGGTCTCTGCTAAGTTCAGACGGGAGCCCGTGGATCGGATTTACTGGGTTTTAAGCAGCACTCCGAAACAAGGAATATCTGAGAAACTGGGGGCCCCGGGGAGCCTAAGATGACGTGATGGCCAACTAGAATGTAGGGTCCTGGACAGAATCCTCGGAATAAAAGGTCGCTAGGTAAACACGAAGATCTGAACAAAGTACAGACTTGAGCAAATAATGATCTATTTATGGATTCACTAGTTGCGACACACGCACCCTGTGTGAACACCCTACAAGAGGAGCTACCGCGGAGCACTGGGACCTCACCTGGCGGCGGCCGGCTGCACAGCTTCTCCTGCAGCTCAGGGATCTGGCGGAACAGGTCGTGCGGGCCGGCGTAGACCAGGACGCGCTCCGGGCCGCCTGTGATCTCCTCCAGCTCCGCCCGCACGGCCTCGGTGCCCACCCCCAGCAGGAGCAGCTCCCGGGCCCTGGCGCGACGCGCCGGGCCGGCCACGTCATCCCGGGAGGGTGACTCGGTGAGCAGGACCACCACTCTGCGGGGCCGGTCCTGGCCGGTCCTGGCGGCGCTCCCAAAGCCGCGATCGGCCACCTGCCGCAAGGCGCGGCCCGTGAGGCTGGCGCCCCCGCTGAAGGGGAGGCCATCTAGGCTCCGGAGCAGGGCCGGCACGTCCTCGTACTCGCCCACGGGCACAGCCACCGCCAGCTCCCCGCTGTAGCGCGCCACGCCCACGCGGGCCCGGGAGTCCTCGCCCAGGGAGGCCTGCACAAACCGCTTCACGAAGGCCTTGGCCCGCAGGAAGCCCTCCAGGGTGGTGCCCGCCGAGCTGTCTAGCAGGAAGAGGACGTCAATTCTGCACTCCGGGCTCAGCTTCGATGCTGTGGAGATTACAGCGGCCGTCGGCCACGAGATGGCCACCAGGAGCATGGAGGTGGCCATCCCACCCAAGACGTCCGGCCACTACACTGGGCAGGAGACCCCTCCCTCCCAGGAAGGAGCCGGGGCGACAGGGGCCAGGGCACACGGCACACAATTACACAGGCCCAGACACGGCTCTCTGTCCAGGCTCTCACTACGGGTTTCCGTCTGGCCACTTTTTAAAAGTTAAACTGTAATCTAGAACTTTCTTCTGTTATGATTAGTGCTTCTGATGTCCCCGTGTGAGAAATCTTTGTGTACCTCCAATCATGAAGATATGCTATGTTTTCTTCCAGAAGCGTCCTTGCTTTGCCTTTTACATTTAGATCTATGACCCATCTGCAACTGATCTCTGGGTAGCTTGTGACGTAGGGGGTCAAGACTGTGTTCTTCCATAGAGACCTCCAGTTGACTCAACGCTACGTTTTTTAAGTTATTACTTAAACATTTTTTACAATACATAAAATATATATTTTAAAAAGTTATTGTTTAATAAGCTCCTGCTATGTGTCAAGCATTGTTACAAAGCATTTTCCACCTACCTCTTTTAAAACGCCCCACAACCCTACAGGGTTAAGCCCCTTATAATTTTCATCACATACCAGGGTTTAGGCCCTTTGCTCCTTTTCCTATGAGAAGGGAGGAGACTGCCCAGAACCAGACTTAGAGTTGGACTGGCATCAGCCTGCACTTGAACTCAGCAGTGCTCGAAGATCAAGCAGTGGCCATTCTAAAGATAAGAAGCCAGGAGCTGCTGTCCTACCCAGGCCTCACCAGCTGAGTTATTTATTCATGGAATGCTCAGAGGCCGCATCACAGGAAACAACAGATCAGTGGTGTGCCTGCCAAGCAGGGCGCTCTAAAACTCAAGGGCAAGTTTCTACCTAGTAGCTAGTGGGGTGGGAGGTGGGCAGGGGAGCCCAGGCTCTACTGCTCCCCAGCGGTCAGTCTTAGAAGTCCGGTGCAGGGGCGCCTGGGTGGCTTAGTCGGTTAAGCGTCCGACTTTCGCTTAGGTCATGATCCCGCGGTTCATGGGTTCAAGCCCCGCGTCGGGCTCTGTGCTGACTGCCAGCTCAGAGCCTGGAACCTGTTTCAGTCTGTCACTCCCTCTCTCTCTGACCCTCCCCTGCTCACGCTGTTTCTCTCTCTCTCTCCTAGAAATAAATAAAAAATATTAAAAAAAAAAAAGAAGAAGTCCGGTGCATACATACCGCAGTCAGCCTCCCCTCTGAAGGCTGGCGGGCAGAGGCAGTGGTACCTGTCCAGGCCTTCTGGAACACATGTGCCTCCATTCTGGCAGGGCTGCGAGTCACAGGCGCCTATTGGAGAGATGCCCATTAAGAGCCTAGACGTCAGCTCAGAGGCGTGAAGGGGTTTGGCCAGAGGTGTGAATCTGGTAGACCACCCTGCCCCGGGCCTAGCTCCCATCCTCCCCTGGGACCACTGGGAAACTAGCCACGACGCCTGTGGCAAAGGGGGGACAGGACAGCGAGTGAGGAACGTAAAGGAGGGGCCGGGTGGTGGATGTAAGGGACACTCAGTGGTGGGCTCCATCAGGCCCTGCGTGAATTACAGGCTCCACGGACCCTGGCTGCTGTGGGCTGGGTTGTTTTCCTCCAAATTCATATGTGGAAGTCCCAACCCTCAGTACCTTAGGATGTGCCTGTATTTGGAGAGCGCCTTTAAGGAGGAAATGAAGGCTAAGTGAGGTCATAGGGTGGACCCTAATCCAGTCTGATGTATCAGAGGAAGAAGAGACACCAGCCACAGGCCTAACGAGGACAAGGAGAAGACAGCCATCTACAGACAGAGCAGAGAGGCCTCAGGAGCAACAGAACCTGCCGACAGCTTCGTCTTGGGACTCCCAGCCTTCAGAACCACGAGCAAGTACATTTCTGTCGTGTGAGCCACCCGGTCTGTGATATACAGCCACGTGTGTGCTAACTGCACAACATGGCTTTATAACCCCCGCCAGGCGAGGAGACCTGGAGGGGCTCCCCGGGGGCTGCAGTGATTAACTGGTGTTGGGCCTGAGCTCGACAAAAATGAAAATCTCAGTAGCATCATGGCAGCCACACAGATGTCTGTAAGACTTGGGCAACACCATGGCGTGGAGGGTGCCATTCCTGAAGTTCTGTGTGGTTGCTCTTAATGGCCTCTGCAGGCTGGCACAGCAAAACGGTGAGCCTCTGGTGCCTGGGTACCTACTTGGGCACCTTAATTAGCCCCTCCAAGCCTCCTCCTCAAAACAGGGATGAGGAGAACTTGTTCCACAGAGTTACTGTGAGATCACGTGAACTAACCCATGGGAAGTCTTAGCACAAAGCCTGGCATGAACCAAACACTCTATAACATGTTAAGACAGTATTTGCTTTGGGATGTGAGGTCCAAATTATGGGCATTGTCCCTTTCAAAGGGGCTATTTTATACAGGAAACCATAGCCCACGACAAAATTGGGCCCATTCTGAAGTGTGCTCTGACACCCTATGGTCAATGTCTGAGCTCATTTCCATTCCCTTATCAATTACTGTAAAATGCAGATAATACCATGTGACCTCCCTCCCCGAGTTTTAGAGAACAGATGAGATCTTCATGAATTCATGTATCATATATGCAAAGGATTTTCTAAGCGGCTGGGTGTGGGTACCATTGGAATTGGTGGTCTCTGTCTTTTCTACATAAAAACATAGAAAATGTGGTGGTCCCATCACTGCAATTAAAGCATATACTTATTGAAGATAGAATTTTTGAGGCAAACTCTGGACACCCAGGCCAGCTATTATGTCAGCCTGTGAATCATGGAAATGACCAGAGGCGCATTACCACCACCAACAGTGGCCTTTAATTGAGCAGCTACTATGTGTTAGGTACTGCGTTAAGCACCACACATGCATGATCTCATTTCATGGACACTTCCCGATGAGGTAGGTTCTGTAAAGATCCCCTCATTCGAGATGGGAAAACTGAAGCTCGATGACTAGAAGTCATGTGAAGTTCAGATAGCTGGAAAGGGGTAGAGCTGGGACTCAAACCCAGGTCACTCTGTTTCCAAAGCTTTATGCTCAAACTTCAATTTTTCTTTCTTTTTTTTTTTTTTTGTAGGGGAGAGTACAGAGAGATAGCAGGCAGATGTGTGTGCGAGCACACATGAGCGGGGGGACATAGAATCCCAGGCAGGACTTGACGCAGGACTCGATCTCAAGAACCATGAGATCATGACCTGAGTTGAATTCAAGAATTGGATGCTTAGCCAACTGAGCCACCCAGGTACCCCTCAAACTTTAATTTCTGAGGAAAAAAAACACCCTACTTTCAGTTTCTTCTGTGTTTCAGAAGAATGCAGCATGGGAACTTTAAAGCAGGATGTCAAAGGGATCACCAAACCCAGGGTAGAATATGCCACTGGCTCTCCTTCCAGGAGACAGGCTCCTTGCCTTATCAGGAGTAAGAAATCTGTAAGTGACTGATGCCAACACAGCTGAGTGCAGTTTCTATGCTCCCAGCTCAGTGGGGTGCACTGGACCCTGGCAAGCAGTAGGGAGGCCCACTGGGAATCAGGCTGAATGATGCCTGATGGTACTGGTGAGTCTGCCTGTTTGCTTTGGGACCTTGCAGCTGATGAAGGACTTCTGTGGGCATTTCCTACGAAATCGTCACTGGAGCCCATTTATGATATCCCTGTCATACAGAGCAGGGAAATGGGGATTCTGGAACCCCCATGGGACAATCTGTTTTATAGAGGAGGAAACTGAGACCTGGAGTATGTGCTGGGTGTGAGGCTTTCTATCTGCAAAGCTGGTGCTAAAGTACACCCTTCTCTGCCTCTTGTCATGCAGGGGGCACGGGTTAAGGAAGGTAATTCCAAAGTCTTCACTCCATTCTTAGTGAACAAGACCAGAGAGCAAAGGAGGAATGTGTGCAGCATGGGCCTGCCCCTCATGCTCTGAAAGACCAGTCTCTCTGCCCGGGAGCTGGTTCCAACTCCACCCCCTGCCCAGGCGTGCAAACACACCTTTAGAAGCCAGCCTAGTCCCAGGGCCCAGAAAGAGCTAGAAAATCCCAGAGGCAGACTGTACCTGGGCATGTGGTCCTGTAGCAGGTGGCAGGGTGGGTGAGGAACACTCTCTTCCAGCTATCACCCAAGGGAACAAACGGTAGAGAGCAAAACTTAAACAGGAAAGGAGAAGCCTTGGAAGGTGATCTGAAACCACTGAAAGCTGACATGAGATTCCGATGCAGATATGGGTCAAGAAAGACATCTTTCCTTTTTGATTCTCTCCCAACTTTTATCTGCACACAGGATAGGGAATGTTCCAAACTACCCAGAAATAATTTTTTAAAAAAATGTAAGTTGGCGATCATGTCAGAATTTGCAAATACCTGTGCTCCCCCAGGCTTCCCACCACAGGGGCGGCCTAATTGCGCCGCACAGTCTTCCCTGGAGCAAAACACCCACTTGGGATAAAAGCCAAGTCAATTACAAACTCAAAAGAGCTGCTGAAATCAGAAGTTTGCCAAGCTGCCAGCTCATTAAAGAGAAATTTCCGTCTCCACACCTATCCCTGGTGACTTCGTAAGACCACAAATCCTAGCCCGGAAAGTTCTGCGGACTCCTCCCAGGCCTGAAGTGGGGCCCCGTGCTGTTGGAGCAGAGAGGGGCCACAGGGCTTCGCCTGGCTCTGCACATGGCACGTGGCTCCCTCCTGAGCTCCCTCGGGTCCGGACGCTATGCTAGGCCTTTTATGCCCACTCTGCCAACACTGCCCCCAGCCCTCACCCACCCATCCCTTCGTTCCTTTTCTCTATAGCACTTACAACTGCCTATCCGTTTATTTTATGCATTTGTTTTATTTACTATTGCCTCCCGCCACTGGAGTGTCCGCTGGTGAGGGCAGATTAGTTTCTGGGATGCCCGTGCTGATGCCCCAGGATCTGGGACCGTGCTAGGCCCAGAGGAGACCCTCCGGGTTTCCTGAATGGGAGACTCAATGGGGGAATCGCCCTACTACATGGGCAGACAAGTTCTAAAAGCCTCCAATATGAGTGCACTCCACCTATTAGCTCGTTGCCTGCTCTCCACAGCCCTATGGGGTGGGTACCATTACCATCCCCCTTTCAAATGTAGACAAAGGGAGGGAAAGGTTCCAAGCCCATTAGTGGTCACTTTGGAATTACAGGCTCAGCAGCCTGACTCCGGAATCTGAGCACAAAGCCATGGAGTGTCCTCTACCACCAGCTTCTCCTGGGGCTCCCAGCTCTGAAGGCCTCTGTGTGGCATCACTGGGTTCCCATATCTTTCAAGACTGTTCAAGCAGCCCCTCCTCCATGATGCCCCCGGGAGCATAGGCCCCATCCTGGCACCTGAGAGACCTAGTGGTGGCCGCTCTCCAATGTCTCCTCTGGACCATGAGCTTCTTGAAGTCGGTGGCCATGCCTGTCTCTTCACTGCACAACGCTCGGTTCCGAGTGAGCTCTCAGAACGAGTTCGGTGGGGAACAAAGAACTGCCTTCTTTCACTTGAAAGCTTGCATTCTGAAGAGAGCCTCTGGTGGCCTCTGCCATGGCATAAGGCCTTCTCTTCTCTGACCAACGTGCAAGGCACGGCCCTTCCCTGCCAAGATGGTCTCTGGACTGGCCACCAGCCCAGCATGATGGCTCACGGCTTTGCGGCCAGCCCGTTTCGCTGCTGTGTGTCTTCAGAGCTCATCACTGAGGGCAGGCCGAGGGCCCAAGATGCAGCTGGTTCAAACACGACCCCTGGCTCTCCAGAAAAGGCAAGGGGACAGGATCACAAGCTGCTGACCAGTGCTGTCAGCTAGCTAGCGAACACAGGCAGTCTAGTCTAGGAATCTTTTGAGAGAATGGCTGACCACCAGGCAGTAGGCGCTCTAGAATGCCTGAGCTCCCCTTCTGACGAACACTGCGTCCCCCATGGCCTCCACAACTGGAATTCATCTAGGACCTTAAGCCTCCAGCCTCACTCGGCCCCATAAAGTACAGACATTGGTATTCGGAGAAACCAAATCACCAGACCACTGCCCCAAGTCCAGACCGCCGCCCTAGAGGACTCGCTTTGGCTTACGTATTAGCCTTCCAGAATGGCTGTGGCCCTGTTAGCCTTGGTCACCATAGGCGACTGGGCAGTAGGTCTACAAGATTCTGACACTGTGTAGCTGTGACCTTTCCTGTGACCCCACACCTCTGTCCTCTGATCCCTGTCACACTCTGTGGCCAAGGCTCCAAACAGCTGTTCTCCCTGTATCACATGAGCTCTCAGCTGTGGGGGGTCTCCATCCCCACCCAGGGAGGGCGCGGACCCCAGACCACATGGACGAACCTGGAGAAGGGGCAGAGTGCTGCCAGCACGGCATCGGTCCCCCGCGATCCTCTCCAGCAGCGGGCGCTGCCACCACGCTCCCTGACCGTCTCCAGCGTCCTGCGCTCACAGGGATGAGGCTGGAGTCTGCAGTCTGTGTCCACAGGGCACAGTGACGGAGAAGACCGGGTTATCTCCTCCCCCGGCCCGCAGCTCTGCCGCCCTCCGCCCGGCCACCTTCTGCCTCTCTCAGGGCCGAGCACGTCAGGGGAGGGGCCCCGTCTCTGAGCATCCCTTCTGCACATTTACACCTTGTGCACGTGCGTGCCTTTTATACAACGTACTCTGATCCAGCTCCAGGGGGGACCCTGATAATGACAGCTACGAATGCAGAGACCTCACCCCAGCTGAAGTGGGGAGCTGACGTAGCTCTTCCTCCTGAGGAGGGGACAGGCACTGGGGGGGAGGGGGCGGTCCCACCAGGCCTGGGTCCCACACCCTGGGCCCCTCTATCCCTCAGAGACAAGCTGAGAGTTCTGAGCTGGGAAGCCCCCCAGGGCCTGACGCAGGGAGGGAGACAGCAGAGCACCCCAGAGCGGAAGCTGTGAGACCCGCTTCCTCTTGCCCTCCCCCTCCCCGGGGAGCCTCTTGACCTCTTGCCTCGGGGAACCCTCCCCACCCCACTTCCACACGGGGGAGCCCACTCCTCCTTAGCCCGGGAGGCCTTACCTGGAGAGGCGACGGTGCAGATGGCAGACCTGCTGAGGGTGCTTAGAAGGCCGTTGGTGGCGTCCTCCGCCTGCTCCACCATCAGCAGGTGCTGCTCCCTCGGTTCGCTGGCCAGCGTGTGCAGCTCCTCCCACCTGTCCCCGTCCCCAGCGCCCCGCAGAGAAGTTAGGAGCAGCTGACTGCCCCGCCCCCATCCACCTTCCTGTCCACCCATCACCTACACCAGGGGCTCCTTGTGTACAGCCACAGACCCCACTGCTCCAGAGGCCACTTAGCTGCAACCTCACCCCACTAGGATGCAGGTAAGGTCCAGAAGTGAACCACAGAAAGGCCCCAAGTGTGTTCAAGCGTGGGTAATAAAAGCACGCATGCCAGGGTTCAAATGTCCCCCAAGGAAAGCCAAACCCTCAGAACCCATCAGCTCGTGTTTGAGACACGGTCTTAACAGACTTGGGCTGTCTGGTTTGGTCTCCCATGGCTGATAAGAAACATTTAACATTTAACCATGAAGGAACATGGTTCTGGGCAACAGCGAAAGAAGAACGAGCAAGGCAAGCGAGTGATAGAAAGAAAATACTGAAGGATGATAAATAGTGGATATAAAGCCATCAGCATGAGGTTACGCAGAGGAAGGGGCCAGCACATGTCAGCAGCCGGAGGGCACTACAGTTAGGGCCCAGCACAAAAATGCTGTGTGGGATGATAACCTAGGGCATGAACAAAGTGTTAAATGACCTTGAGAAACCTTTTTTCTAATGCTTATTTTTTAAATTTTTTTATTTTTTGAGAGAGAGAGACACACACACAGAGCACAAGCATGGGAGGGCCAGAGAGAGAGGGAGACATAGAATCTGAAGCAGGCTCCAGGCTCTGAGCTGTCAGCATCAAACCCGATGCAGGGCTCGAACCCCGAACCATGAGATCATGACCTGAGCCAAAGTTGGACGCTTAACTGACTGAGCCACCCAGGTGCCCCGAGAAACCTTTTTAAGAAGACAGGGTAGTTGGTAACGTATCTGGAATCTTGCCCTTCAAAAACTCATCAAAACAGACCAAGGTTTGGCAGTGCGGCAAAAACTTCACTTCTAAAACTCACTTATATAAAACTCTTCGCTCTCCTTTGAAGCCGTGTAGACTAGGCATCCACCCGCTACCCAGGACAGCACCTGGCACACACAACAGGGCTTCTGAGCTCTGGCCTCAGTCGCATTCAGAGGGCAGCGAGGCCAGGCCCCCTCCCTCCACGCTCCCAGCCCAGCAGATTCCCACAAAAGCCAGCGCTGAGAACCAGCAGAGAGGGGGCTCAATGAACATTAGAAGGAGCAAAGAATCAGAACCAGCATCAGCTTTTGTCTCATACTAGAGCCTTGCACTGCCCACAGCAGTGGTTCTCAAACTTCAGCAGGCATCAGAATCACTGAGGGCCCCGTAAACCACCAACGGAGGTGCCTTGTCCCAGCGTTCAGGCCCAAGCGTGTGCATTCCTAACAAGTTCTCACACGATGTGGATACTGCTGGTCCAGGGAACACACTCTGAGAACCACTGGTGTAGCGACCTGGCCTTTAGCCAGCGGCGAGAGGATGGGTCAGAAGGGCCTGGGAACCCACGAGCTTCCTCAGAGGGTTCCTATGTCTGCAGCTCAGGACATTCGGAGCTGAGCAATGTCTCCTCTCCTGACCAAGGGCTTCTTGATTCCTCTAAGTGAGGGGCACTCAAAGTGTGGCCCGTGGCTGGTGAAGGCCCCCAAACTGTTTCACCCTCATCCAGAACCAGACAAGCATGGACACTGAGAAGAAACCCCTAGAAACTACCATACAGCAACTTGTCCGAGTCATTTTATGTCTGCTGGATCAAGTGATCAACTTTTGAGTGTCTATTCTGTCTTCGTTTTTAATTTCACGGTTCAAGTACTTTCTTCTTTCTTTTTTTTCTTAAATTTATTTCTCAAGGATTAAAACAACACAAAGCAGGGCCGCCTGGGTGGCTCAGTCGGTTGAGCACCCGACTTCAGCTCAGGTCATGATCTCGCAGTTCGTAGGTTCGAGCTCCGCGTTGGGCTCTGTGCTGACAGCTCAGAGCCTGGATGAAGCCTGTTTCAGATTCTGTGTCTTCCTCTCTCTCTGACCCTCCCCTGCTCATGCTGTCTCTCTCTTTCAGAAATAAATAAAAAACATTTTTAAAAAAATTTTTAATAAATAAATAAAAGCAACACAAAGCAGACTGGACCTCCACCACGGACAATCTGAGCAGCACTGTCCCCAGCTAGCAGCTGGAGAAGAAAGCCCTGGAATGGGCCATGTATTTCCACCACCTGGTAGGCTCCAGCCTCACTGACAAACATTTGGGCAACCGAGCTGTGCAAGGAACTCTACTCGGCACCATGTGGGAGGAGGGTGGGCAGTGAGCCAGGAAGCAATGCCCCTGTCCCCTCTCTCATGCGTGAGAACACAGAAAGAGCCCACGGTAACGGGGGGGTGGGGGGGGGTGTTAAACACTCGCTCACTGGCGAGAACAACAGCATGATGACACCGGTGGCGGCACGGCCCGCGATAGCCCCTCGCTCCCTGGGTGATCTTCAGGCCCTAAACGCCGTCCTCGATCTCCATCTCTCTGTGCTCTCTCCCATGGCCCAGACGCCTACATCCCGCTGCTGACTCAGCTGCTCTGCTCAGGTGTCCGATACGCACCTCAAACTTGATCTGCAAGGGAACTCCGCTCCCCTTGTTCTCCCCCAGCCCTCCCCACCTCTCTAAGCAGCACCGCCATCCGCTCTGGGGCTCAGGCCAAAATCCTGGACTGTTCCCACGTGCAGTTCGCCAGGCACTCCACTGCTCCACCTTCAGAACGTACCCAAGTCTGACCATCCCTGAGCGAGGTCCCCGCACATTCCCGCCACAAGCCACCACGATCTGGTGTGAGCCGCTCCAAAGGCTCGATTCCCCGCTCTCCCCCAGGACTGCTTCTCCTTGCACCTCTACCCCTAGTCTGTTCTCTCTCTACCCGACAGCCAGTGCGATCTTTTCAAAAGCTAACCAGTACGTGGCATTTTCCAGCTCAAAGCCATCTAAAGACTTCCCAACCTACTCACAATACACTCTCCAGTCTTCACTGTGACCCACAGTCTCTAGACCCGACTCCTACCTATCCCTTCTACCCCGTTTCTTACAATCCACCCCTTGTTTGCTGGGCTCCACACACACACCCTGGCTGTCTTTCTCTTCCTATAGCACACTAAGCGAGCTGCTGCTCAGGGCCTCTGTGCTTGGCATCTGTCTTGCCTACTCTTTTCCCTGCTCTTTGGAAGGCTTACTTGCTTCACGCAAGTCTCTGCTCAAAAAATCAACTCCCAGCAGATCTCTCAATCTAAAATAGCTGGGTTCTCTGCTCATCACGGTTTACCTCCTGCCTTACTTTTTCGTCTGAACATTTTATTTCCACCTGAAATAACATTACTTATTTATACAGTCACTTGTTTATGATCTAGTTCCTCTCCTAGAACGGAAGCTCCATGAAGGCAGGCACTTCACTTTGTATGTCTCTTATTCGGAGAACTTAGAATAACGTCTGTACTAAAATTAACAGAGGGGCACCTGCGAGGCTCAGTGGGTTGAGTGTCCTACTCCTGATTTCAGCTCAGGTCAAGATCTCACCGTTCATGGGATTGAGCCCTGCCTCAAGCTCCGTGCTCTCCGTGGGAGGCCTGCTTGGGATTGTCTTTCTCTCTCTGCCCCTCCCCAACTCGTGTGTGCGTTCCACTGTTGCTCTCTCTCTCAAAACAATATACATTAAAAGAAATAATAGAAAATGAAGAGATTTCTGTGTGCAGGCATGGTACCCAGACCAGAGTCATTTCACTTAATACTTAATACTCAAAATAACGAGGGACCCACAAAGGTACCTCCAATTTTGAGGTTGAGTGCAGGGAGGTCCTGTGCTACTCTCTTTCCCAGGAAAGCACATTCCAGTGTCTGGAGAGGGAGAGGCCCCTCCCTCCCAGAACACCCCCTCCCCCCAATCCTGGCCTCAGGAGTAGGTCTATGACTCAGGCTAAGGAATCCTTTCTCGGATTATTCCCCTTGGAACTGGAAACATGAGTCTTCCCCCCACCTCCGGGGTGGAGCTGGGCGCTGCCCAGAAGTTTTAGGCTCTGGAGGACCAGGCGCAGAGAAGAACAGAGACGAGAGGAAGACAGACAGAATCTTCACGGCGTTCGAGTCCCCGGCTCCCTCTCACCCCAAGGGACCCCTGACCCACCCAGTACAATTCGATAAGTCCGTGAATTTCCGTTTCTGCCCAAATCAATTGGGGTCAAGTTTCTGGTGCTTATGACCAAGTATTCAGACTAAACTGAAGACCATGCACACTCCCAGACACAGCACGCAGAGTGAGGAAAACAGAGCCTGGACGGACCAGGGTGGTTTGGCCAAATCCCCTCTCTTCCTGTGGCTGCAAAGTGTCTCCACGATCCCCAGGGTGACCCAGAGTGACCGAGGCTCCTACCTGGGAAACCGCACCCCGACGGCAAATACGGTGACACCTCTTTCCTTCAGCTGCTCGGCCGGCAGCGCCACGTGCCCTTGGGACCTTCCGTCAGTGACGATGATGAGGATCTGGGGCACGGAGGCGTTTCTGCCCCCAGGGAACCCTTTGCGCAGAAGGTATTTCAGAGCGAGGCCGGTCTCTGTGCGCCCGCCTCTGAGCGCACACAGAAGGAAAAGACAAAGCCGAGATCAGTCACCCGCAGACGTGATGTGGGAATAACAGCCTGAAACAAAGGGCTCCTCCACTGTTAGTGACACCCACGTCCTCCCAGCAGCGGCTCAGTGACCACTCCAGCATGGGACATGCACGTTCTCACCATCCGAACCACGACAAAGAGTAGACATTAACTCTTCCTGCAGACAGAAGATTCACCCTGCACATCTCTGTTGTGTTACCGATAATGTCATTCTTCGTGTAGGTTTTTGGACTCTCTTCCCACACCCCTCTGCCTCCAGTGACAGCTCAAGGGCGGATGACCTTCACTGTCTGTGTGTCTAACACCCACCGTCTCCCCCAACCTGTGTCATCGCCTTCTTATGGCTCAGTGGCCATAAGGGGCAGGCAAGCAGATAACTGAGCTTAGGAGAATCGTGTGACTCTGTAAGAGTGAAGGACAGGGCTTTGATCCGAGGGTCTGATGAGGGTCGTGTCTGTGATCAGGACTTCCTGGCTCACTTCCCCTCCAGGGTTGGGTGCTGGAAGGCTGACCTGTGCCCTGCTTCCAGATCCGGGGATGTTACAGGGGCCCCACCCCGTCATAAGCCTAGTTAAGGGACTGTCTGGGGAGCCTAGAATCCCAGCGCAGAATCTCTATTAGCTCTGACAACTGGCGGCTCATGCAAGCATCCTCAGGGGGGCAGCTGCCAGCCCTCGGAGTCAAACAGGCAGAAAATGATCCCCTATAAAGGGTTTTAAGCCAAACCTTCCAGTGAGTGGCAACACATCCACCATTAGCCGCAATGTTGAGGCTGATGAAATCACCACGGTTATTAACTGTACACACAGAGAAAACCCTGTTAGATCACCGCCCTGAAGGGCTAATCACAGACTGTAGATTTGGGGGTGCACATTTATTCTTAGATTACAGGGTCAATTAAGGCAACAATGCCCATCTCTCACAGGCCTTACAGTGACTCTCCTAACGTGCAAACATGCAACCGGCCGGAGGCTCGGGCACTGTGTGTGCGTGTGAATGCCTCCATATCCGCCTGTGCGAACGTGCATACGCTTCTCTAACTCAACCCTAAAACTGCTCACGTCTCATGCAAGCCTCACGTGGTCCTCCTGCCTGAGCATCGCTCCTCCAAGCAGCTACTCAGAGAGCCAGGCCCCTTTCCCTTTGTGCTCCCCTTCCTCTCCCTCCTCAAAGACCCCTCCATTCCCCAGAGAGATGAGGAAAGAGCAAGGAGCAGCGTGCTTGGAAGGATTTATGGACCCGGCCCAGAATATTCTTCGCTTTTACTGCTTTCTGTCCTGCATGAGCTCTTGAAGGGCAATTCTCTCTGTGGGGCTCCATTAAGTTAATGAATATCAACAAAAGTGGATAATTCCTAGAATTAAGACCCTTTTCTCCCCCATATCAGCATCTGCATCAATTAAAAAGCCACGGTTTTCAGCCCACTGATGTTTTTTGTGGACACTCCAAATGGAAGATAGTGAGAGGGAGACCAGGAAGCATAACATGATCCTATCCCTTAAGAACTGTCAGTCTAGCTGAAGAAATAGGGCCTATACGCAAATAACGATTACCAACGGAAGGATGACAGTCGCAAGACTTCTCAGGAGTGGGGTCATTGTGGGGAGAAGCTGTCAGGGATGGGCTCCAGCAGGGAAAGCAACTGATGGGGTCTTGGTGGCTCAGTGGATTAGGAAAGGAAGAGGCCATTCCAATCAGGGGAAGAAGGGTAAGCAAAGGCACTGGGGAACACCTCCAGCCATGGCCTGGGACTGGTGAGCACAGCTTGGGCAAGGGGCTTGTCCAAAGGGAAGAGATCAATGAACACCAAGAGCCCCCAGCTCTTCTCACACTGTGCTGGGTCACACATTAGATACTGAAGACAAGCAAGAGGATTTTGTTTTCTGAGACAACTACCACCTTTGCCAAAGCTCTCGTGTCTACAAAGACTCATCCCTGAGGCTCCTGGAAGTGCAAATGGTTTCCCAGTTCTATGGATTGTTGTTGTTGTTGTTTTTATTTCTGAGAGAGAGAGAGAGAAATCATGAACAGGGGAGGGTCAGAGAGAGAGGGAGACACAGAATCTGAAACAGTCTCCAGGCTCTGAGCTGTCAGCACAGAGCCGGACACGGGGCTTGAACCCACAAACCATGAGATCAAGACCTGGGCCAAAGTCGGAGGCTTAATCGACTGAGCCACCCAGGTGCCCCCTATGGTTTCCCAGTTCTAAAGGATAATATTAGTACTGAGTTTTTACTTCATGCCAAATACTCTCCCTACCTGTTACTAAATGTAATCCTTACAACTATGGTAAAAGGTGCTAATATTATTCTCATTTATTAGATGAGGAAACTCGGCCCAGAGAATAGTATTACTAACTGCTAATATCTTCAGAGCACTTAGTGTGTGCCAGGCACCACTGGGGTGTGTGTGTGTGTGTGTGTGTGTGTGTGTTTATGTATGTAAAGGTACTAAGCTCAAATAATTCTCACCACAGCTGAGATAGGGGAGTCCTGGGAAAGGCCTTATCTAAGGTCACACAGCTCAGGAATGGAGGAGGGAGGACCTGAACCCTGAACCCTCCGCTTCCAGAGCCCAAGTTCTTAGCCAAAATGTTACTACACAGCCATCCAAGTCCCTTGCCTCTCAACCAACTAGTGAGGGCTCAGAAATGGAGTTTATTATTTTATTGTATTTTTTAATTAAAAAAAATTTTTTTTTACTTATTTCTGAGCGAGAGAGAGAGAGGAAACGTGAGCAGGGGAGGGTCAGAGAGGGAGACACAGAATCAGAAGCAGGCTTCAGGCTCTGAGTTAGCTGTCAGCACAGCGCCTGACGTGGAGCTCGAACCCACGAACCACGAGATCATGACCTGAGCCAAAGTCAGATGCTTAACCGACTGAGCCACCCAGGCGCCCCCAGAACTGGAGTTTAAACCCAGTCAGGCAGATTCCAAAGCCAATGGTCTTCCTTCTCTGGGGGTTGGCAAATTACAGCCTATAATCTTTGTGTAGATAAAGTTATACGGGGAAACAGCCGTGCCCATTCATTTATGTACTAACTATGCAGAGACCCTATGGCCAGCAAAGCTTGAAATATTTACTCTACAGCTCTTCACTGAAAAAGTCTGCTGATCCCTGCGGTACACTGTTCTACCTAAATGGTCACCATATTCTCTGCTCACCAAAAGCCAAGGTGCCCCATTGACCATGGCCCTCCCTGGGCCTTCATGCCCCTGGCAGTATGCCCCATGGCTGTGGTTAGAAACCAAATGTCAAAGACATGGAGTCTGGGCTCCCAATTCTACTGGCCTGCGGGGTGTCTGCCCTTCCTATCCCTCAACACACAAACGCCTGTGCTGTCTGTCCCTCTCTACTTCTGCTCCCTAACCCACCTTTTGGGAACACTTTACCAGTCAGGCGAGATTCCTAAAAGCTTCTGAACTCTGGGAAACGAGGAAAAACCCTGCCACCTCCACGTTCCTTACTCTGTGGAGCATTTCTATCTGAGGGTCTGTCCTGAGCTCAGGGTGTGGCTCCAGACAAGGGAGGTCTGAGGCCATAGTCTCACCAAGATTTTTCTAATTTCTCTCAAACAGGACTAACCCAGCTTGAAAGTAAAGGTTCACAGACAGACTAGGGTCTTGGGGGAGCTTGCAAAGCATGGACTTTTTTTGGTGGGGGCGGGCCTGGCATCTAAACATTTGGCCATCAGTACAGTCAAGTGGTTGAGGAACATGGGCTCCAGCCAGAGTCGGTGGGGCTCAAATATTAGTTCTGAAATGTATTAGCCAAGTAAACTTGAAAAGGTCATGAGACTCACTTTCCTTCCTTGTTAAAGCAGGGAAAGTAACAGTATTATTAAATGTTACACCCAGTGCCCCCTAGGAGCTAGTGAGCACCCTATCAGGGGTAGTTACCATGACAAACTAACTAGCAGTCTATTCCAAGAAGTTTATCTTTTGAGTTAGTCTCAAGTTCCAATCAGCATAAATATCCCTTGGGAGGCGGATAATGGAGACTCTCAGATTCTAGCATCAGGGACTCCCAGTGGGTGGGTGTGTGACCAGGCTGAGAATCTACATTTGAGGCCAGCCTCCCCTGCCCCAGTGATTCTGAAGCAGGGAGTCCACGAAACAGATTCTGAAAAATAATTCATCAGAAAATTCACTGTAGGGGCACCTGGTGGCTCAGTAGGCTAAGCGCCCAAGTCTTGATTTTTGGCACAGGTCATGGTCTCACAGTTCAAGGGACCAAGCCCCACATCGGGCTCTGAGCTGACAATGTGGAGCCTGCTTAAGATTTGCTCTCCCTCTCTCTCTCTCTGCCCCTCCTCCACTTGCGCGCACATGCACTCTCTCTCAAATAAATATTAAAGAAAGAAAACTCACCGTAGGTAGGGGATGTTGATTACAGAGCTTTCTTTCTCTTTTTTAAATCAATAGACAAAAATCTTGGAATCAATGTAAATGTGTCCTTTTAGAGAAGTGATTTAATATACCATGATAGTTCAATTTATTGGGTTATTATATAGCCCTTAAAAAGGATCAACATGAGGGGCGCCTGGGTGGCTTAGTCAGTTAAGCGTCCGACTTTCACTTAGGCCATGGTTTGTGGGTTCGAGCCCCGCGTCGGGCTCTGTGCTGACTGCCAGCTCAGAGCCTGGAGCCTATTTCAGAGTCTGTGTCTCCCTCTCTCTCTCACCCTCCCCTGCTCACGCTGTCTCTCTCTCTCTCCTAGAAATAAATGTAAAAATACTAAAAAAAAAAAAAAAAGGATCGACATGAAAAATAATGCGGCTTTATAAAAAATGCACATGAAGGAAGTTAAAAAAGAGCAAAACACTTTGTAATTACAACTATTCTAAAAGCAATACTTAAATGTCAATGCAGTTTGAAAGAAGCCACAGACAGCTTTGTGCTAAGGTACAGTGCTGAGTGCTACTTCTGGAGAGCTATCTAACTACAGTAAAACTCTGATAAAGCTACAGACGGGGTCCACAGCAATCACAGAAAACTCAAGAGTCGCGTGACCGTGAGATTAATGAAATGACTGAGGGAGCCTGCATAGCCAGCTGGCCAGGAGCTCTGTGCACTTGGAACAGACTTTGCTGGCCATGCTTTATCTGATTTTATGTAATCAGGGGGTACAAAATTGGAAGGGCTTTGACTGCATTGTTTTTTAAACTTCTTAATGCAGAGTGGCAATAAGGGCAGTTCCTTGGCCACCTCACAACACTTTCAGGGGATCGATCGCCTTGGTCTGAAAAGGTGACTATTTGGGGCTCTGGGTAGAGCTGTCCCCACCAGTTCAGCATTTCAGATTTCAATGCAGAACAAGGGTAAAGAGCCGTGGAGAGGTTATCGCTCCCACTCGGCCAACATTCCTCTGCCCTGATTAATAACGTCTTAATGTTTAGTGTCCTCAGCGACCCTGCAACTGTGGCCAGAAAATTACTTACTGCCTCCTTGCCTTGTCTGCGGCCTCTTACAGTCGTGCTAGGTCATCTGAGTCCTAACCATGCACAGTCCCAGAAGAGCTGACCCTGTTCAGACACATAAAGAGGCTTCTCCCCCACCCGCAGTGTCCCCATCTGGCATATTCTTACGGAGTCTTTGGACTTCCTGCGTTGTGACTAATACTTCAAGCCCTTAGTGAGGGCTTCCAAAGAGCTGAGAAGAGGCTCAACAAACTGCTTAGGGGGTGGATGGGGAGGGTGGAAAGAGATAGAAAAGCACAGCCGGAGTGGGGGGGTGCAGGGGGGTGGAGACCTAATGGACGAGTAGAGGACTCTGTGGTCCTGGCCAAGTCCCCTGCTCCTTCTCAACCTCAGTGGTCTCCTCTGTAAAATGAGGGACTGGAATAGATACTAGCTGACCCCCAGAGGGCCTTTTTGAATCAATCTGCTGCAATTTGCTTGGTGTTTTCAGAAGACAGTGGGGCCAAATCATCGAGTCCAAGGTACCCAAACAACTGTCGACCTGCAGTCCTGAACTGAAACCCACAGGTCAGTTTTTCTTCTGCAAATGTTAGCATGCATCTGATGGGTACAAAGATGCTTTTGTAATAAAATGTTTTATTAATAATGATAGAATTCATATACCATAAAACTCACCCTTTTAAAATATTTTTTTAAGTTTGCTTATTTATTTTGAGACAGAGCAAGGGAGAGGCAGAGAGGGAGAGAGGGAGGGAGGGAGCGAGAATCCCAAGCAGGTTCTGCACAGTCAGCGTGAAGCCCAACGTGGGGCTCACACTCACTAACTGCAAGATCATGACCTGAGCGGAAATCAAGAGTCAGATGCTTACCCAATGGAGCCACCCAGGTGCCCCACAAATCACCCTTTATTTTTTTTAGTTAAAAAAATTTTTTTAATGTTTATTTTTGAGAGAAAGAGAGAGAGAAAAACAGAGATTGAGTGAGGGAGGGGCAGAGAGAAAAGGAAACAGAATCTAAAGCAGGCTCCAGGCTCTGAGCTGTCAGCACAGAGCTCAATACGGGGCTCGAAGCCACAAACCAAGGGATCATGACCTGAGCGGAAGTTGGATGCTTAACCGACTGAGCCGCTGAGGTGCCCCAAAAATCACCCCTGGTTTGCAATGTATTCACAGAATTGTGCAACCATCCCCACTAAGTCCTACATCCCAAAAGAAGCCCTACGCCCATTAGAGGTCACTCCCTATCCCCCTCCCCATAGCCCCTGGCAGGGACTAATCTGCTTTTGGTCTCCACAGATTTGCCTATTCCAGACATTGCGTATAAATGGGAGACTCATACAGTAAGTGGCCTTCTGTGTCTGGATTCCTTCACTGAGCACCATGTTTTCAAGGTTCATCCATGTCATAGTGTGAATCGCATCATCCTTCCTTTTCACAACTGAATAATATTCCAGTGTGGCTACACCACATTTGGTTTAGCTATTCATTCATTGGACTTTTGTGTTGTTTTCATTTTTTGGCTGCTATAAATAATGCTGCTACAAATGCTAGTATAGAAGTTTTTCTGGAAGCATACATTTTCAGTTCTTTCGGAGTCTCTGGGTCACATGGTATATCTATGTCTAACTGCCAAACTATTTCCAAAGCTGCTGCACCATTTTACATTCCTACCAGCAATGCATGAGAACTCCAATTTCTTCACATCCCTGCCAACACTTGCTACTGTGTGTCATTTATTTTAGCCTTCCTCGTGGGTGTGAAGTCATAGCTCATTACTGTTTTGATTTGTGTTTCCTTGGTGACTAAGGACACGGAGCATCTTTTCAAGTGTTTGTGTGCCATTCATAGATCTTCTCTGGAGAGATGTCTATTTACAAGGTTTCTTGTTAGGATGATGGAAATGTTCTAAAATTACAGTAATAGTTCTACAACTCTGGAAAATACACTCAAAATCACTGTATTGTACATGCTAAATGTGTGAACTTTATGACATTTAAATTACATGTCAATAAGGGTGTTTTTGTTTTGTTTTACAAACTTAGTGTGTAGAATAAGCACATGGCAGGGGCGTCTGGGTGGCTCAGTTGGTTAAGTATCCGACTCTTGATTTCAGCTCAGGTCATGTGTCTCACAGTCACGAGATAGGGCCCTGCATCAGGCTCCCGGCTGGGCACAGAGCCTGCTTAAGATTCTCTCTCCCTCTCTCTCTCTGCCCCTCCCCTGCTTGCTTGCACACTTGTTCCCTCAATAAAAGGGGAGGGGGGCTGGGACACCGGGGTGGCTCAGTCAGCTAAGCATCCAACTCTTGATTTCAGATCAGGTCATGAGCTCCCAGTTTGTGAGTTCAAACTCATCGGGTTCTGTGGTAACAGTGTGGAGCCTGCTTAGAATTCTCTCTCTCTCTCTCTCTCTCTGTCTCTCTCTCAATCTCTCTCTCTCTCCTCTTCCCCTGCTCATGCTCATGCTCACTCTCTCTCAACATAGATTTTAAAAAAAGAAAACAATAATCATCACAGGGCAGTGAGGCAGTGGGAGAGACCTTTCAAAAGTACAAATCCTTAGTAGCTACGTACCCTAAGCCCACAGACGGATTCAGTGGGTCTGGGAGGGAACCAAGGCACTGGCATCGCTGACACGCTCCTCAGAGGCAACTCCGACCCAGGCCTCCTGACCAAAGATCTCGCTTTGACACGTGGGCGTCTGGGCCCGAGGCACGGGAGCGAGAGGCTGCGACTATCCTCTCTAGGAAACCATTCTCGGAGGCCTCAAGGGTAGAGGGTGCGAGGGAACCAGGAAAGGCCGGTGCACACTAACGCCACCTTTACCAAACACTTCAAGGTGCTTGTCTTCCCTCTGTGCTTTCTTGTACTTGACCCGCCTCTTGCTCTGGTCAGGCTGCCCCCGGGCAGGGACAAACAGCCTGAGATGAAGTCACTGGGGCTGCCTGGGGGCTGTACGGCCCCCAGAGGCCCTGCTGCGCCTGTAGGGGACATGGGCGTCTGGAGAGCACTGGAGGCGCAGAGGCCTGTGACTGGGAAAGAGACTGCAGAGTCCAGGACCTTCCTTTGCGGCTGGAGTCGGTGGCCACGGACGGCTGGGACCGTGGACTCTGCCAGGACTTCGTGGACACGCGCTCAAGGGGCAGCAGACACCACAGAGGATCCAGAGAAAATCCAGAGAGCAGAGTGGCGAGTGGCAGGTAAGGTATCCTCCTGTGAGGGCTTGGGAACGTGTGTGTGCCTGTGCTCGCACGTGTGTAGCATGCACGCACATATACAGATGCATGTGTGTATATAATACACATGCATATAAAATACTGATACACAATATGTGTATTTACATTTACATATATGTGTATCTACATATGTGTATTTACACATACATATATGCATATACACACACGCATCAGCTGACATGTAACCTGAATAAAGCTAGGACCCTACTACGTACATTTATAGGGTGTACATGAGCACACAAAGAGCTATTCATCATTTTTAAGGCATTTTTCATAACAGAGGGACAAGTACTCTTTCCAGAAGATAAAAACGAGGCTCCAAGGAGTGTGGGGAGCTGTCCCAGCTGCAGGGGTCTCCAGGGCCAGAACTGGGAGACCCAGTGTTCTTCCCCCCACGTCACCTGACGCAGCTCACCCTCCGCCAGCCCCCCGTCCCAGGTAGCCAACAAGGCCACACAACAGCGGCAAAGAGATTTTCACTCGCACATAAGCTCCCACTTGAGACGCTGTTGTGTAACAAGGAGGAGCAGTCTCGAGTAAGGGCACTCTCGTCACCCACGGGACACGGCTGGGGTTCCGGAACCCAAACCGCAGCCCTCTCTCGGGCCGACCGCGCCCTTCAAGGGAGCGATCTTGAGAGCCGCTGGCTTCATCCCAGCCAGGGCGGCATTTGCTCATACATACTTGAAAACCATCCTCTTCACGTGCGCCTTCACATCCTGTTGGGACGAAAACGAATCCAAGGGGAATTCCAGACGAGGAACGGAACTGAACTGCAGGGCTCCCACTCTGACCTGCAGTAGGAGACAGAGGGTCCGGGGTGGGGGGGTGGGGGTCTGAGAGCGAGGTCAAGGCACAAACAGTCCTAAGGGAAATGAGAAAGGTTAATGACCCTGCCTCCTGCCCACTCAACAAATACCAGAGCCAGGGCTCTCTCCAGTGTCCCTAAAAGAAAGTTCCAAAGACCTGGAGGAGGACCTGGAGAAAACAAAGTGCCTACGCGCTGTACGGACAACCCCAATAGCAGCTTCTGGCAGCTCCCACGCTGGGCTGGGAGCGTCCCTAGCGCAGGGTCGCAGGCCACATAGCCAAAGGCCTCCCACACGCAGGTACTGTTTTAAACAGTCTTTTGCATTATTTCATTTAACCCACAGAGGCGCCATCAATACATCACTGCTGGGGAAACTGAAAACGTAGAGAGACACGGATCTGGCCTGGGGCTAGGGAACGAGAGAGCCGGGCCACAGGTCCTCGCGCCTACGACCCTCACTAAGCCTCAGTGACACCACAGACAGCAGGCACAGACCTCGAGGAAGATGCTGCCGACCCAAGCCGGGGAGCCGGGGACGCTCAGCACGGCCGCCTTCACGGCCGGCTCACCGCCAACCACGGCCACGATCGGGCGCGGGTCCTTCCGGGCCCGCTCCTGACAAGCTGGGGGAAGGCCACCTCTCCAGACCAGAGTCACACGGGGGGACAATCGGCATCTTAACCTGAGACGAAGTTCCTCCACAGCGGACGGACTCGGGGCTGCGGGGGATTCCAGATGCCGCCTCATCCTAACTCAGAGTCCATATGAGCAGACCCAACGCCTCGCAAAACTGGAGAAGGGAAACTGAATAAAGTCACCTTCTGGGCCCTTAGGACTCTAGCTTGTCTCGAGCAGAAAAGGCCATAAACACTTGGGTTTTCTTCCGAAAGCCCAAGCCCTGTACATAATCAGTGGCTCTCTAAGACTCCATGCTCCGTCACTATTAACTAACCCCAATTCCGGCCAAGATTGCCAATCGGCCAAGTGATTCACATTTAAGCAACGAGGCTGCCCTTTTTTTTTTAACCCACTCCTTGAGTTCCTGCACTGCTGATCCCTAAACAGACTTAGCGCTTTGGACACCATCCAAGGACTCGGTCCCACCAGCCCACTGGCACCTGATCCAGTGACCAGAGCCCAGTGAAATCTCCTTCAACAGGAAGCTCTGAGGATGAGCCCGTTGAGCAGCTTCAGTGGGAAGAAATTTAGGCTGGGTGGGCAAGTGTGGGAGAGGGACACTGTAAAACCGAGCAGTAGAGAAGCTTGCAGAGATTCTGAGGAACAAGCCTTTTGAAATCTCCCTTGAAGTCAGCATGTGATCGAGGCGGCCTCTCCAACTAGCAGGAAAACTGGCCTAGTAGGTGACAATTGAAGAGCCACCTACAAGCGACAACAGGGTCCATCACAAATGGGTTCAAGATTTACATGCAAAACAAATACAACCATGGAAGTTCTAGAAGAAAACTTGAAAGGATTTCTTCATAGCTTCAAAGTGGAAAACGACCTTACTTTGCTTTGAAACCCAAAAGCCATAAAGGAAAAGGGTGATAAATCTGGCTATGCAAAGAAAACTTCTGCAGGGTGAAACATACCATAATGCAATAAAAAATTGCAGACAAATGGAAAAGTTGTTTGCCACTCAAGTCAGAGGCACTCAAGTCAAGTATATTGGCTAGTTTTCCCAATATACAAAGAGTCTCTAGGAACTGAAACATAAAAGACCAACAATACAATAGAAATACTGGCAAAGGATATGAACAGGTATTGCACAGGAAACACAAAGGCTCTTTGAGAAAAGATGCTTCACTGTACCACACTGAAATGTAGCAGAAATCTAAATACAACATTTGCAAGGGAAACTAGCAAGTTCTCAAGCATTGCTGCAAGAACATAAGTGCTACAGCACCTATGGAGAGCAATTTCTCAATATTTAGTGAAAATACAGTGGCATAGGGCTCCTGGGAATGTACTCTACAGACATACTTCCGTATGTGTGAAATCAGGTATTTACAACCTCACGGTATATATATATATATATATTTTTTTTTTTTTTAACATTTATTTATTTTTGAAAGACAGAGATAAACAGAGCATGAGTTGGGAGGAGCAGAGAGAGAGGGAGACACAGAATCTGAAGCAGGCTCCAGGCTCTGAGCTGTCAGCACAGGGCCCGATGTGGGGCTCGAACCCACGAACCGTGAGATCATGACCTGAGCCGGAGTCGGACACTCAAATGACTGAGCCACCCAGGCGCCCCAGTATATTTGTAATAGCAGATGTCCATCAATAGGGGATTGGTTAATTAAAACTCGGTAAATCCTTACAATGGAACATTAATAAGCCATAAAATATAACATATACCCATTTTAATGGCTATATTACCTATATACCTAGATATGGAAAGATTTCTAAGACAATATGGAAACAAAAGGCAAGGGATAGAACAGTGTATACACATGCATGGCATACTTCATATTGCTTGTGTTTGCATGAAGTGATTCTGGAAGGGTGCTGGAGAACACAGGTAGGGTAATGGGGCAGATAGAAAATATGTGAGGAGGAGGGGCACCATGCACTGAATGCATTTTCATTGAGCCATATGAAAGGATCACTTAAAAAACAACAATTCGGGGCGCCCGGGTGGCTTAGTCGGTTAAGCGTCCGACTTTCGCTCAGGTCATGATCTCACGGTTCGTGGGTTCGAGCCCCGCGTCGGGCTCTGTGCTGACTGCCAGCTCAGAGCCTGGAGCCTGTTTCAGAGTCTGTGACTCCTCTCTCTCTGACCCTCCCCTGCTCATGCTGTCTCTCTCTCTCTCCTAGAAATAAATAAAGCATTAAAAAAAAAAAAAAAAACAATTCTGGGGCACCTGGGTGGCTCAGTCAGTTAAGTGTCCGACTTCGGCTCAGGTCATGATCTCACGGTTCATGGGTTCGAGCCCCGCATAGGACTCTGTGCTGACAGCTCAGAGCCTGGAGCCTGCTTCAGATTCTGGATCTCCCTCTCTCTCTGACCCTCCCCCGCTCATGCTGTCTCTCTCTTTCTCTCTCTCTCTCTCTCTGAAATAAATAAAACATTTAAAAAATTTAAAAAAAAGAAACAATTCCCTTGAGACCAACAGCTGAGTGTATTTACTTGAATTAAACAGGAAGGACAGAACTTCAAAACAAAACAAGATGGAAATGGCTTGAGTCAGTGGTTAAGGCCTTTGATTTAATTGGTGGTTTGGGAGCAAAGTAGCTGCCTTTTATCTTTGGTTTACTGTGTGCTCAGAAGCAGGCCTGCCCAGATCCCTCACCACACTGTAATCACCAGGCTGCCGTCACTGTATTAGCACCAGGAAGGGGGCTTCCCAGCTTCTAATTGTTGGGAGAAAGACTTCAAACACCTTCCCTCCACCTCAACCACACAGCATCCGTAAAAAGCAACTTAATTTATAGCACCTTAAAAACTGAAGTTGTAGCAGAGTAAAATACGGTGCAAATCAAATCCCTCGCACGTAGAGATACAAGAAGTCACAGAAATGCAGCAGCCACAGCATAAAACCTGAAGCACAGGTCAGACGGAACCATCTGAAACGGCCCTCCATGCAAATACCCGGCGATACCAACAGTCCAAGCGGTGTGAGGTTCTGCTGCCCCGTTGCTCACTGAACCAGACCCCCCAACTGCTCAGCTCAGCAAGTCCTGCTATGAGAAAGTTTTTCTCAGGACAAGTCCATATAAAGTCTCTGAACATCCAGATTCGGTGTGAGTGAAACAGAGGCACTCTGCACCCTCCTTCACCTGAAGAATCATGATCAGCTTCCCTCACTATCATGGAAGTTTCCAGGGCTCTCGCCGTTCCGGCGCCTTGCTGTGGGCCCTGTCTGGTTTGCCCATATCTAACCTAAAATTCTGCCTCCAGAACTTAATGCCGCATTTGAGACGTGGTCTGGCAACTCTGGGTTTTAATTCCCTGAACTCTGGGCACCTGTGGTTGACACAGCTGCACCAGCTGCACCGGCCACAGTCGTTTGTGGTACCCTCCTTGCTGACGCTGAATCCCATCAGCACCCACCCGTGACACATTACGCGCACACACACAATGCCACCATGCCAGCTGTCCATCTGCCCTGTGACAAGGTGTGAATTCTGAGTGTCACCTCAGCCTCACCCAGGGGCTACCAGCTGGGAGGGACAAATGACCTAATGGAGCAAGTCCTGAGCTCAGAGCCAAGAGCCCCATACTCCCACATTTATCTATCTCCTATGATTACTGTGTGACCCCGGGCAGTTACTTAAACTCTCTGAGCCTGTTTCTTCATCTGTTAAAAAAAAAAAAAAAAAAAAAAGATTCGCCAATCATGCCCACAGCTCTTCTCTCCCAACCCACCATCCTCTGGGGCCCCCAGGCCACCCACTGCAGAACACATTACATCAGTGCCAACATCCCCAGGCATTTGATTTTTATGGTTCTTTCTCCAGGAATAACTAATGAAACTTTGTCAGAATCACTTCCTTTTAAAATCAGGACCCTCCCGGGGCGCCTGGGTGGCTTAGTCGGTTAAGCTTCCGACTTTCGCTTAGGTCATGATCTCGCGGTTCGTGGGTTTGAGCCCCGCGTCGGGCTCTGTGCTGACTGCCCGCTCAGAGCCTGGAGCCTGTTTCGGTCTGGGACTCCCTCTCTCTCTGACCCTCCCCTGCTCATGCTGTCTCTCTCTCTCTACTAGAAATAAATACAACATTTTAAATAAATAAATAAATAAACAAATAAATAAATAAATAAAATCAGGACCCTCCCTCCTACACTGTTGGTGGGAATGTAAGCTGGTGCAGCCCCTCTGGAAAACAGTGTGGAGGTTCCTCAAAAAAATTAACAATAGAACTCCCCTATGACCCAGCAATAGCACTGCTAGGAATGTACCCAAGGGATACAGGAGTGCTGATGCATAGGGGCACATGTACCCCAATGTTCACAGCAACACTCTCCCCAATAGCTAAAACATGGAAAGAGCCTAAGTGTCCATCAACTCACAAATGGATCAAGAAGATGTGGTTTATCTATACCATGGAATACTACATGGCAATGAGAAACAATGAAATCTGGCCACGTGTAGCAACATGGATGGACCTTGAGGGTGTTATGCTGAGCGAAATAAGTCAGGCAGAGAAGGACAAATATCATATGTTTGCACGTATAGGAGGATTAGGAGGAACTTAATGGAGGACCAAAGGGGAGAAGAAAGGGGGCAATGGTGGGGGAAAGGGAGAGAGGCAAACCATGAGAGACTCTTGAATGCTGAGAACAAACTGAGGGCTGATTGGGGGGGGGGGAGGGATGGGCACGGAGGAGGGTACTTGGGATGAGCACTGGGTGTTATATCAAAACCAACTTGACAATAAGCTATAAGAGAAAAAAAAAAGAAAAGCAGGACCCTGTGTGGAGGAAGGTGGAGTTACAGCAGCCCGTGGCTCTGGCCCTTTGAGGACCTGGGATGGGCTGACTTGATGGCTGGAACTTCTGGGCTGCCCATGCCCGGATGGAATGGTGTCTGCAGGTGGCCCAGGACAAGGCGCTCCCTCTCTCAAAAGTACCTGCCATTCTGGAGAAAATCTGCTTTCATTAAAAGCCACTTCTGCTCTTAAATCCTAGAGGTTTTTCTAGGATTAAGCCAGGAATGTCATCTTGGAAAACCACTTCCTTCTCTCACCTGTTTGCAAGGAGTCTCTAATTCAAGTTAAGTATCACTTTTCAGACCAAAACGCCCTTCTTAAATTTCGACTTTTGAGTAGGTTCCCACGGTTCAAAATCCATCATGTATAAAAAAATCTGTATCATTGAGTCCCCCCGTGGATGCACCCCATCGGTTCAGTTCCCCCCCTCCCCGGCAAACCACTGCCCTTAGCCTCTTTACAAATCTCTCCAAGTACACACATAGACTCTATTTACCTTCCATTATTTTTAATAAAAAGTAACACGTTATACATACCATTCACACCTTACTTTCACTCTCATCCTGTTTGGTACCCTTCCATCTAAGAGAGCTTCCCCATTCCCTTTCTGCTGCTGTTCAGTGTGTCTGGGAATGCGGCATATTGGGTTTACCTGTTCCCTACGAATGGGTGTTTGGATTACCCAAAATCTTTTTTTTTTTAATGTTTTATTTATTTCTAGGGAGAGAGAGAGAGACAGCGTGAGCAGGGGAGGGTCAGAGAGAGAGGGAGTCACAGACTGAAACAGGCTCCAGGCTCTGAGCTGGCAGTCAGCACAGAGCCCGACGCGGGGCTCGAACCCACGAACCGCGAGATCATGACCTAAGCGAAAGTCGGACGCTTAACCGACTAAGCCACCCAGGCACCCCTGGATTACCCAAAATCTTTTACGAACGTAAACAACACTGCAAGGAATAACTGTGTGTGCGCGATACTCTGCATTTGTGGGGGTATCTGTAGAATAAATTTCACGGGGCGGAATCCCTAGGACCAAGGGTCCGAGCCTTTGTCATTCTGACAGAGGCCGTCAGATTCCCTTCCTAGGGGCTGCACCAGGTTACACTCCCACCATCAGTGCGCACCCGTTCCTACAGATCTGCCAGTGGGGCAGGTCACCAAACCGGATTTTTGCAAAGCCAATAAATGAAAATGGAATTTCAGTGGGAGATGTGCTGTTACAGTGAGTGAGGCTGGGCGTCTTTTCCTATGTCTGAGGGCTGTTAGCGTTTCTGTTTCTGGGAGCTGTGTTTGCTGCCCATTTTCCTGTTGGGTTGTCCCAAGATGGCCCTCCTCGCACCAAGAGCTACGGCTAGTGCACTCTGGTGCTATTTCAGAGCTGCTCTCTGGAGCCAGAAGAACAAGAAATGAAGACACTGGCTGGATTCACTCAGGCTGGAGTAGTTTCTCTCATGGGAACAGAGAGGGTGGGGGCTGCACTTCCTATTGGGACTCCCGTCCTCTGAGGTATAGCTCCCGGCTGCCAGCACGCGCAGCCTCTCCCACTGTTCCACAGACACGTCTCTTGCTAGTGGGAAACCAATAAGGCGGATCGGCAGGTGACCCACAGGTGGCCAGATAGTCTCTCCCATCTGACTACCGGGATTGGTCAAGGGACTGTCATGTGATCCATGCCTGCCCAATGGGAGCCGTCCCTGGGGCTTCCGCCAGGTGTCCAGGGAAAGAAAACCACCTTCTTGTTACCAGGGTCGCTAGCTTGAAGGACATTTCAGGGCAAATCTGCCATGTAAGGAAAGCTTGCTTGGGATGGAAGCCAACCAAGGGACACAAAACTGAGGAGAAAATGAGATGGAATGAGCCCTTGGATCCTACCATGCCTAGCACCAGGATCCACCCCCACCCCTCACCCCTCACCCCTCCCTCCATCTTCCTGTTCCACAAGCAGGTACATGTGACCTTCTGCTTAGAACTGGATCTCCATCACTTGCAACCAAAGATGCCCGATTACGAAGATGACAAGACTTGCACTCACCCTCTCAGGGCTGATGTCCAGAGCATCACAGACCTTGACAGCAAAGCGTTTGGACCTTTCAAAGCTCCCCTTCCCGACGCTGTAGGAGCCATCTATCATAAACAGGACGTCCACGGCAGCTGAGCACCGTATCACTAGGGGGAGAGGGAGACATAATGCGTGACAACTGGCTTCCCTGGCATCTGGTCTCGAGAGGGTCTCCCTCCTGAACCAGAGCAGAGGCAGAAAACAACCTGGGGCTGGACGGGGATGCTGCTCTTCTTAGCACGTGGGCAAATTAACACAGTAGAAGGTCCTTTCTTCCTGCAGCAGGAAGTCTGCTCCCCCGACCAGGCCTCCCCCACCCGCACGAAGCCCACAGTCTTCGTAATGCGGGAAATGTCTAGTTCAACACCACCGACTGAGCCATAGGAGAGGAGGGGCTGCTGGGCCAGTGAGGGATTCTAAAGAGCCTTGGTCCCAGCCCTCGGGGGCCACAGTCTAGTTCAGGATTCAGCCAGACACCCTGGCACGTGAGGCCACATTATCCCAGAGTTCAAGCGAGAACTGTGCTGTGTCTTTCCCGTACGCCCTTCACTGCCTCCAACGCTCTACACGTGCTATTTATTTCATTCTTTTTTTTTTAGTGTTTTTGTTTTGTTTTTTTTTTCTAGGAGAGAGAGAGAGACAGCGTGAGCAGGGGAGGGTCAGAGAGGAGTCACAGACTGAAACAGGCTCCAGGCTCTGAGCTGGCAGTCAGCACAGAGCCCGACGCGGGGCTCGAACCCACGAACTGCGAGATCATGACCTAAGCGAAAGTCGGACGCTTAACCGACTAAGCCACCCAGGCGCCCCTAATTTATTTCATTCTTATGCCCACCCTAAGATAGATTGCTATTTTTTTTTATTTAACAGTTTCACTGAGGAGTTACTACTCACAAACCGGATGATTCATCCACTGAAAGGTGATAACTCAATGGCTTTTCGTATATTCACAGATACATTCCATCGCTGCCGCAGTCAAATTCAGAACATTTTCCACCACCTCACAAAAGAAACCCTATGCCCTTTAGCTCTCAGCTCCCCAGCGCCCCGCCTCACCCCTAAACAGATGTACGGGTTTTATTCCCAGCGGAGTGATGAGGAAAGAAAGGCCCAGGACAATTCAGGAACTTCCCTAAGGCTAAAGTGCCAGTAAGTGACGGGGCTGGGGAGCCGCAGAGTCCCTGTCCCACCACCTCAGCGTGGGGCTGCAGGGGAGTGGGGGGCAGAGAAGCACCAAAGACAAGGCGCCACCCAGAAGGCAGCAACCGAGGGGGCTTTCACCAGAGAGGGAGGGAAGGGACCTTCGGGGCCTCTGGGAATGGGCAGGTGTGGTTTGAGCACGGGGAGCGGATGCCGGAAAGGGTGGAAGAGGAGGGAACATGGCGGGAGATGAGGCTGGCTGGGGAGATGGTGGTCACACAGAACTTCCAGACAAGACCAAGAAATTCAGCAACAAGGATTTACCAAGGGCTTCCACCCACGTGGGAGAGCTGGTCAGGCCCGTTTGGGGGAAAGGACTCTGGTCACTAGGTGAAAGGAAGATGGGAATGGGACAGGAATGTTCTGGAGTAACACAGTTGCCCTTGCGTCCATCATGCAGACGCCAAAATGGGGGTCTGGAGGGTTGAATCACACACGGGCTTACTTTTGCTGGCAGCTGAAATCTTCCCAATGGTCTCCCTGCTTACGTGGACTTCCTGAAGAGGATGAGATGGGTGTGCTAGGGAAGAAAATACCAGAAGCAGTCACTGCAGAGAGAAGTCTCAGAGTCCACATTATGTGACCACAACTAAGAGGTAGTAAGAGAGAAAACTGGAATGTGGAGGAAGTCAATGATGTTGTATCTCAAAAATTACCACATGAAAAGCATAAAGAAACTCTTCCAATTACTCCAATCAGGTACCTCTGTATTTAGATTTGCGTATTCTGAAGAGAAAAATTAAAAATATACATAGAGGGGAACACAGAGAGCCTGTGAATCTGATGAGTTTCGCCCCTAGATCAGGCATAATAACTGGGTGCCCCTCTGGGGCGCAGCACCTTGCCCTAAAAGTTAACCCTGGATGAAAACATACAATTCATAAAAGAAATACAATTCACAGACAAGCACAAGGGAAAAAGTTTAAACAGGTGACATGTTTTTTGTTTTTTTTTTAAATTTTTTTTTTTACTTTTTATTTATTTATTTATTTATTTCTAGGAGAGAGAGAGACAGCATGAGCAGGGGAGGGTCAGAGAGAGAGGGAGACACAGACTCTGAAACAGGCTCCAGGCTCCGAGCTGGCAGTCAGCACAGAGCCCGACGCAGGGCTCGAACCCACGAACCGTGAGATCGTGACCTAAGCGAAAGTCGGATGCTTAACTGACTAAGCCACCCAGGCACCCCTTTAAAAAGATTTTTAAAACTTCACAAAGAAGTGAACTCATCTCAGTGTTGCACAGGTTACACAGGTACCACTACACAGTAGCGGTACCCAGGGCTACAGGTTTTTTAAGGGGGACAGAACCTAATCTGGGAGCCCCAGAGGAGTTGTGCCAGGGGCTGAAAGGTAAGGAAGAGTTTGCCAGGGTGGCAGTGCAGGGGGAGAGGGGAGGGGCCACCATCACAGAGAATGCCCAGGCAGGGAGGGAGCGGGGTTCTGGGAAGGACCGGAAGGGATGTGGGCTGCGGCGAGGAGGGAGAGGGGACTGGAGGGGACTGGAGGTGGCACGGGGTCAGATCAAGCAGGGTCTCTTAAGAGCAATGGGGTATCATTTAAAATTTTGAGGCAGACTGGGGCACCTCGGTGGCTCAGTCACTTGAGCATGTGACTTCGGCTCAGGTCATGATCTCGCTGTTCATGAGTTTAAACCTCACGTCAAGCTCTGTGCTGACAGCTCAGAGCCTGGAGCCTGCTTCGGATTCTCTGCCTCCCTCAGTTTCTGCCTCTCCCCTGCTCACACTCTGTCTCTCTGTCTCTCTCTCAAAACTAAATAAACATTTTTTAAAAAGTGTTTGTTTTTGGTTTTTATTTTAGGCAGAGAGAAGGCGGAGTGGGGTGGGGAGGGGCCCAGGCAGTCAGATTTGCATTTTGAAACGACTGCTCTGTGGCCAAGGGGCTGCAACAGAACCAGGAGCACCCAGGGTGACCACCCAGAGGCTGGGCTGCTTTGGTTGGAAGAGTGGTCCAAGCACCAGATGACAGAGCTTCTGCAAGGCAGGGGGCCACGGAGTGGAGAGACCCCGATGCCTTCGAGAGACCTCCAAAAGTTAAAACTGACAGGATGTGAAGCAAATCACACCCCTCAACACCTCACTCCTGCCCGACAAGGCTTACCTCCAGAAAGCAGGAGCATGACGATGACCTCCAGCAACAGGACGGAAGGCATGTTGATGTGACTATGGGCAGGATAAGAAGAAAGTATCAGCAATTACCTCTGTGCATCCCCAAGTCATCAGCAAGACAACTACTCAGTCTCTTCCGGGGTACAAATATGACGTTGGAGTCTCCTCCTTCCCACAGTAACTGTATAATCCAGGAAAAGATCCAAACTCCCTCAAAGTCCTGGGAGACCACGCCAATGCTTTCAAAGGCTGACATCTTCCCCAGACACCCGCCACCCAACCCCCCAGCTCCTTCACAGACTCCCGCAAGGGGTACTATTGTCCCGGGTCCTAGCTTGGCGTGGCCCCTGACCAGCCACGTGACCTCGAGTAAAGCCCCTCCGTCTCATTGCCTCCATCTCTTAGGACGAGTTAGAATCAAGAAGACTGAAGGTATGACTGCCAGTGTCCTAATTTTCTGAAACCTTCTAGCAAGATCACAACATCTACACCCTCTAAATTACTTATTAAAAAGTAACATGGCTAAGGAAGTCACAAAAAGGTTTTTAAAAAATTGCCTAGTAATGCTGATAGTATAGGTAACATTCAGTTCCATGGGGCTTGATAATGATTTTTAAGGGAGGTAAGGGTCGGAAGTGAGAGCTTTTAATAAGAACTACAGACTATAACTTAGATGCTATAAAAGCACATACATGAGGTATACTTCTAATTTTAGCTGTGAGGCCCAAGAAATGATCAATATCCTTTTCAACCACAAAGATAGGATATAAAATCTAAACAGTCTTACACTTTAGCACGTGGACATGTAGTATAAGAACTGAAAGGGATGAGGGGCGCCTGGGTGGCTCAGTCGGTTAAGTGCCTGACTTCGGCTCAGGTCATGATCTTCTGGTTTGTGAGTTTGAACCCTGCATCAGGCTCTGTGCTGACAGCTCAGAGGTTGGAGCCTGCTTCGGATTCTGTGTCTCCCTCACTCTCCGCCCCTCCCCCAGTTAAACCCTCTCAAAAATAAACATTAAAAAAAACAATACATCTCCCAGTCGCAGCAACAAAACAGAACTTGACATTCAGAGGAGTCTGAGCAGGTTGAGAGCAAGGGCTGCCTTGAAAACTGAATTATCCAAGAAATAGATTTTTTTTTTTTTTTGCCAGAAAGTTTAAAATGACCCAACTCAGGTTCCTATAGGTGCCACTGCCAGCCCTTACTTGGAACCGTAGCAAACCTGAATCAACCGTGGGGACTGCGTCAGGGGCAGCACCTACCGCTCAGGTCTGTGTTCCTACTCTTGGGGAGCAGACTCCGGGCAATGAGAGGGACACAATGTGTGAAAGGGGCAACTCACCGTGAATGAGCCGGACACACCTGAGAGATGAAGGAAGGGGTCACAGAGGCTCCGAAGCGGGGAGGGGGGTCCCGGACAGTCCCACAGCTCAGGTCTCAGCCCCTAATCTAGGGTGCTTGCTTCTAACCATACTGCTTCTGGAGCGGAGGTGAGCTCAGGGCCTTTGAGCCACGGCTCAGGACTCCATCCAAGCTGAGACGGCAGAGCAGCAGAGGACAAGGGAAGGTAGGGAGCATGCCAGCCCCCGGGTGGCACACAGCCCGCGCCCGGAGTCTGAGAACCCGACTTCTCATCCGATGCCGTGGTCCCTCATCTACAAATCAAGGAGTCTGGACCAGATGCCGCTAAGGTGCCTTCTGGTTTTAAATCTCTCCCCTTACTCCACTGAACATTCAGCTCCTTGGAGTTCACACCCGTCTGAAACAAAGTGAATCAAATGTCCCAACCAGCCGACGGTCTTTGCACGTCAAATGACTGTGAGGCTCCCATCTGCACCTGATCTGAGTGGCCAGTGGAGAGTGAATCTTACAAGAGCGACAGAGTCAGAAGCTTCCCAGACTCACGGAGGAGGGGAAGACGGACAGAGAGGATGCAGGCCAGTGCAGCCCACACGATCCCCGCTGGCTTCCAGCCTGGCACATGCTTTCCTTCCTTACCTCTCACTCCACACAACACGTGAAGGGCAAGTCCCCGCCTGCCACCTGGGAGCCAGGCCGGGGCGGGGCAGAGGGACGGGGGCGGGGCAGTGCTGGCTCTGCCTTAGTTGGGCTCACGCTGATTTTCCCAGGTCACAGCCTCTGACCCTGGGCACATGCAGGGCCCAACGGTTTGATGTTCCCATCAAACCAGGATTCCAGCAGCCTCCCCAGGCTGCCGTGGGGACGAGAAAAGGTTCCCGCCGCCTAGGAAGGCACTCGGGAAACACGGGGCCCCTCCCTCTGCCAGGAGACAAACCCAAGCCACTTCATCCCGCTCTCTTCCGTGCCCCCGCATGCCCAGGCCAATGCTTTTTGGAATCTCCTGAGTTTCCGCTCATTAGGACAAAATGTACGTTGGCAATCTGCAAATCCATGCGAGAAGTCAGATGCCTCCCGACAGGTGTCTGGACCACCCGGGTGCTGGCTCTGGGACCTCGGTGGCACCCCCCTCCCCTGCGCCCGCAGCACAGCCCACACTCAGACTGTCTGCTGGGGTGTTTTCTCACCTGCCCCATCTCTGCGGCAGCCCCAGCCACCTGCGCTGGTCTGGCCCACAGGAGGGGAGATGCGTGCCTGCTGGGAAAACTGAGCACCATAATGCCTACTTCCAGACGAATCTCTGCGCTCACTACACTCACTGCATTCCTTCTTATGCCAAGATAAACGAAATGAATGCGGCGCCGGTGCGGTATTAACAGCGCTCTGCTGTCTCTTCCCACCTGTTAAACATTCGGTTTACCACGCCTCCCCTCCCCCCATCACAACTTGCTTGTGGTACTAATTCGAATTCTAAATATAGCCCAACATCAAAAAAAATTTTTTTTAATTCTTTTTTAATGGTTTATTTATTTCTGAGAGAGAGAGAAACAGTGTGGGCAGGGGAGGGTCATAGCGAGAAGGAGACATAAAATCTGAAGCAAGCTCCAGACTCTGAGCTGAGCTGTCAGCACAGAGCCCGAGGTAGGGCTCGAACCCACAAACCTTGAGATCATGACCTGAGCCGAAGTCGGACGCTTAACCGACTGAGCCACCCAGGTGCCCCTCAAAAAATTTTTTTAAAAAGATGCATCGCATAGTAAAAATCCAGCAGCTACTACCATCCAGTGAGCATTTACTATGTGCCTGGCCCCGGGGGCCAGCCTGCTGTATCTTCTCTCTTCTCATTCTCACAGCCAGCCACCGAGTGTTATCTCCATTCCACAGATGACAATACTGAGGCACAGAGAAATTGTTTTGCCCCAGTGTACACAGCTAGTAAGTGGATCAGACTCCCTTCTGGCCTGCCAGTGATCTATTCAACCCATCCCCTTCCTGATCCTGGGAAACTAAGGTAGGGGAACGGAGGTGTAATTAAAAATCTGCTGCCTGAATCCTGCCCTTTGGCAGTTTTCCACAAGCTAATACCTGCCAGTAACTCTCATCCTCGGCAGTATCTATCTATCACGAGAAGATTTCCAGAACTCTCTGCATTCTTGTGCAAAGTAGTCAGGAGTGGTCTGCATCTCAGGGGCAGAGACAGATCATTCGTTTGCAGGTGCGCCTTGTCAAGCCTTTTCCATTACAAAACGCCTCACTCATCATTTGTTCTTTTCTGATCCATTGCCTATGCTAATCCCACAGTATTCCTGGCTCCTGGGACTCTCTTAGACTCTTCACCACCGCCACCACCCCCCATCTGCTCATGTGACTGCTGTGTTCAAATCCCGCTTCCACAAGGCCCAGCACCACTGAAGACAGCGGGTAAGGGAAGTTTGCTGCAGGGCTCCGCAAAACTCTGCACCAACCAGGGATTGCACTTCCCAAGACACCAGAAGAAGGAAATGAGGGGCCAGGCCAGCAATGGCTGCAGGCAGTTTTGCAGCACAATGCCTACCTTCTCCTTTAGGGCCGGAAATGAAAAGAGTTCAGGGGTGAAAAAGGAAATGACTTCTACCTCCTTACAAAATGCAATTCCAACCCCAAACATCAGATTAGCCCTTGGCAGCCTCCGCTCAGTCAGCGGGATGGAAATCTGAGCCCTTTACAAGAACACGCAACACCTGAACAGGAAGACTTTAAAACTGGAGGTAAAAGCATGGAGCCAGAAAGCCCTTGCTGTCTTTCACTGCGACAGTCACCTTCCCTTGTCCTTTTGCTAAAACACTTGGTCAAGCTCAGGAGGTCCAGGGAAGTGGGCCACATGCTTCTAGTTTGATAGAGCAGAGAAAGCATGGGGGGGGTGGGGGGGGTGGAATCATGCTTCCTCCGAAAGAATCGCAAATCGTTAGAACCCAACACTCTGAGAACCCAAAGTCAGCACCAAGGGATGAACAATGCACTGTGACAGATTTCCTGCTCAGATGGGCCTGGATCTCAAGGCTCCCACTCGCGCCGCAACTGTGAAGAGACACTTTTAGCCGAGAGAGATGTTGGTGTTTTGGTGGTTATTTGAAAATCCTTCATTTAATTTGTACAGGACCCAAGTTCATTGGGCTCTGGGAAGCAGAAATATAAGAGAAGGCACACATGACCAGAAATCCAGAGACAGAATTCCAGACTGGTTCTGCTTCTAACGTTTGACTCTGAAAACGGTAATGTTCCCTGTCTCAGGATCATTCATCTGTCAAACTGGGGTGTATCTTAGTTTCAGGAACTCGGGCAGCATTATAAAGATCTAGTGAAATCGTGTGTGAATGTCCCTACTGGTAAAACACTTTCTAACTGTACAATTTTAAAGATTTATTACATTTATAGGTTAATTTCATATAACATCCATAATCCCATAGGGTAAACATAATCCTTTCCATTTTTCTACATTGTCTTCATGAGAACGGTCTTGTAGAAGCTGGGACCCAAAGTCAAAGAGCTGGTGAAGCACAAGTATGGAGTCAAATCCAGGTCCTGATGTGCACAGCTTGGGCGTGACAAAACGCGTGCAGTACACAGAAAGAGAACACAATCAGATGTCAGGAAGCCTGAGCCTCTCAGCAAATTCCTTCACTCCAGTCTTTCAGTTTCCTTCCCTCAAAAACGGAGGTGCCATCACCCATCCTGTTTACCTAAAAAGGTTGATGCCAGGATGACATGAGATCACAATGCCTTCCTGGGTAAAGGCAATGGTTCCTAAAGGGAGAGCAGGGAAACCCAGGTGAAGAGAAGGGGCCTGGGACAATAATCATACTGAGGGCAGGCCGGCAGGTAATTCCGTGGGTGGGAGAGGAAGCCATCTGGAGCTGTTTACAAGACGAAAGGGTAAACTCCAAGGAAGGGACTTCAAGTGCATTCCGCTCGCCCCGGGAGCTGGCCTGGGGTGATGGTGAAGCATTAGCCTTGTGGATGATGGCAGGGTTTTGTTTCATTTGCAAAAAAAAAAAAAAAAAAAATACCCTTGTAGGATAAGTTTAAAAGTTGATAATTCTGTTACATCCCTCCCGATGAAAACTTTTTAAAAACTGATCCGTGAAAGGCAAAATTACAGAAATCTGTACAAAAAAGTACAGAAATCCACTGTTCTAAAACACCTCACAAGGATGCTGACCCTTCCAGTGATATATGAAATTTCATTCATTCAAGCATCTGCCCCGTGCCCAGCATCCTGTCAGGTGTTGGGGATACAATGAAAACAGTCTGTAAGGGACACACAAGATGAGACATCTGTAACAAAAGGCATTTGTAATTTCCCCAGTTTATCCCTGATGTCAGCACCTGCCAATTAATGACTGTACCATTTATGCAGCTCATTAAAAGCCTAGCAGTCTGGGTTCCGGGGGGCTCTCCCATTCGCTCTTGGGTCTTCTTTCACCCTCTCAAGGTCTCAGTTTTCTTACCTGTAAAAACTTGGACATCTGTGACTCCTTTCAGGGAACCAGAGCCAACTGAGGGAAGGAAACAGCTATTCCAAGCTCAGGAGAATAGACCAAAAACTAGATTTAAAGGCCAAAAGGTCACTGATGGTTTTCAGTTGATCAGATGGGTGTGATCAAGGAAAGAACCCCCCTTTCTTCCCCAGGATTTGTCGGGGGACCTAGTCTGGAAAATTCTTACACCATTGAGAGACAGTTATGGGTTGAATTTCTAAAAAAGAAGTTGGGGTGCCTGGGTGGCTCAGTCAATTAAGCCTCTGACTTCGGCTCAGGTCATGATCTCATGGTTCATGGGTTCGAGCCCCGCGTCGGTCTCTGTGCTGACAGCTCAGAGCCTGGAGCCTGTTTCAGATTCTGTATCTCCTTCTCTCTCTGACCCTCCCCTGCTCATGCTCACTCGCTCGCTCGCTCTCTCTCTCTTAGAAATAAAACATTTTTAATAATTTTTTTTAAAAATAAAAAAGAAGAGAAAGGGCGGTATCCTCGGTGACAGTCAGCCGCATCTACAAATTAACTACCCCCCACCTTTGCCAACTGCAGTGGTACCTCTGTTGACTTTTCTGAAGAAAAAGAAGGGAGTCTTTTCTGACCCTGAATAGCCAAAGTAATATTGAAGAAGAAAACCAAAACGGGAGGCATCACCATCCCAGACGTTAGCCTCTGCTACAAAGCTGTCATCATCAAGACAGTATGGTATTGGCACAAAAACAGACACATAGACCAATGGAACATAATTGAGAACTCAGAAGTGGACCCAAAAGTATACAGCCAACTGATCTTTGACAAAGCAATAAAGAGTATCCAATGGAAAAAAGACAGCCTCTTTCACAGATGGTGCTGGGAGAACTGGACAGCAACATGCAGAAGAATGAAACTAGATCATTTTCTCACACCATGCACAAAAACAAACTCAAAATGGATAAAGGACCTGAACGTGAGACAGGAAACCATCAAAACCCTAGAGGAGAAAGCCGAAACAACCTCCTTCACCTCAACCGCAGCAATTTCTTACTTGACACATCCCCAAAAGTAAGGGAATCAAGAGCAAAAATGAACTATTGGGACCGCATCAAGATTAAAAGCTTCTGCACAGCAAAGGAAACAGTCCATAAAATTAATAGGCAACTGACAGAATGGGAAAAGATACTTGCAAATGACATGTCAGATAACGGGCTAGTATCCGAAATCTATAAGGAACTCACCATACTCCACACCCGAAAAACAAACAATCCAGTGAAGAAATGGGCAGAAGACATGAACAGACACTTCTCCAAAGAGGACATCCAGATGGCCAACAGGCACATGAAACGATGCTCAGTGTCCCTCCTCATCAGGGAAATACAAATCAAAACCACACTGAGATACCATCTCACGCTGGTCAGAGTGGGTAAAATGAGCAAATCAGAGGACTCTAGATGCTGGCGAGGATGTGGAGAAATGGGCACCCTCCTACACTGTTGGTGGGAATGTAAACTGGTGCAGCCCCTCTGGAAAACAGTGTGGAGGTTCCTCAAAAAATTAACACTAGAACTCCCCTATGACCCAGCAATAGCACTGCTAGGAATTTACCCAAGGGATACAGAGTGCTGATGCATAGGAGCACATGTACCCCAATGTTCATAGCAGCACTCTCCACAATAGCTAAAACATGGAAAGAGCCTAAGTGTCCATCAACGGACGAATGGATCAAGAAGGTGTGGTTTATCTATACCATGGAATACTACATGGCAATGAGAAAGAATGAAATCTGGCCATGTGTAGCAACATGGATGGACCTTGAGGGTATTATGCTGAGCGAAATAAGTCAGGCAAAGAAGGACAGAACCGTATGTTTGAACGTATAGGAGGATTAGGAGGAACTTATCGGAGGACGGTGGGGGAGAAGAAGGGGGGAAATGGGGGGAGAGGGAGGGAGGCAAGCCATGAGAAACTCTTGAATGCTGAGAACAAACTGAGGACTGATGGCTGTGGGGGGGAGGGGAAGGAGGGTGATGGGCATGGAGGAGGGCATTCGTGGGGATGAGCACTGGGTATTACATGGAAACCAACTTGACAATAAACTATTTAAAAAAAAATAAATTTAGACTAGAAGGCAGAGCTTGGAAAAGAGCATGATACACTGAGCAGACCTTGAATAAGCAAAGAACTTGGCACTCTCAAGGAACTGACAGAGGCTAATGTGGCTGGGTCACAGTGAGCCAAGCAGAGAGATATAGGATGAGATTGGGATGGTAGGAAGGAGATAAATTACCCAGCGCTTTAAAGGCAATATCAAAGGTAGCAGACTTTTTTTTTTTTACAGAGAACTAACTGATGGTTGCCGGTGGGGGTGGGGGGTGGGAGGTTGGGCGAAATGGGTGATGGGGAAGGGAGGGACAGGCTTCCAGTTATGGAATGAGTAAGTCACAGGAATAAAAGGCACACCACAAGGAATACAGTGATATTGTAATAGTGATGTAGCTGGACAGATGGTAGCTATACTTGTGGTGAACATAGCATAATGTATAAATTTGCCAAATCACTATGTTGTACACCTGAAACTAATGTAACACTGTGTATCAACTATATTAAAAATATATTTATGGTGATGAGCACTGAGAAAAAAAAGTCTTTTCCTACTCTTTTCTCAACAAATGCCCATTTCTTAATATAAGGTCGCAATGGAAGTCAAACAGACCTTGAATTTTTACACCTGAAATTATAAAACATTTAAAGGTTCTGGGGGTTTTGTTTGTTTAAAAAACCTCATAATCTACAAACTGTGCAGGTTCTGATTATTCAGGTCCAAGACACCAGACACACAGCAGGTGCCCCCACTGAATGGCCCCTCTTGGCTGGAGAGCCACAGATTCCAGAGGGGGCGGGAAGGTGCCCTCCTCCCTTACTTTCTGTCCGGGTGCCCACCAGGTTCTTCAACTGATGTCACCTGGCAAGTTTCAAAGGTGTAATTCTGAGACCCTTCCACTTACTCTCCCAGCAGGTGGCCAAGGACGCAGCCCCCAGGAAGGAGGAATGCAGGAAGGGGGAGGGGTCCACAGTATGAGAAATCACCACGAGGACTAATCCCCATGGCCCAAGGGCAGAGTCTTCGCTGGGGACACTCCGCTGCTCGGAAAGTTTCACTGGAGTCCCCTTAACACAGCATAGGCCGTGAAAAAGAGGGGCGCGGGGGCGGAGGGGGCTTGGGCATGTCCTCTGAACATTTATTTAAAAGGCGACTCCCCTTCCGCAGCCTCCAAATCAAGAGGCTGTGACGGTGCCAACCAAGCAGGCCGAGTTTAATACATGGTTCCCTCCTCCACCCACTGCCACCTAGGCCCTGTCCCCTTACCTGTGGTCCGCCCCCGTGGCTCTGCGACCCCGTGCCCGAGTTCCAAAAGAGAGGCCACTCCCGGGCCCGCCACGCTCCGCGGCCCCGTAAGCGGCCGGGTCTCCCGGGGCCGGGGCGGGGCGCGGGGCGCCGGGCGGAAGCGTGCGCCAGGTGCGCTCCCGCAGGCGCGCAGGTGACTCCGGCCTCCCCGGGGAGCGCGCGGGCCTCGCGGCCGCGCTCAGGTGCGACTCAAACAAACAAAGCCGAACAAAGCCCGCAACGCCGCTCCGCCGCCGCGTCCGCGCGGGATCCGTGCCGCTCGGAGGGACGGCCGGGAGCCGAGCGTCCCCACCCCGGCAGCGCGGACAAGCAAGCGGCTTCCCCCACCCCGCCCACCCCGAGGCCGCCCGCAGGGCCCCGGGCGCGGAGACCGCTTGGGCTCTGCGTCGCCGGGACGGGAGCGGCGGGGAGCGCACGGCGGGACGCGCGCCCAGGCTGCCGGCGGGCCCTCGGGCTCCGCTCGGCCCAGGGGGCGCTGCAGGCCCGCGGGAGGGGCGCCCCGGTGGGAGCCACGTGGGGCTCCTGTCGTTCTCACCGAGCGGAGGCGGCGGCGAGCGCGGCGCGAGCCGCGGGAGGTGCATCAGGCGCTGCTGGGAACTGGGCCCCCATCGCTTCTCGCGTTTTTTAACGCGGCGTTGGCTAAGATCGGCAAATAAACAAAAGTGCTAATTTCTGCAGGGGGGAGTCTCCCAGCCTCTGATCGGTGTGGCAGGGAGCACCGTACCATCCGCTGCCGACTCCGCAGGATTCACTGCTCAGACCCCTGCGAAACTGTTGACTTTGGCATCGCTTCTGTTTGTCATGGCAATTGCTGGTTATCTGTCTGTGCAATTACTGCAGCTGGGAGGTAATAGGCGGGCTTTTCTGGCCAGCGTCCCCGATGAAGTCTAGAAGGTGCCTGATTTTTAAAACTCGGATGCCAGGAAGCAAAATGGCATAATGCCTACGCATGGTGAGCACTCAGTAAGTGTTGGCTATTAGTGCAGAACCTATAGGTTTGATAAGTCATCAATAAAGTGTCCTTGCACCACGTGTGCTCATTGCAAAATTAGAAAACGCCGGTAAGGAGCTTGCAGAACAACACCTGTCCTACCGCCCAGAGATCATCGCTGTTCACATCCTGGTGTCACGCTCTTCCAGCGCCCTTCCGCTTGCCTAAAAACTTACGTTCTTTTTAGTTCAGTCCCTACATACTGTAACATAACCAGCTGTTCTAATTCTCTTCTTGAACATCTGTTTTTAGCCACTACTTAACGTTCTAATGTAGTTCACCTGCTATTGTGAACGTGAACTTTTAATCATGCAGTTAGATATCTGTGCTTTTGCCCAATCACTTCCTTGAAGTAAACTGCAAGAAGGTAAATTTCTAGACTCTAGGGAATAGGCAATTTAAGGCTTTTGATGTGTAGTGTCAAACTGACCTCGGGGAAGATCAACCTGTTTCCTCTTTTCCACGTCCCCACTTCCATTAGCCTTCTAAATATCAGTCTATAGACTAATAACTTTTTTTAAACGCTTTTCCTTTTTAAAAAATTTTTAAAAACATTTCACGTCCCTTCTCTGTTGGTTTCCAACCCTCTCAGACTTGACAGGTTCCAGTGAAAGTGACCTGTGGTCAGTAAATGTTGTAAACTTCACAGAAGTGGGGAAAAAGACCCATTTTCACTTAATTCCTTCCAATAACATTTACTGAGCAGCCTTTTTGCCCGTTTTACATTAAAAAGGAGCCACACTGGAGACGGACAAGCAATGCAGGAGCACCTACACAGGGGAACTTGGCAGCAGATCTAAATGCTGGGCATTAGGAGGGGCATTGTCTCAAAAAAAAAAATAATGAAAGCCAAATAGGTCATTTTAAATGTTCCAGTAGCCACATTTAAAAAGTGGAAACAGGTGGACTTAGTATTAGCCCAGTAGATCCCAAATATCTTGTGTAATCAGTGTAAAAGAGATATTTAATACTGTCTTCAAAATTCTGTATTATACATTTATAGCACATCTCAATTTGGACTGGCCACATTTTAAGTGTCCAAAAGCCATATATGCTGGGGCGCCTGTGTCTCTCCAGACAGAACAGAGGTTTGAGAAGGACAGACCACATCCTGACAAAAGGGGAAATGTAACAGCGGACAGCCCTCTCCCCCACTTGTGATTCGTTGCTAAGCTGGCCTCTACCAGCACCTCTTTGCCTAATGAGGTTTACCTGTGAGAAGTTAAATTTCAATTCTGGATGTTCCTGACAGTTTGATGGCTTTAATTGGAGGGTAGTTCACATTTTCATTCCATGATTAAGAAATAAAGGGCTACAACTGTAAATACAGGTAGAGAGATTAGTTCTTTCAAACTCCTTCACATCAAAGTATAGTCAATCTGTCCCAGATGCCTATCAGATCTATCAGATGTGCATTCGGGGAGGAGGGAAATGCAGGTGGCCCAGGCTATGGAGACGGAAGAGTGGGAGACTAGCAGGGCTGGAGGCTTTTTACCCAAAAAGCTGGGCAACCCCTCCTTTGTGAAGATCTGTAGCAATTTTAAAAAGTCACTTTGAAGGGCCATCATCCCAAAGAGTCTGTGAGCCCCTTCCTTCCAAGGACTTTGCTCATCTTTGCAGCCCCAATGCTTGCTGACGGTGAGTGTCCCTTGCCAATGTGAATCGCCCCGTACAGCAGGTCTCGGTGGAGAACACACGAGGCACGAAGACAACTGTGAATTTCACGCAGAGGTAACGGGACTCGAGCACTCAGTGATACACAGTGGGGACACCCGATGTTGTGGAATGACCACAGCTTTGGAAATGAGGGAGTCTGGGATTCCCCCATTCAGCTCCCTTACCTACTAGCTTTGTGACAGAGGAAAGATGCTTAATTTTTGACTGTTCAGTTTTCTGGCCTATGAAATTAAAGGTTCATGAGTACAACGGTTCTCAAACCTGTGGAAACCCCCAATTTTTGTACCCATCCCCATCATTTGGACCCCCAAATGATGAAAGGTGAAACACGTATGAAAAGCCCCAAAGGAGATGTTACAGAGCCGTAAACATGGACTTCCCAAAACCCTCTTGAGAAGTGAAAGAACAGGAGACAGTATTAAATGACCAGGAAGCCATCCCAGAGGAAATCAAGGGCCTGATTCTGCAGTGCTCCACAGGCAGCAAAAACCATGGACCCGAGGGCAAGAAGAGAGAACAAGGTAGTGGCCGCAGGACATGAGGAATAGAAACACTGCATCTCGAAGACAAGACCCTTAGGCTGGGGGTAGACACCAGTTGCTCTAAGGTTTAAAACATACAACCCAGCTCTGTCATGACAGTGAGAATTACACGTAAGGTTACTGGATTTGCTTTTGGGAAATGTGATGCTTTCTGGCTGAATCAGGGAAACACGGAATGTCACCAAAGGCAAAGGCCTGGGTAACATCAGTCATTCGACCCACACCCAAACCCGCATAAGCACTCTCCTTCAAACTGCCAATTCTTCCAAATTTTATGTCTTCCACTTCACACATGTATGAATGCTTTATGGGTTCACTGAATGCATTTCTAGAGAAATCTAGGCACACCCGTGGGGGCAGAATGGGCTTCTGACTTCGAATTAGCCTCACAGTCGGTCTCACTTCCTGGAAGGCTTCCTATCACTGCTTGGTTTTAAAAAAGGCATCATCCGAGTCTCACAGTAAAAAGGGAAGCACAGGAAAATGGCTGAGGCAGGGCAGCTAAAGTCCTCAATGAAACCCAAATCCAGGCTATCTGAAAGCTACTGCTGAGGTCAGAGAAGCTTCCCACAGAGGATGGACTGCAGTATCTAAACAGGAAGTTGACCAAGGTTCGGGGCAGCAGACAAATGTGTTGGTTCTCTGTGCAGATGTGCAGTTAACTGAACCTCTTTTTAATCCAGCAAGCAGAATCACCCTCCAGGGGTTGAGAGCCCAGGACCACAGGCTTCCCTCCAATTCCCTTTATCTGGAAAAACAAAGCAAAAGCCATCCTTGACAATCCTGGCATTGCTTGGGTGCCTAGCCGGCTACGGGTCCACCAGCAGACAAGTAGCCTAGGCGAGCCTCTCTGGCCAACCCCCGAAGGGCTCAATTTGCCGTGTCCCGGCAGTAACTGTATCATTGATGAGCCCACCAGTTACACTACTGGTTGACTGCTCTGGGCTAGCAGCCTCCCAGTATTCGGCCTCAAGATCACTTAATTCCTCTCCTGGAATCTGGCTGTTTAGGGCCCTGCAGAGAAGGATCCTCACCTACCGGTTTTCTGGAGCATTTACTATATAGCAAGAGAGCTCAAGTTCAGAAAACGAGTCCCCTTCATTCACAGTTTTCAGGCTTTTACATTTCTAGTTGCCCCAACAAAAGAATTCTACCAAAAGAAAAGGCATATCATATACACCTTCTCAGACACACCTTTATCACAATATTTACATGTCCTTTGCCATGGAATAATTTGTTTGGCTATATGGTTTCAGCAATGTGGTACTTATCTGACTGAGCTACATATTTTGAGGGAAACTGAACACCAGGTGTGACAGATCACACACGGCCCTAATAATTAGAAACACAGCACCTACTTCAATCTCAGGCAAGTAGAGGTCAGTAAATACTTGAATGTTAATAATGTTACAGTAGGTCCATCAAAAATATAGCTATTGCTAGACCCAGCAATTGCACTACTAGGGATTTGTCCAAAGGATACAAGAATGCTGATTCGAAGGGGCACATCCACTCCAATGTTTACACAGCACTATCAGCAATAGCCAAACTATAGCAAGAGCCTAAATGTCCATCGACTGATGAATGGATAAAGAAAATGTGATACACACACACACACACACTGTGGAAGATTACTCACTGATCAAAAGAATGAAGTCTTGCCATTTGCAATACAATGGATGGAACTAAGTGTATAATGGTAAGTGAAGTCAGGGAAAGAAAAATATCTGATTTCACTCATGTGGAATTTAAGAAACAAAATAGATGAACGTACAAAAAGGGAAAAAAAAAACAGAGGGAAACAAACCATAGAGACTCTTAAATACAGAGAGCAAGCTGAGGGGTGCAGGAGGGCTGTTGGGTGCGGGGTGGGCATTAACAAGGGCACTTATTCGGATGAGCACTGGGTGTCACACGTAAATGATGAATCACTAAATTCTACTTCTGAAACCATTACTATGCTACGTGTTAACTAGCTTGGATTTAAGTAAAATTTTTTTTAAATTTTTTTTTTTTTAATGTTTTATTTCTAGGAGAGAGAGAGACAGCGTGAGCAGGGGAGGGTCAGAGAGAGAGGGAGTCACAGACTGAAACAGGCTCCAGGCTCTGAGCTGGCAGTCAGCACAGAGCCCGACGCGGGGCTCGAACCCATGAACCACGAGATCATGACCTAGCGAAAGTCGGACGCTTAACCGACTAAGCCACCCGGGCGCCCCGGATTTAAGTAAAATTTTAAAAAGTGGGTCCAGTATAGGATTATGTAAAATTAATCCAGATCTTTAATTGTGAAACTAGTACTACAGACAGTATTAGTCTCTTTTGGGGAATAAGAAACGGCTGAATCACCATATTAAACTCCATTTAATTAAACTCTTTGTATTCAAATTTCCAGCACCATGTAAAACCTTGGAATCTTAAACTTTAGATTTTTTTGTGTGTGTTCTCTGACTTGCTTCTCTACTTTTCCACAATGAAAAGGCCAATTTTCTGATTCCACAATTTTCATTTGTATTCTCACCATGGCTGGAATTGAACGGAGAACGAAGCAGCCAAGGCTCCAAACATGTACAAATAAGAAAAAGAAGTTCGCAAATTAGCCGTAAGAACACAGGGTTGAAAAGTGAAAGGATTTTGAGCAAAGCAGCATACATTTTTATCTAATAAAGGCACATCAGGAGCTCAGTTGGTTAAACATCTGACTTCAGCTAATGTCATGATCTTGCAGTTTGCTAGTTCAAGCCCCACACTGGGCTCTGCGCTCACAACACAGAGGCTGCTTGGGATTCTCTCCCCCTCTCCCAAATAACTAAAAAAAAAAAAAAAAGCCACATCAATGCTCAAACAACTTTTTACATGAAAAAATTTTCCATTTAATCTGGCTAACGCATATTATCAGTAGAAGCAAAATAAATGAAGTCTTAAAATTCCTTGAGTTGGTGACACCTTTTTAGGTTATGAGTCTGATACTAAATCATGGACAATTTCCCAACAGAAACTTATAGGCTGGCCAGAAAGTCAGCTGGCCCATAATTCTACACATGCTTAGGAGAAACTAAGATTCCTTTATGTGCTTCAAGAAAAATACATACTCTAACTTCAATTTTTAACTTAAACTAAGTGTATTTGTACCTCAGGAAATGTAAATCCTACGTACAATAAAAAGTCCAGACGGTGGCCGATCTGGAAGCGTCGGGACGGCAGAAGCAGAGAAAGTCCCTTCCACAGCTGAGGAGGGGTTGAGCGCCCAAGGACAGAGTCTGTGCCCAGAGGCCACAGGAAAAGAGATCCTAGTCAGGATGGAGAAAGCAGTTCATGACCTCAAGAGTGGCCATTTGGAAAAGAGGAGCCAGGACTGAAGCAACAACAAGCCAAACAACATTTATTAAGTGGAAGCAGCAGATGATGTCAGAGAGCAGGGCATGTTTTATTACCAAGTATTTCAAACATACAGAAAAATCCAAACGAACTCCTGCATCTATCAGTTCGATTTATCTGTTAGTAACACGAAGCTCTATTTTCTTCAGGGTTACCTATAAGTCCTAAAAATTTATATTCACAGTAGAAAATCCCTATGTATCCCTTCCCGATATCCCCATGAGTGCGGTATGAAACTTTCATGCAAGATTTATTTATTTGGGAGGAAGAACTCAGAGGAAAAAAACAAAACTACCCAACCCAACAGAAGAGCGGCAAGCACACAGAAATGGAGGCACAGAAGACAACTTTCACAACAGACACGCAGGATGCTGTGCTGCCTTTAAGTCTGGCCTCCGGTGTTTCCCCTAAGCGTGGATCTCCGAGACAGACTGCTTCTGAAAGAGAAAAATCAACTCTCATTATGCCTTATATGGACACTCAATCACTATGCTTAATTTCTAAAGTGCAAGCCAACCAAAGTGCACGTTTGAATCAGATCTGTTACAGAAATCCGCCGCCACAGCGCTGTGCACTGGCCACCGTGACTTAGACCGCCCCTGACCGGAGCGAAACAGAGCTGTGTGCGCTCTCCTTCAGATGCGGAACGCTACAGCGACTTATGTGCTCCAGTACTTATTTATTGTGTCTTCTGTGACAGTCACCATGGCATTCCTGGTTGGGCAATTTTATGGTTATTAAAAAATTTCTCCAGGAAAGACGAAACACTTCAATTTTAAACACATTTTCTCTGTGTCTAAGAAGATCAATTTAAATGAGTGAATATTTAACTGCATTTCCACTATAATGCAGTATACTTAAGCAACCATGTATGTAATTTTTAATTTTTTTTGTCTCAGTTTATCCATTTGTTTTGTGTAAGAGAGAGAGAACACGAACATGGGTAGGGGGGAGAGGGAGACAGAATCACAAGCAGGCTCTGTGCCATCCGCATGGAGCCCAATGTGGGGCTTGAACTCACAAACCAAGAAATCATGACCTGAGCCGAAACCCAGAGTCAGACACTTAACCCAAGGAGCCCCCCAGGCATCCTGTGATTTTTGCTAATGTAACTCCTGGAAGGGTGAGGGGCAAAGGACACTGCAGCACAACAGGCCAGGAAGCAGCGAGGGGCAGCAGAGAGAGCTGAGCTTAGAGTCTACAGCGTGTGTGTGTGTGTGTGTGTGTGTGTGTGTGTGACCTAGCGCGGCCATTCAACCTCTCTGAGCCTTAGCCTCATCTGTATAGTGGGGTCATACTTTCTTTTCAGGGCTACTGTAATGATTAAGTATGTACCTAGATGTTCAAGTGCTTTTAAAACAATACATAAGGTGTTACACCATATTCAAATGTAGATAAAACATGTATTTACTTCCACAGTAAAGGCCAGGCCAGTTCAACTACTATTCTTTAAATCAAGTTGTGTTTTTTTTTTTTAAGGTCTTCAATTTATGTAGAAACAAAAGCAAATACAACTTTCATCTCGTGTGGGTAGCACTCTCAATATCCTTATGAAAAAAGCCTATGACACAGATAAAAACTATGATGATTTGGTGCTAGGACTACATTCCGGAAGTCCATGTCATCGCATGTCCCTTAATCTATGAAATTATCATTAAACTTAAGATTTTACTTTAAACTGTTTTTAAGATTTTAGACTCAGGTACACAGGACATCCGTCAAGCCTGAAATGGAATGTATCAGAAAGGACTGAAGGTTGTCATTGCAATGGGAAGTCGGCATTTATTAGAAACAGCCCAAAACTTCTGAAGGAGATACGCCAGGAGACTCAAAACTACTGCTCTAGCATTAACGGCACTCTGCTCGGAATTCAGCTGCACTTTGTTAGAAACAAAATCGCTGTACGTTACCACACGCACAAAGTGTGTGAACTCACGCAACAGGCCCCTGCTGGAGAGTCCGCGCGCCCACACGGAGCAGCACATCCCACGGGCCACCTGCAAAGGTCTGCTGCGGGCTGCGCTGTAGCCAGCGAGAGCGCACGGAGTCCAAGAGCCTTTGCTTTTGGCTGGAATTCTATCAATTCGACACTGCAGGATTCGACAATTTCATTTTAATCAGAAATTCTAACTGGCTGCTGGTCACAAAGTACTTCTGAGGGCTCTCTTAGAACAAAGCATCCCAGACCAAAAAAAAAAAAAAAAAAACCACACCCAAAAAATGTGGGGGAACTGTTGTTTAAAACTCACCAATTATCATTTTTTTTAAAAAAAATTTAATATTTTATTTATTTCAGAGAGAGAATAATTTTCAGAGAGAGAGACAGCGTGAGCAGGAGAGGGGCAGAAGAGAGAGGGAGACACAGAATCTGAAACAGGCTCCAGGCTCTGAGCTGGCAGTCAGCACAGAGCCCGACGCGGGGCTCGAACCCACAGACCGCGAGATCATGACCTGAGCCGAGGTTGGATGCTCAACTGACTGAGCCACCCAGGCGCCCCTCATCTTTAAGCACTAGAATCACCACCAGAGAGGAGGTTTTGTCTTGAAATGAAATACGCTATCAGGGAAGCCCATTTTCCATTCTTGGCCCTTTAAAACCTCTTCACAAAAAGTGCTCCACATCTTTACAGCAACATGCGGAAGTGAGAGTTCATGTCCTACAAAGACTTTGAGGCAAAGCGTCACCTCACAACAATTTTTACAAGTCCCTCCACACACCACTAACGCCGGCACCCAGAAGCGACCAACAGTAAGGTGAACACCCCTGGGCTCAGTCCCGCTAACCACCAACTTCAGATTATCAACTAAAACTGGGGAAGACAGCAAACACACTACAGCCAGACCTCAGCTCATGAGGGGACAAACGAGAGAACAGCCTCACGACGTGCTTCACGCGCTCAGCTCCACCCTCACGTGCCTCGAGGGGTCCTGCTGGTGGTCACAGAAGTGGTGAAAACATCAAATTTAACTTACTTAACTCTTCAACAATTTTTTCATTTCAATAAATTTATTTTGACTGATTGGATTGTTTAAGAGGAAGAGAAGAATCTGTTCGTGTTTTTCAACCTATGGGCAGAAAAGAAATAGTATTATTTCATTTCTAAAAATGTAAGGAGTATAATTTCACTTCAGAGAAATTCAACCCACTTGTTTCCGTAACTCTGTGCAACAGCAATTCATCCTACACGTCTCAGTTTCTAGAAGCAAATACAAAAAGTCGTTAGACAGCATACACCATACCTAACAGAAACACTGATGAGGCTGGATATGCACAGCTGGGCCCCTTAGGCACAGGTTCTCACTGTAGAGGACTTGATCCATTGCTTCTCATTTGGGCTTTAATATTTTCTACTACTGTGTCCTAGTTTTCACCAAGTTAATGCCCCCCTCTCCAGGATTTCAGGTCCTTTGCCTATCATATATGGGCTACCTCTTCAGCCGAGGGCAGGCCTGCCAAATAATCATCTTGTGAGATAACCAGAAGATCTAACCAAAAAAATGCAAACTCTTCTCACTTTGGTCAGGGGCAAAAGTAAGCTGGAAGGTATTCTGAGTGCGAGACACTCCTAAGGATCTTGGGCATCAATCTATCAGCAATGCCTCTGCGCCTAAGCCAAGGAAAATCTGGACCGGGAAGCCAGCCTCCACCCAGCGTGTCCCCATGCCACCGGAATTACACAGGGGGAAGAGGAAGCGAATGTGACCACGGAGAGGAAGGGAAGTCCAGGTCACCTATAGGGATTACATCTGTTCTTGCTTACACTTAACATCTGTCATTAATTAAACTTGAAAAAAAGATACCTGTATTGAAAGCACTTTGCTTTTTAGATGTGGTATTTTTTGTCAGACCATAAGTCACCAGCTTATCAGATATACTGACAGTACCATTTTCAGAGCATTTCTCAACTGACACTGTATGGACATTGTTTGTAATTCCTTTTATGGAAAGCATTACACACTGATTCAGCATGAAATTTTTTAGTAGTTCTATCACTAACTGAGAGCAGCTTCCATTCAATTCCATTAGTCCTGGGGGGAAAAAATGGAAAATTAATCTTCAAGTTCCTTAAAGAAAGATAAATATTTACATACATCATCTAAAGACAATAAGGAAAAGGGTGCCTGCGTGGCTCAGTCGGTTATGTGTCTGACTCTCAGTTTCAGCTCAGTTTGTGAGTTTGAGACCCACAGCAGGCTGCAAGCTGGCTTTGGTGGAGCCTGTTTGGGATTCTCTCTCTCTGTCCCTCCCCCATTCATGCGGTCTCTCTCCCTCTCTCTAAATAAATAAATAAAAAGTCATAATAAAGATAATAAGCAAAAGCCTCACTTACTCCAGCTGGGTTTAGGCATGCTTTGATGTACAATTGCTGTTGCATTAAAAAAAAATCACTCAATAAATATTCATTGATCCCTATTATGTATCAAGCACTAATCTGAGTCTGGAGGGAATAAAACAGACAACAGTCTGCTGCCAGGGACATACGTCCTAATAGGGATGGCAAATAATAAAGATAATTTTCCAACTCTCTCCCCATTCAAGGCAGACTACGAGGTAATGAGTGAGCTATTATCTGCTGGGAGCACCAGGTAACCAAATGAGGAGTAAGAGTAAAAAGCTACTTTAGCATTTTCGTTCGCTTTACTCAAACACCAAATGAAGGAGCTGAATATATGCAGATACAGTGCACAGGAAATTAGCCTGAATGGTGTCGTCTGAATGTTTCTCGCCTCTACGAGCCACGACAGAGCAGAGAGGTCCTCAGATAAGGGTCAGAAGGCCCAGCTTTCCCCGCCCCGGCCACTTCTAGCTGTGCAGCCCAGGGCCAAACACAATCTCTGAACAGCGATGGGCTAACAATATAATTTTTGTGAGAATGAAATAAAGAATAGAAGATATGAGGGGCGCCTGGGTGGCTTAGTCGGTTAAGCGTCTGACTTTTGCTTAGGTCATGATCTCGCGGTTCGTGGGTTTGAGCCCCGTGTCGGGCTCTGTGCTGACTGCCAGCTCAGAGCCTGGAGCCTGTTTCAGTCTGTGACTCCCTCTCTCTGACCCTCCCCTGCTCACACTGTCTCTCTCTCCTAGAAATAAATAAAAAATAAAAATTTAGAAAAAAAAAATAGAAGATATGAAGTTTTTTTAGTATACTCTGCTTGATGTTTAGACATCTGGGGGGTGCGCCTGGGTGGCTCAGTCGGTTAAGCATCCGACTTCGGCTCAGGTCATGATCTCATGGTGTGTGGGTTCGAGCCCCACGTCGGGCTCTGTGCTGACAGCCAGCTAAGAGCCTGGAACCTGTTTCAGATTCTGCATCTCCCTTTCTCTCTCACGCTCCCCTGCTCACGCTGTCTCTCTCACGCGCGCGCGCTCTCTCTCTCTCTCAGAAATAAAATATTAAAAAAATCTGGGAAGTTACTGAAATACCCATTCGATTCATACATAGGGCTATAAAACAAAGGGAAAACCACACAGACATCCCAACTGGAAAGTGATTTAACTGCCTACCTTCAAGCGAACATTTAATAATTTGGAAAGGCAGCTCCAGGTGGCTGGTAGAAATTGGCTGCACTCTGGAAAACGGCAGAGTTTCAATGTTTCCATAGTCTACATAGAGAACTTTCACATCAGCATCTGAGGTCTCCAGAACAATGGCACGGTACCAGAAGTCATCATCTGAAAATATAATGGAATCTTAGGTGAAAAGGTACATTCAATGACTCCCTCCCTCCCTTAAGACGGCTACTCAGTTATTTACATCACTGAAAATTTTTGGTTACAGTCCAGATGAAACACAAGCATCATCTCCACTCCTTCCAGAATCTACTAAAAAGACAATTATACATTTAAAAAAAGAAAAAAGTACAAAACCACAAGGATAGAGAAGAAGAGAGAAGACAATATTCGAAGACAGATGCATGAATGGAAATGATGTAGAGGTACTCAACCAAAGCTGGCTGTGGAGAAGCAAAGAAGCATCTTCATTTGCCATCTCAAATCCCCAAGCCTTAATAACTAACCCATTGAGGGGTGCCTGGGTCGCTCAGTCGACTGAGCATCCGACTTCCGCTCAGGTCATGATCTCACAGTTCATGGGTTCGAGCCCCGCGTCAGGCTCCGTGCTGACAGCTAGCTCAGAGCCTTGAGCCTGCTTCAGATTCTGTGTCTCCCTTTCTCTCTGACCCTCCCCCGCTCATGCTGTCTGTCTGTCTGTCTCTCTCTCTCTCTCAGAAATAAAAATATTAAAAAAAAAATAACTAACCCATTGAAAGGCAGCAATAAGGATGCAGCTGAGCATCAGGACCGGGTAAAGGAAGCAGACTTACTTCCCAACATATCTCAATAGACTTTAGTTTATAAACACATTTACACATAACACCTATTTCTTAAGTTGCTAAAGAGAATGATCTCTTTTATGTTCATGTGTTTTAACGAAACTTAGAATGCCCTCTTCATTTCCAGGCAACTGCTCCTACTCAAGGGCAGAAGACTAGAGGTTTCTTCTCCAGAGAGGATGAACCAGACAGATTACTGGACTTGAGCACAAGGCAGCGCAAAGAAGGAAGTTTACCAAGAACACGGTCAGGCAAGCTATGCTCTCAAAGCAGGAGACACCCATCCCAAGTGAATGCACCTCAAGATACTCAACAGCAAAAGTCCCACCCAGTGAAATGGCAGGGCCCCATCACCCTACAGTGAAGGCCATCAGAAGCTTCCAATCAGATGCCCCATCATAAGAGAACAGCAAAGGAGAAGACACTTTAAGAAAGCCTCCAACATGACAGAGAAGACCAAAACAAACAGGAAATCCAGAAATAGGGAGAAGATAGTGAAAATTAGAATGATTTTAACATTCCTGGAGAAAATACCTTCCATCCGTGAAATAACAAGACATTAAAAACACACACACTTGACAAGACAAAGTTGCTGAAACTAGAGATGTGGTATCAGAAGTGAAAACCTCAGTAAGTTGGGAGATAAAATTGAGGAACTCTCTTGAAAACAATGAAAAACGGTGAGAAAGAAAAGAGGAAACTTAGCAGAAGAGCTTCAAGTCCAACATTAGAATACTTGGAGTTCCTAAAAGAACAGAAAATCAAAGAAGGGAAAAATTTCAGAAAGGGGGCGCCCAGGTGGCTCAGTCGGTTAAGCGTCCAACTTCAGCTCAGGTCATGATCTCATGGTTTGTGGGTTCGAGCCCCGTGTCGGGCTCTCTGCTGACAGCTCAGAGCCTGGAGCCTGCTTCAGATTCTGTGTTTCCCTCTCTCTCTCTCTGCCCCTCCACTGCTCATGCTCTGCCTCTCAGTCTCTCAAAAATAAATAAAATGTTAAAAAATAAAATAAAATTTCAGAAAAATTTCTCAAAACTGAAGCTCATAAATTTCTAAACTTTAGGGCCCACCCACTTACAAGTGCCTAACACAAGGGTGAAAGCTAATACTAAGTCACATCATGAATTTCAGAACAGGGATGAAGAGATTATTACAAGTTCCAGAATTAAAAAATAGACAAAGTTTGGAGAACCTAAATGATCCCTATTTCTTGACCAGAAATATCTACAGTTAAAAAAACAGTAAAAGCAGGCCGCCCTGGCTGGCTCGGTCAGTAGAACATGCAACTCTTGATCTTGGGGTTGTGAGCTTGAACTTCATGTTGGGTGTAGATATTACTAAACAATAAAAAAAAATCTTTAAAAAAAATAACGATAAAAGCAATGGCTTCAAAAATTTAAGGGAGGTGCACCTGGGTGGCTCAGTCAACCGACTTAAGCGTTCGATTTCGGCTCAGGTCCTGATTTCACCGTTCGTGGGTTCGAGTTCCACGTCAGGCTCTGTGCTGACAGCTCAGAGCCTGGAGCCTGTCTTCAGATTCTGTCTCTCCCTCCCTCTTTGCCCCTCCCCTGCTCATGCTGTTTCTCTCTCTCAGAAATAAATAAAACATTTAAAAAATTTTAAATAATAAATTTATTGCTGGCAAGGAGATGATGAACTGGCACTCACAAACTTTGGGCACATGTGGACATTTTTTTTAAGATGCCCAGAGAGCAATATGGTTCTGGGACTTACAAAACAAGTGACATCTTCTGATTCAGGAATTCCCAAGATTTCTGCCCAAGAATATTCACTCCAAGTGTTATTTTTATTCCTAAAAGAAATCTGTTAACATGAAATATTAAACAAAAGGACAATGGTTAAAGTGTCCCTGATTCAACAAGTCTGACTTTTCAATGCAGTTATTTTTTTTTAGTACATTCAGAAAGTCCTATAAATTTGCAACTCCTCCACATATAAATATGATGTTATTATCTAGAGCTGATTATCTAGAAATACTGACAGATTTGTAGATATCTACCTATATCCTTACCTAAATATAATCTATGGCTATGGAACAGAACATAGGAATTAAACAGACATCCTTGCCTTTCTTAATTTCTCTAACAAAATGAAATGTGCACTTTGGGTAACAAAATATACAAAATTTCATGTGCAAGAGAACAAAATATTTTCCCTTTAATATTTTACCGCAAAGAACCTTACTTGTGTATCTGGCACAGCACGCATCTCCAATTTTGGGTCTGTAAGACAATCGACTTTTCTGAGTATTGTAATATTTTACCATTTCAGCTGTCAACACACACAGTCTTTCCTGATCTTCTGAAACATAAAAAAGCAATCTTTTGTGAAGAAATTTTCTATGCTACTGCTTAGACAGTAACCCTCTGTTTACATTTACATTGGAAGAACCCATGAAACCCCCAGTGGCCCTTGGACAGACGGGCTGCAGTCCTGGGCAGGGGGATGAAGGAAGCCTCCGGAGAGCTCAGTTCCAGACCAGGGTGGCCACCCTCTACAGAAACCTACTAAGTCCTACTTTCACAATTGTTCCGTGTACTTTTCAGTTAAGCTGTTCTAGTTAATAAGATAAAACACAGTTTTTCCAGTTCATCAGGATTTAATAAGCCTACTTTCCACTACACACATTCAAGATGATTATTTGTCATGTGGAGATACATTTAAGTGCCCTTGTTGGTATCACAATTTGTGGTTTGACAATTGGAAACAAAGGTTCACCTTCCCGGCCTTCAAGTATCTGTAAACTGTTCTGAATAGCCACCATCTAACTTGCACTACCTCTCTGACAACAAGGATAAACTCAAATATATTGGAAGAGATTCCTTAATCATAAACTTCCATGAAACAAGGAAGAAAACATTCATATACTCTCTTCCTCAGGATTAGGGCCAGTGTAAAACATTTTTCTAAGTCTCTAAGCTGTAGTAACACTGATTATAGACTGATTACAAAGTATACTTTCAATATATCAAATTTTCTTAAAAGGTTAGCTTTGTAAATACAATTCAAATTAGATAGTTTTTTAGTTTTTTGTTTTTTGTGTTTTTTTGACAGACAGATCACGAGTACGGGAAGGACAGAGAGAGAGGGAGACAGAATCTGAAGCAGATTCCAGGCTCTGGCTGTCAGCACAGAGCCCGACACGGGGCTCAAGCTGACAAACCCTGAGATCAAAACCTTAAATCGAACACTTAACCTACTAAGCCACCCAGGAGCCCCTAGATAGTATCTGTTTTTAAACAAGAAATTATACAGCAATTAAAGACAGGATTTTCTTATAAAAAGCTGTAGGCTGGGTAGGTGCTAAATGCAGGGCATTCCCTTCACGTTCATATTTCTGTTTGAATAACTAAATGTGCCTTAAGTGTTATGATGGTCAATTCTTCCTTAAAACATTGAATAAGACAAAAATTACCAGCCTCCCCTTCTCTTTCTTACTTCATAAGGGATCCAGGTAAGTGTTTTCATTATACAGTTAAGAAGATATGAATAGGATTCAAATTTTGGTTTCTTACCTGGCATTTCATTTGGTAGAGCATAAAACAAGTGTGGGTTTACGATTTCTAATATGCTCGCTTGCACAGTTTTATTCACTGGCAATTCTATCGTCCTCCACTGCTCAGCTGAGGAGATGCCTGAAAACACAGAAAATAGATCTTGCATAAAACAGATCAAACTTGGTATTCTTTCCCAGTTATATATTTATTCACTCAATTTATTCATCAACTGATTATCAACATTCATAAGTCCCTAAAATGAAAATCTCTATTTTCATAAAACAATCTATTCAATTTGAGGGATTTTGTGAGGGTTACAAAAAAGTCCAATCTAGGATGAGAAACACTGACCTACTGCACTTCAGTGTTACTTCTGTAGTATATAAGTGTAATTCTTTTCTTTAATTTTTTATTTATTTATTTTTCAGAGAGAGACAGAGTGGGTGTGGGAGAGGGGCAGAGACAGACAGAATCTGAAGGAGATTCCAGGCTCTGAGCTGTCAGCACAGAGCCTGACGCGGGACTTGAACTTGTGAACCATGAACCGCGAGACCATGACCTGAGCTGAAGTCAGATGCTTAACCAACTGAGCCTCCCAGGTGCCCCTATAATGTAATTCTTAAAACTGATTGAAACTTTAGAGGATACATAATTATATGATGTAAGATTACCTGATAAATGACTACATTAAAAATGAGTACAATATTTTGTAAAACCATGTTTCAATAAATATTAATTTTCACAACCTATTATTAACCTATTTCCACAAAGCACATATTTCTACAGAACTGTATCATTTGGATGGAAAAATTTTCATAACCTGTAAAAGCAAAGGATAACGTAAGTTTAAATAATGATTAAATCAATGGTTTGAAAAAGTTACCTTGAAGCCCCAGGGCATCAGTTTGAGGATCGTGCTTATCAACAGGCCTAGTACTTGTGAAGTCTTTACATGGTGAACTACTTTTTAAGGCCAGATGTTCTTCAATCAGAATATCACTAATTATTCTGGGGTAAGAAGTGGAGACATCGGTGAGCTCAATTCCCGCTCCCTGTCCAGTGATTTCAACCACTCGGGCTTGGAGTTTTAACCCTGCAACACACATCTGAAATCTTGCGATGGCTTCTTTAGTCCAGTGTCTGTTTCTTGGCTCTATATCTGGCAAAGAAGAATAGCATTAACTAGAGTTCTGTGCCCAAGCTGCATCTTTGCTTCACTGGTGTCTGGGATCAGGTCCTTGTCAAGTATTTCATTCAGGTCAGTGATTTTGATCTCCTTTTTCAATGTTCAATTACATTTCTATGTCTTCCATGCCCAGGTTACAGATAATGCATGTGTAAACATACCACTAGGGTTTTTGGAGTCTCAGAAACTTCCTTTACTTTCCACACTAATGTATCTTTACCTGGCATTTTTCCAATAGGCAATAGGATTATTCTAGAAGCCACCATTGTGTTCTGTTAACATACACAATGATGAGTTACCAATTCTGCTGGTAGGAGAAGTCAACCATATACTTTCACCTCCACGAGCAGTTTTCTACTGGTAATTTCAAAATTTTTTTAAAGTACTTAACCAAAAATTATTTTTCTGCTAATTGAAGCTTATACCCTTGTTTATTTATTATTATTTTTTTTTTTTATAACAGTGGTCCTCAAACTTGAGTATGCATCTCAACTACCTAGAGGGATCATTAAAACAGACTTTGGGGCCCATCCTAGGTTTTCTAATTTAGCAGCAGGACTTGGTCGGGGACAGAGAATCTGTAATTTGAGTTAAGTTCTGAAGTTGATGCTGCTTGTCTGAGGGCCACATTTTAAGAAGCACGGACATGAAATGTGGTATTAAGAACAATCTGAAACATACTAAGTGTAGTAAGTAGGAAGAAAACATGCAAAAGGAAAAATAAAAGCATCTGTGCTTCTAGACGTGAGCACTATTAACATTTTGGTACCCAATCTTCCATAAATTTTCATATGTGTATGGAACAATGCATGTACACATAATACTGATTTCTTTTATAAAGAAACCTTGGCAATAATAATATTATGGGTATGAGGTCAGGTAGTGTCAAGTGCTTTATATTTTTTATGTCTTTTAATTCTTTTTGCTTGTTTATTTTTTAGAGTGTGTGTGCAGGTGCAAACAACAAGTGAGGCAGGGGCAGAGATAGGGAGAAAGAATCCTAAGCAGGTTCCGCACTGTCAGCACAGAGCCTGACAGGGGACTCGATCCCATGAACTGTGAGATCATGACCTGAGCTGAAATCAAGGGTCGGATGCTAAATTGAGCCACCTAGATGCCCTTATGTCTTTTACTCTTAATGACTCTTTGAGGAAGGTACTATTATTTTCCAAATAAGGAAACAGAAGCACCAGAGTGTTTATTTAAATAATTTGCTTAAATTCTTACAACTCGTAGGTGGCAGAGGCGGTTCCAGAACCTGTCCTTTTAAACAAATCTATTATGCGTCTCTTATAACTGTACTCCTCATGTCAGTTACACGTAGCTGCCAACATTTTACTGACTGTGCAGTAAGAGCAAACTCTGAAATCCACCTGCACATGCCAGGGAATCTCTGTCCTGAGCCTTCACAGTGTCCTCACAGCAACCATCTGAAATCGGTACTGAGGCTTTTAATCATACAGGTCATCCCTGAGCCCATCCCCTACCTAGCTACCTCAGGTGTTTTGCTAGTATTAACGGCAGTATAATGAATTTCCCTGTAGGTAAACACTGTGAGACTTTGAGACCATTTCTTTGGGATAAATTATTACAAGTAAAAACACTCAGATAAAAGGTAGAACTATTTGAAGCTCTTAAGAAACCCTGCAAAGTGTCTTCAAGAGATGATACCAGTTTTCACTCCCATCTCAAGCCCAGAAATGCTGTTGCTTCCCTATTTTTAACATCAACACTGAACACTCTGGCCAGTATCTTCAAAAGTACGTTTCTAAATTTTATAACATGAAGCAAGATCTTCTAGCTCACATGTTAAAATTATAGATGTTAAGGGGCGCCTGGGTGGCTTAGTCGGTTAAGCGTCCGACTTTCACTTAGGTCTTGATCTCGCGGTTCATGGGTTCGAGCCCCGCGTCCAGCTCTGTGCTGACTGCCAGCTCAGAGCCTGGAGCCTGTTTCAGTCTGTGACTCCCTCTCTCTCTGACCCTCCCCTGCTCACGCTGTCTCTCTCTCTCTCTCTCTCTCTCTCCTAGAGGTAAATAAAATTAAAAAATATATATATATATAATATATAATATATAAATAAATAAATATAGCTATATTCATCTGAAAAAAAATAAGAAAAAAAATAAAATAAAATAAAATTATAGATGTTAATACTTAAAAGTACATCTGCCCTAAGTATTAGAAGACAGTTTTGAAAGTGTATTCTGCACCATACCTACTAGCCAGCACCGTATCCCCTGACACGGAAGTTTTAAAAATTTTGGTGGGATCATTTGGAGTTTATCTGCAGGAACTTCTTCCATGTTCCCATAATCCACAAAATGGACTTTAACGTTTCCACCCGGCAAGATTTCCTTGACTAAAGCACGATACCAGTTACCATCACCTGTATTTAACACAAAGTTTGTAACACAGAACATGATTTTCCTTCTATTAATATTTGAAATTTTTATCTCAAAAAAATCCTTTGTATAAAGTAGCTAATAAATTTGCTCTCCTTCTCCAGACAATGCCTTTAGTTTTCATTCAGAAATCCCCAGGAGAATTATCAAAATTTGTTTTTAGAATACATCCAGGGACTCCTGGGTGGCTCAGTCGGTTAAGCGAACAACTTCAGCTCATGTCATGATCTCACGGTTCGTGGGTTCGAGCCCTCTGTCAGGCTCTGTGCTGACAGCTAGCTCAGAGCCTGGAGCCTGTTTCAGATTCTGTAGCTCCCTCGCTCTCCGACCCTCCTCTGCTCATGCTGTCCGTCTGTCTGTCTCTCTCTCTCTCTCTCTCTCTCTCTCTCTCTCTCAGAAATAAATAAAACATTAAAAAATTTTTCAAAAGAATACATCCAAAATTTTAATAGCACCACACATTAACATCTAATATAAATTTAAGATTTCACTCATCACCTGTCCAATAAACAAAACGTGAACGTGAAGGTAAGACTTAACCTTGAAAGTATCTGTCAATCTGGAAGGTTTATAATAATACTCTCGTAACTAATAACAAATTGTCTTGTTGTTAGTAAAATAATATAAAAATAGTAGAAAAACTCATACAATGAAATTACGGTGTTTCATAAAATATACTTTCAAACTAAACATACACAGGTGACCAGAAGAAACAAGAAACCTGCAGTGAACAGGTTTCCCCTCATCTGACTTACTTTAATATCAGAAATTCTGGAAAGAAAAGCATGTAATGAAATTTAACAAACTGAGGTAAGAGAGTTTCATTTGGAGGCTCCTTGTTACAAAGTCTTGATTGTGAGAATATGTGCTTCAACATCAGGAAGAAAACACACATTCAAAATAGGGCTGATCATCAGGAAACAAAACTTTGTATCAAAGTTGAAATCGTCCCAACTCCAACTTACCTGCAAAAGGAGCACAACACGGTTGCCCTATTTCTGCTTTAAAATCACTGGGCACCTTCTGCTGGCAATATTCTGCTAACGACTTATTCAAATCATTGAGTTTCTTTAAAGCTGAAAATGCAATACACATACAGCATTTAGAATTTTAAAAACAATGCAGAATACAGACTTCTTTTAAACTCGGGCCATGTTTTGATCATAAAACCTCAGGTACGTTCCCAAGCAACTTATTAAGTCACTAAGTTACCAGGTGTTTTTCTCTTTTCCTTATTAAACACCTAACTGGGAAAGTAGGTGGTTATTAGTTAGTGTCCACTATGGCGCCGTGACCTGCGTACCAGAGCATGAGCTGTGCACAGGGACAAGAACAGAGAGTACAAGCCTGTACCGAGAGTGGCACAAGCTGTCCTGAGGAGGACATACGACGACCAGGCGGATGGCACACACGTCTGCTGATGAAACACGGACAGGTGAGCTCCGCATGCTAAAGCTTTCATACAGAAATAGGACAGAGAAGGAGAGGGTGTTCTAGAAGAAACAGAGATGGCTCTGAGGCAAAGTACAAAATTAAGCAACCAAAATTCACTTGGTGGGAGTAGTTTGACAAAGCAGGGAAGTGGAAGGTGAACCACGGAAGAACATACCAGCAACGTGCTGGGAAAGTACCGACCACGGAGAGCTTTAAAATGCGGAGTCAAGGGGCCCCAACACTACAGAACATCTTAATGAAAAACAACGATCTTTTAAAAGATGTGGCAAAGGGGGGCGCCTGGGTGGCTTAGTCGGCTAAGCGTCCGACTTTCGCTTGGGTCATGATCTCGCGGTTCATGGGTTCGAGCCCCGCGTCGGGCTCTGTGCTGACTGCCAGCTCAGAGCCTGGAGCCTGTTTCAGTCTGTGACTCCCTCTCTCTCTGACCCTCCCTTGCTCACACTGTATCTCTCTCTCTCTCTCCTAGAAATAAATAAAAATATTTAAAAAAATAAAATAAAAAAATAAAAATAAAAGATGTGGCAGAGGCCCCATCACAGACATGGAAAGTAAACTATAACAAGTCAGAACCGTCACCCTTCAGTTTTACAAAGTTTAAGCCACACTATTGAAAATGGTGTGGGAAAGGCGTGTGTACATACTGTCGGTGGAAATTAGCTTGGCCAACCTCTTGAGGGCACTTTCCAAAGCAAGAGCACACACATCCTTTGACTTAATAATTACACAGGAATCTGTCTGAACAGCGTACTCCCAGAATAAAGTCAGAGAGTACATGGAATGTTTCAGTAATAAAAGGCTGGATAAACCCACATAGTGAAATACTACATAGCCATGAAAAGGGAAACCAAACAGCAAAGTGGCTTCCCAGACTGGATCCTGAACTAGAAAAAGGATGTTAGTGGGAGCAGAAAGGGACACTGGGTGACATCTGGTCACGTCTGGAGCTCAGTTGTGCCCATGTTGTTCTCTCAGTTGTGCCAAATGTACCACAATTCTGCCAGATGTGAACTACAGAGGAAGCTAGCTGAGGGGCATAGAAGAACTCCTTACCATCTCTGCAACTTTTCTGTTAATCTAAAATTATCCCACTATTAAAAGTTTAATTTAAAAAAAGAATGAAGAAAGGACTACGTGGGGACAAAAAGGAAAGTGTAAAAATCACTTCTGGCATTTTACCGAGCACGCCGACACCAACAGACACACATACACTCACACAAGCATATGCACAGACTACTCCTGAAAAGATATTTAGAAAACTGAGAGGGGACGGAGAAACTTCCCACTATACACTCTTTTTTGTAACTTTTGAATTTTGTACCTTAGGCTTATATAATCAGCTATAAAAAGTAACTTTAAAATGTCAAAGTCTTGGGGCGCCTGGGTGGCTTAGTTCGTTGAGCGTCCGACTTTCGCTTAGGTCGTGATCTCGCGGTTCGTTTATTATTTATGCACTTATATACTTGCCTGTTTTAATAAAATCAACCATTAAGTTTAATTTTCAAAAACAAATTTAGAAGACATTTTTTGAAATCTAAACTGGTTTAAATATAAAGAGAGGTTTTTGAAGATAGAAATAATAGCTTAAAATGGAATAAAAAGCAACTAAGTATAACCCAATCTTTCTTGGAAGTAGAAATATCTACTTGGACTTTTTTTGAAAGACAGTACTTTTATTATTCAGTAAACTCATCTTCAGTTATTATCTATATCAATGTATTTGTAAAAAGAAATCAATGAGAAGAGTCAACTTACCATCATCTTTAAGCATATGGCAGTAAAATTCTCCAGGACTATGTATCATACAGACCACAACATCTACTGTTTGGTCAACAGTAAGTTCAACCCATGTCCACTCCAATGGATTTAATTTTGCTTCTACGCCCAAGGGAACTGTGAAAATAAATGAACATTTCGCAAAACAAATGGTCAAAATGGGGGTGGGAGGTGGGGTTGGTGAGGTATCTGCTTTTGAAGAATTGAATTTCCAGAGACTTTCTTAGTGACTTTAGAGGAAAGTTAACCAGTATTACAATTAGCCATAACTACCTCACTGAATTTTACATTCTTATTTCTGACTGATCTTCAGCAACTAGTGACCCATGATTTTTTTTTTCCAGTTCTTAAACAGTTCTCATTTACTTGTATATAAATGAATACCTGAGTCAAAAAGACAAGGGGCGCCTAGGTGGCTCAGTCAGTTGAGCTGCTGACTTCAGCCCAAGTCCTGATCTCCCAGTTTGTGGGTTTGAGTCCCATATTGGGCTCTGTGCTGACAGCTCGGAGCCTGGAGCTATTTCAGATTCTGTGTCTCCCTCTCTCTGCCCCTCCCCCACTTGTGCTCGGTCTCTCTCTCTCAAAAATGAACATTAAAAAAAAAAAAAAAGACAAAAGGACACTCAACATGAACTCTTTTTGAAAATATGAGAATCCACACATACACAAAACTGTCTGAACTCCAGCACGGACATTATCAAGGACACATTTTACTTACCCCTGGCTTCTTTCACAACACTGGGCTTATCTGTCAGCGCCCCTGTCTCCCCCACGGCAAAGCCAGCATCTATGAGAACTTGGGTAACACTGATGTGCGGCGTCACAGATTTATCTAGAAGCTCCACTAGGGAACTATTCTCCAACTTGTCTGCCACCTTCACTGTGATCATTTTGTTCTGCACAATTTTTTTCATCAGACAAATAGCTTCTGGAGTCCAAATTCCTAATGATGGCTTTACTCCTAACAAATAATTTTTAAAGAAACGTTAAACTATTTCTTGTAACAAGATTTAGAAATTTAGCCCCCAATTTCCACACAGTTAAACTTAAGGAATCTGACAAACACCAGAACCAGAAAGTCCCACGTGAGCAAAAGGATTTTCTAACCATGAAAATGAAGGCAAAATTACAAAAAGAAAATTGCTATTCTTCTACATACACAAAACATAATTCCACTGATATGAAATGTCCAGAAAAACAAATCTCTAAGATAGAAAGTAGACCAGTAGTTGCCTGGGGAGATAGGATTAACTATCAGTGGGCACAAGAAACTTCATCAGGGTGACGGAAATATTCTACAAGTGGATTATGGTGATGGCTACACAACTTGGTAAATTTACTAAATATCACTGAATTATAGACCTAAGACCAAAAATTTTGTGGTATGTAAATTATGTCTCAGTATTTTAAGAAGGTCATAAACAAAAGTATAAAACAATGCAGGAAGAAATACCAGTCCCTTAGAATGACAAATACATCAGTAGCAATTACTACAAAGGCACTTAACAGATTAACAACCCAAAGTTATGCCTAGTCTTTCCAGAAAATAAAAGCACACAACTTCGGGAAAAAAAAATGTTCAGTCTCACTGGTAATACAATAATTGCAATGATTTAGCTTTAATTTATCATCATGAAATACTGAAGTGTCTATCTGGTGTACCAATTTATGAAGTAATGGGCTCCCCGCTCTATTTCTGGTAGGTGTGTAAACTAATTCTACTCTTTCTGGAAAACAATCATAATATATAATCACACAAAAAGAAAACTACCCACAACACTTCTATTTCACCTAAGGAGAAACTTTGTGACATCACTACATTTGCAACCTACCCTAAAGAAATGCTCTTGGACAGGTTGCATAATGTAGTTAAAAAAATACTGCTAGTAGTGTTCCAAGAACTTGAAAATATCCTTCTGATAACTGTATACTAGCTCAATTATGGTACTTTTGAATAAAGTCGATTTATTAAATGGAAAAAAGCCCTGGCTCTTGGTGGGATAAATTATATATACAGTTAATTTTTTTTTAACGTTTATTTATTTTGAGAGAGGGCAAGCACCCATGTGAGCAGAGGAGGGGCAGAGGGAGAGGGAAAGAGAATCTTAAGCAAGCTCTATGCTCAGCGTGGAACCCAACACAGGGCTCGATCTCAAGACCTTGAGACAATACCTGAGCTGAACTCAAGTCAGACACTTAAAATGACTGAGGCACCCAGGAATCCCTACATACAGTAATTTCTAAGCATAATGTTCTGTTTTAATAAGCAGGTTTTGCCCTACTATATGTCATGAGTCCACTTCTATGATATTTATCAATGATGCATCCTCTATAAATAGCAAAAAATATTCAATTTCATAACAATAGGTACATTAAATTATAGTTTATTTTATTAGAGATAGCAAAGTAGTCCTGTGTATTTCCTAAATGTTCTATTAAGGATTTTTGCATTAAGAGAAATTCTATCTTAATACATTTTTTTAATCTTCTCGTTGGTTCAGTTTCATTCCCAATGCTCTTACTTTAGGATCTTGGTATGTGAAGAATATGGGAACCGTAAACATTTCGTACCTGCCAGCACACACTTTATAGCTTGCATGGGCAATTCCAACAACTTTGGTGTTATGGGACAAAGTCTCGTCAAACTAAGGACTTCAAAGTTTCCATAATCTACATATCCGACCAGTACAGACTGCTCAGAAGCATAAGCTAAAACAGAGGCCCGGTACCACTGATCATCCTCTGGAAAAAAAGGAGACTCAGTCACAAATTATTTTCCAGTGCAGCTATAAATACAAACTCCCCCTCCCAAATCTAGAGAAGCTCATCTGTAAGCTTTCGTACAATATCAAGCTTTACCAAACAACGTATGTTTAGTCAACAGTGCTTCCTCTGCTTATCGGAAGCCTTCAACTCCTAAAATCTCCTCTTTCTGCAAGCCTTAGACCCAAGTCATGGGCTGTCAGGTCACACTGAACTCACAAGGACAGAGTCTTGCTTGCCAATACAGGAACAACTTGCTCAGCACCAAGGGGGCTAACTTTACAACACCTGGCAGTACGAGTCAGCCACACTCCACCAGCCAAGCAACCAGTTTACAGGAAGCCTGCTGGGCTCCCCCCTTCGGCAGAGATGAACCGAACCCCCTCACCACAGCTGCGCCCTGACAGCTCCAAGCTTCCAGGACCTGCGGGAAAGCTGGTAAAGACATGAGCCTGGGAGAGTCCACATTCACATTCTCGTGTGAATACAATTATCTGCACCAGTCCCCAAAACTAAAGGGCTGACAAGACAATAAAAATTTCCTTTACCACCACCCGCCAACAGGCCTTCTTCACAGGCCTTCTACCCTTACACAGTTTGACTCCATTTAACTGGATGTATTTAAAAATATGATTGGTGCGCTTTCATACTCAAATTTTGAATGCAGCCAAACAGTGCAATATGAAGACTGTTTTGGGTTTGTTTTTTGCTTCATTTTAATTAAAAAAAAAAATATCAGGAATACTCTTTCCTCACCTGAGAATTGTGCACAACAGATATCACCAATGGCTGGATAAAAATCTGAGCGTGGAGGCACCTGACGACAGTACTCGCTAAGGGATGCCTGAAGTTCAGCGAGCTTATCTGTAGATACAGATCACATCTTAAACAAAAGACATAAAAACCTACACATTATCTTCACTTTTGCATGTTGAGGCTCTTGAACTACATGGGTTATATTGATAGGACAGATCAAGAAAATTTGCTTACGTCCACTTTGTAGCTGTTGACAAAAGAAGTCTTCTGGAGTCTGAATGTGGGCGACCACACCGCAAAACTCGTCACCTACATTCATGGTTAACACTTTGGGGATCAGATCACTTCTGTCTACAACGACTTTGTTTTCAGCTGTCATTTTTCCAACATCTTCAATACCACCATAACAGAAAACAGAAAAGCAAGACATTTTGGTTTCATTTATTTAAGTTTTGCAGTTTTTCAGGCCCAATCAGGCTCCTTCCAACACCTCCGGGCCTTAACACATGCCATTCTTCTTTCCTGGAACACACTCCCAATCTCTCAGCAATCTGATTATTTCCAGCTCAATGCCACCACCTTGAAAGGGTTTCTCTCTGAATCGGGGTTAGGTGTCCTTTGCAGGTGCTCCCACTGCATGTGCGTGCATATCCTCCATCATTCCATTTTATAATCTCTTCTGTGTCTGTACTCATCACAGAACACTTTCCATGAAGGTACCTCCACAGTCCCTCAGTGAAGCAAATACTGCTCAGAAGACGTCTGTTCCTTCCCCCTGGACACTCCCTTCTAGAAGCATCTGCCTTCCTATTGCTGTCAAGTTCTTCCCCATCCTCTATCCACCCTCTTATCATGGTTCCTCACTTGATGTTGCAGGCCCAGGTCAATCTCCCTATTTTTTCCTCACTCTACACTCTAAGATACCACCAACACTTATGGTTTCAACCGTGACTGCCATTAGGCCAGTGTTTGGTTTTCTCCTCCAGATGGCAAAGAATTACTGAAAGCTTTTCAGCAGAGCTGTCACACCAAGATTTGTGTTTTAGGGATATCATAGAGACAGTACTGTAAAAATATAGATGGGAGACGAAAGGTTAAGTCACAAAGTTGTTGCAATTGTCCTCAAATAGTAAGGATTCCTGAACTAGAAAAAGATTTTTTTTAAAAAGTCATATACAAACAATATTTAGGAAAAACCACCAATAAAGACTTGGCAAAGGACAGGAGGATTTAAAGATAAGTCAATTTGTGTATATGAAAGATGCATCCAATCACGGCACCATTAACCTGGCAATCACCTCTGGATGAATGAGCAAGAGACATACTTCATGGTCTCCAAAGTAATTTGTAAAGGAACAAAGTGAAGGCGAAAACACTGCAATAAACAATACATAAAACGAGGCAGTGAGAAAAGTGCCAGCAGCAAAACTTCTTGGTTCTCTTATTATACTAAATGGAAAGCCACATACATAATTAAACTAGAAGTAAAAAAATTTAAGAAGAAATCACATCTTATCAGAACAGAATGTTATATCACTATTTATTATTTCTAAAATACCCAAATAAACTTGGAGGAAAAATTAAACTTAAGACATGTTAGCTAAAACCCTTCAACTCAAAGTGTCATGATACTGAGTACTTCAAAATTTCTAAAAATTAAAAAAAAATTTTTTTTAATTTTTTTTTTGAGAGAGCAAGAGAGAGACAGGGTGTGAGCAGAGGAGGGGCAGAGAGAGAGAGAGGGAGACATAGAATCCCAAGCAGGCTTCAGGTTCCAGGCTGACAGCACAGAGTCTGACGTGGGCCTTCAACTCACAAATTGTGAGCTGAAGTTGGACACTTAATTGACTGAGCCACCCAAGAGCCCCTAGTGCTGTAAAAATTTTTGATAATCATGTCAAAGATTAATCTGGAAGATGGAAGGAAAACAGGCAGGGAAGACTGAGATTAGACAGAATGTACTACTAAATAAAAAAGCATCACCTTTCTTATATAAATTTCAAAGAATGGTTATCACTTCCATTAAATCGGACAGCGCGACAGGTCTGCCTTTTTTGTTGTTGTTCAGTATAGAAGATACTTTTCAGTACCCAGAGTCACTAGACTGTATATTAATCTGCATACTCACTTGGATCTGCACTTTGCTTCTTGGAATTTTGTCCTTTGGGTTTCAAGCCATATCCCATTTCTATGAGCACATCATCTAAGAGTTTTCCTAAAAATGATTAATATATCTCCATTGATAGATTATACCAAGGAATAGGAGAAAGGTATAAATACAAATGAGTTACAATCATGTGATCTAGAGATTATAGCTATTAATACACTTGTACGTGCAAAATATAGTTTCCAATGCTCAGCCCTAAAAATTGAGGCAAAATTCCCATCATCACTTGGCAGAAAATCTAGTAAACTATTTCACCTCAAAATTCTGGATAACATGAAAGGTTTAGTTACCACCTCACTGGTATGCTTAGTATGGCTGCCATCTTTGAGAAAAAAATAAATTTCATGTTAAAATAGGACTACTTTTTCTCAAAGTATGGCTGAAACAAGGGGTGGCCAGCATGATACAAACTTCAAGTTCCTTGAAATAACATCCAGAAGCCTAGGTCATTAACACCAAACATACACAGCAAAGAAAGAAAATAGATTTTATACTTAATTTCACAACAGGATTAAATGAGTTTTCTACCAAGTCACCAAGTGATGCTGGGTCTCTATAAGTAGAAAGATAACTTTTAATAACTTGAAACGGAGAGGCAATTTTGAGCACACTATAAGAAGTCACTTTTCAAAGACACAGAAAGCCAGCAGAGAAGAACAGGATTCCAAGGTGTTTCCATTTAGTATCCCACTTACACGCTAGCCACTCACAGTCTCAACACTAACCCAGTGCAGCTCTTCAAAGGTTGTTCAAGGAAAAAGCACTCATGAGACAAGCATGGACAAATTCATAAAGAAATTCTTAAATTTTTCTCAATAAATGAGTAGAAATCATGAATACAGATCATAATGGCTGCATCAAAAGGATAACACAGTTATCCCCACACTAAGTCTAGATATAGCCTTTTCACCCACCCAGTTCTATGAATGTTGACGAACTGCCAACCACAAGAACAGGCCAAAGCCATCTTTTCAACGCAACCTGAATGACTTCCGAGCGAGCAGGGTTTTACTACTTGGCCTCACTTTGTGTTTCTATTTCTTCTCTGTGTAACAAGACTAAATAACATATTAAGTGCTACATCTAAAAAAGAAAGATTTAGATCTTACCTGAACTTGGCAGCATTACATCCACAGCAAAAGTAACCACCTCCTCTTTTAAGATGTCAACAATCTTTAGAGAGCAGTACTGCTCCATTAACAGCGATTTAACAGTTTTGATACATTCATTGCTCCAATTCCCCTCTGTTGGCATAACACTGGCCACAAAGCACTTTATGGCCTGAAAGATTTTATGTAAGTTACTAAAAAAAAATTACCATCTGAAAATGACTTTTTCTAATTTAATGTGAATATAATTTCTGCTGAAAATTTATTAGAAATTTTCAAAAACTAACCAAACAATTTTATGTATAATTACTTGTCTCTCATAGTACTCTAACCCACAGTGCTTTTAAAGGATAATAATTATCCCTCATATACACATAAATTCAGGCTGCCTCCAGACAATGCAATAAATATAGAAATGATCATTTTAGGGGCCCCTGGAGTGGCTCAGTCAGTTAAGTGTCCACCTCTTGATTTTGGCTCAGACCATGATCTTACAGCGATAAGATTGAGCCCCTCGATGGGCTCTGTGGTAGGTGTGAAACCTGCTTAAGATCCTCTCTCTCCCTCCCCAAGACCCCTCCCCTGATTATGCTCTCTTAAAAAAAAAAAAAAAAATCACTTTAAAAGACCAGATGGATAAGATGTCCCTAAAAATGCTGTTTCTCATCTAAGTACTTAACTAAATAACGCCTATTAAATGGAGCCAAGAATGCCAATGATTGTTTATCTATGTAGTAAAAGATGAAAAATATACCAAAAGGTACTTTTTCATAATAACCATCACAGCATAGAACAAGAAAATACTGTGCCCATCAAAATATTTTTAAAAAGCTCCTTTGGGACACTGTTGGAAATTTAGAAAATGAAAAAGACTCACACATGGAGGAAATAAGTCAATGTTTCTATTTAGTTGGTGAATTCTGTTTACTGGAAGTATTTCTTCATTTCCATAATCAATATATAAGACTTGTGCCTTCTTCTGCAGCATATCAACATCTTGTATTACTACTCTGTTCCAGGTCTGAAAGTGTAATAGAGTGGTGCTCTGCTTCAAAACAGCATTTCATAATCCTACACTTAAAAACTCTCAGCCAGGCTACAGAACACACAAAGGGAAGGCCAGTGCTCTGGTGGGGCACTTGCTAAGTTCATTTTCTAGGAATCTGGCTAAGAAACCCCTAAACTTGTAGATTTAAGGGACTTTAATATGCACAACCATTCCCCAGTTATTCTAGCCCACAAGACACTAAGACACACAAATGCCTCAGCTACAAAAATAAACACAAGCTCCAGGACTCACAATCACTGTGTAACTGGCAACTGAGGAGCCTGTGAACAGAGCAGGAGGGAACAAGGGCACGAAGGAGGTCACCGGACACACCTGCAGTACTGACCGAGGAGGAGAAACAGGAGTGTGACCAGAGCCTCTTGCTAAGCCATCAAATACATTATTAAAAGCTCTGGTGTCAAGTTCCTATGAGCAAAGTAAAGTAAAACATCTTGTTAAATAATTCATTTCATCGGGGGTTACCTGATCAACAGTGTACTTGGCAACACAGACTTCCCCCTTAACAGGAATATAATCCTCTTCACATGCCACGTTCGCATAGGCTTCCTTTAGGCGTGCAGAAAGCTGGTTCATGTATTCTAAAACTTCTGAAGAATATAACTGCACATAAAAGTCACTCGGGTGCTTGAATTCAGTAACTGTACCCTTTCAAAGACAGAAAAGGTGCAGTAATTCACTGAGAACACAAGCAAATATGAATTTCTTAAGTTTTATTACAAAACTTCAGAAAGGTATTACAGTTTTTGCACTCTACCAATTTCATCAGTTATATATTGTAGCTATCTTATAAATTCAAACTGAAAACAGGAATCAAGGAATAAAAATCTATAGTTCTTTGGATCTCTGCCTAGATAAATTAAACAAATACCTTTATTTCCATGGTTTTCCTGAGTTGCAGACTTCTTAAATCAGAAAACATTATCTTATCAGCACTACTGACTGCACTAATGGCTATTTCTTTAGTAACTCCAAGAGGGTAGTCACCCTGGGTTAAAAAAGAGAGAGAAAAGAAAGAAACATAAGCTTGCTTGCATAAGCACATGTGTCAGTGATACTGTGGCCACTATTTGCTAGAATTGAGGCAAAAATAGCCTCTCAGGCTTGAACAAGAAGAGTAGAGAAACAGTGTGCACTTTCAAGACCCAATAAAACTGTCTATAGGCCGCATACAAAGCACCGGGATCACTTAAGAATCAGGCCATAATGGGACGCCTGGGGGGCTCAGTTGGCTAAGCACCTGACTTTGGCTCAGGTCATGATCTCATGGTTTGTGGGTTCAAGTCCTGCATCAGGCTCTGTGCTGACAGCTCAGAACCTGAAACCTGCTTCATATTCTGTGTCTCCCTCTCTCTTTGCCCCTCCCCTCTCTCTCTCTCTCTCTCTCTCTAAAATAAGCAAACATTAAAAAAAAATCAGGCCATAATGGTGATGATAATGTTGGGTTTATATAATAAAAAGAGGGAGTTCGTGTTTTAAGTTTGTATGTGTTCACATTTTATAGGAATGAATTTTGAGGAAGTCAGAATTTTTTTTTTTTTTTTTTAGTAGAAGCTAGGACCAGCTAGAGAATGCTGAAAATCATCTACTGACATGAACTGGACACGATTAGTATTTTTCAGATTACGAATGATTTAGCCCACGGAGTTATCTAAATGAAAGAGTAGTATTAGAGAAAAAATGTTCCGCCGGTAGCAGAGCCCTGCATCAGGACTCTGTACACGGAGCCAGGACCACGGGCATGCAGGGGCTCTCGAGAGCCCAGATGAATTTACACAGAGACACAGCCTTCCCAAGCCCTTCTGGGAAAAGAGCTGGGCACACACAATGCTCAAAGACTCCCAACAGTCACTCGATCGACCATGAAGATGTACACATTTACTCAACAATAAACTTTTGTTTTTAAATCAACACTGGTGCAGGGCACCTGGCTGGCTCAGTTAGTAGAACATGTGACTCTTAATCTCAGGGTCATGGGTTCAAGCCCCTTGGTGCCTCACTGCGGATGGAGACCATTTAAAAATAAACGCTGGCAAAATGAAGAAATAAGGGGTAAGTATTTTATTAGGCTTAAGCCCTCTTAATTCAATAAAAGGCAGTAATTCAAAGTTTAAAGGCAAAAGGTTTATCATACCTCATTTTTTTTCACTTCCATGTTCTTAGTTTCAAAAGGTGATTTACTATCTTCACGTTTGTGGAAACTGAAATAAAGCAGCTGATTATAATACTTCCAGTACAGAGCCAATTAAGAGTAGGGGCCACAAAGACGTTAAACGCTCAATCAACAAAATCCAGAAAGGGAAAAACAGCTTCTTCCAGAGAGAATCGCAGTAGTAACAAAGCCAAATAGTCCAAGGCCAGCAGTGCAATGGTCTACCCTGTACACAGGCTTGCGACCTCTTTCAAAGCCACCTAATTAAAGAGATATATACAGCCACGATCTCCAAGCCCCAGCTTCCTCATCTGCAAAATGGAGATAATCCTTACACGACCTCAACAGTTTCGAGGATCAAATGAGTTCATAGATGTGAAACTGCTTTGTAAACTGGTAAATAACATGTCAGTAGGATTTTTGTATTTTAAAATCACAATTCAAGAGGCACTGTGAGAGCTCTACCTTAGCAAAATTCAGGAAAGAAGACATGAATAAAAGTAAGGCATTCTAAAGCTCTCATTACAAATATTAACTCACTTTAAGTCCTAACTCTAAATATGTGCATCTAATAAAATTATGTTCATGAAAACTCAGTCCTAAGTTTATAAGGCTGTTCATTTCAGATTTGCTTTTATGTTTTTATGTTATACTTCAATAAAAAGTAACTTCTACATAGTTATTGCCTGCTTATCTCTTTTGATCCTTAAGCTATCAAAGCAACAACAACCCACCATACTTAAAATGAATAAGAAAACGATGCTTACCTCTGTTGAACGGGTTTGCACACAATGCTGTGTGCGGACCAGTCCCTTCTCTGGCAGGCTGTGGAACAATAGTACGTCTGCTTGCACTGTGAACACCTCAACGATCCTACAGAACACACCCCATAACATCGCCAGAGTTTTATTCCAAGTATTTGTTACTGAGAACAAGACATTTTCAAAGGCCAGACATATCAAACACATTCTATTAATCACATCCCTACTTTCTCTCCCTCCTATTCCCTCCCTCCCCCTCTCTCTCTCCAAACAAAACAAAACTACCCCAGGGGCACCTGGGTGGCTCAGTAACTTAAGTGTCTGACTTCGGGTCAGGTCACAATCTCGTAGTTCGTGAGTTCAAGCCCCACGTCAGGCTCTGTGCTGACAGCTCAGAGCCTGGAGCCTGCTTCAGTTTCTGTGTCTCCCTCTGTCTCTGCCCCTCCCCCACTCATGTGCTTGTGTGCGCACGCTCGCGCTCTCTCTCAAAAAAAAATAAACAAAAAAATTTTTTTAAAGATTACTTGAAAAGATTATGTTGTTTATGATTAGGTGTTAAGATTAAACTTACAAATCCCTCTCAAATTGCAAATAGGAATGCAAAGATGAAAATGAGAGGGAGGCAGACTGAAAATATAACTGTCTTTCCTAAAGTAGAGCCCAGAACACACATTTTAAAAGGAACAAAGGAAACAGAAAATGTATGGCAATGAGAACATGCTTGTGCAAGCAGACTGACATGGCTTATTACCCTGTGCCATTGAAAAACTACAAAACAAAAACTAATGAAGAGAATCGCACCCAGAAAAACTCAGGAAGTATTTTTAAAGTATTCAAAATTCCTGTTAGTGGGGCACCTGGGTGGTGCCGTCGGTTAAGCATCCAGCTCTTGATTTTGGCTCAGGTCATAATTTCATGGTTTGTGAGTTCAAGCCTCGCATCAGGCTCTGTGCTGATGGCACGCAGTCTGCTTAGAATTCTCTCCCCCGCCCCCCCGCCGCTCCTCCCCAAATCATGCTCCCTCTAATAAACTTAAAAAAAATTTTTTTAAATCCTTTAAGTGTACAGACAGAAAAAACCATGTTATCTCAAAAAATCAAGACAAAACAAAGAAACAACAACAAATCCAGGCTGACTTTGAATGCTTCTTCTCTAAAAGAGATAGGAAAAAAAACAAAGGAGTTACATATCCAAATAGCCAGTAAGCACATGAAACACAGCTCACTGATCACGGGGGAAATGCAAGCTAAAACCACAATGAGAGGCCTCTATACACCCACGAGAAGGGCTAGTATTGAAAAGACTGGCACCACCACATGACAAAGATGTGAAGCAACCAGAACTCAGTACCACTAGGAACATAAAATGGGACACCTACTTTGGAAAATGGTTTGGCTGTTTCCTCTCAAGTTCAACTCAGCAGTTGTATTTCTACATATGTACCCAAGAGAGATGAAAACCTGTGCTTGCACAAGGACTTGTGCAAAAATATGGAGACAGTTCTACTCATAACAGCCAAAAGCTAAACGCAAGCAAAATGTTCAACAAAAATCCAGTGATATAATCATACAAATACTACTTAGCAACAGAAATTAATGTAAATAGAAGAATGTATATTAATCTCAAAAATATTATTCTAAATAAAAAAAAAGCTTTACACAAGAGTCAATACCGTAAGATTCCATTTATATAAAATTCACAAACTGGAAAATGACCTTATGGTTCAAGAACACCTGTAGTTGCCTCTAGCGGTACAGAGGCTGGAAGAGGCTATGAGAGAACTTTCTAAGAAGATGGAAATATTCTTTATCCTGATAGGATGTGAGTTTGTGCAAGTCCATATTATCACAAACAAAACTACAGAAAATAATAGGTAGAAGCATCAAGAGGGGAAAGGTACGGATGAACAGGAACTAAGATGCTGGTAGCTGCTGAAGCTGATACGGGCACACAGTGTACACATGTACACACACACACACCCCTCTGTTTATACTGGATAAATTTCGAACTTTCAACAATAAAAATATTTTTCAGGGGTGCCTGGGTGGCTCAGTCAGCTGAGTGTCTAACTCTTGATTTCAGCTCTGGTTGTGAACTGATCAGCTTCGATCTAGCTCACACGAGATTGAGCCCCGCACCAGGCAATGTGCTGAGCATGGGGCCTGCTTAAGGTTCATTTATCCTCTCTCTCTCTCCACCCGCTTATTCACTCCCCTGCTCGTGCTCCAATATAGATTTTTTTCAAATATGTGAAAAAATAATCCAGACACCTGAGGGAAACGTGCTTACCAAACAGGCCACAGCGATGGCAAGTTGTTGACCGAAGAGGAGGTCCTAAGGAGCTGAAGAGTGCTGAATTATTTATGGACAAGGAATTCTCAACCAACTTGTGTATTTTTTTTGACTTTGCAGGAGGCACATTATTGCTAGGCTTCTATTAAGAAAAGAGAATGGCAATATTAAAACTTGGTAGTAGTTTTTTTTATACTGTATTTGGGATTTCCTCTTCTGGGAAGATAAAGTAGATGTACTTTTACCTATTCCTCCCACTAAGTACAACTAAAAAACCCTGGACATTTAGGTAAATAAACGTAAGCTGACTCTGAAAGAAGGCAGAAGACAGGCTAGGAAACCTGGGACCCAGAGAACAAGGCAACGAGTTTCTTAGGTTTTCTTTTCGTTGCCTCACAGATCCCAGACAGGGTGCTGGAGAAGCTAGGACCCAGAAATGCCAATGGTACAAACAACAAAAGCCCCAACAAAAAGTCTGCTCTTTAACCACAAGACTAGGAAACAGGCAGCACAGCAACACAGAAAGCTTTAATCAGTAACTGCTCTACCCTAAACAAACCCCACAGAAAAAAGCTGTGGCCCTGTTCTAGAGTAGGGAGCTGGCACTTCACCGCTGGGGTCTCCCCATGAAGACCATGAGGCGAATGTGGACTTCTACCTGGCAGGTATGAATGTTCCCCTCCCCCGACCACCATTATTGGGGTGGTGGAAGAGGAGGCCTTGCGGATAATGAGGACTTTTCACCACCATTCAACAGTAAGGAGTGCCTTCAAACCATCCCACCACCTCCAACCCCCCACCCCCACCCCATCCCACCTACTCTCTTCCCACTCTACCTGACTCCCCATGTCAGTCAAGAGGCACTCATCACTCCCAGCCAGGAAGGAGGTATCACATAAGGCCGACGAGGAATCAGAACTCCCACCCTCACCCAGAAGTAAGAAAGAGCAGCCCCTTGAGTGTCAACAGAGGCTGAATAGGGAACTGGACATCTACTCCCATCTGGTAGTATCCACCTTCCTCTGTGGCAGAGGAAGCCAGCTAAAACAAAGTTTAAATAAGATACAGCATTTCATTAACATAGTGCTCCACTGTTCCAGGTTCAATAGAAAATACCTTGTCATACTAAGAAACAGGAAAATCACAACTAAATGGGGGGAAAAAAAGATGTCAACATCAAAATGACAGAGAAGTTTATTTGATAAAGATTTTAAAGCAGCCATAAGTAATAAGCAGTTATGAGCACACTTGAAATATATGAAGAGTCTCAGCAAAGAAACAGAAGACATAAGGAAGAAAATGGAAGTTTTACAACTGAAGAGTAAAATAAGAAAAATTTAAAATGCAATTAGCAGAATGGAGGGAACAGAGGCAAATAGCAGAATGGAGGGAACAGAGGCAAAAATCAGTAAACTTGAAAACTGAACAACAGAAAATGCCTAATCTGAACATCAGAGAAAAAAACCTAGTGGAGGAAAAAAACTAAAATTAACAGAGTCTCAAAGACCTCTGGGACTGTGACAAAATATCTAACATTCATGTCTTCAGAGTCCCAGAAGGAGAGGAGAAAGCAGGCAGAACTGAACAAAGTCCTGAGGTACCTGGGTGGGTCAGTTGGTTAAGCGTCTGACTTCAGCTCAGTTCATGATCTCACGGTTAGTGGGTTTGAGCCCCATGTCTGGCTCTAAGCTGTATTTAGATTCTGTCTCCCTCTCTCTCTGCCTGTCCACCTCCTGCCATGCTCTGCCTCTCAAAAATAAACAATTAGGGGCACCTGGGTGGCTCAGTCGGTTAACCATATGACTTTGGCTCAGGTCAGTATCTCATGGTTCATGGGTTCGAGCCCCGCGTTGGGCTCTCTGCTGACAGCTCAGAGCCTGGAGCCTATTTCAGATTATGTGTCTCCCTCTCTCTCTGATCCTCCCCTGTTCATGCTGTCTCTCTGTTTCAGAAATAAATAAATAAATAAATAAATAAATAACAATTAAAGGGCGCCTGGGTGGCTCAGTCAGTTAAGTGTCTGACTTTTGCTCAGATCATGATCTTGTGGTTTGGGAGTTCAAGCCCTGCATTGGGTTCTGTGCGGACAGCTCAGAGCCTAAAGCCTCCTTCAGATTCTGCATCTCCCCATCTCTCTCCTCTCCCATGCTCATGTTCTATCTCGGTCTCTCAATAAAAAACAAAACAAAACAAAAAAGTTAAAAAAAAACAAACCATTAAAACTGAAGTTCTCAAATTAAAAAAATGCCTCAAACTTATAAAATTTGGCAAAAGATAAATTTCCACAAAATCAAGAAGCTGAGCAAATTTCATGCCAAATCAAAGAAATCCACACAAAGACACATCTTACTCAAATTCTTCAACCTAAAGACAAAGAAAAAAAAGCTTAAAAGCAGAGAGAGGGAAAGGACATCTTACTTATGGGGAAAAAATAATTCAGAGGAGAATAGATTTCTTATCAGATACCATGGAGAACAGCAGAAAGTAGCACAACATGTCTCAAGCGCTGAAAGAAAAAAGCCATGAGCTGAGAAACTTATCCAGGAAAAATATCCTGCAGAAAAGAAGAAATCAAGACCTTCTTTAATGAAAGAGAAGTAAGAATCTGTCACCCGCAGACCTACCCTGTAAGAATGCTGGCTAAAGGAAGTTCTCTAAACATACAGGAAATGATAAAGGAAAGAATGCTGGAACAAAAGGGAGAGAAGAACACATTAAACAAAAATACGGTAAGTACAACAGTCTTCTAGTCTTCTAGAATAGAAGCACCTGGGAAGCAAAACTAAACTGAAAACAGATTAGAACTTTGATAACCCTCCCTCAACAATGAACTTCTAAAGAACTCATGGGTCAAAGAAGTCCCAAAGGAAATAAAGAATGCTGAAAAAAATGAAAATTATAATTAATCAAAATTTGTAGGACACAGTTAAAGTATTGCCAGGAGAGAAATTTATAGCACTAAGTTCACACATTAGAAAAGAGGAAAAGTCTCAAATCAATAATCTAAATTCCCATCTTAAGAACCTAAAATATAAGAAAAGTCATGCTCAAAGCAAACAGAAGGAAACAAAGACCAGCAGAAATCAATGAAATTAAAAATAAAAATTTGGGGGAAATAGTAATGAAACTAAACCTAGTTCTTTGAAAAGATCAATAAAATTGATCTAACAAGACTGAAAACTAAACAAGACAGAAATTACCAATATCAGGAATGAAACAATGTAGATCTTACTATAGACCCTGAAGACATAAAAATAATGAAATACTTTGAACAACTCTACACATATAGATCTCATGATGGAGACAGAAAGGACTGATTTTTCAAAAATCACAAATCACCACAATATGACATAATTTTAATACTCTTATAAATATTAAAGAAACAAATAATTTTAAAACTCCTAAAAAAGAAATCTTCATACCTAGCTGGTTTTTGCTGGAGAATACTACCAAATGTTTAAAGAATTAACACCAAAAAAAAATTAAGTTAAATTAAATTTAAAAAAAAAAGAACACCAATTCTATACAACCTCTTTTTCAGAAAGTTAACATTACCTTTATTTTACAACCATATAAAGACAGTAAAAAAAGAGAAAATTACAAACATTGCTCATAAAAACAGACGTAAAAACCCTTCTCAAAATGGTAATTCAGCAATATAGAAAAATAATTCTATATCATGACAAAGTAGAGTTTATTCCAGGGATGTAAGGCTGGTTACATTTATTTTCTTTGAGAGAAAGAGTGCACGCACACACACAGAAGAGTGACGTGGGCGGGGGGTGGGGTGGGGTTGGTGGAGCTAGAAAGGCTTAAGCAGGCTCCATGCCCAGTGCCCAGCCCAATACTGGGCTCGATCTCATGACCCATGTCATGACCCACCCTGAGATGATGACCTCATGACCGGGGCCAAAATCATGAGCTGGATGTTTAACTGACTGAGCCACCCAGGTGCCCCAAGGAATATTTTAAAACATCAATGAAATCCACCAAATTAACAGATTAATGGGCCAATTATCAATGAATGAAGAAAAAACATTTAGAAAAACTCCACACCAGGGCACTTGAGTGGCTCAGTCAGTTAAGGGTCTGACTTCAGCTCAGGTCCCATGTCATATATGGCTTCTGGGCTGGAGACTACATCCCATGCTCTGTCCCCTCTGAAGCCCTGCTTTGGATCCTCGGTCTGTAGGTCTCTCTCTCTCTCTCTCTCTCTCTCTCTCAAAATTAGGCATTTTTAAAAAATAAAAACAACACTGATTCATGATAAAAACTATCAAAAAAGTAGAAATAGAAAATTTCATCAACTTGATAAGGCTTATCTACAAAAACCCTACAGCTAACAGCTAACATATTATACTTAATAGTGAAAGACTCAATGCTCCCACTGAGTTTGGAAATAAAGCAAGGTATCTACGGTCACCGCTTTTATTCGACACAGTTCTAGACATTCTAGCCAGTGCAATAAAGCAAAAAATATATATATTGAAAAGAAATAAAACTGTTCCTATTTGCAGAGATACAGTTGCCTATATAAAAAATACCAAGGTATCTACAAAAAAATCCCTAGAGTAAGTGACTTCAGCAAAGTCACAGGACACAAGAGAAACATCAAAAACCATATTTATATATATTAGCAATGAACATGATGACACATGGAAATAAAAAAATATAATAGCATTTATAATCACTAAAAAAAGATACCTAGGTATAAATATAACAACATGCACACAGAATTTATAAGCCGAAAACCATAAAGTGAAAGAAATCAAAAAAGATCTAAGTAAAAATGAAAAGAGATTACGTTCACGGACTGGAAGATTCAACACAACAAAGGTACCAATAATCTTTAAATTGATATACAGGTTTAATGCAATTCCTATCAAAATCTCAGCAAGACTTTTTGCAGATATGGACAAGATTATTCTAGGATGAAATGGAAAGCATATGAACTATATACAAGCCAAAACTGTCTTGGGGAAAAAAAAAAAGTGGGGCACCTGGGTGGCTCAATCAGTTAAGTGTCCAACTTAAGCTCAGGTCATGATCTCACAGCTCATGGGTTCGAGCCCAGCATCAGGCTCTGTGCTGACAGCTCAGAGCCTGGAGCCTGCTTTTCTGTGTCTCTTTCTCTCTCTGTGCACCCCACTCCCGGCCCGGCTCATGCTCTGTAGGTGTGTCTCTCTCTCAAAAATAACATTAAAAAAAAAAAAAAAGTGGGAGGAATCACAGTACCCAACTTCAAGACTTACTACATAGCTCCCGTACTGTGTGGTGTTGTTGGAGGGATATATAGATAGGTCAATGGAAAAAAATAGAAACTCCAGAATAGATCCACACAAATATGCCCAACTAAATTTTGATACAAGTGCAAAAACAATTCAGTAGAAAAAACACATCATTTTCAACAGTACTAGAGAAATTAGGAATCAAAATGAAAAATTCAGCCTTGACCCAAGTCTCACAACTGTTACAACTGTAACTCAAAATGGACCACAAATCTAAATGTAAAACTATAAAAGTTTCTGGGGGGGGGAGTGGGAACCAGAATTTTCTGGAGCTCAAGTAGCACAGAGTTTCTAGACTGGATACCAAAAACATAATCCATAAAAGGAAAAATAGATTAGAACATCACTAAAATTAAAAACTTTTGCTCTGCTAAACACTCTGGTAAGAGAATGAAAAGAGAAGATACACACTGGGAGAAAACATTTGTGAGTCAGATTTGACAAGACTAGAATCTGGGATACATAAAGAACCTTCAAAACTTAGCAGTTTAAAAAATCAACAACCCATATTTGAAAATGAATACAAGATATGAATAAACACTTCGCCAAAAAGGATATACACATGGTCAATCTGTTATCATTAGCCATAAGGGGGTACACAAAACCACAATGAAATATCACCACACACCTATGAGAATGGGGACAATAAAAATACTACCACCACTGAAAGCTGGTGGTGATGCTGGATGCAGATTTTCTCTGTGGGAACGTGTCATAGTATGGCTATGCTAGAAAATGCTTTAGTGGTTTCTTAAACTCAGTATGTGATACTATATGACCCAGAAATTGCACTCCTAGGCATTTATCCAAGAGCAAAAATAAACAAAAACAAAAAAACTTCTGTTCAAATAAACCTTGCATGTGAATATTTAGAACAGTTTTAGCTGAAAGAGTCAAAAACTGGAAACAATGCAGATGAACTTCAACCTGTGAATGTTAAACCATGCACTACTACTCAGCAATAAAAACACAACTATTGATACAACAGCCTAGGTGAATCTCTAGAGAATTATGCTGAGTGAAAATATCCAATCCCAAGAGGTGACATATTGTAGGACTCCATTTACGCAATATCCTCGAAATGACAAAATTGTGGATGTGGAATAGATATAGTGGCTTCCACAGATTAAGGAGGTGGTAAGGGCAAGGGAGAAATGGATAGGGCTATAAAACAAAGCACACAGGCAATGATGGAAATGTTCTGTATCTTGACTGCATCACTGTCAATCTCCTAGTTGTCATATGTACAAAGTTCTGCAGCAAGTTAGCAAGTTACCACAGGGGAAAAATGGGGAAACAGCTTCTCAAGATCTGTATTATTTCTGCAGGTCAATTGCAGAGTTGCATTTGCAATTGCATGACAATCTACAATTACCTAAAAAGAAAGAACTGTTTTTAAAAGGTACTAGGTCAAAGAAGTGGAAGCTTGACCTTGACTAGTATCTGAAAATTGAGTAATTCTTCATTAACACAATACAAAGTTTGTTTAAAATCTTTACCCAAAAACACAAAACAGAAAAAAAGAAAGAAAAAAAAAAGCCTTACACTACTTACTTCTTTGGGTGGTGAATTGTTTCCAACATTTAATGGTGACACTGAGTTTCCTAGAGAGGGAAAACATAAAAGCCAAATATTACTTTATTTCTAGAAATGTACAATACCATAATTAGATATTCAAGTAATAAAACTATACCATAATAGCCTTAAAGCTACACTACAAATAAGCAATCCTACTTTTTCCTAATGATAAATAAGGTTTGTCTGAAACTTCCTTAAATACCACTCTTCTTTACTGTGAACTTTTCTCCATTCACTAAGGCAGCAGTTCTCAGACATTTCTGAATCCTGGACTCAGTAACACACTTAGAAATGACAGAGAACCTCAAGGAGATTTTGTTTATATGGCTCACGTCTGTCACTATTTACTAATGTTAGAAATTAAGGGGTGCCTGGCTGGTTCAATCAATAAAGCATGTGACTCTTGATCTCAGGGTCACGAGTTGAAGCTCCACATTGGTTGTAAAGCTCTCTCAGTAAAAAAAAAAAAAAAAAAAAAAAAAAAATTAAAAAAAGAAATTAAAATTAAACTAAAAACATTTAACAATAAATTCATTACATGTACATATGGTTTTTATTTTTAAGGCAACTAGATTTTCTTTTCTTTTTTATTTCTGAGAAAGAGAGACAGTGTGAGCAGGGGAGGGTCAGAGATAAAGGGAGACACAAAATCTGAGACAAGCTCCAGGCTCTGAGCTGTCAGCACATGGGGCTCGAACCCACGAACAGTGAGATCATGACCTGAGCCAAAGTCGGATGCTTAACAGACTGAGCCACCCAGGAGCCCTAGCAATTACATTTTCTAAAGCAAAAAAAAAAAAAAAAAAAAAGCGAAAAGAAAAGAAAATTATGAGTAGCACTGTTTTACATTTTTGCACATCTCTTTAATGTTTAATATTAGTTAGACTCACATCTGCTTTTGCATTCAATCCACTGTGATATGGCTGCTTTGATTGAAGACTATAAAGAAAATCGGGGCTCTCACAGATACATGGTTACAAAACGGAGAAGTATTTAATGGCCTTCTCACATAATTATGGATATTTTCCTTTAATATCATGGCAAAACTCATGGTAATTAGTTGCAGTGTGGACTCTAAAACTTATTCATAATATGGCACTGGAATCCATGGATTCCTCTTGCACTTTGAGTGGATGCTTACCTATACGTGACTGCAACATCATGCATTGTTCATTTGGAAAAAACTGAGAAACTGAGTTGTGCAGATCTTCCAAATGTAGACAGACTTCATTACACAATATTGAAAAATTCATGTGTGTTAGTTAAGATCACCATGTATCTCACCAGAGAAGTCTTTAAGCATTGAGAAGTTGTCATGCAGAGTGGCAGATACAAGCTTCCTAAAATTCTCATGTTTGCTCAAAAGCTTGAATTTTATCATTAGCAACAAAATACTGTCAGGTGTTTTCCTTGAAGTGACAGGTTCACTTTGTTCATTTTTGAGACTGTCAGATATCTAAATCCGAATAACCAGAGTTTGTCATTCTTTTAAAGTAAAAATGAGGTTCCAAGAAAAGAGTTTCCATACAGCTCAGAACTCAATCATACACACATGCTTTTCCTACTTCGCTATGAAGCAGAAGTTAGGGATAATTCCCACTTTTTTACACAAAATACTAAAACTACCCGTACCCAACGTTCAAGATTTCATAGTAAGTCTTACTGCTTTGTCAAGGACATGCTTTAGTAAAACTGGTACTTCTGGCTTGGTCTTAACTACAAGTGCAGAGCAGTGAAAACCTCACTGGCCTCTAGCCCAGGCTGGTGTCCCTGCCCAGGTGGAGCTAACAAGGCACTAGCAGTTTACTCATTTTTCCTTTTGCATCATCAGCGTAAAGTCAGCACAACAAAGAAGGCAAATGATATTTTATTAGGAGAGAAAATAGTTTTGACCTCTTGGGAAACCCGTGCCAGAACTACATCACCATAACATTAAAAGATCATGTCTGATATGCATTCACCCAGGGCCCAGCCTCCTTAGAAACCAGGTTTTTGAAATTAGGACTAAAGGAACAATTAAAAAAAAAAATAATGAAACAATGTCTTAGCTATATTTTTGTAAGCTTTTGTACGCATACAATTTGCATAGTATTTTAAAAATATGGTCAATCTTTAGATATCCCATAAAAAGGTAGAGTACAGTATTTCTACATTCCTAATTCTTCAATGGGGGGGGTGGGAGGAGGCTCATGTGTAGACTTTCTCTCCTCAGGAATCCTTTTTGTGATGAATCTAGCCAAAGACAGCTACTTGACACCTGGTTTTTCCTTCTAGATTAATATTTAAATGCAAATACTATAAGGTAGCCATTTAGTTGTTCTGTTAATAGTCCATGGGTGTGTAATTACATACTTGTGATAAGCCAAAGAAACCACCAGAATCAAGAAGCATTAAACCTGTAGTTTCCACTCACCTGTTGGCAACTTTTTCCTGTCTCCTTTGGATCCAACCACCTCTCCACTGATGCCATTAGAGTTTGAAGATACCAAACGGTCTTCCTGACTAGCCAAATACTGTTTGGTTTGCTCACAAAGCAAAAAATTGTTCTTTTTATTTCCATTTTCTGGGCTTTTCAACCGGAAATTAGGGTGGTTAGCATGTCCTCCAGGACTTCTTAAAGAATCATGCGATGGAAGCTTTTCATTTTTCTCAAAATTAAATGGCTCTGTCATTTTACAAGTAGATGTTTCCAAATTATTTCTTGACATATTACACGGCAATTTAACATTCACAGAAGTCTATGGGAAGAAGTATATTTAAAAGGCAATTTTTAATCACAAAAGTAGAAGCATTGTAGGATTTTTTATGTAACAGGTAATGCTCCTGAATGATTCCAAAGCAGAGGTAACAGTGATATCACAGCCTGGCCTAAAGGCACAAGAAAAGAATGAAGATTCCCTATTGATAGGTACAAACTCCCAGGTTTCACACAATTCAACCACAGAGAAAGACTAACAACTCAAGAGAGGTCAAGAGTAATCTCAGAATTTGACACCATTTCTTACTTTAAAAAGCTTTAGAACTAGGAAGAGAAAAAGACTTGCACATTAAAAATTTTTTTTTAAATGTTTTATTTATTTCTAGAGAGAGAGAGACAGCGTGAGCAGGGGAGGGCCAGAGAGAGAGGGAGTCACAGACTGAAACAGGCTCCAGGCTCTGAGCTGGCAGTCAGCACAGAGCCCGACACGGGGCTCGAACCCACGAAACCGCGAGATCATGACCTAAGCGAAAGTCGGACGCTTCACCTACTAAGCCACCCAGGCGCCCCAAGACTTGCACATTTTAAAAGAAACATTTCCAACCTAGACACGCAACTTAAAAGTGAAATACAATAAAAGGTATTGCTTTAATCCAGTCATTGCCTACGTTTCTAGAATCCCTCTACCGGCTCCTATTTAGATGCAATGATATTGAATATGCACAGCCCAGCCCTTCCAATGGCTGTGCCCCTCCCGCCCGCTCTCATCCTCCAGGTAAACTCCTTTCTTCCCAGTCATCCTTCACAGTTTGCCTCAGCTGACCTCTACGTGATCTGTTTTTCTTCCCAAGTCCTCTGCTTTGATCATCTCCAGCTAAACTTTCATAAATTGTAACTTGTATCTACTGTGCTTAAGGATTATCTGTGTGCACCTTTCTCTGAAAATAAGGCACACGTATTGTTGCAACAACGTGTCTCTAAAAAACCTCCGTCCAGACCTTATGCTGGCTTGTTGTTTTCCTAGGACTCTTACAGAATATGAAGTGTCCTGCCCAAGGGAAGTAATAAAAGTGGACCAACAACTTTTCTTTTTGAAGTAGCGACTTAACCACAGCCACCGCTTTGTCTATTGACAGCAGGCCAAATTGCCTATTGTCCCAAAACTGCTCCAAAAAAAAAAGCCACAGAAAATTAAACTGGTATGAGTATCACCTAAATGTTGTTTAACATTGTTTTAAATAGAAGATAAAGAAATAGAAAAATCCTCCTCCTGGTGTCCTAAAATTCCTGTTTCATTTCCTGCTTTAAATTAGGCCTAACCTACAAAATCAAGAGAGACTCTTAAATATGGAGAACAGAGGGTGGCTGGAAGAGCTGAAGGGGGGGATGGACTAAATGGGTAAAGGGCATTAAGGAATCTACTTCTGAAATCATTGTTGCACTATATGCTAACTAACTTGGATGTAAATTTAAAAAATAAATAAAAATTTTAAAATGTTTTAAATTTAAAAATTAAAAAAAAAGAACTCCCCCCCCCTCCAAATAAATTAGGCCTAACCTAATCCATGACAATAGAGGAAAAATAATGAACTAAAGAAGGGACACACAGGCGCACTCAAAGGTGGAGAGCTCTCTGAGGACCAGATCCCGGAAAGATCCCTAACAGAGGCCTGCAGATGGGATGGCCAGGCCCGCTGGGAGATCCTGCTGCTGCGGGGAAAGCACACGTGTAGCGATGCGCACACCTACACTTAAGGAAGTTGGACACAGTAAGAAATACATACCGTGACCCGTGCCGCTGTTACAGAAAAATAACTTCCAGGGAAAGCTGGGTGAGGAGAGGAATATTGAGTAACTCCACAGACTCTGTACAAGCAATATAAAGAATGTGCATTTCCCAGGTTGCGTAGGTGGCTCAGTCGGTTAAATGCTCAACTGTTGGTTTTCGGCTCAGATCATAATCTCACCGTTTGAGTTCAAGCCCCATATCGGGTTCCCTGCTGACAGTGCAGAACCTGCTTGGGATTCTCGCTCTCTGCTCCTCCCATGTGTGCGCTCTCAAAATAAATGGATAAACTTATTTAAAAAAAGAAAAAAGAATGCACATTAAAACATTAGGGTAACTATAAGAGCAAAAACAATAAATTTAAAACTACAGAAGAAAACAAATCTCAGTCTAACAGAAAAAAAAATTCAAGCATGGTCAGGGGAAAACATCAAATGTGACAGAACCAAATCCAGGAATCAATGACTGGGTCTCAATTCAAAGAGAAAAAGACTTAGGGAGAAAAAGATCCAGCTAAATGTTATGCACAAGAAGCAGAAATAAAACAAAATTATATGGCAATGTTGTAAATAACAGAACTGAAACATGTCCTATGCAAATAACCAAAAAAAAAAAAAAAAAAAGTGGAATACTAGTATTAACAGCCCATGAAACAGAACTCAAAGTCAAAAATATTGGGAGTGCCTTGGTGCCTTAGACACTTGTCAAGAGACAGAAAGCGAGTGGTGATATTTTAAGTACCACGACGAATACAAGCAAGAGCGTTCATTTTTCCAACACTGGGCATATGTTAGACTAGAAAGGCCACCTCAACTAACTCCAGAAACACTAACACCATGTCATTCATACACAGTATACAAACTTGCATCTCAGGTTTGGTTTGCACCAGGTTTGGTGCAACCTGGGAAATGCACATCTCAGGTTTGGCCTACAACAACCACATCAGAAGACGAAGGGTTCTGGGTTTCGTTTGTTTAAAAATTTCGTAAACTATCACAAAGGAAATGATAGCAAACATTACTATATAAAAGCTTACCAAAAAATAGCAAAGAGGCCAGGAAATAAAGATGAACATATAGGTGAAAAATTCAACATCAAAAATTTTTAAAGTGGGATAAATAGTAAAAACATTCAGATACCGTAGCAGACACTGTCATTGACCCAAAGGCCATCTTCTACCTCTGATTTGTCAGCTGGAGTTAGAGACAACACTGGCCATAATCAATTCTCCTGAGCAGAACTTATCAGAAAGCTGTCCTTTCCTAATGAACATGGACAGATCTGGATAGCAGGATCCTCGCCCCTTTCTTTCTATAACACAATCAGGAAGCTTAAATAAGCAGAAGGAAGAACGTACAGCCCAAGGTTGGTAGAGCTGCAAAGGCAGAGCACCTGCTGTCCTTGGCAGGACCCCTGAGTCACTAGGTCAGCCCTGATACGTCTGTGCATACACTTGCTGTGGCGTCAAATAAACCCATCAGTTTTGTTATTTGCAGCACAACTGACACACATTAACATATGTGAGCAAAAGGCATGATGAGCAAAAGGCATGATCAGAATGCATAAAAGATGAAAACTGGTTGTTAAACATGGGGGTAAAAACATTCAACCTCGGGGCGCCTGGGTGGCTTAGTCGGTTAAGCGTCCGACTTTCGCTTAGGTCATGATCTCGCGGTTCGTGGGTTCGAGCCCCGCGTCGGGCTCTGTGCTGACTGTCAGCTCAGAGCCTGGAGCCTGTTTTAGTCTGTGACTCCCTCTCTCTCTGACCCTCCCCTGCTCACACTCTCTCTCTCTCTCCTAGAAATAAAAAAGAAAAAAAAATTTAAAAAAAAATTCAACCTCATTTACAATTAAAAAGAAAATTGAAATTAAACTACTATGTATTAGTTTCTGACCAGCATGAGTGTGATTAAAAAGGACACTCATTCCTGAAGGAAATACAAAGTGATATGCTCCTACTGGGAGACACCTGGATATACAGAGACACAGACATACGCATAGGTCTCTCTCTAAAACATACATTCTTGGGGCACCTGAGTCACTCAGTCGGTTAAGCATCTGACTTTGGCTCAGGTCATGATCTCACGGTTCGTGGGTTCGAGCCCCATGTCAGGCTCTGTGCTGACAGCTAGCTCAGAGCCTGGAGCCTGTTTCAGATTCAGTGTCTCCCTCTCTGACCCTCCCCTGCTCACAATGTCTCTGTCTCAGAAATAAATACAACATTAAAAAAAATTTTTTTTAATATACACTCTTAAGATGTAGATGTATTCCTAAAATTTTTAATGTTTATTTTTTAGTTTTTGTTTTGTTTTATTTCTGAGAGAGAGACAGCATGATCAGGGGAGGGTCAGAGAGAGACAAGAGATACAGAATCTGAAGCAGGCTCCAGGCTCTGAGCTAGCTGTCAGCACAGAGCCCGGCACGGGGCTCGAACCCACGAACCATGAGATCATGACCTGAGCTGAAGTCAGACGCTTAACCGACTGAGCCACCCAGGCACCCCTAAAATTTTTAATGTTTATTTTTGAGAGAGAGAGAAAGAGCATGAGCAGGTGAGGGGCAGAGAGAGAGACAGAGAGAGAGGGAGACACAGAATCTGAAGGAGGCTCCGGGCTCTGAGCTATCAGCACAGAGCCCGACGTTGGGCTCGAACTCATGAACTGTGAAATCATGACTTGAGCCAAAGTTGGACGCTCAACTGAAGTACCCAGGTGCCCCAAGATATAGATGTATTCTTAAAAACATTCCTAGGGGTGCCTGGGTGGCTTAGTCGGTTAAGCGTCCAACTTTCACTTAGGTCATGATCTCGCGACTAGTGGGTTCGAGCCCCGCATCGGGCTCTGTGCTGACGGCCAGCTCAGAGCCTGGAGTCTGTTTCAGAGTCTGTGACTCCCTCTCTCTCTGACCCTCCCCTGCTCACACTCTATCTCTCTCTCTCCCTCTCTCCCCCCTAGAAATAAATAAAACATTAAAAAAAAAAAAACATTCCTAGCCACTCATCTGGTAACCATCCCACTAAAATAATCCTAAATTAACAAAAAATCCTATTTAAAATGATGAAAACCCCTAGAGGAAAAAACTTAACTGTGATGCCTCTACTAAACAGAATATTAACACTACCATTTAGAATCCTAGTTTTCAAAAATATTATAAAATGTGTTAGAAAAGGCAGTGAAAAATCAGAAACACTGTATATTTAATTTAATGACTGGGAAAAAAACAATCCCTTCATGTAAGCACAATCAATGAAATACATTAAATTTTAAACAATGAGTGTTATGGTGTAAAGTAGGTTGATGAAGGAATCTCTTTCACTATATATAATTTTCCAAATTATAAAGATTAATAACTTTTATAGAAAAAAGCATTTTAGGGGCGCCTGGGTGGTTCAGTCGGTTAAGTGTCTGACTTTGGCTCAGGTCACGATCTCACGGTTCGTGGGTTCAAGACCCACATCAGGCTCTGTGCTGACAGCTAGCTTAGCTAAGAGCCTGGAGCCTGTTTCAGAATCTGTGTGGCCCTCTCTCTCTGATCCTCCCCTGCTCACACTGACCCCCTCTCACTCTCTCTCAGAAATAAAACATTTAAAAAAATTTTTGAATCCTTATTTAAAAAAAAAGAAAAAAGCATTTTAAAGATTAAAATATCTCTTCGGTCGGTTAGCATCCGACTTTGGATCAGGTCATGATCTCACAGGTGAGTCTGAGCCCTGTAACAAGCTCTGTGCTGACAGCTAGGTGACTGGAGCCTGCTCCAGATTCCATCTCCCTCTTTCTCTGCCCTTTCCCCACTCATGCTCTGACTCTCTCAAAAATAAACAAAATAATTTAAACATTAAAATATCTTTGAAGATTAAAATATTAATATTGCATTTAAATGAAGCCCATTTTTCCTCAAGTGTGGTTAATTCTAAACCAAGTAAAGGATCAAGTAATATCTAAACCACAAAACTAGGGTATAGTCCTCTTCGCAGGACACCAGTGGGACCCTCAATCCACAACATGCAACTCCGGAAAGTTTAGCCTTCCCTAAACTTTGTCATCTGGTAAGGCTGACAGTCAATCCACAATCAGCTATTTTCTACCCTGTATTACAGTTATCTATAGACAGTTATATCCGTATTCTAGATTATTCAGTAGCACGAGTGCAGGAACCTTGTCTTATTAAAACCATTAACAAAAATCCCGATTTCCCATCGCGCCTACCATGGTGTTCCGTACAATGGGGCATTCAAAAGATATTTGTATGACAAAGCTACTTAAAAGGTACTACTGCACTATTTTCAGGACAAACTCTACAGGGAAAATGAAATTCATGGTCTGAAATTACATCTGGCAGTCTTAAACGGAGAATTACATGTTATGAGGTTTTCTGAAACTTAATAGCAAAACCTCAAGTCTTACATCTACTCTTACAAACTCCAAAAATTAAATAAGTAAAACAAGTAAACAAGTAAAATTAAAAAGTAAACAAGTCTGACTTCAAGAACAACACAATCAGTCTTAGACCCAACGAACAAGTTTGAGCAGCAAATAAAAAGGTGGACTCTGTAGTTAGAGAGACACCTCACTTGCCTCACCCTCCCCAGGAATTTTCATCCCAACGCCCAGGGCAAAGAGACGTGAAGACCTGTTCTATAACTCGATGCCTCGAACCTCCTTTAATTTTGGACAGCCAACTGCACTGCATTCTTTTTTCATAAAATAATTCACTCTTCCCCCCCCCCCGACCCCCGCTCGATTCCTGTTGCTGCCCTGTAATCACCACCTTTCAAATATGAGGTGTCCACCAGGTCTACCTTCCTCCAGGTCCTTCACCAGCTGATGTAATACCTTCCGGAGTCCTTCTAAGTCTGGACTTTCTCTAGCTCATTAGAAACCTTCATACAGACATGCTTCTCCTAACGGAGCACAGGACTGCAGATGTGAGCCAACAGCAGGGCGACAGAATAAGCATACCACCCCTTACTCTGAACACTAAACTACTTCCACTCACGCACTAGCTTTTGGAGTGGCAGCCTGGAATTCTGTGAGTACATGTAAAACTCGCAGTTACCTAAAATCCTGTAGGATTTTTTAAAAAACATGTTTATTACCATATTATTAAAAAAATGCCTTTTTCTTCTGATGTACAGTTCTATCGATTTACGTTATTTTGAGAGATAAAGAAAGTGCATGTGTGCACGCAAGTGGGACAGGTGCAGAGAGAGGGAGAAACAGAATCCCAAGCAGGCTCTGTGCTTGATCCTTCGAACTGTGAGATCATGAGCAGAGCTGAAATCAAGAGTCAGACGCCTAACCAACTGAGCCACCCAGCCGCCCCTACAGTTCTAGGAGTTCTAACACGTGTATTTCAACATTAAAAATAATACCTGTAAAAAAAAACTACAATTATCCCTACTTGGCTTCATCCTCTGCCAATCACTGGGCGTATCTGAATCTGGAGTGGGCAGATCCTACTCCATAACACTGTGCTTGCCAAGCTCAAGCCACTGACTTCTGTACAGAGGGGTTTCAGACACTGCTGCAAAGGTCCTGAGACCTCAAAGGCTAATCTTACCCAGTTGTAAAACAAGCAATTTCCCCCACATAACGAGTTACTATTGTTTACATGCTACTGGTGAGGAGTAAGAATTTATAACCATTCCCAAATCTGTAGTAATTAGTTATATATCTCCTTAACTAACACAAGAGGTTAATTAGGAGGGTCCCCAAATGTCTTCATGTTAAAGGAATCACTGATGTGTTTAAAAAAAAAACAAAAAAGGCACAGTGGAATGGAAGTGACTACGAAGAGTTCTACAGACAAAATTAAGACCTTGGCTTCGTATTGCCCTTTTGTTCTGTGCTTCATGATTTGATATCAATAAAACATGAAGCTCCCTGAGGGGCAAACCTTTTCTTTTACTCCCTTGGAATCCTGCTCCCCCTCCTCCAGGTGGCCAGGAGCGGCCCAACACACACCTGCAACCGGCGACTTTAAGTCCTCTTCTTCCTCCCCAGAACACTACAGGCTACAGGCCAAAGTTAATTTTTACCATAGTGTGTGAAGTCCTTTAATACCAAAAGTACTTGCAGCAGATACTGAGCTGTGACTTTCTTCTCTAATGCTTGCTTTTGTTTTCCCCCACGATTTCAGAGAGAACGGCTACTCAAAGGAAACATTCAACTTAAAGCTATGAAACCCAATGGTTCAGCAGAACACGAGTTTTAAAGCTAATCAGACCCAAATCTGGACAGAGTCTCCTCTTCCTCTTTTTTAGCTCTGCTATCTCAGGCCAAATCACATCTTCTTAGGGCTGTTTCTGCAAAACGCGGCCAACCTTACAAACTTCCTCGTAAACCCTTATCCACGATGATTATATTTGACGATGTGTGTAAGAGCATAGTGGCCAGTGCTCACTTAAGTACGTAACAGGCAGCTTTTACCTTGACTTGACTTTGATACCGCTCCTACAAAGAATTTTTTTTCCACTCGTGAATAACTACTTCGCCCACTGAAATAATCTGCAGTTTAAAGTATTCCTATTTCCTGATTCCTCCAGGTGAGTAAGGGAGACCTGGGCAGGTGAACTAACTTGTCAACCTGCCCGCCTGCCCCGGGGGGTGGGGGTTGTGAGCGCTCTTACACGGCTGAGATGAAAATCCAGGTCTGATTCCTAGGCCCTGCCACTTCGCATTCAGCACCCTCAGGGCTCAATAAGGGAGCTAGAACCGCCTTCTGATTCTCCAAAGGGCAACCGAACCCGCGTACTTCTAGCAGGGACTCAGGTGCTAAGTGACTGGCACACAGCAGACACGCTACAAACACCTGCACAAGCAACCAGCACTGGCTCCCCCGTATTCACCTAAAGCCATGGTGCACCCACGTTCCCCACAGAAGATAGGAAGTGGGGGGGCGGAGCCTAAGGGGTGTTAGTGTTGTTTCCACTGCTGCTTCGAGTTAAACGAAGCCAGCCAGCGACTGACTTCACAAGCTAGTTTCTTTTAGAGACGAGCGCAAAGAGCTCCTCCAACGGGATGCCAGGGGACGTTCACATTTTGGCGCGTCATGCCCGGGAAGTACTGTTTTCCAAACCTACTGCAGAGCCCCCCGCCGCCCCCCCTTTGCCCTGGGGCTCCGGTCTCAAGTCTCTCGCCCCTCCCCCCCCACCTCCAACCCTAACCTGCCCTTCCCTGCCATGGCTGCGAGGGCCCCGCCACCCTTCCGTCCTCTCTCCACTGCCAGGCCCCTTGTGCCCGCTCAACGCCCGACCTCAACGCCCGACCCTAACGTCCAGCGCCCAACGTCCGGACCCCAACGACCGAAGCCCCAGAGCCCTCACGCAGTCCCTTTTCGCTCCGCCACGCGCCTGGGAGCCCTGACCTGGCAAGGGGCAAACGGGCCGCCGACCCCGACCTGTCCCCGAAGCCTGGTGCCGGCGGCGTCCGCCCGTCCCCGGGAGCCCCGCCGCCCAGGCGCGCTGCCCTGCGCTCACCTCATCTCCCACGTCCAGCCCCGGGCCGGCGCCGCGCCTGCGCAGTCCGCGCGCACGTGCGCCCCGCGACGCCCCCGCGCGCCCTCCCTGCGCTGGGGGGTCAGAGCTAAGGGCCCCGGGGCACGGCATTGTGCTCCCGCGCGGCGTGCTCCCGGAGGTCCTTTGCGGAGACGCTGCAGCCATCCCAGCTGCTTCTAGAAATCCGGCCCTGCGAACGCGGACGGTCTCCCTAAAGGTCACTTGGGTCGCATTAACCACTTAAAGCCTTACAAGGTTTTTCAAATTAATCTGCTACCTCTGCTTGGCCTTGGAAACTAAACACAGGTGATCACTTTCCCCCCCCGCCCCCAAGTGCACCTGGTTATCTGTTGGTGCTACTCAAATACTTTGTAAAACTTTGGGGGCGGGGGGGAGCAGACTAGAGACCTTTCAAATTTTCAGAAGAAAAATGGTACCCCATGTAGTTAACTTAGTTCCAACATTGTCAATTCACGGGGGGGTCTTGTCGGCTTCTGTACCCCACACACTTCTGTTGTTTGGAAGCAAATTCTGATTTGTATCTTTTCTTCATTATAATGGATTTTTTTTTTCTGTTTTTACTTTTATTTATTATTTTTGAGAGTGCGCAAATCGGCCAGGAGCAGAGAGCGTGAGAAACAGAATCCAAAGCAGGCTACTGTTGCTGTCAGCACTGAGCCTGAAGTGGGGCTTGAACCCATGAACCACGAGATCATGACCTGAGCTGAAGTTGGTCCCTTAGCGACCAAGCCATCCAGGTGCCCCGTAATGGATTTTTTTTTTTTTTTAAAGAACAGTTAAGGTTTACAGAATAAATTGAGAAGCTAGTAGTTTCTCACATTAACCACACCCAGTATCCCCTTAGCTACAATTAAGGAACCAAAGTTGATACATTATTACTCAAGTCCAGGGTTTATATTTCCTTAGTTTTTACCTACTGTCCTTTTTCTGAGCCAGAATTCCATTCAGGATACCACATTTTTACATTTAGCTGTCATGTCTCCTTAGGCTCTTCTAGGTTATGGCAGTTTTTCAGACTGTCCCTGTTTTGATTATCTTGATACCTTCCAGGAGTACTTACTGGTTAGGCATTTTGTAAGATGCCCCAGTGTCAGAGTTCGATGTTTTTCTCATGAGAAGAGTGGAGTTAATAGGTTTTTGGAAAAAAGGGCTACAGAGGTAAAGTGTCATTCGTATTGCATCACATCAAGTGCACATCCTTGAACATGATTCCTGACAGTTGATGCTTTCTACCTGCAGGGAGCAAGATGGAGTCCCTCATGTCAAGTTGTGATGTAATCAGAAAAGCAGCCAAGAGGACTGCAGCTAACACCAGAGATCACCAAAACCAGTATAGATTGGAAGTGCTGAGGATTATTAACCTGTAAGGCCTGGAAGAACCAGGAGCTGATAATCATAAGCGCTAGAAAAAATCTGCAAAGGCCCAAGATTGATTAAACTTTTCTAAAAAGGGAGGATTTCTGCAGCAAACTGCCAGACTCTTTGGGGGCTGAGCTTTCCTCATCTGCCCACCTGCTGCCGAAGGCTCTGCATGACTGATCTCTTAACATAATAGAGATCCTCCACTTTTTGAACATATTAAGCCGTAGGTACCTAGAGCTGGCCCAGAACCGACCAAGTCCTCATCTTAACTGTGTGCTCACAAACCGACTTTGTTTTGCTCATTAACTTCTTACCCTTCTTGTATCTTGTTTGTTGCATGACTTTATATCATACAATATGTGATGTCTATGAAGTTAAATGCATAGTGAAATCTCATTGAGTTTAGAATCCTGAATCTGCTTTGCAAATTACATTAACCTTGATTTATGACCGAATAAAGCTGACATTGTGGAAAGACACAATTCTTGTACATAACCTTTATAGCATCCTGGCGCCCCCAACACCTGACTGGTGTTCTATAGGTTTCTGTACTCTAAAGGGACTTTTGTTTTCCCTCTCTTTGCATATTATACACTTTGGAAGTCATTATACACCAAAGAAAGAGAAGTTATGCTTCCTCTTTTTAAGGGCCAAACACTGGAATTATTTCAATTTTTTTTATAGATTTGTCTCTTCCCCATTTATTAATATATTTGATCAAATATACTATATATGTATTAGTATAAACTCATATTTATTTTATATGTTGAGTTGTAATACAACATTACCTTATTTCCTTGCTCAAACTTTTCCAACTTTGGCCATGGGGAGCCCTTCTAGTTGGCTCTTTAAACCTTTGACATATTCCCATTAATGTGTGATTGTTTCATTTGGTTTTTTATTTTTTATTTTTTTTAATATTTTTATTTATTTCTAGGAGAGAGAGAGACAGTGTGAGCAGGGGAGGGTCAGAGAGAGAGACACAGGCTCTGAAATAGGCTCAAGGCTCTGAGCTGGCAGTCAGCACAGAGCCCAATGCAGGGCTCGAACCCAGGAACCGCGAGATCATGACCTAAGCGAAAGTCGAACGCTTAACCGACTAAGCCACCCAGACGCCCCACATTTGGTTTTTTAAATCATGTTTGCTTTCTGGGACATTGCATCTCCTTATCTATACATATTTAAATATGTATCTTTAAAAGATCATAACTTTTAAACAATTTTTCAATGTTTTTATTTATTTTTGAGAGAAAGAGATACAGAGAGAGTGGGGGTGGGGCAGAGGGAGAGAGAGAGAGAGAGAAAAAGAATCTGAAGAAGGCCCTAGGCTCTCAGCTGTCAGCACCGAGCCAGGCACGGGGCTCAAATCCACGAACTGTGAGATCATGACCTAAGCCAAAGTCAGACACTCAACTGCCTGAACCACCCAGGTGCCCCAAAAGATCATAACTTTGAAAAGCATCACCAAAACGTATTCTGCCTTTAAAGCTAACAATTTCTTTTTAAAAATGTTTATTTTAAGAGAGAGCACATGCATGAGAGAGAGGGGGGCAGAGAGAGAGAGGGAGAGAGAGGATCCAAAGCAGGATCCACACTCACAGCACTGAGATATGGGACTCAATCCCATGAATCAAGAGATCATGACTAAAGCAGAAAGAAAGCAAGAATCAGACGCTTAATGCACTGAGCCACCCAGGCACCACACTAATAATTTCATTATATGAAATCTGTATTTAAAGTTTTCAGATTCTCACATGATTTTTAATTTTATGTTCAAATGAGGTTCCAAACAAGATCCTGTATTTGTATTCAGTAGTATACTTTAAAAAGAGATTTCCTTTTTTAAAAAATTTTATTTTGAGAAAGAGAAAATGGCGGTAAATGTAGAGGAGGGGGATAGAATCCTAAGCAGACTCCATGCTGTCAGTGCAGAGCCAAACACAGGGCTGGAACTCATGAACCATGAGACCATGCATGACCAGACCCAAAGTCAAGAGTTGGACACCTAACCAACTAAGCCACCGAGGTGCCCCAAAAGAGATTTCCTCTTAATCATTTTCTTGCAATTTATGTATTGAACTAATGGCAGTTTTTTTTACATTCAATTTTGAGTACATCCCCTCTGGTCAGAATACTTCACAGGTGTTTCCCCTATTGCATCACATCAGAAGACACTTAATATCTAGTTGTTTCTCTTTGCGAGATATTAAAATTGATCTACCAGGTTCATGTGTTGTCAGCCCATCCATCTACTATTGTTTTCCACTGGCTTTTCAACTAATGATTCTAGATTCACTGATGATTGTCAACTAGGTCCATTATTTCATTAGGCCTCAGAAAATGGCAAAAATCTATCTTCTGCATTTATTATCAAGAATTCTGTTAAGAACTTTCCCACATCGACTATTTGATCGAAATTCAGTTTGTAACAGGAAAGTTAGGATGCTTGATTCTTTTATCAGTTTTCAGAATGTAATGATTCTTTGGCATCTCCAAAGGTGACCAAATGTTTTAAAAAATCAACACACATTAATTTTTGACATAGTAGATGTGTCTCAATCAGTTGTTACCATTTTCAAATGCTTGATTGTCCTTTGACCAGTATGCATACGGTTGATTTGCCCCCCTAGTCTTTGACACAACTCCTATTATTTTCACTTTCTTCTTTGCTTTCTGATACAACCAGCATGTTTTCAACTTTCTTGTACCTTTCCTGCCCCAGACTTAGAAACAGTCCTTGATTCCCACGAGGAACCCAGGTGACTCTTAGTGGGAAATTATATTAACAAATGATGGAGAAAACGGGTGTGCTTTGGATTGGTGGTTATTTCAGGCCTATTCAGTGGACAGAGTTTTAATGCAAAAAACACAATACCATGAGTTCATACTGATATTTCTAAATTCAAACTTAGGTTTGCAGAATTCTTCATTTCTCTGATTATGTACTTGTATTTCCTTTCTCCAATACTAAAAATCTTGGTTTTGAGAAACATAATTACTTTAATGCTTAGTATTAATATATTTCAAAAACCACAATATGAATGTTATTACTGATAATATGAGCTGTGAAAAAGGCTTACATTTTTATTTTCCCTTGAAATAATATACCTCGCTAGGAAAGTTTGATGGACTATACTAGAGTTAAATCATTTCTTCACTGTTAAAACACTTTAGGGGCCCCTCAGTGGCTTAGTCGGTTAAGCGTCCGACTTTCGCTTAGGTCATGATCTCGCGGTTCGTGGGTTCGAGCCCCACGTCAGGCTCTGTGCTGACTGCCAGCTCAGAGCCTGGAGCCTGTTTCAGTCTGTGTCTCCCTCTCTCTCTGACCCTCCCCTGCTCACGCTCTCTCTCTCTCCTAGAAATAAATAAAACATTAAAAAAAAAAAACCACTTTAACTGCAAAGTGTGTTTCACTGCACTGTTTTCATTCAAGGAAGGAGGTGCTATTTCCTGTTAAAAGGAAAGAGGAACAGGGGCGCCCGGGTGGCTTAGTCGGTTAAGCGTCCGGCTTTCGCTTAGGTCATGATCTCACGGTTCGTGGGTTCGAGCCCCGCGTCGGGCTCTGTGCTGACTGCCAGCTCAGAGCCTGGAACCTGTTTCAGTCTGTGACTCCTCTCTCTGACCCTCCCTGCTCATGCTGTCTCTCTCTCTCCTAGAAATAAATAAAACATTTAAAAAAAAAAAAAAAAAAGGAAAAGGAACAGAGTTACACAATGTTGAATTTTTTAGTGATTTCCACCCCCAGCAGTTAGTATCAAGGCAGCTTAAGAGAACAGGAACAAGCTTTGCCTTACAAACTCTCACATCGACAACTTGTCAGAACTAATTATTTTCACTCCTAAGTTGTGAACAACGAGTCCTAAACCAAAGGACATCACTTCATTGGACAGTGTAGGTTTCTAAACCTCCCCAGACTGAAACTGTTCACCTTACTTATCAGGACTCGTTTAAGCAACTGTATTCAATACACTTTTTGTTGCTAATTATTGAGCAACTCCCTCATGTCACTCCCCATGTTGGCTATAAGGACACCCGGCAGGCCGGATAGGACACTTCCCGCCCTGCCTGGTGCCAGCGACGAACGCTCCAACAGTTTATTATTAAACAATGGCAACGAGTGCCACGCTGTACCCACGAACGCAGTGTTCTGGAAACCCCCAGAATCTCTCCCAGGGACGAACTGTCGACGGGCAGGTAGGCTGTTCCTGCTGATTCCTCCTACGCCAGGTGCAAGGTTTCCGCATCAGAGCTGGGAAGTCACTATTTCGAATTCTCTTTTATTGCTTTATGCTCCTGACTAATACGAGTAGGGTCAAAAGGTGAGATGGGCTTATATCCGATGAGCGCGTCCTACAGAAAGAAAGAACAGGCTTGGGTCAGGAGTGGCGCGAGACTCACGACGGGGGTAGCAGGATCGCCAGCGAGCCGAGCCGGTTGGGGCGTAGGTGCCCAGAGTCTGAGCGCGGGTGTCCGCGCTGCGAGCGCAGGAGGCGGGGCTGCCCCGGCCCCGCCCACTGCAGACAGGTTACCCTCTCCCCGAGGTGCGCCGCGTCACACCCCGTGCGCATCGCTGATTGGCTCCTCCAGGAAGCCCCGCCTCCTCAGCTGTAGAGGGGCCGGCTTTAGCGTCGCCGCCATCTTTGTTGATGTGTCAGCTCCGCGGGGGTTTGAGGAAGCCGAGAAGGAGGGACCGCGGTGTCGATCTTGTCCCTTTTCTCTGTCTCCTCGCACCTCCTGGTCTGCCGGTCCCCGCTATGGAGAAATTAGGTCCTGAGCTAGAGCTGCAGCGGCCTCGGTAGGGGTGCGGCCTGAGGCTCGGAGAAGTGGGGTGAGTGTTTGACGGGTGCCCGAAGCGGACCCGGAGTCGTGGTGGCGGCGCGGCGGGACTGCCCACGTCCCCCGCGGTTCTGCGCGTCCCGGGTCGGCCGTCCGCCCTGGCCTCTGTCGGGGACAGTGGAGGCAGGAGAGCGCTAGCGGGACAGAGTTAGGTGTTCCTTCCTGTCCCTTGTCTTCTTGCCTGGGTCCCGGGCCCACTTGGAGAGACGGCGGCCCAGAGATGGGCGGGGGTCCTGGAGCCGCGCCTCCTGAGTGGTGCCCGGAGAGCAGTCGAATTTGGGCCGATTGCCTGGTCTCCCATAGCGAACTGCCCCTAAGTCCCACCTGCCTGGCGATTTTTCATAGTCCCGATCTCCTGTTTCTCTTTTCGTCTCCAAGTTGACTGTGTGTTTTATGTTTACTGTTGTGGCGACTTTCTGCCGTCTTGTACTTGATTTTAAGTAACTTAAAGATTTCTTTTTTTGGATGTTGGACATGAAAAATACTATTCTTGTTTTTTATGTTGCTTTTTTTTTCAAGGACGTCAAGGCATTTGATAAACCTTGGCTGGTAAGGATATTTCAGATTTGTTTATCAAACTTATAACATGGGGAAGGCTCTTCTACGTGGGTCCTCGTACCAAGCCTGGGGCAGCGCAGGTGTAATTAACGCTTAGCTGTTAGCAATTTAACTGCTGTAGCTAACATTTACATATTGGTTTTGCTTAAAGAGACCTGGATTTGGAGTCGGAGCATCAGGATTAGAACCTGCTCCTTTCACTTGATAATCTTGTTTCCTGTGGGAATTAGTTTAGTAAAAATAATGGCATACGGTACCAAGGCTTTGGCATTTTTCTGTGCGTGTGTTCGTGTGTGTGTTTGATGTTTCCTTGATGCCTAGCGTTTTTACTTCTTCCAAAATGATAGGCTGGAAGTTTTTGTAAGAAAAGCATGCAGTAAACCGGTGCAGCCCTATTTCAACAGCTGTGCTGATAATCATTAAAAAACGACCAAATGTATAGGTATGCTAATTGTGGGTGTAGCCTTACCAACTACCGACTACACCTTCATATTTGCCGAGTTGATCTTGTGGGAAAGATCAAGGTTCAAGAGACATTGATAGTGAAACTGAACTATCTCCTTGTGAATAAAGTATACAGTTCTCTGTACAGCTGCTTTTCAACTCTTTATTCATCATTACAGAAATAGTAAAGGATGATTGGCCTCGTTCCTTTTTTTCCCTTCCTTTTTGGTGTTTTTGTTTTACTTTAAATTAGATGAAGTTCTTGAGTAATTTACAAATCTTACAAAGAATTAAAACTCCTTTTTACACTGTAATAGACAAACGTGTAAATAATGAAGAAATGCCTGGCTTATTGCCTGTGTTCTTGTTTTTTCCCTGGAAATGCATGGATTGTGTTTCTCTTGATGTTCTTATTTTTAAAACCTTGTCAAATTCAGAATACCAGCATATAAACCTTGATATTTCTTTAAACAGTAGAGGTTCAGAGAGGGTGTCATTGGAGTTTCAGAGTTTTAATCGCGAACATGAAAGGAGTAGTGTAGTGCAGTAAGTACTCAACCTTTCAGTTCCTTCACACGTGAATGTAAGACTTGTCCTTCAGTGGTATTGAATGACAGCATTCCTGATGGCAGTTGCTTAGTATGCTGGTATATTCAGTTAAAAAACCTCTTTTTACAGCTATGTGCTGACATCTCGAAGCGAAGGTAACTACTGTATATTCACTCTTTACGAGGAGGTAATAGGTTGAAACAACCTTATTTAGAAATTTAGAAAAATCATCTTTCTCTTTGAAGAAGGACTAGTGATCTGCATTAGTTTTCCACATTCGTTTAACAGTTCCATGTGAAAGTAAGAATCCTCGATCTCAAGTTTTATAGGTTCTTTTTTCTTTCAATACAACTTAGGATTTTTTTTAAACCCCTTATCTCTGTCTTTAATAAAGCTAAATCTTGAATTTCTCATAACCATTCATTGGGCTTAGAGTATTGCAGTGTTGTATTTAGTATTCATTTCAGGGCAACATTAGGAGCCATAGATCATTTGATTTTTGAAATCATTTGGAATCTCATGCTTTCAGACTTCTTTGAATTTTATTTCTTAGCCACTGAGATTTTAAAAATCTCTTTGGGCTGAGGCGCCTGTGTGGCTCGATCAGTTGGTTAAGCATCCATTAAGCATCTGCTCAGGTCACAATCTCAGGGTTTGTGAATTCAAGTCCCACCCAGGGATCTGTGCTGACAGATCAGAGCCTGGAGCCTGCCTGGGATTCTGTGTCTCCCTTTCTGTCTCTCCCCACCCCATCTCCCCATTGTTCTCTCTCAAAAGTAAACAAATAAACATTTTTAAAAAATCGATTTGGGCTAAGAAGTAAACAAAAGGAATAATATTGGGATGGAGGGGCAGTAGATACAAGGTAGAAATTAAACCCAGCAAAGGAAAATACTGGTTGGTGAGTATACTTGTCAGTAGGACACAGGAACTGTTAGTCTGCCATAGGGGTGATTATGTAGTAAGTACTAGTGAGTAATTTTTTTGGTGAACTGTATCATATCATGTTAACTGAGTCCAGGGCAAAGGTGGCTTCAAAACTTAAACATTAACCAGAACCACTTAATAGAAGGAAGATTTATCACTGTTAATTTTTTTTTATTAGTCGTTTTTGAAGAGGGCATTATAAGTCATTTTTCCCTCCCCCCCCCCCCCGCTTCTTTTAATTTACAGATTTGGAAAAAATTAGCTGAACACTTTTTATATTTTCTGAGACTCAGTAAAGTTTAAATAGCTCTCTACCGATAGCTTTAAAGTAAGATTTCTATATTAAAAACTTTCTAGATTTAAAACTTATTAGAGATCTATAAAATTGCATGGGTCTAAGATACTAAACTGATAATATAACATATGACTTAATAATGTGGTAGATTATATGGCTACTTAACCTCTTTTTCCTGGAATCTTGAATCATAATTTCTTTCTCCTGTCACAGGAGTTGGTACTATCTTCTGGGGGGACTTTTGCTGCATCTATTGCTCTGAATCTGTCCTAATACCTTTTTCTGTGATATAATGCACATAACCCTAAAATTTACTCTGCCCTGCGTGTTGGGTGCAAAGCTAAACAAACCCCACAGGGATAACTGACCTTGGCTTCGTACTCTTTAAACCGTAAACTAAAGGCAACTTTAAAAATCTGATGTGTTTCACATAAAGGAAACTCAATATATTAAATTTTTACTTACAAGCTTAATTAGAATGTGACTACTGGGGGTGCCTGGGAGGTTCAGTTTGTTAAGCGTCCGACTTAAGCTCAGGTCATGATCTCGCGGTCCATGAGTTGGAGCCTGGAGCCAGCTTCAGATTCTGGGTCTCTCTCTCTGCTCCACCTCCGCTCGCACTCTCTCTCTCTCTCTCTTTCACAAATAAACATTACAAAAAAAAAAAGAATGTGACTGTTGTACAAAATATTTCTCCTTTTTGATAGAACTTTTCTAGAGTTTTTTGAAATAGCTTAGTTTTTAATCTTTTTTAGTTTTTAATCTTTTAAAAGTAGAATTTGAGGGGCGCCTGGGTGGCTTAGTCGGTTAAGCATCCGACTTTCGCTTAGGTCATGATCTCGTGGTTCGTGGGTTCTGGCCCCGCGTTGGGCTCTGTGCTGACTGCCAGCTCAGAGCCTGGAGCCTGTTTCAATCTGACTCCCTCTCTCTCTGACCCTCCCCTGCTCACGCTCTCGCTCTTTCTCTCTCCTAGAAATAAATAAAAAATATTAAAAAAAAAAAAGTAGAATTTGATTCCCCTTCTGTGAATTTCAGTATCTGATATTTTCATCATGTGAAACAATGTTTCATGTTTTTTACACAGGTTCCTTTCTGTCCTAGTAGTTTATTCTGTGTTTAAAAACTTTATCCAGGAAAAGTGTATTTTAAAGGTAACATTCATCAAAAATCAGTTACTTGGGGATTGTGATCAGATTATGTTGGCTGTGGATGTATTTTTGATGTTATTTATTCCTTCTGATTTTAATTGCCAAATCAGAACCTTCTTGGAACTGGTCAGATAAGTTATTCGTTTGTTCATGCTGCTTTCAATGTGTATTTGGGGAATATGTGAAAAACCTTTCAATGTACTTTGCCTTCAAAGGACAGTAAACCATTATATTTAAGAATAGAAGTGCTCTCACAGACTCAAGTTGCTTATCTTAGTGGACATTATCTAAGAAATATGCAGTTAGTATTACTTGAGACTTAAATGGTACACTTTGTAATTTTAAAATGTGTAGTTGTAAATAACTAAACTGAGCCAGATTTTTTCTGTTGAATTTAAAACACTGATGCATGTCTTCTATAGCTTCTGAGGGAACACTGACAGATGTTCATATTAAAAAGCTGTAAACACAAAGAGTAAAAGATTTAACATGAAGCTTTTATATATATATAGGTCCACTATACCAGAATGTAAATTCCCAAAGGGATGCAGGTTTTCTTCACTACCATGTTCCCAACACCTAGAACCGTACCTGCACATAATACATGCTCAATACATATTTGGTGAATGAATTAATAGTTTGGAAATGTATTTGTGACTTGGTACTTTTGTATGAGGCTTGTTTGTTTGATAACCTATTACCAAATATCTGAGGATTGGATTCATTTGTTTTTGTATTATGTTAAGTAAGCTTAAGCTTTTTATTTGTTTATATTGCTGATTACTAAGAAAACAAGTAATAGTACTAAAAGCTATTAAAGGCTGTTTTTATTTTATTTGTAAGGCTATTCTATGGAAGTAATTTTGTAGAAATGTGTTTTTTTTTTTCATTAAGAAATAGAGGCGCCTGGTTGGCTTAGTCGGTTAAGCGTCTGACTTTCGCTTAGGTCATGATCTCGCGGTTTGCGGGTTTGAGCCCCGCATCGGGCTCTGTGTTGACTGCCAGCTCAGAGCCTGGAACCTATTTCAGAGTCTGTGTCTCCCTCTCTCTCTGACCCTCCCCTGCTCACGCTCTCTCTCTCTCTCTCTCCTAGAAATAAATAAAAATATTAAAAAAAAAATAATAAATAAAACGGGGTCACCTGGGTGGCTCAGTCATTTGGGTGTCCGGCTTCAGCTCAGGTCATGATCTCACAGTTCATGAGTTCCAGCCCCACATTAGGCTCTGTGCTGACAGCCCAGAGCCTGGAGCCTGCTTCAGATTCTGTGTCTCCCTCTCTCTGCCCTTCCCTCACTTGCACTCTGTCTCTCAAAAAAGAATAAATGTAAATAAATAAATAAATAAAACAAAGGTGGGTAAAGGTTGGCTTTAAGGCAAATAAAAAATGTTTCTTGACCAGTTGCCTACAGCTGATGAGCTCCAGTAAGAGCGAAACCAGTTCTCACTCCTGAAACAATATGGAAGTGTGGATTGGTCCTGTAGTACTGTGTCAGAAACAGAACTGACTCTGGAAAAAAAAAAGGCTTCAGTTGAGGAATTTTGTGACTGCTAAGGTTTAAATACAGGATTTAACTCTATTGAATGAGAGTTGCTAAAAAGTCAGATAATCTGTTATATCTTTATATAGATATAAAGTCAGATAATCACTATATCTTTATATGGGACTGTAGATTTGTACGAGCACTTCTTAATTAAAACAATTTTGTAAACCGATGTCTAACTACTCTTAGGCTATGGATCCTCAGTTAATTTCAGTGATAGTTCCCCTGTCCCCAAAGAAGAAACTTGGACGGCAACCAAACTAGCCTACATCTGTGTTGCCAGCTGGAGGCCCGTAAGGGAACTCAGTTGACTGGTTCTTCCCCTGACCTCCCACTCCCCATTTACCTGGTTATTTGTGGACATAATCAAGCTTATTGTACAAGCTCAGTTACTTAATCTTTGGTAATGGCTTTGCTGCAGATATACACACAAATTTTCCTCAACCCCTCTCCTTTTGCTGTGCAAGTAGTATTCATTTGAGCATCAGAAAACTAAGTTTGCAAACTAAGTGACTACCGGATGTCAATTTATGTAAAAGGCCAAGGGCATATACTGAGCCACAATATAGAAAGTGCTTGTCTTTTGCGGTTAAACTAAGCTTCCTTTAATGTAAATATATAAAACAGTCTAAGCTGAGGTAGTCATAAAAACTGACTTATTTTTTTTTTCACTTAGATGAACATTCAGAATGAGACAAACTTTTGTTTTGCACTGCTTGTATATTACAAGTCTCAGATCATATATAAACTCAGTGGGTCCCACCCTCATTGAAAACTACTGGACAACATTTAACATTTGCAAGAATAATGGAAATGTAGTAAGGAATGTATGTTAGATTTATTCATTATTACCATTATTATACTGCTTGAGATTTAAGAAGTTTGATTCACTTCAGAGTGAGGTTCCTCCTTGAAAGTACAAAGCTCATTTAAAAAGCTGAAGACTGTCCAGAAATGTCATAAGGAAGGCAGGGACTGTGTACTTGATGAGTGTATATACACACAGTATGTTTTCATTTACATGAGAGATTATTTTTGTACTTACAATGAGAAAATTTGGAGGAAGGTGTGGATTTAGAATTGGTCCTTTAGGGGCACCTGAGTGGCTCAGTCAGTTAAGCGTCTGACTTCACCTCAGGTCATGATCATGCAGAGTCCAGCCCTGCATTGGGCTCTCTGCTGACAGCTCAGAGCCTGGAGCCTGCTTCAGATTCTCTGTCTCCCTCTCTCTCTGCCCCTCCTCTGTTCACACTGTCTTTCTCACTCAAAATTAAATAAACATTAAAAAAGTAAAGAATTGGTCCTTTAAATGTAATTAGGCTCTGAATAGACTGAAAGGAAGGTTATTCTCCATGACAGGAAAGCCATGGAAATGTTAATGTGCAGATTGGAGGAATCTTGAGTAGACTGGTTGATTATAGTGAAGACCTAGGATTTTAGGAATGTGTTGGGAGATAAGATTGGGCAAGTGGTATGACTGGTTTACTCATGAGGAATCACAACTCTGAGGTATAAATATAAAATGGTTTCAGTTCTTAGGTCTGTTATACTGAGTAAAATGACCCCATCCTTTCTACTTCCCTTTGAAGTACAGTCCCTTAAAAATGTATGGGTTTGATGTATTCTTTCTGCCACTTTTCATTACCAGAGAAAATTTATTCCAGAGATTAAGATAGGTTTCATTTAAAAAACAAAACAAGCAACAAAAAACATTACAAACCCCTTTGTCTACCTGAAGAAAGAATGAAGCTGTTAAGTTTCCAGCTGCTTAAAGAAGAGGTGATTTGGGTCTAAAATGTTTTCCTTCTTTTTTTCTCCTCCCTCTAACTAGTTCTTTTGTAGTTAGCGGAAGACCAGCCGGTGGAGGCAGAATTCTTGTTATAGGAACCTCCAAAGAGGAAAGAGATATTCCTGACCTTAGTCTGCTTCATCTGGTTGCATTTGGTGGTGGTCTCTGTGGAGGTGGTATGTGTGCCCTTCTGGGGCAGTGTTGTAGCTCCCTGGTGCCTTCTGCCATTGAGGGCCAGCTCACTTCCTAGGGCAGCTCCTGTTCCCCTTGGGCAGAGCTATTGTAGTACGGGCTTCAGCCCCTTTTCTGGATTGGGTGACACTTGACCTAGCGCTCTCTCAAGTCACTTGCACTTTTCATTAAGCTCCCTATTTGTTTACTTGGAGTTGCAGGGAGGAGACTAGGAATGCAGTAAGACTGAGAAATCAACATTTCAAGTGTTAAAGGTATGAAGTGATTACACCTGGACCGGGTTGCAGGGCGGGGACAGTAGAAAGGAGGGTATAATTGGAGGAGAAGTGAAATTGGTAAGAGAGGGCAAAGAAAAGGAAGAAGTCATGACTAAGAAAAATGATACCATTGACAGAAATCGACAGGATTAGCTCAGAGTGCTCAATTATAGGAGCTACAATTTTAATTGGAGATTTTTAAGCTGTTTTTAGTTTGCGACTGTGGTGGAATATCCATTTGAAATGCCTGCATTCAGATGGAGATTTTAATACAGGCACAGAGACCTAGTGAAGGCAAATAGATAATTCTTTATCTGTAAGTCAAGAACACAGGACTGAAAGTAACTAATGTGGATATCAGCTAGGGGGTGTTGGTTCAAATTATCAAAGTGGATGAATTATAGGAGGGGGAAAAAGGGTGAAGACTGAACCAAGGAGAATATGAAAGCTGGATAAAAGAGTAATAACCAGTATTTGGTTAGTGCTTCTCTCTTGACAAAGCATGGCACACATTCTCTAATGATAAAGCTGCTTCTTACTTGCTCTGTGCTGGAGACTCAGAATGCCTTGTCTTGCTTAACTCATTTAAATAGATCTCTTTATCTGTTATCTATTATTTTGGTCAGCTCTGAGTTCACCTTCAGTTGCTATACCATTGGTTATGATTGGTTTTTAGATTGGTTTCTAAATTAATACTTCAAATTCAACAGCAACACATTCACAAGTTATATATCACAGTGATTTACTTTAGGGAGAACTATACTGGTGGGTAATGCCCCTGTGTGAGAATTCTTTTGTCCTGGATTTTGGAATACAGCATGCTTATGAGGCCTTTATAACTTACTACATTAATTTGTACTGTCTAGACCAAGCTTTTAATACTAGTGTGGGCTTTGTCTTAGTTATAACATATGTACAGCAAGATAATGATAATTTCTATTTGGTGTTTTGGGAATATGTTATACAGATAGGTAATTTGTAGAATTAAGGCCAATGTCCATGCTAGTTGATGCTCCATTTAAAGGGCAGTCTAAACTAAAAAACAGGATATTTAAAAAACTGGTCTTCTTTTCTTCGAATTATTCTTCCCCATTTACTACATTCCTAGAAGAATATTCCTCAAATGCAGTACTAGTTTTATTAGATCACTTCTGTACTTTAATTCAATACTTGAGAATTTACTGTGTGCTAGAAACTATAGTATAAACAAGTATACAGGTCCATCATGATTTATGGTCTGTCATAAAATTCATTCCTGCATATCATTCTGAGGTCATATCAACCTGACAGTCTCTCATCATTTTTCACAGTCCCTGACCAACACTTCCATCGTAGACGATATGAACATGTATCTTTCAGTTGTTCAAAAATTTTAATTTTTGTTTTGTTTTCCATAAATACATCTTCCATATTGAATTATTTCTTTCTAGTTTCTGTCAAAACTATGATCTCCATTTTTATCCAACCCTAGATGACAGTGTTAGCTCATCTACCCTATACATGCTTTGTTGATGTGTGATGAAAGAAGTTGACGTTTCTTTTTCATCAAGATTGCTGAAATATTTTGTATTTGTCTTAGAATAAATTTTGAAGTTGACTAATTTTCAGAAAATAGCTAAAACAGTAACCCTCATAAACAGCATGACAATTAATTCTAGTTGTTGAATCCGTTTTGTCAGTGTTCCTTTTATGACCCGGGCAGTGCGTATGAGCTCCATTTGAGTTGCCCTGAACGTTGTTTGTTCCTGATGAGAATGTTTGGAAATCACCATGGTACTTCCTGGATTTTTGCCTGGTTGAAAAACAAATTCCTGTCAGGGATCTTTAACACCCAGCTTTAGGAGCCTGGGCTATAGATAGAGTTTTCTTTCTCAGTAAATTGTTATCATCGTTAATGTGCATTGTTGCATAATCTTCTATTGTTTCCACTTCCGTCCTATTCAGTATTTTCTTATAGATTCTTGAGAGTGTCTTTGTCCTCTCAGGAAACAATTCAGTTGAATTCTAACAATTTAAACTTGTTTATTTCATACCCAATAACTTATAGGGGTGATTAAGAAATGCCAGATTGCAACTGAAGTGAAGTCGTGTGACTGAATTAGAGGAAAGAGAGTAAGATTGGTAGCACCCTGCTGGCTGCAGCACACTTGGATAGCCTGTCTTAGTTTGTTGTGGGTTTTCCCCCCTCTCAAAGAAAGGCTTTTAAAACAGTTATTAGTGGTAAATTTGTAGCCTTAATTATTTCACATCATGGAGTATATGCAAATACATATGAGGTCATGGTTTACAAAACTTCAAAAATTCTTAAAAATTTTGCTGTTTTGACTTTTTTAGACATAAAACGAAGATCGGGAACAGATTTGAAGCGGTGCAGAGTGAAGTGGTGGCAGTCAGCATGTCAGAGGCAGAGCACGTAGCCTCCGTTTCCTCTGATAAAAACATCGAGAAAACATTTGAATTAAAGGAAGACTCCTGCAACTTGTTGTCTGGTGATGACAGCAGCTTAGAAAATGAGTCTACGCCACCATCATTAAATTTGGATAAAACTTTATGTCAGCCTAACGAACACACTCAAATTGAAGCACAGGAAAACTATATTCAGGATCATGGTGGAGGTGAGGATTCTTGTGCTAAAACAGACACATGCTCAGAAAATTCTGAACAGCTAGCTTATTTTCCTGGTGGAGACTTTACAGAGCAAGCTCCAAAAACAAATGAAACTGAGCAGACAGTGACACAGATATTGGCGGAATTGAGGTCATCTACATTTACAGAAGCAGCAAATCAAAAGACTTATTCAGAAAGTCCTTATGATACAGACTGCACCAAGAAACTTATTTCAAAAATAAAGAATGTTTCAGCATCGGAGGATTTGTTGGAAGAAATAGAATCTGAGCTTTTATCTACAGAGTTTGCAGAAGAACACCGAGTGCCAAATGGAATGAATAAGGGAGAACGTGCATTAGTTATGTTTGAAAAGTGTGTTCAGGAGAAGTATTTACAGCAGGAGCACACCATAAAGAAGTAAGGTTTTAATTTTTTTGCCTCCCTCTCCCCACCCCCCAGTATTAAAGATTGAATTCTTTAAAGGAAAGTATCATCTTGTCCGTTATTAGTATCACAAGTCATGCATGTTATAAATCATCAACAACATGTACTGAATAGTTGAGGAAATGTCAAGTTTGTCTGGTTACTTAATATATACCTAAAGGAATGAATATTAATGTGAGTTCATTAAAGATCTAGAAATATTTATAAAGACAAATCAAGTTTTTTAGTTTTGAAAAAATGTAGAGCATAGTTTTGTTAAAACTGAGAAATTCAAAAGGAAACAAGAATTTATATAATTCAAAATCTTTTCTAAAATTCCCATTGTAAATTCATTGGTTTTCAAAATTAAAATTTAGAGAACAAAATTGGTTAGTCCACAGTAATTAAGAACAGTTATTTTCAGACTTTTGTTGGATTGATAGTTAATTTCTATTTTAACGATAGTTTAATTTTATTTTGTCTTTTAATAGTATCATAGTCCTGTATTTTCTAGATTTTTTTTACTTAAGTGATACAAATGTTTAGGCAGTGTTTTATAACCTTTAAGAAAAGAAAATAAAACATGCTAACCTTCACTGAAGCACAGACTGATTTCTCTTTTTTTTTAAATGATACTTAAAAAAATTGGATTGGGAGATACATGTGTAGAGAAAGAAGTGGAGGCAATCTATATACTAGAGAAGGGTGACAGAAAAAAAATGTAATCCAAATATTGCTAGATAGGTAACTGACTTTTAATGATCTTGCTTCCAGGGTTTACTCTTCTAAATTTTTTTTTTAAGTTTGTTTATTTTGAGGGAGAAAGGGGGAGGAGAAGCAGAGAGAAAGGAAGAGTGAGAATTCCAAGCAGGCTCTGCCCTGGGGCTTGATCCAGCCATGAGATTGTGACCTGAGCCTTAACCAACTGAGCCACTCAGATGCCTTTCTTCTAGATTTTCTTCCTCAGTGGATCAATCTTCTCCAAACCAGCTTATCCTTCATTGGTTTATCCAGTGAACTTGAATCTCTCTCTTAAGCACCCAGAGCCCTTCTTTTTTTCTGTTTTCAATTTTTTAGGTTGTGACAAAATATACATAAGATTTACTATCTTAAGTATTTGTTTTAAATGTTTATTTTGAGGGGCGCCTGGGTGGCTTAGTCGGTTAAGTGTCCGACTTTCGCTTAGGTCATGATCTCACAGTTCGTGGGTTCGAGCCCCGCGTGGGGCTCTGTGCTGACTGCCAGCTCAGAGCCTGGAGCCTGTTTCAGAGTCTGTGTCTCCCTCTCTCTCTGACACTCCCCTGCTCACACTGTCTCTCTCTCTCCTAGAAATAAATAAAAACATTAAAAAATAAAATAAAATAAAAAAAATGTTTATTTTGAGAGAGAGAGATGGAGTGTGCACAAGTGGAGGAGGGGTGGAGAAAAAGAGGGAGGGAAAATATCCCAAGCAGACTGCACTGTCAATGCATAACCCAATGCGGAGCTCAGTCTCCTAAACCATGAGATCATGACCTGAGCCGAAATCAAGAGTCAGACACTCAAATGACTGAGCCACCCAGATGCCTCCATCTTAACTATTTTTAAGCATACAGTTCAGTAGTGTTAGGTTTATTGTTGTGCAACCAGTCTCCAATAGCTTTTTCATCTTTCAAATGTGAAACTCTAGACCCATTAAACAACTCCCTATTCTCCTGCCCTCAGCCCCTGACAGCCACTATTCTACTTTCTGTTTCTAAAAGTTATTCTTGATACTTTATATAAAGTGAGATCATATAGTATTTGTCTTTTTGCAGTTGGCTTATTTCACTTAATGAGTGTCCTCAAGGATCATCCATATTGTAGCATCTGTCAGAAATGCCTTCCTTTTTACGGGTGAATAATTTATGTATATACTGCATTTTGTTTATCCATTCATCTGTCAGTGGACATTTAGGTTGCTTCCACATTTTGGCTGTTGTGAATAATAGTACTGTGAACATGAGTGTACAAATACTTCTTGAGACCCAAGTCTCTTCTTCCTACTGTCCTAACTGAGGTGCCTGGGTGCCTCAGTCAGTTAAGTGTGTAACTCTTGATTTTGGCTCAGGTCATGATGTCATAGTTCATGAGATCAAGTCCTGTGTCAGGCTCTGCACTGACAACATGGAGCCTGCTTGGGACTGACTCTCTCTCTCTCTCTCTCTCTCTCTCTTTCTGGCCCTTCCCTACTATCTCTCAAAATAAACTTTCAAAAAAAGATACCTCAGGGGTCCCCCGGGTGGCTCAGTCAGTTAAGCAACTGACTTTGGCTCAGGTCATGATTTTGCAGTCTGTGAATTCAAGCCCTACATTGGGCTCTGTGCTGATAACTTAGAGCCTGGAGCCTGATTCAGATTGTGTCTCCCTCTCTCTCTCTCTGCCCTTCCCCCACTCACACACACTTTGTCTCTCTCTCTCAAAAATGAATAAACATTAAAAAATTTAAAAAAATACTACCCCCAAATTACTGGCTACTTCTGCTCATATGCTTATTGGAATGCTGCTTTTATGAATAAACTATATGCTTCTGTACTTAGACCTTCAGTGCTTTTATTGTTGATTTTTTTAGGGCAAATTCCCCATTTTCCTTGTGTACCTGTTCTTTCAGATCCTGTTTTTGAGATTGTCCCTGATGCCCTCTTCCCGCTTTGCTCAGATCTGGACTCCTCACTTTAATGCTCCTCTTGTAAATTGTAAGATGTTGTACATTAAATAATAACAAATAATTATATGTTGTTGATTATATTCCTGGCACTTTCATATGTTAACTCATGGATTCACAATACCCTGTGGTATGAACTATTATTATTCCCATTTTACAGATGAGGTATCTGAAGCACAGAGAAATTAACTCAAGGTCACTTGCTAGTAGATGCCAGAGTTAAAATCTGAGCCTCGTTACTTTGGCTTCAGAAGATTTTTTAATGTGGTTATCTGAAATGAGCTAGTTACGTTCTTAAATTTATCTAAAAATATTAGGAATACAATAGAAAATTCTTTTTGCCGCATCCTGTCTAAACAGCGGCTGCGTGGTAGATTGAGGTAAGCATAGTTGTGGTCAGATGCCTGCTGTTGGGAGATTCCCTCTTCTGCTTGCAAACTCTGTTTTGTGGTTCATCTCAACCTTCCTGAGTCAGAATTTGTCATGTCTGTGAGGGGAACGATAGATGGAATTGTTTGTACGTATTAAAGACATTTAAAAATACTAGATATTATTTTAACTAAGTTAATCATTTGTTATACACATGGTATTTTGAATTCCAAAGAAAATGCTGTGTGACTCAGGTTAGCTCTAGAACAACTGATAATTTTCTTTTGCCTTCATTTAATATTCTATAAAGAAAATTACCTTTCAGTTCCTTTGGCTTAAATTTTCATGATCAACCTATTTCCAGATGTCTGTTTACTAACATCGGTATATTGTCCAAGGTCCCAACCAGAACTGTTACAAACAGTTAATTGTGTATCGGATGTGACAGTTTGAGGGTTTGCTGCTCTTCTGCCTCTGTGAATTGTTTACTTGCGAGCTATCGCCAGGATTCTTGTGTTGCAGGTCGTTTTCTGAGACAACTTGAGTGTATACCTAAACAAACAAATAATCTAAGTTAAACCACTGTGCCAAAAAGTCTTGAATAAAGTTGCATGCTGCATGTTTTTTTCCTTCCCAAACCTTTGTGTGGCTTGCTTCCTCTCTGTATACCTGCTCATCAGAGAGGCCTACTCTGACTGCCTTACCGAAAATCACTGCTCCAGTCACTCTCCGCCCTAGTGCCCTCCCTTAGTTTTCTTAATAGGTTGGGATCACTACCTGACATTTTATTATTTGTTGTTTATTTTCATTTTCTCCCTTTGAATGTAAGCACCATGAGGGTGGGGATAGTTTGCTGACATACTTCTAGCACGTTGAACGGTATAGGGGGCACCTAGGTGGCTCAGTCGGTTAAACGTCTGACTCTTGGTTTCAGCTCAGGTCACCATCTTATGGTTTGTGGGTGACTCTTGGTTTCAGCTCAGGTCACCATCTTACGGTTTGTGGGTGATTCTTGGTTTCAGCTCAGGTCACCATCTTATGGTTTGTGGGTTCCAGCCCCATGTAGGGCTCTGTGCTGACAATGTGGAGCCTGCTTGGGATTCTCTCTGTCTCTCTCTCTGTCTCTCTCGGTCCTTCCCTTGCTCGCTTACTCGCTCTCAATCATAATAAATAACTTAAAAAAAAAAAAGAATAGTATAGGTACATAGTAGGTAAGCATTGGTTGAGCAATCTTCAAAGCAGGAGAAAGGCTTGGGCTGTGGAATCAGACCTGGGTTCAAATCTCAGCTCAACTACATTCTAGTTACATGACCTGGAACAAGTGCCAGGCTTCAGGTTGGTTTGTTTGTTTGTTTCCCGTTAAGACATAATAATTTCATAGACTTACTAATTTCATAAACCTGAATACTAAATGAAATAATGCACTTAAAAATTAAGTTAGTAATTGAGCAATCAATGTTAAGTAGTAGCTGTTGCTATGCTAGGGCCGCCTCGGTGCCTCAGTCAGTTAAACATATGACTCCTGATTTCCACTCTGGACTCATGATTTGTGAGTCCAAGCCTCTCACTGGGGCTTGGGATTCTCGCTCTCCTCTCTGCCCCTCCCCCACTCATGGTCTCTCTTAAAATAAATAAAACTCAAAAAAAACTTTAAAAAATTCTAAAGTATTCTTAACTTCCTTAGATGTTTTATTTTATGGTTCTGACTTTTTAAGGTTTTATTTATATTTTTCTAGGAGACTCAAAATTTCTGCTTCAACTTTTATATTTTATGTATTTTTTGTTTTATTTCAGCTTCTTCTGTAACTATTATTAGAGTATCATTGAAATTTCTTAAAATAAAAAGCCAGATTTTTCACCCTCAGTATTGTGGACATTTGGGGACATTCACAACAAAGATTCACAACAAAGATCGTTCTTTGTTGGTGGTGGGGCCGTACTGCATTATAAAATGTTTAGCAACATCCCTGACCTCCACTGAAAAGAATCCAGTGGCCACCCCCACCCCTGTTGTGGTGACCAAAAATGTCTCCAGGCAAATAACCTGGAAGGGCTTTGCCCTAGGTTAGGAACCACTGATCTGGAGGAGTGCAAGTACTGAGGGGGTGAAATGCATAGTTGAGATAACTCAAAGAAGTAAGCTTAAAAAGAATATGGTTTTCTTTATCTGATTATATTTCACTTGATTTGAAATCTACGAATTTCTAGCAAGAAGGTAATAGCCTGACCTCTAGAGAATGTTTTTTAAAGTATAATATATCATTACAGAAGGATTACTTAGGAATGCTGATGTATTTATCATAAGTATAGTCTGCAGACAGATTGGGTTTTACACCTCCAGTTTTAATTATGTTTCATTTATACCACCCTTTTTATATTTAGGTTAATTAAAGAAAATAAGAAGCATCAGGAGCTCATCTTAGACATTTGTTCAGAAAAAGACAATTTAAGAGAAGAACTAAAAAAAAGAACAGAAACAGAGAAGCAGCATATGAACACAATTAAACAGGTAAAGAAATAAAAATCTTTAAAGACTATACTTCAATTTATAAAATAAATACATTCCTGAAAATTTGTGTATAAATTGAAGTTCTTTAAGTTAAATTGTATTTTAAATGTAGTTGGTATGTAAAGCATTCTTTTTTATGGAATGGGAATAATAGTCTGATTTTTTTTCTCTTATGTAAATTTATATTCTTACAAGACATATGAGTGTATTCTATATATAATAGAAATCAGAGGGAAAAAGGATTTAATTTGGAAGTAAGAAAGACTATTACCAATTAAGGGTAAAAGTAATATGTATCTATAATTAGTATCTAGCATCAGAATATTTTTAAGCTTTTAGTTTAAGATGATTCCATTCTCAGTATTGTTGTGAACTATGCTGTGAAGACTGGCTCTCCTGCTTCAGATTTTATCTGGCTAGCTGACTTCACTGGTTTGTCCTTTCCTCTTTTGCTTTCCTTCAGAAATGTTTTTTTAATGAACTGTGATGCATGCATGGGTCAACAAATTGAATATTCAGATCAGGAGCAAAGCTGAGCTGCTCCATATCTTTCTAACTTTTTTTCCCCCTGTAGACAGGATTAGAAGCATTTTAACTTTAAAAGTCTTCCCTTTTCTTTCATCCTTCACCAAAAACTGTATAATGAAAATAATAGTAAACAATTCATAATAATAAAGAATTAAACCAAGTTTCACTTGCTTATGTTTTGGTATACTTAATGCATTACTACATAGTTGGAAAATGATTGTATTTGTACATTTTACTTATTTAACTATGATTTTTATATGCTTTAGAGCTACACCACATGTAACCCAAACTTAGAATTTTAAAGTATGAGGGAATCTTAATAATGGGCCAAAGCTACATTTTGGTAGGCAGGTCACTGCTGATGACCAGAAACTTCAGACTGAATATATGGGCAAGAACCAGAGTTGTTCCTTCCATGGGCTTGTTAGTGGCTGTGCTTTTTTTTTTTTTTCCCCCAGGAGAAAATTAGATTCTACTTGGTTTTGCTAGCCAGTATAGCAGAGTTTTTTTTCTTTTCTTTTTTTAATTTTTAAAAATGTTTTATTTATTTCTGAGAGAGAGAGAGAGACAGTGTGAGCAGGGGAGGATCAAAGAGAGAGGGAGACAAAGAATCTGAAGCAGTCTCCAGGCTCTGAGCTAGCTGTCAGCACAGAGCCCGACGCAGGGCTTGAACCCACGAACCGTGAGATCGTGACCTGAGCTGAAGTCGGACGCTTAACCGATTGAGCCACCCAGGCGCCCCTGGAGTTTTTGTTTTGTTTTTTTTGTTTTTTTTTTACTTTCATCTCTAGGTCTCCACCTTTCACTATGGCAGCCATTAGCCACATATAGCCATTGAGCACTTGAAAGATGGCTAGTCCAAATTGAGAAATGCTGTAAGGTGAAATAGACACTTAATTTTAGAGACTTAATATAAAACAAAGTAAAATCTCACAATTTTCCATGTTGATTATGTGTCAAAATGATAATACTTTGGATATATTAAGTTTAATATTTCACTTTTTGCTTTTTAAAATGTGTCTACTAGAAAATATAAATTATACATATGGCTGTATTCTATTGGACTGGGTCACTCTAGGTAATTTTGTCATGAGGAAAATTAGCACACATGTTCTATAAGCTAACATTTAGGGATTTTTTTTTCAACAGCTTTATTGAGATATAATTTACATACCCTACATTTCATCCATTTCAAGTGTACAGTTTAATGGTTTTTAGTTGTACAACGTTTACCATAGCAGTAAGGTTTTTTATCACCTCCCAAAGAAACCCCATATCCATTAGTCACTCCTTGTTTCCCTCTGAACCCTTTCCTCCCCCCCAGCCCTAGGGAACAACTGATCCACTTTCTGTCTCTGTGTGTTTATCTTTTCTGAGAGTTTCATATATATGGAAGGATATAACATGCAGCCTTTTGAGTCTGACTTCTTGCAACATGTTTTCAAGGTTTCATCCAAGTTGTGGCATGTACATTTCTTTTAATGGCTGAATAATATTCCATTGCATAGATTATATAGCATTTTGTCCTTTCATCAGTTGATAGATATTTGAGTTGTTTCTACGATTTGGATGTTGAGAACGATGCTGCTATGAGCATTCGTGTACAAGTATTTATGTGATCAGCTGTGTGCTTTCATTTCTCTTGGGTGTCTATTTAGGAGTGAGATTGTTGGGTCAAACGATTATATTTAAAGTTTTGAGGAGCTGCCAGACTGTTATCCAAAGTGGCTGCCCTATTTTACATTTCCACCAGCAGGGTATGAGCGTTCACTTTCTCCACATTCTTACCAATGTTTGTTGTTATGGACTTTTTGTTTTGTTTTTGTTTATTTAATGTTTATTTTGAGAGAGAGAAAAAGCATGAGTCGGGGAGGGACTCCCAAGCAGGCTGGTGCTGTCAGTGCAGCACCCAACACAGGGTTGGATCTCATGACCATAAGATCATGGCCTAAGCCAGAATCAAGAGTCTGATGCTTAAATGATTGAGTCACCCAGGCGCCCCTGGACTTCTTAATTATAGTCATCCTATAATTAGGTTATAGGATGTGAAGCATCCTATAGTAGGTGTTGAAGTAGTATGTCATTGTGGTTTTGATTTGCATTTCCTTAATGACCAATGAAGTTGAACATCTTGTATTTCTGGAGAAATACCTATTTAAATTCTCTGCCCATTAAAAATTTTTTAAAATTGACGAGTTGTAATAGTTCCTTTTACATTCTGGATAATAAGCCTCTATCAGATATATGGTTTGTATTTGATCGGGTTGGTTTCTGCTAGTGTTGAGATGAATCATATTATAGCTAGTGGTCATGCTGGGAGGATCAATCAAATATGTTCTTGTGTGGTGATTAGTGTGGCTAGTGTGTATGAGCCGTTTATTAGTAATACTGATAGCAGGATGATGGCTAGTGTCACTTCATATGAGATTGTTTGGGCCACGGCCCGTAGGGCTCCGATTAGGGCGTATTTTGAGTTTGAGGTTCACCCTGACCATAAGATTGAGTATACAGCGAGGCTGGATATGGCTAATATAAATAAAACACCTAGGTTTATATTGATGAGTGGATATGGTATGGGTAGTGGTACTCACATGATTAGTGCGAGTGAGAGTGCTAAAATTGGGGCCATAATGAATATGGAGATGGGTGATGTGAGAGGTCGTAGGGGTTCTTTGGTAAATAGTTTTAGGGCATCTGCGATGGGTTGGAGTAGTCCGTATGGTCCTATGATGTTGGGTCCTTTGCGTAGTTGTATGTAGCCTAGCATTTTGCGCTCTACTAAAGTCAGGAAAGCTACGGCTAGGAGGATGGGGATGGTTAGTGAGAGAATGTTGAGCGTGAGCATATTGTTAGGGAGAGGAGTTGAACCTCTGATAGTAAAGGTTTAAGTTTAATGCAATTACCGGGCTCTGCCACCCTAACAAGCCCGAGACTCTCGGGCTATGGTTTGTGTGAGTTGTTTAGATTAAGATCATATCATCTATTGTACTTAGGGCGCTTTGGTAAAGTGGGCCCCATTTCTCTTGTCCTTTCGTACTGGGAGAAATTGCGTAATAGATAGAAACCGACCTGGATTACTTCGGTCTGAACTCAGATCACGTAGGACTTTAATCGTTGAACAAACAAACCTTTGATAGCTGCTGCACCATCGGGGTGTCCTGATCCAACATCGAGGTCGTTATTTTCTCCCATTCTTTGGATTGTGTTTTCACTTTTGTTTTTTTTAAGATCGTAAATTTTTTAAAGTAATGTCTACATTCGGTGTGGGGCTTAAACTCACCATCCCGAGATCAAGAGTCATATGCTCCTCTGACTGAGCCAATGAGGTGCCCCTTTTTCTCCCTCACATTCTTGATAGTATACTTGAAACACAAAAGTTTTAAAAGTTGCTGATGTCCAAGTTACCTGTTTTTTGTCTTTTGTGCATTTAGTGTCATATGCAACGTTCCATTGCTAAATCCAAGATCATGAAGATTTGTCTTTTATATTTAGTTTTTAATTAATTTTGAGTTAATTTTTGTGCATGGTATCATGTAAGGGCTCAACCTCATTCTTTGTGGCTATTCTGTTGTCTCAGAATCATTTGTTGAAAAGACCGTTCTTTATTCTTCCTCTATTGAGTAGTCTTCGCACCTTTGTTGCAGATCATTTGATATATGGCTTTATCTCTGGGCTCTAAATTCTGTTTCATGGATCTCTGTGTCTTTTGTTACAGTAGTACCAACACTGCTTTGGTTGCTGTGTTTTGTAGTAAATTTTAAAATTGAAAAATGTGAGTTCTTAAACTTTGTTCTTTTTTTTTAAAGTTTATTTATTTATTTTGAGAGACTACCAGCAGGGGAGAGGCAGAGAGAGAGAGAGAGAATCCCAAGCAGGCTCCACACTATCAGCACACAGCTAGACATGGGGCTTGATCCCACGACTGTGAGTTCAAAATCTGAACAGAGATCAAGAGTTGGACACTTAACCAACTAAGCCACCCAGAAACCCCTCTTCTTTTTCCAAATTGTTTGGCTATTCTTAATTCCTTGCATTTCCATCTGAGTTTTACTCTCATGTTGTCAATTTCTACAGTGAAGCTAACTGCGTTTCTGATAGGCCTTGAATCTGTAGACTCATCTGGGGAGTTTTGCCATCTTAACAATCGTAGGTCTTCTACTTATATGGATGTCTTTCCATTTATTTAGATCTTTAATTTCTTCAACAGTGTTTTGTAGTTTTCATAGCGTAAGTTTGTACTTTGATTAAATTTATTCCTACATGATTTATTTTTTCATGCTACTGTAGATGAAATTGTTTCATTAATTTCATTTTCAGATTGTTAATTACAAGTGTATAGAAATACAAGATCATGTCATCTGCAAATAGAGAATTTTACTTAATCCTTAAGTAATCTCTACCCAGCGTGGTACTCAGACGTACAATCCCTTGATCAAGCCAGCCAGGCTCTACTGACAGTCAGCCAGGCTCCCTGAGATCTTTCTTCTTTATTAACATGGGTGTCCATAGCTATAATCTTCCCTTAAACACTGCTTTAGATAGAACCCTTAAGTTTTGGTATGTTGCGTCTTTATTTTCATTCACCACCGTGTATTTTCTAATTTTCCTTATGATCTGTTCTATTGGTTATTGAGGTGTTAATTTTACATATTTGTGGATTTCTGAGATTTCTTGCTATTATTGACTCAAGTTTCATTCCATTATGGTTGAAGATCGTGCTTTATGTGATTTCAGTTTTTTAACCTGTATTGAGGTTTGTTTCAGGACCTAGCATATGTTCAGTCCTGGAGAATATTCCATGTGCACTTGATGAGCATGTGTATTCTCCTCTTGTTGGGTGGAATGTTGTATAGGTGTGTTAGATACAGTTCTATAATTTTGCTCAAGTTTTCTATTTCCTTGTGAATCTTCTACTTATGTCCGTTATTGAAAGTGAAGTATTGAAGTTTCCAACTATTAATTGCCTTCTTCATTTCTGTCAGTTTTTAGTTCATGTATTTTGGTGCTATATTAATAGGTACATATATACTTAGAATTATTATTATAGAATGACCATTTAACCATCATGAAATATTCTTCTTTGTCTCTGGTAACATTTTTTTTATTTTTATTTTATTTTGTATATTAGTATAGCACTCCACTTTTCTTATGGCTGTTTGCAGCCTGTATCTTTTTCTATCTTTTTAGTCTGAATCTCTGAATTTAAAGCACCTCTTATAGAAAGCATATTGTTGGATCTTGTTTTTTACTCCAGTCTGATAATCTCTGCCTTTTGATGCGATTATTTAACACAATCTTGTTTAATGTTGTTATTGACAGTGGATTTATATCTGCCATATTTTTTATATGTCTCATGTCTCTTTTGTTCGCCTGTTCCTCCCTTACTGCTTTCTTTTGCATTAAGTAAATAGAGCATTTAAATTTCTTTCATATTTTCACTATATTTTTTTATTTCCATAGTGATTGTTCTTGAGCTTACTATATACATCTTACCAGAATCTGTCAGCTTTATACTAACTTACTTCTAATGAGATTTAGAAACAGGGCTAACTTTTACTTTTGATTTCTGTGTTTTAAAGTGTATTCATTACTTCCTTTATGTTCCTTTTCATTGTTTATATTTATTTAAAGTGTTGGTGGTCTATTTGGTATAGCTATGAAAATAATCTGGAAATAATTTTCTTTACAGTTAGAATCAAGAATAGAGGAACTTAGTAAAGAAGTTAAAGCTTCTAAAGATAAACTTCTAGCTCAAGACATTGCAGCTAAAAATGCAGTTCAGCAGTTACATAAAGAAATGGCTCATCGGATGGAGCAGGTATTTTTCAAATCAGTGTCATTACTAACTTTATATTCTGGTGACTCTTATTATTATAAACTAACTTGTTAGATGGCTTTGAGTATGAGTGGTATCTTAAGAATAGGTAAATTTTATAAAAGATGCTAAAGCAACTCATAAATACATGCTAACTACAAAAATATTTTTAAAATTAGAGAAAAAAAGTGAAAGTCCTCCTTCATTTGTACTTCTCTCTTCCTGCCCCCAATTCCTTTGTATCCCATTCCTCGTTCTGTAGCTAATTTATATTTTGGTTATGTATCTTACCACATATACAGGTATAAGTCACACAAGCATATGTGTATGTATTCATATACTTATTCCTCCTTTTTAAAAAAATTTTGTTTTATGTTTTGTTTATTTTTGAGGGCAGAGAGGGAGGGAGACACAGAGTCCAAAGCAGACTTCATACTCTGAGCTAGTTGTTAGCACAGAGTCTGACACAGGGCTCAAACTCATGAACTCTGAGAGCATGACCTGAGCCGAAGTCAGACACTTAACCTATGGAGCCACCCAGGCACCCCCTTATTCCTTCTACTTGATTGGAATCTTCCTGTACAATTTTTTTGGGGTTTTCCAACTTAATACATTTTGGTAATGTTTTTGAGTTGCTATTTATGGATTTCAGAAGAGATCATTTTAAGCATTGTTTTTTTGTATTATTATTGCCTGCACTGTTAATTATAGGATCTTAGTCATCTTCATTTCTCTATCCACAAAACCTAGCATAATGCCTAATAATTGGTCCTTAAGGTGAATTGAATCAGAAGGTGATATCCGACTGCTAACACTGCCTGGGAGATGGATCCGGTTCTTTCTACCCTAAAGCTAAACTTTAACAAACAGTTGATCCTCAACCTTTATTTCTGTGATTTTTTTACAGTATGATGATTTAAAACCTATGCTATGCTCTCAGCTCTCAAACGTTTTGTACTAATTGAAGAGAAGTATAGAAGATGAGACCTTAAGAATTTGTTGGTTTTAATAGACTCAAACATAACTGATAATTAGAATCACCAAGCTGGTAATTAGAACCACAAAGCTTTTTTTAAAAAAATGTATTCTTTGGAGTTTATTATATTAAAAAAAAAAAATAGTAGTTGGATATACACAATAACAATTTGAACAGTAAAAAAATGAGTCTTCTTCCAAACATTTTCTCCCATTTTACCCCTTCCCAGAGGTAACCATTGATGATGCCCAGTTTCCTGTGTATTTGTCCCAAATGTTTGTTGCCTAGACATGCATGTATGTATTCTCCTTCTTCCTTCCATTCCCCCCCCCTTTTTTTAAAAATAATTGGCAACATGCTACATTCACTACTGTGTAACTGTTCTCTCTATAATCATGAAAAATACAGATGAAGTTATTAACACTAGCTAATGTATTGTGATTTAGCTATGGGCCAGGCCATGTTCAAACCACTTTACAACTTATTTAATCTTCACAACAACCCTAAGAGGTGGATATTATTGTGTAGATTTTGGAGGTAATTTCATTTAAATATTTATAGTTATGCTTCATTCCTTTTTTACTCCTACCTTTTCCTCTCAACTTTTTGAAAAATTTTAAGCCTGTAGAAAAGGCAGAAGAATAGTAAAATGAATACTATTTTTCCTCTATGTACAGTCACCAAACCTGGTAAATTTTGTTTAGAAATAGATTCCCCACATGAGTGTGTACCTGTTTATGCTCACATACACAGTACATTCCCCAGTTTAATTTTCCAGCCTGAGGTTTCTCCATTTCTCAGACTATAGGTAGAATGAATTTGAACTTCAAACTTTCAAGAGGGTAGACTTACAATATAAATTTCTCAGGGACTTACAGCATGTTCCCTTTATACCTTCATTCCTGGATTGGGAAATGTCAACAGGGCAATGAAGAGTTCAGGCCTCGCATACCATTCTGGATTCCTGTTTCCTCTTAGCATCTTGGGCCCTGAGGGTTTCTCGTACTTTCTTGTGAGCTCAACTGTTTATTAAAAGGATATTTGTTGTATTTCATCTAAAATTTTGGGTGTTTTAGATGGGGATGATTTATCTACCATATTTTGAGATGCAGAACTTCTTACATTTTATCTTAATTTTAACTGGCTACTGAATCCCATTGATTATCTTATTCATGCTTTCTATATGTTCATCCAGGTCAGTGATAAATATCTTAAATTGGTCAAGTCCAAAGACTCCTTGGGTCCTCTTCCTTTATGTGTACCATAAATGGACTGACTTTCTACAGAAGCTTAAACAGCAGTTACTGTGTGATCTAGTTTAATAATCCCAACAGTTCTGGGAAGTAGTTGCTGCCATCATCTGGGTTGAGACCTAGAAATGTGTACACTTAGTCCCCCACGTTATTCCTTTGCAGCTGATCCATGGATGACTGACAGGACATCCCTCCTGTAGTCAAGAACCTCATAATATTTTACTTTATCTATGTTAATTGTCTATTTTCTAGTTTTTCTGCTTCTCATCTCTGAATTTCAGTAAAGCTACCACTGCCACCAGTTATCTTACTAAAACATTTATTTAATGAAAGGTTTGATTTATAAATCCTTTGGCTTCCTGTCGCCCGCAGGATAAAATCTTAACTCATTAGCATGATAAGAGAAGCCCTTCTTCCTTTAAAGATTTAGTCTCTAGTTAAAACTGTTTCATAACTACTTCCCCCCAGTCCAATGCCCCAGTCCAACCAACATGCCAAATTTAAACCCTACAAATGTCTTGATACCCTCAAAAAAATTTGCTATTTTATACCATTAGGCATTTATGTGTTTGTTTATGTAATATGTAAACATTTCGTTTATATGTTACTCACACCTAGATAGTGAGCTCTTCTAGGATGGAAGCCACAACTTGTTCTTTGTGTTACCAAAAGCTAATACATTATCTGAACATCAACTTAAAAAACTAAACTTCTTTTTAAGTTAATATTACCACCAATTGCTTTTCCTAAGAACAGTTACTCAGTTATCTAAAAATACAGGTAATTCTTTTAACCCAGTCCCAGCACAGTTTTCTCAGTCCTTGTCCTGTTACATTTTGGACTTCTCGGTGATCTCTGGCATCCCTATTCCAGTGTTGCCCTTAATTTTTCTTGAAAATTAGCAGGCTGTTTCAGTGGGAGGGGGAAGCCCCAATTGGACAGTTTTAAAAAGTATTTATTTGTAGAGTATTCTTAGTGTCTACCAGATGTGCTCCTCAGCTAGAGCAGAACTTCATGAAATGTTCTTTGCCAGTTACTTTGCTTCCAAGCATGGCTTACCTACATTCTCTTAACACTATACCTTCTTCAATTCAGCTGTAGTATCCGTTGGCATTTACCACTAGATGCCAATGCAAATCCCTAAAATTTAAGGTTTCATCTTTAATAATATAAATTATGTGTTCCATCATATTTGCAAACTGTGAGTATAAATTTACTCAAATGAAGGACTATCTGTAGTTTTCATTGTATGAAACTTCAGAATATGGAGTACCAGCTTATATTAATAGAGAAGTTTGAGAGTGTATAGATATCACACTTAATCCACAGAGGTATTTTTTATTAAGTGAAACACTTAAGAAAGTTTTTCATATACAGGAAATCAAATGATCATTAATTAGCCTATGGTTGCCTAACTTTTTGCAAGGGAGCTAAGATTTTTAGATTTTAGGACTTGTCAGCCATATAGTCAGGACCCTGGCAGAAAATAGAAACTGCTGATTTGAGGATTTAATGAAAGGACTCTACAAAACGTATGAACAAGGTTTAGGAGGCCCAAAGGAAAAATGCGGGGTCCTGGCGTGCTAGAGGAGCCATTGTCAGTCTTTGGCTAAAGGAATACGGAGAGGGAGCAGGTAATGCAACTCAGAGGCCTAGTTGTACGGTGTGGACACTGACACAGGCCTTGGCCTTCTGCCAACCCGTGGTGCCTCTGGAGGAGTCAGATCTCATGCTTTGCCTGTAATTCTGATCTGCCTAATGCCTCCTGTTGACCAAATCCGACTGGAAGTGTGAGGCCGAGGGAAGTGTTGATTCAGCCCGTGATCGTCATCTTACCAAAGCACAGGGTGGGAGAGCAAAGAGTGGAAGAGTGCATCTGGAGGAGTAAACAGGAGACAGTAACTATGTCAGCCAAAGTAAAAGGAGTAGGAAAGAGTAAAAGCAAATAGTAGTGATAGTAATTTCTTGGCTCTATCATTTTCCATAATTTTGAATTTTTCCTTTCATTTAAAAGTTTCATGACACAGGCCTAGGAATGTTGTGCCAAAAATCCCCAAAAATTCATTGATAATATTACAGAAAAATATTATTTATTAATACTATTTTTTGTTGTTGTTAAATTTTGTTATTTTAAAGTTTATTTATTTCTTTTGAGAGAGCCAGAAAGAGCATAAGCAGGGGAGGGGCAGAGAGCAAGGGAGACAGAGGACCTGATCTGCTGTCAGGGCAGAGTCAGATGCAGGGCTCAAACTCACGAACTGAGATCAGGACCTGAGCCAAAGTTGGATGCTTCACCCCCTGAGTCACTTAGTTTCCCCAAGTATTGTATATTTTGACTCATTCTGATTTTGTTTTGGGGAAAAAAGAAAGTTTTATTAATGCTGGATATTTTTTCAAAGGCCAACAAAAAATGTGAAGAGGCACGCCAGGAGAAAGAGGCAATGGTAATGAAGTACGTAAGAGGTGAGAAGGAATCTTTAGACCTTCGCAAGGAAAAAGAGATACTTGAAAGAAAACTCAGAGATGCAAATAAAGAATCTGAGAAAAACACTAACAAAATTAAGCAGCTTTCACAGGAGAAAGGGCGTTTGCACCAGCTGTATGAGACAAAGGTATCACTTGTGCTGTCGTACCTTAGTTGAAATGTATTCTTTTTGCTTTTCCTTATCTAATCAAATAATCATAACTTAATGTGGTTAAGTCACTATTAAACATAAAGTGGTTTTTATTAGTTTACCTTCGAAGAACATGAATATTTTAGTGCCTTTAATATCTTATTACCTGTCTGCAAAAAGTCTTTCCTGAGAAAAAATGAGATTGACACTCTTATTGAATAACATTTTCTTCGTAGATATTTTTTAAAGTCTTCTTTTAATATCTATATGTGAAGAAATGAGAGTTTCTGCTCTAAAACATTTTATTTTGGTAAAATATGTACATAGTAGGATCAAGATGTAAACAGTTTTTCAGCCAGAAGTATATAATTTGAATCTCAATGTAACATCATTTATCATAGACTAAAATATTTATTTTTCTTGTAGAAAACATGTTCTTCTTAGATGCTGCTCAAAAAGATTTAATTATTGAGCTTTTCAGAGTCCTTGCTTTTAACTCGCAGCCTCATGGTCTTGATGATGAATGTTATTTTTTTATAAATTAACTTTTAGTTCAGAAATGTTACTGTTCTTGGGAATTCTGGAAAAATTTAATTTGTATTTTATCTTAATGCCAGCCAGTTGGGAAGAATCATTAAGGTGTACTTGTACTTGCAACATATCTAGTTGGTTAAACTGTAAATCTTAATCATCTTATGTCTATTAATTTAATTTAGGATTTTGCTACTCTCTTAATCATTTGAACTTTGAATTAGGTTTGCAGCTTGTAGGTCATAATATGCTAGCCCCTGAAATAGAGTATTAATTGCAGTGATTACTTTGAGGAGGTATAAAAGATACATAAAGAATTGGTTGATTGTTTAAGTGAAAATATGACCCAGTGATATTTTTTAGGAAAGTGAAACTACTAGACTCACCAGAGAAATTGACAAATTAAAAGAAGATATCAGCTCTCACATCATTAAAGTAAAATGGGCACAAAACAAATTAAAAGCAGAAATGGATTCACACAAGGTAAGTACTATAATGCAGTGGAAAAATTATTAAAAACCGTTTTAAGAGCAAATGCAGTAATAGTTAATGAGGCATAAAGCTTAATTTAGTGACTTCTGTGGCATAGGTAGAGCCTGAGTATTTGGTGATTGTGAAAAGAAATTTCCTTGCATGACTTACATATTAAATTTTATCATAAATTTAAAAAATATTAAACTTTATCATTCATTGTTTAGAAATCCAAAATTTGTTCTTCAAATATTTTTTGATATCTATATTTAATATTAAACATTGTAAAATTTTAGGGAAAAGAGGAGAGTATGTAGGTTATAAAAACTAAAGGTAAACTCTGGAAATTTAAAAGAATGTCAGTGATGCTGAAATTATTATGATTAAGAAATAGAAATTCTTATTTTTGTGGTGCCTGGGTGACTCAGTCGGTTGAGTGTCTGACTCTTTTTTTTTTTTAATGTTTTATTTATTTCTAGGAGAGAGAGAGACAGCGTGAGCAGGGGAGGGTCAGAGAGAGAGGGAGTCACAGACTGAAACAGGCTCAGGCTCTGAGCTGGCAGTCAGCACAGAGCCGGACGCGGGGCTCAAACCCACGAACCGCGAGATCATGACCTAAGCGAAAGTCGGACGCTTAACCGACTAAGCCACCCAGGCGCCCCGAGTGTCTGACTCTTGATTTCAGCTCAGGTCATGATCCCAGAGTTGTGGGACTGAGCCCTGCATGTGTCAGCAAGTGTGGAGCCCGCTTGATGTGTTCTCTCTCCCTCTCCTCCGACTCTTCCCCAACTTGTGCACCCTTGTGCACTCCCACTCTCTCAGAAATAAAATAAATAGGGGCACCTGGATGGTTTAGTTGGTTAAATGTCAGACTTTGGCTCAGGTCATGATCTTGCGGTTCATGAGTTCGAACCCCGAGTCAGGCTCTGTGCTGACAGCTCGGAGCCTGGAGCTTGCCTCTGATTCTGTGTCTCCGTCTCTCTCTGCCCATCCCCCATTCACGTGTGCATGCATGCTCTGTCAAAAATAAACATTAAAATTTTTTTAAATTAAAATAAATGTAAATTTTTATTTTAATTGGAGTATACTAAAGATTTTAAGAATGTTTCCATATCTGTTTATTATGAATATAATTGGTATTATGCCTAATGAGTTTAATTTTTTTTTAAAATTAATATGAAAAGCAATCATAAAGGCTGGTACCTGATGCCATAATTTCAAGCACTAGCTGAATTGGCATAAGAGTTAATAAAAATCTGAAGATGATAGAATGTGAAGTAAAAGAACAACTTTTAAACATGATTTAAATAGAAGAGCAATGTTATTTATAACAATTGGTACGTTTTCAAAAATAAGATAAATGGTATTGTTTAAAACCATAATCATAGGTTATCTCACCAAATAATTCTAAGTAGAACTGTTAATAACCTTTGGATATTTGCATATAATATCAGAGAAAACTGACGGGAGAAGTGTTGACATGGCAGCTGTCCTCAAGGTCTGAGCTAAGTGCTGATCTGCACCTGAGTGCTGGGGAGCTACACAGGCAGAGAAGGAATTGCCAGAAGGGAGTAGGGGCAAAAATCCTTGCAGTTCACACAGGCAGGGCTAGAAATCATTTACAGTTTTCCTTTACTTTCAGTTACAGAATGAAGAATTAAAATTCCAAATCCTACATCATGGTAATGATTTCTAAACTATCTGAGTTGCTTCAAGATCTGAACATAATACTGGGTCATACCTAATATCTGCGGCAGTTTTCTCCTTGTTATCTATAGCCCTAAGGGATGGGATCTGAAACCTATACAATACTAGCATTGGAGAGTGAAAGGCTAACATTTGGTCTTCTAGGACCATATGTATTAAAAAATGGGTAATAATAAATATTTAATGGCAGCTTTGAAGTCAGATGAAACCAGATACTTTGTAAGTAGGTTGGAGAAACGGTTTAAGGGTGACATAATGAGGTTACATGGTGTGGATTTCTAGCAAATGAAAATAACCAGCATATTGACACTAGTATGTGGAAATTAGGAATTGACCAAATTTTTTAAGGCATTTATTAACCAGCAAGTATTTAACTGCGCCTTCCTCTGTGCACAGCACTGTATTAAATAATACGAATGCTGTAGAAACGAACCATGGAGGACACAGCAGTTGCTTTGAGAGAGTGTCTGAGATGGGATCCTGGTTATCTGTTTTATGTGTTTACCTAGTAGATGTGGGGTGGAGTCTCTGGATCAAAGGATGCAAGATTTAATGACTAGACAGTATAGGCCACCTTTTAAAGTGTGAACAAGAGCCAGGACCCTTGGAAGTATTTCTCCAGGCATCGCTTCCAGTTTCTAGTTCCTGCCCACCCAGTCCTAGGTATTAATATTGAAGTTCTGGATGTTACTGGATTCATTGTGATCATTAATTTCTGATTAGGCCTCCAGAGCATTTTACCAGAAATTAAGTCTTAGGTGGATTGAATAGCTCCTTCATCAGTAGAATTTTCAATTGGATCAAACAGTAGAAATAATTTTATTAATTCCTTAAACTCCCTAGGAAATGAAAATGAAATGTGTTTGTAACACCTAACATCTAAAAACAAAAGCCTTTTATATTTAGTGTAGTGAAGGACTTTCCCCACAGTGTCCCTCATGTACTTGTTCACCTACCTGGCTGCTACCTATTTACCTACTTGATCCCAGGATAAAATAATCTCACTGGTGCATAGATATGGCCAGCAAAAGATATGGCATTAGATCATGGTTGGACTCTGCTGGGTGCTTGCTAGACAACTTTGCTTCAGAGAAATCTTGAGGAATGAAGTCTTGGATATTAAGACAGCATCTAAAGCAGTAGGATGTAAGAGACTATAATATACTGCAGACCTAATATGCAACTAGGGGTTGTATATTTTATGATTTATTCCCTCAACAAGACTCTGCTACTTACTATCTGTGCTATTCTCTGAAAGTTATCATGTTGTCACTGGTAGCCTGATTCTTAAATGGTTTACTTATAAGCCCCACTAATTAGAAGCTATGCTTACTTTTAATTAGCTTTACTATTATCTCACATAGTAGAACTATATGTTCAGTTCTGTAACTCTTCTATAACTATAGTTTGTTGCATTATGGAGTAACAGGGTCCAGTTTAGCCTCCCACCTTAAAAAACTTAAGAAAAGAAAATATATGAAATGAAGGTTTTTAGGCTTGGGATAACAAAGGCAGCATAGGACAGTGATCCCTGAGAGGAGGGAATCAAACAAGATGAAGAATTTTCAGGTTGTAGCAAAGAAAACCCCAGACAGATCCCAGCAGTCTCCATGAATTGAGGAGACAAAGTTTGAAGTATGGGAAACAGGGTAGCGTACTGGAGAAGTGAAAGATTTGGAGATCTGCGCTGCGTTCCCTTCATTTCTTCATTCAGCTCACTACTAATCAGTGTATGTGTGTGAGAAAGTTAGAAGTGGAGAAAGAACTATCAGAAAGGAGTAGGGGTGACAATTCCTATGGCTCACACGGGCCTAGTAGGAGCTGTTTTTATTTCCCCCAAACAAGAGAAAGCCCTCTTAACATACAGGGCATCCGGTGGTCCTCAGAAGGGTGTTGCTTTAGCAGTGGGGACTAATTAGCTCAAGATCAAAGTCTGTCCTGGACCCATCTTACAAAGCTTTGAAAGAAAGCCACAAATCAAATTGTTTCAAATAACCATGTCTCAGAAAAAAAGCCAAAATATTTAAGTGAGTTCAAAAATCTCTAAGACCTAAAAGCTTAAAATTCACAATGTCTGGTATCTAATAAAAAATTACCAGACCTGCAAAGAAGCAGGAAAATATAGCCTATAATGAGAAGAAAAGAAAAATCAATTGGTAGAAACACAGCCAGAAATGACATAGATGCAAGAAGTAGGCAAGATGTTAAAACATCTATTATAAAACAGCTATTATAAAAATAGACTCCATATATTCAAGAAGATAGGTAAAAGTGTGAGTATGTTAAGAGGAGATATGTAAAAGGCCAAATTGATGTAATGTCTGAGATGAAAAATACAGTGGACAGAATTAACAAGATTAGATACTATAGAAGACAAGACTAGTGAACTTGAAAATCAGGAAACTTCAAAAGCATATATGAAAACATAGCGTAGAAAACTATGCTAGTGACTCCTAGATTTATAACTTGTACACAGAATTCTAGATTCATAGAGTCAAGCGGCTGTTTGGTCTCTGACATCTTGGATGACTCAGCGATATCTTCAACTGAACAGGTCTAAATTCAGTGGCTACTGTGCCTGCCCTCCATTGCTTCCCCTTCTCAATTGATGGCAATTCGTTCATTTACTTGCCCAGGCCAAAAACCTTGGGTTTTTCCATGAATTCTCAGTCACCATATCCAGTCCTTTAGTGAATCTTCTCGCTTACTTTCAGGTCTTCACCCACCTGTCACCTCTCAGTGGCACGTTCTCTGATTCTCTAAACATTCGTGCCTCCCTCAGACTTGCGTGTGCCCTTTATTTTTACTCCTTAGCACTTGTCACTATCTAATAGAACAGATTTTTACTTCTGTATTTTATGTATTATTTAGGATCATCATTAGAATACCAGCTTTATGAGAGTAGAGATTTTACCCATCTGTCTGCCAGTAATATTTCACCAAAGCTTAGAACAGTGCCTTCCACAGCAGTGAATACAGAATGAGTGGCTGCATCAATGAAACATAGTACCTTAACCAAAACTAATTTTATTCAGTTGTTTATTTAATAATTGTTTAGCATTCTAGGAATCTCCCAATTGCTATTTTTTGAGTGAATGGAGCACCTACTGTGTGCCTAGCTGTTTCAGTTAATTGACAATCTAGAAGTAGGAAAAAATATATGGAAGGTTTCATTCTCTCCCTTCTCTCCACTCTCCTCCCCCTCCTCTCTTCAAGCTCATACTCTAATATTTAAAAAAACCAATATTTGAAAAAGTCTCCATATTTTAGAAGTAATACTGAGTTTTAATACAGACCAAGTTTTTATTAAAAGACCAGCAACTGGAAGTATCTAGATAAGTACTTAATTGTATGCTATATATAATAAAAAATGACATGAAAGAAGTGGTGCGTGAAGATAGATGGTTCAAAAGATGAGAAAGATGTTCTAAATGGAGTAACAACAAGAAAAGAGGAAAAATGGGAGATGAGTATTTGATGTTTAGCAAGACCAGCCTACCTAGAGCAGAAGGTTTGTATTAGTGATTCCTTCGTTGATTCAGCACATAGTACTAGAACAATTAATATGTAGCAAGTACTAAGCCAGGGGTTGTCTAGAAGCTGTGACCTCAAAGGGGGAAACATATAAGCTACAGTATGGTGTATAAATTGCTATAAGCTATGATGCCCTGGATTCTGTCTGTGGGAAGGCAGAATAGGAGCATCTACCCCCATTCTGACTAGCCTCTACCGGGAGGTCATACCTAAACCCTCCTCTGAAATCCACGGTAGCCCAGACCATGGGACTGGATGGATGCCTTGAAGCAGAACTTTGGAAAATGAGCTGCAGAGCAGGGCTCTATCTGGAAAATTGCCGCAGGAAGCCAGGTGAGGATACAGAGAAGGCTACAGCAGAGAGGGAAAAACAGGACATTGTCTTGTAGTAGAAACAGAGGAAGGAAATCCAAACAGTCAGAAGGATTCAGAAACTGGAGCAGTAAGTCAAGGATTAAAAATGAGAGAAAGTAATTGGATTTGATGAGAGTAGTTCGTACAAACTTCAGATTTGCTCTTTGAGGAGAGCGGTTAGGAATAGAAACCAAATCGCAGCGTGGATGTGTAAGACGGTTTTGAATAGATACCATGGCTGTAAAACAAACTGTCTTATGTGTGTGTGTGCAAAGAGCTGTTTAACACTTCGTTCTTCTTGGCGTATCGTGTTAGTTACCCTTAGTGATTTACTTAAAACTCTTATCAAATTTAACTTTATTTAATGGCTATCAGTTCACTGCATAGGCCACTTTATTTTTTGTCAAAAGCGTGAAGTGTTATTTCTCGAATAGTATCCGACCCCTCATGGCAGAGCCAAGAGCCTCCTCTATCTTGTTCTTACCATTCATCACATCACTGTGCTCAACCTTGTCACTGTCTGTGAAGCACAGTGGTTTTCCTTCTCCAGTGTAGGGAAGACCCCAGTTCTCCCTACTGTGTGTTCCTTCCCTGTGAGTCTCCTTTACTTTTACACAAAACACTTTACCTCTGACACTTCCGGTCACCAGATGTGTGCAGGTTTTCCCCCATTACAAATAATCCTCTGTGATACCACCCAGGGGTCCTACAGTTTAATTCAACCCAGACACCTCTCCCTGGAGACAGCATGCGATCCCACAGATTAAGGGCTCAGGCTTCCACGCCCGGGCACATACACACTTCAGAAGTTACCACCCGTGCTTATGAGCAGCCAGCTATACATCAGAAGTTCCAGCGACCCCCTTCTTGGGTTTGAAAATTTGCTTAAAGAACAGACACACGTTCACTACATTAGTAAAGGGTATGATAAAGGACACAGATGAACAACCAGCTGAAGAGATGTGTAGGGTGGAGTCTGGGCGGGTCCCAAGTGCAGGAGCTTCCATCCCCATGGAGCTGGGGCTCATCACCCGCTCAGAGTGCTTGCACTTGCCGGCTGGAAGCTCTCCAGACCTATACTCTGCGATTTTTATGGAGGCTTCATTATGTAGGCATGACGGATCATCAACTCCATCTTCAGGCTTGCTTTGGGAGCTAAAAATTTCCGGCTTCTAATTGTGACTTGGTCTTTTTGGTGACCAGCTCTCACTCAGGAGCCCACCTGGAATTACCTCATTAGAACAAAAGACTCCTGTCACTCAGGAAGTTACAGGGATTTCAAGAGCTCTGTGTCAAGAACAGAGGCTTTCAAAAGCAATATTGCAATGGAGCGCCTGGGTGGCTCAGTCAGTTAAGCATGCGACTCTTGATCTCAGCTCAGCTCTTACTTTCAGGGTCGTGACTTCAAGCCTTGCATTGAGCTCCATCCCCCCAACTATTGCAACAAGAAATGTTCCTAGTGTTCTTATCACTTAGGATATTACAAGGGATTTAGGAGCTTTGTGTCAAGAACCAAGGCAGAGACCAATACTGACTTTTTCTTGTCTCATACTGTCTTTTTGTCACTGCAGGAAACCAAAGATAAACTCAAAGAAACAACCACAAAGTTAACTCAAGCAAAGGAAGAAGCAGATCAGATACGGAAAAATTGTCAGGATATGATAAAAACGTATCAGGTATGCTTAGCTTTTCAAATAGATTAGTAAGAAAATTGCACCAGATATCAGTACTCAGTTCACTAATGTTTTGTATCTGTAATATTTGAAGTGTGGAATGGATTTGATAGGGCAGTTAAATAAATTACAGGCTATTTCCTGTGTTAAAGTACTTGCAGCTTAAATAAAAAGGGAAGTTTTTAACGAAATAAAAAGACTAGAAAATGTCAGAAGAATGAAGAGTACAGGAAATGTATAACCTAAAACCTGCTCTGTATTATGTTACCTATCTTAAGTGGTATTCTTGCTCATGGAGAATTGACATATTAAAAACCTTTCAATGCAGTGCCTTTTAGATACGCAAGGTATGCATTTCACAGTCAATAAACAATGGCAAAAGCCTTCACGTTCCGTCGTATAAAACCTTAAAAATGTAAGTCTCCTTTTTACATTTCCTTTCCATTAGGAGTCAGAAGAGATTAAATCAAATGAGCTGGATGCCAAGCTTAGAGTCACAAAAGGAGAGCTTGAAAAACAGATGCAGGAAAAATCTGACCAGCTAGAGGTGAGTGGCTTTGCTCTTTTCATACCCTAGACTGTGCAATAAATACAGAAGGAGAGGACTAATAAGTACTGTTGTCTCTTTTGAAGGCCTTTTCGAAGGAACACGCAATAAATTTTATATCTTGTTTATTAGTACATAATGATTTGTGGTTTCTTTTAAACTTTTATTTAACAGATGCATCATGCCAAAATAAAAGAACTGGAAGATCTGAAGAGGACATTTAAGGAGGGCATGGATGAACTACGAACCCTGAGAACAAAGGTAATTAAATCTTCAGTCACTTCCGAGGAAGGGTCCATGTATCTAATTTGAGACTCGTTCTGATTTTTTAAGTGTTGGAGAAAGGATATTTATATAGAAATGTTTCAAAATGAAAGAACTCAGAGGAGTAGAATGTCGATTTCCTAGCAACGAAGTTGACTCTTTTGTTGAAGAAAATGTCTTCCACTTTAGTCCCTTTGAAGTATTTGCCAAACATTCCTGTTTTACAGCACATTTGCTGTTTCTTTTTTTTTTTTATGTTTTTATTTCTAGGAGAGAGAGAGAGAGAGAGACAGCGTGAGCAGGGGAGGGTCAGAGAGAGAGGGAGTCACAGACTGAAGCAGGCTCCAGGCTCTGAGCTGGCAGTCAGCACAGAGCCTGACGCGGGGCTCGAACCCACGAACCGCGAGATCATGACCTAAGCGAAAGTTGGACGCTTAACCAACTAAGCCACCCAGGCGCCCCCATTTGCTGTTTCTATATCTTCTCTTTGGGCCTCTAATGTGAGGCAGTCTTATCAGCAGATTAATTGGAAAGATAGTTGGACTTTAGAACTGTGAGTGACAAAAAAGTAATAGACTTTGTATTTCTCCTGTATAGTCCTGACAGTGTTAACTTCTAGCAGTCTAGTCTAGTCCTTATTAGAAGAATAGTATCCCTTTTAATATGGATGTGAAATATCACTGTATATCATTTATTTATTTAGAAATAGGCTTTTAAGTAACGACCCAGAATTTGCCATCTCTTAATAATTTTCAAAGTGCCTTTCATGTGCCCTTCTATTTGTTCTCTGTGCCAGTTTTTCAAGGTAAGTAGGGAAGGTATGCTGTTTTCAGGTGAGGAAATGGAGATTCAGCAAAAACAATGTGACAGGCTAAAACTCATGAGACTAAATCAGAAGAAATCTGAGACTGAATCTCAGGACTGTTAACATCCCATTATGTTTTCTTCACATTAATTAATATTGCTCTAGAATTTACCATAGATTATTACTGTGTAATCACTATTCAAAGTACTTAGGAAGCGAGAAAATATTATTTGTTGTCTAACTTGGTTATGATTATTGATAGGTGAAATGTCTAGAAGATGAGCGATTAAGAACAGAAGATGAGTTATCAAAATATAAGGAAATTATTAATCGCCAAAAAGCTGAAATTCAGAATTTATTGGACAAAGTGAAAATTGTGGATCACATACAGGAACAGCATCAAAGGTATAAACTGAGCAACTTGTGTTTATGCTAATCAATAGGCTTTTAATTTTAATCTCAAGATTGTGTCATTAAATGCCATTAATGCATTAAACAAGAATAATTTTACAATTTTACCAGCTAAAAGGTTTTAAATTCCTGTCTTCATTTGAACTTTTTTGGATTACCTTTGAAGTTCCTTTTATGACTTTTAAAAATCAAAGCTTTTATACCCTAGATATTGGAAGTAGCAATTTATAAGACAGAATGGCTTAAGTTTCTTTATCCATTCTTTAACTTCAAATTAACTTTATAAGTTATTTACATAATTTATAAGTTTTTCTTCTAAGAGGTAGATGTATATCTTTATCTGTATCTTTGGGTGTATGTCGTGCAGAGTCAGGAGCTGACCTTATTCCTTGGCTTCTTGTAAAACCATTTAATTTAGCTAGACTCTACTCGTGACATGACCTGGCAGAGCATGGATTCAGCCTGAATCCAAATACCTTCTTTTTCATTCCTTACCAATATCTGCTGCTGTGTGTTGCTAAAAATCCTCACCATCATAAGGGTTGATGCTGTGATAAATCCATGATTAGTTGGCAACCTCAACTGGAAATGTTAATGATGTCCTTAGTCACAGCCTAACCCACCTGGAAGCTTCTGTTCCTGCTTTTGTTCATACTTCTGGCCTCCCTCCTCTTGCTATTTGCTCTTAGCAGGCAGTTACCTCTTATGTACTTCACAAAGAAATGGGAGCTCCAGGTAACAAGTGCTTGCAACCTCTTACGATCTGCCCTGTGAAGTTGCCTGCATTTGCAACCTTTCTTCTTTCCTTTCCTTTTGTGACTATGCAAGAAGTGTTCCTGTTCCCCTCTGAACTGAATTTTTCTCTCTACTTCTATGTATCCTGTGCTCTTATGCCTTCTCTTATCCTTTATTTCTTACCTGTCTCTACTTAATTTTTGTCTTTCTGCATTTAAATATTATATATTAAAAACATTTAAACTCCTATACTCCCTTCTACCTTTTTCCTGTCCTTCACAACCAACATCCTTGTAGAATCATCTAAACTCCTCCTCCATGCCCTTACTTCCTTTGTTCTGTTTTTCTCTACTTTGTTCTAGCTTCTACCCTAACATCCCATTAAAAAACTGCTAATGCCTCCTTAAATCCAGCAGACACTTCTCAGATGAAGCCTTGCTTAAATTTTCTGTATTTTTAAAAATTTTACTTATTTATCTTGAAAAAGAGAGGGAGAGTATGAGTGGAGGAGGTACTGAGAGAGAGGGAGAAAGAAATCTCAAGCAGCCACCACACCCAGCACAGAGCCCAACACGGGGCTTGATTTCACAAACCGTGAGATCATGACGAGCCCAAATCAAGTGTTGACAGTTAACTGACTAAGCCACCTCCATGCCCTGAATTTTCAGTATGAAGCCCATTAAGCCCATTATCCTTCTTGACATGCTCAGTTCTTTGACTTCATTTCAGATCTTGCTTTCCTGGTGTTCTTCCCCACTTTGTGGCCACTCCTTTTCTCATCTCCTTGGCAGCCTTCTCTTTGTCGTAAAACTCTTTTGTTACTATTTTTTTATACCCCTGAGTGATCCTTACTGTTCCCATAGTATACTGCAGGACCTTCAGATATTATCTTCACCCCTTTGTGCTCAGCTCCAGACACACAAGTAGTAGAGATGCTTCAAACTGTAACATGTCCCAAACTGATTCATCTATCCCGTCCGTAAAAATACTCCTCTCATGTTCCTGAGGTGAGTGGTGAGTGTAGCACCCACAGGACTTTCCAGCCCAGGAACCTGGGGGTCCCTGCTTGGCTCTTCTCTCCTTCTCCTCACATATCGAACCAGTAACAGAGTATTAATGAGTATCTTTCAAGTCTGTGTACTTTTTATATTCCCACCACTGCTACTACCATTGCCGTTTCATCTGGAAAACTGCCACAACTTCTAACCTGCCTTTTTTGGGGGTTGGTGGGTTTTTTTCTTCCCTTTTAATCCATTGCCTACGCTGTGATTAACATAATCTTTTAAAAATGGAAATCTCACAACCTTTCAGTGATTTCCTTTGCTCAAGGACTGCCCTGTGAGTTCAGATGCCTTAGCATGGCTTGGAAGGGCATTAGTGACCTTCTCCCTCTGTGCTTTCTCTTTTTTCACTCTTGAGTTTCAGCGGTAATTATGTACAACTGTTGATTGTGTTCTGGGTGCAAGCGCTGTGTTAAATGCTGGGGGCAGAATGCTGTCCGTGTCCTCATCAGTGTCAAACCAACAAGAAAGTCACTCTCTTGTTCCCTCCCCAGATTTAGAACATACTGTTTCTTCTGCCAGGGACGGATTTTGATGTCCCAGTCACTTCTACTTTTTCTTTAAGTCAGGAATTGGCAAATTCTGGCCCAAGAACTGAATCCAGTCCACTGCCATTTTTTGTAAAAAGTTTTGTTTTGTTTTATTTATTTATTTTTTGGAACACAGCAGCTCTTGTCCCTTTATGAGTTGTCTGTGGCTGCGTTTGCAGCACAGTCCCCAGGAAGGACAGTCGCCACAGGGCCATGTGCCCTAGAAGCTTAAACTGCTCACTGTCTGGGCGTTTTACAGGAAAAGTTTGCTCACCTTACTTTAAGTATTAGTTTAAACATCGCTTATACTCAAGCAGGCAGCCCACTCCGCGCTCTCATCAGAAATGTTTTATCACATGGACAATTCCTTACGTAACTGAAAGCTCTTTGAAAGCAGGCCGGTGTTGAGCTTGCTCGCGTACACTTCCAGCTCTCAGTTGCTAGCACGAATGAGGTCGTCGTCAAAATCCGGATAATTTGGATGAACGCATAAAAGTACCTTTATAAAACATTGTATATGATGGAAACTCCCAAACCATTAATTTAATGTCTTTTAATAGTGTTTCCCCCTAAATATAAACTCTGTTTCTTAGAGGTAAACAAGAAATTGAAAATTTGAAGGAAGAAGTGGAAAGTCTAAATTCTTTGATTAATGACCTACAAAAAGACATCGAAGGCAGTCGGAAAAGAGAATCTGAGCTACTGCTGTTCACAGAAAAGCTCACTAGTAAGAATGCGCAGCTCCAGTCTGAATCCAATGCTTTGCAGTCACAACTGGATAAGCTTTCCTGTAGTGAAAGTCAGTTACAAAGCCAATGTGAACAAATGAAACAGACAAATACTAATTTGGTAAGTACAAATTTACATTTAACTTTCAAAGCATCATAGCAAGAAGCACAAATTAAATTTTCCTACTAGCGTAAACTAGCGTAAAGTAGTTGAGTTATATTTTTTTTTTTCTGTATTGGCATTGCTAGCAATTTCAAATACTGTGCAAAGCATCAGTTTTTCTTTCCAACTTGTTCAAAGTGTCCTTCCTTCCTTATATAATTTATAATAAAATGTCTCCCTAAAAGGCTTATGAAAAAGTATTTCATTTTTGAAAATAAGAAAACCATGGTTTTTGTCATTTCTAACCAGAATTACTATATATTTTTCAAAGTTATTTCAAATTTCTATACATTTATAGTTTAAAAATTGTTTACTATAGGGGCGCCTGGGTGGCTCAGTCAGCTGGTCATCCGACGTTGGCTCAGGTCATGATCTCTCAGTTCGTGGGTTCAAGCCCTGTGTTGGACTCTGTGCTGACAGCTCAGAGCCTGGAGCCTGCTTCAGATTCTGTGTCTCCCTCTCTCTCTGCCCCTTCCCAGTTCGTGCTCTCTCTCTTAGAAATGAATAAATGTTAAAAAAAAATTTTTAATGGTTTACTATTTCTAAGTTATGGAAGTATCTTCAGGTTACTCATAAAAATAATTTGGGATTTTAGTCCAAAATATATAGAGATGTTATTCATATTCTCTTGCATGTATAAAATGGAAAATGCATTAATATGCCCCATGCATTCCTCTGTGAGGAATTTGGGGAGCTCAGGAAATAGAACCTGGTAAGGAATGATTCTGGAAGAACCTGCCATCAAGGACCTTGTATTTTCAGGGCTTTAAACTATGAGCAGTAATGGAAACAGATATTAAAACTGGTGTGTTTTGTTTTCTCTTAATATTTAGGAGAGTAGATTGTTGAAAGAGGAGGAACTGCGGAAAGAGGAGGTCCAGACCCTGCAAGCGGATCTCGCCAGTAGACAAACAGAAGTTAAAGCCCTGAGCACCCAGATTGAAGAACTAAAAGATGAATTAGTCACTCAGAGACGTAAACATGCCTCGAGTGTCAAGGATCTTATCAAACAACTCCAGCAAGGTACCAAATTCTCACACACTTAGACTTTTTTCACATTGTTTCTTTTAGTCCTTAAGGATTTATAGAAACAGTATACTTTACATCAGGCTCTACCACATTGATTAGAGCTGTATGTTCTTTTTAATGTATTAATGTTCATAAAGCAAATCACTAAACCTCTTATAGTTTCACAAATAGTTTATAACATCTTCTATGCTAAAGGACACTTATTTGCACAATCCTGAAATGTGAGAATTGGGAATGTACCTTAGGGAAGTAGTGTCTAAACTTTTTTTGACCACATGCTCCTATCAGTAAAAAGTATTTAAGCATTTGTTCTCCGATGTATATATATTTATTTATAAATTTTAAACATGTATTATTCTACATTAAAAATATAAATTTTAAAAGATCGCGGGGCACCTGGGTGGCTCAGTCGGTTGAGCATCTGACTTTGGCTCAGGTCATGATCTCATGGTTCGTGGGTTTGAGCCCCGCATCAGGCTCTGTGCTGACAGCTAGCTCAGGGCCTGGAGTCTGCTTTGGATTCTGTGTCTCCCTCTCTCTCTGACCTTCCCCTGCTCATGCTGTCTCTATCTCTTTCTCAAAAATAAATAAAATATTAAAAATAAAAAGATCGGATGAAATACAAGTATAAATGGAAGTTCTATATTGTCTCCCTGTACATGCTATAAGTTGTTTTATTTAGCATCTAGGTACCTGCACCCAACTTGTAGAGATCATTGAACCCTAACCCTTCATCTTAGAGGAAACTGAGGCCCAGACAGGTTATTACCTGAACACAACAGCTAGGACTAGAACCCAAATTTCTCTTCATTTAAAAATTCATACAATTAATTTGGAGTCTATGCAAGTCTGTGCTTAGATACAAGGATGAATAAGATATATATTCTGACTTTCTAATCTCTAGTATTCCTCATTTCTTTATGGTAAAATAGGGTGAAATATAGTAATAGGATCAAAGAAATTTAGCATTTACTTAATATGAATACATTCAGGTATTTGCCATAAGAATTCAGTTTGTTTTTAAAGCTATAATGAAGGGAAATCTCTGGCATCATGGAGATTATCTATATCCGTCAGGATTCCCGAAAGTTGGGGCACTGCACCTGAATGATAACGTCACCGTGTTGTTTCTGTATATCCTGTATTTGACCTGTACGTTTCTAGATATCATTTGATATGAATGACTACCATGGCCCTCCTGTCTAAAGTATGTATTCAACAAATTTCTCTTGTTGTTTAAGCCATTTTTGCTTAAGTGATTTTAGCAGTTAAGATCAGAGATCGTGGGGACAAATGGTCATGATAATTGTCACCAGTAATCCATTTCTTTTTCCTGTAGCAAGAAGAAGGTTAGACCAGATTGAGAATGGAAACTATGACAAAGAAGTCAGCAGCATGGGGAGTCGCTCCAGTTCATCCGGTAAACAACTCGGGCTTCTCGTGTTACCTGGTGACTGACTGTAAAAAGAAGTAGCTTTTTTTGTGTGTTAAAAAGTATTGATATGCTTTTTTTTTCCATTTTGAATCATAAAATTTGTAGTATTTCCAGTTAATATTTACATTCTCATCACCATCCAGGGTTTCAGGTTTGCCATGGGGTTCCAGATTATTTGTCTCCCTGCCTCTTTTGTACCTGCTGCTGCTTTATTCTGTGTAACAGTTTTCCCCTCATTTTTCAATTTAGATTTGTGTCCATCCATAGAGAGAGATTGGGTATAATACGGCCCTTCTCTCTCTCTCTCTCTCTCTCTCTCTCTCTTTCCCTTTATATTTTTTTTAACACCTGAAAACTAATGAAATGATTATGTATCAGATCTTATATGCATGTGTGTGTGTATTTTTAAATTTTTTAGCTTTTCTCATGGTAAATATGCCAAAAATTATGATTGATATCATTGTGGAAATGATAATTAGTAAAATATCAGTGTATTTGTCATTTCGGAATGCCGGGAACCATGCTAAGCACTTTAAACCTTATTGATTCTGCAGAATAGTCGTGTGAGGTAATTATAATTCACATTTTAGATATGAGGCAACTAAGATTACGAACGTTCTGTGACTTGCTCCAGGTTTACAGCGACAGAACTCTCAGACTTGAGAGCCCTTTCATACCATTACACTGCACTCCGTCTCGGGAGCGGTGCATCACGGGGGTGGGGAGGCATCAGCTGCTCCAGCAGTGGGAGATGCTGTAGTAGAAGGAACGTGCGTGTGAAATTACACATAGGTATTTTGAAACAAGTCTGTCATTTATTAGTGTCCAACCTCGAATAAGTCTATTCTTTGTCTTCAGTCTACAAAATGGAGTTGAGAAAACACTTATGTTTGTAGTATAAAAAGGATCAGAAATTTTTCTCAACTGACGTTGGTAAAAATAATAGCTAACACTTACTGAGTATTTATTATATGTACTGTGCCAAGCACTTTCACATATATTAACTTATTTAAATGAGGTTAACAATCCTATGAAATAAATAATAATAATATTCCCATTTTAAGATGAAGTGACCAAGGCACAGAGAATTAAATAACTTTGCTGAAGTCACATAGCTAGAAAGCAGAGGAGTAGGATTTGAACTTAAGGAGACTGGCTTCAGAGCTGAACCCAGTGGCATATTCTGTTTTCTCTCTCTATGTCTGTCTGCCTTTGGCTCCTGGTTTCACTTCAGGGCTATTATTATGACTTTTTCTGAGTTTCTTGTTTCTTGCCACTTTCTCATCCTGTTGCTGAGAGACATAATAGGCCCTTTGGTACTTCTGGCATCCATGTATTCAAAAACCAGAGCTCACACCAGGTAGGACTTGTGTTCTGTGCCCAACTCTGTTAGAGCGAATATTGGAAAACGGCACTAGAGGAAATAATATGTGAGATTAGAGATGACTTTAGACTAAGCACAGTATCTGAACGTATTTTTCTTTTTTTTTTTTTTTTTTTTTTGGTCTTCAGGATCCCTCAATGCTCGAAGCAGTGCAGAAGATCGATCTCCAGAAAATACTGGGTCATCAGTAGCTGTGGATAACTTTCCGGAAGTAGATAAGGCCATGTTGATTGAGAGGATAGTAAGGCTGCAGAAAGCGCATGCTCGGAAAAACGAAAAGATAGAATTTATGGAGGATCATATCAAACAACTGGTAGAAGAGATTAGGAAAAAAACAAAGTATGTATTATTATAACACAGTCTGTGTTTGAAATACCATTATTCATATGGTAAAGACACTGTTTTCAGAAGTAATCATATCAAGAGCCCATCTTTCAAAACATAATTCTTAATTTCCCAGTCCTTTCTTGATCACTTATTACGTGCTAGGGTTTGGGAATACAGAGATGAAAGAAAACACAGGTCTTTAAGGCAATAATACAGTTCAGTAGATAATTGATTTTTTTTTAAGTTTATTTATTTATTTTGAGAGAGAAACAGCGTGAGCAGGGAGTGTAGGGACAGACAGAGGAAAAGAGAGAAAGAATCCCAAGCTGACTCCACACTGTCAATACAGAGCCCAATGCTGGGCTCCAACCCACAAAACCATGAGATCATGACTGGAGCCGAAACCAAGAGTTGACGCTTAACTAACCGAGCCACCCAGGTGCCCCAGATGTTGACTTTTTTAAGATACTAAAATAACTTTGGATTTTTTAAAAAAAGAGTGCTCTACTGCACTTTCAGTTTTCATGACTGTGGCTCTAAGAGAGAATATGGGGCTGTGGGTGATCTTTCCTGTTGGGGAGGGTGTAGTGGGTAATTTATTGGGCACCTGCCAAGTACAAGACTCTGTGTCTGTGACTTAACAAAATTTCATTGATTTCTTTCAACTCAGTGACTGAAATGTTAACTGGTGGTGCTCAGGTCAAATTACTACATGTTCCAGAGTCACCACACATTCAGACAGTGACAGACCAGGAGCAGGAGATCTGGGCCCAGCTCTGACCCACGCCAGAGCCTGTGCTGTGCCAGAACCCTCTTACAAATGCCATGTTCTTCTAAGTAAGAGGTTTTGTTTTTTGTTTTTTTAATATGTATTGCAAGTCTGTACCCATGCCTTTTAAATTTTATTTTGAAATAATTTTAGACTGAGAGAAAATTTTGCCCGTGACTTATAAAGGAAAAAGGATAAAGTTTTGAGTTTAATAACAGGAAAATAGAAAATACTAACTAAAAATGGAGCAATAAAGAGATTACTCAAAAATATTTTGATCAAAGTAATAAGGAAAGAAATTGGAAAGCAGAGTTTATATATCATTAGTATAAATACCATCTTGAACAAAAATGGGATTAAGAAACCCATAAGAAAAGTTCCTTTATTTTCTCATATACTTCTTTTAACCTAATAGACTACTTCTTTTAGTCTAATCATCTTTATACTTATGATTAGCCAACTCCTGTAAATTCTGATGTTTTTAGTTCTGCAAGTATATAACTGACAGTGTCATTTTATTTTACAGAATAATCCAGAGTTACATTTTACGGGAAGAATCAGGCACACTTTCCTCAGAGGCATCTGATTTTAACAAAGTCCATTTGAGTAGGCGAGGAGGCATCATGGCATCTTTATATACATCCCATCCAGCTGACAGTGGATTAACTTTGGAACTGTCTTTGGAGATCAACAGGAAATTACAGGCTGTTTTGGAGGATACATTACTAAAAAATATTACCTTGAAGGTATTTCTATTTCTCATGTACTTACCAATCAGTAAGCACGGTGTAATCATAGCAGGAGCTGGTACATGAATGGACTAGTTCTGTAATACAAGGTGGCCATTTGACACAGAGATCAAATTTTTGTATTTTTCTTATTGAAAAAGAAAGAGCAAAACATCAGCTTCGCTATTGGACAGACACTTCTTTATTTTGCGGTGGGCAGCCTCTGACCTCTATAACAGTTAGGGTTGATCACCGAGGCTTTAAGATTGAGGCATGTCTTGTCTGGCGTACATTCTAGCTCTGCTTTTGGCAGCTCTTACCTGACCTGAGTGTTCTCTTTGTGCTCTGTTTGGGCCTCCATAGTCAGTAATGGAATTTAAAGAATGGTTTTTTTTTTTTAATTATTTACATTTTATTTTAGAGAGTACAGGGGAGAGCGACAGGGAGAGAGAGAGAATCTTAAGCAAGCTGTAAGTTCAGCATGGAGCCTGATGCGGGGCTGGATCCTATGACCCTGCGATCTTGACCTGAGCTGAAGTCAAGAATCCGACGCTCAACTGACTGTGCCACCCAGGCACTCCTAAAAAAAAATATTTTAAATCTAGTAATAATTCTGTGCACCGAAATTTACTGTCCCTTCAGTCCTGAAATGTACAGGACTCCTGTACTGAACACTACTGTGCTCCTGGTCAGCGTCACCGAGCATTTAAGACTCATCCTCACCCTTCTGGTTTCAAAACTTATGCAAAAAGAGTTCACTCTGGATCTTTATACTCATGATACTTAATACTTCTGTTTTCTTTCCCCCTTTTCTAATTGGTAAAGGAAAATCTCCAAACACTTGGAACAGAAATTGAACGTCTTATTAAACACCAGCATGAACTCGAACAGAGGACGAAGAAACCCTAACGCAAAGCTCTCGATCACTAAACAGACAAAAGCCACATAAGGAGCAGGTTCCACTGCCCGTTATTGTTGGAAACTTCTCCCTGCTTTGTGTGTCAGCCAGTAAAAAATCGTTTTGCTTCATCTGTATAAAAAAGTATCCTTTTATAATAGGGATACATTGCTGTGTATACTGTAAGAGCAAAAGCTTTGATGAAATTTGTTTTTGTACAGTGACGCCTGTCACTGAATCAGAACAACTGAAATTGCTAATAGTCATACAGAATGCTGAACATTACTACAAGGGCTTTTGTAGACCCCTTCTCCATGTTTCTTCTTTTTAAAATATATCATGTCAAAAATGATTCTGCTTTATAAAATGCATGAAAGGACACGTGTTCATCATTCCATAACATGCTGGTTCTCCAACCTGAAAAAAACTTAAGTGACAAAGATTTTATTTGACCGTCCAGTGTCCCATTTGGTTGTGTGATAAGGATGCCAGTGAGGCTTTACAGTTTGTCATTTTAATGGAAGCTAGTGGGAAAGCCAGCTCTTGGTCGCCAGCAATAATCAGCCGTTGCATACCTCCACCAGGTTTCCTTCTCTGTGCTAGGTACGTTTTGTCAGATTCACATTGTTTGAGTTCATAGTTGAGTTTTTTTAGTCTCAGTTACACAACATATGATTTTAAATAACGTGCTCATTTAGAAAATCTCTGTGGACTTCAGTTGTGTTTTAAAATGTGAAATAGATTATTGATTAGACCAGAGAGATGAATAATGAAATCTCTGAAACTGAAATACTCTAGTTTTACTGACATCAAGTGTAAAAATAACTGTGTAAGATTTTTATGAAGAAGCAGTTCCGCAGCATATGGCTCTGTTAACCACTTCACGTGAGCACACTTCTCGACCATTGATATGATTATATATAGCAGTGGAGTGATCTGCAGTCCATGTGATATGTTTCAGTGTATTTATTTAAAACACAGAATAAGTACATCTCTGTAACCAAAGGACTTTTAGAGCCAAAGTTGTATATCCTGTTGGATTTTTACGTGTTGCCAGTCCATAGTATCAGTATTTCTACATCATCGAATGTTGTTCCCTTCTCTTGTAATTTGTCACTTATTATCATTTCTGTGTGTGATTTTTCACATTTCATTATAAGCAGATCGTTTCTACAGTAGGACACCTTGGCCAATATGCCGATGTTGCCACAGCGTCACTTTTGTTTTGGATTTTTGCATCCTTTTCTCTCCCTTTAAGAGAAGTAAGCTTTGGGATGATGAATTAAAAGCTAAAAAAGCCTTTAAGAAATTGTGTGGCTCTAAGAGTTGGACTTCTGGTTGCAATGTCCCTTTAGTGTGTTTTAACATTTTTTTTAATCAACATTGTTTAAAAACATCATATCCTTAATTTTTTACTAAGGATTCAGTGGTAGTGGCTTATTTTTTCTGTATGTCCAGTTATGTCTTGTCACCCAAAACCAAAATCTTCTCAAAATGGAAATAGAAGTTCAAAAACATCTTATTTTTAAAATAGCTATAACAAGTGTTAGTCTTACCGTAATGTGTCTTGTTCTTTTTACCAGTACTAATTTATCAAAATAAAGAAAATAAGAGGGTAAGTGCAATCAAATCTGAATTATTTTCCCCTTTGTTTCTAGACCTACTATTGATATTCCTGTAGACTGCTTAGAGCAGCCGACAAAACTACATTCTTAGGGCTGCTTATGTGATAGAGATTTATACACTACAATATTTGTTTTTTCCCTCCAAGACACAAAATGTATGAATGGAGACCAAATAATGATTAGATCTAGAGTGTCCTATGTTTGTACACTTGAAAAATATATACATTTATTACACACAAAAGTAAAACATTCCAATATTAACACGTGCCACCATTTGGGAGAGTTAAATGGTGAAGCAACTTTAGAAGAAAGCTTTCCTAAATCATGTTCTGACTTGTTACTTTTCCCCCCACAAATATAAGAAACTATGGAAAACTTCTGAAGAGAATGCTTTCTTTTTTTTTTTTTTCTTCACTTTCTTTTGTATCTTTTTGTGTATGGATTAGAACCAAGCAAAGTAATGTATGGAAATGTGCATATATCACATCATCATACTGACTCACACAAAGCTGCTGGTGTGAGGATTTAGGGATTTAGAGAATCTATATTGAATATACAGAGAAAGAGTGGAGTGTCCGGAAAAGGAAAATGGTCTGGATAAACTTGAGATGTGGGGGAATATTTATTGTATATGTTCATTATTCATTGTGCATATGAACTCCTTAGATTAGTTAGCGCTGTTTTGGTTCCTTGGAACAGGAAATTATTTTGTGTGTGTGTTCTATCTGTGTATGTTTACTAGGTTTTAATTTTGAAGTGAATTCTTACTGTGACTGCCTTTTTCACATATCACTTCAGACTTTAGCCTGCTAAGTGTTGAGGATTGAAAATAGTGGGTTTGAGCAAAGAAATAGGTTTGAACTTCAGTGTTTTGGTTTTTCTTTTAACTTTCTATCTTCAACACCATTTAAAGTATGTATCTTGAATTGTTTCCTCAGGCTATCGGCATGTTGTTTATTCATTTAAAAAACACATGTATTGAGAATCTGCTGTCGTGTGGCACCATCCAGGGTATTGCCATTTTATTGGTGAACAGACCAGGCTGGGCTGTTGCTGTCCCTGTGGAGCTGCGGTCTAATGACAGTGGCAGGGAAGGCAGTAGCACCCTCTACAGCTCCCAGCCAGCCCTGGAGGAAGAGGGTTATTCCAGTTGTGCAAGTGGTGACGTAGAAGTCGCACTGCGGCATGAAGCTTTGGGAAATGAACCTTTGCTCTGGGGTAGACTGAGAGGTCTCACGTGCCCTGCCATTGTTCGGTGTTTACTTCTTTACAAAAAAAGAAGAAAAAGTCCAGAGACCATAGAAAGGTATTTGATTTTTGCCGTTTTAGTAAACTATGAATGCCTACTCGATGCTCATAAAGGTTAATCTAATCATGTTTTCATGTGTGTTCCTCAACTTTGTTTCACAGTATATTATTTTCTAAAGATTTTCTTCAAAAACGTTTAGATCAAGATTTACCAGTAGGAAAAAAACCCAAGACATTAAAAACCATTAATGCTATAAATGTTATATATGCTATTTGTGAAAATATTTTTCTCAATCATGTTGTTACTCACTATGGTTAGTTTTGCCTTATGGATGTTGACTCTACTAGCCTGTTTTTCAATACCCTTTTTAAGAAACAAAACAATCTTTTTTTGACACTAAGATTGTTCATTTTTAACACCAGTTGGTGGCACTAGAAACCTGAAATTTTTCAAGGCTCTGAGCAAGAGCAAATAATTGAAAACACATCCAAACATGAAGAATTTTCAGGAAAATAAAAATCTAATTGTATATTAAAGATGTATTTTCTGGGATGAGTTCTTTTTTAACGCCTGTCCATTTTGATGATGATGATAAAACTTGTTTATCTTCCAAAAGTTCATATATACATATGTGTGTGTGTGTGTGCGTGCATTGTACAGATAAATCCTTAATTTGATTACACTGTTCATTTTGTAAATATGTTTCTGTATAAAATGAAGCTTTTCAAGAGAATTCTATGTATATATTGTACTTATTAAATAGGTAATGCCTGTTTACTGAGTTGTATTTTATAGCATCTTTGATTATTTATTTACATACACCTCTTGCTAAACAGACTGATTCTCCAGACTGTTGGCAAGGCTGATTCAGATTGCTTGAATTTTCTTTTTTAAACTACACGAGGAAATTTTGCTTTCCACAATTGCCTTTATTATACCAATTATTATTAGAAGTCAATAGTAAGCAGTTTAAACTGAATGCCAGGTTCTATTTTAAATTTGTGTTTAAATTATTGGTAGCAAAACTTGGCCTTTTTCAAAAGGCAGATTTTCACATGCCTGTCTTCACATAGACGTTTTCACATGCCTGTGTGAAAATTTCTCATTGAGCTGGGTGAGCCAGTAATATCTTCACATTTTCTGCAAAACTATGTAACTTGCCCAAATTATCTAGCTTTCATAATAAAGATCTAATATGTTCAATAAAAATACTGAAATGGCATTAATTACTTGAAGTTCATGCGTGTGGCGGGTATTTCACCTCATCCCGTGTTGTTTTCCGTTTCTCTAACAGTTCTGGTACACTTAGACTATGCCACGTGCCTTCGTGACTCCACCACTAGAAAGAACCCCCTGAAATCAGGTTCCTTGGAATAAAGGGAAAATTAATAGCATAGAGGAAGCTTGCACGGTGTCCTCAATAGTCTGTGTTTTGATAGCCTAGGGGTTTGTTTGCAAGAGAAAGGAGCGTGTACGCGGAGAGAGGGAACAAGGAAAAGAGATACTGGCTGGGGGGGAGGTGGTTGTTTTGGGTTGTAGTTTCTTCACTGTCAACTGACAGTGAACTGTCAGTGAACTTAACTTTGACCCTCAGTGAAGATATTGGAAAGACCATCCACTGAACCTCTATCCATGCTGGGGGTTTTTTCTTAATAGCTTGGCTCCAGTCTGTGAATGTAGACTGAGTGCACACGTCTTTAGGACCAGAGGCTTCGATGCCTCTGGCTGACAAGTGCCAGTGCTGCTTTAATACTTCTCTCTGCAAACAATGTGACCAGACTTGCTATTCCTGTCCTGTAGAGATGCCCTATGAAGTCCTACATTATATTTAAGAGACTTGATCATGTGTGTGTGGTTTTTTAAAGCATGCATTTAAGAAGTATTCTATTTCTGAGGAATTTGCAGCCTTGTTTTACCTTTTGATTGCCCAGCAGCCATGCTGTTGGTTAGACTCTCTGCCCCTAATTGCACACACCAGAAAAGGAGCGGCGGGGAGGATAGGATGTCATTATATTCCAGAGAAGAATCTCTACCATTAGCATATTGCAAAAGTAGTTCTGTAAATTTAAGACCCACTGGGGAAAAAAAAAACTTACTGATGGTCAACTTCTACCTGCATTAACTTGGGAAATACATTAAATACTAGAATGGCTTTCCACATCATTTCACCATGTAGTTGTTTGGTTTTTTTTCTTTTTAATGACCAAGGTGCAAGGGCAGTAAGTAGTGTGTGTGTTTATGCTTTCAGCACCCTCCTACCTTGCTTGTTTCAGGAAATATCAGTTAAACCTGTACACTGCTTATTTCTTCGGTTCTCGGACTAGGTGAGACCCCCCCAAAGCTCATCACCCCTGCTGCCCTTCTGCCAGGTTTGCCCTGCTTCTGTCCACCCAGAGCCCCAATAGATCAAAACACCAAAAACCAGGTACCCAGGAGGCCTGTGCCAAGGGAGGGTGCTGCTTTGGTCTCAGAACTAGCTTCTTCCTGGATTTTGCGTTTTGTTTTTGTGTGTATTTGGGACAAGTTTGGAGGGAGACCCTGCTGGGAAAGTAGGCCAGACCTTTCCCCGGCATCCTGACCGGAATTCAGAACTCGTTTTCTCATAGAAACTCTATTTTACTTTTTTTTTTTAAGTTTGTTTACTTTGGGAGAGAGTGGGGACAGGGCAGAGAGAAATCCCATGCAGGCTCCCACACTGTTAGGAGCCCCATGTGGGGCCTGAACTCACGAACCATGAGATCATGAACTAAGACCAAGTTGGATGCTTAACCAAGTCACTCAGGTGCCCCGAAATCCTTTTAAAAAAATCTTTTTAAATTTATTTTTGAATGTGAAAGCGGGGAGGGACAGAGAGAGGGAGACAGAATCCAAAGCAGGCTCCAGGCTCTGAGTTGTCAGCATAGAGCCCGACGCGAGGCTCGAACCCACGAACTGTGAGATCGTAACCTGAGCCGAAGTCAGATGCTTAATCGACTGACCCACCCAGTCACCCCCTGAAATCCTATTTTAAATAGTACTTTACTCAAAGTTTATGTGTAAAAGAGGCTTTGTGTGTTTGCTTGAAATATTTACATTTATTACTTTTTTTTTTTTTTTTTAACTTTTATGAGGTTCAGTGCCTTCTAAGCTCCAAGGCACCAACTTCCAACAAAAGTTCAAGCAGAGGCCAGGAGGCAGAGCCCTGTGGCCGGATGATGTCCCGCATGCTCAAGCTCCAGGTGCCCCCTGAGGGATTGGATGACTCAACCTCACAAAGTGTTCTAAGGTTGTCGTAGTCGATACAGCATCTTGTGGGCCAAATCCCAAGCTGTCGAGCGCATATGTCGCTGATGGATTTTAAAGACCAGACTCTTCCTGTGGGGATGTCGTGGCTACACTTTGGCCACAACTTTGGTCGTAGAGCAGAAGAAACTCTTGGTGAGGTTCTGGGTTGCTTTCAAAGCAGTGGAGATAACTCAAACACTGCTGCCATGCAGATGATTTGTGTGTGTTTGTTTTTTAATGTTTACTATTTTTGAGAGAGAGAGAGAAAGAGTGTGAGCAGGGGAGGGGCAGAGAAAGAGAGAGACACAGAATCTGAAGCAGGCTCCAGGCTCTGAGCTGTCAGCACAGAGCCCAACACGGGGCTCGAACCTACAGACCGTGAGATCATGACCTGAGCCGAAGTCAGACACTCAACTGACTGAGCCACCCCGGGGGGCCCCATGATTTGTGTTTTGATAGAACTCAAGCTGTTGGCTGTCACCAAGACAAAGCCATAATTATGCTCAGCAAGACATGCATGTAAAGCCATTTTTTCATCCTTTCCTAGATTTTCTTCCTGCCTTTGGATTCATTGAATATTTTATATGATCCAAGTATATCTCTACACTTGGCTTGTCTGAAGTCTGCCTCTTTTTAAAATGTTTTAGTGGTCGCCCTGGAGCTTACAAAATACGTTCAGAACATGAAGCGCTTGGTGTATTTGTAAGTCTTCACTGGGCAGGAGCCGCAGCGATCTTCTGTGATGGACCCAGAACTGCTGCTGAGGGGAACACCTTCTGCTTTAGAGGCAGGGGACGAGACGGAAAACCAGCCAGGCCTTTCGGAAGCACAGATTCTAGAGAGGCGCTTCGAGGGAGAACGTCTAGTCCCAGAACGACCAGACTTTGAGGTTCCACAGACTAGTAACATTTCGAAAAACAAAATTCGGAGCTTGTTGAGTTTTTTCGTTGTTGTTGTTAAGTGAAGATCAAAACGAATTAGCATTTATCACCATGATATCATAAAAGACAAGATGATTCACCACTAAAAAAAAAAGTGGTTGGAAAGTTCCAACTCTGAAATGTGCGTAGCTCTTTGGAACACCGTGTGTGTGTTTCTCCACTTGCCACAGCCTGGGTTGCAAACTTCTCACCCACCTCAACCCCTCAATGGAAGATGAGGAAGAAGGCTTGGGAGTGGAGGTGATTTGCCTGGGGTCACATCTTCAGAAGCCACCATCAATGCCTGTAGCACAGTACATCCTCGCACCCTCATGGTTCTGTGTGTCCTTGGAACTGATGAATTCAGGAGGCTCTAAAGGTGGAAGGTGCTTGGATTATTGATTTATTGCCTCTCGAATCCAAGTACATTCTTTAACATCTGCTCTGTGACAAACCAGAGAATTCCCTCAACCATTCCTCCTTTTAAGTGGGCATGGTGTTAAGCTTCCTCAGGAGAGGACAATGGAGGCACATTACAAGAGGAAGAGGCTTCTGGAAGTTTCTATCAGGGAAACTGTCCTTCAGAGGACATCTAGTGGAGCCTGCCCCAGCCATCCTCTGCAACTTTGCAGCACTTGGCGCTAACCTTTCCATGGCCTTTTCGACATGGAGACTAAAGCCCCCACATGGCTACACACAGTTACTCGTGGTGCAGAGAGTCACAGAATGGCCACTGCACATCCACACCACTGTTTGCTGACTTGTCTGTTCCCCAGCCAGGACGTCAGAGGGTAGCCTGTTCACTGCTTGCCAGGCAACCCCAGACCAGCTCCAGGCCGGCCAAAGGAGCTAACATGTCTGCCACCCAGGGGGCCGAAGCCCTTCCCAGTTTGGGCTTCCTCAGGACCTCTCCCTCAGCCCTCGTGCACCACATAGAATTTCCTTCCAGTTACTCTTTTTTCATAGGTAATAATTCTTTGTATTAAACTTTGGCTTAACCTACTGTGTTGTTTCTCTCTCCTGATTGGCCCAGACTGCTACTAAGGTGAGAACGAAGTAAGTCGTTCAACCTCCTGAAAAGGCACAAAGACAAGACTGATCTTTGAAACTCAGACACTTAATGTTGAACAAACCAAAAATATTATTTCCTATCATTCCGTTATTTAACAATTCATATAGTATCATTATGTATGTGCAAAGCACCATGGGAGATAGGACAAATTCCATACGTGGAACAAGGTAGCAAGAGCCCAGCACCCTACAATAGCATTGATGGTGTAGAGGACCAGATTTGTGCCAGAAAAGGTAGCATCATTTGAGAAGGGCCTTCATCGCAATTGGACATAAGGAAGGAGAGCTAGAGGAGAAGTCCAGATGGAAGAAGGCTGTGCCGTTTGCTCAGGGCAGTGTAGGTGTGCCAGAGGGGGTAACAGAAGACGTGTAGAAGGAACAGCTAGTGGTTCTATTTGACTCCAACTTGACCTGGATCATGATGTTGGCACAAAAAAGAATCGATTTTGCATTGCCAACCATTATCATGTTCAGCAAGCAATGATAAGACCCACAGGAATGGAAGAGATCTTAAGACATTATCCGACACTGGCCAGGCCGTGAACAGCCTTGAATGCCACAATAAACTGACTACTGGGTTTGCCAGAAAATTTGCTTCAATAGAAGACCACAGGTCAGTGTCCCATCCACACTAGTATATTACCTATCTGGTCATTATATTAACAGTAATAACAACAAAACCCTTTTATTGAGGCATAGTAATAAGACTTTCAGAAAAGTGTAGATATCCTAAGTCTACAGCTTAATAAATTGTCATAAAATGAACACAGCTGTGTAATCAACACCCAGTGCTTTCTTTGTCCTGAATGGATCCTGACCGACGTGCCCCAACCCCCTCCTCACACTTGCAGTCATTGCCCACCCTGGAAAGATGACAGTTATCCTAACTTCTTAATGTTTTGTTTTGTTTTTTTATTTCCAGGAGAGAGAGAGACAGCGTGAGCAGGGGAGGGTCAGAGAGAGAGGGAGTCACAGACTGAAACAGGCTCCAGGCTCCGAGCTGGCAGTCAGCACAGAGCCCGACGCGGGGCTCGAACCCACAAACCGCGAGATCATGACCTAAGCGAAAGTCGGACGCTCAACCGACTAAGCCACCCAGGCGGCCCCTATCCTAACTTCTAACAGCATTGATTTATTTTACCTTATTTCTTGTGACTTGATAGAAGATGCACTCATAGAGTAGATATTCTTGTGAGTCAACATTTTGTTCGTAAGGATCATCCCTGCTCTCAGGTATATTTGAGTGTCGTTAGTTCCCTTTGCTGTATAGTATTTCATTGTGTGGATATATACAGTTTATCCAGTCAAATATCTACTAGGAATAAAGCTACTATACAGCCTTCCGTACACGTCTATGACAAAGCGAATAGATGTATGTTTACTGCACATATGCCTAGCACTAGGATGACCGATACACAAACGTCTATTTCTAGTAGAAACTACTGAACTCCCCCAAAGCGGCTGTACCATTTGGACACCCACTAGCTGTGCATAAGAGTTGCAGTTGCTGTATATGCTAGCAAACAAGGGGACACTGAAACGTGGGGGCTAATCAGAGTGGTGAGCCGGCAGATGAAGGCTCGGAAGACCATGTTCTTAAGAAATGATTGAAAAGAATAAGGTCTTTTTTAACCTGGAGAGGGAGATTTCTGTGGGAGATAAGAGCGCTGTCTCCAGAGAGCTAAAGGGATGCAAGGTAAAAAGGGATGAGATTGGTCTCTGGGGAGCCAACACAAAAGAGCAATCCCTCCAGGTTGGGGGACCTGCCCAGGATTTATCACAAGTAGGGCAGCACTTAATTCCCAGTTGGCCTGTCTTTAAAATCCATATCCTATTTTTTTTGATGCTCATGTATCAGTTTTATTTTTTTTAAACAACTGGAGATAACATCAACATATAAAAATTGTATATATTTAAGGTTTCGACTTGATATTTCCATATATGTATCATTGTAGAAACATCATCCCGATCAAACGAATTATCCATCACCTGTACATGGTTGCCATTGTATGTGTGTGTGTGTGTGTGTGCACGTGCGTGCATGAAAGATTTAAGAGCTATCCTCTTGACAAATTGCAAGTATACAACATGGTTCGCTGCTGTCACAAGGCTGTACATGGTGATTATCTCATCAGAACTTATTCATCCTCTATAACTGAAATTTTGCCCCCTTTTTTCTTTTTCTTTTCTTTTTTTTTTTAAATGTTTTTGAGAGAGAGCATGAGTAGGGGAGGGGCAGAGAAAGAAGGCGACAGAGAATCCAAAGTGGGCTCCATGCTGACAGCAGAGAGGCCAGCAGAAAGCCTGATGCGGGGCTCAAACTCACGAGCCGTATGTGTTTACTAAATGAATACATGTATGAAGGAATGAATGAGTAAAGGCTACTATGGATACAGTTCACTGAATCCTCTTCATATCAGGAGAGGCTTGATGTAATTTTTCATCCCTTTTCCAGCCAACCCTGTACTTGATTGATTATATACTGGATTGATTATGTAACAATCATGCCCGCTGCACTTCAGTTCATTCAACAAATATTTACAGAACATGCCTGGCACCGTTCTAGATACTAGGAAGACCAGCAGTGGACATTTTTAGTAAAGATTAGAATACTAGCATGAAGCAATAAATTCAGGCTAAGGGTAATTTCAAAATAATTTGAGAAATTATTTCAAAATATTTTGCTCCAAAGAAAGGAATTTTTTTTTTAAGTTTAGTTGGAAACTAGTAGTCACCCGATATTAAGTGGAGTGCTTGTTTAAGCTGCAAAATTTCAGTAACTGATTGGGTGCCGAAAAACAGTGAGCTCTAAGTGCTCAGTGTTTCCACGGTAGTTGTGAGTGGGGAAAAAGAAATATGAGGACAGAATGTGAATAAGGTAACAAACAAGATGACAGACAGTAAGGTGACTTGGGTCTGGACTGCGGGGACCTAGGGAGCCGCAAAAGATGTAAAAGATGGATGTTCTAGGAAATCCAGCCTCTGACCATCTGCTCCAGAGCATCTGTCCACCTCACCGTTTTCTTAAGAACCATAAGGGGAAAGGATGAGAGCTGGGGTAGTTTCAGGACGCATGTGAGTCCAACGGAAACCTATTGAGAGAAATTATGGTGCTTAGCAAGTGCAGTGTCTCCAAGAAATGGCACGGAGTGGAGTAAGATAAAACTGCAAGACATTTTGACCAGGCAGGTCGAACTGCAGCCCATTCAATGGACATGTTGCACCCGGGCACATGCACTATCCTAAGAGACTCGTGTGAGATCAGAGGTCCAGTGGTTTGATCGTGGCCTTGAACAGGTCAATTTTAACAAAATCAGAAAACACGACAACACTAGCAATGGGCTAGGAGCAATTTCCCATGTACCTATCCTGTCCGATGGCTTACTAAGGGCAGAGGCAGTGCCTCCCCCCTCAGCCCTGCTTTCTCATTCATTGCCATGTGGATGAAAATAGCAGATACTACCGTACATCACGTACTGTTTGAGACAACTTTTGTTGTTGACTCATTTGATCTGTGCCAAAACCCTACCTTAGAGATGAACAAGCTCAGTGAGTTTAAGCAACGTGCTTGAGGCTGCCGAGTTAGCAGGTGCACACCCAGGCCATCTGACTATAGAGTGTGTGCTCTCAGCCACGACACCAAATTCCTGATCAATGGGATCCCCAGTCCTAGCAGAGTCAGGGCACAAAAAAAAAAAAAAAAAAAAAGAAAAAGAAAAAAGAATGCACAAGCAGCACTTGTCCAGTAAGTGAACGAATTATAAATTATTCCCTCTTTTTTTTTTTAAGTTTATTTATTTTGAGAGAGAGAGAGACAGAGAGAGAGGGAGAGGGAGAGAATCCCAGGCCATCTCCACACTGCCAGTGCGGAGCCCAACACAGGGCTCCAACTCACAAAACTGTGAGATCATGACCTGAACCAAAACAAAGAGTTAGATGCATAACCAACTGAGTCACCCAGGCCCCCCAAATTATTCTCTTTTTTTAAAAGCTTATTTATTTATTTTGAAAGAGAGAGAGAGAGAGAGAGAGAGGGAGAGAGAGAGAAAGAGCATCTGAGCAGGGGAGGGGCAGAGATAGAGGGAGAGAGAGAATCCCAAGCAGGCTCCCCACTGTCAGTGCAGAGCCCAAGGCAGGGCTTGATCTCACGACCCTGGGATGTTGTCCTGAGCCAAAATCAAGAGTTGGACACTCAACTGACTCAGCCACTCAGACGCCCCTGTAAATTATTCTCTTAACTACTATTGGTCTAAGCAGCTGGAAGACTGAATGCATGGTGCCAAAGAGAATGTAACAAAGGCACATAGGAAATATCACAATAGATTTCGCACTGGTCACATTTTCCCTGGGTGGTTCAGATTAATTTGTGCAGCCTAAGATACAATCTACTCTGCAGGCCACTGAAAAATAATATACCGTGTCTGGATTTTATAATATGCAAAAGTGGCATGAGCTTCTTGACAATGTATTAAGTCTCTAGAAAGCTTTCTGCTTCTGGCCAGTTTCTTGGCAAGAAGGGTATGGAAGTAGATGTTGGCGTCAGCAGGGACACTGGCCTGTCCTGATAGGGGACTGCCCTTTGATATTTGGCCACATTTTAACTGAAATGAAGTACAGTTTGTTACCACATTTTACTTTTTTTTTAAAAAAAATGTTTATTTATTTTGAGAGAGAGGGAGAGAGAGAATCGCAAGCAAGCCCCACACTCCATGCCAGGCCTGATGTGGGACTCGATCCCATGACCATGAGATCATGACCTGAGCTAAAACCAAGAATCAGATGCTCAACCAACTGAGCCATCCAGGTTCCCCCATCATATTTTAATATGTAGTAGAAAACAACATTGCCTTAGGATTGCTTCAATACTTTCTTTAAAAAATGTATTTATTTATTTTGAGAGAAAGAGGGAGAGAGAGAATCCTAAGGAGGCTCTGCACTGTCAGCACAGAGGCTGATGCAGGGGGAGTTCATGAACAGTGAGATCGTGACTTGAGCTGAAAGCAAGAGCTGGATGCTTAACTGACTGAGCCACCCAGCCGTCTCTCAAGTTATACTTAAAAAAAGAAAAAACTTAAATGCATATTTTCGAAAGAGATATTAAGCGGGGGTGGGGGGGCAGAGAGAGAGAGAGAGAGAGAGAGAGACAGAATCTGAAGCAGGCTCCAGGCTCCAAGCTGTCAGTGCAGAGCCCGATGCGGGGCTCAAACTCACGGACCATGAGATCATGACCTGAACTGAAGTCCAACACTTAACTGACTGAGCCACCCAGGTGCCCCTCAAGTTAGACTTTAAATGATATATTTTATTTATAAATATAGTTTTATATTAAAAACATTTTTGTTTCTGGGCACCTGGGTGGCTCAGTCGTTAAGCATCTGACCTTGGCTCAGGTCATGATCTCACAGTTGGTGAGTTTGAGACCCACATCGGATGAGCAAGAGCCCCACTTTGAATGAGCTTCAGGCCTGCTTCAGGTAAAAACATGAGCTCCAGATGAGCCCTGCTTTTCTCTCTCTGTCTCTCCCTCCCTCCTTCTCTCTCTCTCTGCCCCTCACTTTCATCCTCTCTCTCTAAAAAAAATTTTTTTTCTGTACCAAAAAACTCCCTTGGCAGAACTTTTGCTAAAAAATTCAATGATACAGAGTTGCTTGGGTGGCTCTCGGTAAAGCATCTGACCCTTGAACTCAGCTCAGGTCATGATGTCACAGTTTTGTGAGTCTGAGCCCTGCATCGGGCTCTGTGCTGATGGTGTGGAGCCTACTTGGGATTCTGTCACTCCTTCTCTCTGCCCCTCCCCCTCTTGTTCTCTCTCCCTCTCAAAAGAAATAAATTTAAAAAAAAGACAACATAGGTTGCACCTTCATATTCTGTAAAAAAAATTTTTTTAAATCCAATGATACAGAAAAGAGTTTTGTGCTGGCTACTTTGTTGACTGATTTGCCAACACCCATTATAAAAGCTCTCTGAGCGATAATGTTCGTTAGGTGAGGAAGGAGTGTGGTTTATCATTTTGAAATTCCATTACATTTTCGTAAAATAAAAATAATACCCGGAGAGACCCAAGATTTCAAGGCCAAGCACAGTTGCTGACTTATTGACATTTCTTTTTCTAACCCAGTTAATTGAAATGGATCAAATATCTGTTGTGAAAGATGCATAGAAGGTACAAAAAATATTCAAGTAGAGAGCTGTAGATTAATCATAGGAGTGCAACCAATTACTGCCTTGTCCCTAATCATTAGAAACATTGAAACAAACGAACCCTTTAAGCAACCTCAAATAATGGGAGTTTTTCTGGAGTATGTACCTTATAATATTATTAATTTGGGCCATTCTCCTCAGGAAGCCTACTTTCTCTAAATGAAAACGAATTTCAGACCATTTAAGGAACAACGTGAGATGACAAAGGACATCTAACAGAATTAGCACCGCTTAGCATTAAAACCTCAAGTGGCTTTAAAAAATTGAAAAGCACAAAAATGAATGGTTTTATGTCAAATCATTAAGAAACCGTTCTCTGCTCATTTTAAAATGTGTACAGTGAAGTATTATTTTTATACTGTCACATTTTGCTTCAGGTTTTGAGTTTTGATGTTCATTTCTATTTTTAGTTTTTAGTTTTGTCAAAAGAATGGGCTTTAGGAATTCATGAAGTTAGGTTCCTAACCTGTTTGTTTGCATACAGGAGGCTCGGGTGTTTGATTCCGGATCCGGGCTCCTTTTCAGTTCCTTACACTGTTTACCACTGACAAGTTCTTGCCCTGGAATAGTTCTGGGAAACCTTAATCCAGTGTAGTTTGTCTGATATATGTGACAAATCTGTCACATGTGTTGTGTGCTTCCAGGCCATTGATTTGGGGCTAGGAAGTCCTTGACGTCGTGTTATACGCAATGCAACTTGACAGCCACCGCCCGGAACAAAGCTGGCCTTCTTCTGGTGTAAGACCTTATATTTATGTGGAGCAATGCATTTGGACAAACCATTTTGAGCAGCCTGAAAAATTAAATAAAGGAAATTTTGTACCATCAAAAATTCCAACAGTGGGATATGATGTGCACTTTGTGGGTCATTTTTTTTTTTAAGTTTATTTATTTTGAGAGAGAGAGATGGGAGGGCAGAGAGAGAGAAAGAGAGAGAGAGAGAATTCCTAGCATGCTCTGCACTGTCAGCATGGAGCTCAATGTGGGGCTCGATCTCACGAACTGTGAGACATGACCTGAGCCAAAATCAAGAGTCAGGCGCTTAACCAGCTAAGCTATCCAGGAGCCCAAGATATGATATGAAATGGATTCTGGAATCAGAATGCCTGGGTTTGATCACTTGATCAAATGGCTTGACCTTTGACCTTTTTGTGCCTCGGTGAGTGTAGGTATCTTCCACGTGGTGCTGTCATGAGATTCAAATGAGATTATAAGTATAGGGCACACCATGTATTCTGTTAGTGTGAACACTGAACAAATGTTAGCTGTTGGAACAGAGAATTCAGACCACTGGCATTGAACGTGGATCTTCCAACCTGGGAACAATGCAAGTTCATAGGCACTGGGTGAAAGGCTGCAGTCATGCAAATGACATGATGTAATTAAAGACTTGGCTTTATCTCTCCAAAAGAATTCCCAAAGTAGTACAAATAGTAAAGGCACAGTCACAGAGTTATTGTAGAAATCCTTGTTCTCTAGTGATAAAGATAATGATATATTTGTGTGTGTGTGTGTGTGTGTGTGTGTGTGTGTGTGTGTGTAGATCACATTACTGTGAAAGAATAAATTGTTACCTGCTGCCAGTTACCAGGCACAGAGTCCATGGCAAAGTGGCTTGGGGCTATCACCCAATACACCACACAGACTCAGAGTCCATTCTCATTGACCTTCTCTCTGATGACCCTCATGAGGGATTTTTTTGAAACTGCATGAAAAATAAAGATAATTCACAAAAGTCTTGCAGATGAGTCCTCATAGAAGCTCCTAGAAGGTTCTATGAGACTTCTGTTTATGCTGTAAATGCCACTAGGTGGCAGGGGAATGTCATGAAACTAGCTAATCATCACAGATGGGAACAGTGTGTCCCCACGGTGGGTGGCCTCTCTGCACGGTCCCGAGAGAACTTTACTCTACCATGGACTTTTAGTCAGCCTCCGGAAGAATCCGTAAAGCTGGATGGCAGACACTAGCGTAATCTGGCAGATCACGAGTGTGAGTCCACTCTTGCCCAAGTCCCTAAACCAAAAATATCAAAAGCCTTCCAACCTGTGAAAATTTTATTTTCAGGTCTGGACATTTGGAAGAAAGGGCAACATTCTTGCAGGCACATTGTAGGACACTTGTTGAGGAGGACAAGCCCAACACACTGGGATGTCATCTTTCTTCGTCCTATCAGGCGGATCCACATTTCAACTCCCACTCGCCAACTCTGAGGAGGGACAAGCTGCTCCACTTCTATCTAAATCTTCAACTTGTAATCTCCAAAATCACTCTTTGGGGATATTAAACGTCATTTCCAGCGCTCCAAAATTTGGGAGGCTACTTTGGACTAAACTTGAGTGATGTAATCAACTGGTCTCATTTTTCATTTTTTAAAAGGTAAGGTTCTGCGTCTGAGCTGGAAGACACTCTTTTTATTCCTGAGGTCTAGCTCAGCTGTATTTTATCTGGAGAGAGTTCAGGATGGGTCTGATCAAGCAGCTCTTGTAAGCCGAAAGGAAATATCTTCCTGCAAAAAGAGCTGCTTTAATGTCATGTCACCACCACATGAAGCAGAAGTCCAGCAGGTTCTGCTTTATGATTTGGAATTTTATTATATTCAATATAATTTGCTAACAATAACCTTCCTGCTATTATTTATAACCATCCAATTAATTCTTCTAATTTCTGGCGAGACAATTTCTGGAAAGGTAGCTCTATTTGAGGTCCTTGGTTTAAGAATTAAGTCTTCCCCTTCTCCTTCCACATGGCCAGTGCTGACTGAAGATTGGATCAGGGCCCGTGGAGGTGACGGCAGGGCATGTGGCCTGAAAAGGATTTATGTAGAGAGATGGACAAGGACCTCACAGTCTGAAAGAACACCTTCTCGAGGCAGTGGGGAGCTGGGTCCCAAGGTGGCTACTAAGAGTGTGTCTTCCTACCGACCCCCTTCTTCCCACCTGTGTCCTAAGACCTTCTGTGTGTCCCAGATCTGTCCAGAGCTTCCAGCCGACACAAGCGTGTTTTCTTACTGATGAACCACGAGCCTCTGATGTTAGCTGAGATGTTGACAAAGCATTTTCTGTCCATTCGGCCCCTCTGCAAGTGATGCCACAGTGGCCATTTGCCCCCTCTGTGAGTGGAGCTTTCTAGCAAGATATCTGTCTCTTGGCTTTGGGGAGAACGTGGGTGAGAAAATCCAGCTTTTCAATAAAGGACAAATTAAATTCACGGGGCTTCCAAATGAAGTCCACACCCTCATTTCCTTCTTTAAAGAAACCCTCTGTCCTCCTAATCAGGGAGCGGGGTGCTGGGCTCCTCCTGCTTCCCATAACAGGTTACTGGAAATGCAGCCACCGACCAGGCATCAAAGCAGCCCAGCCGAGCCGCCGTGATCAAGGGCAGCGCAGGCAGAGAGCGCAGGCAGGCTGCCGAGGGCTGAAAGGCAGGGGACAGCCACACTCTCCTTTCTGAGCCTCCACCTCTGTGCCCAGGTGTCCAGGGCTGGGCTTTGGAAGCAGGGAGCGAGCTGGGAACAGCACCCCGGCAAGGAGCCTCCAGCCACTTCCTTCTGAGTCCCTGTTCCCGCCCAGGTCATCTACCCGCCACCCCCACCCCCACCCCCACCCCCGTAGATTCCCCATGGCTGGAACTCACTGCCCTGCCTGCCTTCTCTTTCCAGAGCCGCACCCATCTCCTCGCTTCGGGGAGCTGGGCAGATGCTGTCTCTGCCTCTGGCGGGGGTCCCGCAGAGCCCACGCAGGTGCTGACGCCGATTCTTCCCGCCCCTGGGAACTTTCTTCTCCTCCGTGCTCTCCTCTCTGGAATTTCTGTTTCTCCTGTGCTAGACTGTTTCTGGTTTGATAGTGGGGGAAATTTCCTCCGGAAACCATTTCCATTTCTTATAAAATAACATTTGCTTTTGCAGCTAGCTACATTTCTGAAGCTTCGGTAATAATATTGGGGGTTACCCAGAAATTTGCAAACTTGCTTTCAACAGCGAGTGAAAAATATGGTTTTTCCTCTTAAGGGCTCTGCTGTGCTGCATTGGGAAGCAATAGTGCGCCTTCTTTGGGGGCGGTTTAGAAGATGGGCAAGCACTCACCACTCCGGGGTCCCCACACCTCATGTCATGGTGCTTGGGGACCAGCAGACTTAAAATTTCCCCCACGTCATAGTCTGGATGGGATGCTGACTTCAGGTGGCATAAAGGTCACAGGTTTGAGGTTGGCTTTATTGGCATGTTTGGAATCTGCCAGATGTGCGTATGGTGACAAAGACCTAATAATCATCCTGAAAACTATAAAGATGATAATAAAGGAGACACAAAGGCATATTTCTGATAAATGCAGTGAATATGTAAGTACGTACATTAGTGAACAAGAACCCACATTCTCAAAACACTTAGGTTTTGGTTCTAGATCTGGACAGGGCGCAAAATCGTCACCCAGAATGCCCCCACGGTGGCCGCACACATGGACTGTGTCACTGTCACCTTCAGCAGTTACTATTTTAACCAGGTAGTGCCTCATCTCCGCCTGCCGGGAAAGTCAGCCACGACGTCCTTCCTCCCGTGTCCCTTGCTCGCCAGGAGTGGCAAATTCATTCCTGGCCCTTTTGGCGGGGGGGGTGTTCTGTCTGGAATAGAGCTTGGCTCCAGGGCCACCCGTTCCAAAGCTGTCTGCGTGACCACTTTAGGAAATGTCCCCAGAGGTCAGACCCAGTTGAGACTCAGCAAGCGTGCCCTCCCGAGGCAGAGAGGAAAGGGGAAACGGGCTTTTCGAGAAAAACATTGCTCCCACTTAGGTTTCACTTCCGTTTCAGAATCTGTCGCAAAGCGACAGAGGATGCTCAGAGTAAGGGGGACGCAAGGGGAGCGCTAAGGAGCCAAGTAAAAAGGCAGCCCCTCTTGACCGAACAGCGCCTCCTGCTGGACAGTCGGGGCAGTGCACTTGAGGTGTCCTTAAAGGCCACGAGCTGGGGTTGAGGGTCTGTTTTAATCGGTATCTGGTCAACCTGAAGAAGTGGAGTTTTTCTCAGAATGCCATTCTCTGCGTGTTTCTCAAATAGGAAGTGGGAATATTGGTTACATCAGGACAGAGAAGGAGGGGCGTTTTAGCTTTCCCGTGGGGGAAACAGAGAACAGGAACAGGGGACCTTGAGTTATTTTCCAGTGCTGCATAGGGTCAAGGGAACATTTTACCATAAATACCAATTAAACCAAAAGGCCCCTCAAATGAAAGGAACATTATTCGTGTAGTGTGTATGACTCCTCGGGCAATTAAACAGGGAGGAAATAGTCTGTCAGAGCCCCGTTATACGTTAGCAGCTCCGAGGCAGGGGTTTTTCCCTCTAAGTAAATTGTTTTATTTGATAAAGGATTTTCCAGCTAGGGCATGTGGACTAAAGTTCACGCTGGGTCTTACTGGGTGTGAAGTTCACCTCGTTGAGCCTGTCTTAATTTGCTCAGGCTGCCGTGAACAAAATACCGCAGACGGGGGTTAAGCAACAGAAATTTATTTTCTCTCAGTCTAGGACGCTAAAGTTGAAGGTCAAGGTGCTGGTAGGTTTGTTTCCTTTCTGGGGTGTCTCTCTTTGGCTTACAGATGGCCTCCTCCTTGCTGTGTCTTCCCCTGGCTGTCTCCCCGTGCATACACTGCCTCATGTCTTCATGTGTGTGTGTGTGTGTGTGTGTGTGTGTGTGTGTGTGTATCCTCATGTCCTCTACTTTTAAGGACACCAATCATATTGGATTAGGGCCACCCTAAAGCCTTCATTTTAACTCAGTTACTCCGCTGGGCCCTGGGGCAGTGTAGCCCATTATCTATGGGTGATGCAAAGTAGCGAGTTGGCTGGATGAATTTTATAGGAAGTTTCGTTAAGCAAGAGAAGACTCTTAATTTGTCTTCTATAGAGTTTATGAGGAGCTTCGCCAAAAATATCTCTTGCGTTCAACAACTTCCCCCTGACTCTTCCTTCCCCAATCGCAGAAGGTTCTTCGGGATCTGAAGGTTCAGAAGAAGTTAGAGGTTACTCTGGGTTTGAGGCTGGGGCCATATGCACTCAACTCAGGCTGGAAAAAATTCAGATTCTGTCACTCTTAGAGGCTGAACGTCTGATACAGTGGGGCAAACCTGGGCTCTGCTAAAAGCAAGGACCACTGACACACAGCACACACACACAACATGCACACACACACACAATGCACACGTGTGTGCACACAACACTCACATATGTGCACACACAGCATACATGTGCATGCACAGATGCACACACAACATGTGCACGCACACACATCATATGTCCAACACGCACACACAACGTGCACATGTGTGCAAACACGCACACACAGCAGGCACACGCATATACACACGTATATGCCAACAGGCACACACAAAGTGCACGTGCGTAACACAACATGAACATGTGTACACACGCACACACATATGCACACACATACAGCAAATGTGTGCATGCACACACAACATGGGCATGTGTACACACACCACACACATACGTGCACACACATATCATGCGCGTGCATGCACAGACGCACACAGCATGCACATGTACACATATAACATGCACATGCCAACATGCATGCACACACACAACATGCACTGCACACACACACAGACACACACACACAGAGCAGAAAAGTTTGCACCTCTCCTTGAGTAAAGAAAGTAGCGATTTGGTATTTCATACAGCAAAGGATTCCCAACCTGTGCTAAAGAATGTCCTTAGGCCACCACGGGTAAAATAATACCATCAGCACCCTTGATCTTTCTCTCTCAGATTTTGAAACTTCAAAGCTGAATGAGGAACGTAATACCCAAGTCCGCGATGTCAGCCATAGGAACCCTTCTCTGTTCCTCTGTCATATGAGGGGGTGTGGGCCACATAGGAAACGGAGCTACACCCTCCTTGGGCGTCGGAGAGCAGAATGGAAACACCTTGATTTCTTTCTGCTGCCCAGTCCCCACGCTGAAGTGCAGTGCCAGGAAGAAATAGGAAGTCTAGAGCCACAGAACAAGCACTGTGATAAACTGAGGCAGAAGCTGGCCTCTGGCACTGAGTCAGGAAGGAAGAACAGAAGGGAAAGCACAGCTTCCTGCACGAGAAACTCAGAAGAATGGGAAGAAGAGGGACCTCAGGAATTTAACATTTTTACCTTGGACCAACAGACTGTTTTACAGCTGAGAAACTCCTTTTCTTTGGATTTTGACCTGGCTTTGTGTCCAAGACAGGACTGGAAATGGGAATTATGAAGCCAAAAATATCAAAGAGCCTCAGATCCTTAGTTAAAAACATTAGCAGCAACCCACGACAGAGCTCACCTCCCCCATTCTTAACATTTCATTAGGAGAGGAAAACCACAGGCCGAACTGAGCAAAGGCTGTTATAATTAACTCACAAGACTTTGTGTTCTTGCTAGCGGTTTCGGAGTCTCTGAGGCTCAGAAGTAATGTAAGATGGGCTTATTTAATATGCGTTACGGAAAGAGGAAACAAAAACACACTTACTCTCGTTTGCTGAACAGCAGCCCAATCCCATTACATCCATTTAATTTACTGTGTCCAGCCTCAAGGGAATAATTTCTTTGTGGCATTTATCTACATAAATTTGGGATAAAAGGAGTTAACATGTGTCAGTCAGGGTTCTTAATGGCAAGTAACAGAGGACAAGTCTGGTCCCATAGAGCAGAGAGGTATTTGCTGAAGTGTGTTAGATAACTTCTGGAATCCCAGGAGAGCTCGGGAATGAAGGCTGTAGGCTATGCAATCAACAACAATTCCTGAAATCAATTCTTGAGCTGCGCAGGGGCTGGGGCCTGTCCATCGCCTTCTCCCTGGACAAGAGGATTTGCCGCGTGTGCTGTGAGCACTTCTCACAAGGGACAGCCTTCTAGATCCTCTGTAAACTGGTTGTAGTGCCACCATCCTAGCCAGCGTGCCCCCAGATCCTAGCCAGTCTCCGCTAGTTCACAGGTTGTTCCTCTTTCTCCAGAGATCTCTATGCAGATCTCCCCACCCCACCCCCTCTTTTGGGAAACCTAACCTTATCCCACAGAAGGGGGCTCATGCTCTGGGACCTCCTCCCCCCCACCTTGCATCCCAGTTGCTTTTACTCAGGTTGGAGTTGTTCTGTCTGGGGTAGTACCTGGGGTGGTCCAGACCCCGTGGCAATGAAATCTTCGAGGCTGGGTCTCCGAGTCCCTAAGAAGCTCATAGGACAGTCTAGCACAGCCTCATAAATAAGAGAGACAATTCTCACATACGTTTCAAGGCTCTTTCCTTTCAGACACAGAGAGTGTTATTTCTTTGCAGAGTGGTCACCTTGTACTAGCCCCAGATGGTAGAGGACCCACACTACTCTCTGTTGGCTCTTCCCAGGGACTCCCCGGCAAGTGCTCCTGGCTGACCATTTATGGAATGGCCTTCTCCATCTTTTTGTGCTTCCCTCTCCCTCTTGGGGCCGGAAGGGGGTACAGGATCTGGTGCCACTTCTTCTTCTTTATTATTTTTTTAATTTTTAAATGTTTACTTACTTTTGAGAGAGAGACAGAGACAGTGTGAGTGGGGGAGAGACAGAGGGAGAGGGAGACACAGAATCTGCAGCAGGCTCCAGGCCCTGAGCTGTCAGCACAGAGCCTGACACAGGGCTAGAACTTGAAAACTGTGAGATCATGACCTGAGCTGAAGTTGGACACTCAACTGACTGAGCCACCCAGACGCCCTTGCTTGCCACTTCTCATTACTGAGTCATGTGTCATCCTTCATGTATGAGTAGTGCAAGAGCATATATTAAACATTTAATGTGGCAGAATAAGCAGTTTGAGAATTAACAATGCCTATTTCTCTCAGTGGTAAGCTCATCAGGAAAGAATGAGAGGAATGTTTTCCCTTCTCCCAAGAGAGGAGCCAGGTTGTGCGTTCTGGATGTCTGGACTTCTGGGATCCCAGGGGAGCATGACATGCCTTTGTTTCCAACAATGTAGGAGACAGTACTCCACCCACTGGAATGGGGTTGAGCTCTGTGGGCTGGAGGGGAGGGTGAAGGGGGGGTGGAGCTCTGAGGCTGGCCAGGTGGAGGGAGGTGAGGTTCTGAAAGGGTGAAGGCCCATCCCAGCCTGCAGGCACCACCCCATGAAACAGGACACCTCGGACAAGTTACCACGGCAGTGAGCCATTGCGTACCGACTTGCATGGCTCTAACAGCCATGGCACATGTTCCCTGGTACTGGGCCTGGCATACAAGGAGTGAAGCACTCAGCATTGATGCCTGTCAGCACCTGGACCGCTTGGCCTGGGATCATGGAGAAAGTAAGTCTCGCTCCAGGTGGAGCTGTAGCATGGACAGGTGGCTGTGCAATGCACCCCCGAGGACAGGGGACCCTTGAACAACACAGGTTTAAACCGCTTGGGTCCATTTATACGTGGTGGTTTTTTTGGGAAGAATAGTACAGGACTTTAAATGTATTTTCTCTTCCTTATGATTTTCTTTAAAATTTTTTGATGTTTATTATTTTGAGAGAGAGAGAGACAGACAGAGCACGAGTGAGGGTAGGGCAGAGAGAGAGGGAGACACAGAATCCGAAGCAGGCTCCAAGCTCTGAGTTGTCAGCACAGAGCCCAACTTGCGGCTTGAACTCATGGACCACGGGATCATGACCTTAGGTGAAGTCTGATGCTTAACTGACTGAGCCACCCAGTCGTTCCTCTTCCTTATGATTTTCTTAAGGAAAATCTTGTCTCTACCTTACTTTATTATAAGAATATGGTATAGAACCCATATGACAAACAAAATAGGTGTTAACTGACTGTTTATGTTATCAGTAAGGCTTTTGATCAACAAGAGGCAATCAGTAGTTAAGTTTTGGGGGAATCAAAAGTTATGATTTTCGAGTGCATGGGAGGTCGGTACCCCTAACACCTGCATAGTTCAAGGCCCAACTGTATATAAGGGGATGTAAAGTAAAGCAAACCAGCTGAGCATTGACCCCAGACTTAGAAAGTTATTTAGGACACTACTAAGTCCCTGGGGTTCCTTAACAGCCCAAGACTGGAGCCCCAAAGTATAAAGAGAATATTGGACTTCTGCCTGACTTTTACAACACCTTATTTGGGAATAATTTTAGAGTTATAGAAATGTTGCAAAGATAGCACAGAGTTAATGTCATCGGTTTATACATTATGTTATACTAACTAAACCCCGAACTTTATTTGGATGTCTTCAGTTTTTCCACTAATGTCCTCTTTCTGTTCCAGAATCCAATCAAAGGGATCACACAGCATTTAATCATCATGCCTCCCCAATCTCCTCCAGTCTATGGCAGCTTTTTTATCTTCCTTAGTTGTTCATGACCTTGACCACCCTAAGGAGTACTGGCCAGCTATCCTGTAGAATGTCTCCCAAACTGAGTTTGTCAGATACTTTTCTCACGATTGGACTGGGGTTGTGGGACTCGGGGAAGAATACCACAGGGGTGAAGTGCACTTCTCAGCACATCACATCACATCAGAGGGTCCATGATACCCACGTGACACCACCGACCATGTCAGCCTTCATCACTTGGTGGATGTGGTATCTGCCAGGTTTCACAACTGCGAAGTTACTAATCCCATTCCCCTATTCTATTCTTCTCAAGTCATCCGGCCCCTTTTTTATGTGTAATGTACAGAAAAATCAAGAAACATGATGCCACTTGTGACTGACGGTCATGGAACAGTTCGTGGCTGTTATATTTATATTTGAACAAGGGTTTTCTTGAAGCCCTCTGCCTCAACCAAAAGTAGCAACGCTAATGGTAGGAATTTCAGGCTCTGTGACAGTTGGGTGTGGGCGTGTGGGCCTGGGTGATAAATGCAAGCAACATTCTCAATCCTACCACTCAGGCAGTGCCCGGCTCCTCTGCCTGTATATAGGACCAGACCACGGAGTAGCCTGTTCATGAAACCTTCGTCCGGATTTGAAAACTTAACGCACCCACGCACATTTGAGGGACTATCTTCCCATTTAGTTTCTACCACGGGGTGTTCGTGCAGATTTAGAAGGGGTGATGATTGTTTACTCGGGACAAATTAAGCATCTTTGGTTGAGAGCGTAACTGGAGGGGAATATGGTTCCCTTTCTATTTCCAGGCCAACTTGTTTCCAATGAGATAGTGACTCCATTTCGAGAGGAAGCCCTTCCCTTCATCTTTGAAACTGGAAGCCACATGAAGATAGATATGAAAACAAGTATAGAAAGATGTCTGCTTCTAAGATCTTGTGTTGCGCCCACTTTCAGCTCCGGATATGACATTAAGCGTCTCTTATTTTCCCAGCTGCCTCCGATGACCCTGAGAGTTATGGATTCTCAGGTTTAATGCCTTAGACAGAAAGTATTTCTGTGGTTGAGATCAGCAGAGAGACTATGAATCATTCAGAATATCTGCAATGACAAAGTACTTGTTGGAACATTGCAGAAGTTGTTTATGGGGCTTCTGACTCGTAGAGAAACAAGGAATTTAGCAACAGATTTAGAGCAATAAAGCATGGTAATGTTTGTTCACACGCTGTGCTGGCAGAATTAAAATTCAGCTCCATGAGTCTCCGACTTGGGTCCTCCACAGAAACTATCTCATAATATCCCTTCACGTGGGCTGTGCTTCAACACTTCTGCGGGAGGTGAGAGCGAGGCGTGGATTTGATGGAAGGGTTTTCAAGACACTAGAGATTAGGAAGTGGCCTTGGGTGGGGGTGGGGTGGGGGTCCTGAGTTCAGGAAAGCCCAGCCAAGCAACTCAAGCCTAAGGTCAACTCAAGCTCAAGGGTAAAGGTTGCCTCCCACATCCTCCTCCACCTGACTCTATTTTAAATCTTTTCTTTTATTCAACCTTTTTTTTTTTTCTGGAAATTGGACTGCAAGGCAGAGGATTAGAACAAGATTTTGCCTCTGCTCCTGAGGCAGTTTGGAGGGGGTGGTCGTAGCGGGGGGGAGGACGAGGAACGGACGGATGAACAGTGGCTAGAAATACCGGGTGCTGAAGTGGGCTGGGAATGGAAGGCATTCGAGGCAAAGACAGGGGTTGCTACAAGGCCCAGAGACAGGCTGGGAGAATTGCAGGTAACTAAAACCAGCCAACCTCCATGGAAACAAAGGGATTTTCTTCTCTTAAACACAAAATAGCATGACGATTAAACTTCACTTGGAATTACCATGCCGACAGTGCTAAGGACATCTGAGGAAAGGATAACGGGAAGAGGCAGAAGCCTTAAATGTCAAAGGAGATCTGAAAGCTACTTTAAAATGCCATGTTCTGGGCATAAGAATTGATAATGAGGGATGCCTCGGTGGCTCAGTTGGTGGAGCATCCAACTTTGGCTCAGGTCATAATCTCATGGCTCATGAGTTCGAGCCCCACATCTGGCTCTGTGCTGACAGCTTGGAGCCTGGAACCTGCTTCAGAGTCTGTGTCTCCCCTCTTTCTGCCCTTCCCCACTTGTGCACATGCTCCTTTCTCTCAAAAAGTAAAAAATAAACATTAAAAATTAAAAAAAAGAGAGAATTGATAAATGGATAGACAGAACAGAACAGTTAACCTAAAAGAGACCCCAGAACACTTAAGCACTTAATAGATCATAGGAAACTAATGGAGGAAGATGTGAATTATTCAAAAAATGATGGAAAACTTGGTTATTTGTAAAAGATTGAAACTACAGTCTCACCCGATATGTTAAAATACATTACAGGTAGATTAGCATAAAAGTAAAACATGAAGCCTTTTGAAAGCAGCCTTGTCAGAATTGAGCACTCTCTAAGTACATCATCAATAGAATAAATTGTTATAAAAAAGAAAGAGATTTTTCAATAAAATAAAATTCTTATGGATCTAAAGAAACAATAAACAATAAAAAGGCAAATGACAAACCAGCAAAAATATTTTTAACACTACAATAAAGGAGTAATAGCTTTCTTTTACAAGCGAACTTTACAGAATGTTAAGAAAAAGTACACCAGAAAAAAAGGCAAAGGATATGAACAGAAACCCTAGAAACATTAAAGAATGTTCAACCTTGGAGATAATGAAAGAATGCATAATAAAATGAAAAGATAGCATATTTTCACCTGTCCAAGCAGCAAATATTTTAAAAGAAGGGACTCTGACAATATGCACCATGAGCCGTGAATATAAGTTCATTACCTTTGACCCCAAATTCCACCTTTAGACACCTATCTGAAAGCTAGAATCTTGAAAGTAACAGCCCCGTTTATAAAAGCAAACCTCCTTCAATAAACATATGCTGGGACCCAAACCTACAAAATTATAGCTCTTCTCTTCCATGTCATTTTACAATATTATAAAGAGAAAGGGTTTATGATCAGATTACTGAGCCACTAAGATAGTAACAATAGTTTGAAAGTTAGTTAAATATTCTGAACCTCAGTTTCTTAATCTTTAAAATGGGATTTTGCTGTTGGATTAATCCTCTTAAGTATTGGAGGGCACATAGTAATTGCTCAATGAATGGTACAGTCGTGATTCCCATGTCATCATCATTCTGTTCCATCTCCTCAACATGCATTTGCTGACTTGATTTGGTTCGAATAGTCAGGTAAACTACTGTTATGTGTCTAAAAATCTGGCAAAGAATAGGAATTTGGCAGGGACACTCGGGTGGCTCAGTCTGTTAAACATCCGACTTCGGCTCAGGTCATGATCTCGGGGTTTGTGAGTTCAAGCCCTGCGTTGGGCTCTGGGCTGACAGCTCAGAGCCTGGAGTCTGTTTAAGATTCTGTGTCTCCCTCTCTGTCTCTGCCCCTCCCCAACTGGTGCACTCTCTCTTTCTCTCTCTCTCCCCCTCTGAAAAATAAATATTTAAAAAAATATTTTTAAGAATAGGAATCTGGCAGAGGAGGAGAGAGGGAAGTGATTTTAGAAAATTCCAAGGATCTTGGCAGAAAAGTAAGTGGGCACTAATGTCAATAAACTAGTCCAAGTGCTCACATGGGAAAAGGAAGCAAAGGTTGCTGGGAAATAGACAAGCTTCGGATCCCTAGGAGCTAACTATTGATCAATCTAGATAAAAAAAGAAAAGAAAAAGAAAAAGTAATTGACTACACAAATTTTCAGGACACATCTTATCTTGAAGGAAGCCACCACAAACTGTTACTCCGCCTTAGCCTACAAAAACTGTCCTAAGGTCCCTTGACATGATGATCAGCAGTGTCCATCTTCCTGTGGAAGACACATTTCACTTCTGTCAACATACAGGCTCAAGGTGTCTCTGCCTAACTGAGGAGATTAGAAACTGGTATAGACTTAGTGAACAGGAAAACTCTCAGAGGGCGGTGATGGCCAGCCTCTCCCAAATCCCCATCAGAGAACTGGGAACAGCCTGTCTTAGATCTGGAAACTAAGGAAGACTGACTGCCACGTGCCAGGAACATGGTGGAATTTCTGTGGTCTACGGCTCCAACCGGAGCAGATTAAAGGAGGGGATGTTTCCATGTGGGGCTGACTCTGTAATGCAGACGTTGGGCAAACTCCCCACCCCAGAGAACATAGCCCGGAAAACTTCAAAGCCTGACCCACCATATCTGAATTCCTGGGGCTTGTGTTCTCACGATCCCTTTTGCCGCTGGCTCCTCCAGCCCTCACCCCACCCCTGCTTGGCCCCATATCAGCCTGGCCGGGAAACCCCAACCCTTCAACACTTTGTACAGAGAACTCGCTCAGACCAGGCACATCGTGCATGTAGTTGTCTTAAGTCAGTTGTTCCCCGTTGGGGCCATTTGTCAGTGTCTGGAGACATTTTTGATTGTCCCGGTTAGGGAGGGGTGCTGATGACATCTAGGTGGGTAGAAGCCAGAGATGCTGCTGCGCACAGGACAGGCCTCTGTGTCAAAGAATTTTCTGGCCCCATATGTCAATAGAGTGGATATTGAAAAACTGCCTTAACTGAAGATATGAAGGTCCATGAGGCTGGTAACATTGCTCAGTACATGGGCTTTTGCCATTTTTATCTCTTCCCTACCTCCTTTTACCTTCGCTGCCTTTCTCTTCTCCCCCCTCTCCCCACCTCTGTTCCTTCTCAGGAGCAAAACACATCTTTCTACCTGCCTCATGGTCCTCAGTTAAGCCGTCACCTCTAGGGATAAGAATATGCCTTTGGAGGGGCGCCTGGGTGGCTCAGTCGGTTGAGCATCCGACTTCAGCTCAGGTCATGATCTCACAGGTTGTGGGTTCGAGACACGCATCGGGCTCTGTGCTGACAGCTCAGAGCCTGGAGCCTGTTTCAGATTCTGTGTCTCCTTCTCTCTGACCCTTCCCTGATCATGCTGTCTCTCTTTCTCTCTCTCTCAGAAATAAACAAACATTAAAAAATAAAAAAAAAATTAAAAAAGAATATGCCTTTGGAGTTCCATCCACTCATCAAATTCTTTCTTTTAACTTCGGTGCTGTCCCTGCGAGGAGCCCCAGTCAGGACGACCTCTCCCAGCCCACAGCTAGTTACACACGTATGTGAAGGAGCTGCTTCTCTGGGAAATGGAACAGGCTCAGATCCCTCACGAGTGTTAGGGGAGCGGTAATCTCCCACACCGGTACTTGGAGTGGACATGGGTCCACGGCAGAGTCGCAGAGCCCAGGGCTGCTTGCTCAGAGGACAACGGCATCAGGCAAAGCGTGTGCGTTGCTGTGAACACAAACAGGGTCTCCGGCGTGAAGGTGGAGCCTTTCTCCCCAGCCCCATGGAAGCTGCTGACCTAGCAAGAGAAACTGGAGTGAATCTCTCAGGGAAGAAATCCAGCAGGTGGCCCCATCGATTCTGAAAGATTGCACCTCCACTCCCACAAGCTCGTCCATCTCTCTCTCTGGAAGCCTCGACTCAGAACATGTGACAGAGAGGACTCCAAGTTGTAAAGAAGGGAACCTGCGCGGGGAATCAAGCAAATATACAAAATAAACAATAAAATGAACTCGGTAAAAAAAAAAAAGCTTGGGGCACTTTGGTGGCTCGGTGGGTTAAGTGTCTGACTTGGGTTCACTTTGGCTCAGGTCAAGATCTCGGGGCCCAGGAGTTCAAGCCCTCCATCAGGTTCTGTGCTGACAGCTCAGAGACTGGAGCCTGCTTCGGGTTCTGTGTTTCCCCTTCTCTCTACCCCTCCCCTGCTCCTGCTCTGTCTGTCGGTCTCTCTCAAAAATAAATAAATGTTAAAAAACACCCTTAAAAATAATTTTTAAAAAAGGTATAGTTTGAGTTCTAATAAGGTCCAAGAAGACACTGCTGCTGGGAAAACAGTCAGGATGATCCTGAGGAGGAGCTTCTGAGAACAGGAGAGAGAGGAGTCAAGGACATGCGAATCCTGATGGACAAATAAATCATCCCCGCCCCCCACCGAGGCCCTGATACCACAGAACAGCAAGTCTGCGAAGGAGAAGGTAAACTGAGAAATTCTCCCAGAACCCAGAGGAAAAATATAAAAGAGATTATGGGGCAGTTTAATAACAAACAATAAATCACATATAAAAGGGAACTAGAAGGCAATGGAATAGAAGCAGAAAGGGCTGGGGAAAAGATGTAGTTAAAAAAAACCAAAACACTGCTACAGTTAAAAAAAAAGATGCTGTGGAGAATGAGGATCTTCCTAGAAAGGGTGAATTCAGACCTGATGAGGAAGTACAAAATGTCTTGGGAACAGGCAGAAATAAACCTACTAAAAGCCAGATTCGGCGAAGAGCAAGCCCTGCCTGGGCCTGGCTCACCCTGGCCATCAGCACCTCACCAGCACTATTCAGAGTGTCTGCATAGCCCACACATTTTCCCCTAATAGGACCAGCGAAAGTTCTCTAATCTGCGGCTTTAAGAAGACAATAAAAATGATCTGATAAGAATAACTGGAAACCACTGTGATTAATTGAGCATTGTAGTTTATTGCAATGAATGGATGAAAAATATATATTGTGCATGTGCATGTGCATTTTATGTATATATGGGCCTGCCCTTCTGATTTAGATGATTATTAATTTCCTGAGCATAGGAATTGGTGAAAACCTACTGTTTGGTGTGGCTGGGGAAAAAAAAGTACTGGTTTTGCTCTAGTCCAGATCCTTTTCTGCCCGTGTCCATACTGCATGGCTGTACCAGGGGCCAATGTTGATCTGAGAGGCCACGGTCATGATTTCTGGTTTCCGCCGATGTGCTTGTCCACAAATCTTTTCTTTTTTTTTTTTTTTTACACCTTGGGGAATTATTTCCTTCAAGCTTTTCACATGCAAGTTGTCTTTAAGATCTTCGCCCCCACTGGAGTCTCATTTTGCATCATATTAGTTATTGCCAGTTCTGTCTTGAGATACAGCATCTGTTTTCTTTTTGAATTGACACAAAATTGGCATAGAACATTATGTTAGTTTCAGGTGGACAACATCATGATTCAGTATTTGTATACGTTATGAAATGATCGGCACAATAAGTCTGGCTAACATCTGTCATCTTGCATAGTTACATTCTCTTTTCTTGCGATGAAAACTTTCAAGATCTGTTCTCTTTGCAAAGATCTTTGCAAGATTGGGTGAAATAGGTGAAGGCGATTAAGAGGGACAAACTTCCGGTTATAAAATAAGTCACAGTTTTGTTTTGATTTTTCGATAGTCTTCTCCCCAAGACCGGTGACCTGTCAGTCTGTCTGTCCCTGCTCCTCCGGCTGGTGCATGAACTCTTGGGGCTCTGTTCCACACCTGTTTGCTCTGGGTGCAATGTCTAGCTCTCTACACCATTCATACATGATGCCAGGGATACACGATGCTCCCGTGCAGCATTTGGTGGGGGAAATAAATCCCTAATTGGGATCTGAGATGAAGACGTTGCTCATGGTGACAGGCCTAGGCTCCCTAATCCTCCCCATGTAGCACCCTAAAACACTCTGCTGGGGGTTTCCCATGAGGAACTCATGCCTTGTCTCATGTGGATGCAGAAAGGCCCCAGGCCTGTCCCCAGCACCCCCCCCCTCCCCCACCCCCGGAGAATAAGCCCCAGGCCGATGGAGGTGACTCCATGCCCAGGAGTTCCGAACATAACAAATGTGGACTTAGCAGCCAATCATGGTGAGTTAACCAGCCAATCATGGTGAGTTCTGAGGGCCTCAGAACATCTTCTGGAACAGCCACTCGATCCCTGCTCACTTTTGCAGACCCAGAGAATTCCTATAGCTTTGAGGTCCCAGGTGGGAAATGAGGAGCACTTAAGAGCACAGATCATGCTAGAACGTCTTCAGAAGAAACATCTATAAGAGGAGATTGTGTAGAAAGGTTGAGGAACTCCTACTTTAATTTTTATTCTTGTATAGTATTTAGATTTTTTTTATCAGCTACATATTTAAGTTTTCTATATTGTTAAGCTAGTTAAAACAAGAGAAAAAGAAACCAAACAAAGGGTTATTCCTGGCTGGGAACACAGAGGTGCTAGGCTTGTGGACTTGGTCTTAAGGTTTCTAGATCTTTGAGTACCAGAGCCTGGTGTGAATGGCACATAATCAGGGCCTAGGAGTCAGACTATGAGGACAGAGGGAGTGTGAGGTGTAGAAAGACTCCTGGCCCGGAGCCTTGAGAAGCCTGAGGAAGCCTTGTGCTGTGGTTTTGATTTTAATTCATGCTGCCTAGCCCTTTACAAGACCATGTGTGGTAAATTATCCCAGTAATTGTCCTTAATGAGTTTCACGTCTGTGCCCTTGATAGTCTGGTCCCACATGGACGCCGGGGTTGGCCACATGACTTGCTTTGGCCAATGGGAATATCACCAAATACAGCATGACCTTTCAGGATGTTGTCTCTGTGTGAAGAAACCGAAGCTTGCCTGTTGGTGACCCAGCTGACAGTCAACACCAAACTCTGGACATGCATGTGAGGCCATATTAGGCCACCCAACCCCAGCTGAACTGCCTGATAGGTAATGTTTACAGCGTGAGTGACTCCAGGTAGCACCAGCAGAAGAAGCACTAGGTAAGCCCAGACCAAACTGCTGACTCACACAATCCTGAGAAAATGAAATAGTTGGTGTTTTAAGCCACTAAGTCATAATAAAGTCAGGTGGTGTTTCTGCAATATGCAACTGGTATACTGACCATGTCAAATGTCTTATTACATTTACATTTAGAGCCTTGCTCTGCTCACACTATGTGGTCAATAAATGAGTCCTCTTATAGCTTTTATTTAAGGAGGTACAGCATAAGAGAGTGAAAAATAATATGGAGTAGTTAGGGGTAAGCATTTAATCTTCATGAGCCTCAAGTTTGTCTCTAGATGGGGGGTCTTCTATCACCAGATTTAGGTAAAAATGGTTGATATCGAGTTCTGTTCTCCCTCTAATGGCACCAGGAGGTCAGAAATGTATTTTCAACATTCAAAGGAGAGAAATTTACCCAGTTTCCCATCTGCATTGTCCTCTCCAGTGAGATGGTTTGAGGGCTTTGAGAAGAAGCCTGGGTCCCAGTTGAACTACCAAAGGGTTCACGTCACAGAGCCCCAAGGCTCCTGGGTTGAGTCTCTCCTTGGGAACCCAGCAGGCAGTGTGGCTAGATACCACCCATGAATATGCATGTTTTCCTCTCTTCCCCTGGAGAGGAAAGGAGGAAACTCCTGTGTAATGTATGGAACTGCCTCTGAATTTTGTGGGGAAAAAAGAGCTTTGCAATTTCTAAGTATAGTCTTGAGTAGCTCTCAATAGGCATTTTGTCTTTTGGCCCTGTGTTTGCATATTGTAGCTGATTATTTAAGTCATGTTAATGGTTACATTTATAATGATTAATAAGCATAATTTTAAAATGAAACATTGTTAATTAGAGCCTTTTTTTCTCAAAACAATTTATTTCATTTCTCTTATCTCTTGTCCGTGGAGAGGCCAATCTGGCTGCAATTCAGTTGTTAGGTTTCTCAAAAATGGATGCCCTATTTGCACCCAAGACTTGCAGTTCATGCATTGATCAGTCTTAACCTCTAAGGAAGGTCTTAGTCTTTTCTTCTCTCTGGCAGCTATGCTCACAGTAGAAGAAATAGCAGTCATCCGAGGTAGTTTGTCAGGCTGGTGCTACTTCTAAAAATCTTTCAACAGCTGCTACTACATCAAGGAGAAATCCCAGGGCCGCCTGGGTGGCTCAGTCAGTTACTTGTCTGACTTCTGCTCAGATCATGATCTCATGGTTCATGAGTTCGAGCCCCACATCAGGCTCTGTGCCGACAGCTCAGAGCCTGGAACCTGCTTCAGATTCTGTGTCTCCCTCTCTTTCTGCCTCTCATCCACTTGTGCTCAGTCTCTCTCTCTCTCTCTCTCTCTCTCAAAAAAAATAAACATAAAAAAAAAAAGAAAACCCCCCAGGACATGTTTCCCCAGGATAAGGTTGAATGGCATCCCAAGTGGAGTACCTTCTTTTGGGGCATCCTAAGGCTGCCCTCTGGATGTGTGCCCTTGGTAAACTTGAGGATTGTAGGGCTTTTCAGAATTTGCCATGATTGAATATCAAAGGCTTGAGTTTACAGGACCTCTAGAGGTTCAACATAAGACTCCCTCAGTAATGAGTATTGTGGTGTTATTTACAATTTTTCAACTATTCATTCAGCAATATGTCAATAAAAAACAACCATCTATTCTGAATGATCTGTTTTGCTAGGTGTAGTAAGCTATCAAAGAAGCATAAAATAAAGGATATGAATGTTCTACATATTAGGGAAAAAAAGTCAAGTTAAGAATGATAACAGGAAAGAAACTGAAGCTCAATATAAATAGAGACAAATAAGCCCAATTGCATTTCAAAGGAATAGCAACCACTGACAGACGAGTAGATGTGGGGGGAGAGGGAAAACGAATCCACGCCATTTTTGAACTTCATACTTTGAATACGTACCCTCAGTCCAGGAGGAAAAAAGAGAATTGCCAACAATTCTCAAACTCCTTTTAGTAGACTTATTTTGTGTAGTGACACTGGAGTGGAATTGAGCAAATGAGTAAATAAATCAATATTTTAGGAGTCAGAGTCCTTACAGTGAAGAAAGGGGTGTGCAAATATGGAGTGGAGAAATGCAGGGAAGAACTCTGAGATAGGTCTGGGGTCAGAGGATTAGTGAAGCTCACAGTTTCTACTGTTAACCTTTGAGCTTCAGTTTCTATTCTTTGATCGCTTGCCTCTGTGTCTTTGCCCATTCTGTCCCTCATAAAGAACTTCCTTCTCATCACTTCAGTATATTCAAACTTTACCTCTTCTCCACAAAGTCTTCTGTCATCTCCCTCTATGGATGAGAGTGATTTCTTCTTCTCTGAATTTCCATGGTTCCATAATGGAAATTCATTAAAAACACATTAACTATTTCATTACTTATGAGTGTCTTATATTACCTACTACAAGCACTTTTTGATGAAAGACCAATGTCGGATCCTTCTTTGTTTCTCACAAGGTACCAAGGAATTCAATAATGAAGGAGGGATTATTTTAATAAGAATAATCACAGCATTCTACTAAAATCTGAAAATTTAGCTGCACATATACCAAAGAGAGAAGATGTTCCCTGATGAGAAATCTTAGTTTTAAGAAGTTCCCTGTGGCTCCACATCGTGATATGGTTTTCAGAAAGCTAATGAGGTTGGAGGGTATGTTAGTAGTAAAGGTCTAGTATTTAGAACAAGGGAGGTGATTGAGGCAATCTACTTGCCTTCAGCAATCTATTTTCTGATGTTCAGTTCTGGGGTATTGTATTAGAATATTTCTGGCCATAATTGAAGAGCACGGGGATCCACATGCTCAAAACCATGCCATGGGCAGAATGGGATGAATGGGATTGGATGGACTGAGAGAGACTCCTGGGAAAGGGAAGAGGGCCAAGAGAAAGGAAGACCAATAGTTGACTTTAAATATCTGAAATGATGTTCTGCGGAAGAAGGATTGGATTGACTTTGTGTCATCTCAGGAAACATATATAAGGTCAATTTTGGTGGAGATTGGTGGGAGGGGGATTTTTGCGTCAGCATAAGGAAAGGCTATCTGGAAAATAGATCTGGGGCGCCTGGATGGCTTAGTCGGTTAAGCGTCCGACTTTCACTTGGGTCATGATCTCGCGGTTCGTGGGTTCGAGCCCCGCGTCGGGCTCTGTGCTGACTGCCAACTCAGAGCCTGGAGCCTGTTTCGGAGTCTGTGATTCCCTCTCTCTCTGACCCTCCCCTGCTCATGCTGTCTCTATCTCTCTCCTAGAAATAAATAAAACATTAAAAAAAAAATTAAAAAAAAATAGATCTGTCTAACTTGGAATGGCCAGTTGGTGTCAGGTATTAATTATCTTCTTCTTGGTAATGGCCTGGGAGAACTGGTCAGCAACGTGGTATAGGACAATCATGTACATTTATGGGGTCAAACTGGATGACTTCCAGATGCTTTCCACCTCTAATTTCCTATGAGCCTCTGATGATCATTAAGAAGAAAAGACTTAAGAAACACCTAATGAACAAAACAATATGTGATGAGAAGTACAGCCAATGAGTACCAAAGAAGCCGAGGAGCAGCAGTAGAGTCCTGGGATTGGGATTCACAGGAAAGTGGGTGGAATAAGCACAGGGGGGGTGGGGGGAAGAGAAAGGAACTTTTGGCAGAAGGTCCAACATAAAGAAAAGGAAAGGTCTGTGAATAGCAGTGAGGCAGAGCTGGGAACTTGAGCTAGGAAATGATGTCCTACAGTAAGGTGGGATCAGGTTGTGCTTTGAAAGTTTATCAGAGGAATTAAGGCAAACAAACAAACAAAACAACTGTGGCCTGGATTTTAAGTTCTAGTTCTTATTTCTGTCAACTACTAGCAAAGTGACCGTGAGTAGATCATGTTTTCTGGATCTTAACTTCACTACTTTGCGACTAAGTACACAGGATGGAATGGTCAAGATTTCTTCTGCTCTACAAGGCAATGACTTTTTAAGATAAATTGTTGGCTACCATTATAGATTCATGAGTGAAAGAGGGATATGAGAGGAGTATTTTGGGAAGATTAATTCAATATGCAGGGTAGATTGCAGTCGGAAGAGACCGAAGTTAGGAAGAACAGCAGAGAGGCAATTCCAGTAACTATTTCTCAAAATAATATCATTCAACTTTAATATTGTTTACTCAGAGTTTTGTGCCAAAGTGTCAGGAAGCATGGAGTTTGGTCCCTCTCTATGACAACTTTGTTTCTAGGTCAAATTAATTTCCTGTCTTCTTGTGTGATTAAAAAAATGCAATGCTGATATGATCACTCTAAATGCTGCCTCAGTGACCTACATCTGGTTTTTGCATTCTGTCATGAGAACAGTGTCAGTGAGGGCTCACCTACCAGTGTTTCTCTGCTACCATGTCCTGCAAAGTATTCAGCGCCATCCACACAAGCATTGAGACAGACAGAGGAATTGTCACACGCCATTTTTTTCTCAGCTGTCAGGTGGAGATGGCCCAGCCCAAATCTGTCTGGCCATAAAGGTCAGAATACGGATCTCTTACTCCTGTCCATTCTCAGCAGGCGCTTTGTTGAGTGATGAAGTTCTATCCTGAGTTGTAAAAGAGTTCTTACAAAGAGTTTTCCCTGGTTCTTAAAATAAAGTGTTGTCCACAGAGAACCTGGGGTTGCTCATGGGAGGTGGCAACTCCTCTTCAGGTCACTGCTTTGCAGCTGGCCAGACTGAGAGGGAAGGAAAGTCATGGCAACCTTAGGGTGCCTGTGGCTGGCAGAGGCCATGGGTGAGATGGAAGGGGAGGAGAGGAGTCTTTGATCATTGTAACTGGCTGCTTCAGTGAGCTAGAAACACTAATTACAGAACCATTAAGTTGTAGGTCAGTGGCTGGAATGTCTTCAGAGAGTGGCCTGACCGTGATGTTATATGACAGATACTGCCCGGTGACTTATCAGGGAGGCATGAGAATCTCTAGTCCACACATTCAGCTCGTGTTGGTGTCATGAGAGTTCACAAACAGAGTAAATGCAAGGTGACCAGAATAAACCAAGGGAGGGAGAGCCTGGATGGACCTCTAGAAATGTCTCTTTGGCAATTCACTTTGAATGGGTGCCAGCCCCCTCCTCAAGCCCCACATCTGCCTTTCTTCCTTTTTTGCCTGTATTCCTTCCCTCCAGGACACAAGCAGAAAACAGACTTGGGACAAGGAGAATTTGGGGAAGTAAGATCAAATTCGGGTGAGGTTTGAGGAAAGGGAGTCATTCTGATTGCTTCACTCTTACATCATCAAGCCCAGACTGAGAGGGTGAAATCAACATGAATTGTGGGCTCACACACCCTTGATCACTTCAGACACAGTGTCCCCTTATTACTCCTTTCCTCGGATTGCAGAAGTGTGGTCTGTGGACCAGGGCTAGTCTGTGGGGTGCTTTTAATTTTATTTCTTTATTTTAATACCTCCAATGAGATAATGACTGAAATTAGGACAAAGCATGTAAAAACAATTCGGCATTGTTTTGACACCCAAGCACACTGTGACTGTGTTTTACCAGTGCATTGGTCTCCAGTGGATCAGAAATTTAAAAACTGGTCCGTTGCCACAGGTAGTTTGAGAAGTGTGCTCCATCACTTCATCAATGAAATGTTTACTTAGAGTCTATTGCACTCAAGTGTCAGCTCTAGGGACACAAATGTCCCAGGAGTTGACAGTCAGGGCTTTGAAGGCCTAGCTAATGATATGAGGGGGGTGGTCTGGACAGATTCCAGAGAGAAAGAGGCCACATCTCAATCTGCTTCAGTGTCCACCTCAGTCTCTGCCACAGTGCCGGAAATAGAGTAGACACATGACAAGTACTTGTTGAATAAATTTATTACTTTGCAATCATGGTAAGAAAAATTAGGTAAGAATTTGACAGCTGTATATGACTATAGCAGGTAGGTGGTCTCTTGCCTTTTTGTCTCCCTGCTCTTTTAATATCCATTCTGAAGATAAACTTCTGGGGCCATAAATACAGACTGGAAATGGCTCTACTTCTGGACTTGAATAAAAAAGCTAGGGGCCTCTGAATGGCTCAGTTGCTTAAGCATCCCACTTTTGGATTTGGCTCAGGTCCTCAACTCACGGTTCATGAGTTTGAGCCCCACGTTTGGGCTCCAGGCTGAGCATGGAGCCTGCTTGAGATTCTCTCTCCTCTCTCTCTTCCCCTCCCCTGCTCATGTGCTCTCTCTCTCTCTCTCTCAAGTTAAATAAATATTGGGGGCACCTGGGTGGCTCAGTCAGTTAAGTGTCTGACTTCAGCTCAGGTAATGATCTTGCTGTCGGTGAGTTCAAGCCCCATGTTGGGCTCTATGCTAACAGCCCAGAGCCTGGAGCCTGCTTGGGATTCTGCATCTCCTTCTCTTTCTGCCCCTCCCCAGCTCACACTCTGTCTCTGTCCCCATCTCTCTCTCAAAAATAAATAAATACACATGAAATAAATAAACATCGGGGAAAAAAACAAAAAAATAAATCTAAAAATTACTGGAATTGGTAAGAACTCTCCAAAGGAAGCTAAATTCTTGCTAGGCAAATCATGTGGTCTTGTTTATCTTCTAACTATCTTAAAATTTGGTGGTGGGGGTGGTGCTTGGAAGCAAGGGTTCTCAATAAAAACACACCTTTGGTGCCAGCAGTTGGCCCAGGAATGTTTCGTTGTGCTGCTGGGTCGTAGTAAAACCTAATGGTCTCGGACAGGAACCGAAGCCCCAGCAGCCTTCTGCCCCTCTCATTTTCAGATTTCACAGCAAAGCAACTGAGATGCAGGGACAGTAAGAGCCTTGCCTGGTAATAAACTAACCCTTTTCAGGGATTTACGATGCAAATATAACTTACTTTGGGCCAAAGTTTGATAATACAAAATCTCAGGGCTAAAACGAACTCAGTCACAAAGGAAAACCTCACCAATTTGACATTTATTCAGGTCAGAGGAAGGCCAAATACATAAGTTGGCAAGAGTATGTGTCTCAACCTGAGATAGAATGAGTATTGGAGGAAGTAACAAGCTAAGGGCCAGAAATCTGTGATTATGCACATGCTGGAAGTAAAAAAAAAAGTTCATGGTCCACCGGAAAATTATTTTCTAGGTCCCTTTTTATTTACTGTAAATGTAATATAACATGATGAGCTCCCCTAAACTTCAGGGTGGCCTGCGCTTGAATTTTTCTGATGACCCCTGAATGCAGAGTTTCTCAGCCTTGGCACCAATGACATTTTGGAACGGGGGGCTTTTTGGAGCCATGGGGGGCTATCTTGTACATTGTGAGATGTTTAACAGCATCCCTGGCCTCTACCCTCCAGATGCCAGCAGCCTCCCCCAACTGTGACGACAGACAGTGTCTTTTTTTTTTTTTACAAATAGTTTATTGTCAAATTAGTTTCCACATAACACCCAGTGCTCATCCCCACAAGTGTCCCTCCTCCATGCCCATCCCCCCTACCCCCACATCCATCAGTCCTCAGTTTTTGTCAGCATTCAAGAGTCTCTCATGGTTTGCCTCTCCCCCTTTCCCCCACCATTTCCCCCTTCTTCTCCCCCTTGGTCCTCTGTTAAGCTCCTCCTAATCCTCCTATACGTGCACACATATGATATTTATCTTTCTCTGCCTGACTTATTTCGCTCAGCATAACACCCTCAAGGTCCATCCATGTTGCTACACATGGCCAGATTTCATTGTTTCTCATTGCCATGTAGTATTCCATGGAATAGATAAACCACATCTTCTTGATCCATTCGTCCGTTGATGGACACTTAGGCTCTTTCCATGTTTTAGCTATTGTGGAGAGTGCTGCTGTGAACATTGGGGTACATGTGCTCCTAGGCATCAGCATTTCTGTATCCCTTGGGTAAATTCCTAGCAGTGCTGATGCTGGGTCATAGGGGAGTTCTATTGTTAGTTTCCTGAGGAACCTCCACACTGTTTTCCAGAGGGGCTGCACCCGTTTGCATTCCCACCAACAGTGTAGGAGGGTGCCCGTTTCTCCACATCCTCGCCAGCATCTAGAGTTCTCTGATTTGCTCATGTTAGCCCCTCTGACTGGCGTGAGGTGGTATCTCAGTGTGGTTTTGATTTGTATTTCCCTGATGAGGAGGGATGCTGAGCATCGTTTCATGTGCGACAGACAGTGTCTTTAGCCCTTGCCAAATGTTGTCCCCAGCTGAGAACCACTGCTGGGTAGAATGGTTACTTCTAGCTGTGGAATGATTAAAAATGTTGTAGTGGGATGATGTATAACATCATTGGTTGTTAGGGAAATGCACACAAACGGTGCAATGAGATACTGTCCCACACCTGTAAAAACAGCCATGTTTAAGACAAAATGACAACACGAGGTGCTGGCAAGGATGCAGAGAAACTGGACGTCTTCTACGCTGCTGGTGGGAATGCAAAATAGTAAAGCCACTTTGGAAAACAGTATGGCAGCTTCTTAGAAAACCAACCATATGCTTATCACATGACCCAGCAGTCCCAGCCCTAAGTATTTATAAATGTGAAATGAAAGCTTATATCCACAAAAACCTGGATGTGAATGTTTTTTTTAAAAATATTTTTTAGTGTTTTTTTTTCCTAAATTTATTTCTAGGAGAGAGAGAGAGGGAGAGACAGTGTGAGTAGGGGAGGGTCGGAGAGAGAGGGAGTCACAGACTCTGAAAGAGGCTCCAGGCTCTGAGCTGGCAGTCAGCACAGAGCCCGACGTGGGGCTCGAATCCACGAACCGCAAGATCATGACCTAAGCGAAAGTCGGACGCTTAACCGACTAAGCCACCCAGGCGCCCCCTGGATGTGAATGTTTTATAGTAGCTTTACTTAGAATTGTCAAAAAATGAAACAACCCAAATGTCCTTTCACTATTGTATGGATAAACACTCTTTGGTTCTTCTATCCAACGGAATGGTAATTTGTAACAAAAACCCCCCACGAATTAATGATATGGACAGTAACATGATGGATCTGCAAGGGAAGGAAGCCAGGCTCAAAGGATGTGTCATTTCATTATGTGGCATCCTGGGAAAGGCAACACTGCAGAGACAGGAAATAGATCTGTCGTTACTGGAAGCTGGAGGTGCGGGAGAAGGATCGTCTACAAAGACAGAGGGGAAGTTTTTGGGTGATGGAACTGTTTGCTCTCATGGTTGTGGTTACGCGGCCGTATGCATTGGACTATCTGCCAAAAGGGGTGAATTTTCCTGTATGTAATACATACGAACCACTGTATTCATTTTAAAACATGAAAAACATGTGCCCGTGTTATTAGAATGAAGTTAGCTAAAATAAATATCGTTCTTAATCTCAAGCTAAAAATTCACGCTGTTCTTAGTTAACTGGACAGAAGACAAAGAGCAAAATTTTGTTTCCATAGCAAAGGCCCAGATGTTGTGATTTAATATTCCTTAGGTGTACCACCTGGCCTGCACACTATACAGCCTGTAGAGAAAGGAGGCAGTCATTGCCCTGCAGGTAAACACAAACATTCCCCGCATCAAGCTCCGCCCCATCAGACAGATCAGTCTCCTTTTTTATGCAAATGTATGCATGTCCTGTAGTCACACACTGTGAGAGACACCCCTGGGGTAGGACCCACATATTTATATTTCTTTCTATTCTAGAGGTTCTCTAAGAGCAGGTGTTTAATAAGTGTTTGATTATGATGGTGGTGGTGGTAGTGGTGGTAGTGGTGGTGGTGGCCGCAGAACTGGACAGTCTATTCCTGTACTGGTTTAAGGATGTACTTGTGCCTACATTGAGTGGTTTAAGAGGCCAGATTTAGATGGAAGAAGAGTGGAAAGTGGATCTAGAAGGACAGAAGGAGAATATCCAGCATTCTCTTCAATCACCTCAGTGTGAGAAAGTTATGCAGGTGAGAAATCAAGAATTCTAATTGGTAAGCTTGCTCATTTTGAGATAAGAGTGTGATTTGGGCCCCACGAAGCCATCCTCAGGGCTGGGATTACAGTTCCCCAGAGGGAGTATTTTAGTTGGTATCCCCCACTGAGTTGCCAAGAATAATGATTTTAGGTGTGAGACCAAGAACTCTCCTAGAAGGCTGTCGTCAAGGTCAAGGGGACCCTCTGCAACTGAAATGAGAGATCCACTGACAGGCAGGAAGGGCTGAGGGAGGCAGAGCTCACTAAGGGGACAGTTGACATCCTGCTCACTTTGAAAGTCTTCCCTTTTCCTTACTATTCTCCTTTTTATTTTTTATTATTCTTTTAAAGTTTATTTATTTATTTTAAGAGAGACAGAGAGAGACAGAGAGCAGGGAAGGGCAGAGAGAGAAGGAGAGAGAGAATCCCAAGCAGGTTTCGCACTGTCAGTGCGGAGCCTGACGCAAGGTTCTAACTCCCGAACCATGTGATCATGCCTTGAGCTGCAACCAAGAGTCTGACGCTTAACCGACTGAGCCACCCAGGTCCCCCTCCATTTTATTTTTTAAAGATGAAAACGCACAGAAAACATTAGTAAAATGAACTGTAAGAAAAGAAGCTGTAGTAAAAGATAACATATAAGAAATAATTTCAAAATAGGTAAAACGAAAGCCCACCAAGGATCAAAAGAAGACACTTCTGTGTAATTGGCAAGACTGGCAATATGTGACCTACATTGTTAAAGCAAAACATAAACAAGGATTCTTCTTGGCAGAAACCCATAGAGGGCCACGTAACGGGGCTGCTCAAGGTCTAGTAGAGGGTTTGGACTTAATGTCTCTGGCTAATCTTCCTCTTTGGCTTCAGCCACAGGTGGGCATCTGGGGCTGGAAATGACCCAGAGATATTGTGTCCAAGTGCTTTCCCCGCCAAGGCAATGGTGAGCAAAACTTACTGAAATTGTCATCAGCCCTCTCCTTCTCTCTCTAAGCTCCTCTGCTCCAAGCCAGGGCAGGTCAAGCCCATAGAAAGCCGCTCAAATACAAGCAATACCCCCCATATTTCCAACGGGCAGCGTGCATTGTCTTTGCTGACTGGTGCTGAAAACTCCATCGCCTTGGAGAGAAGTTAGGGGGCAAAATCAAAATCAGCTTAATGATAACCCACAACCCTCGGACCAACTAGGCGAAATCAAAATCAGACGGCAGAAGGAATTGCAGAATGTTACCTGCAAGGACAGACTGCAAGTTCAGTGCTTACAAACATTTATTCCGCTTCGCTTCCCTCTGGGATAATTTCACAGAGGCCAAGTTTATCAAAACTCTCGAATCGTCTTCCCTCCAAAGTAGATTACATGCCTAAGGATGTTTTCTGGAAGCCAGATGGGCTGAGTCCGCCCTCTGAGTTCCAGCTCTCACAGAATTTGAAAATGACAAAGTGACATGTTGGAATTCAAGCATGCAGATCCCACGTTTACTAGTTACTGATAGATAACGCAGAAAGGATTGAGGCTTCAAAGCGCGTGTTTTGGAAATTATGTAAATATGTCTATTTATACAATGGATTATGAAAACCTTTTAAAAACAAACTTGGGTATTTACATCACAGACCTTCAGACTCCAAAAAAGTTGTTGTGTTCTCTTTCAACTTCCATTCAGCAGCATGAGGTCTTTTAAAAAATATTGCCTTGCAATGAAATAATGAAAGAAAACCCGCACCAAAAAAATAAGGTTAATGAGGCCTCCCTCCAGACCACTGCTCTGCATAACTTAAGGGATGGAAAAGACTGTCTTTCGGTGACGTAGGCAAATTACAAACTGTGGCAAGGCAGGACAGAAAATGGAAGCGATCTGTAACATAAGTAAACGTTGAAACTCCATGAAAAGGGAAGAACATAAGTATTTACTTTTTCTGCTTTAATAAACTTTGTGGGGTGAGGGATGAAATAATTCTGGGAGGGAAAAAAGTGTGCTTTCATCTTCAAAGCACTTCCATTTGAATAAAATAGCTCCGTGAAATAAAAACACAAGTATTTTGTCCGATTAGTATTCATTGCAATTCATTACAATGTTGTGCTTTTTAGTTTAATAGATCAGAGATCCTCATGATACCCTGGGAGGTATACTGGAGTGCTTTTTTAAAAAGACTTTAATGTCTCTCTTGTGCATAAATATCATCGCTTTGATCTTTCATTATCTAATAGGAACATTTTCCCCGAGGGAATGGTCACAGAGACTCTGTAAGATGTAGAATGCCAGATCTCAAAACATATTGGCTGGGAAATTGTGGAATAACACCTACAAATTAGCATATTGTAGGACAATACCTACAATCTAATGATTATAACATTTTAAAAGTAACAAGACAAAATGTGGTGTTCTGTGGATACATGGCACAGGGTGTAAAGGTTTGGGAGGAGACGTCTGTCAAAATCATCACAGAGGCTCCCGGGTCAGGAGCACAGAGAGCGGTACCGGGCAGGAGACCAAGGGTCTTGCCTTATTTTTTTCTTCTTACAAGATTTTGATGTCCAGATATTAATATTAATCAATTCTAGTGGTTAGTGGTCTATGGATCCCCGATCCTAATCTTTACTCTTCTATTCCCTTTCCCTCCTGTTTAATCAAATGTAAAATTTTGCGAAAAAGCAAAACCCCGTTGAGTTCAGTCAAAGTCAATTGTGGATGTGCCAACTGTTGTTATCAGAGTGAAACAAATAGAAACTCAAACGATAGAGAATTAAATCTGACCTTTTGTGGAAGGTCCTTCTGTTGAATTCTTGTGTGAGAGTGAGTCAGAGTCCCCCAGACACAAACCTCCTGGTGAAATGTGAAGTTGCCTCCCCCCTCCACCTGCCCCGCGGACTGGATTTTCCCTTTTACTGCTGTGTGCTCGCTTTCCCCTGTCTGGAATCCCTCTCTGTTTTTTCTGCAGAGTCAACATTACGGTTCATGATAAAAAAAAAATATTCTCCTGCACTCCTACACGAGATTTGGGGACATAGACTAAATACAGAGCGATAATTACAAGAAAGGCTCTACCCTATTTAGTCAATTTGTCTTGATTCAGTCAAAGGGGCTAATCAGGCCTTGCTTCGGTCATACGATGTCTCCCTCCCGCACCCATCTGCGGTCCAAGCCAGAGCTCTCTCTATTCTTTAGATCGCTGCACAGGTGAGAGCTCCTTCCCCGCAACATCGTACCCCAGGCAGTTATTAGGCCCTCGAGTCTCCTACTCAGAGCCCTCTACCTGATTAGTGTCCCCGTTGTTGGAGCGTGTGCCTGTGAGGACAAACTCTCTCTGTCACTGCCTCGGGATTTTTAGCCTTTTGTCCTGATGTGCCTCTGCAGGTTCATGTATTTATTTTCTTCTGGTCAATTTTCCAGCCCTGCGATTTGAAAATACTCATCCTATTTTATGGGTGGCAGAGGAATTTTTCAAATCTTTGCATATTTAGGGGAGATTTATAATAAAATGACAAACATGCTGGGAATTTTCAGAAGTGTAGATTTTTTTTTAATAGAGAAAAGAAAAATAGAAATGCAGAGAAACGGATACCGGAGGCTGTTAGGGGACCACAAATAGTTCAGTTTCTAGCTCACCCTATTAAATCATCTTAATTCCTTTTTATTTAATTGTTTTATTTACTTTTGAGAGAGAAGGTGGGGGAGGGGCAGAAGAAAGACGGACAGAGGATCCTAAGTGGGCTCTGAGGCTAACAGCAGAGGGGCCCATGCAGGGCTTGAATCTAGGAGCTGTGAGATCATGACCTGAGCTGAAGTCGGACACTTAACCGACTGAGCCACCCAGGCGCCCCACCCCCCCATCTTACTCTCTTTTTTTAAGTTTTTTTCCCCCACATTTTTTCTTTTCTTTTTTACAGTGTTCTCTTTTGAAATTGACAATTCCGATTTTAATGTTTATTTATTTTTGAGAGAGAGAGAAACAGAGTGCAAGCGGGGGAGGGGCAGAGAGAGACACACACACACACAGAATCCGAAGCAGGCTCCAGGTTCTGAGCTGTCAGCACAGAGCCTGACATGGGGCTCAAACTCATGAGCGGTGAGATCATGACCTGAGCTCAAGTCAGACGCTTAACCGACTGAGCCACCCAGGTGCACCATTTCCTGTATTTTTTCTTGGGTTTCCCCAAATATTCTAGTAGGTGACATGGTAGAGCAAGTGTAGAAGGAATGTAGGTGTTGGATTCTGATGCCTAGATTTGAGCTCGCCACACTCAGGTTCTGGGTCTCGGTCTTCTCATATGGAAGATGGGAATAATAATACCATATCTTTATATATAGGATTAGAAGTAAAATCTGTTCTCCTCACCAACTACCAAACCTAGCACTCAGAATCTCTCCACACTCCCCCGCAAGAATAATCACTCCTGAGGTGATGTCCGAACTGATCTGCCCTGAAGACTCTTGGGGAAATATCTGATTCTGCACCTCAGCTCGGTGACTCTGGAAAACAGACTTCTTTCGAAATGAACAATTCAAGCGCAAGGTCAGTGTTTGGACTGCATGACTGCTAAGGTCCTTGCAACTCTGGGATTCCATGATTCTATGAATATAAATTGTGTTCTAGAAAGAAATTAATGTGTCAAGTTAAATTTGCACCCATTTATACAGAGTCACCAGACTTGACAGAAAGTTCCAGTTAGTTTACTGACTTGTTTAAAAAAAAAAAACAGGTCTTGCGGCAACAGAGGTTGGACTGCTTCATGGAAAAACTTATCTGCAGCACTACATGCTGGAAAAGGAATTTAGAAGGCCTCTGCACGGCCAGCTGTGCTTGTCTTCTCTTCTTCAAAGTCTGATGTTGGCTGTAAAGTTTATAAAGTATTTTCTCTAGGAGATCTTGAGAATCCTTTCTGTGGCATCAGGGCTCCCAGCAGACGTAGTTGGGGGGAAGGAAGGGAGGGAACTATCGTTATTTGGATTCCAAAAGTAAAATCCTAAGAACACCATCATACTAGAAAATGCATTCTTGAAATAACTTCGGAGGAACACGTAGGTAATGAGACAACAATTTTTCTTTGCAACGCAAAGGACTATGGTCACTATAAAGTGACCATTGTGACCACATCACTTAGTAAATACTTCAAAGGTGTTAAAAGGAGTTTAAAATAAGAGGAGGAGGTAAATGCCCAAAGGAAAATCCTGACTGATGTCTTTCTCCCAATGTCATAGCTTTCCATAGAAAATGATGGACTTGGGGCTCCTGGGTGACTCTGTCGGTTAAGTCTCCAACTTTGGCTCAGGTCATGATCTCACAGGTTCATGATCTCGGGTTCGAGCCCCGTGTCGGGCTCTGTGCTGACAGCTAGCTCAGAGCCTGGAGACTGTTTCAGATTCTGTATCTTCCTCTCTCTCTGACCCTCCCCTGCTCTTGCTGTCTCTCTCTCTCTCTCTCTCAGAAAAAAAAAAAAACATTAAAAAGAAAAAAGAAAATGATGGACTTTTTATTTGATGTTTAACCAAGAAAATAGTAGCTTACTATATATTGTAAGTGTGTATCTAAAACATGGTTATGCAACAGCCTTTGATCAAGTGAATCACATTCTGCACATTTTAACACTTGATTACATATAATGTCATATTTTTTGCTAATTATTCTTTTGAGTGCAATCAGACTAAGCTCTTTGGAAATATTTTTGTATTTCAGTTTTCAGCACAGGCATATGGGTAGGCTTTAATAAGCACTTAACAGGGGCGCCTGGGTGGCTTAGTCGGTTAAGCGTCCAACTTTCGCTTAGGTCATGATCTCACGGTTCGTGGGTTTGAGCCCTGCGTCGGGCTCTGTGCTGACTGCCAGCTCAGAGCCTGGAGCCTGTTTCGGAATCTGTATCTCCCTCTCTCTCTGACCCTCCCCTGCTCACGCTGTCTCTCTCTCTCCTAGAAATAAATAAAAATATTTTAAAAAAAAAGAAACTTAAAAAAAATAATAAGCACTTAACAATTAGCTTTTTAGGGATGCTATTATATTCATGTCTGGGTGATGGTCAATTAGCTGGACTCCATCCCCTCCCTGGAGACGGTTGTTAGTAAGTAATCCAACGGACCTGGGGCTGCTATTTAAAAGTCCTCTGCTCAACTGCATTAACTAGTCTATATTTTAGGGTTCTGGGGATGTGGAAGTTTGAATTTCCCTATATCAGGGAAAACTGTGGAAAAACACTGCGGGGGGAAGCCCATGGAAATGAGTTATGTAAGGTACAGATCAGAAAGAAAAACACGTGTTTCTTCATGCATGAGAAAAGAAAGACGTCTTTGTGGGTGAAGCAGAAGCAGCTCCTGATGTTAAAATTGTGATCTTCAGTCGACAAATGCAGCTGTATCCTTGGGTCTTACCCCCTCGGACACCCTGAGCAGCTACAGTTACCCAGCGCATCGTGGTCCAGTGTGGAGGAGGGAGAAGGTGGACATCCAATAAATTGCAACCTTTACTCCCCCTCTCCAGGGTGATTTGGAGAGTTCCTCTCTTCACAAAGACTCAAGCTGTCACCACCCACCTGACAAAGCAGAATCGGAGAGCCTGGCAGGGGCATAGGGAGGTGATGCCTCCACTTCTGTTTATATTTGAAGGGCACTTGGTGTCCCGCGTGGGGGACCATCTGGAGCACTTCATGGGATTGGGCTAGAGGTGGGGCTCTGAAGGAGGAGGGTGCCAGCGTTCCTAACGCCCGGTGTAGCCAGCATCCAACTCGGGGCAAGTTTTTTGACCTCACTAAGCCTCAGTTTCCTCATCGGTGAAATAATGATAATTCTCCTCTCACAGCATTCACTCAGATCGAGTGACGTAGCCCGTGAGTGCATTTAGCCATAGTGCTAAATAAAATAAGAAACACTGAAGAAAGACTACTGAATTTTGAAAAGCATTCTCCTAAATTGATGCATCATTCCTGAAGTATTATCCTGTCTTTCCAATTTCTACTTTAGGGCAGGTGCAAAACATGAGGAGAATAGCTATAGTTACTAATGTGGTATAGTTTCCCCTGGGTCAGAACCGCTTCTGTTAAGGGCAAAACCCTCTCTGTTTCCTGACGATTTGCCACTGACTATGGCTCGCTCTTGCTCAACTCAGATGTAGTAATGAATTCAGATGCAATTAACATCGGCTGTCACTTGCTTCTCTGATTGTTTATGGTTTTCTGTTGCCTAATGACTACTTGTCTGCGACTCCTATTTTTAACAAACATTTAAAACCCGACAGATAACAGCTCTTGGGTTACAATTGTTCATTAAAAAATAGGATTCTCAACAGGTAGCTGTTAGAAACAGAAGGGAGACTGACTTATTAGGGAAGGTCACCTGATCATAATGGTTATTTTGACACAATTGGAAAACAGCATAACGGAGAGGAACAGAAAATGGCCGGTCAATGCCAGCGCTCCCGGTCAAGGGAACTAAGAGCTGTAAGTTATGCAACAGACAGACACGGCCGTGGTAGCGCCAAGAATCTGCTTCAATCTGCCTGCACCCTGTTCTGAAACGGAGTGACCTTCTTGGAAGTGGGTGAATTTACTCTGCTATTTCTGGCAGCAGTTCCGGTTCTCAGGCTCCCTATTCTACCAGTGGCACTTCTAAAGTAAGAAATATGTTGTCTGCCTGATACCAAGTCCTTGGTGCCAAACACATTCTTCCAATGATGGAGGGGAAAGTCCTGCATAAGCGAGACAACAAGCTAAAAATATGAAGAAGAGAATATAACACTTTCCTAGCTCTTCTTGGGGAATTCACCTGGCTTGAAGCTGATGAACCACCTTCTCCTAGAATGAGAAAGGGTATATGCATATATATGCACAAATATGGAAAGGATATATATATATAGACACACACATATGCATATGCATGTATATGTGCACATATATGCACACCACACACATATATGCATTATATTTAATAACCCTGGAAACCAAATTTTTCTACCAATTATTATACAATACCTGAATTGGTTATAAAGAAGAAACATTTATCTGTGAAGATACTAGAAATATTGTCATTTTGAAAAATAGCCTAAGGGAACTGTAGATTGACTGTTTCCTTTGCCAGTATTTGTCCCCTCCCCATCATGATTCTCTTACTTGTTTTGTGGTGTTTAAAAAAAATTTTTTAATGTTCATTTTATTTTTGAGAGAGAGGGAGACAGAACGTGAGCAGGGGAAGGGCAGAGAGAGAGAGGGAGACCCAGAATCTGAAGCAGGCTCCAGGCTCCTAGCTGTCAGCACAGAGCCCCACGCGGGGCTCGAACCCATGAACCATGAGATCATGACCTGAGCCAAAGTCGGATGCTCAACCGACCGAGACACTCAGGTGCCCTTATTTGTTGTGGTTTTCTTGGTGTTAGCAGAGTGTTTTCACTTTTAAGTTCTCCTTAGAGGTGGGTCAATATTCCCCCCATCTCTGTATCCAGCCCTATCCTGAGCCACAAATCTATTTTCTTAGCTGCTTAGTGGGCATCTCTCCCTGGGTGTCTGCATCAAACTCAAGAATCTCAAAGCACATCTCTAGCTCTGTTTACTTGAACTTTCCCCCCAGATAACCTGAAAATAGGCTCATATTCCTTTCTGCCATTTATGACCTTGTCTCATTATTGTGACTCACTGAACTCACGTCTCTCTCTCTCCAGTGCTTTCTCCACTTGTCCATCCGCTGCGTTCTGGTGAGTATATGCAATAGAACTCAATTCTGAGTTGGTTGTTCTTTTACTTGAAGCCTTTAATGACTCTCTCTACCCTTCAAATGAAGAATTCTTGGTAAGACGTATAAACTCCTTCCCATTCGAGCCTTTGCCTGCTTATCGTGTACCCTTTCCTGCTGTGCTAACCTTGCTGGTCATAGGCTCCAGTCATGGAAATGTCCTCACTGTCTTTAGAACCTAGCCTCTTCTTCCTTGCCTCCATGCCACTGGAAAGTTCTCCCCTCTGCTTGGAATACCCTTTCTGTTTTGGCAAAACCATTCATCAACCAAGTTCCAGCTCACTTGAAGGCTTGTGGTGATGTTCTCTTTGCCCCTGCTCATTTGGGGATCAATTCCCTCTTTGGGGGTCTCATGGTAAACCCTGAATAGTTCAGATGGAGACTGACATTGACCACTTCTTCCACCAGGAGCCAGGATTGGCATCCGTGTGTTTCCATTACCTAAGGTAGTACCTGGCTTCTAGTTGGAGCTGAATACGTGTTTCTGGATAAACAAAATAGAAACCAATTAACTTAGCCTTCTTTTAAACCCCCTTAAAAATTATAGAGTTTGTCTTCAAGGAGAGTCTGAACTTTCAGGCACACGTCCATAGTTAAATGCAGGGTAGTTGCAAGTGATCAGAGCTAGACAAAGATCTTTGCTGTTACCTTGTTGAACCAGTAGTCTTTTTACAAATTCAATGTTATGGTTAAGAGACATAAAATCACTCCCCCAAACTGACTAGGGAGAGAGGGCGCTAGAGCCCATGCCAGTCCCTATCCCTAATTTAGGGGCCCTTTTTTTCCTGATGCCTCCATTTGACGTGCCCAGAATAGGAATTATTCACAATACTCTCGTGTCATGGATTGAATCTGCCGTATGGATGTGGGTAATTCTACAGGTCAGACAAACTGCCAGTTTGTATAAATAAATACCGAAACAAAAACGGTTGTACTTGACCTCCAGGCAATAAATCAGGTTGAGATGGAGCAGCTAAAAACGTCAACAGCTCTGCCCAGGGGAGGTAATGGAAGTTGCCTTAGGAAAGGGGAGGAATCAAATAGTAAAAAAGAGAATTTAGGTTTGACCAATTTCCGATAATCGAACTAAACTTCGGGCTGCCTGAAAAATCTGAGAATCTGTCTGCTAGCCTGAAAATCTGTTTGTGGGTCCCTTGTGACCAGTCTGTCCCATGCTACTCCATGTTCTTCCCCTAAGCAGGTCAGGCTTGTGGTTCCACAGGAAAGGCTCTCTCAGCATCCCGAGAGCCACGCCCAGGCCCTCCCAGAAGATAAGGGGCAAGTGAAAACAAGACAAAGGAACATCATCTTTGTTCAACACTAGAAAAGAAATGGAATTGGAATTTGGGACTATGAGTTATGTGCTTCATTTTGAGAAGTGCCAAGCACTGTCATCTCATTTAACAGATGGGGAAGTGAGGCTTGAAGAGGTGAATAACCGGCCCAGGGCCGCAGCTCAAGTCACAGGAAGCCTAGGACCCAGGTCTGTTGCCATCGTTACCACTCTGCTCTGCTGCTGCTTTGTTCCAAGTGGTGGAAAGACTTGGGCGTTTTTGCTGTGGCTGGATTCATCTGTGTGAGACCACGTGGAACCCAAGCCAGTGGTGGCTGGTGGGAAGGGTTCTGGAACGCGAGGCACAAGACTTGGTTCTAGTTCTGGCTGAGAGTCACTGTCTAGAAGTGTGTTTTTGTGAGTGTTTTAAAAAATATATTTGTTTATTTTTGAGAAAGAGAGAGAGAGAGAGAGAGAGAGAGCACCAGTGGGGGAGGGGCAGAGAGAGAAGGAGACACAGGATCTGAAGCAGCTCCAGGCTCTGAGCTGTCAGCACAGAGTCTGACGCAGGGCTTGAACTCAGGAACAGCTGTGATCGTGACCTGAGCTGAAGTCAGAGGCCCAACCGACTATGCCACCCAGACTCCCATAGAAGTGAGTTTTTAGTGGGAATGGTGGAGAGACTGGGAGAAAATAAAGAATGTATTGGGTGCAGGTGCTGGATGGGCTTGTACTACAGGAACTATGACTTCCTACATCAAACATGACGGAAGTCTTAGAACCTGGAACTGAGAACAGCCATGTCAACATGATTTAGCTGTTTGTTCCAGGAACCCTTCCCTATGGAATGATAAGATGATAAACCAATAAATAACTGTACAACTGGCTTCAAGAAATCCTACAGATCAATTTATCAGAGGCACCCAGCAAACAGCGTTCTGTTCAAACAATCATTTGCTTGTTAAGACTTGCTTTGACCCCTTGCCCAGCTATGTCCACCAACTGCACACTCTGCCCCTGTCAGTCAGCCCCACCTTCAGAGATCTGCTGTAAATCACTGTGGCCAGATCCTGAAACCCTATAAATATCTATTTTGACTTCCTCTTTTGAGACACTGCTAACACTTTGTCAAGATGGTGTTCTCCCTTAACCGCAGAAAGTTCTAATAAATTTGGTTTTGCTGTATCAACAAATGAACTGGTGACTATCTGGGGAGTAAAGTACTGAGTACTTTCCATCCCATTTTGTTGATGTGGAAACTGAGGTTCAGAGAAGCTAAGTAACTGTGCTCGAGTTGCATGGCCAATAAATCTGGAGAACCAAAGGTCTGCTTTCTAAGACCAGGATATCATGGAAGCTTCCATTTCCTTATCTGTGAAATGAAGGAATCACATTGACTCATGAAGATTAAGATTCTTCCTTGATTGCTTTCAACTTTGATAAAAATAAAGATAACTATTTTTAAAGCTAGGATACATTTTCTTCCCTTCTCTTTCTCTTTTGTTGGAATATTTCCCCCAATTTTTGTTTTACACGGTCCTGTCTATCTAAATAAATTGCAAACGTAGTAGAAAGGGACCCTATTGGGTTTTCTTTTTATTGTGGTAAAAGACACATAGCCTAAAATTTCACCATTTTAACCACTGCGAGGTGCACAATTCAATCACATTTAGTATATTTAATAGGTTGTGGGTGCCTGACTCAGTTGGTAGAGCACGTGACTCTTGATTTAGGGGTCATGGGTTTGGGCCCCACATTGGATGTAAAGGTTACTTAAAAACATTACAAAACAGGGGCGCCTGGGTGGTTCAGTCGGTTAAGCAGATGACTTCGGGTCAGGTTATGATCTCACAGTTCATGGGTTCGAGCCCTGCATCGGGCTCTGTGCTGACAGCTAGCTCAGAGCCTGGAGCCTGTTTCAGATTCTGTATCTCCCTCTATCTCTGACCCTCCCCTGCTCATGCTGTCTCTCTCTCAGAATTAAATAAAACATTTAAAAAATTTTAAATAAAAAAATTACAAAACATTGCTGAGAGAAATAAAATAAAATAAAATAAAATAAAATAAAATAAAATAAAATAAAATAAAATAAAATAAAACAAAATGTTGTGCAGCCATCACCACTCTCCAGGTTCAGAAAAATTTCATCACCCCAAAAGGAAACCCCATCTCCATTAAGCATTTTCTATTCCCCCCTCCTCTCAGCCCCTGGTGACCATGAGCCTATATTCTGTCTCTGTGGGTTTACGTATTCTGGACACTGCATATAAATAGAATCATGCAATATGTGGCTTTTGTGTCTGGTTTTTTCACTTGGCATGTTTTCAAGCTTCTATAATATTTTGTGTTTTTTAATGGCCATGGTTAAGTTTTTGACACTGAAGAGCAGCAAAGGAGCAAGCCAATTACATTAATCATGATGTTTGCGAGTTTTTCTCCTACTAGGAAAAGAGAAGTGGTCCTCAAAGTTAATAATGTCAAGGAAAACCCTCCACATCCCGTGGCCACTTGACTTGAGGAGAGATCTCCATCCCTTTCCCCAGGCTCAAGGCTGAACCTGATAAGGAGTGTATGTGCAGAAGGGTGAGGAACGAGTCATCTGGCTTTGTGGTGCCTTTGTTGACCTGTGTGGTCTTTTCCCTGTGTGTTCATGAAGACCGTGTATCAAGCTGTTGGATGAAACCTAGCAACAGAGATTTCAGCTAGGATCCAGCTTGCCCTTAGGACAGTTTGTATTTAATTTCACCATACTAAATGGAAAGAGGCTGCAGGGGAGTTTTTCTGTCCACACTGGCAGGAACCATTGCTTTCTAAACTTCTCATGCAAATATGGAAGTCAGTCTTTGCAATGTGATCACGGATTGAGCTTACACGTTCCTTCTGCAGGTGTGCCAAGGTGCTGGTGCTGGTGAGTGCATCTCTTTGAGACACTTAGACTGACAAGGATGCTCTTCATGAACCATTTAGACAAGTGTGCAGAAGGAAGTAGATACTGGAGCACACCCAGAATCCTCTCCTCTCAGACTCCGAAAAACGTCAAAAAGAAAATGGTGCGCCTGATACTGACAAATCTAAATCACGGTTTGATGCCAGAGACTAATACAAATCTTTTCTCCAGTGACAGCTCAACACTTAGAAAATTTACTTCATCATTTCCTTCCCTAGTTAATGTCAAATTGAAAATCGATGCTTGGTACATTTACTAGTAGAAAATTTTATGTCTTTGGGGCGCCTGGGTGGCTTAGTCGGTCAAGCCTCTGACTTTTGCTTAGGTCATGATCTCACGGGTCGTGGGTTCAAGCCCCGCGTCGGGCTCTGTGCTGACTGCCAGCTCAGAGCCTGGAGCCTATTTCAGTCTGTGACTCCCTCTCTCTGACCCTCCCTTGCTCATGCTGTCTCTCTCTCTCTCCTAGAAATAATAAATTAAAAAAATTTTAAAAAGAAAAGAAAATTTTATGTCTTTTCCATACGGGGCTTCTTTTTCTGTTCTTCTCCCCTTTGAGTTATGTGTGATATGGGATATAAAAATACAAAAAGGAAAACTAAAAAATGTCAGTATGTTTCCTTTTCTCCATCTCTAAGATAAAGGCAAAGGTTCACAATGGGTTCAAAAGATTGTATCTTATAAATATTGCATAGAAGAAAATCATAAGTTGAAATGAATGTCACAGAAGCCACTGAAACATATAACCAGTCAATTTATGAGGCAACTTAATGAAGCCATCCAGGGTTCCAAGATTGCTGTGAAATAATAAAACATTAGCTTTCTTTGCAAATATGGTAAACATCTAAGGCAGGAATTTGTAATCAGAGGTCACAAGACCTCTTGACAATAACTGTGACACTTTACACTTTTTTTTTTTTTTGCATCTTTCTGGGTGAAGATCATAACATTTTGTTTCATCTTTTGTAATTTCAAAGGGACTGGTGACTCAAGGATAAGAAGATTCTTGGCTCTAAAAGGTGGTTGGATGATCGTAATTTTTTTTTTAATTTTTTTTTATTTTTTAATTTTTTTATTTTTTAATGTTTTTTTTTTTTTTTTTATTTCTAGGAGAGAGAGAGAGACAGCGTGAGCAGGGAGGGTCAGAGAGAGAGGGAGTCACACACTGAAACAGGCTCCAGGCTCTGAGCCGGCAGTCAGCACAGAGCCCGACGCGGGGCTCGAACCCAGGAACCGCGAGATTATGACCTAAGCGAAAGTCGGACGCTTAACCGACTAAGCCACCCAGGCGCCCCTGGATAATCGTAATTTTAAAGGTCTATTTCAAGCATGAGATTCCTTGGAAACAGTCATGTGTTAATCAAGGATATTTTCTTAGAATGTAGAAGTACACATGTAGCTAAGCAGACAAGCAGAAGACTGGCTATATGATATATTGTTAGGGTTTTCAAAAATTTTGCTGCTTGTTTCTAAGATACTTCGCGCCAATCACCATCATGGCTTTGGCCATTGTTAATGTCTGCTAACAAGATGCAGCCTATTTATTTTAAAATCTCCCTGCATTTGCCAGTGTCTCAGTAACTGTGTTTATTCCCCCAGTTTACAAGTATTTAGGGGCGCCTGGGTGTTCTCAGTCAGTTAAGCATCCAACTTCAGTTCAGGTCATGATCTCGTGGTTTGTGGGTTTGAGCCATGCTTTGGGCTCTGCGCTGACAGCTCAGAGCCTGGAGCCTGCTTCAGATTCTGTGTCTCCCTCTCTCTCTGCCCCTTTCCTGCTTGTGCTCTCTCTCTCTCTCAAAAAGAAATGAAAACATTAAAGAAATTTAAAAAATCACAAGTATTTATTGAATATTATTACTCATAAATTAATTGATTTGGGGCACCTGGATGTCTCCGTAGGTTCAGCGTCTGACTCTAGCTCAGGTCATGATCTCACAGTGTGTGGGTCTGAGCCCTGCATCGGGCTCTGTGCTGACAGCTCAAGCCTGGGGCTGCTTCTGATTCTGTGTCCCCTTCTCTCTCTGCCCCTCCGCTGCTCATGCTCTGTCTCCCCAAAATAAATGTTAAAAAATTTTTTAAAAAATTAATTGATTTAACATATTTAATAGGTTTAAATATGTTTCGTTCCCTTCCCTGAAGAATAGATGACAAAGGAACATTGCATATTACAGGTCCATAGTTTCTTATTCTCCATTCCTTAATCCAGAAAGCTGAAGATAGAGTTTTTCCATAACTCATTTGAGAGTAAATGTGACCTGACTTGGATTCATTTGGCAGCAAAACCCGACCTGAACTAGCGAGAGACTATTTATAGTCATTATTTATCCACTAGTATGAATAATCAAACATTTCACTGCAGAGACGTTAATGTTTGATTGTAGAAATCTGACCTGGACTCTGCTTAGGGTATTATAATATGTAGTATATGCATATGCACCATACTGCCTTCCTAAAACTCAAAAAATTCTCAAGAGCTGCAAAACACATCTGGCCCCACACAGCCTGAAATATGGAGACATATACCATATATTTTGCCTAATCTCTCTCCCCCATAGATATAGATATATAAATATGTAGAGATAGAGAGGTATACATATAGATAGATCATTACGTGAAATGGAAACAATGTGATTTCTTTTAGCAAGACTCGTAGAATCAAATATCTAGGTTCTCATAATGTAAAAACAGACCAAGGAGCTTTTCTAGTGGGGACTATGCTTTAATCTCAACGTTGTAGGGAAGCCAGCAAAATATCCTTCCCACTGCCACCGTCTATGAACTCAGAAACATTGGGTGAGAGCAGAGATATGCTGCTTTTGTAAAAAGACAGCCAAATCAGTAAGACTTGACAGTGACTTGCTTAAGTATCTTAATTTCTACAAAGGAAGAATGTGTCTGTTGGCAGGTGGGGGCACTGGTATTAGAAAATGGTGAGGCATAGGGGTGCCTGGGTGGCTCGGTTGGTTAAGCGTCTGACTTCAGCTCAGGTCACGATCTCGCAGTTTGTGGGTTCCAGCCCTGCATCGGGGCTCTGTGCTGACAGTCAGCTCAGAGCCTGGAGGCTGTTTCAGATTCTGTATCTCCCTCTCTCTGACCCTCCCCTGCTCACGCTGTCTCTCTCTCTCTCAGAAATAAATAAAACATAAAGAAAGAAAGAAAGAAAGAAAGAAAGAAAGAAAGAAAGAAAGAAAGAAAGAAAGAAAGAAGGAAAGAAGGAAAGAAGGAAAGAAGGAAAGACAAGACAAGACAAGACAAGACAAGAAAAGAAAATGGTAAGGCACAGAGTCAAATGCCAGCAATGTCCATCCGAGCCCTTCTGAGGGAGGAAAGGAGAGTCGGTCTAAAGGCCAGTAGTCCAGCCAATGGGAAAAATAGATGCGTTGGTAAATTTTAGTCTGATGCCCTTAACGTTAAACTTTGCAACCAGTTTCCCTTGTTCTGACTCCATGCTTGCTAGGCCGTCTTTCAATTGTAATGATCTTCCCTGGGCAGAGAGAGAGAATGCCTGATCATGCTCAGGGAGGTGAAATGGGCCTTGTGACAGCTGCATTGTAAATTATTAAGCTGGCTTTCTGATTTTATATATCAATCTCAGGAACTGACCTAGAGAAATGCATACTTAGCGAATAGGTTTCTGAGTGTTTAGAGCTGAGGGTCTATAAATGCCTGAAGGCCATGCCTCTCATGAGGGTCTCCTCAGGTCAGCCTCTCCATTGCTGCCCGCCTTCCCACTCCGAAATCTCAGCACTGAGTTCCTCACAAGTAATAATCTTGGTATGGTGATAAAAATCTAATGCTGTTTAAATGAACTCTGCAATATTCAGCACATACATACATACATAAAAAAAGAATACCAGCTAAGGTCCTAATGTTTTGTCAAAAGGCAAGAATCCATATAATTTCTGTTGCAACAGCCAACGATTCAACGTGAGCTCTATTTCTTGTGTTAAGATAGGAAGATAATGACTATGAATCTGTTTCTGGGTGGAAACGACCTAAGTGGGAGATGCAAACTTTGAGAGGGCTGTGATGTTTTGTTTGCTCCAAATACATGTTTTATGGATATAATGTCACTTTTCACTGTATAGAAATGCAGAAGTAAAATGTAAAACTGAAACCTGTGTGTTGGTGAAGTGGAATCTGATTCTCTTAGTTATGTTGACAGTTGGGGTCCAGGGAGACCACGTAGCATAGGGAAAAGGGCTATTTCTCTTCACGTCCAGGAAGAAAAATGGCTATAGTTCTCTCTGTTAGATAGGAGAGAATCCCCTTTAGGATAGAATATGGTAAGTGACAAGGAAATCAACAATTTTGCACCCTGACAACTGAACCTAGAGCCTAGAGCACGTCATTCTGAGTTAACAGATTTAGTGAAATTTCTATTTTTAAAGAATGATAATATACAGTATACCACCCTCATACTCCTTGCATTTATGTTGCCATACATAATTCCAGCAATGGATGTGCCATTTCTAGAAAGAAATCCATCTCAGAAGTGTTTGGGAAATAACCCCATTGTTTCCTCTGACACGAAGAGGGGGTTGTCTCCTGTGCATGTTAATTGCAGGTGTTGCACGTTTCTTAGAGAAATTATTCTTTATGTCTGTAGGAAAAATCTGAATTTACAAAGGAAGTAGAGGGTCAGTCACATCTTCTTGCAGTCCATAATTCTAGTTAAGCCTGTTAATCACTGTGTGCCTGGATTGCTGTAGAAGTTGGAGAACTTGCTTCTCTGATCCCAGTCAAATGGTCAGTGAAGGTTCAGACTCAACATCTTGTGCTGGGCAAGGTGCTGGGCATTGGAGAGTCAAAGATAAAAAGACAAAGCCTTTATCCTACAAGTTTGGATAGGGGAGCAGACGAGCCATTTGGTGCACGGATAAGAGACGGACTTAGGAGGCGGGGACTTGATCAAAACTGTTCACCTTTTGCTTTGAACAAATTGCCTGATCTCCTATGCCTTACTTCCAATGGGGACATGATCATTGGACATTTTCCAAGCCTCAGTCCTGTGCACATAGAAACCTACTTGGCCAAAAACCATTTCTCTGGGTCAGCTCCTGAGGTTGAGATATAAAAACCAGAAAGCCAATTTAATAATGAGCTCATACTTATAGGAGATTAAACAAACCTTTCTCTTTTTGTATTTGGAAAATGTGATCACTGAACTTACTTAACTCAGAATTATTTTGAAGGTGAAGATGTTATATGCATGTATCATGCCTCTGATGCCAAGTGACTCTTTCTAAAACACTCTTTTTCTCATGACACTCTTACTCATAAAGCTACATGCTTTGAGGAAGGTTAGAGTCCAACATTTTTGCATTAGCCTTCTGATCCATTCTCAAACGACTTTTCCAACTTCATCATTACTCCATCAACATGGACCGCCTGCAATGGGCAATTTGTTTGAAAATTCACCTGGCTACACATACCTCTGTGGTTTTGTTCCTCTCCCCCTTATAATTTCTCACTGAATGGTCTTTCATGCCGTCTTATCCTCTTATCCAAGATCCACGTTGGATTATGCCACCCCTCCACCCATTTCCTTCTCTGAACTCTGGAGCTGAAATGTCAGTATAGGAGCCACCGGCCATATGTGGCTATTGAATGCTTGCAACGTGGTGAGTCCCAATTAAGATAGGCTATAAATGCAACATACACACCTGATTTTAAAAATGTAGTGTAAAAAAAAGTATCTCATTAATACTCTTTTATATCAATTACATGTTGAAATGATAATACTAAGTTTGCCTGTTTATTTTTGCTTTTGTAAAAACTGATACTATAAAACAAAATTAAATATAGATCTTGCATTGTATTTCTTTAAAAATTTTTTTAAAATTTATTTTAGAGAGAGAGAGAGCACAAGTGGGGGAGAGGCAGAGGGAGAAAGAGAGAGAATCTAAAGCAGGATCAATGTTCAGGGAGGAGCCTGATGTGGGGCTTGATCCCATGACCGTGGGATCATGACCTGAGCTGAAATCAAGAGTCTGCCACTCAACCAACTGAGCCACCCAGGCTTGCATTCTATTTCTATTGGATAACGCTGGTCTGGAGATCTGACTTTGTCGGCCCACTGTCTGCCACTCAACCACACCTACCTCATTCTTAGTCACTTTTCACATGTGGAGTAGCCAGTGAGTGCCTTGGGGAGAGGCTCAGAGTCTTAGGCTGGTTACATCCCAGACAGCACACTCATTCAGTGCATAACACCCTCCATCTTTTAAGAACAGTTGAGCATATGAATCACATCTCAAAGACTAATCACAGAAATCCTCTAAAGAGCCCAGGGGTCTCCTGAGCACATCTAATTGAAAAAATTTATTATCCATATAGGTATTTTCATACTCAAAAAATTTGCAGAAAGCTGTAGACACTTGCCCTTTGGGGATGGAATTTTACTGGTTATCTGTGTGGAGAAAGATTTCATATTGTCCGTTTTGTCCTGTGTTCACAAGGATGCCTTATGCACAGGCTATAAGGACTTATTAATTTTCATGTTACACTTTGTCACTTTGTATGATCATTTTTCAGATCTTTGGACTTTTGTGGCTCTGGTGATAATGAAAAAAATGAGCAGCGCGGTTCTAGGAAGGGTGACATGTTGGTGCCACCAGGCTGGGTGCCGCTGCCACACTTAACACTGTGCAGTGCCGTGTTTCACTCAGGTCTCCAGCCAGGAGGAAGTGAGTAGCTGGGGTGAGTACCGTTTGAACAACAGAAAGAATAACAGAATTTGAAGTTCTTTGCAAGAGTAAATGGAAATAGTGCCTAGAAAGCTGAGGAAGGGGTCACTATTTTTTTTTTGTATATATCATCAGAAGGACTTTTATACAGAAAATAGTGGGATCAGTCATCCTTTGTCAGATTGTATGGGGATCAGTCATGAGTCAAAACAGCAAGGGGGATTTGTGTTAGCTACAAAGGAACTATTTGCTGATAGGACAGGCTATAAAATGGTAGATCGGGTCTTTAAACCTCAAACTGAACGCCATCCATTTCAGTGCTCTGCACTGATCAAGGTATAGACTTGCTTCAGTAAAGCGGTATTGTTTACTAGACATGTCAAGGTCCTTCCCACACCAAAGAGTCTGGAATTCTTCTTAGTGACTTAATTTTACTTAAGTATGCCTATTTTAAGGAAAAAAATATTTTAGGGTTGATCACAGACTCATTGAAGCACAAGGAATTCTTTAAGAGGAGCATCTTACCAAAATGTTACCTTTAATGGCTCTAGAAAAATCCCTGGAGTGCAGAAAATGTCATTGGAACATCTATTAATGTTTACTCTTTAAAAGCATTTTTAACAAGGACATCAAGATTGCAGGTGAATTCTTCTAGTTAACATAACAGATATTTTAAGTCGGTCAAGTTCCCATATATTTGTCACTGTTTATGAAGTTGGGAACAAAGAAACCCAATACCCTGCAAGCCACAAAAGAGGTTAACAAAAAGACAAACTCACGTTGCTCTTAACACTTTTCACCTCTGAATTGCAATGCCCAGAAAGGAGAACAATTCTGAGAGCTGCTGTTAGCATTTACAACTCAATGCAAAATTGTGGAGGTGAGCAACTTTCCAAATTGACTTACTTTTCTTACAGAGGCTGTGGGTTAAAAAATCATTGAACAACCATTTTTGCTTAGCACACGGCAAACAGGTTTTTTAATCCGATGTTTGGGAAGGTTATTTTATTCAGTTGCGGTTTCTGCAGAACTTTAAACATAATGAAAAGAGAAGGACTGTTTGTTTGGATGCATGGGGTATTATATATATTTTTATTCCTCTTAGCCGTTCCTTTCACTCATAAAGAAAAAAAAAAAACCCAGCCACAGAGGATTTTATAGGTGGAGTTGCAAGAAAAGGGAAAAGAGAGTCAAGAGGAAGCATTTGAAATGATAGACTTTGCAAAGCAATAAACTCCTATCTCAAAGGATTTCACAAACAAAGACTACTGATCAAGCTTTGTGGGAAGTGAACCTGAATGGCAGGGTAACCAACTGACTTTCCCAAGGTCACTGCCCACAGTGGCCAGCCAGAGCAGCCAGTCTTCGGGCCATTTGCTTGAACAAGCTTTCTGCTCTCCAAAACAAGTTTACCCACAAGAGCCTAATAATGGCTAGGAAAACTGATGTAGATGCAGAGCTCAAGTGGAATAACTACTGTTATCCCTTGCAAGCAGAATACTGAAAGACTGACACAGTCATCAGTTAAAAACTGAAAAATAAAGAAAGACAGAAATAAATTCTAAGAAAGCCCCACAGCCTACACTCAACATGAAGACCTTTTAGAGGAAATATACAAACAAAAGTTAAAAAATTTTTCCACTTATATTTATGAGCAATACTGAAATTCTCAGGAAGAAATTCAAACTTAAGACATTTAAATTGCACCATAGGTAAGTTTTGTGGCATAAATTGGAAGATAACAGTGTGATCTTGGTAATACTAATCAACAACTATGAGCAAGGGACTGTGTAAGAGAGTAGAAAGGAATTGTAATGAATTCATTGACAGATGTTGAAAATCAGAGCTTTAGGAAACTGTTCATGAGAAATTAATGCTGCTCTGAATACAGTTTCCCTAGAACCAGATGTTCTAGATATTTCAGGTTCATTCAAGAAGAACTGAAGGAGTGCTCAAGAGAAGGGCCAGTGAGTGTGGTGGGTCCCAGATAAGAACTGGCTTCAGGTGTGTTTAAAGTGATCTTTGAGCAACATTTAAGTGAAGGCAAAGGTTTAAAGGGTGTAGACGGTTACTTCCAAGGCTTTCTTGGGTCCTGCTGACATTACGGCAAAGATCATGCCCTAATTATGACCTTGTGGTGTAAGCTTCTCCTTGGGGTTGCTGTTTTTCCAGTCTGTCTTTAGAGCAATTAGATTTGGAAGCCCATTCACTGCTCCATCAAGTGAGCAAATCTTATTGATTCAGAAACGGTCTCCCTCCTTCCACAAAAGGGTAAAAAGACTATGCTGAGATAAATTAATCCACAAAGTATCTATTTATAGTATTACTATCTCTTTGATTACATTATAAGGGCTATTTAGTAGAGACTCTTTCAATGAGAGCAAGGTGAAAGTGGGGATTTCAGGAGAAGTGTATTTCTCAGAAAATGGTTCAGTGGGGTTTGCTTAAAAATCATTGCAATGTAGCAATGCAATTTGGGACACATTGAATCACAAATTCGGAGGATTCAGAAGCAATTTTCTTTATGGAAATTTAAATAATGTGGAGGGTATGTGTGAAGAGGAAGAAAGAGAAATTAATTTAATTCCATTTGCTGATGTGACTGTAGCACAACTATTTTTAGGTATAATCCAAACAGTGCATATCTTCTCCATTTTGATTAGTAGCAAATTGGCAGGGATTCAAAAGAATTAGTATTTCTCAGCACATTATGCCAGAAATGTACAAATAAAACTAAATTATCTGCGCCAATGTGTTTAATTTGAATTAGTGCTAAGGTTTTTTTATTTATGTTTTTCCTTCAAAAGAACTACTGGGTCCAGCTATGTTAAAGAAATTCTTTTAAGGCTTTTCACATATGGCAGCAAAACATAATCATTTTCCTTTAGACTCTTTCTTAGAGGCTCTTGCTAAAAAGTTAAATGATAATATTATCCTGATAACTTTGGGTGTAGAATTTCCGCCTGGCCATGTGACGTATTGCCAAAGGAAGTTAGCATGTTCAAAATGCAAAATTAAAATAAGCTAGGAAAATGTGCTTTAACAAGGAAAGGTTTCACAATAGCCACTTAGAAGTTATTAATAATTCCAAAAAAGAAGTTATTAATAATTCCAATTCCAAAGAAAGATTGGACTGAAAAAACAAACTCCATTTGCAAAGTTTTATATAGACAAGTTCACCAAGGAATTCAGCTATATGCTATACCAATTATACACTTCTGCTTTGGAGGGAGAATTTATAGTTGCTGGAATATCTTGCTACACTAGAGAACTTTGCAGCGTGCAATGGAAACAGAATTTCCAAGGTAGTGAATCAACGGATCTTGATCACATTGAAGGTCGCTATTTTAATTTTAAGGTTTATACCTTTGGAACTGGTGACATACAAGCCCATGGCATTAGGTGATTTTCTGAATATTCATTGCTGTCCTCTGTCACTTCTGGTGTCTATTATTTTACCAGAATAAACAGGATTGGCAGTTCTCTCCTCCCATTGCCATAGCCGTTGGGATTGACAGCCCAGTTTCCTGCATTTCTATTATAAATCAATGTCTGTCTTCTTCAAAAATAACCAAAAGTACTTTTCATGGGTAGTTGGAATCCCCAACACAGTCTGTTTCTGAATCCTTGTAATCTTCAGAGGACTCAAGAGATCATAGAAAAATCTTTTGCTATGCCCTACAAATACCTAAAACTGGTCCCAAGATTATAGCTGTTTCTCCTAATTCACTAAAGAGTTTAGACCATGTAGTTTAATTATATATTTGTTTTTTAAAGTTTAAAAGAGTTTCATGAGGTTTGATGGGCCCAGAAAATGGGGCTGGGAAAACGTCTTTTTATTCAAACACAAAGGCTTATTTAAACAAAATAACAATGAGGAAGTCAGGACAGTGAAGCATTAACCTGGTACTTGAATGTTCTTCAGATAAAACTTTAGGTGTTGTCTGTTAATTTTCTGCTATAAATTAAAATAAAGAAGAACAAAAGTCCTAACAAAATGCATCTTACATACTCATGGTGGGGTAAGTGAGGATAGAAGTGGGCTCTATTTTTTCCTTGGGGAGCGAGTGAGATTTTATTCTGAGATCGATTTCACATTCTCCAAACTAAGTTTCCTTCTGTATTTTTCTTTGTATTTTTAAAGAAATTTTGCCATCTTCCTCCCTCCTTCCCTTCCTCCCTTCCTTCCCACTGCATCTCTCTCTATATAAAGGGGTTAAACTTCATAGCAGCTTTTTTCCCTACAACCTTCTGTTGGTCTCTGAAACACCTACATCATTAACCTTTCTCAGAAGATAGTCTCCTGGCTTTTAGAATATTCCATTGCAAAAAACAGGATAATCTTGACTTTCCTTAGAAAATAGTTTCTTCATCAGAAAGCTCAGTATGAGTCAAAAACTTCATACTCTTCACTTTGGTTTCTTTACTATACGATCATGAAATATAAAGCTTGCTTAAAAATACAAAGATAAATACTTTAACTTATTTTGGAGAATGCAGAATTGATCCCAGGATGGAATTTCACTACACTTTCTTCAGGAACCAACTTTATGACAAATATCCTATCCATTTGGGTATCCCAATTTTGCTAGGAAATTAAAAATTTTCACATTCGCCTTTTTCTGTGACCTGCCCACCCTAAAATTCTGGAAAAAACGGTCTATTGAATCATACAGAGAAGAAAAAGCATTTCCTTAAAAGCTGTTTCTATGCGTTTTTACTTAAGCACACAAGCATTTTTCATACTAAGTAGCCACGGGAGAAATCTGTACACACGGATTGTCATCTCTAGGCTGTGATTTTCTTTTGAAAAACAAAAACAAGCTATGGAAGCCACTTACCTCATTGCAAGTAGGCGACTGATTATTCAAGGAGTTGGGTTTTTTTCCTTCTGTATTTCTGTGCAAAGTTGCAGTTGAGCTACCTGGCTCTATGACTTTTTTTTTTTTTTTTTTTTTTAAGATATACCCTCCCAAATGTTACTTCTTAAGTCAAGTGGAGCAGATGGGATCTTGAAGGCATCTATAAGTAGTCTAGAATACCTTGAATCCGGCTGTGAAAATTGAGGGCAAGTCTGCAGCTCTCAGTAGGCGCACGCCATATTTGGTCTAGAGGCATTTTGCTATGTTACTGAGTCATGAAAAGCTATTAAAAGAGCTCTATGGGAAACCCAGCCTATATTTTGAACAAAACAAACTGTCTTTTCCATTATCACTGACCCTTTACAGACACACGGTACGTGATCTTGATTGTGCTTCATTGGTATTTATTGCACATGGACCAATTCCTCACACAGTAGTTACTTGCACCAGAGTATAAATACTTGGTAAAACACACAGAGGAAATACAGTTTACACGAGTGCTAAATTTTACCAGCAGATTCACGTGGGCACTTGGACATAAAAAAATAATAATAAAAATCCTTAAGATAATTATATTTATAATATGGATACAGTTACAGTACCATGATAAGAGTATAAAAATGTGTTTTTCCAAGAAATCATTCGCTCAAGAACGTAACAGACAACAGAAGTAGAGTTTGAATTTTATTTTAGTTTTTTAAGATCTGCCCCCTTCCCTTTAAAAAATATTTAATTTCTTTTTGTGCAAGTCATATCTTCTGTGGACATTACAATTCCTAACACTGTGCAAAATGGTATTTGGGACCACTCTTTGTTTTGTTTTTTATTTTTATTTTTTTACCCATGTGTGCAGTAATCTGAACTGTTTCCTCTTGTTTTTGTTTTTTTTGTTTTTTTTTTTCCTGTTCTGTCTTCAATGGACAGAGTTACACGTCACAGAGGCTCAGCGCCTGGTCCTCCCAACTAATATTGATACATAAATAAGCTGTTTAATATAAACAAGTCTTCCTATCTTGCTGTGCAATTTGCACAGTGTGAGGTAGAAACCCTCAGCCCGACCACCGAGGCGCGGGGGTACAGCAGGTTCGCCCTACAAAAAGAAAGCAAGGTGACGCCTGTTCCAAGAATAGCTTAGAATTTCTTGAAACGCTCCTTTGCCTCCACCCTTTCCCTTTGCTTTAAGAACAAGAAACATCATTACTCAGGAACTGAAATGAAATTTCTCTGGAAAGCAAAGGGAACATGTCCTCCCAACTGTCATTCCCCCTTCTCTCTACGGTTGACTGCTCCCGTTCCCGGGAATGGGATGGAAGCCAAGTTGATAGACTTCTATTGATGGCTTCTCCTTTCCACCACCCAGTCCTCGGAGCAAGTGTCAAAAACCACCTGGAAGGGGGGCGGGGGGGAGGGGGGAGACAGTCCCAAAAAACCGAAGATGCATCACACGCACACACCAAAGAAGGCCGAAGCACACACAGAAAGAAGAACCCAAGACAAACCTGCAAGCCACTCTCCCAACCCTCCCCGAACTTTCCTTTCTGTGCAACGGTCCGTGGCTTTTGTGTTTGCCTTGGAAGAATCAGACGAGGTTTGCGGGCTTTGAGTTCACCTGCTCTGGGGCTTGAGTAAACACAGATCTGTCTCTCCCCCCGCCCGCGCCCCCCCGCCCCGGGGAGCCAGCGGGGCGCCTGGGCGGTCTCGCTCCCGGGGCGCGCGGGGGGCCGGCCGCCGACCCCGCGCCCTACACCTTGGATTCCGAGGCGCCCGCGGCGCGGCCCGGCTCGTCCAGGCTCGAGTCGCTGTCCGCCGCCGCGCCGCCGTTGCAGCGCGCCCAGGGCTCCAGCAGGCGCGCGGGCGGCGCGGCCCGACGTCGTCGTCGTCGTCCTCGTCCGAGGCGGCCCCCGGCGACGGCGGCGGCCGGGTCCCCGGCAGGCAGCCGGAGGCGCGCGGCCGGTCGCCGGCGGCCGCGTGGCCCCCGCGGGCGGCCCGGCGCGCGAAGCAGAGCAGGCGCTGGAAGGCCTTGCGGAAGTCGGGGCTGCGGCAGTAGATGATGGGGTTGAAGGCCGAGTTGGCGTAGCCCAGCCAGTTGAAGAAGACGAAGAGACGATCGGGCACCAGGTCGCGGTGGAAGGCCTTGACCACGTTGGCCAGGAAGAAGGGCAGCCAGCAGAGCGTGAACACGCCCATGATGATGCCCAGCGTCTTGAGCGCCTTCTGCTCGCGCAGGGCCACCAGGCGCGAGGGCCGCCGCTTGCTGATGCGCCCGTTGGCCAGCGGCGCGGGCGGCGGCGGCGGCGGCGGCGGCGGGGCGAGCGGCGGGCGCGGGCGCCGGCGAGGGCGGCCGCGCGGGGCCGCTGAGGAAGCGGCGCTCGCAGCTGTCGATCTTCTTCACCTGCTTCTGGGCCTCGCGGAACACCCGCAGGTACACGAAGGCCATGATGCACAGGGGCACGTAGAAGGACACGACGGACGAGGCGATGGCGTAGGCCCGGTTGGTGACGAAATCGCAGCACTTGGGGTCGTTGTAGCAGCGGCGCGCCTCGTCGCCCTCGGCCCGCCACCAGTGCATGAGGATGGGCAGGAAGGACACCAGCGCCGAGATGGCCCACACGGTGCACACCAGGGCCCGCGCCCGCGCGCGCGTCAGCAGGCTCTGGTAGCGGAAGGGCGACGTGATGGCGAGGTAGCGGTCCAGGGCGATGACACACAGGGTCTCGATGCTGGCCGTCACGCACAGCACGTCCACGGAGGTCCAGAGCTCGCAGAAGAAGGAGCCGTACTCCCAGCGGCCCCGCATGACGATGGTGGCCCCGAACGGCACCACCAGCAGCCCCATGACCAGGTCGGCGCTGGCCAGGGACATGATGAACAGGTTGGTGAGCGTCTGCAGCCGCGGCGTCTTGGCGATGGCCGCGATCACCAGCACGTTGCCCACCACGATGAGCAGCACGATGACCGCCATCAGCAGGCCTATGCCCGCCGTCCACTGCTGCGACAGCGGCGCGGGGCCCTCGCTGGTCGGCGTCAGCGGCGAGGCGGACGGCGACGCGGGCACCAGCAGTCGCGCCGCCGTGGCCGCGCCGTCGGGCAGCGGCGCGGCAGACGACAGGTTGCAGGGCTCGGAGGCGCCCAGGGCGAGCGCCCCCGCGCCCATGCCGAGCTGCGGAGGCCGGGGGCGGGGGGTGTGGCGGGGCTGGGCCGTGGTTGGGGAACACCCCAGGGGCCTGGGCGGCGGGGCGCGCGGAGGGAGGTCGCGGCCGGGTCAGGGCAGCCGCTGCGCGGGGCCGAAGGCATGGGCGCCGTGCGCCTTCCCCGCCGGAGCCGTGCGCTGTCGCCGCCGCCGCCGCCGCCGCTGCTGCTGGAGCCGCTGCCGCTGCTGGAACAGCCGCCGGCACCTCAGCATGTTTCTGAGCGCGCTGAGCCCGCAGCCCCGGCACCCAGCACCCACCCCACCCAGCTCCCACTCCCCCAGGCCAACCCCCGGGACCTCGCGTCAGGCTCCCGCAGCCAATCCGGGCAAAGGCACGCCCCCATCGGGTTCCCCCCCCCTCCCTCCGCACCCTCCCACCTCCCGCACCCCCCTCCCACCGGCCGTTCAGCCGCTCTGGGGTATCCGGGGCAGATCGCTGCACGAGCGCCGCCCCGGCCCCCGCCGGTTCCTGCAGGCGCGCCCCTTCCCGCGCCCGCGGGTTCCGGGGCCCCGGGGCCCCCCTTACCCCACTACGGCGCCCGGCCCCCGCCCCGGTCCCCGCCGCCCCGCGCGGCTCCTACTCGCTCCCGCAGTCCGCTCCCTCCCGCGCCCTTTCCGCCTCGGCGTTCGGCTCCCTCCTGGCGCCCGGCCGCCGCCCGCATCCTCTCTACCTCCTGTGCCCAGGTTCCCTGCCGGGCCGAGCGCGTGTTCGCCCGAGCGGGGAGGGCACCTCGGCGCTCTCCAAGCGCCGGAGCGCCTCGGACAGTCTGGCCGCCTGGGTTGGAGGAGTTTGGCTGCCAGGTTGTTTCGCGGATCCGGCAGCCTTGCAGAGTGTGGCAGCCTCGCAGGGGGTGTCGTCAAACCCTTCCCCCGTCAGGAGGGGACCCAGCCAGCCTGCGTCCTGCCAGCTCGCGGGATCGGAGGCGGGTGTTAGTGGTTAGAGGAAAACTTTCCGGCAGAGCGCCTTGCCGCCTTGCCCGAGCAAACCGCGCAGCTGTCAAGAACGCAGTCTGGGCGCGCCTCTTGCAAGGAGCTTCTGCCGTTCCAGGGCCCGAGACGCACAAGGCGAGCGGAGGTCTGTGCATCTGACAGCTCACGCTGAGGACCAGTGGGAAAGCCACACGCCCCTCAGCCCCAGCTAATTACGACGTGAGTATGACGCCACGGTGTGTGTCGATATGACAAAGAGAGGCTCAGGGAAGCACACATGTGAACGCAGAGTAAATGACACCCAAGAACAAAGAACACACTCGACTGCATCTCAGACTCTCCGCATTCAGTAACAACACCTGTATTTTGGGTTTTATTACTCACATGGTTTTGTGTTTTGAGCCGGGTCAATACAAACAAAAAGGTGCTGTTGGTTTTGGTTGACGTAATGAGCTGACGTTTCAGATTCCTCCGTCGGCTCGCCTGTTTTCTCCTTTGCCCAAGTTCCTGGATACTCAAAACTCTAGGATTAGTTTTGGAGGGATGACGGGAGAAAATATGTAAATACTCGGGAGGATTAATATCCTATAGCATTTCTAGTTCTACCAGTGGTTTTCTTTTTCTTTTCTTTCTTTCTTTTTTTTTTTTAAATGTTTTATTTATTTCTAGGAGGGAGAGAGAGAGAGAGAGCGTGAGCAGGGGAGGGTCAGAGCAGAGGGAATCACAGACTCTGAAACAGGCTCCAGGCTCTGAGCTGGCAGTCAGCACAGAGCCCGACGCGGGGCCGAACCCACAAACCGCGAGATCACGACCTAAGTGAAAGTCGGACGCTTAACCGACTAAGCCACCCAGGCGCCCCACTACCAGTAGTTTTCGAGTTGGCCAATAAATCCGTTTGCAATTAGTGAGTTGGTAGCCCAGCTGTGGGTGGATTCTACGTAGGGAGCAGCCACCACGAACACAGTGGAACAGTGAGGCTGCAAGCCCCCTCTGTATTCCGGCCATGGTGAGGTCCTCTGCTCAGTCCTGAAAATAAAAAGCCCTTAATGGAATCCTTGAAAAAGAAACAGCTCCTAAATACCCATGTAAGGGTGCGGGGAAACGTTATACAATGCTCATCCTGGGTATCTTTCTGGCATTGGGATAAAAAGAATAGGGTCTCGAAGGAACCTCAACATCTAGACCAAACTCACATTCTTACCTTGCAACGAGAGACTGAATTTCACAGCAACCCCAGTCAGGAGCTAAAAGCAATGCTTATTCAGTTTATAAAGTCAGGGAGTTTTAACCACCTTCTCTTACTTAAATCCAAACATAAATTTGCTTTAGGCCCAAACGGGATAGTCCATCAGTGTTTCAAGGCGGGTGGGTGTGGGTGATTTGTTTACTCACCCTTGCGCCAGGACTTGGCAGCCTAGTTCTGCCAAGTTGGCAAGGTTGAGAAGGGGAAACAGGGAAAGGAGGAGGGCTAAAATGAGGGGAGCGTCAGGGGCTGCACCCTGAGTTTAGCGTGGGCTCACGAGAGCCTTAGTTACCTGTCACTGCAAACGGGTTTCCCCTTCCGGCTTCCTTCTGTTCCCTCCCTCAAGAGACAGCCTCAAAATAGCCAAGCGGTTGGAAAGAGCTGAATTTGACGCTGCCCGGGAAAGGGGTTCTGAGTACTGGGCCATGGAGTGAGGTGTAGGGAATGTGGGAGGAGACTTTCTATCCTTCTCCATCTTTCTGTCAAGAGGTGTTACTGGAATAGTGTGTGCCAAGCTTAAGTGCCCGTGATGGGCCAGGGGATTCCATTTCTGTGAGCGATAAAGCCAGAACATGGTTGTAGAGGTTCAGTACAGGGGCCTGGATGCCAATAACATCACCATAGGCATAAAAACCTATGTGTTTGCATGCATAGATATTATGTATAGATACATGTATTTGCATATGTATGTATATGTATAAACACACCATGTATTTGAACATGAGATTTGAATTGTCACAAAACTCTCCGGAAACTTTTTTTCCCTGCTAAATCAGAGATACATCAAATGTTCCCAAATTTCTGAGTAATACGTACATTAAATCACAAATAGCAAAAACCAGAAGGTTATTTTAATAGCAGTTCCAACATAGGGCCGCAGGCATAAAGGGGCCTGGTATTTTGGGGGCTTCTTTCAGTTGTACGTATGGAAAAGTTTGAAATAGTCTGTGTTCAACTGGAGTTGGGTTTCTTATATATATATGTTTTAAATGTTTGCTTATTTTTGATAGAGGAAGACTGAGTGCAATTGGGAGAGGGGCAGAGACAGAGGGAGACACAGAACCCAACGCAGGGCTCGAACCCACGAACTGTGGGACCATAACTTGAGCCAAAGTCGAACGCTCAACCGACTGAGCTACCTAGGAGCCCCTGGAGTTAGCTTTCTTTTTAAATAAAATGTTCTCAGATCTCCTTTAAGTACTGACACTTTTGGGGGGACTTTTTTTTAACATTTATTTATTTTTGAGAGACAGAGCATGAGTAGGGAAGGGGCAGAGAGAGAGGGAGACACAGAATCCAAAGCAGGCTCTGGGCCTCGAGCTGTCAACACAGAGCCCGATGCGGGGCTCACACCCACAGACCATGAGATCATGACCTGAGCTGAAGTCGGATGCTCAACGGACTGAGCCACCCAGGCGCCCCTGGGGGGAGGTTTTTGAGTTAACTTTTTTTTTTCCTTAGATGAGGATATAGAAAAGGGTCAACATATCCACTTATACAGGTATTACTTGTTGCAAGTTCAAAATGAAACTCCGCCATGTCCCCATTCCCTCTTGGAGACTGTAGAAATGAATCGGTTCTTAGGATCCCACTGATTTGACAGTACTTTACAAAGCAACAGAAAGCTAATAAGCACATGGAGGGGCAGGAGGCTTCTCCCCTGTCCCATTTCCTACCCCCACCTCTATTCCATCCCCCTTCCATCGTTCCACATCTGAACTTGCCACGGTTTCCCTTTGATCTCCCAGCCCCTGTATCTCCCTGCTCCATTGCACCTGGCATAGTCAAGTTACTATTTCTAAAATGCTGCCTTGAAAAGATGCTTTTGTGTGCAGAAACCTTAACTCCTCAACTTGGCATTTAGAAGTCCAGTTCCAAATGGCCTTTCTAGTATTTTCTTGTACCAAAACTGTCGCTGTCACCCTAACTTGCAGTTCTGTGTTCTTTTTCCTTTTTGGATCTAAACTCTTTGTCTTTTTTTTTTTTTTTTTCCCATCTGTGCCCTTTCTCATTCTTATTGGGTTCTTTCCACTAAGAATCCCCTCCGCCCATGTCCCTTTCAATGGATTGAGTATTCAAGATTTGGCAGGTGTGTTTTTTTAATTTTTTTTTTATTTTACAGTCATCCCTGCCCACTGTTTCTGGAAATGATCTCTCCTTCCTCTACCTACAGTAATTACTTTGCTAATTGCATTTCACAAGACAATTAACAATATATTGCCTTTCAACAACCTCTTCTATTGTTCTATAATTTGTATATGTTTTTCTTTTCTCATACGGATTGTAAGCTCAAGAGCCAGGCCTGTCCCATACGTTTTTATATTTCCCATGGTTATAAACATTTACTTAAATAACATTAAGCTTTGAGTCGTGAATATTTAATGTTTCATTCATTACAATCTCATATTTACTAGTATGGGAAATAATTGAGTGTTTTTGGAGTTACAGTCATCTCTCATGCTTAGAATTTACAGTAAAAATTCATATTCTTTTAGTCCAGTCCATTTTTTCATGTAAGCATTTCAAAATACTTTATAAAAATTGAGGTAGGCTCATGAGATAAATAAATTTACATCACACCTTCAGTAATGAATAAAATGGGAGGAAAGTACTAGGTTTTCCGAGGGAGTCATACAAGTCCACATCAATAAAAAGCACTACCTAAGCTTCATAAATATTTAAGGTGAATGACCTTTTTCCTCAGTCTTCATTTGTGATACCATATATCCAGGCATTTCTGCTCTGGGGGAATAGCTGATGACTTGAATGAATCTCATTTCAAGTTCTTGACTGAATTAAAGGTCTGCACAGCAGTGATTGGTGGTATTTACAGCCACCTGTGGTTGTAAGCCACGCGCTTGGCTACCACATTTCCATTCTTGAGCTGATTTTGCTAGGAAATGAGATAAAAATATTAGGGAATAGCCTACCTGGGCAACTGCTGGAATGTGGGCCAAAGGAAGTCTTGGGGGAAATTTCCAAGCAAAGCCCCAAGAAGCATATCAAATCAGTGATTGAGCAAACTTTGCCTTGGGGCTGATAATAAGTGGTGGGATTTGTTAATCAGAGCTCAAGTGGCCCTTTCAGAGGAAAGATACACAACTTTTCACATACAGCAAAACTACTGCTACAACAGTAACTCAGGGCTAACTAACCAAAGAACAGCCCGCACCCGTGGCTGGCGCTTAAGGTCGCATACTGGTTTGGCAGCCGCACTCTACACAGGGCAAGCAACTCCATCCACTGTGATAAGAACGAGGACAGTGTGTGATCATTGCAGAGCCTGGACTATTTGGAAAATTCAAAAGCTCTCCTCTCTCCCACTTCCACCCTCTTTGCCACCTCCTCCTCTTCCTGGTGAGTCAGGGAACTACCCTGAACAAGACTGGAGCCAATAACAATATTTTTCAAATTTTGGTTGTTCTGGAAAGTGCTCGGACCCGGGAGGTGGAAGATCCAGGTTTGTCTCCTGGCTTTGTCACCTTTTGGTTTGACCTGCAGCTCCTTCATCTTTAAAATGGGTTTATCGTCAACTCGTGGTAAATGTACGCACAGGTGCGCGGAAGCGTCCTGCAATCTCATACAGCAGTGTGCGTTTGTAACGCATCAAAGTCAGTCTTCTCTAGCCCCATGCCATCTCAGCACATGGAAGGGGTCAGTTTGAAGTCCATTCAGTTAAATAAGCTTCTCTTTGTCAATTGGACTCTTTTCTCACAGAAGACATTAGTATGACTCAGAGGCTGGATCACGGTGACCTATGTTTAAATGCTTTTACCTTTCTTAAAAAAAAAAGTCCCCCTCCCTTTTTTTGTGCGCTTCCCCAATATATGCCCTATTCAGTTTTTTAAAGGTATTTGTTTATTTGAGTCTCTGAAATAAATTGCTTTAAAGTGTTGCAGTGGTGAAATATTAGCAGTAAAGGAAGGATTTCCCCCCTCAAGTCGACTACTTAGTGCCATGACTAGTAACTTAAAAAAAAAAAAAAGAAGAAGAAGAAGAAGAAGAAGGCCGTGCAATATAGAACGAAAGCTGACTTTCAAAAATTCTGTTCTTGGGGCACGTGGGTGGCTCAGTCAGGTAAGCATCTGACTCTTGATATCTGCTCAGGTCGTGATCTCATGGTTGGTGGGTTCAAGCCCTGCGTCAGGCTCTGTGCTGACAGCAGGGAGCCTGCTTGGGATTCTCTCTCTCCCTCTCTCTCTGACCCTCCCTGGCTTGCTCTCTCTTTCTCTCTCAAAAAAATAAATAAAAATTTTTTAAAAATCTGTTTTTATTCAGTTATATAATGAATAAAAATGGATTGCCCATCAGCTGAAATCTTATCTTTAGGTGCCCCCAGCAACAGGAATATCATGGTTACACATGAAAAGCATTTGGCCAGGAGTTGTCCTTCAGTGTGCCCGCGTCCAGCGCTGTGGTGACAAGCTGTGCTAATTGTTGAAAACGAATCTTACCATGTTCCAGATAAAGCTATTATGTTGTAACAAGCTAAGGAGTTTGTAGCAACAAGAATCCCCCAAGCCCTTGTGTTAAGTTCCTGAAGAGTAGGAATGATACCTTTTAAACATTTTAGCTCCCATTTATCCTGGCCATGTAGTTGGCCATTCATAAATTCCTGTGGAATAGAGAAACCCCACTTAAAAGCTTGTGTATAGTAGATTCTCCCAAATAAAAGAAGACATTGTGTTTTCCATTCGTCCATGGCACGTGGCGTCTGGGTCACCCAACTGAATCGAATTGCCAAAGGAAACCAGTGGAAGAAGCTAGTTGTCTGCTCAGCCTCTCGGTGATAGACCAAATCATTTACATTTCTTTCTCTTCACTCACTACTCTGAGTAGACCAAAGGGGTATTTTCTGTCATATGTGTTTTCACTTCTTTGCATTATATAGATATTTTTTCTAGTTAACGTACTCATTGTCTGTGTACTATATAAAAGCTCATCCAGACCTATTCACTATTTAGAGGCATGTCAGGTCCTGTACCTTGGAAGGGGAGAGCCTGAACACACTATTGCTGCTACCTGGGTTTTGATTACCAGTGTGGTCAGACTTCTTGCTTTGAAAATAAACATCAACCTTAGAGATGACATTTGTTTTCCACAATGCCTCGGCTTTGCAGCTCCTTGAATAAAACCTGTCAGAGACCTTCATCCTATGATAGATTTCTGTTTCTAGAGCATTATCCGTTGAGGGGGCAACGCCCTTCTTTGTAGACCTCTTCTAAATAGAAATTACTTTTTACCCTGGCGGAGAAATGATTGGATTTTCTTTCTCCCCATTTTAATTTGGAGAAACTGAAGCATGAGGGGAGAGACGTGCTTAAGATTTCAAGGAAAGGGAAAAGGAGTTCTTGACTTTCCTGCCTCCTGAGCTAATCTTTAATTACCAGAACCCACATCCTTAACAGATTTTGGCTCACCTCTGCCTACTTGTCAGCGTAATTCAATTGCATGATATATTTGGGGCCTGGAGCGGGTCGTGGAGTAATTTTTTGAATACAAAGCTCTGAACAACTGAATAGATTCTATCATGCAATGTTTATTTGTATTGTTCAATTGGTTCAAGTATAATAGGTCTAGAAGAATAATTATATTTAGCCACACAAATAAAATTCTCATTGTGAGTGCATTTCAGTGTGAATTTCCAAAACTGCCACATGAATGCTGACTCTAAAGACAAAAGAACACCAAAGAAAAGCCAGGCAATTAAGCAATTTGGTCTTATTGTTTTGTTTGTTTGTTTTTTCAATCTGTAACTGGAAAAAGATTTCACAGAAGTCTCTTACTGAGAATGAAAGACTGAAAAGTTGTGACAACCTTGGGGATTTAATTTAAGAGTTTAAATAAAGCTGCTTGGGAGTTTGGAACAGAAAATGAAAAAGCTCAACTTGCTTGGCCGTTCCACATCCTAATACCTTTTCCAAACCAGGTTGAGCTGCGAGGCTCTCTGAAATGCCTGGAAAAGGCACCAAAATGGTATTGGCATAGTTCTGAAAATATCTTTTTTCTTATCCTGCACATGTCTGAAATGATGATTTTACTCTGACTTGTCACCATCTCCATCACACTCCCTAGTTTTCTTTCCTCCTGCTGCTGACTACTCGGTGGCTGGCATTTTTTCACAGCGCCCTCCCCCCTGCCCCTATTACTAATTTATTATAAGCCTTTTCATAGCTATCTTGTGGATAACAATATCGTCTTGGTTTATAAAATTCCCATGTATAGGATGTATTATTCCATGTATAAAATTCCCATCCTCAAATGTATAGTTTTCAAAAAACCTCATCTAGGAGGTGACTTAGAATAAAAGTAATTTATTAAGCAAGTTAAAAGCCCATGATTGCCCTTGCAAAAAAATAATACTCAGTATTTTATAGCATAGCCAGTATGGATGGGAGATTTTGAAAATATCCCTGGCCTATGCAGTTTTGTTTTAGATGCTTTTTATTACATCATTTCGGATTATGGCCTTTAAGCAAGATTACACTAACTTTAGTGATGAGTTTTTTTTTTTTTAATGTTTTATTTATTTCTAGGAGAGAGAGAGACAGCATGAGCAGGGAGGGTCAGAGAGAGGAGTCACAGACTGAAACAGGTTCCAGGCTCTGAGCTGGCAGTCAGCACAGCCAGCCCGGCTCGAACCCACGAACCGCGAGATCATGACCTAAGCGAAAGTCGGACACTTAACCGACTAAGCCACCCAGGCGCCCCTAGTGATGAGTTTTTTAATGTTTATTTTTGAGAGAGAGAGAGCACTCATGTGCGCATGAGTGGGGGAGGGGCAGAGAGAGAGGGAGAGAGAAAACCCCAGGCATGCACGGTGCTGTCAGCGCAGAGGCCAACCCGAGGCTCCCAACTCGACCTGAGCCGAAATCAAGTGTTGGATGCTAAACCGACTGAACCATCCAGGTGCTGCAAGTTTTAGTGATTAGTTTTGACATTTACCTCTCCTGAGTCATAATGATTAAGAATGCAGGCTCTGGACTCAAACCACCTGGGTTAAAATCCAGGTTCTGCCACTTAGCAGCTAGATGACTCACAACAAGTTGTTTGAACACCTCAGGCCTTTGTTTCGTCATCTGTTTAATGGAAATAATAATATCCTACCTACCTGGGTGCTGTTTGGAAGGAGTTAATAAGATAGGGCATAAAAGCACTTGTTCATAGTGGTTAGCTTATCGTAAATACTTAGTAAACATCAATGCTTTTTGTCCCCCTCCTTTTTTTTTAAATGTTTTATTTATTTCTAAGAGAGAGAGAGAGAGAGAGAGAGAGAGAGAGAGACAGCATGAGCAGGGGAGGGTCAGAGAGAGAGGGAGACACAGAATCTGAAACAGGCTCCAGGCTCTGAGCCGGCAGTCAGCACAGAGCCCAACGCCGGGCTCCAACCCACGAACTGTGAGATCATGACCTGAGCCAAAGTCAGACGCTTAACCAACTGAGCCACCCAGGTGCCCCTCCATGGTTTTTTGTTTTTTTGTTTTTTGTTTTTTAATATTTTTATTTATTTCAAGGAGAGAGAGAGAGAGAGAGAGACAGCGTGAGCAGGGGAGGGTCAGAGAGAGGAGATACAGACTCTGAAACAGGCTCCAGGCTCTGAGCTGGCAGTCAGCACAGAGCCCGACGCAGGGCTCGAACCCACGAACTGCGAGATCATGACCTAAGCGAAAGTCGGACGCTTAACCGACTAAGCTACCCAGGCGCCCCCTCCATGTTTGTTTTTAACACTGGTACCACCAGCCTCACTACAGACCATGACATAAAGCAGAAAAATCTTCATTTTATGCAAAACCAAGGGTGGCAAAGAAGGCAGCTTCCAGCCAATGGAAACTGAACAATTGAATCAATGTGTTCTTTTTTTTTTTTTTTTTTTTTTAAGTGAGAGGATGTATTAAAGGATCTAATTTGGTAAGTACTCCTTTGGTTTCAAAGGCAAGTTTATTCCTTTGTGGTCATTTAATCTGATTATCATTCCTCTTGGGGAATTAGAATTTCCTAAACTAATTTCCCATCATGGAAAGGTCATTCCAGAGAGTTCCACCCTATGGTATCACCATATTCCAAGTATATGAAACCAACAATGACAAAAGAAAGCCCCACTGGGGCCCTTGATAGAGAAGCTGATTTCCCCAGAATATAATTGATCCAAGCTGCTGCTTTTTATGGTGAAAATTCCTAAGACCTCAAGGAGGCTGGAAGATTTCTCTGGTGACATGCTTTTTGTCCACATAGCCTAGCCCTTCCATTATCCTGAGTACAAGGGGTCTCACTGTATCTTCCCCTGACAACAGAGGGTAGAGAAATCAGCAACAAAGGAAGTTTTTCCAAGTCTCTGAGCTTCAGCCCCTAGGAGAGTCTTTCAGATCCTAACTCGGAACTATTAATTTTATTTCAGAAACACTTTCAGTGTCTTGTTTTTCCGGATTCTGTTCTTTCATAACAGACTAAGAGAAACAAACTGGAGCGAAGGAATAAGCCCGGTGCTGGGGGCAGAAAGGACATCTGGGAACTTTCTGTGAGAAAACAGGGAAGCCAATAACGCCATTTACTGCAGACAGTGTTCTGTAGCCCACAGTCACCTGATGATCCCATATCATTTAGAAGGTTTAGATTGTGTGTAACCATCCTTGGCCTAAGAAGCACAGTATGTGGAGCACCTGGGTGGCTTAGTTGGTTAAGCATCCGACTCTTGGTTTTGGCCCATGTCATGATCTCACGGTTTGTGAGCTGAGCCCTGAATTGGGCTCTGGTCTGACATCATGGAGCCTGCTTGGGATTCTCTCTCACCCTTTCTCTCTCCCTCAAAATAAATACATAAACTTAAAAAAAAAATAGAACCACAGTGTGCATCTTAGAAATATCTTTTATTAAGAAATAGTAGTATGAAAATTTTGGAGCTTATTTTCCAGAATGCTTCCATTATCTAGAAAATGAATTTATATGGACCGTTTCATTCTCTAATGATGCTGGGTTAGTGAGGTGTGAATTAGATGGCTAGAAGTCCAAAATCAAGGTGCCAGTTGGTTCACTCTGAGGGCTGTGAGGAAAAGGGTCTATTCTGGCATCTCCCCTTGGCTTGTGGCTGGTCGTCCTCCTTCTGTGTGGGTCTGTGTCCAAATTTCTCCTTTTGATAAGGACACCTGTCACACTGAATCAGACCCATCTTAATGACCTTGCTTTGTGTTCATTACCTCTGTGAAGATCACGCTTGAAGATCCAAATAAGGTCACATTCTAAGGGACTAAGGGTGTCCTAAGACTCCAAGCTTTTTTTGGGAGGGGGAGAGGGATGCATTCAACCCATAATAAGATGTTACTTATATGTAAGGAAGTTTGATGCCTTATGCACAATCTGTAGTCACTTGTGTCTCGGAATGTCATATGATGTCTTCTAGGACAGAGGGCAAGCTGAATGTCTGCTCATGCTTCACACTAAAGACGGCCCCAGTGACATGCAGACCCTGATGAGAACAGTCATCTCTGTTGTAGGATTACAGCTGAGCACGGAGTCACGAACCCCACAGGCTGACTGTGGTCAAGCTGTCACGGGTGCTGAGTAAGTAGCCTGGGTCTTCAGGCGGAGGGGGAGGGGTGTGTGTGACCTTGTCGGTATGAGCTTGCAGTATAGGGTTAAGTGCACTGTCCTTCTGTAGCGTTCATTACAAACCGAGAAACTCAATTGATGTCTTGCAAGTGAAATACAAAAATTCAGGTTCATGTTAATAATTCCCACCCATGGAGAAAAATCAGCCGATCCATTTGGTTGATTGTACCGACTACTTTTAAGCAGGTTGCTTGGACATCGTGTAGACACACAAACATCTGCTCTCGCCAGCCGCAACATGCATGTTATTATTATTTTTTTCTGAACTAGAATTAGTGTAACAGACAGCAATTAACTGGGTAGGAGAGACACAACACACCTTCATAGCTGAAGAACAAAACTGGCCTTTGAGGCAAGATAAACCCAGGTTCTCTCTCCTATAGAATCCATTGAAAAACAGGATTTTTATGACCTTGGAGTAATGATTTCAGTTGAGAAGGTGATCCCGATCCTAAAATATTGGCAGGCAGGGCTTTGTCTAAGAAATAACCCCCTTCGGGGCGCCTGGGTGGCTCAGTTGGTTAAGCGTCCGACTTCGGCTCAGGTCATGATCTCACGGTTGTGGGTTCAAGCCCCATGTCAGGCTACGTGCTGACAGCTCAGAGCCCGGAGCCTGCTTTGGATTCTGTGACTCCCTCTCTCTCTCTCTGCTCCTCCCCCATTCATGCTCTGTCTCTCTCTGTCTCTCAAAAATAAATAAAAGTTAAAAAAAAAAACAACCCTCCCTTCAGTAGATCAGTTGAGATTTATGACGAAATCTGAAGCTCATGAACATCCCAATTTTATCTGTCCCTAAGTGGTATATCTAACTGTCCTCTGTGGGTACCGATGACAGAGCTGATAATATTTTAACCCATGCATGGCCACAGACCAAATGAACCTTTTATGCCCCGAATCCAAACACCAAAAAACTCCAGCCGGTTAAGGTCCAAGAATCCAATCTGATCATTTGTCTTGCCGTTTGGTACTAAAGAATGGCTCCCAGCTGTCCCGGATGGCTCTGCTACAGGAGCTGAATATGGAACCGGATGCCTAAGTATAAAAATCTGAGGATCTCTCTAACATAGTATGGCATTCTGTGTTGCAGTGATGCCAACTCCTCCTTACAGATAAATTCGCTACGTGCGTGCTCTGTAAACAGCATGACTTTAGACGTATATGAAACAGTATTTTTAAAAATGTCACATTGAAGTGGTTTTAATGACTAGATTAGTTCAGTAGAACAATCTTACATAAGCTGGTACTTAAAGAAAAACCCGAATCTGTGCATCTGAGTATTATTTAGTCATCTGCTTGTGCAACTATATTTTTAACTTAATTTATGATGAACAAATAGTCTTTCTGAACTCCCAAGCTGTGTTTCCATACTGCAGTGTGCTTTATTTTCTTCGCAGTTTCCTTCAGAGCACATTACAGAGAACTTTCTTTGGAAACTCCATAAAGTTAGCAGCATCCGTCAGAAAGCACCAAACCAAACAACCAAAACTAAAGACTTAAAATACAAGGAGAGGGCATGTGTGTTCCTTCCAGTGCCGTGTAACTGAATCCTAGATCTATGTCTAGGATCTATTTTTCTTTTTTTCCGTTTCTTTTTATCTTTATTGAAAACATCATCTGTGGCCATGTAACATATCTGCCAACACTCCTGAGTGACAAAGAATCTTTATATATATTTAAAAAAAATTTTTTAACACTCATTTGAGAGATAGAGACAAAGTGTGAGCGGGGGATGGGGCAGAGAGAGAGGGAGATACCGCATCAGAAGCAGGCTCCAGGCTCTGAACTGTCAGCACAGAGCTCGATGTAGGGTTCAGACTCACAAACTGTGAGATCATGACCTGAGCCGAAGTCAGACGCTTGACTGACTGAGCCACCCAGGCACCCCTAGAATCTTTATATTTTTGTTAATTGACATATTATTGTAACAGTATTAATGGTAATATACAGCTGTAAAAATCCACTTGCCATGAGATGTAGGATAGGAGGTCTGTATGAAAGACTTGGACCCTGTCTTCAAGAAGTTTATTTTTAGAGGGGTGCCCGGGTGGCTCAGTCAGTTAAGCATCCGACTTCGGCTCAGGTCATGATCTCACGGTTCGTGGGTTCGAGCCCCGTGTCTGGCTCTGTGCTGACAGCTAGCTCAGAGCCTGGAGCCTGTTTCAGATTCTGTGTCTCCCTCTCTCTCTGACCCTACCCTGCTCACGCTGTCTCTCTCTTGCTCAGAAATAAATAAAACATTAAAAAAAAAAAGTTTATCTTGGGGCGCCTGGGTGGTTTAGTCGGTTAAGCGTCCGACTTTCGCTTAGGTCATGATCTCACGGTTCGTGGGTTCGAACCCCGCGTTGAGCTCTGTGCTGACTGCCAGCTCAGAGCCTGGAGCCTGTTTCAGTCTGTGACTCCCTCTCTCTGACCCTCCCCTGCTCACGCTGTCTCTCTCTCTCTCTCTCCTAGAAATAAATAAAACATTAAAAAAAGTTAAAAAAAAAGTTTATCTTTAGAGAATTTCCCTTCCTTCCTTCCTCCCTCCCTCCCATCTTTCCTTTTCTCTCCTTCTAATTTCATTGAGGAACCGTGAACAAATACAATGGTACATATATTCGAAGTATACAATGTGATGATTTGATATACATATACATTGTAGAATGATCACCAAGATCAACACAACACATCTATCACTTCATATAGTTAGCATAGTTAATTAACTCTTTTCTATTTTGTGGTCAGAATGCTCCTATTCTATGTTTCCATGAAATTTTGTTAGTGTTTTAGATTCCACAGTATTTGTCTTTCTCTGTCTAGCTTATTTCACTGAACATAGTGCCTTCAGATTTATCCCTGTTATAGCAAATGGCAGAATTCCCTTCTTTTCTCAGAGCTCAACACTCTATTCCGTTGTATCTATACACCTCATTTTCCTTATCTCTTCATCTGTCAAGGACATTTAAGTTGTTTCTAAGTCTTGGCTATTGTGAAAACTGTTACACTGAACACGAGAGTGCAGGTGTCTCTTTGAGGTCCTGATTTTCCCACAAGTGGGATTGCTAAAGGTTACGGTGGTTCTGTTTTTCATTTTGTGAGGAACCTCCATGCTTTTTTCCATAATGGCTTCGCCAATTTACATTCCCATCAGCAGTGCACAAGTGTTCCTTTTTCTTCACATCCTCACCGACATTTGTTACCTTGTCTTTTTTCCTAAGAGTCATCCTGGCAGGTGTGAGATGCCGTCTCATTGTGGTTCCGATTTGTATTTCCCTGATGACGAGTGGGGGATGTCACTCGTGATTGATCAGAACCAGTGATTGGTCAGACGCCATGCTGAGGGTGTCCTTTGTGGTATCTCATTTACTTCTAGTAACAGCCTTCTCAGGTATTATGTTTGCTTTGTAAAGGAGGAAATTGAGGCTCAGAGAAGTTGAGCGATTTGCTCCAAGTTTCACAACCAGTAAATGATGGAGCAGGACTTCTAACCCAGGTTTGTGTGACTCCCCAGCCAGAGCTCTTAACCACTCTAGAGTAATGCCTCATTTTATTTTTTTTCCTGTTTGGAAACACCTTCATTTTTTGAAACTATGATCCGAATTCAAGTGGTTTAAGAAAATCTTAAGCGGATACTATGCAATAACGGCATGGGAAGTTTTTCTGTGCTTAGCTTTTGTAAAAACTTTATTTATAAGGATGTTTTCTCTGAATGCACAGGGCTGATTCTCCACAAGTTACCAAATTCTGCCTGTTTGGCATTTCCTCTCTGCCACTGTTACCATGTCGAGTCTGCCTCTCAACTTCCTGGAGAGTCAATAATTATGCCCTTTCTATTAGTTTTAAATTAAATCAAATTAAATGAAATTAATTTTATTTTATTTTGGTTTTTTTTCCCTTCACATTTTTATTTAAATTCTAGTTAGCTAACATATAGTGTAATATTGGTTTTGGGAGTAGAATTTAGTAATTCATCATTTACATACAACACCCAGTGCTCATCATAACCGGTGCCCTCCTTAATGCCCATCCCTCTCCGCCCCCCCCCCCCATCAGCCCTCAGTTTGTTAGTTTGTTTCATATTATTAAGAATCTCTTATGGTTTGTTTCCCTCTCTTTTTTCCCCCTTTCCCTATGTTCATCTGTTTTGTTTCTTGAATTCCACATATGATTGAAATTATATGGTATTTGTCTTTCTCTGATGGACTTACTTTGCTTAGCATGATATGCTCTAGCTCCATCCACATTGTTACAAATGGCAAGATTTCATTCTTTTTCATGGCTGAGTAATATTCCAATATTACACACACACACACACACACACACACACACACACACATATATATATGGAATATTTATATATATATTTGGGCTTCTCCATAGCTTGGTTATTATTGATAATGCTGTTGGAAACACTGGGGTGCTTGTGTCCCTTCAAATCTGTATTTTTGTATCTTTTGGGTAAATACCTAGTAGTGCAACTGCTGGGTCATAAGGTAGTCCTATTTTTAACTTTTTGAGGAAACTCCATCCTATTTTTCAGAGTGGCTGCATCAGTTTGCATTCCCACCAGCAGTGCAAGAGAGTTCCCCTTTCTCCACATCCTCACTGAAAGATGTTGTTTCCTGTGTGGTTAATTTTAGCCATTCTGACCCGTATGAGGTGGTATCTCACTGTGGTCTTGATTTGTATTTCCCTGATGATGGGTGATGTTGAACATCTTTTCGTGTTTGTTGGCCATCTGGATGTCTTTGTGAAAAATGTCTAATAATGTCTTCTGCCCGTTTTTAAACTGGATTATTTGTTGTTTGGGTGTGTTAAGTTTGATAAATTCTCGCTCTTTTTAAAAATATTTTTAATGTTTATCTTTGAGAGAGAGAGAGCGAGAGAGCACAAGCAGGGGAGGGGCAGAGAGAGAAAGACACAGAATCCAAAACAGGCTCTAGGCTCTAAGCTGTCAGCACAGAGCCCCACATGGATCATGAACTCACAAGTCATGAGATCATGACCTGAGCTCAAGTCAGATGCTTAACCAATGGAACCACTCAGGTGCCCCTATTCTTTATAGATTTTGGGTACTGACCTTTTATCAGATGTGTCATTTGTAAATATCTTCTCCTATTCCATAGGCTGCCTTTTAGTATTGTTGATTTCCTTCACTGTGCAGAAGCAACAATTATGCCCTTTCAATACTTTCAAAATTTTGTTCCAATTTCTGTGACCAACAGGGAGAAAATGACCATTGCCTGGGGGTGCCACCACAGGAAACAACATTGGCAAGAGTTGAACTCACTCTCGAGGGCTCCTCTCCCCACGTGGGGCAAGCCAGCCTTTCACTTTTAGAGCTTTTCCAACACAAGTCAGCTAATCCTGCATCCCATCAGTTCCATAAGACCCCAGCCAGGCTCTCCAGAAGATTCTCTTAAAGCCTCCTACTTGGTTTGAGGGTGGTGGGAAAGAGCCATTCCTCTGCAAAGAACTTAGGAGCAATACTCAAGCCTCTGGTGAAGACCCTCATGATGAGGCTGGGCCCCGGTGTGGTGTTTTGGGTCATCCTCTGCAAGGTCTGCAGGGGTGGCCGAGCCCCTCTCTTTGAAATGCTTGGGTGCCTAACAAACCTCGATCTCAGCTGTGGGGTCTCAGCCCACACTGAGCATCGAAAAGCCCTTTGTTAATATCCTGTTACACATCTTTCAGGGAGACTTCAGCACACAGTTGTTATCAGAATCATGGCGGAGGCGGTGATAGAAGGGAGGGAGGTCTGAGAAGGGCATGTCATGAAGTGAAGTTACTGAAGATGGAGGGGGCGGTGGCGGGGGGTGGGGGAGCGCAAACATAAAGGTGCAAAGTGGGTGAGTAACCCACACACCCAGGGGGAAGCAGCCCAAAGGCTGACAGGAGACCCTGGAGACGAAAGAAGACCTAGAAGAGGGTACTTTTGAGGAAGCTTCAAGAGAGGGGATGGTACAAAGGACCGGCTCCCTGATACTTAAAGAGCGACTCGAAATCAAGAATGAGAAGACTAGCAGCTCAACAGAAAGTGGGTGAAGACCAGGCTCAGATAGCCCTGGATGGAGGAGAAACAGATGGCCTCTGAATGTCTGTAAAGATGCTCAGCCTCAGTCTCAGTAGGAGGATTGCAGGTGGAATCTACCCGGGGATCCATTTCCACCTTGGAGATGATGGTGTGCTGTTCTGGCGACAGCACTCTAGTGCAGTGGGGACAGGAGCACTCTATAGAATGCGGGGATGGGAGCACTCTAACGCACTGCTGATCAGAGTGCAAAATGTTTCCACCACGGAGCAGGCGAATGTGGCAGCGTCCCCCCGAACCACACACGGAGTCGCTCTTGGACACAGATGGTCACTTGACTCTCCTGGAAACACAGTGCCCTTTGGGTTGTAGGACAACAACGTCTCTGGTTTTCCTCCTGTGTCATGGTTTGTGCCTTCGAACCTTCTTTGCCAGCTATCCCTCTTCTGGCTGACCTCTAAATTCTCGCATGCTTGGAGCCCAGTCCAGGGATCTCCTCTCCATCTCTACCGGATCCTGAGGTCACCTCGTCCAGCCCCATTGCCTGTTTTTATGTACATATGTATGTACGTATGTATGTTTTGACATGGTAACATATCCACTAACATAACTTTCACCATTTTGACACATACAATTTAGCGACATTTAGTACATTCACGTTATTGTGCAACTGCCGCTTCTATCTGGTCCCGAAACATCCTCCATCACCCTGAAAGAAAACTCTACTCATTAAGAGGTCACTGCCGATTTGCTCCTTTCTCAACCCCTGGTAACTACTAGTCTGCTTTCTGTCTCTGGATTTGCTTGTTGTGGATGTTCTTGTATAAATGGACTCATTCGCCTCACATAATGTTTTCAAGGTTCATAATCCACTTTGTAGCACACATTAAGACTTCCTTCCTTTTCATGGCCAAATAGTATTCCATTGCATGGCTGTTTCACATTTCATTTATCCATCCATCTGTGGGTGCCACTTTGGTTGTTTCTACCGTTTGGCCGTTTTCAGTAGTGTTACTATGAAGATTTGTGTACAAGTTTTATTTCAAGTTCTCTCAGGTCTATACCTAGGAGTGGAATTGCTGAATCCTGTGATAATTCTAGGCTTAATCCAACGGCTTGCTTTTTTTTTTTTTTTTAAACATCCATAGACTGATGACTCCAACATCTATATCCCTGGCTTGATTTCTCCCAACTCTCTACTTCAGATCTCGTCTGGGACACAGACGTCTCACAGTTGACTTGTCTGGCCCTGAAGCCGTTAGTCTCCGCTCCCTCCAGACTCCTCCTCCAGTCTTCCCAGCTCAGGAAGTGGCATCGCCTTTCATGTGGGTACTCAGGTGGAGGCCAGAGGGCTCACCGTCAGTTTCCCGCCTTCCAGCTCTCCTCGCATCCGGTCCATCAGCAAGTTCTGTGGACTCTGTTTGCAACATGCTCACCTCTTTCCTGCTGTTACTTTGGGCCCAGCCAGCCTCAGCCTCGTCTCCTGCTAGACCCCCAACAACAGCCGCCAGCAACTTCCGCTCCTGCCCCTAGAGTTTATTCTCTGCTCTGTGTCCAACAGTGGCTTTTATTTTTATTTATTTATTTATTTTACAAATAGTTTATTGTCAAGTTGGTTTCCATATAACACCCAGTGCTCATCCCCACAAGTGCCCTCCTCCATGCCCATCTCCCCCCTACATCCATCAGTCCTCAGTTTGTTCTCAGCATTCAAGAGTCTCTCATGGTTTGCCTCTCTCCCTTTCCCCAACTATTTCCCCCTTCTTCTCCCCCACGGTCCTCCATTAAGTTCCTCCTAATCCTCCTATACATGCAAACATATGATATTTGTCCTTCTCTGCCTGACTTATTTCGCTCAGCATAACACCCTCAAGGTCCATCCATGTTGCTACACATGGCCAGATGTCATTGTTTCTCATTGCCATGTAGTATTCCATGGTATAGATAAACCACATCTTCTTGATCCATTCATCCGTTGATGGACACTTAGGTTCTTTCCATGTTTTGGCTGTTGTTGAGAGTGCTGCTATGAACATTGGGGTACATGTGAGAGTGGCTTTTAAAAAGATATGTGATCTTAAAAAAAAAAAAGAGATCACTTAGTCTTTCCTGCTTCAACACCCCCAAGTGGTTTCACGCTGCAATTAGAATTAAGCCCCACCTTGCTTCTGTGGTCCCAGGCACCTGTTTGCTGCCTCCCCTTTCCTTCTGTCTCCCTTGCTCTCTGCGTTTTACTGCACTGGCCCCTTTGTCCCTTGAACTCGTACCTGTCACAGGGACCTTGAACTTGCATTCCCTCTGTCAGAAATTCCATGGCGGTTCTTTCTCACTCCTGAAGCATCCACTCAAGCGTTACCTCCTTAGAGAATCCTTGTCTGACCAGCCCTCTCCCCAACTCAGCCAGTCTTAGCGTACCAATCTCTTTTTCTCATTAGTATATCTTGACATTCCACATCCTTATATGAAATTGTCTTATTTAGATTTATGTGTTTATTTTCACTTTTTGGTGTTTCTTCCCCACCTCCCTCCCTCTTCCCCCAAATATAAGCCGCGCAGGGTCAGGGATTTTGTCAGTATTCATGGCTGTCTCTCCAAGACTCCTGGATATTGCCTGGCATCTGAGAGGCACAGAGAAAGCATTTGTGGGGAGCTGTTGAAGGAGATGAATTCATGTCTCACCCGGTCCTGAATAAATCCTCTGATCCCACTACTGTCTCTCATTTCTATTCTCTTCCTCATCTACATACTTCTAGAAGGAGTAGATCATACCTAATGTATGTATCTAGTTGTGATTCTTTCCCTCTGTAGCCCTACACAATCCACTTTTCCCACCACTAGCATTCAAAAGTACTTTCTCAGATTTCCAGAAGAGTCAAACCAGTTGCCCTGTGCACTATGCCCTTTCTGTAGCATCTGACATTATTAGCCCTGTTCATGTTCATGAATCTCCCTTTGAAATGTTGTCCTCTCTTAGCGTGACTTCTGGGTCAACTAGGGGCATGGTAAACCTGGGAGTACATCCTGGAGTGTCTCAGGAATGTATCTGGGGTTCCAGCCATCATACCTGGTGAGCAGGCTGGCTCTTAACCCGATAGATAGTCCAGAACAATTGCTATAGGTCAGTGGCATGAACTCCCCATGAAAAATGCAAAAGTGAAGTCGTTCAAAGCTCCAAAGCCCCTGACTTCACTCACGTGGTACCTTGACAGTGTTTGGCAAGCTAGGTACCTGACAGGGAAGATTCCCTCCACCCAAGGGTCTCTGCTCTGTGCAGATGTCTCTGGGCCATCAGTTGGTCTTTTATCTACAAAGTAAGTAAGGTCCTTTCCCTGTGCCTGTGGTATCCTTTGATACATTCCCCTGGGTCAAAGGTGTCTCTGCAACAGCTAGACACATGATGCTTTCAATCACAGTCCCTGCCTTGCTCCACGTAGTCCCTACTTTGTGTGAGGGACATAGGGTTTAGGACTGCCCATCCTCCCATCTACTGGCCACATGGCCTTGGACAAGTTAATGCATACCTTAAATCCTCTGGCTCCACACGTGAAAATAGAGCAGAACCACTCTGACCTCATAGGCACCTCAACTCTGTCATGAGGATGCCCAGAACATACAACCATCAATGGCTCCCCAGTGCCTTCGTAATTAGGTCTGGCCTTCAGGCCCCCATCCCATGGTGCTTGGTGGCTCCTTAGGATCTCACACAGATTTTGCTGTCCCCATCGCGCTGGGTCCTACGCCTTTGCTATGACACTGCTTACGGGAGACCATTTTCCCCTTGGGCTTGTCTTTGTTTTCTGTATTTTTTTTTTCAAAACTTAAACATATATTGGGGCGCCTGGGTGGCTTAGTCGGTTAAGCGTCCGACTTTCGCTTAGGTCATGATCTCGCGGTTCGTGGGTTCGAGCCGCGTCGGGCTCTGTGCTGACTGCCAGCTCAGAGCCTGGAGCCTGTTTCAGTCTGTGACTCCCTCTCTCTCTGACCCTCCCCTGCTCACGCTCTCTCTCTCTCTCTCTCTCTCTCAGAAATAAAAAAAAAAAAAACATAAGAAAAACCACTTAAACATATATTCATTTTATAATCAGGAAAAAAAACCTCTTTCACCATTAATATTGTTTTGAATACCCCCCGCCCCCCTTATGTCAAAAGCCATGTGTCCATAAACTCTTTGTGAATGACCCATCATCTGTGGGCACTCAGACTTTTGAATCCACTGGATTGGCTCTTAAAATATACAATGTCAAGTTTGTATGGGGATATAATACAAATGCACAACCAATTGTTAGAGAAACAGAATGTAAACTCAGAGGGCAGATCTTCATTTTTTTACTCATCGGGATTTCCATTGCAGGGACTGGTGCCTATCAAACTGCTTTGCCTATGATTTCAATAAATATTTGTTTAATTGAATTATTAACCAATGCATGTAGGAACAAGCAGGGCCTACATGCTTTGTCCCTTATGAATAGAATAAAAATAACCCATGTAATTCATCAGATTAACTGATAAAAGGTTTTGTTCTTTTGCCGGGAGAGAGGGCTAGAAAGAGACCATTTAGAAACTTGTCTTTACCAGACCCAGCAGTTTAATGCCACTTGAATGGGTGAGAAACAGCAGCAGTTATAATGATAAATGAGTTTGTATCTATCTTCTGCTTTTCCACCCATGAAAGATACTGGAAGTACATTACAAGGGCCCGATCTCATGAGGGGATGGGGTGCCGCCCTCATTCCCTGCCTTGCAGAACAGTAATTGCAAAGGAATGTTTATCCAGGCGCAAACTCATTCCTCTGGGGCTTGCCATCGCTCACTCACACTGCTGTGCGTGGTTTCACTCTACCTGCCGCCTACCTGATTTTGTGGGAGCAGTTTAATTATGAGGGCATGAGCTCTTTCTCAAAGATTTTTAATTCCTCCTGGCAGTTAATAAAAGAGAGCTAAGTATTGCCGTTTTAATCCTATTGATTAGAACAGAAGGCTGAATAAGACAAATCATCCACTGTTTACTTGATCATCTGTTTAAATTTTCGATCTTCTTTAACTGGGAGCCAAAAATCCTCATTACATTTTTGGTGATTGTGATCATCATTCAACAGCTTTCTCTCCACACCTTCCTGTTATGAAGTCTGTACAAATTCGGTGAGTTCCAGTCCAAAAGGAACTTGCAACTTAAAACAACAGAAAGGCCAGTGTTTCTCAACGAATTTTGCCTCCCTGGAGGACATTTGGCAACGTCTGGAGACATTTTTGGTTGTTTTAACTTTGGTGGGGCTGCTACCATCAGGTAGAGAGAGCCCAGGGATGCTCAAGGTCCTATCATATGCGTAAATAGCTCCACAGCGGAGAATGACCCGACCCAACATTTCAACAGTCCTGAGGTTGAGAAACCCTGTTATAAACATATGGACTTAAATGCACAGTTTAAAAATAGTGATAGATTGAGAAATGTCTACCTTCTATCTAGAAGGTCTAGATAAGAGATTGGAGGGGCAGCAGACTACTCGATGCCTATCTGAATAGCCCCAGGTGGCAGAGTTAACCACCTTACTTTCAAATTGGAGCAGGCTTTGTGAAAGGGATCGGTAGGGTGTGCGTGTTTAATGGCCTAAAAATTACGCTGAGTTTTAACCTGGGGGGTCTACATCTGACAAAAATGCCAGTCATTTAGGAAACCATCGCTGCTCACAAGCCCTTTAAATTGGAAGTGGTGGACTTTATTCTGTGATTACGAAATTACTCACAAAGGCCAGAAGCAACTTCAAGTTCAGAATCATCTTAATTCAAAGACCAAAAAGAAAGAGAGGAACCATTCAGGCAGCTCAAAGAAATTATTGCATCATTTCCTCGTTTGTGGTTCAGGTTAAAAATAACCTTTATTCCTCATCAAGAGTAAACTGTCTTGTCCAGGAGAATTAGGAAATTACCTCAGTGCCAGGTTATAGGGTGGAGTGGAGAAGGGGCGACTCATCAAGGAAGAAATCACTTGCTATGTTTTAGTATTAAAATTTCTAAATGACTACAGAAAAAGTGGGGCTGAGGGGGTACAGATGTGAAGGGAGAGGGGGAGGAAGAATTTGTAGGTTCCATGCAGGGAGGCACATATGTGCTACCTGGGGAGGAGGAGGCTGGCTAGAGTGTCTTGAAGTGTTGGGCAACTGGGTGTTCTTTTGTTCTTAGTCTTGGGCTGTCTGCCTTGGCCTTGAGTGCTCACAGTGATAGATGGTAAACCACAAGCTCTGTGCCTGTTGGGCCAATGATGAACCATGGGACAGGCCAGGCTTCGATGAGCCCTGGGGCATCTCGGCACCTCGGCATCACCGCAATGTGCCAGGGACAAGAGGGGACACGTTCCTCGCCAGGTCACCACTGCACGGGCTGTAAAGGAATGGGGAGGGACGGCGTATGTTGAACAAAGGAGGCTTTTTGACCTTTCAGATTAGCTGTAGATTTCAGCCAGCTGGCAGTCACCACCTATTTGCCACTGTGTTAAAAACTCCGTAAAAGAAAAACCAAACAGAGGTACTGTAAATGTGCCCCAAATTCACACCGAAGGCACTCAAATACAAGCAAAGATTGTCAAGGGCTCTGATGTCCTATCCCACTGTCGCTCCAGTCTTATAACTGGGGACAAGACTTACTGCTCTGGAGGTAATTAACTAGACTCATTCTACCTAGTCATTTCAGAACCTGTGTAAATATGCACATTGTGGAAATTGACACTTGAACGATTAGGGGGTTTTTTGTTTGTTTTTTTTTTTTTTGAGGTTACACGGTACTAAAGTCGAAGTAAATCTTCACATTTGATCTTTTTTTTTTTTTAATTCAAAACCACAATAACTCTGAGCATGGTTTTTAGTACATGAACAGTAGTACCACGATATCCTGTGTAATAGCAGAAGAAAAAAGCAAGAGAAATATGGTTTTCTTAGAACTGTCTAACCCAAGTGGTAGAACAGAAAACACACAGGCTAGACCCGGGTTTAAGTCCTACCTCACCACTTACACATACATCCCTGAGCAATACTCTTCGTTTCTCTGAGATTCAATGATATCCTCAGCAGAACAGAAATAACATTCCTTACTTCCTAGGACTCTGATGTGAAATGAATCAGCTACTGTGTGTAAGAGCCCTGAGTTGGTGTAAGACGACTTGGAGTTTGGTGGGTGCTTAGTGAATAGTATTTATCATCATTTTTTTTTTTTCTGTGAGAGAAGTACAGTGTCTCTTTGAGGCCTTGTTCTGGCAGTGATTATATATCACATTATATAATATGCCACAACCATGTAGTTACCACTAGTCAGTGCAGCAAATGCCAATGCATTTTTCATTAGTGTCATCATCAGAACCCCTCAGTGAGGCACTCACAATACAGATTAAACCTTGCTCACCTGTTCACAATTTCTATAAGCAGGGGGAAACAGAGATACCTGTGCATATGTAGATGTACATCAACTGTTAGAACGATGTACCATAATGATTATGATATCATTCGGTTTAAAGGCTAAGGAGGTTTGGTCAACAGAAGCAACAGCTCAAGGGAGATGCTGGGACTCCAGCCAATAACTTCTGACCTACAGACAGAGAAGAGACTCTGGGAACTGAAATGTCTCTTATCACATTTTAATTCAAAAAATAGAATCTTACGCTCTAGAGCCAGAATCTATAAATGGAATAAGATATCAGCAAGTGTAGTTTTCAGGTGATAAATAGTACACTTGGCAAAGAGCTTTCTACATGTGGCATCGGCAAAGCATGGGACTTTTTTTTCCTGCATCTTCCTACCGTGCGTATCATCAAAACAGATGGATGTCTGGAACTTAATGATAATGCCACGCATTTATGTAAGAGTTGTATACCAGGACACCTTGATATGTAGGACCTCAAAAGTGTGGAAACTTATTGACTGATCCATCCATCTACCCCTATCCATCTCTCCACCCACCTACCTACCATCCCAACCCATCTACCTGTACATCTTATCCATCCATTCAGCTAATGTTAACTGAATGCATACTTTTTGCCAGACCCTGGGCTGGAGGCCAAGGCAACAAAGATGGAAAGACTCAATCTTACTCCTCAAGGACCTTTCAAAGCACTGAGAGTTGGATACAGCTAAAAGGGAGATATGTTCAGAGTTCAGTGAGTTACACATGCATTGGGCACAGAGCCAACATCTAGTAAATAACAAAGAAAGACAACAGCAATAAACCACAGGTGTGTGGTGAGAGATGCCATTTCCAGCTCTCTCTCTCTCTCTCTCTCTCTCTCTCTCTCTCTCTGCATTATTTATGTTGAGAGTAAGGGACTTGGAGCCTGACTTTCATCAATTCAGGGGGAATAAGTGTAGTGAGTAGGTGGCTCCTGCCTCTTTCTGGCCCACATTCCTCATCTCCAGAGAGAATGCTTCTGTGGCTTAAAGCCTTTAATGGAGAAACTTCTCCCTAACGAGCTGTCTTCACTTCAAGCGAGAGGGGTCCTTTGCTGCGTGCATCGTCACTGACGATCTTGATGGAGGGAACCCAGGAATCACTTGCACATTAGGCCGCTGAGTGGGCTGGACGGGGGCCATCTGTGTTACTCTCCCTTTATCTAATATGTGTGTATGGGGCAGCCAGGAATGGATTTTTAAAAGAAATACTCAGAAAACGTTAAAAAAAATAGCACAAATGTCATCCCTAGTTCATTATCGAGTTGTGATTTATTGTTCATTTCAGTTTGTCTCCTGTGCATTTTGCCAATGACTTAGCCATGTATACTTGGGCTTTTTTGAATCAGAATTTCAAACTACACGGAAAGTCTGGTGCCACTGTTTTTTTTTTAATAAACAAAAATTTGAATGTCATGCTTGTCTGTTTTAAACATTAGCAAAACTGCCATTGATTTTCATAGAATTCTGGGTTATAATAACTTTCACCTACTTGGATTTGGTTTGCAGTTTTGGCATGAGCTGATGAGAGCTAAAATATTGTTAAGCTTTAAAAAATTTGTTTTCTAGTTTGGATTTGAAGGGTTCTGGAGGTTGGAGATTTGAAAGTAATCATTATAAAACACATCATCATCAATCAAATTACTGAGACCACGGTGTACATGGTGTTCCATTCTAGCCATGTGGAAATTGTTTCATCAATTCCAATCCAGCCATTGTCACCAGGGGAGACAAAGAATCAATCAGATCAACAAGTATTTATCCAGGCCTTGTTACGCACTTAGCACAGTTTCAGGGAACTCTTTGGAAGAGTAGGACAATGTGGTAGATGTCTAAGATACATTCCTTCATTATGTGAATAAGTACGAAGGAAAATAGCAATTGTTTCTCTCAAAATACTGTTGGCCTTGATCACAAGGTTGAAAATATTATAACTGCTCTGCACTTTCAATGTCCACTGCATTATCTGGGGGAGTGAAAGCCCACAACTTATACCAGTCTGCTGTTTTCTTTCTTACAATTGCTGCTGATTTGGGCAGCATAGGAAGGACCCTACATCCTGTCTGCTGAAGAGCACAACAGTATAGAAAGGGCTTGAAGAGAAATATTTCCTCCCTGGCATCCATTCTGCTGAGTGAGCGGGCCAATGATCGGCAAGGCCCTGCTATGCCAGTTGGTATCGTATGGTCTCTAAGGCCCACGAAGCAGACCAGTGGACAGATAGATGGACACTGAGGTTCTGTCCATAGTCTTGGAAAAGGGGGAAGTGGCCACGTTATGTAACAGTCTGACTTTAAGAGAAGTTCAGACCCTTTTCCAATATAATAAAGCCACAGTTGAGAAGTGTAAGAGGAACTTCCTCTTGTACCGTCTGACTGTGGAAGCATTCAAAGCACCTGTGATTTTCCTAACAGCTCCATCAAGGTGTTGTTTACAGGGCATAAGAGTCCTCCCATTGTAAGTGCACACTTCCACAAGTTTTAGTAAACTCATACGATTGTGCAGCTGCCAATATAATCTACTTATAGAACATTCCCAATATCCCCAAAGTCCTCGCTGGACCATCCGTGGTCAATCCCTGCTCCCACCTGCAGGACAAGACAACTACTCATCTGTTTTTCATCTAGGAATTTCACATAAATGGAATCATACAGCATGTTGTCTTTTGCGTCTGGCTTCTTTCACTTCACATCATGTTTTCAAGGTTCATTCACGTTGTTTCGCATATCAGTAATTCACTCCTTTTTATTTCTGAGGAGTGTCCCATTGTATAGCTAGACCACTTCGTTCATCTTGTCGTCAGATGATGAATATTTAGATGTTTTCCAGTTTCTGCTATAATAGCTCTGTTGCTGAAAATCTTAAGTAAAACGTGACACTGGTGAACTGGCAATTGGATCCACTCCTGATTTTGAGTCACTCATGTCACTGCAGCAGTTCTAAGGTAGACTTATATGAGGTGCACACGGTACAAAGCACACTCGGAGGTGGGAAGTTATTTGGTGGGTATTTTGTCCAATTAAGACTTCAGTTGTGTCCCATGAACCAGGTCTTAGAGGCTTGAGATGAGCCAACTTTCCCCCAAAGCAAGGGAAATTTGCCCAAAGACACTCTTACTTTTTTTCTCTTTCTGTATCTGCTTTCTTACTCTTCAAGGACTTCCTATCTCTAGCTACACTTCACCATCCATGCATGCACAAAAATTCACGGGCCTTCTCTTGTGTTATGGTGGGTGCAGTAGTAGATATGAAAAGGAATCAAACATGAGGATTATAACCAGTTTTGCGCAAGTACCCAAGTCAGCTTTTTGAATGTTTTTGACTGAGAGCTATGGTAAGAGATTCATCTTACTATATATAAATAACCAAAACAAAAGTTTCAGAAAATGGTACTTAACATTACCATGTGTGGTACACTGTTATTTTCTATCTCATTAAAAAAAGTTGACTGCAACCCACTGAATGAATTTTGCCAACGCTTGTGGGTTGCATCTTGCAATGTTAAAAAAAAGTTTCATGAACTGTGAACACTTAAGGACAAAGAGGGAGAAGATAATGCTTACTTACCGCCCAGGAGGACTAGGGCATGGAGGATAGCATGCCGAGGTGGGGTGTCCTGGCCGTGGATGGTGTTAGAGAGTGGGTATGAGGATGTTCTTAGCAACACAGATACCACTCTAACCCTTGCTAGTCTAGTTTCTTCCGGTGCTTGGACTCACCATCCCGGTAAGTCCTGTGTGAGGAAGAAGCCAGGCCCCTGTGGTTTGGCAGAGGTGGGTGGCCAAAGAGATGACAGCGAGAGGAATTTTCCTTCCTTCCTAGCAAATAGAAAAAGCCCAACCTCATAAAGCAACTGTGCCCTCAGTTGTTTGAAATTTACTGCCCTTGGATTTGATAATACTTCTCTTAGAGTAGCTGAAATGCACAAAAACTGAGCAGATTTTATGATCTCCCTGGAAGACCAAACACTTGGGCTGTGTTTCCATCTCTTTCTGAATCAATAATTATCTTTGGCTTGTTTTTCTCTCCTCTTCATCCAATCCTTTAAAAATTCCTTCTCTAGCCTGTTTTCTTTCCGCTGTCTTTCTTATGAAATAACTAATGCTGGGCACTGTAACAAAATAGCTCCTTTCAGTCAGTGCCACATGAATCCTTTATTTGGTCCCTTTATTAAGGTCTCTGTCTCTAAGTCTTGAGGGTGACAAGTGCTGTGACATAGGTGACTTTTAGATAAGCAGGGCAGGATTTTTTAAAAGCATTTATTGAGAAGTTATTATTGACTAAGCATTTGACCTACTTTGTCTCATTTAATTCTCGAAATGAGCCCATGAGGAAGACCTCCTGGCCCCCATTTTCCAAAATTGAAATTGGGGCTCAGAGAGGTTAACCTACCCGAGATCTCAAAGCCATTAAGTGGTGGGGTTGGAATTCCACCCTGAATCTGCTGACTCGAAAGCATGTGAAGTTGGTGTACTGATCCAGCAAACACTCACGGAGAATCTATTATGTTCGGGCATCAGCCCTGTCCTGGGATGCTTATGGCACTGTGCAATGGGACCTGGAAACTGGATGAGCTGGGAGCTATGGTAAGTTGGTCTGGGAGATCCGTGGGGGAGAAGCTGTGGGTTTGGAGGCTTATCTGTAGGAAGAGGGAAGCCCCTGGAGGTTTTTGAGCAGGCAGGTCACGTGGCAGATGGAAGCTATATCTGGCAGCAGGCGGGAGCTGATGGGCATCTGGCTCAGGAAGGTGGTGGGGTTGGGGTGGCGCAGACAGAGAGGAATGCCATGAATGAGGGAGCCCGACCAGACTTGATGGCTGATTCTGTCCAGACATCAAAGCATCTCGCTTGCTCTTTCCGCCATCTTGGTTGACCAGAGCGACCCCTCTCCCTGGCTCACCTAAGACACCTCTTTCGGAAAAGTCCCTGAGCCCTTGTTAGCACTGAATTCTGCCTGTGGGAGAAGGCCTGTTGCTTCTCGCCTCTGGCTGCCCCCGGACTTGGCTGGAGGTCTATTTCTTGGGTATCCTGAACTCATTAGTGTGTGTGACGAGTTTAACTGCTCTCTAACACAACAAATTATTTCACATTTTCCCCAGTTGCATTTTATGTGATTTTGGAGCCTGTGAGTTTCCTCGCATTGGACCAAGTTCCACATCGCTCCCTGCAATATGGTGCCCCCATCTGCTGCTGTTTCCTACAGTGTTTAGCCTAAAAAATCTTGAGTAAAGCCTTCCACGTTGGTGGATTCCCATTTTCAACATTTTCCTCTAGTTTTGTCATTTCCTCCACCCGAGACAGAATCTTGTGTTTCAAAAACACAGGGCTCAGGCTGGCACTGCCCATCCCTGTGACCTCGGTCATTTCTGTCCCTCCCTGTGTGTGACTGCACAGTCCTTCCAGCCATGGCTGCTCACCAGCCTCTTGGTCTTTGGGAAAGAGGTGAAATGGTCTCAGCACCCCCTAGCACTCTACAGTTGGGAAAGGTCAGGATTTTAAAGTTAAAAGTTAAGGAAACCGCTCTGGTCATCTGGGCCAGTTCTGCCTCTGAGAAACAGCATAATGCAACGATCCCTTTATTTTGGAAAAGCCAGGATTGATGAGTAAAAATGGGGCTCACTGGCTGAGGAGCCTAGGGGAGCTGACTTAATGGTCTTGGGACCTTAGCTTTCTTGTCTATAAAATTGGCTCAGAGGTCACCACTGCCTCCTAGATGGGTGCCATGGTTGAATGTGCTAAGATTCACACCTAGCACAGGTTGACATGTCCTCATTTTCTTGGTCTTATTTGCTTTCATGCCTTTGGCTTGTCAGTCCCTTACCTCCTCTGAAGCAGAATAGCACAGTGGTTAAGAATGTGGCCTCTAGGGGGGCACCTGGGTGTCTCAGTCGGTTGGGCGGCCAACTTCAGCTCAGGTCATGATCTCACGGTTCGTGGGTTTGAGCCCTGTGTCGGGCTCTGTGCTGACAGCTAGCTCAGAGCCTGGAGCCTGTCTTCGGATTCTGTGTCTCCCTCTCTCTGACCTTCCCCTTCTCACACTCTCTCTCTCTTCTCTCTCAGAAGCAAATAAAAAAACATTAAAAAAAAAAAAGAATGTGGCCTCTAGGATCAGACTGGCAGGGTTTGGATCCTGGCCCTGCTTCCTAGTTATGTGTGACTTGGGCAAGTAGACTTCAAAGTGCCCATGCCTCAGTCTGCCCACAGGTACATGGAGGCTGTTGCGAGCATTAAGGGAGCTCATCTTTACAATCCTTGAATTTCTTCATAACCACCAGCTGGTAAAGGGAGCTGGCCTTTGTCCACCTTCCCTTTTCTTGCAATTGCTTATTCTTTCTCTCTGATGAAAGATCCAGCACAACTTGGAATTCAGTAGCGGCAAGACCTGCCATGAGTCTGGGATTCCATGTGTGACTTTGGAGAAAGCCACAGAGCAACAGCCTTAGCTTTGGAAGCTTTAGAAGCTACTCTTCTCTTGGACACATTTCTGGTGGCGGTTAAGCTTTCTGAACAGGCTAGTTCCTTCAGAAGAAAAAAATGTAGAAAACTTCATTTTCTTAATTAAAAAAATTATGGTAAAATATATACGTCATTTGACATTTTGTCCTTATTTAAGGGTACAGGTCAGTGGCATGAAGGACATTCACACTGTTGTGTGAATATCACCACTATCTGTCTCCAGAACTTTTTCGTCTTGTAGAAACTGAAACTCTGTGCTTGTTAAACATTCACTCCCCATTCTATTGTCCCTCCAGCCACAGACAGTCACCATCCTGCTCTCTGTCTCTGTGACTTTGTCTGCTCTGGGTACCTCGTACAAGTGAAATCCTACAGTACTTGTCCTTTTGTGTCTGGCTTCTTTCACTAGGCATAATGTTTTCAAGGTTCATCCATGTTGTAGCAGGCGTCAGAATTTCCTTCCTTTTTCCAGGCTGAGTAGTATTCCGTCGTTTGTTTATACCCCATTTTGCTTATCTGTTCCTGTCGGTGGATATTGTGTTGCTTCTACTTCTTGGCTATTGTGAATAATGCTGCTATGAGACCTCTCTTTGAGACCCTGCTTTCAATTCTTTTGGGTCTCTACCCAGAAGTAAGGTTGCTGAATCATAGGGTAGCTCTATTTTTTATTTTTTTAAAGGAATCTCCACATTGTTTTCTGTAGTTATTGCTCTAATTGTATAATCCCATCAATAGGGCACAAGTGTTTCAACTTCTCCACAATCTCACAGACACTTGTCATTTTCTGTTTTTTTTTTTCATAGTAGCCATCCTAATGAGTGTGAAGTGATAACTCATGGTTTTGATTTACATTTCTCTGATGACTAGTGGTGTTAGGCATCTTTTTATAGTCATATGCTTGTTAACCAGCTGTATATCATCTTTGGAGATGTGCTTGTCCAAGTCTTTTGCTCATTTTTAAATCAGGTTATTTGATTATGTCATTGCTGAGACATAGGAATTCTTTAGATATTCTGGATGTTATCCCCTTATTAAGTACATGATTTGTAAATCTTTTCTCCCATTCTGTAGGCTGCTTTTTCACTCTCTTGTTTGTATCTTTTGACACACAAAGGTTATCAAGTTTTATATAGTCCCATTTGGCTATTTTGCTAAGTAACTTCATATTAAGACAAAAAGAAGTGTGGTTATTTCCCCTGTGTACATGTTATATTCTAAATAAACTTTTATTTAAAAAAGCATTTTTTAAAGTTTATTTATTTATTTTGAGGAAGAGGGCAAGCAGGGTAGGGGCAGAGATAGAGGAGAGAGAGAGAATCCCAAGCAGGCTCTGCCCTGATACAGGGCTAGAACCCATGAACCATGAAATCATGACCCAAGTCAGAATCAAGAGTCAGATGCTTAACCAAGTGAGCCACCCAGGTGCCCCTCTAAATAAACTTTTAGAAGTTAAGGTTAATGAAGCAAATTTATAATAATAATAATAACAAATCCTAACATTTCCATATAATTTTGTTTGGTGCAAGAAAAAAATGATTATGATACTCATTACAGAATAGTCAGAAATTGAGGTGAGCAGTGCAGGGATTAAGTACAGTTTCTGTAGTCTAGGTTCTGGGTCCAGGTTCACCCCTCTGTTAGCTGATGCATCTGAATGCTTACCCAGTTCTCTGAGCCTTAATGTCTCATCTTTAAGATGAGATAGTAGCTTCTGTGTTCTCTTGACAATGAGGTGTGCCAGTGTCTGCAAAGCACCGGAGAGAGGACCTGACACAGAGTAAGGATGGGCTCGGTGACCCGACGCCATGCTCTTCTGATCTGACCAAGGCTCCCTGCTGTTTCGGAAGATTTCATTTAAAAAGGCATGGTGGCAAAACAACAGAGACAGGAAAAAGATCAGTGGTTCATGTAGGGGGTGAGGTGAGGAGGTGGAGCACAGGGGATTTGGAGGGCAGTGAAACTAATCCGTATGATAACAGTGGATATAGGACATTTTGCATTTGTTAATATCTATAAAGTGGACAACACACACATAAATGAACCCTCATGCGAACTATGGACATCTGTTAAAAATATTGTGTTGGGCGCCTGGGTGACTCAAAAGTGTCCAACTCTTGATTTTGGCTCAGGTTATGATCTCGCAGTTTGTGAGACGGAGCCCTGCATTGGGCTCCATGTTGACAGTGCGGAGCCTGCTTGGGATTCCTCTCTGTCTTTGTCCCTCCTTGGCTGGTGCTCTCCTGTCTCTCAAATGTAAATAGGTAAACATTAAAAAAATATTGCATTAATATTGGTTCATCAGTTGTAACACATGTGTCACACTGATGGAGGATGTTGCTAATAGAGGGCACTGTGTATGAGGGGAGGGGTAGTGCTGTGCTATCTACTCAATTTTCTTGTAAACCTAAACTCGTCTACAAGATAAAGTCTGTTAATATTTTTTAAAAGGCGTGGTAATCAACAGTACAATATGCCGTCCCACCTCATTCTCTCCAATATGGGTGAAACCTGTCTTCCAAGGGTACCTGCCAATAGGCGTTGTCTTGAAGTTCTTTCGTTGCCTGATTATCTGCCTCTCCCATTTTATCCTTCACCAAGTTTCCCTCCTAAGGCACCATCTATTGGGAAAGGGGGTTTGAATGGATCTGTCATCTCCTGACAAAGAAAGACAGGAGTACTCTCTCCTTCTTCAGAAACTAAGGTGAAATGTCAAAGATGGAGGGGCTGGGGCAAACAGTGAGAGCATTCATGACTTAACCCTTGGCTTATATTTCAAACCAGGGAATTCATCGGTAATAGGTTCCTGTCCTAATGACAGGACATCATCTCTTCCTAGCTGTGCTACAGGTCAGCAGTAGCTTATAAATAATAATTAAAATCTCTTGTTTCCCAAGGGTTTTTGGGTCCTCCCGCCCAGACTAACTCTAGGGATTGCTCTTACATGCTGTGCCATTGGGGTTCTGTCCATGCTGACCACTCTAAAAGTAATGGTCGCCATTTTTCTTTTGAGCCAAATGAAAAGATGGGGAGAGAATATAGCTTACATTTAACACTAGGGAGACTAGTCGACAGCACATTCATATAGAAATATTCTGTGCCAAGCGAGTTGGCCTTGCTCAGTTCAATGTTCAGCCTTTGAAACCGAAGTGTAACCACAATCTTATGAACTATTCTCAGAATTGGACACACCACCATCATGTCAACCTTGAATGATGCCTTTTGAACATTACAGCTGCACTACCCTGAAAGACAAAGACATCAAGCTGAAGGTAAATAATATCAAGTGTAGAACACTCTTGAGTGTTTCAGAAATGGACATAATAAATACCGTAATACTAGATTGTTGAAAAGCTTTGAAATTTTCCTCTGGGCTCTAAGCATAGCTATCATGGCTGCCTTCCTGTATGCCCCTGTCTGAAGTTACTCTCCATCCACAGCCCTCACCGAAAGCAGCGGCCTATTTGGCAATATTTGCCTTTTGTCATTGGCCCTGTGGCCACAGCTGATTGGGCCACAGGGGCTTCTGACCTCAGAGAAGAAATGCTGGATGGAGACAGAGAAGTTGGAGTTTACCGGGGGCCCCTGGAGTCCGAAGGTCATGTGAAGATGAGGATTGGGCATGTGTCCTAGGAAGCGAGCTGCTTAGCTTAGGGGTGGGAAGCAGAGGTCCAGTACCTCACACAGGGAGGCCAGACATGCAAGCAGAGGCAGAGACAGGACTACACTGCCCCGGAGAGAGGGACACAGACAAGGTAGCAGCCCGATGCCTTTCCAGTTCCCTGGCGGCCTGCCTAACTTCCCGTACTAGGATCCCAGGAGGGGCCTCCTTTGCCTTATAATAACCCTCTCCTATAATAACTTCCCTGCTTTTGGGGGGATCATCAATATCTGTTCCTGCCACCAAATACTCTGGGTAAGAAGCACTCTGATGCTGAGTGTCTGTCTGACCCACCAAAAGCAGATGTCTTTAGCAATGCTTTTCAAAAATGGGCAAAGGACTTTATTTTTTTAAATATTTATTTATTTTGAGAGAGAGAGAGAGAGAGAAAGTATATGCACACAAATGGGGGAGGGGCCAAGGGAGAGAGAAAGAGAGAGAGAGAGAGAGAGAGAGAGAGAGAATCCCAAGCAGGCTCTGCTCTCTATCCCAGGAACCATGAGGTCGTGACCTGGGCCATAATCAAGAGTCAGATGCCTAACTGACTGAGCCACCCAGGCTCCCGGAACAAGGACTTTAATAGACATTTCTTTGAAGAAGTGGCCAGTGAGAGTATGAAAGAATGTTCAATGTCATTAGTCGTTAGGAGAATACAAATCAAAACCACAATGAGGTACCACTTCATACTCATAAGGAAGGCTATTATTAAACATAAAATAAACAGAAGAAGAAGAAGGAAAATAACAAGTGTTGATGAAGTCATGCAGAAACGGGAACTGCCCCAAGTTGCTGGTGGGAATGTAAAACACCACAGTGTGGCAGCGGTTCCTTAAAATGTTAAACATAAATTTACCTTATGACCCAACAATTCCACTCCTAGGTATAGACCCACAAAAATTGAAAGCAAAATCTCCCACAGATACTTGCACAAGAATAACTGCAGCATTATTCACAATAGTCACAAGGTAGAAATAACCTAATATTCATCAATATCTTTTGTATGGATAAACAAAAGTGATTGTGTGTGTGTGTGTGTGTGTGTGTGTGTGTACATACACACAATGGGCTATTACTCAGCCTTTAAAAAGAATGAAATTCTAATACATACTACACCGTGGATGAGCCTTGAGAACATGCCAGACACAGAAGAACAAATGTATGATTTCACTTACAGGAGCCACCGAGAGGGGTCAAATTCACAGAGACAGAAGTAGGGTGATGGTTGCCAAGGGCTGGGCCGGGCGGCGGGGGGTCGAGGGGGGGTTGGGAAAAGAGGGGAGTTGTTTAATGGGTACAGAGTTTCAATTTTGCAAGATGAGAAAGTTCTGGAGATGGATGGTGGCGATGGCTGCACAACAACGTAAATGCACTTAATGCTACTGGATTAGATACTTAAAAGTGGTTAAAATGGTAAATTTTATGTTATGTATGTTTTGCCACCATGAAAACGAACTGATAAACGAAGGGCAGTGGAGAGTGGATTCCTTTCCTCCTTTCATCATTTTCTGTGGTCACTGAGTGTCTGGCAAATGCCACTTGATGCTTCTGTGTCACGAAGGCCTGTGCTGCTGGATGTAGATGAGATGTAGCAACGTGGTAAGAGGGAGCTTACCTGACCTGTGTTATAACCAGAATTGTTCCAGACCCATTGGAGTCTAGTCCTAAAGTGGTGAGCAAAAGAAGGTTGGTTTTGTGCTTCCTCAGGGGAGCTGAAAGCATACCGGGCTGCATTTCTGATGGACACACTCTTCTGAAACTTCTTCCTAATTCTGTGGTCTTTTCTTATCATGGGTAGTAATTGTTCTCATACTGACCACAAAGTTTCCCCCCTGGGTTGTTAAAAATAAGTTAGGAAGAATGTTCATCACAAAACGATTATAATAATGAAAAGCTAAAACCAATCTGAATGTCTAAGGTAGGGGTACAGTTACGTTCATAATGGTATATCCATACAATTGAATATTATATAGCCATTAAAAATCATGTTTCTAAGGATACTAAAGGATATGAGGAGATGCTCACAATATAACTTTAAGGGAAAAAGCAGGTTACAAAACTGGATATTCATCATGGTTCTGATTTTTTATGACCATATCTGTATAGAAAATGATTTTAAGGGAAAACACTAACATGTTAATTTTATTATTTTTCTTTTATGTTATATGATTATTTCACAACAGAACAATTATAGGTAATTTGATTTTTTTTCTTTATGCTTTTCTGTCTTTTTTTCCCCCATAAAGCACAATGTAAGTTATTTTCGTATTCAGGAAAATTAAATGTTACTAATTTTTTTAAAAAAAGAAAGTGAGATAGGTTACTTTTGGTGCATAGAAGGAGTCAAGACCCTGGGCCCTTGGCCTGGGTCTGCAACTGTCATGTAGGTTAAGAGCATTGCTGAGTGGCAGTTTCCAGTCCACTCCTCCTGGGAACATCAGGTTGGTGTGTCATTTATTTTGTTTGTCAACAGTTGGAGTTGGCCATGCAGCCATCTGCCCCTTTTGCTAGATTTTGCATCTGACTTTAATCACTCACTGTTGCGTTGACACTGTTTCTCTAAATGAAGCTTTCATTGCCTGTCCCCTGCACCAATCCCAAGTTACACAGGACCCTTCCACTCATGAGCCCCCGACAGCCCCTTTCTCTAAGGCTTTGGTTCCTGATTGCTTACTCAAAAAGATAACTGGTTCATGCTTGGAATTCCAGAGCTTGTTTATAATCTACAGAACAGTTATTTGGGGGATCTTTGAATTCATCTTGGTTTGAGTTTTGCGGAAAGGAAGAGATTACTCTTCTTCCCCAATAAAATACATTCCCAGCTTGCTATTGTATGGAATCTTTAAACCACAAACAAAATAAAAGCTAGTGACATACTTCCTGGTGTTAGCATCATCGGCATTATTACTAAAGGAAAATTAGGTCAGCAATTCAATACAAGTGGTATTTTGTACTGCCTGTTATCATTTTCTTGATGAGAACAGTACTTAAGAGTCTGCGGGAATTGTTATGTTTGTGTTTCATAAATATAAACACTGTTATTGGCCTACGCATCTTCTCTTTTGGAATATTTAGAATATATAGTATGATTTGTGTATCTTTTGTACTATATGAATCAGTGTGGGACTGTATGGCAATAATTTAACTCAAAGTTATTAAAATCTATCACCACAAAGTAAAACACTTGGTTGCAATAACTAAAGAATATTGTTTTGTTTTTAATAATAATGATTCTATGTTCTTGGGCATTCTTTCTAAAGAGCCACCATGTCTAAGCAAAAACACCATATACTCATTGAAGACTTTGGAAAAAATCCCTTTCCTTAGCCAATATGGAAGCAACTTGGCTGTTAAAATGATTCTCTCCTTTGAAAACAGAGACTCTACAAGATTGAGATGTAAAATAGTCTTACAGAGCAACTTAAAAGAGCAAAACCTTAAAATAAAGATTAATCTAGAACACTTGCTAGAAAGAGCAGCCAATGTCATCAAATTCAGTTCTACCAGCACAATGCACCCTTGAGAGTCTTGTTTGACATTGTTGAATATTGAGACTGTTTGGACACAATTATGGCCATTGTTGGTCACAGCTCTGGCATGACACTAAACCAACAACATGCTCAGGCTGTCATTGTCTCAAGGTCAAGTTCAGACCATACGAGAGAGTTTAGCTATAGCTGAGTGGCTGACAAGAAGCAAGTACAAATCAAGACTGCTTGCTACGGTGATTGAACACCTCAATTATAAGAACATAATTTTTAGTCAAAGTGGCATTTTATTTACAAGTGGAGACTAAATCTAAATATTTGAACATTTGAAAGAAATGGATGCTCAGTCAGGAGAGGCCATGAAATTCCTCTAACAGGTGGTGCTGTGTCTTCTGGAAATACCTAGGGAATCCCCCAAAGGCGTACAAAATGTCTAGCCTTGAAGTGGTGAACTCTCTGCTAAAATTAAACGTCCATTCTAGAGGCTGACCAAAGAAAGTAATTACAAATAAACACATGTATTAAAGTTTTAGGAATATAATCCACCAGGTTATAAGCATGAGCTGTTTAGTCAACTTTTGTTAATTGGTTTTCCTGCCACTAAAAAAAATCTAAATATTTATGATGGCACTTAACAAGATAGTATTGATCTATTGATTTTAAGTTAACATGCTAAATCCTCCTTAAAAAATGGGAAGAAGAAGTAATTTAGGGAAAGCAGCATAAAATGATTGCTTTTAACAACTTTATTGAGATGTAATTCATATACAGTTCATCCATTTAAAATGTACAATTCAGTGGCTTTTAGTATATTTACAGAGTTGTGCAGTCATCACCATGGTCAATTCTAGAATATTTACATCAAAATAAAGAAACCCGATATCCCTTAGCCATCATTCTGTGATTCCCCCCACCCCCACATCACCGGTAGCCTCAGGCAACCACCAGTCTATTCTGTGTCTCTATAGATTTTCCTATTCTGGACATTTCATATAAATAGAAAGAATACAATAATATGTGTTCCTTTGTGATTGGCTTCTTGTACTCAATTTATTGTTTCCCAAGGTTCATCCATGTTGTAGCACGTGTAAGTGTTTCATTCCTTTTTATGACTGAATAATATTCCATTGTCTGAATATGTCGTGTTTTATTTATCCATTCATCAGTTGATGGGCATGTGGGTTATTTCCACTTTTTGGCTGTTATGAATAATGCGGCTATGGGCATTTGCATATAAATCTCTGAGTGGAGATATGTTTTCAGTTCTTCTGGGTATACAGAAGAACAGAATTCCTAGGTCGTATGGTAACTGTGTTCAACTTTTTGATTAAGAGTGGCTTCTAATTATGGCATTACACTTTCTTAAACATTTGACCCAGCACGTATTTATATGTAACTCAAGCAGATAACTCTTAGAACTCTCATTGGAACTATAGTTTACCCTATTAAGGCTCTTCATTCAGACACTCCTAGCACATGCAAGTCTCTCATTGCTCAGTGCCAGAGTTTTCTATATTGATTTGGATTTATGTATGTGACACTTCTCCCCAAAATAACATGATGTTACACTTTGGAAATTATCTGGCTTATAGTTATGGCAACACTGAAGGGTGACAGTTAGGTAGAGACACTAGGATGTTGGGCTGTTACAAATGCCAAAGTAGGGACACCTGGGTGGCTCAGTCAATTAAATGTCCAGCTCTTGATTTCAGCTCAGATCATGATCTCGTGGTTCGTGGGATTGAACCCCACATTGAGCTCTGCACTGACAGTGCCAAGCCTGCTTAGGATTCTCTCTCTCCCTCTCTCTCTCTTTCCCTCCCCTGCTTGTGCTCTCTCTCTCAAAACTAAATAAATGAACTTTAAAAAAGTCAGAATGATTTGTGGTGGCCTTAAATAAGATCTTAGACCACCCAATCACCATGTCTATACCCAAAAGATGTAGTACATGATTATCTTCCAATTATTATGAGAAAGCTTTCTTTGTATGGGCACAAGTCCTTCTTATTTTTCCTTCCTAGGAATATTACCCAGTATTTTCAGGTGTGTGTGTGTGTGTGTGTGTGTGTGTGTGTGGGTGTGTGAGAGAGAGAGAGAGAGAGAGAGAGAGAGAGAACCAATTAATTTGAAATAGCTATGATTCTCTCCTAATGTAGGGCAACGTAAACACAGTTTCAAACCAGGAGTTTAGTAGCAATTTTCAAGACTGGGTATGTGTGTCACCCAGGTACCTTTGGGGAAATTTTAAAGAAATACTTTTCATTATTTCTAAGACTACACTCTTATTTTCATATGTATTTTTCCCTGTAAAAGCCTTTAATTCTTCTAAACATTTTTTTAAATCTGAAAACCTTATGTCAAGGTTTACTTGCCTGTAAGTGTTAAGATTTCATTCATGCATGCATCTGTTTATTCATTCGCTCATTCATTCATTTTATTAATTCATTCAAAGCCGTTCATTTATTGAAAGCCAATGGGGATTTCAAGGTAGTAGGAGAGAGCTCAAGAAAGACAATTGATGGGATTGGAGAAATTGGCAGAAGTAAATTTTGTGGAGCTCTGGAGGTTTGGTAGTAAGGAGTTTGGGTTTCATTTTGTGTTCAGTGGGAAGCCACAGATGGGTTGCAAAAAAAGATGTGATAAGATATGTTTAAAGAAGATACCTCTGAAGTATGGGAAAGATAGGGTCAGTCAACAATCCAGAAGAGAGAATGGTGGTGGCTTGGATTTGGGAAGTGGCAGTGCGGATGGAGAGAAGAGGGTGGCTTGAGGCTATATCCTCAAAGTATAGTCATGGAAGTGGAATTGAGGAAGATCAGAGAGGGAGAGAGAGAAAGAATCACGCATTACTCCCAGGATTCTGGTTCAGACCATTGGTGATGGTGGTAAACTTCACTGAAATGAGAAAGAGTAGGGAAGAGGAAAAACCACAAGGTCATTTTGGAAGATGAAGTCTAACGTGCCTGTAAGGCATCCCAGTGGAGATAGCAAATGAGGATCTGTGCATCCCAGGGAGTGCTCAGAGGTGTGACTCAGGTTGGAGAGACATTTTCCAGGCATTTACAGCTTATGGATGATACAGCTATGGGAATACTACAAACTTCTTGTGAGAAAGTGTGGAGGGAGGTAAGGAAGAGGCTCAAGGGCCAAGCCCTGGCAGATGCTGAAAGGTGGGACAGAGGAAAGGGTCTTGCAAAGGAGATTCTGAAGTGGCAGAGATAGAATATAAGGCAAGCCGAGAACATGGGAGTCACAGGAGCCAAGAAAGAACAATGCCTCGAGAGGGAGGGAGGGATGAAGAGGCTGGAGATCATGACCAGGGAAACTGTAGTAGAAGGACAGGGAAAAAGGAATAGAATTGGATTGTGGTAGGTCAAAGAGTGAAAGGGAGGTGGATCCAGTGCGTGTGTGGACAATTCCTTTGAGAAGTTTGGATGCGAGAAAGAGCAGGCAAATGGGAAAGTGGCTGGAAGTGGATGAAAAAAGGAAGTTCCCTTAAGATTAGAGATAGAAGTGTATGTGTTCATTAACAGGATGAAGGAAAGGACAGAGAGAGTGAGAGTACTAGCTAATTGCTATTATTTTCTAAAATATGTCAGAGGCAATTGAGAGCTAGGTGTGGACAGAGCAGAGAGGAAAAGGTTTGGGATTACCATCTTGTTCAGCAGGAAAATACACCTACTATGGAGAGACGGAATTGGAATCTCAGGCTGTGTTGAGGACTCGTAAAGACAATTCATTTAAAGTGAATTGAATTAGCCCATGATTGTTTATGAGGTAGGTTTTGGTGATGCAGACCACAGGGTTAAATATCAGTGAAGCCCAGAAGGGGAACATTGTGTTCTTCCCCCATTCTCTTTCAGTTAACTAAGGCGAAAGCCTCAGGGTGGCGTGAGTACATCTATAGCATTTCTCTAACTCCTGTTAATGTCCCCTTTTCATCAAGAGAGAGCACACACTTGGAGCTTTCCCTCTGCAATTACATCAAGTAGGAATCAAATAACACGGCTTTGCTTCATTGTATTTGGTATTTTTACAATTACGGTTTTGTCAAAGGATATTGGTTTCCAATTTATGTTGGTGATATGAAATTTCCTTCAAAATACAATTATTGAATTTTAAAAAGTGAGGCAATATACAGAATATATATATATTCAATATACAGAAACGTCTGTGGTTGTTAATAGTAGAGAGAGTATGGACATGGCCAACATGGTGACAGTGGCGGAGGGAAGACTGAGAGTTGCATTCCCTCATGCTGCCTGACCTGCAGTTTCACTGGGATGACAGTGAACTTCTTCTACTTCTGTAAGTTCGTGTCAAAGGGGTGAGTCTCCATGTCCCTGAGGTGGGGTAGACAGCACTGTGGGTTGAGAACCACACAGATGAATTAATATCCCACTGTCCCAGGACCACTGCACGAACCAATCCAATGGCAAGTGTTCGTGAGTTAGCTGGGTGACAAAGAAATTCCAGGGCAGAAGAGCAGATGGCTGTACCACCTGGTGCTTACTGTCCCCCGGCACTCTCCACCCCAGCTGTTGTCTCCTGTTAGAGCTCCTCCTGCTGCATCTGCAACCACCTTCCTGATGTAGCACCATCATTCTGCTTTAGAAGTGTTCTCACTGCCTGCGCTTCTGTGCAAAAGACCACACAAGACAGGTCAAGGACACATCTCCAACCATCTGACCTCACTGTTGGCCCTTGGCCTTTGTAAAGCATGGGCGCAACCACTGGATGAATCAGAGACTCTGGGATTTCCCTGGTGAGTGGTGCCTTAAGGACGCCTATCATTTCCAAAATTCCCTTCCTGGTAGAAGGAGGAAAAATTCCCATTTGTTTGTTCCCTTTAGGATTTTCAGCCACATATGTAGATGTGCTTCTAGCAGAATAGTGTCTTGAAGGGTGACCAACTTTTCCCAATTTTCCTGGAAATGCCTGGTTTGTAGAACTGAAAGCCTCACATTGGGGCGCCTGGGTGCCTCAGTCAGTTAAGCGTCCAACTTCAGCTCAGGTCATAATCTCACAGTTCGTGACTTCGAGCCCCGCATCGGGCTCTGTGCTAGCAGCTAGCTCAGAGCTTGGAGCCTGCTTCAGATTCTGTATCTCCCTCTTTCTCTGACCCTCTCCTGCTCTCTCTCTCTCTCAGAAATAAATTTACAAAAAAGAAAGAAAGCTTCACATCTTACTAATCCCCTCAGGTTCAGGCAATCGGGGATGATTGGTCACCCTAATCTTAGGTCCAGAGACAAGTGTATCCTTGTGGGGTGGTGTAAAGAAGGTTCGGATGGCTGTGTCCAGAGACCTGTGTTTTGAGAAAGTCAAGGGTATTAAGTGATTTCCTCATTCAGACTTAGACCACAGTGAAAATATTAAAACCATGCTGTTTTTGTTAATACAAGTTATGTAATGCATTAGGAGAAGGGTTTGTTGCATCAGCAGTGGCTTTCATTGGGCTGAGCCAGGAAAACCTACAAAGAACCATTCTTCAAGGCATGTTTATAAACCCTGCTGTGTTCGTAGTGAAACATAAGCCCTGATCAACTCCTTACAGGTGGCATTGATCCCATGGCGTACCTGTCTGCAGAACAAGCTGTGCTTACCCCAAATACTTGAGATTTGTACCACGTGTTACCTTCAAGTAATGTTGGCTGCAATGATAAATGACTCCAAGATGAGTAATTGCTCAAAACAAGTTAATTTCTCATTCACTTAAAGTCCAAAAATGGATGTCCCCAGTGGGTTGCTAAGTCTCCTCCAAGCAGTGATTCAGGGACCCAGGCTCCTTTCGTTTTGTGGTGTATCCAATATGCTGCTCTCAAGGTTGTGATTGTCTGCCTCGAGCCAATGGAAGGGTAAAGAGCACAGAAAAACATGCCTGGGAGGTTTGGGGGAGGACAAGCTTGGATGTGGCACATGTCATCTGTTCATATTCCATTGACTAGACTTCAGTCCCAGGCGCCACCCAACTGTAAGATGGTTGGGAAATGCTGTCCAGCTAGTGCCCAGGAAGGAGAGGACGTGGGTTTGGCAAAAGCAATCGGTGTCTATCACAGATCAATGTCTTGTCTCTTTCTCGCTGTAAAGAGAGAAAGATTTAGTCCTGAATGTAAGAAACCTGGTAGTACAGATACACAGTGGGATTGAATTGTTTCTTTTCATCTTTCTAAATGCACTCCATCCTTACACACGAGTTGTTACACTTTTTTTCTCTCTCTCTAAAACTATAGCTCATTTGGGTCAAATAAAAATAGAGAGCCTATTTCTTAATGTGTCATCTCAAACTCTTTAGGAAAGAAGGTGAGGTCATAATTACAAACAAATACACTTAGAGCATGTGAATGATCTTTCTGGTTGAACAAGGCTAGAAAGCTCTCCTCTCACTAAAGGTAACTTCATAAGACTCATGGAGGTCTGTGCTGGTTTTCCATTGCTGCAACAAATTACCACAATCTTAGTGGCTTAAAATAACACAGATATACTTGGGTTCTGAAGGTCAGAAGTCCAAAGCCAGCCTCAAAGGGCTTAATAGCAAGGTGTCCACACAGCTGCATTCCTTCTAGAGGCTCTAAGGGAGAATCCATTTCCCTGACTTGGCCAGCTTGTAGAGGCCACTGCATTCCTTGGCTCATGGCCACACGTCATGCTGACTTCTGCTTTCGTCAACACATCTCTATCTCTCTCTGTCCCTGCTGCCTTTCTTTTATAAGGACACTTGAAGCACTTTGGGCTCATTTGGATAATTCAATATAATGATGGGGTAGGTAGCCATCTGTAGGACACCAGAGAAACTGTAACAATCATGTCATATTAGCGTCTGCACACAATAGGAGAAGAAACATGAAAACAAGCAAACATACAAACAACAATCTGTGAACATCTTCATAGAAATTGAGGGAGGTGTGAGTAGAACCACCTCAGAGTCTTTGTGTAAGGATAAAAAGAGACAAGAACAGAAGTGGTTTTTTGGGGCCATGTTACGGATAGATAAAAAGAGATGGTCGAAGCTGATCACAGAATTGGCAGAGCACCATGAGAAAGAGCAGTGTGGAGACTTCAGCGATGAGGGTGTGGGGGGAAGCTCACAGCTAGAATATAGTGTTTGACATTTCTTGCTTTGCTATCAGTTTAATCTCCCAGAAATTTGAGAAAGTCTTTTGGAGAAACAACCGACACCCCTAGGACCCAGTTCTGGCCAGTAAAGGGAAATTAGTTCTGTGGAAATAAAAGTAATGTTGGGGAAAGAAAGACCATGGGGCATCACGCATGTGTACACGTGATTTTATGCGTTGGCTGGAGGGAGAAAAAGAGAATTATATTTGTTCCGAGGGCTATGCTAAGTGCATTACCATGTTATCTTCTTAAAACAGTGCAAAAATTCTATGAAGTAATTAATTTTATTAGTGATCTATTGCATAACAAATTGTCCCCAAATTTAATGGCTTAAAATCAGTAACACTTATTTATCATTAATATCCCTTACAGTTCCGAGGATTGATTGGGTTCATTTAAGGGTTCTGGCTTGAGGTATCTCCATGTTTGCCAGCAGACTATAGCTGAGGCAGGAATATTCCTGAGGCTTCTTCGTGCAGATGTCCGAGGCCTGGGTTGGGAACACTCAAACACTGAGGAACTGGAAGTCCTAGTAGTTTTAGGGTAGCTAGACTTCTTACATGGTGGCTCTAGGCTCCCAAGTGCACTTCCCATATAAATATAAGACACTCACTTAAAATGTAAATTTCAGAGAAACAACAAACCGCTTAATTGGTATACATATGTCCTGTGCAGTATTGGGGATGTACAATAAAAAATTATTTCTTATTTTTCTGAAATTCAGATTTCTGCCTTCCCAGATATGGAGGTGTCCATATCATATTGTGAGAAAACCATATGGGATCGGGCACATATATGTATTTATTAATGTGACTATCTTTGGATAATATAATCTTCAGAGTAGCTCTCTTTTGTTTTTTAAAAATTTTTTTATTTTTGAGAGAGAGAGAGAGAAAGAGAGTGAGCAAGCAGGTGGGGGAGGGGCAGATAGAGAAAGAGACACAGAATCCAAAGCAGGCTCCAGGCTCCAAGCTGTCAGCACAGAGTCTGATGCAGGTCTCAGACCCACGAACTATGAGATGCTGACTTGAACTGAAGTTGAATAGCCAACTGAGTGAGCCACCCAGGCGCCCTGTGAGTAGCCCTCTTTTGTACAGGTCAGGAAACTTAGGTACAAGCAGATTCACTGACTTGGTGGTAACATTACCAATGAGTGGAAGACCCATGGCTTCCAGGATTCAAGTCCATGGCTGCCTGGACCCAGAATCCATTTTTGAGTGCATGATAGCCAAGGATGAGGCAAGTTTTGCAGTCCAACACACAATCTAGACTTGAGGGAAGCAGATTTCCCAAAGATCAGAGGAGAGATAGGCCAGATGTCATGGTCAGAGATTTTCGAATGAAAGATCTCCCAAGAGGGTTGGGATGCTCTCAGAAATGTCGCTCTGGATCTGCAGTTGCCAGTGACCCTCCTGCAGCAGAAGAGGCAACGGAGCTAGTAACACCAGAGGCCACACGGGAAATCCTCTGATGTCCTCAGACTTTAAAAGGGCAGAAACAAAATGGGAAGGAAGAGCACTTAACTAAGGACAAATAGAAATCAGTGGTGGAGAATTGTAGGAATAGCAGCAGGAAGTGTTCCACCCCAAATGGTCTCAGGGAGAATGTCTGGGAAAACAAGGAAGGGCCAGACTTGCTGCTTCAGGTCAGCGGTGTAACATTTCCCAGCCGGGAAAGGAAGGAACTCTTCCAAGACAATGACCTTGAAACCAAAACAGCCTCTGGAATGCAATAGATGATCAATACATATTAGTTCAGTGCATGAATTAACATGCAAATACGTTGAAGAAGGAAATAACGTTATAACGGGATTGGCCCCAGTAAGAAGGCACCGAGTTCTTTTAAATGGGGCCTTTGGTGCCGAAGATCTACAGCTAGGTGGGCTGCTAAGAGTAGAGACTGTAAAGAAAATAAAAGTAAGATGAACAAACATCGGTCGAATGTCCCTGAAAGAGTAATTAATTAATGATCACTAAAATGGGTTATTGGCAAAAATTAGGACCACCATTCCATTGCAGAATTGGCTGAAGACGTTTTGACTCAGTAGCATCTTTGGTTGGAAATGATTAATGTATAAAACACAGTCATTTGATTTAAAGAATTTTCTTGTTTGAGTTTAATGTTTAAAACCTTCTAACTATATATTCCCTGTATGAAAAACCTTTAGTTCAATTTCTTGCTAGAAAAGTAGGGCCAAACTTGAACATTTGCTCTCAACCCATAGGTTTGGGTGTAATTTATTAACCAAAGACATTGTCTTGTAACTATTTTAATATTTATTTATTTTTTTTAATGTTTTATTTATTTCCAGGAGAGAGAGACACAGCGTGAGCAGGGGAGGGTCAGAGAGAGAGGGAGTCACAGGCTGAAACAGGCTCCAGGCTCTCAGCTGGCAGTCAGCACTGAGCCCGTCGCGGGGCTCGAACCCATGAACCGCGAGATCATGACCTAAGCGAAAGTTGGACACTTAACCAACTAAGCCACCCAGGCACCCCCCTATTTTAATATTTAGCTCTATGAAGCACAAGGGACTTTTTTTGTGGAATGGATAGTATGATACAAAAAATAAAAATGGCTGGTTTTGGGTTTGGTTGTGCTTTTAACGCTCGTTGGCAAAACTAATTTTGACTAATATAATCAATGAAATGCTTTGTCTTTTCATTTATAAACTTCATGTATAAATGTTGGAGTTTTCTCATCAAGTCCATGTGAGATTTGCATTCAGAAAACCTGTAACTGAAGCCATTCAGCATGCTTCGGTATTCAGAAATCCTTGGCAGACACCAAAAACAAGACATCAGATGTATTTATTCAATTCTTATTTTTTTTTAATTCCTGCCATGAGTGGTCTGTGTTTTGAGCACTGAAGACAAAGCAATGAATAGGATAGACCCTGGTAGTAAACAAGTAATCAAATTAAAAAAAAAAAAAATAATGCATCCGACTTTGGCTCAGGTCATGTTCTCGTGGTTCATGGGTTCGTGCCCGGCATCAGGCTCTGTGCTGACAGCTCAGAGCTTGGAGCCTGCTTTGGATTCTGGGTCTCCCTCTCTTTCTCTCTCTGTTCCTCCTTCGCTCACACTGTCTCTCTCTCTCTCTTTCTCAAAAATAAAACATTAAAATAAATAAATAAATAACTTCAGGGTACACTTTTCTTTATACACCATAAAAGAAAAAAAAATAGATGTGGGGATACGGAGGGGCTGCAGAAACCTCTTATTCTTTTTTTTTTTTTTTTAAGACTTATTTATTTATTTTGAGAGACAGAGAGAGAGAGAGAGAGAGAACACAAACAGAGGAGGAGGCAGAGAGAGAGGGGGGGAGAGAGAGAATCCCAAGCAGGCTCCCCACTGCCAGCACAGAGCCGGATGCAGAGCTCAAACCCACAAAGTGTGAGATCATCACCTGAGCCGAAATCAAGAGTCGGACACCTATCTGACTGAGCTGCCCAGGTGCCCCAGAGAAACTTCTATCTTAGGGACTCTGCTAAAATTTGTATAGGATGGTGACATATGAGCACAGATTAAATGATAAGGAGTTGGCCATTATGTATATAATAAGGTAATAAAAATATATCATCCTTATAATAAATCCTATAAGAATGCATTTCATTAGCTGTTTAGGGATTTGGCCTCACAGAACGGCGGGAGCCGGTTAACTCACAGCAGACCTGGGGCTGTGGCTTGTGCGAGGCGGGTGGGAATGCGAGAGGCCATGGCGTGCGGGACGGAAGGACAGGCTGGTCGCTGCCGCCAAGAATGAGCTGGCACCTGATTGGCTTCTCAGGCGCCTTCAAGCCTCCGATCTTGGTGCCCTTTGCCCAGGGGCTAAGTGTACACCCGGGTGGGAGCTGGACTTCCTGAAAGAAGAGACCCCGTGAGAACCGAAGGTGCCGTGGCTCAGCCGCTGTCCAACCAAACGGGCCGGCAGCTAGACCTCCGTGGGGGCAGGGCGCCCGGAGCCCGGCCTTGACCTTGCTCCATTTCTGCCTTCCATGCCTCGTGCACCACTGTGACCCGTGCTAATCGGGAGCTGTGCCTGGACAGGGATTCTAAGAAATGGAGTCCCAGCTTAGCTGAGGTGGCCGCATCCGGCCCAGCCCAGCGTGTCCCCGGAACCGCGGGAGATGACCGGGTGGCTCGCCTCCCTCATTTGTGACCTTGCCTCGCCTGCTCAGCACACACCTATTTAACACCCCTTTCGCTGCCCGAACGCAGCACTTACGATTCCTTCTAATTTCTCTCTGTGTTCTCACCCCCTTCTCGTGGAGGTTTGCATCTTAGGAGTCATGTGTTCTTTTTGACATTTTAATTTTTTTAATGTTTATTTATTTTTGAGAGAGAGAGAGAGAGAGAGACAGAGACAGAGAGACAGAGTCTGAGCAGGGGAGGGGCAGAGAGAGATGGAGACATAGAATCTGAAGCAGACTCCAGGCTCTGAGCCATCAGCACAGAGCCCAATATGGGGCTCAAAGTCACGAACCCTGAGATCATGACCCAAGCTGAAGTCGGGCACTCAACCAACTGAGCCACTCAGGCACCTCTCTCTTTGGCATTTTATTTTATTTTATTTTATTTTATTTTATTTTATTTTATTTTATTTTATTTTAATTTTACAAATAGTTTATTGTCAAGTTGGTGTCTCTTTGACATTTTAAAAAGTTCACTCTGACAATGTGTGTGCATGAAGAGGTGGGCATGAGGGAGCTGGGAAAGATCTGAGCCCGGAAGCAAGAAGACCAGGTGGGAAATGATTGCAGCTGTCCAGCTGGGATGGGAATGGTGGTTGTAGGGAAGGAGAGGCATGTGATCAGATTCAAGACATGCTTTTCTCCTTTTTTTTTTTTAAGTTTATTTATTTCTTTTGAGAGGGAGAGAGAGAGCGAGCAGGAGAGGGTTAGACAGAGAGAAGGAGAGCGAGAAAATCCCAAGCAGGCTCCGCACTATCAGTGAGGAGCACGATGTGGGGCTCCAACCCATGAACCGTGAGATCATGACCTGAGCCAAAACCAGGAGTTTGACGCTTAACTGGCTGAGCCACCCAAGTGCCCCAGATTCAAGATACGTTTCAGTGATAGAGTGGTCAGCACTTGCCAGTGGGTTGGAGGTAGAAGATGAGGGTAGCTCACGGTTTGATTCTGAGTTACTGAGGGACATGGGGCGCCTATAGGCAGAGCCGAAGACTGGGAGAGGAGGAGGCCCGAGGACAGGAACCAAGGTTTTCATTTATCATTCAATTAGTATTCACTGAATCCCTACTATGTGCTGAGCACTATAAATCTTAATGATACAACAGCGAACAAACTGGACTAAAATACTTGCCTTCAGACCGCTTACACTTTAGTGGGGAAAACCCCAATAAACAGGAAAGTCGGTAAGATGTAGTTTGTTAAAAGGTGATAGGAAGTGGGGATAGAAAAGGGGTAGAGAGTATAAAGGGAGGTTGTAATTCAAGATAAAGGACTTGAGGAAGAGGTCTTTAACAAGGGGCCTTTGGAAAAGACTTGGAGGAAGTAAGAGAGGAAACCATGAGGACACCTGGTGAAAGAATTTTCCAGAAGATGGAACAGCAAGTTCTCCTAAGTTGGAGCCCGTCTGCTGCCTTTGAGAGACAGAAAAGAAACCAGCAGGGCAGGGGGAGAGCAGTGAGAGGAAGTGATGGGTTGGGGATGGTGATCACACCATGTTGCACATTGGGATTTGGCATGAGATGAGAAGCCTTTGGGAGTAGGCGTGACATGAACCAATTTAATGTTTCAAAAGGTTTGAGCCACCCATTCAATATCCTGGTGGAGATGTCAAGGAAGAATTTGGATACGAGTCTGCAGTCAATGGAGAAATTACTGCTGGATTTGGGTGCTATCTGTGTATGAGAGTATTAATGCCACGGGACTAGATAAGGTCAACCAGGGAAACACTATACATAGAGAAGTGCAAACAAAAAGCAGCAAAAATCCAAGAAGAGAGTGTTGTGCTTGGATACTCAGGCCATCTACAGTTATTCTTTCTTCTGTTTCTTTCACACTGGGGGACCACTCTTGGAAGCAATGGTTGATTTAATTTATGCAGTGCTCGGAGAGTCCATAATGAAAGAAATTTACAAATTCAAAAGCGCATAATATATATGTGTATGTATTATAGTCCTTTGTAAGAAAAGCTATGATGTAAGTGGTGTCTGGTTAGGAGACATAACTGGCAAGGCCTAGAAGTGACCAAACATTCTCATCTACAGGTGATGTCCAACCTTTTCTCCTGGAACCAAAGGTTGCTGTTGTCAGAGGCTGGTGCTTTGTGCAATGAAGGCCAGTTAAGGTCACAGTTGGCTTGAAGGTTTTGCTCAAAAAAATTACTCTTGTCTGTCCACAGATGGTCAGATGCTAGCAGTAGTGTTCTGGTAAACCAGCTCTCCATAATGAGGTGGGGTGGGAGAAGCCTAATTTGTGGCATTTGCCTATTTCCATGGTGTAAATATTCTCACCACAGCCGATTTCACGTTACCAGTGATTTAACAACAGGCTTTCAAAATTCCTGTAATTTTCCCGTGCATATAACAGCTGACTTCAGCATGCCAAACCTTTTCTTTCCATCACCTGAGGCTAGGCTGTACTCAGATTCTCTCCATCCCCTGTACCTGTGCCTACAGTTCACGCTGAAGATGGCCAAGTGCCCAGCACAAGGGCAGTTACCTCTGGAACTAGGAGCTCCTTTTCTGTGACAGTCACTTTTAGCCTTGACCCCAGCAAGACATCAGCAAGTGTTTCTTGAATTGAACTGTTCTCCTTGTCATTTCCTACTGCAGGATACTTGTCCTTGGTGGGATGGGCTATATATCTGAACTGTATGATTATTTCTGCACTATTACATTATTTTGAGACCCCCCCAATATTGAGGGCCCTGAACTTGATGCTGGGGATACAGCAAGAATAAAAATTTGCCTTCCAGGGCACTTTGGGAGAGTTGAGAAAAATGGAAAAATGGAAATGCCTGGGAAGGTTACTTATTATTATTATTATAATAATAATTATTATAGTCAGCAAATGTCCCATGCAACATGAGGGCTACAGATGGTGGATGCTGTAAGAGTGCATAGGAGGCAGACACAGGCAAGCTTTCATGGGGAATATGGGGCTGGAATGTGTGTCTATGCACAAACTGAGCACCATGCAAAGTTGGGACTGGGATCCCATTTGCTTTCCTCGTTTTCATTTACCACTTTGCATCAGAGGAAATACCATTCCCCAAAGCACTTTAATGATCAGCAAAATGCTGTGGATGATTGTATATTGGAACAAAGAGACTATCTATATCTGTATCTATTTACTTAAACCTATACACTACTCTCCCCACGCCCATCCAAAATTCTACTCCATTTCTAAAAGTCACATAGGAAAATTCAACATCCTTTGGGACTCACTGCTACTTAGGAGTGGGAAAGGGACTATTTGCTGAGGCAATTCACGACATTTAGAGCCTGGTGACCTTTCTCCCATATGTACTGTATTCTGTTTGGAAAAATAAGCTCAATTAGTTGGTCAGTGGATTCCCTCTGGTCACTGTGGCCTTTTTTTTTTTTTTTTTTTTCATGCTAACCTGGCAGACCTGGCATGCAGCATCTCAGGTGGGTCACATGGCTGGGAGAAGAAATGAGGCAAAGCCATTCCAAAGCGTCACCACCTCCAGGTTCCCAGGACACGAGGCATTCTACGGTTGGTGGAAGACACAGATGTCCCCCATCACTCTTTTAGTAATATGTGATGGTGATTTGGGGGAAAATGCACAAACCAGAAGATATCCAGACAGCGAGGCTGTTCTCACTGCGACATTTGTGCCGCATTCTTCCCGCCCCTGGTGTCCATTGCAAAACTCAGACTGGGGGCTTCTGGGAGCCAAGTGGCTGATTGGGAGCCCCAGGAGGCAGAAAGTACAAATTAATCTTCAGGCCCACCCATTCCCCTGAAACACCACTTGCTAAACTGTGACTTTCAAGCCAAGAGCAGCAATTTTCCACAGCTCAAGTTTGGAAAAGGCTATGAAACCATATGGGTCAGAAAACCAAAGGTGGTTTTTTGCTATTTTGCATGGAGCACCAGAGATACAGCTCCAAAATCCCAGATGTGTAGCAGCTGGATAGACTGTGTGGCCACAAAGCTGCATTGCAACTTCAGAAAGGCAACTGCTGGCGGCTTCTAAAAACAGACCATTGACTTCTCTTCTCTCTCTCTCTGTCTCTCTGTCTCTCTCTTTACTTTTCTTTCTTTTTTAAAGCTTATTTGAACCTCTGGACTTGTCTTCTTGCAAAGAGAGAGAGCAAGAGAGAGAGAGAAAAAAGCAACCTGGCACCCATTGTTTTGTTTTTTCAATTTTCTTGTCAACTGACTCACGATAAAAAAATGTCAATTTCAATCAATTTCAATTCCACTGAAGAGACAAATAGAGAATTTATAGGCAGCTATTGGAAACAAAGGAGCCATCTGGTTTTTTAAGTATAATTTTTCACTGAAAACAGCTCTGTCCAAGTACTAAGATCATTTATTTTTCCTCACTGCACTGCTGTGAATATTCCTGTTTTTCCATAGAGCCCCAGAGCCCAACTCAGGTGGGTTTCTTTGAAAAGTCCCCTCCCCTGTGGTGGTGGTGGGGGTGGGGGGGAGTTCCCAGCCAGAAGGCCTGTGGGGTAAAAGGGACATCGGTTTCTTATGCGGGGAGGACTTTGTTATGGGAAGCAGCCCTGGTGACCAGTGGAGGTCATCCAACCATGGTTATTCTGGTTCATTTGTCATTTTGTAGTGACAGTTTTCACTTTCCTCCAAGAATCTCCAGGGAGGTTTTACAACATTGTGACTAAAACTCAGTCATGTGCTGGTAGATCCCACAGGCTAAAGATTTACTTGCCCCAAAGTCAGAGGTGGCTCCATCAATGGGACAAAGTCTTAAGTAAGCCACGTGGCAGCAACCAGTGGTCTCTAATCTTCCAGGCTTTGGGGTCCCTCCATTCCTAAGCTCATCCTTCCTGGGAAGAATATGCCTAGGGGGCCTCTCCTCCCTCCACCAAATGGCCCACCAAACCCATGGAGATATTTTCACCCTTATGGATAAGAGACTGGAGCAACAGTCTACAGTAGGGAGGAATTATGCTGCTCTCCTATAAGGCCATGACTTATAATTGGGGTAGTGGCTTTATTTCTCACTGGACCCCAGATTGCCCTGTTCCAGTCTAAGACTAAGCAGGCTCTTTGCTGCACTGGGATTTAGATTCAAATACATATCAAGTGCCTATCACAGGCCAGGCATTCTAGTGAGCACTACGGAAACAAGAGTGGACAAGCCAGGCATGCTCCCAAACACGTGCAGCTGATGAAGAAAGGCACGTGAGATGGGATGGCTGCTGAGAAAATATGCTTAGGGCCCTCGCTCCACCCATATTCCATTTTACCTCTAGGACTTTAGGTTGGGCCAACGGGCTAGGCCTGGAGAAGAGCTTGTGCCTCACAGAGCTCAGGACATCCCTGAGGGTGCTGGGGTCCCCGAGACACCAAAGTGGAGTCTTGGAGTTGCCACCCAAAGTTTTCTCCAGCTGCTCTGGCTCTGGCCGGAGCTGGGAACGTACATTTATAGGCTGATATAGCTGCCGCCCCAGTGATAGCTGGGGCCCAGAGGGAGTTCAAGGCCAGGGCCACAGAACACCTACAAAAGAAGCAGATGCCAGCTTCTGTGTTATGACCAAATCCATGGTCACAGTGTGATCCCCCCAGAATTAGGTGTGAGGGGAGCCACCAAAGCCAAGGATGGTATGATTGTGGCTCTCAGCAGTTGTGTCCTATTTTCTGTGATCAAGCAGAGAGGCTGAGAACATGTTCTAAGAAGAATGGTCCAGTAATGCCAGCTGAGTGCCAAGAGCAGAAAAGCAGATTAAGGTGGCCTCAGGGAGGAGAACCAGGCCCTTCCCCAGTCCCACGTAATTGTCTGCAAGGGAAACCGTTGGACTTTAGTCTACATTTTAATATTCCGTAAGTCTTACTTTCATTTCTTCTAAAACCTTCTTCTGTGCTTTCATTTCTATTTTAAAAAGGCATGATGCCTCCAGTTTTGTTTTTCTTTTTCAGGCTTTCTTTGGCTATTTGGGATCTTCTGTAGTTCCTTCCTTACAAATTTTAGGATTGTTTGTTTTAGCTCTGTGAAGAAAGCTGGTGCTATTTTGATAGGGATGGCATTAAATGTGTAGATTGCTTTGGGTAGTATAGACATTTTAACAATGTTTGTTTTCCAGTCCATGCACATGGGATATTTTTCTATTTCTTTGTGTCCCCTTCAATTTCTTCCAGAAGTGTTCTATAGTTTTTCAGAGTACTGATTTACCTCTTTGTTAGGTTTATTCCTAGGTATCTTATTATTTTTGCTATAATTGCAAACTAGATCAATTCCGTGGTTTCTTTTTCTGCTGTTTCATTATTGGTGTATAGAAATTCAACAGATTTCTGCACATTGATTTTCTATCCTGCAAATTTGCTGACTTCATATATTTCAGCAATTTTTGTAGAGTCTCAGGTTTTCTACATAGAGTATCGTCATCTGCAAAGAGTGAAATTTTGACTCCATCCTTGCCAATTTAGATGCCCTTTATTTCTTTTTGTTGTCTGATTGCTGAGGCTTAGACATGTTGCTGAAGGCAAGGGAAACAAAAGCAAACATGAATTTTTGGGACTTCATCGAGATAAAAAGTTTCTGCACAGAGAAGGAAACAATTAACAAAACTAAGACACAGCCTACGGAATGGGAGAAGATGTTTGCAAATGACATATCTGATAAAGGGTTAGTATCCAAAATCCATAGAGAACTTATCAAACTAGGGCACCTGGATGGCTCAGTCGGTTAAGTATCTGACTTTGGCTCAGGTCATGATCTCATGGTTTATGGGTTCAAGCCCTGCGTTGGGCTCTGTGCTGACAGCTTGGAGCCTGGAGCCTGCTTTAGATTCTTCTCTCCCTCCGCCCCTCCCCATTTCATGCTTGCTCTCCCTCTCTCTCTCTCACTCTCTCAAAAATAAGTAAACATCTAAAAATGTAAAGAAAAAGAACTTATCAAACTCAGTACCCAAAAAACATACAGCCCAGTTAAGAAATGGGCAGAAGGCATGAACAGACACTTTTCCAAAGAAGACATCCAGATGGCCAACAGACACATGAAAAGGTGCTTAACATCACTCAGGGAAATACAAATCAAAACACGATGAGACATCACCTCAGACCTGTCAGAATGGCTAAAATTAACATCACAAGAAAAAACAAGTTTTGGCTAGGATGTGGAGAATGGGGAACCCCCTTGCACTGCTGGTGGGAATGCAAACTGGTGCAATCATTCTGGAGAACGGTATGGAGGTTCCTCGAAAAACTAAAGATAGAACTACCCCATGATCTAGCAATTGCACTGTTAGGTATTTATCCAAAGGATACAAAAATACAGATTCAAAGGGACACATGCACTGCAATATTTATAGCAGCATTGTCAACAACAGCCAAACTATGGAGAGAGCCCAAGTGTCGCAATGACATGAATGGAGCTAGAATGTATTATGCGAAGTGAAGTAAGTCAATCGGAGAAACACAAATACCATATGATTTCACTCATATTTGGAATTAAAGAGACAAAACCGGATGAGCATACGGGAAAGGAGGAAAAAAAGAGAAGAAAGGGAAACAAACCTCAGAGACTTTAATGATAGAGAACAAACTGAGGGTTGACAGAGGGGGGCGAGTGGGAGATGGGCTAGATGGGGGATGGGCCTTAAGGAGGGCACTTGTTGTGATGAGGTGTTGTATGTAAGTGAGGAATCACTGAATTCTACTCCTGAAACCAATATTACACTGTACGTTAGCTAAATAAGATTGTTTTTAAAAAGGGATGAAAAGAAAATCATTGGTTAGTGACCAGAAAGCCACCTAAAACTTCAGCTCTGACTAACTTGTAGTCTAGACTAGAATTCCTCAAACTTTGACAGCCATGTGCATCCCTGGGGGTCTTGTTAAAATGCAAATTATGATTCAGTGGCTCCAGGGTAAGGCCTGACCTCCTGCATTTCTGACAAAGCTCCTGGGTGATGCTGACGCGGCTGGCCTGTGGCCCATGCTCTCTAAGAGGCAAGTCTTAATGACCTCGTGGGCTCCACTGACACCACGTCCACAGTTCTGAGTCACTGTGAAAGGGCCAAGGACAACAAGAGCAGCCAAGACAAAGCTGAGAGGCCTCTGCCAGTGACCAAGAGAAGAACAACATGTCTCGCTCCTCCCCTCTTCTCACAGCTAGAGTTCTCAGTCCTGCCGCTGTATTTGAGTTGATGTTCGCTCTCCCCCTTGGCAGACACTCTGCCTCCCTACGATATTTTCATCTGAAATGGATGGAGCCCCTTCTCCAAGACCCTTTCCAGTTAGTAAGAAGAGCAGCTCTGACTCCTAAGACAGACTCTGGCGTTTTCTTGAACCAAATTTCTGTGGTCTTGGCCGGGGGAAGAAATGTGTGTTCTCTTATCCCAGAAGAGCACCTCTGATTTATGGTAGGCCTGCTTTCTGCCTTGTTTCTTCTTCCCAACAAACCTGCAAGGAAGTTTTCCTGTCCCCATTTATAGAGGAGGAAACTGAGGCTTGGAGAGAAATCAGGTAACACATCCAAGGTTGTACAGCTGACCATTCACAGAGCTGCCCCCACAGACCGTGTTCCTTCCACCACAGCTTATCGGTTTTCAATGCCTTATTCAAAAAAGTTCAGGGTTTCCTTGGATTTCAGACACTGAAATCCATTAGCTATGACCCCGCTATCAAACAAGGTGACCTTAAATTACTATAGACAAGAGATGGGAAGGGATCATAAGTCCCAGGGAAAATTTATTACTTAGACCAATGGATGTGCCCTCATGAATTTTTTGAATTTCAAGCATAAAGAACAAAAACAAAATGTGTACGCTTCCAGGCAAACTACTACAAATGAATATGTATCAGTGCGCCTTTAGATTTCTCTTCTTTTACATGAAACAAAGGAAGTCATTGAACAGCATTGACATAATTTTTAGGAGAAATGATTATGAACCAATAATTCCAATATTCAGTCAAGTTAATGTTCACAAAGACAATTATCAAATTTTAGACCTCAGAAAGTCAACTACCGACATGCCCTGCCTAAAAAAAATCACCCAGAGAAGACCAGTCAACCTGCAGATGAAGCAAAATAAATGACTTAGGAATGGAGAAGACCCAGTATAAGTGTATGGGTGTCAAGTTATGGACCAGTTAAATACACATAAATCTAAGTAATTATGACTAATGTGGTTGTAAAATTCAATGTACATATCAAAATAACTATTGAAAGAGAAGATAAATATTATTAGTAGTAATAATTTAAGCCCAAAATCCCCTATTAAATAAATCACAGCTGGGAATGGTTGGAAGAAGTAGAAAGTAAGTAATAGTGTACTAAATGTCATCTCTTACATAAACTAAGGCAACAGGCACCATTTCACCTTTGCCATTGATAATCAAGAAAAATGAATTTAAATTAATAACTTAATATTAAACAGTAGCATAGTAAAAAGAGGATGTATTGTATTTCCCCTACAATTATTAGAAAAAATAAAACAGACCAGAGAAGTGTATCTCAAAGTGTACACTGTTCTTATCCCTAAATAGTGGAATTATGTGTGATTTCATTGTCTTTTTACTTCTTTTGTGTTTTCCAAATTTTCTATAATAAGCATGAAATATTTTATAATATACAAATGAAAGCCCCAAAATTATTATAGGAAAGATTTGTTCCTTTAAAAGAAAACTATACATACATCCAATAAACGAGTTTTACACAGTCTAATACAAAATAGCCATGTTAGCTGGAATTTTCTCTTCTTTGTAGTCTGTACTCCCAGTATGAAACATCTGTTTCAAAGTCTCAAATATGGGAATGAATCATTTATATGCCTGGAACCTCCTATGAAAATAACATTGACCTTTGCTTTTTTTTTTTTTTTAATTTTTAATGTTTATTTTTGAGAGAGAGAGAGAAAGAGAGAGAGAGAGAGAGAGAGAGAGATGAGTGGGGAAGAGGCAGAGAGAGAGGGAGCAGGCTCCAGGCTCTTAGCTGTCAGCACAGAGCCCAATGCAGGGCTCGAACCCATGAACTGTGAGATCATGACCTGAGCCGAAGTAGGACCCTCAACCGACTGAGCCACCCATGCACACACCCCACCCCCCCTTTGCTTTTGTGAATAGCATCAGATGAAGGGAAAACTCAATGACCTCACTCTGAAAGATATGGTCTCCCAGCCACTGGGACAGAACCCTCTCCTTTTAGCACTTCATTTTTATTTATTTTTATGTTTAAATAGTTTATTTTCAAGTTGGTTTCCGTATAACACCCAGTGCTCATCCCCACAAGTGCCCTCCTCCGTGCCCTTAATTTTTAGCTCATTGAAAGTCATAATTTTTATCACCACTGCCGCTATTACCACCCTCACCCTCACCACTACCACTACCACTATTATCCTTACCATTATCACCATCATCATCATCATTTCTGCATTTTACTGAGAACCTACCATGAGCCAGTGTCCATACCTAATACCTATGTGCACAATCTCATATTAATTCTCACTACAACTCTAAGAGGCAAGAATCCTTTCCCCTACTTATAGCTGAGGGGACGGACTGAAAGAGGTTAAATTGCTTGTCTGCTCATTAATGACCCAGTATGAATTATAGTGATTTTAAAGAATTATAACCACTTTATTTATTTATTAAAAAAGTTTTTTTTAATGATTTATTTTGAGACAGAGAGAGAGAGAGAGAGAGCACAAACCGGGGAGGGGCAGAGAGAGCAGGGCTTAAAATCATAAACAGCTCAAAACCAAGAGTCAGATGCTTAACCAACTGAGCCACCCAGGTACCCCAACATTTTATTTATTTTTTTTAATTTTCTAAATGTTTTATTTATTTCTAGGAGAGAGAGAGAGAGAGAGAGAGAGACAGCATGAGCAGGGGAGGGTCAGAGAGAGAGGGAGATACAGACTCTGGAAACAGGCTCCAGGCTCTGAGCTGGCAGTCAGCACAGAGCCCGACGCGGGGCTCGAACCCACGAACCGCGAGATCATGACCCAAGCGAAAGTCGGGCACTCAACCGACTAAGCCACCCAGGCGCCCCCCCAACACTTTATTTTAATAACAAAATGATTCTACAGATTTGGAAGATTAGAGGAAAGACAGAAAACAGCCCCTCTCCTATACTCCCCATTCCCCTTCTCTTGCTATCTTTTTCTTCATAGTGAATATCGCCTTCTAACATCCTATATATATTTTTTTTACTTATTATGTTTTACAATCTGACTGTCCTCACTAGAATGTCAGCTACATGAGGACATGCTTTTGTTTGTCTTATCCACTGTTGCAGCCTTGCAGCTGGCACCCAGTAAGTGCTCATTAAATATTTGTTCAGTGGTGATGCTGACATGAAAAGAAACTGAGATGCTGGGGAGAAAAGCTGGCATGGGTAGGAGGAGAAGGTAGGATTGGTCTAGAACATTTGATCTTAGGAGTTGAGGGACGCAAGGGGGAAATGTCCTTCAGGCCACTGGGAATGTGTGACTGCAACCGAGGGGCCAGGGCCAGCCTGGGAGCCTGGCTTTGGGAGCTGTTCAGAGAGAGGGAGGGAGAGAAGGAATGAGAGAGAGAAAGAGGGAGAGAGAGGGAGGTAGCTTGACAGCTGGACAGTTTCTGCTTTAAGGGCAGCGAGAGCTCTGTGGGCGCACAGTGGAGACATAGGAGGAGAAGAGGAATGTTGGAGTTTGTAAATCACAGGAGGAGAAAGTGTCAAGGAGAAAGCAATCAAATGTGCCTGAAGGAGCAAGGACTTCAAAGAGAGCTCAGAGGAGGACTGGGTGCGAGAAAAGACCATCTGACTTGATGATTACAGATCACTGGCGTCCTCTCTGTAAGGAGCTGCAGTTGAGAGCGCAGGCAGAGACCAGACCTGCATTGTCAGATGTGATGCCCTCATGTGATGGTTGAGCACTTCAAATGAACCAAGGTCAAGTTGAGCTGTGCTGCAAGTGCAAGAAACCACACTGAACTATGAAGATTTAGAAAAGTTAGCAGAAACAAAAACAGAATGCAATGTGGCTTATTAGTAATTTTTATATTGATCACATGTTGAAATATATTTTGACTTCAAATATATTAGGTGAGGTTAGGATGTATTAGGTCAAATAAAACATGTCATTAAAAGGAGTTTCCAGGATACCAGGGTTCAGTGGATCGTGTTCGTGGGTTTGAGCCCCACGTTGGGCTCTGAGGTGACAGCTCAGAGCCTGGAGCTGCTTCGGATTCTGTGTCTCCCTCTCTCTACTCCTTTCCTGCTTATTCTCTGTCTTTCTGTCTTTTTCTCAAAAATAAACATTAAAAAAATTTTTAAAGAAAGAGTTTCAACTATTTTTTTTTTACATTTTTCTAGTATGATTACTAGATACTTTCCAACTACACAGGTGACTCACATCTTATTTCTATTGGACATTGCCAGGCTAGTCTGCCTGTGGTTAAAATTCAGCAGCACGTATAAACTTGTCTGTGCTCCCTCCTCCCTCCCTTCTTCCCACTCTCTCTCTCTCTCTTTTTCTTCCTCCCTTTAAAAAATGCTTTTTAGTAGCGACATTATTTTCTGATGGACACTTGGGTGGTTGATCTTCCATTCTCAGTAAAAATAGATGCCTTTTGTAATATCAAATCATCAAATTGCTTTAGCATTAAGTTGCCTGGAGTCATATTAAAGTCAGTGATACGTAGTACATTAGCTGTACTGAGCTCTTAGCTTCCCTGGGAGAAAAAGAAATAACATAAATGAGGTTTCTTCTACACTAAGCAGCAATAAATGAAAGCCTTTGAAGAAACCACCTACGTCAAGTCCTGGAATTGTAATTACCCAACCTCCAATTCGACAAATAGAGGTTTTCGTACAATACAACCACCCCCCAAATAATGGTCCCTCCTGGTGGGAGGTAGCAAGACTGTGTCACATGGGTCCAAGACAAAGATGTTACTGATTTGGACATTTGAACAGCTGCTTAAGAAGGAAATTCCCAATGTTCGTCTTGGCTGAGGTCAAGAATTCTTCTCGGACACTGTGAGGTCAGCCTTTAGGTTTTATGTATCTGCCTGTTGTGCAATGAATGTACTTCTTACTTCTTAGAAAAATAAAAGGACACAATAAAAATAAGTTGCTTCTACTCCCCGTGGGTTTCTCTGAAAAATATCAAATATTCAGTATTAAAATTGAGTTCCATGGAGTTGTGTGGACATTGGTCCTAGAGGGGATAGAGAACTTTAGGGCTAGAAAGGACCCATGAGGTAATCATTTCAGTAGATGAAGAAGTGGACTCTGAGAAGTCCTGTGGTCCCATGATGGCGGCTCACCTCATTTGTCAGCAGCAGAGAAGAAAGGACACCTCCTATCCATCCTGCCACCTGATCCCCATGGCTTGCCTCTCCCGTGTCCCCTCCCTCCCCTTCCTCAGGAAACTCTGTGGAACTGGAGCTGTCAAGAAGTTCCTGTACCTTAGGGTGCCTCTCTCTGCACTGGAGTGGTCTTTTTTTTTTTTTTTTTTTTTTTAAGTGAATGGAAGGAAAATTGCTCTTTCCTCAAATACTTATTTAGGAACTTAGGGTTTAAGTGGACCCCTCTGGTAACCATTAGCATTTTCTAATCAAGGAACAGTGAAAATAAAACCAAGATTAATTGATTCTTTCCTAGATTTGCACAGCTATAACCTTGGTCAAAGGGCAAAGAAGGAATTCCAAATGTTCCCCCATGTAATGATCTCTTTTCCATAAAGGGTGAAACCATTTTGCAACCAGAATCCCAGCTCAGAGGCAGGACTCATCTCAGTATTGACAATGTCACCTTCCAAGTGACGCAGAGAAAAGAGTAAGGTTTTCATAGGTGTGAATACCTCTGGCCACTTCAATATGCCTGGGTTCCTCAGAGGCAGATCCTGAGATGCGGATTCATGTGCAAATGACTTACGAGAGAAGTCTTCCCAGGGACATGGGGGAGCAGGACAAGGAGAGGGAGAAGCCAAGTATTTGTGTGTTTTCCTGTTAAGTCTCTACCTTAGCCAGAGCCCACAGAGGAGCCCTGCAACGCCAAGTATGCCTCAGAGTCAGTCCACACCTGGGCCAGGAGAGCTCACCTTCCATCTTTCTGCATCTGTCACTCATTGGTCAAGGGCCAACCTGACCAAGTGAGTTCCCAGGTGGCCCCGGTTCTCTGTGCGCATTGTCACACGCAGTAGCCTTCCGGAGCGAGTCATGGGTGCAGGCGAAAAGCAGAGACACAGGGCCAGGTGTTAGACACATGAGACCTGAAGGGAAATGGAGGGGATCTCGGCATGGTCCTGTCAGTGTCTGCTGCACCCCAACTTTGGCCTGCACTTCTAGAATCTTGATGTCATTTGCTTTCCCATTTATGTCTCCCAGGGTTGCTTACCCTCACGTCTCAGTTGTAACACGTAGTGGGTATTTGTTGTTTTCTGGTTGCCCAATATCAATTCCCTCCTCCTTTGATAATTGTAATTTAATTATTATTAGGTAATTTGGTAATACTAAACTAGTAGTCATTTCAGGAAATTATTCTTAGTCTGTATCTTTTGGTAGAGCTGACTAGCCCAGACTCCACGGGTGAGCATGTGTCCAAGGCCCAGGCGATCGGCACAGTCCTTTCCCTCCAGCCTGGGGAATGACTCAGGGATGGCACTCCAGTCAGGAGTTGAATACAGGAAATAGGAATGACTCTGGCAATTTTAAAGCAGAAAGATATTTTGTACAGGGAAGCAGTTGCTCACAAAGTTCCTGGAAAGGCTGGAGGAGCAGGCTGTAGCTGGATCTCCAGGAAAGATGTTTTGGCTCACCAGAGATCAAGTAAGAAGGCGAAGAAGGAGGAGACCCCAGTGCCTACACCATCATATTCAAGAATGTACCCCGTGGTTACAATCCAGGCCTGAGAAGCTTCTCAACACCCGTGAAGCTACAGAGTGTACACGGGACCAGCTGTCCTTGTCCGGGAGTCACAATCAAAGCAGCAAGAAAACAGTTCCTGTGTCACTGCTGCCTTCTAGATCTCACACCTGGACATCTGATGGGTGGCAGCTATTTTGCGTAGCTGAGTGGCAGGCTGCAGACATAGACATTCAGGCTGCAGCCTTTGCAGCCCAGGGGGCGTTTCTAGAAGGCATCAGAATGGGCTCTTGAGGGCCTGTTCCTCTGACCTCCCACCAGATGGGCACATAGCCCAACTCAGACAACAAGAGTCTGGACTTTGGTCTGGCCAGCGAGGGGGAAGAAAAGCTCTCTGTTTCCTGCCGGACGTGAACATGAGAAGGGTTTGTTTGGAGCCGCTGGAAGCCATCTTGACATCAGATAAGGTCGGCATAGTGGAGAACTGAGTCAGTGTGAGAGATCTAGAACGACATGGTCTGCGTGACACCTCTTAAAGGCCCGGAGAGGGGAGGCGACTTGGTCAAGGTCACACACCCGGGACGGGCGGAGCTGGGTCTAGAACACCTGACGCCCAGGGCAGGCTTTTTCCCATCACGTGGTCCTGGCCTCCACTTAGAGCTTGTCAGCCCTTCCCTCCGCGGCAGGCAGCCGGCAGGGTTTCACAGTCCCAGTTTATTAAAGAAGCTGAGCGGCCTGAGCCCTCTAAGCAAGCAGAGCTGCCTGTAGAGGGGCCGTCGCAGAAAAGCACTCAGAACACATTTTCGTGGCAGATCTGATGGAGCCTGGTGTGTACGAACAACTCAGAACTGGAGCTTGGTTAGTGAGGAGTGCAGAGCTGGCTTTGAAAACACCCTAGGGGTTCTCTCCGAGTGGCACACTAAAATGTGGCCACACCGGTTCAGGCTATTTTAAGCTTCAGAAACCAAGGGAGGTTAGGCGGGGTGAACCGGCAGGCACTGAGGGCAGATGAGTTCCAGGCCAGCTTTCTCTCTGCCTCCAAGGTCACCTTGGGTCCCTCCCCTGTCACCTGTGACCTTGCTTTCCTCTTCCCTCTGGAAGGATGCAAAGGAAGGACCCTTAAGACCTCAAGGGGAGGGTGCTGAGAAGGAGCACGAATGGGGGTGAGCACCTGGTCTGGTGCACCTGTTAGATAGGAAGAGGGGTGAAGGCATTGCCTGCCAGAGCTTGAGTGCTTCCCCTACATGTATTTGTTTACGTCGATTTTTTTTTTTAATCCTCACAACAACCCTGGGAGGTACATACATTTGTTACAGGAAGAGACGGAGGCTCAGAGAAACTACGAAGCTCACCCAGGGGCCCACAGGGACACAGAAGAACTGCAATTTGAAATCAGATGGGTCTGTATCCTGGGACGTGCACACACCATGCCCTGTGGCCTCAAAACCCAATGACAACCATGTGCACTACACATGTGCGCCTCTCTTTTCCTCTGGAAGTTCCATTCATAAACCCCATTTTTCAGCTGAGGAAACCAAAGCTCAAAGAGCTTAAGCAATCTGCCCCAGGATATGCACTCAAACGTGGAATGCCAGCCCTCTCCATCCACGGCCCTGGCTCTTACTTTTTCACTTTTAGGTGCAGAGACTTTTAGTGCAATGAAAATTTCACAGGCTCTCAGAGGACACTAACTCCAATTCCTTCTCATTTTATGCTGAGGAAACTGAGGTTCTCTAGGGTTGGGTGCTTACGCAAGGTCACACGGCTAATGGTTGGATGGGTAAGAACCCAGACACTGGACTTGTTTCTGTGCATAAGCACACTCTCAGTTTCCAACTCACATTATAATTTCAGGGATGTTTTATCTACATTTCTAGCTAAGCTTCTGCCATTTTGGCTTCAAGTTTTTCTGTAAGTTCACGTTATCCTCTGTCAAGGAGTTAGTGATCTGTAACTGCACAAAGAGATTGAGTTAGGGCTTCTGTAATTATGGTGGATACTTATATAAGAAGAAGACATCTTTCATAACAGGAACACCCTCCCATATTACAATGTTGACATCTATATAACCTTTTGGCACGGAGATCCTGAGCACAGCTACACTAAAACTCAGGCAACCAGGGGCACCTATGTGTCTCAGTCAGTTAACCATCCAGCTCTTGATTTTGACTCAGGTCATGATCTCATGGTTTGTGAGATGGAGCCCTGTGTTGGGCTCTTCGCTGACAGCTGCTTGGGATTCTCTTTCTCCTTCCCTCTCTGCCCCTCCCACGCTCATATGTGCATGTGCATGCTCTCTCTCAAAATAAATAAACATTGAAAAAAAGCCTCAGACAACAAAATCCTCTAGGTTCCCCTATGTATTGTCCTTGCAAACATCTGTCGGCTGGTGGAAGGAGCTAGGGCTGGGACGGGGAGTGGAGGAGAGTGTAAGCAGTGGGAGAGATAAAAAAAAAAAACAAAAAAACAAAACAAAACAAAAAAACCCCTAGAATCTGGGAACCAATAGGCATTTGATATGATCTGGCTTTTCTAGAGTATTTTAGACAATCCAATTTTTAAAAAAAATTTTTTTTCTAATTGTGGTAAAGTAGGTGTGCAGTTCTAAATAATATAACAACCATGGCAGAAAGCCACATTTTAATTCCTTGACTGACTCCCTTTCTGAAATCAACAAATATTTACCTAACTTCTCACCTCCACCAAGGATTATAGAAGCTAGGTACCAAGGATGCAAAAATGAGTCAAACTGGGTCCCTCCCCTTCTGAAGCCCACATACTAGCGAGAGACAAATACAGGCGTGGGTAGCTCTGGAGCTGTGTGCATAGCGTTGTGACATGGACAGGCTCAGTGTCAGGACAAAGAGTGCATGGCCATCAGCATTTCCTCGGGTGGGGAAGTATGAAATGTTTGACCTTCACGGAGGCCTGGGAGGCTGCCCACGTGGGAGGTGGGGCGTTTCAGGCAAAGCAATGTCTTGGGTAAAGGCCTGTTGTTGGGACAGGCCTGGAGGACCCCCAAGTGGTAGCAGCCACAGCGAGGGCCTCTGTTGGGGAGTAAGAGCTGAGGTTGAAGAGTAGGGAAGCTTTGTTTTTGAAGAGCTCTGAGTATTACCGGAAAGAATTTAAATTGTCTCCTTCAGGCCACGAGGAGCTGTTGAAGAAGTTAGGCAGGAACGTGACATGACGGGGTTTCTATTTTAGAGAGTCACCCTGGCTGCTGTTCGGTGGACGGGATGCCTAGTGAGCCCATTTAAGGGAGGAAGTCAATGATCAGAGCAGGGACTGAGTTGGCACTGAGTGTGCTCTAGGGACCAGGAGGTAGAGACAGAGAAGAAAGTACACGTTGGGGCGCCTGGGTGGCTTAGTCGGTTAAGTGTCCGACTTTCGCTTAGGTCATGATCTCACGGTTCGTGGGATCGAGTCCTGCATCGGGCTCTGTGCTGACTGCCAGCTCAGAGCCTGGAGCCTGTTTCAGAGTCTGTGTCTCCCTCTCTCTCTGACCCTCCCCTGCTCACACTGTCTCTCTCTCCTAGAAATAAATAAAACATTAAAAAATTAAAAAAAAAAAAAAAGAAAGTACACGTGCATTGATTTAAGCAGAAGAAGACAAGGAGCCAAGGATGAGTGCTAAATTTTTTAACTGGGAGTTTGGGTGGCTAACATGTGACAAAAAGGGAGGGTTCTCTTAAGAAACTAAAAAATGTGAATTCTTATGGTATACAGGAAGTTAGGGAAATAGAAAAATGAAAACAATTCCTAGTAATCCCATCATGGCACAAAGTGGTGTGCATATTTTCATTTACTTCCTCTCAATATTTTCCCCTAGTTTGTAATCCAAAGTCAGTTTCTCAGATGACACTTTTTCTTGAGCACTGGCTGGTTAACGGGAAATACTGTAAGCTTCTTCCAGCCTGGGAAAGACTCACCTTTAGATCCATTGCTAGAGGCTTCCTCTTCATTTCTTATTTTGAGGAATGTCCATTTTTTCCCTGCATCTCTAGGAGCCAATTACTTTGATCCAGGACTTACTGGATCACGAGTGTTTTACAGTTTCATTTATTCCATAGCTCAGTGCATTTAGTTATTTGTTTCCTTTTACCTCCCCACCGGCCATGAAAATGATCAAGATGAGGGAACACCTCATGCCTTTGTGTCCTGGAAAATTCAGCCCAAGATGCCAAGAAATGACAGTGTTCCAATGAATCCTTGCTCTGGCTTGGGAGGCCCACTTGTTGGAGAAGCTGGTGGTGAGAGTCTAGATTTTTCTTTCAGCGCCCTGCCAGGATGTTCTCTGAGCAAAGTCTGGCTTCTAGGCTTGCTTCACAGGGTGTGTCCCACTTGGAAAATAAAAAGTAATTGATGAGAGGCTTACAAAAAAGTTGTCCCGGCCCTAGCTGGCTCTCCTAGGTCAGAACAATTTGCTGTTGGCAAGCTCCGTGTTTTGCATAGGAATGGCGGGGCAGGCTTCTTTGGGGAAGGTATTATGCAGAGTGTCAGCAGGCTTGGCTTTGCATGAAAGGCCTCAGGGGGACAACCAGACAGTGGCCTTATTCTGTGTTATCAGGCTGACTGGTGATCTTGGGTGAAGTAGACGCTTGACAGAGAAGCAAACATGGAAGGGGAGCCAGATTAGTTTGCCAACCTGGTGCAGAGATGTGCTTTCAATGGAGCCTTGGCAGGTATGAGGCCACTAGATTCAGTCTTTGGATTGTCCCTGCCTTTCCTGGCCACCAGGAGCCTTCCCTCTCCTGGGTGCCTCTGGGAGAAAGTATGTTGATCAATGAACCCAGGGAAGGAAGGGGGCAGTGGGGGGGTTGGGGGGGTGGAGATTAAAAGTAGGAGATGGACAGTGTGAAGCTGGGAAAACGCTGATGACCGACAGCAGGAGTTGGCACCATTTTTATCTCTCACATGCCCTTGTGCAGGGAGAACAGGATGGCTTCCAACGCATGTTCTCTGGGGCTTTGCCCAAGCTAATTTTACATGACAATGGCTGCTCTATGCTCTTCCCTGGAGCACTGGAATGGCTTTGAAGGCCTCGAGTGGCCTGTTGGTGGAGTTGGAAACGGTTAGCTTTCGGACTTCCGGCCCCGCTCAGCATCAGGCAAGGGGCATGGGCTGTGGGTTACTCAGGAGGCCAGACAAGCATTTCCCCTGGCCACTCATGCTGTTCTCACAGAAAGGGGCCTTTACTGGTCACAGGAGGGGTTGTCCAGGGCACAGTGGGTCACTGTCCTTGACCACTGGGTGCTTTCGGGCAGGCTAGAATGAAGGTTGGACTTTTCACTCCACGTGGGTCACTGGGAGATTTTGCAAGACAGTGTGTGTCAGAGAGTTTATGTGGCTTCGGGTAAGCCTAGCCCTTCATGCTGTGTCCACGTGAAAATGCCGGGTGAGGCCAGAGAGAGAAAGACACCCAGGAGTAATGCTAGTTGGATCATGCTACCAAGAGGGGAAACTTAGTGGTCAGCAGAGTGGCAAGCTGCTTTTGAAATGTACGGGGCCCTTTAAAAATAGATAAAGAAAACCAAATGACTTTTTTTTTTAAGGAAACCACTGATAAAGGAATTGTGATGTAAACAAAAATGTGAGCACCCTGTTCTTTTGAGAGCAATGAAGACAGCGAACAGGGAAATGCCAAAAGCCGTGACCCATAGTGTACACCCTTCTAGGATCTCATTTCCATTCGCACACAAAAGGGAGATTCTTGTTTCCCAGTCGCCTTCACAGAAAGGTATAACTCAGTGAAAGAAATGAGCTATAATAATAATAATTATTTTTTAGTTTGTTCTTTCAATCAAAATAGCTCTTAAGTAGAGTATACCAGGGCAACTTAATCTTAAGTCAACATGTGGCCAAAAGAGCCTGCGCGGGCCCCACATTCACTCATAGGACATCGGTGTCTGGGTAAGACTCTCTCTCTCCATAAGGAAGTCAGCCTCTTTGAATCCCACGGGACCTTCCACTTACAGCGCTCCTAGGCTTCCTTTGTTTAAGCGTGTGATTCCTGAAGGCAGAGACAGAAGCAAATCAAACCTCCCTGACTCTTTTGGTAGCAAGTGACAGAAACCAAATTTGCACTACTTTATAAGCACACAGAGAGCATGGGAAAGACACGGGGGTGGGGCTTGAAATGGACTGGGTCTTGTAGCTGAGAGCAACCCGGTGGAAATAGCACATATCCACTACAGTCGGCCTCAGCACCCAAAGGGGACAGCGGCATCAGCCTCCCCCATCCCTGCACTCCAAAGTGCTACTGCTTCTCTATTGTCACTGGGCCATGTCCCATTCAGGAACTTTTCTTTGATCTCAACTCATCTTTTCTCCTTTTGGGCATGTAGCATATGTTTCGCTGAAAATCCTGGTCTTTCTAATTGATATTCTAGGAGGACCAAGACCCACAAAATCGTTTCGGACTGTAATAACCCCAGAGCCCTGAATGGACAAGATTCCGTGCTGTTAGAATTTGTGCATTAGGGCAGACATTGGTGCAGCAAGCAAATGCAACTAGAAGTTCTTCCTCTTCCAGCTCAGTAAAATTGCCTGTGCCCAAGATTCCAGGGAGTAGGCTCTGGAACGAAGTCATTTTGCACTGCTTCCAATCATCCAACAGTCCATAATTATTGACTTCTTCCTGGGCTGCTGGAGGTAAAGACTAGAAGAGGAGACCGAGTGTCTTTGCTGCGTGCAACGGAGACCTACTCAGCTGAGCTCAGAGAAGGGTTCCTATGGCACAGTTTCATGGAGATCCAAGAATAGGTCTACGAACACTGAGTGCCACAGAGATAGAGAGGAGAAGATGACTGTGGGTTCATGCTAGACATGCCAACAGCAGGTTTCTTCCTCCTCATACCTCTCCCTGGAAATGTGTGTGCTGTATGCTTTTTATTTAGCTCTGCACTCCTGCTAGGCTATGGGAAAGGCTTTCATCTTATTCACAGCTGTGTCCCCATAAAGCAACCCAAAGTGTGGGCCAGAGGAAGTGCTCCTTGTATTTTTGTTCAGTGAGTTCATGGATCTTCACCATATGCTCCACCATTTCAATGACCTGCTAACTCTGTGTGCCTGCTTCTGTCAGGCCTGCTCTCAGTTGGTTCCTCTGGTGACTTTGCTTTTCCAGTTTTTTTCTCCCATAACTCTGGATCCCACCCATCCTGATCTTTTCAGCCTCTTCTCCATTTCGATCTTTTGGTTTTAGCTTCCACCATTAACTGACAAGTCAGTTAATAAACTAGGATAGCCTAGTTTATTAGCTCAAAATCTTGTGAGGAAAGGAGGGAGGAAGACAGAGAGAGAGAAAACCAATTAGCTAGGTCATCCATTTGTACTGGGTCATACATTTTGAACCAACCAGAAGATGGACTGTCCTTGGGTCTGATGTCCACTTTGATCATCAGCTGAGGTGGAGGATAGATGTCAGTGTCAACTGGTTCAAAACTAGGTTCCTAGGTAGTAGGGTCTGTGAACCAGGCAGTTTCTCAAAGATTGGAGTAAGTATGAAAGGCAATGCTTGACCTCTCTTGTAAAATAAGACAAACTCTCTAAAGAGCTTATTATAGTTACATAAGACTTAAAGGCGGATCAGTATTAATGAGTATAGGATATGTTCTTGCTGCCTAACAGCCCTTCCTCCTTTCTTAAAAGAGATATCTCAAGCCACAACAGATTTTGGGTGATCCAGGATAGGTTCATCATTGGACCTTAACTCCCTAGCCATAGTGATTGAGTCAAAGGCAAACATTTGACGCAACCAAGTCAGTAAGAGTCCTTCTCTGAGATTTTTAACAATGGATATAAAAGGGAGCAGATCCTTTGCTCTCTCTGATCATGGAGCTGCTGGGTTATGAGTTTATATTGCCAGCAGCCATGTCCTCCATCATGTGGAGGAAAGAATAAAATACAGAACTGGGGGGAAAGACACTGAGAAAGAAACCTGACAGGCCGGGCTCCTAAAAGCCCAAGGTGAACTCCACCCTTGTTCTTGTTCTTCATGTTATTTGGCTCAGAGGTCCAATAAATTCTTTCTCTCCGTTGCTGTCTCTCTTTCTTTTTTTCTTTTTCTCTCTTCCCTCTTCCTCTCTTTGCTTAAGCTAATTTAAGTGGACTTTCTTATGCAACCAAGGGAGTTTTGAATTCAAACAAATGCTAAATCTGGTCACTTAAATGAAATATTTGTTAAATGAGCAAAACTTTGAAAGCTATAGATATTCAAGGGAAAGAGATAGAGACAAAGAAAGGAAAGAGCTAGCAAGCAAGCCAGCAAACAGCACTGGCCCAAGAATCTGGAAAAGACTTCACGGAAGCCTGAGCCTTCATGATGAGGATTGAACCTGACTTTAAAGATGGATGGAATATGGAAAGATAAAGGGTGGGGATGAAGGAAAGCCTTCCAGGTGAAATAACATGGAAGAAGGTAGGAAGGAGGAAATGAGTCTGACCTAAAAGTGAGAACACTGTTGCTTTAGCATTGTTTTACTAAGGTTGATTTCATCTATTGAATTCAAATAAAAATTCTTTCAGGATGTGGGCTCTTTCTTTTGCATCCCTTTTATAACCAACAATCTTTACTATCATGTTAATTCCAAGGTGATAGTGTTGGTCTTCTGGAAATACTGGGTGGGATTTTCACGATTCCCATGTCACCGAGAAACCCATTCTCACAGGGGAATGACCATGATAATTTCAAATTTCATAGCATCTGACTTCCATGAATTAAAAGTTCCTGGGAGGCAGTAACTCAAACATCTTCAGCATCTCTCAAAATGCCTTTAGCTTCTGCTTGGTGCATGATAGACCTGGGATAGATCTAAAATTGCTTCTGGGTTAGGTACTGTTTTAAAATTTAATCATAGATTCATGAAATCTATGAATTCTTTCTCAAGAAAAAAAAATATATACACATATAAAAATTGCTGCACAAAACAGCAAGGGATATTCAGGCATCCCGGAAACCCATCCACAGATCTCTAGGGAACCATTGAGTCCCTGGTGAAAAATGCCAGTAGGGGGGTTACTGTTATTTTGGCATTAATATTTTTTTTAAGTTTTTAAAAAAAAATTTCTGAGAGAGAGAGAGAGAGAGAGAGAGGCAGTGTGAGCAGGGGAGGGTCAGAGAAAGAGGGAGACAAAGAATCTGAAGCAGGCTCCAGGTTCTGAGCCAGCTGTCAGCACAGAGCCCAACATGGGGCTCGAACCCACAAGCCCTGAGATCATGACCTGAGCGGAAGTCAGACACTTAACCGACTGAGCCACCCAGGTGCCCCTTGGTGTTAGTATTTTAGTTACATTGCAATACGTTTTTCCTAGAAAAACTCCTGTAAATCTTTTTCTGCTGGTTTTCATTCATGGTGCCTTGTTTTCTTGCAGCTTGGTTATTATTATTATTTTATTATTATTATTAATATTATTTTACCATGACCTGCTCATTTTCTGTGGGAAATTATTCTTAGGACTGTTTTGAGATCTAGGCTAGGTATGCATGTTTTTTCAAAGAGGATTTGTGTTTGCTTCTGCCGGGCACTTAAAAACTCTACTAGTTCAGAACTTCTTTAAATTATATTAACGGCTTCCAAGTTTTTTGACCATTCAGGTGATGTGGATTTGGGCTCATGTGATGGACTGGATGGTAGCCCTCAAAAAGACATACCTACATCTTAAAGAGCAGAATTTATTAATGTTGCCTTATTTGGAAAAAGGATTGTTGCAGATGTAATTAAGCTAAGGATCTTGAGATGAGATCACCTTGGATTGTTTAGGCGGCTTCTAAACCCAATGACAACAGTCCTTATAAGAGACACACAGAAGAAAGATGCACAGAGTAGAGGAGTCAGAGCTAAGGAATGCCAACAGCCACCAGAAGGTAGAAGAGGAAAAGAACAGAATCTCCCCTACAGCCTTTGGAGGGAATACAGCCCTGCAAACACCCTGGTTTCAGGTTGCTGGCCTCCAGGGCTGTGAGAGCACAAATTTCTGGTGTTTGAAGCCCCTGGCTGGTGATCTTTGTCACAGCAGCTACAGGAAACCAATACAGGCTCCAAGCAGGACTGGTCTGTTATTACAGCCCCTCTTCGTCCCTCTTTCCAGCCTGCTTTGTGTAGCACCAAGATAGCATTCCTTGCAGGAGCAGAGATGTCAGAAACCATACAGGGCCTTTGACCAGCAAGTCAGCCCACCAGTTTCCTCAGTGTCGGCGCAAGATGTAAGGTTGCCAGGTCCGAGACGAAAGACAGTTTCTATCTCCCAGCAGCATCAGTAGCTAGAGCATATGTGTAGGTTCTCTGCACCCTAGTTTCCGCAGGGACATGAAGAGGACCAAGTAATACCCACACACGCAGTGGGTTTCATTATAGAAACGAAGCCTTGAGGTCAGTGAGCTGAATCTTTTATACGGGTCAGTAAATAGGCCTGCCTTTGGCATGATAGGGACACATGCCTTTTTTACGCCAGATCATAAGTCTGCATGTCTTTAGTCTGGAGGGAGACACTGTGTCTATTTTCCAAGACTGTAAGCAAATCTGTTCTTTCCTCGGGAGGGAGAAACCTCATCTTCTCAGGCTGTTGCTTAAGCAAAACATCCTTGAGAAAATAATCCAGAATGAAGGTGGTCAGTGTGTCTGCTCACAAGATGTGCAGAATTATAGGAGATGCATGCAGAATTGTCTCCCAGCAGAGACTTGGGGTGCGGGGGGCGGGGCTGCATTGACCTTTAACTCACTCTTTCTCTGAAGGTTATCACTTGCTGCATAACCCAATCTGGCCCATCGCCAGAAACAGAGCAGAGCACCTCATGGATAACTGGCTGATGGTAACGTAAGGATTGGATGACTCCTTCCATGAAGCAGCAATGAATAAATGTGCTAGTTTCAAAGGGGGTGACAGTCCTGTGTTTCATAAACTGCTTAGAGATGTGGTATAGCCATTGTAGCCCAATGTCCTGCAGGGCTATTTGAACCGTCTTGCAAGGTGGTTCCAAAAGAAAGCTCAAATTACTTGGAACAACCATAACATTGTTTTTAAAAAAGGACGGGGGATCAGCTTTTGGGGTGGCTACTTTGAAGAAGGCCTCCCTTGTTCAGATTTAGGGTTCAGTATATTTGTTAGACAGCAAAGCAGGAAGCTCATTGGTTGATAATTCTACTTACTGAGAGCCCACCAGCTCTAAACTGGGTGGGGGAAGCAGGCGTAAATACAGACAAGGGATAATGTCAAAGAGGGTAAGCTGTACCCAGGACCTTTCCCTGCCTAATGCCATGTTCGCACCTACAGTGCGTTAGTGGTCAATGCATTGCTCAAGGCTTAAGAGGAAGCAGAAAGACATAGAGCCTTTGGAAAAACCCACCCCCAGCCCCTGCCATCTTTTTTCTTTTTCTTTAAAACAATTTTTAAAAATGTTTATTTACTTTTGAGGGACAGAGACAGAATGTGAACTGGGGGCGGGGGTGGGCAGAGAGAGAGACACAGAGCCAGATGTGGGGCTCAACCCCATGAATCGTGAGATCATGACCTGAGTTGAAGTCGGATGCTTAACCAACTGAGCCACCCAGGCGCCCCTGTCAGCTGTTGTCATTTGTGGTTTCCATATTTGAGGTGCTCTCTAAGTTAGGCAGCTCTTCTTCTATTGAGAATTTTATCACCTGCCGTACTACGTGGCGTACGTACCCTTTGGGAAGAGAAGTGCTCAAACCAAGATAGAGTGACATGTTGGTTCATCATAATGCCTGTGTTCTGCCACTTGCATCGGTTCTATTGTGGTAAGACCAAACTCTGTGGGGGCAGGAAGCTATTGAAGCAGAAGCAGATAAAATGCAGGCGTGGCTGGTGGTGCTTGGAGGAGGAGAGGGGGAGGCTCGGTAAACAAACTCCAAATGGCCTTTCTTAATTAAAATTAAACATTTCTGAATTCAGTTCCTAATCTAGAACAAAACCCAACCCCTGAGATGTGAACTTTCTTTTTCTTCTTCTTTTTCTATTTGAGAGCAAAGCACATGTTTCCCCCTGCGTCAGCGATGGGGGAAATGCTGAGTTAAGGGCAGCCAAAGGACATGAACTTGAACTGAAGCTTGAAGATATAGGCTGTCCTAGATAGAATCTCAAGATTAGGAGACATTTTGATATAGAGCTGAACATAAGTCTTCTCTCTTCCAAAGACCAGTTACCCTTTGTTCTGGAAAGTAGCAAGGGAGAGCCTACTTTTCCCAGGGTGGGAAAAATAAAAATTGAAGGCTTTGACTGAGCAAAAACCACAGTTTTCCCAAGACTTATTTTGATTCTTTATCTTGGGGCAGGGAGGACATTAGACCTTGAGTCGGAATGTGCATTTGTAAGGGTGAAGTCGTCTCTGGGCATGGTACTTGTAGGCTTTACTTAGAGCCTGTGGACGCACAATGACCCCTGATGGCTGCAGGTGGACTTGTGGTCCAGAGGCACTGTGAGTGGGTGCATGGGAAAGACTGAAGCAGACAGAATGGAAAAGAGCCTGGTGCTGTCTCTACACAGATCCTGTAACAAGACAGAAGGGTCTTTATGCACATACTCTGCTCTAGATCAGGGTCTAGAATCTTCAGAATGAGGCTTAAGAGAGTTGGCTCACCCAGAGGGCCGTGCCCAGCCCTGGCTGCAATGTCTCTCTGGGCCAGCCTTTGGACGAGCTAAACTAGGGGCAAAATGGAACTTTAGAGGGCGTCGTTACCCTATAGCAAGCGACAGTGAGACCTGGAGGCAGGAAGGGCTTTACCTAAGGTTTTGAGGTCACTATGTTGGTCTGGTTCCCCAAGAAGCAGTCTCCAAGGCAGAATTTGATATGAAAGGATTTTATTAGAGAAAACACCTGTGTGTGGGTGGATGAAGGAGCCAGAGAAGACCATGAGGCAGGTTTGATCTGAGTGGAAGCATCCTAGACTGCTGTGCAGGCCAAGGTGGGTTCACAAGGCTGTTGGCGGTGGGACAGCCAAAATCGGCTAAGAGAAGAGTCTCATGTCTTCCAAAAAGGGGGCCAACTTCAAAGCCCTACTGTGTCATTCACTGGCCTCTGTGAAGGGCCAGCTATGGATTTCAGGGGTGGCAGCTGGGTCCCTAGATTGATTTTGCTCCCTATAGTTTGAGGTCTACTGACACATTCTCACAGTCACCTCAATGCACTTGATCTTGGACACAATTGACACCCATCTTCTCCCTTCTCCTCTCCATTCTAAATGCCTCTTACTTTCTGCTGTCACCTTGCAGGTCTTGGTGGATCGCTTCGTGGTGTGACCCAAACCCTCATTCCTGGGGATACCTAAATCCTTGATAACATGCTCTTTTCAGGCTTGTGTTGGTGCTCACATCCATCTACTTATAGGTACAGGGAGGCAAAGGAGTACCACGTGGTACCCAAGTGGATCACCTGGATTCACACATATTCTTCTCTTTCCTCATCATATAAAAGTACCTTTCTGTTCTCTGGATTATCAAGGTCAATAGCCCCTGCCAGTTTAATGATTTCTGCCTTCTCCTGCTGTTCCTTGGGCATGAGTTCAAAGCACACTGGTGGCAGCCATAAATTATAGCTTAAGGGAACCCTTGCTGTACTCCCTACCAAGAGTGGGTCCCTTTGGGAGACCAGGATCTTCAACCAGTCAGAGTCCAGAGTTGCAGGGGCAGGAAGTTCAAGATCCCCAGTGGGTCATCAGAAGTGATGGCAAGTGGGGCCACTGCTGCCTCTACCCCCCCGGGTTTCTAAAATCATGTATCTTTCCTATTGGAGACATAGGGCCATACAGGAGTTTCTGACTTAATACTGCACCCTAAAGGATGTACTCCATTTTTTCCCTGAGGGCTTCTTCTGAGTTAACACTCAACTGCATCTTCAGAAGGCCATTCCAGTATTCTGAAAGGTGGGCTGTTTGGTACAGATCACCAAGTCAGCTGCCTGAACAGATATTCAATTGGAGAATGACATGCCAATCTCTGCACTCTGCTGCTACCCTCGGTTTTCAAGAATGACGTGCCTGACTTCAGGGAAGATGTTATACTATCTGTAATTTACTTTCAAACACTACCATACACAATATGATATATACATGGGCATTGGTGTTAGACTCCGGGAAGCTAGTCAACACTTGGCATACACCCACTAGGAATCCACACTCTCGCAGTGGTGAGTTTGCATTTGAAAACTCTAAAGGTCGCTTCAAGCCTTCACCTGTTATGCTAGATGACCTCCAGGTACATTCTCCATTCTCTACCCTGCTGGATGTAAGCCCTAGGAGCTGACCTTTATGAAAGGCACTAACTCCCTGTGTCTGGCTTCCTAGAAGGTTCAGCTGGTGAAAGGCACAGCAGGAGATTGCAGGGTGGAAGGAGGGAGAGGCTGAGGTATTTCTTCTTGTTCCCCACCCACAGCCCAAGCAAACCCTGTGGGGGTACAAATTGGCGGTGGCCCCTTCCCTCACCTAAAGCTGCAGTTGCTGTTGCACAAAGCTGTGGTCACCTGGTCACCTACGCTCCCTCCAGGTTCTGAGAGACTCTTCTTATGTCCCTGCAGGCTTAGGACAAGGCTGGCAAAGCCTCTCACAGTTGCGAGCCCTGGGGCTCTCCCTTTTGCTGTTGCTCTTGACCCTGATCTCTCCTTGGCACCAGATCCCTTCTTAAACTTTCTCCCCTCCCCTCGTTTGAGCACGTCATCTGTTTTTTGCTAGGACTTTGACAGATAGAAATACTTTTATCTCCACTCAACACTGAAAGGTTTATCAGTTAGCATCGGGAGTTTTAGAAATTATTCTGATGTTGGTGAAGTGCGTGGTGTTCACATATATGAATCAATTGGCTAGAAATGGTATGTGGATACCTCTTCCCTTGGGTAAATAGAGTGAAAGAGCTGAGAAATTTCAACAGCCTATTCCTTCTGGATTGCCATTTTGAGCCTAAATCCACCTAACTGTTTAGCCCTGAACATAGGGATCTTGATGAGAACTAGACGGTGGGCTGAGACTCATCAGTGGAATACTCTCCCATTTGCCTCAAGGGAATCCAAGGACAAAGTACAGGGACATTATCAAGTTTGCAAGCAGGCTGGATGACTGTTTTGTTTGGTTCCGTTATGTCTGCTTGCTTATAAAAGTTAGCAAGCATGTGAGAATTTGACTCCTACTTCTAGATTGTGAAGAGAGAGACTCCTATTTGAAACTATCAGAAACTACCAATACCTCCTAAAGAAACAACTTAGCAATTGTGAACCATCAGGCTGGCATAGGTCAGACCACAGCAGAGCGAAGCACTCCTCCCTTCTCCCTGATAAAAATGGAAGAGAATCACTTTTTTGAGATGGTGGGCCTCCCTGAAGACCAAGGGACCAAGGACTACAAGTGACATTGCCCTTCCCGTGCCCTTTGTGGACTGAATGCGGGAAGAGTGAGGAAGGGTTTGCTGTTTCTTACTAAGTGCTGCCTTCATTCCCTGGGCCCTTACCTGATGTTTTTTTTTTTTTTTTCAGAGGCTGGGCTATGTATAGCCTCTGTTTTCATCTCTGGACCCTCATTAGAGGTTTGGGGCCCTAAGTCACATCAATACCTTGTTAGAAGTTGTATTTACAAATGTAGCATTTCATTGTAGGACATCTCCAGAGAGATCATATGGCTAAATTCCTCAAATTGAAAGAAAGAAAAAGAGGCCCAGGGAGGGTAAGCTACTTGTCCAAGGCCACTCTTATTTGGACCCAAACTACCCACCATACTCAGTGTTCTATGTGCAGCTGAGCTGAATGGGCAGGGTCAAGCTGGGATAGTAAGTTTAAGTGCAGGGATTGGCTGGAGGTACACGGACAATCATCAGGCATTCACCCAATACTTACGAGGTGCTCAGAACTATGCTGTCAGGTGAAGTACAAGAGACACGGTCCCTTCTTGGAGAATTCACAGTCTAGGTAGGGACCATGATGAACTTGGGAAACAGCAATGAACTAGGTCACCGACATGGAATTAGCTTAAGAACACAGGAGCACAGGGGTGCCTGGGTGGCTCAGTCAGTTAAGAGTCAGATTTTGGCTCAGGTCATGATCTCATGGTTCATGGGTTCGAGCCCCACATTGGGCTCTGTGTTGACAATTAGCTCAGAGCCTGGAGCCTGTTTCAAATTCTGTTCTCCTCTCTCCCGGACCCTCCCCTGCTCTCTCTCTCTCTCTTTCAGAAATAAATAAAAACATTAAAAAAAAAAAAAAGAACACAGGAGCACAAAGAACAGTCATTCAGGAGGTGGGTAACCTCAGACTCAGCCAGAACCTGATTCAGATCCTAGCTCTCCTTAGGCAAGTGTGGGAATAAGAAGTGCCCCTGTCATAGAAGAGTGAAAATTAAATAAGATCTTCCTGCTAAAATGTTTTTCATAGAGTTGGACTACATGGTAAATGGTCTGTTGGCTAATTAATATTAGTTTGTTTAGTAATCAAAGAGGAGAGGAGTATCGGAAGCAAACACCTTGGTTCTCGATCAAACCTCAGGGTGCATATGGTATTCCCAAGGGGTCCATTTAGGGGGTAGAAAAATCTTGAAGATGCTAATTAGAGGACTGCTATGACCTGCCAAGTAAACACAGTCTAGAGAGAGGATTAGTCAAGATCAACTAATTATGGTGGGATTACCCAGCCGCTGCCATGTCAGGGTCGACTGAGTGTCGCGCAGAGTGTACCACTCTTTGAAGAGGGGTAATCACCTGCTTTCCCATATATTTCATCATCTGCAACCTCTTGACTGGCCACAAATGCAAGCACAGGGCTAGAAATGACCAAGAAATTGTTTCAGAGTTTTCAGAGTTGTCTTTCTAGAGCAACTACCATGCAGCTGTATAGAAATGGATTAGTTGTTCTCAGGGTTTCTGTTTGCTAATCTCCTTAGCAGCTTCAGATAACGTTGAGTCCTAGATCGGTCTGCTATAATGCAGCTCTCAGGTAGCAAGAGAATGAGTCCCGAGTGCGCTCCTGTATCTGAATTCTTCATGAGCTAATTAAAAAGATGACCACCAGGCTACCTGCACAAATGGAACCAGAACGAGAATGTCTGTCTAGTGGAGGGACATAACATTTTGATGTAAGGAAAATGAAATAAAAAGTTCCAGAAGTCTGAGAAGGTAACTTTGGCTCAAAAACCAAGATTTTCATCTGTGAGATGTTTTCACCAGAGGACAAAGCCTTAGTCTGGGAAAGACCCTGCAAGGACCTCCATGATTCAGAGTCAGTTGGAAAATTCAGGATAGGAAACAAGTGAACTTTGGTTTGGTCAGGCGCATAATCTGACTATTAATACTTAGAAAGAATTTACACCTCTCTTAGTACCCGCAGTGGTTACAATGGAGCCTTTTGGACTGGCCTGTGCACTGACACTGACTTAATAAAAGAAATAAGCATGCAATTTACTGCGAAGAGAAATTCCATCCCCAGATTTGCCCTGAGAGCTTCCTGACTTACCAACCACTGCTAAGGAAATTTTTTTACTTAGAATGGTCTGACTTTGTCTAGTCACTAGCGTTGCAATTTCTCCTGGGAATCCTGCTTTTGCACTCACCTGGAGCATGGTTAACTCAAAAATAAATCAATGTAATAACCACTTCACCTCCATTGGGATGGCTACTACCATTTTTCTTTTTAATGTTTATTTATTTTTGAGAGAGAGAAAGACAGCGTGAGAGCAAGGGAGGGGCAAAGAGAGAAGGGGACATAGGATCTGAAGCAGGTTCCAGGCTCTGAGCTGTCAATACAGAGCCTGACATGGGGCTTGAACTCATGAACCATGAGATCATGACCTGAGCTGAAGCACGGAGCCTGGAGCCTCCTTCGGATTCTGTGTCTCCCTCTCTCTCTGCCTTTCCCCGGCTCATGTTCTCTCTCTCTATCAAAAATAAATAAACATTAAAATTTTTTTTAAAAATTAAGACAATACATTTTGTGTTACATGTTTTTTTTACCATAATGAAAAAAATAAATGTAATAAATGCCTCAAAAAACCTAAGACAGGTTGACAGATGGAGAAATAGATAAGGGGACAGATAGCTGACAAAACAAGCATAATAAACCATAAATGGTACCATCTAGGTAGTGGGTATATGAGGGGTTACTGTCAAATTTCTTCAACTCTTTTACATGTTAGAAAATTGTTATCATGAAAGGTTGGCAATGAGTGAAAAAAGTCAGTAATTAAGACCCATATACATGAAGTCTACCTATGATACCTATGCCCTACGTGTATAGCTAATATTTATGATTGTGGCATATTTTTCTTAAAAAGAACTCAATCACTCTATTTGAATAGAATATTGTAAAAATAATAGGGAGGCTTCATTATATTAATTTGCTTAACATCGTTTCCTTTCAGATAACACATACACATTGGTTTTTAGAAAATCGCTTGGGGTAGAAGGGCTCTTACTTAGTGTGATATCAACTAGCCTGTGCTCAACTTTCCACAACCTTAGTCCTGCTCCACAGAGCTAATTGCATTTGCTCACTTCTGGGGTTTTTTTTGTTTGTTTTTGTTTTTCTGCTTCTGGTGGTTATTTCCCTATCTTTAACTAACAAGCTTACGTTGCTATTTCTCATTTTATCAACTTTTAGACCTTGTCTGTTGACTTCCTGCCTTGAGAGATGTGGACTTGGCTCCTATACACTAGCTATTCCACAGCTGTCTCCCCTCCACCCCCCGCCCCTTCCTCCCTGCCAAGTACACCACCCTCGGTGTCTCCAACAGTTATCTCCACAACTTCAAATGTATACCTAGATCTCGATTTCTCATACTATCAACCATCTCTCGCATCTTGTCATTGTCTGTAAGGTATTTGAAATTTTCATCCTCCTCCATAACTGCACACACTCACCTTCTACTCATAAACTGTTCACCATGTTTTTATTTTTATATCATTACATCAGTTTGAATGAGCCAAAAAACAGATAAACAAACAAACCCAAACCCTATATCATCTCCATGTTGAACATCCCATTCTAACATGGTGAACAAGCACACTAAGTATACAGTAGACACTATATAAACACCTGGACAACTGGGTATCAGTCATGGTTGCCAACACTAAGCTCAAAAGTCAGGGGCCTCACCATAGCCTCCTTATCCCTGGGGGGTGGGCAGATTGCAAGTTCATCATGATCCCAAGTGGGAACAAAGACAAAAGGCGTTTCACAAACTTCTTTCTATGTTATGTAAGGAAAAACCATCACATCCACTCTGCATCCTTGCAGGATTCTGAAAGGTCTAACAACTGCATTAGATTTTTAAAAATGAGAGTAAATAAAGCAAGATAGAACCATAACAGACTATTAGAGGGAAATAAGGCAGACTTTGGGGATATCCTTGGCCTTCTCAGTTGGTCTGAGCTGTCCCTGAAACTGTTGCTTTGTTTCTAGGAGAGACACAAAATGGCCCAGAAGGACCATGTAATGAGCCTTCTAGCATGCTCTTCCTGGAGTTGTAGCCCCTATTTTATCCTGCCATACATCTGTGTTACATATGTGTGCAATACTTTCACAGAACTGCATATAGCTTCTATCCAGGGATTCAAGGGTATCAGTCATATTGGTTTTCTCCTTACGCCATTGCATTAGTCCCTTGTTTACTGCACTAGAGCCTGAGTCTCCCGAAATGCAGGCCAGTTCACTCTACAACTTTGCTCGAAGATGTCAAACCCAGCCTATTGATCCAGTAGCTATTGTATCAGAAGCTGGCTGTTTATAACACGCTCTGCCATGCATGGAGCTTCCTCTGTACCCTCCTTTCCCCAGGACACCGCAAACAGCCTCGCTCCAGGATTTCATACCATGGTTTAGAGTGTGACAGTCCCAGATTGCTGTCTGACACAGTCAGTCAAGCCCCTTCCATTTTTCCTATTTGCTCAGAGGAGTAGCAAAAGTTTGGAGCAATTCCAGGCCTTACTCTAGCATGCTAATGTTTCTTCCCTCCTTCCCTCCCTCCCTCCCTCCCTCCCTTCCCTCCCTCCCTCCCCCTCCCTCCCTCCCTTCCTCCCTCCCTCCCTTCCCTTCCTTCCTTCTTCCTTCCTTCCTTCCTTCCTTCCTTCCTTAAGTTTTTAACTTATTTTGAGAGAGAGAGAGAAAGAGAGAGAGTAAGGGAAGGGGTGGGGCAGAAAGAGAAGGAGAGAGAGAATCCCAAGCAGGTTCTGCACACAGTGCAGAGTCTGACACGGGGCTCAGTCTCACATACTGTGAGATCATGACCTGAGTGGAAATCAAGAATTGAACACTTAACCAACTGAGCCACCGAGGTGCCCTAACGTGTTGACAGTTCTTAAATTTGAATGAATCTCTGTTAATTCCAGGTCTAGAATCCGGGCCTCTACCTGCCCCCAATGATATCTACCACTGAATCCCTGGAGCCTATGAATGGATTACCTTCCTAGGCAAAAGGGACTTTCAATGATGTTAAGGAAGGAGGAGATGGAGAGATTTTTCTGAATTATCCAGGTGAGTCCAATCTGAACACATGAATTCTTAAAAACAGAGAACATTCCCTGTCTGTGGGGAGGGGATGTGACTATTGAAGGAAGGGGTGGGATGGATGCCATGTGGGAAGGATTCAGCCCACCATTCCTGGTTTTGAAAATGGAGGAAGGGGGCCATGAGCCAAGGAATGTGGGCAGCTTCTGGAAGCTAAAAAAAAGGCAAGGAATCAATTTCTTCCTTAACATCTACAGAGAGGATGTTACAGTCTTGCCAACACCTTGCATTTAGCTCAGCATGACCCATTTTAGGCTTTTGACCTACAGACTCTAAGATAATGCATTGTGCATGTTGTTTTCAGTCACTAAGTTTGTTCTAATTTGTTATAGGGCCATTAGGTAACTGCTAGACTGCCCTGTTCCAGATGGGCATGCCCCCAAAAGATACAGAGACAACCAATTCTTCATAACAACCAGGCACTTGAGAATTGCTTATAAATCACGTATCAGGAGATCTCAGCTACCGGGCACTCTTGCAAAATATGTCAAGGTGATGACGGAGTTTCTCCAAATAGCTGAGGATTTACTGAGGTAAGACCCCAAACGTTTTTTATTTTAAACATGTTGTAAGACGAACATTTTTAACTTTTAGGAAGTTTAAAATTTAACATTTTAAGCTAATCATTGAAGTTTCACATTTTAACCTTTAGGAAGATTAATTTCTTTATAAATCATATATCTATAATATAATATATATACACACACATACATATTTCTTCATATACATGGATATATACTTATATATTTCTTTCTACTTAAGCAGAATACATTAAACTTTATTTAACATTTTTGCGCTGCGTGGGGAGATTTCCTATTTTGAGCATTAGTTCCTACCCAATACTATGGCATCACCGTTGTGGCTGACTAAGTACTGGAAAACTACCATATGTGGCAGATTTTCTGGAATGATCCCACTTTTAAATATTCTGCCCCACTTTCCTTATTGTGGTCAGATGACCTTTCCTGATCTTCTACTCAGGTACCCCTGTCCTGTGAATTATTTTGAAGGCTAATTGCCTATGAATGATTTTGAAGGCAATTAGCCTTCAAAATAATTGGCCCCAAACTCCTTTGCAAAAGAGAATTCTAAATCATGTGTTCGCCTTGAATAAATTAAAAGGAAATAAAAAAATTTTTGCAGTTTCCTGTTTGTTACCATTTAGCCCTGATGATGAATTTTCTGCACAATCTTTGTAATTAGTAGTGTCATTCTTACTGGGCTGTTGGCACGGTGACACTAAGTAATGCAGGAAGTTAACTGGGCGGCATGTCAAGCAGTTGATCTGTAACAGGGCCATGGGGAAAACTGAGAATCCCTTAGTCTCTCTCAGTTCCCTGACCTGGTGAATCCACCATCTTGCTTTCGACTTAAATAGCAACCCCACCGCCTCTCCTGGGGGGTCCTGTAAACAAGACTAGAGCCACCAGCCAAACAAACCTGCATGACTATGGTTTCCTTTCTTAAAACAGTATTTCCTTTCTAAACCCAGGCTCAGAAAAGCTAAACCAACGCAGGCCTCCAAACTCCAACCACAACCATCTTCGAAAAGACCTATGACATGTTCTGTTTCTTAGTCTGGTTGCAGCAGCCAAACTCACCACCTGCTCGAATGACTGAGATAGGAGGCTCCTTTCCAGGGGCTGGTATGGTTGGAATGGGCTTTGTATCCAAGGCCTCCCAGCTGACTGGTCCTAGCATCCTGTGGACCTATTTGCTTAACTGAGCCACCCCTATAGTTACTAATCACTCTTAATGGAAAAAGGTGTCAGTAAGCCTGTTGAGAGGAGCCGGTGTTTCTTTGAATTTACATGGCCAGGCTAGAGAGGGAGGGGTGAGGGAGTGTGTGTATTTGTGTGACTCCGTGTGAGTGTGAACTGTGTGGGATTGTGTATGTGTGTGTACGTGTGCGTGCTTCTCTATGTTCGTATCTGGGAATAGGAGTTGTGTGAGTGGGTGCGTGTATTGCATGTGCACGTATGCACGTGTGTGTGTTCACGTGCACCACAAGGGAAAAGAGAGAGAGATGGAAAGAGGGAAACCTAGCAGGGAAAGTGAAGCAACAGAAAAAGACGGCAACACAGGCACATGTAGGCACAGACACAGAGAATGAGTGAGTGAAAGAGGCAAGCAGAGGAAATGGGCGACAGAGGCCAGGGGATAGGAACACAGAAAGACGATGGAGCAGAAGATGGAAAAGGAGAGACCAGAGGTGCGAGCCCTGCCCATTTCCAGAGGTCAGAACTGCCGTGTAGGGGTCGTGACAGACTTGGAAGCTCTGGAAAGGTTAATGTCTTTTTTTTATTTTTTTATTTTTTTGTCATTTTTCTGTCTTTTGGTCACAACACTGCGTCTTCTACCCTGTGGTCTTGTCACCCAGCCTCGGCTCTACCTCCGGTCCCCAAGGCCCCGGGAGACCTAAAACCTCATTGCGGAGCTGTGGGTTTGTTTATTTTTTTTCTCAGAGCTTAGCAACATCAAACAAAGAAGTCACACCAGCCCTATGCCCCAACAAGGCAAACAGCCTCTGCCCAGGCCCCGGCACCTCCCTCCCAGGACACACACGGACGGAGCCGGAGGGCCACAGGGGCTGAAGAGGCAGAGGCCTAAGTCTGGGAACGATGAAAACCCTGTCTGGCATTCAGTGCTGAGCGGTGACCGAGGAGAGGGGTTGACCTGAGAAGGGGTGTGGCTCTAGCAGGAGGCTTCTCATGCCAATGGGACAGGCCATCTGCCTGGTGACAGGAGAGGGCCTCAGACCCAGCTCCCTCATGGACCTGATGCGTCATTTGTTTTCCGGTGTAGGCCTGGGTTTATTTATTTATTGTTTGCACGTGCAGAAGATGGCACTGCACTGGATCGGTGGTTTCCAGAGGCTCTGGGGCTTCCAGTGGGTTCCAGGGAGCTCCCTCAGGGCCTGTGGATGAAGGTAATTGATTGAGCAGGGAGCCAGGTGTCCCCTAGGCACCAACCCGAGACGCCCCAGGCTTGAGTCTTGCCTTGGTTTGAAGACAGCTGAGAAAATGCAGAAATGAAACCCCTTGTGCTGGATGATGTCTGCATCCCCGCCGGTCCCAACACTTTCTACTCCAGAGGGTGGAAAGCTCTACAGAGACCCTGGGACAGAGGAGGCAGTGCCCTTTGGCAGAGGAGAAGCTCATTTCTTTCATGTGGTCAGGGGATGTAGACTCTTCTCCGCTGGGCCCCAGTACTAGGAACTCTAGGGGCTGATTCCTGGGGCACATCTATACAGGGGCTAAAGGAGGTGGAAGGGCGCGCTGAAGGGCATAGTCTCGCCACTGGAATTTCCGGATTGGCCAAACCGTTCATTGACATAGTATTCAGCCATAAAGAAACAGAGAGGGTACTTCCTTGAAATCAGTGCCACCTTGAAGATTACAAATGCTGCCAGAAACCAAGGGGAAACCCAGGGGAGATGACTCATCAGGTTAGAAGGTCAGATTCAAGCTCCACTGGATGGCAGTGGCCATTCCTCCCTGCCAGCCAGCTCTGTCTGGTGCACAGAGGCCTCCCAGCTGGTCCACGCCTTGTTCGGGGCCCACCCACTCTGTCAACAAGCAGATGCTATCCCTCAGGGTACACCATCGAGGCATATGCCATTCCTGGTCTCCTGAGCTGCCCCCACTAATGTCATAGTGGATTGCCCATTGCATCTTCTGGAAGGATCAGAGGGCAGGCAAGCAATAGGAAAAGCAACCCTCCTCTGTTGAGTTCTCCCTGAGCTATCCTCTTGGATTTGGGAGCAATGAGATGGGGGGTGGGGGGGACTGGCCTGCATGCTGAAGCCGGGGGGAAGGGGAGGCATTCACCATCAGACGGAAAAATGACCAATTGCTGAAAAGCCAGGTGGACAAATCTGCCAAATCAGTGAGATGGCATCCTGTTCCGTCCGGAGGGTACAGCAAACACAGATGGACAAAGAAGAGTGGTAATTACATCTCCGAAGAAGATGCTAAATATTTCAAATCCTGCCTGGTGCCAATTCATATCAGAGGGGCTTTTATGATATTGGGTTTCATAGGCAGCAAACTCGTGTCCCGAGTTATTTTTTCCACTCTCTTAAAAAGTGCTGTGCCAATATTTTACCGTGTAGCAGGTAAGGGCTACGTTCCCTTTACGTATATCATCAGCACCTTTAGCTCGGTCTGAGTTCTCCCACTGGAAGTTCTTCACCGCGGCTGTCTCATGGCCATGAAATTGCTCCATAATTGGACCATAGTTTATTACTGTTTCTAGGGGCAACCACTTCAGATTTCTAGCACATGGGTGGTTTGCACACATGAGTCACACAGGTGTTAATGTTCTTCCAGAAGAGCCAGCCGTGTCCTTTTACCAGGCCAGGGCCAGCCAGCCTGCTCACCGGAAGGCTTGCCCCACCACTGGCCCCACCGTGAAGGCCAGCCCCTTGGCCAAAGGAGAGCGTGACCGCCACATGCAAACACTTCAGTACCCTCGTGCCTCAGGTCACGGCTCACCTTGCCTTGAGAGCCATTCTTGCGCTTCCCTCCTTGCACTCTGTCCATAAATCACGTGCCTCCAGTCTCCGTCTCAGGCTCTGCTTCTGGAACCTTGGCTAAGACAGTACATCTCTAGATCGGTGGCCCCAAAGAGCTGGCATTCCGAGGTCTTTCCCCCTAGTGCCATAGATGGCTCCCTACCCAGTGTGGTTTCCCTACCTGTTCTAGAAGCTTGCCTGGGCACCAGAGGCTGATTATGGTGGCTCTACTCCAACACAGGGAGGCAGCAAGGGACTTCGCTGGAAAGTGCTCTGCCACTTGACCTTGGCTTCAGTAGATGAATTCTTCCTAGGATGCATCAGCAAGGCAAAGCGTTTCAGTTCTGAGCACCACAGACTTAAGGTGGTGGACAGAGATGGAGCCTGTTGCTTTGCATAGCCACCTAAAGGGCTGCTATGAATGGGGTCTCCCCCACCAAACTACAGCTGGATCTTAGTTCTGGCTGCTCTCACAGAATACCATAGACTGGGTGGCTTGTAAACATGTACTTTCCAGAGTTGTGGAAGCGGGGCAATCCGTGATCGAGGTGCCGGCAGATTCAGTGCCTGATAGGAGTCTACTTCCTGGTTCACAGACCACCATCTTCTTGGTGTGTCCTGACATGGTAGAAGCGGCACTGGGGGCTCTAATGTCTCTTATAGTAGGGCACTCATCCCATTCACGAGGGAGTCCACCTTTACAGCTTAATTACCTACCAAAGGCCCCACCCCAAAATACCATCACAATAGGGAGTAGGTTTCAACATAGGAATTTGGACACAAACATTCACTCTACAGCAGGCTGTCGTCTGAAATTCTACTCTTAGAGATTTAGTCCTTTATGTTGAAACACAATGTGACTTATTATATTGTCAGCTGTTCGCAGCTTTGTGTGACTTAGTTTGTTCCGGAGTCCAATGTGACAGTTGGTCCCAGCAGCTTTGGGCGGGGGGGAGGGAGGAAAGTCAGGACCAGAATAAGAGCTTGGATGGGGCCGCCTCTGTCATGGGCCTGGGTGGTACGAGAGGGCCACTGCCAGGGCTGGCTTCTTCCCGGATTCACTGACAATATTGGTGGCAATTGCAAACTGACAACAACTTCAGTGTTAAACTTCCCTTCCTCCCATATTTCATGGTCACACACAGTCCCGGACACAGAGGACTTAAAAATGCACGCTCTTCAACAAAAAGACAAAGACTGTACGATTCCAGGTGTATGAGGTCAACCTTCTAGAAATGGAGGGGAGGACAGGGGCTGCCAGCAGCTAGAGGGAGGGGGAGAGGGTGGGGGAGAGCTGTTTGGTGAGTACGGAAGGTTCTGGAGGTCAGCTGCACAGAAGTGTGAGTCTACTTGACACTGCTAATATGCACACTTAAAATGGTAAAGATGGTGGATTTTATGCTGCGTGTGTTTTGGCACAATTAAAAATGCTCTTCGAAGACAATTTGGGCTTTTCGTCTTGAAGATCCTCATGTAATAGCTATCTGCTGACTCGGTATTTGCAGAACATATTCCTTTTATGAACTCCCAAACCTAAGACAGAAGCTCGAAAGCCAAAGACAAACGAGAAAAAAAGGGCCTAAAGATCCTCAGAAGACGATCCCAAATTCTGTCATGTTGAGGCCATTCCCAGCCTGTCTCCTCCCCATCTCTGGGCTCTTTCCCATCAGGGCCCTGCCCACATTTTGTCTCTCCAGGCCCTGCATTCCGTGCAGATTCCTTTACCTTTCAGGATGTTAACTTCTGCCTCCCAGAGGCACATCTTCCCCATTTCTGTCACTTGTCATGGCTCTCCGCCATTACATGATCAGCAGGAGGCCTAAAGTTGGCGTTTGGGTATGTACAGAATGCTTGGCCAGACCAGGGAGTGAAGAGGGGGGGGATGGGATGGAAACGGAAGCCATCGGGGAAGGGATAGTGAACACGTGAAAGGGCAGTGACTACACTTCCTACACACTGGTCTGTTCCTGTAGAGTCTGGGCTTTTGTCTCTGACTTCTCAGATTTTATGTGTTTGGGTCCTTGCTCATACTCTCATGAAGCAGTGGAATATTATTTAGTTCATCAGATGCAGCAGACCTTATTGGAACCCAGTGTGTCCAGAGCGCCATTCAAAGGGTCAGGAATGGCATCTGCCCCCAAGGTGTTGAGGGCCTGGGTAGAAGGAAACAACGATAAGTAGAGGATTCTTCCCTGGTCACGCTTAGCCTGGTGAGTCAGTCTTAGGAGAAGCTCCCACAGAGCGTAAAGGGGTCTCGAGGATGCATGCGTGTGTAAGAATGTGGCTCTTTTGTCCTGCTTTTGATGACCAGTGAATCTCCAGGGGTGAAATCTGTCTGACATTGGGGTCAATGGGTAGGGATGTCCATTACATCGCAGAGCATTTAGCAGTCCTATCCCCAGGCAGGCAGGAGGATCTCTCAGCAGCCCTCCAGAAGGTCCTCTCATAGACCTCAAAGCCAGAACGACAATGACCCAGAAGGGATCAGATATGGTGGGATGAGTCTCCGGGGCCGCAGGGGGTTATGCCGTGAGTTCTAGCCGCCCCTCACCCAGGCCTACGCCAGTGGGATTTCCAGAGCAGCCCTCGAGTGTTTTGACAATGTCTGGATATGGTTGGGAGACCCAGGGGGGTGACTCTAACTCCACAGGTGGGGGCCTAAGTGCTGCGGGAAATTGGAAGGTCAGAGAGGACTAAGTGTGTCAGAGGCGTGGGGTGGGAGCTCCCCGCTCCCCGCAGCTGTGGGAGCAGAAGAGCAGCCTTGGGGCCATCTCGGGTCTCATTCTAAATGGCCAGCTTGGAGGGGCCAGGAGACCCGGGCAAGGGACCCTGGTGGGATAAGCTGGAGGAAGTCAGGATGGCCTGATGAAGAAGGCCACTGACGGTAAGGATCTAACCATCCCGTTAGGGAGCTGCCGGACAGAGGGACCAGCGGGCAGTGCCTGAAAGGGCCCCGCGGGAGCATCAGCCTTGACTCTGCCAGGCAAAATGAAGACCTCACTTAGCCTCCTTTGGAATAGGAGCTCTCGCTGGAATCGCAGCTGTCCGCAGCCTCTGCTTCTCTTCTTCCTACCTCTGTCCTCCCTCCATCTGGCAGGTGAGTGAGGAGAGAGTAAGGATTAGAAGAACTTCCCTCCCCCCCCTTCCCCCCAGCCCCCAGTCAGGCTTCCCACCCAAAATAATGCCCTGCTGGAGGAGAAGGAAGGACATTCTGTTTACCAAATTAAGTCTGTTTGGGGCTTCAAGGGACTATGGGATGTGGAAATCCCTGAGCAACTGCTAGAATTTTCACCCAGCTGCAGATGAGGATCCTCACTGGATAAAATTTAAGAGACAAGAGAGAAAGAGTTAAAGTGTTTGATCACAGTCCAGATGTCTCAGAAGTTTATGTAGGTTTCATATAGATTAATTTCAGAATAATTACTCTAACTCTACTGTCCTGTGCTCCCTGTAAGCTGCTTCAGGGGGATGCGGTCAGCTTGCTTAGGCAGGCAGCAAAGACCTTGGCAATGGTACAGGTTTTAGAATCACCCTTTCCCCCCTCATTCAGGCAATTAGGCCTTACCAGTCTTCATTTAGATGAACAGTGCCAGCTTCTGTAATTAACATATTGTCGTCAACTGGAATGTCTGCCGGGGCTGAAAAATGCAATGTGTAATTTATTGTGATTGGTTTTCATTGAATGGGATAGAAAAAAAGTAAATTAGCCATAAATTTAGAGAGATGGCACATGGTGAAACTTTATGGAAACTGCAACATTAGCAGAGAAAAGGCCAGCTCCCAAGAACACACAAGAGGAAAATTATACTTCCCGTGAAATGCCACCAGATCCTTGGAGTGTAGCAAAAGCTGGTGTGTGAGGACTGGTGCTTCCATTTTTGTAAGGGAGAGGGAAGTGACATGGTGAAAGCTCTGGGATCCTCAGGGATGCAAAGGGCTACACCAGCCACAGACACTCAGCAAGGAGCTAACGGAAACCCCGTGGGTCAGGCACGTGACTTGTCAGGAGGCAAACCACACTGGGAGTTTGCTGCTTTACCTTCAAGACTTGGCCAGTGCAATTAGTCAGCTTGAGCTGCTGTAACAAAATACCATGCACTGGGTGGATGGCTTAAGCAAGAGACATTTATTTCTCTCGGTTCTGGAGGCTGGGGGGTGCAAGATCAAGGTGCCAGCAGATTTGGTTCTTGGTGTGGGCTTTCTTCCTAGCTTGCAAATGGCCACCTTCTCACCGTGGTCTCACATGTCAGAGAAAGGAACATCTGGTGTCTAGTCCTCCTCTTCCTCCTGTCCCATTATGGGGACTCTACCCTCACGACCTTATCTAAACATTAATTTCCTTTCAAGAGCCCCACTTCCAAATACCATCCCAGTGGGGTTTAGAGCTTCAACATATAAATCTGGTAGGAGGGAGATAAACATTCAGTCCATAACACACAGTAGCCATCCTGGGACACAGATAATAGACCCTCTGTCTGATGTTCTCTGTACTTCACCTTGGCCAACACCCAGCTGAGAATGTAGATGGAAGACTGAGCTGTTTCCTTTTGCATAGTCCAGGCTTTCAAGAGAAAGCCTTCCTCTTTCAGGGGAAAAAAAGAGCCTGAGCAGTAGCGTGACCAATGAGCACCTTCAAGTATTATTTGTTGGGATGAGTGTGTCTGTATGTGCGTCCTGTTCCAGAAAAGACTTAAGGTGTTTGCAACGATAAAAAACATTGGAAGTCGGTAAGAGAAATGAGGTAAAAGGACAAGGATAGAGACAAAATATAGGGCCAAGTCTTAAAATAGAAGGCAAATTAAATCTCTTTTGCTTAACGAGGGAAAAGTGCCATATTTTCTGGGAAGCCAGTGGCCTTCTGTTCCATCCCTCTTTTAAATGAAGAGTGAAGCAGTGTTAGTTTCAACTTAGGGGCCTGCATTTTGATGAGTTTGCTCTGCTTTGGTTTTTGTTTGGTTCGCTGACCTTCAATCTCCATTTCAATAAGAAAAGCAAGTTCCATCACAGCCAGTGAGTATTCTTGTAGCTGCCTTCCTCTGGGGATCTTTGGGTGGGGACCTTGGCAACTCACAGGGGTAGCAGAGGAAGTCAGAGGTTAAGAAAGAATCTGCCTGTGCCATAGAGGAGCTCCAAAAAGGAATATTCTGGAAGGAATATCCATTTTACCTCTAGCATTTAGATGGCTCAGGATTTAATGATTTTCTAAAGGGGAGTAAGACTAGGTAGCTCTATCCTCCACAAGAGCTAAAACCGCCATAAGTAAAAGGATTATCAGGATAGTTGACAACTTTTTTCCTTTGGCTGTGTAGGCCCAGTGAAACAGAGTAGGGCTTATTCAACTCTGATATTTTTATTTGATGGAACAAAGGCTGTCTTTTCTTTTAACCCCACATCTTGTTTGCCAAGATTATCTTTTTTTAAATGCTGTGTTAATAAGCAAGAGCTCTGTAGGCTCACATAGACTAGAATAGTCATTTTCAGCTGCCAGTATTAAAAAAAAACAAAAACAAGTAAGAAACAGGAGAGTCACACAAGTATTATATTAATACTGTCGAATGATTCTCCATTATCTACAGGATCCAGTCCAATTTCTTAGCCAAGGATGAAGGATTTGCTACATTGACTCTTTTAACTTGGTACCTCACTTTTTCTCCAAAAACTTCCCTGAAGGGACCCTCCACTCCATACAAAAATCTTTGGTGTCTCAGATCCAAGACCTGGCACGGGGCCATTCCTCCTCCCCACTTCTTTACAACCAGCCTGTAACCAAGAGTTTATAGCCATTGATGAATGAGTACCTTGCCAGCTTCCCAGCCCGTCAGCCCCTGAGAAGCCAGGAAGCTACTGGGATTACTTAGAAGACTGAAAAGTCAGTGGAACCACTTGGGATGGATGTTGTTATGGGCTGAATTGTGTGCCCCTAATTTTCACATGTTGAATTTTAACTCCTGATCTCCAGGACCTCCGAATATGACTATATTTGGAGATAGGGCCTTTAAAGAGGTGATTGAGTTAAAGTGAGGTTGTTCGGGGGGGTGGGGGGGGGGGCTATCCAGTCTGACTGGTGTTCTTATAAGAAGAGGAAATTTAAACAAATAAAGAGACACCTGGCCTGGTGTCTCTCACACACAGGAAAGGCCACACGAGGACACGGTGAGATTGCAGCCATGTGCAAGCCAAGGAGAGAGGCCTCAGGAGAAACCAGACCTGTAGACAGCTTGACATTGGATTTCCAGCCTCTGCAACTATGAGGAGAAACCAAACCTGGAGACACCTTGACCTTGGATTTCCAGCCTCTGCAACTATGAGAAATAAACTTCTATTGTTGAAGCTCCCCAGTCTGGGGTGCTTTGTGATGGCGGCCTGAACACACTGAGGGAGGTGCCTTCCGTAAAGACTTTCAGGTTCGTTACAATCATTTTTCCTCTGAACCCATATGATTCTCTGTATCATTCATTTGAAAATTAAACCTGAGGGGCGCCTGGGTGGCTTAGTCGGTTAAGCGTCCGACTTTCGCTTAGGTCATGATCTCGCGGTTCGTGGGTTCGAGCCCCGCGTCGGGCTCTGTGCTGACTGCCAGCTCAGAGCCTGGAGCCTATTTCAGGGTCTGTGTCTCCCTCTCTCTCTGACCCTCCCCTGCTCACGCTGTCTCTCTCTCTCTCTCTCCTAGAAATAAATAAAACATTTTAATAAAAAAAAAAAAAAGAAAAGAAAAGAAAATTAAACCTGAAGTTTAAAAATTATTTGGCTCTTTGTGACGTATTATTTTCCCTCCAATTCTTCAGTCATTAACCAAATCTTTACCGAGCCCTGCTGTGCACTGTTCTAAAACAGTGAGTGCCCCAGATTCTCCAGTCCAGCTACGAGCCTGCCACAGAAGCAAATACAGGCTGAGGCCCTGTGAGGCTTGGAAAAGCATGATGAGTTTCTCTATAAAGGTCATCACTTTTCTGATTATTTAAAGAATTTGGAAAATATAGAGAAAAGCATGACTGTAAAAATAAAAATCACTCACAAAATTAGTGTGTGGGGAGAATCACTATTATGATTTTGAAGAATTTCCTTATAAAACTGACTTTGAAAATATGTGTTAGGAATACGTTCCTAGATTGTGAGATAGCTCTTTAAAACCATTTTTAGGGGCGCCTGGGTGGCTTAGTCGGTTAAGCGTCCGAATTTCGCTTAGGTCATGATCTCGTGGTTCATGGGTTCGAGCCCCGCGTCGGGCTCTGTGCTGACTGCCAGCTCAGAGCCTGGAGCCTGTTTCAGTCTGTGACTCCCTCTCTCTCTGACCCTCCCCTGCTCACGCTGTCTCTCTCTCTCTCCTAGAAATAAATAAAACATTAAAAAAAAACAAAACCATTTTTAATGCTGTAATAACATTCTATTGTAGACTTACTTCCTTAATCTATTTTAATAGATTTATAATTTAAATTAAATTAATTTAAATAAAAAATTTAATTTATTTTACCATTCACCTGACATCTGACTTTTCCTTATTATTAATTATTATTATTATTATTATTACCATTATGCTACATTAAGTAGCCTGGCTCATTAACTCTCCATATAAATCTATTCAAATTTCTAGTAGCTTCCTTGTGATAAATTCCAAGAAGGGAATTCCGGGATCATGGCAGATGAACTTTGCATTTCCTGGTGGACATTACGAAACTGCTCTCCTGGGGTAATTGCACACGCTGGATAAGGTTTTTACTATAAAATAATCAGGTACAGGCTACAGGTCTTTCTCCTGCTTAGACTTGATAGCCCCAAACTTCAAAGAAGAAAAATCTTTAGAAGATAGTCAGAAAACTCCTGCATATTATTGAAAAGTTGACTGTACGAAAGTGGATTTGTGGTATTACATTTTAATTTGTGACATAAATCATTAAGCTTGTCATAATCAGGAAACAATATGAAAAAACTGAAATTTTTTTAAGTCTAGGATTTTATTTTATTAAAATTTTTTTTAAATATTTCATTTATTTTTGAGAGAGAGACAGAGACAGCGTGAGCAGGGGAGGGTCAGAGAGAGAGGGAGACACATAATCTGAAACAGGCTCCAGGCTCCGAGCTGGCTGTCAGCACAGAGCCCGATGCAGGGCTCGAACCCACGAACCGCAAGATCGTGACCTGAGTTGAAGTCGGACACTTAACTGACTGAGCCATCAGGCGCCCCTTAAGTCTAGGATTTTAAATCTCATACAAAAAGTAGAAGGAATTTTAGAAGCCACCTGCCAACTTTGTAGACGACGAAACTGCAGCCTGGGAAAGTGGATTTCTTAAGGTCACGTAAGCACTAGTCAAAGAGTGGTGTTGGCATTCACGTCTCCTGGGCACCAGTCATAGAAACTTCTCTTCCGAGATGCAGGTTAGGGCAGCAGACAGCAATAAGGCTATAACTTATTCTTGAAAATTTCCTGCCAAGTATCCCTCATTCAGCTGCTAATCAGTGGCTTTTCCAACACCTTCAACTGCTTGGTCAATTAGGAGAACAGTGGTTTTACAAAGAAGAGTCTAAAATAATGATATTTCTAAGTGAGAAGTACCGTTGGACTGCCCACTGCAGAAACCACCAGGCTCACTCGCAGAGAGAGATGAGAACTCAGTGGCTCAGTCGGTTAAGCATCTGACTCTTGGTTTCGGCTCAGGTCATGATCTCACTGTTTTGTGAGTTCAAGCCCCCCAACGGGCTCTGTGCTGGGAGCCTGCTTGAGATGTTCTTTCTCCCTCCCTCTCTGCCCTTCCCCCGTTTATGCTGTCTCTGTCTTTCTCAAAATAAATAAATTTTAAAAATTTTTAAAAAAAGAAATGAAAACAATGCCTTTTGGAGCTTTTGACTGACTGATGAAAGCCTTGCATTCACCTCTCTTCTCAGGGATTTTGGAATGAATAACCAGCGAGAAATAAAGCATCATTCTTGCTTATCTTATAATCTGGGGGAAAATGGATCAAATATCAAGGACAGTGGGCAAGGCAAAGTGTTGTCTTCCTATCTTGAATTTAGAGACTTAGAATTCTAAGAAAACTAAGTTCTGTATCAGCACAATCCAATAGAACATAACATGAGCCATATATGTAATTTTAAATTTTCTGGTAGGCATATTTTAAAAAGTAAAAATTAATGTTATTCATGTTTTTTTCTTTTTTTTCTTTTTATTTATTTCTAGGAGAGAGAGAGAGAGAGAGAGAGAGAGAGAGAGACAGCGTGAGCAGGGGAGGGTCAGAGAGAGAGGGAGTCACAGACTGAAACAGGCCCAGGCTCTGAGCTGGCAGTCAGCACAGAGCCCGATGCAGGGCTTGAACCCATGAACCGCGAGATCATGACCTAAGCGAAAGTCGGACGCTTAACCGACTAAGCCACCCAGGCGCCCCAATGTTATTCATGTTTTTACTTTAAAAGTAAAAATTAATGTTATGTGTGTATTTATTTAAGCCATCACATCCCAAATATAATCATTTTAACATGTAATCAGTATAAAAATTACTATTGAGTGATTTCACAGTGTTTTGGTCCCCTCAAACCTTTGAAATCTGGTGTGCATTTACGCTTACAGCCCTTCTCGCTGGGACTGGCCACATTTGAAGCACTCAGTAGCCACGTATGGCAAGTAGCTTCTGTATTGGACTGCAGAGCCTTCTACAACACAATTCGGTCTCTATTGGGTCCATGCCTGTGGGTTTTGTTACCAAAGTGGAAGAGGTATTTGGGACTAGAAAAGATGATGCAGTCATTTCTATCTTTTAAATGTCCAGCAGGCAATGTGTTTAACTTATTATTCAGAAATGTGGATGGGAGATGGGGTGCCCAGCTGGCTCAGTCGGTAGAGCACGAGATTCTTGAGCTCAGGGCCACGAGTTCAAACCCCATGCTCAGTGTAGAGCTTACTTAAAAATAAAAAACTACAATGAATAAAAAAAGAGAAAGAAAAAAGTGTGTATGGGAACGAGAGAAGTTAATCAGCCTCAGCTGGGCAACTTTGCACACTTGGCCGACAGCTTGAATTCATGTCCCCGACTCTCAAAAGATTGTCTACCGCTGACCTTGCAGGCCACCCAGCCTTCCGCCTCCATTAATCACACCCAGAGGAGCCCCAAGGGCCTTGCCAGGGAGAGGAGCTGTTGCCACAATTGGCAGAGGGTTTCTCTTATCAGGGACTCGCAGTCGGAGAAAGAAAGTCTCCTTGTTCCGGGAGGGTTTCTTTTGTTTGCTTTTTCTTTTTGCTTTTAGCTGAGGGGTGTTCCTGGGGAAGATGAATGCCATTGGAAGAGGAAATTCTTGGCAATAAGAGAAAAAAGCTGCCCGGTGACAGCGCGCGTGCCCCACCCAAGCAACTCCCAGCGTCAGGGGATCCAGCCAGTGTCTGAGTCCTGCTTGCCCGGGATCACAGGAGGGCAGCCCCGTGGCCCCCACAGAGGCCGGTCCAGCCCCTTCCGCTCCCCTGGGCGAGGGCTGCGTTCACAGTGGCTGCGCCCACAGCCTTTGCTGATTTGAATCAGGGGAGACCAGGCAAGCCGGGCAGACCTTGGCATCTCGGAATCCACAAGTGAGGAAACCTTGAAGCCACAACCCAGGAATCTGGGGCGGGGGGTAGGAGCCTGGAGACAACGCGCCCAAGAATGGGGGGTCCAAAGAGGCAGAGGGCCTCATCTAAGTCACACAGCTACATGGCAGCCACACTGGGAGTTGAAAGTCTCTGCCTGGCAGCCTGGCTACTCTTCCTTCTAATGCCTGCAGCGCTTGCACATGGATGAAGAACCTTCTCTGGGGTTTGCTGCTGAAATGTCACTATGTATTTGCGGGTGCTTGGTGTTGTAGGGGTGTGGTGGAGAGGGAGAGGGAACCTGGGAGCCACACCCGAGCTCATCACCCAGGCCACCTGTAATGGGGCTCACAGCGGCCAGCACAACCCCCAATCCCAGGCTGGCAGCATCATCATTCAGTAGATATTTCTTGTGCTGCTATGGTATCATGGAATGTGCCAGATCCCAGGGGTCCAGCAGGGAATAAAATAGGCAGAAACTTTTGCCCTTCCCCTTCCCCCTAGTGAAGGGAAATAAACAAAATAAGCAAACGGCATAGTAGGTTCGAAGGTGATGAGCAGGGAAGGGGGTTGCCATTTAAACAGGGTGGTCGGGGGAGGCTTCACTGAGAAGGTCATATGTGAGCACAGTCCTCCCAGATATGGAATGTTAGGCAAATCCTTTACCCTTCGGGACCCTTATAACAATGGTAATGATAATAATAGATTCAGCAGGCTTAATCTGCAGCCTTCGAAGTTCTTTATACACCTGAGACTCATTTAATCCCCACAGCCCTATGAGACAGGAGCTATCATTTACCTCATTTTACAGAGTGGGAAAGAGAAGCAGAGAAAAGGGAAGTAGCTTTGCCTGAGATCCCACGCTTGAGTCACGTTGACTCCAGAGCCTGCCCCTTTCTTTGGCAACCCTAAAATGGATGGTCTCTGACAGATTTCGGGTCCGTCCTGGTTTCAACAAGGAAAATCGACAGGAAGCGTTTCCAAGCTAAATGTGACCGGGGGCTGGTGCTTTATCTGTGTGCGTTTCTCCTAGCGCTTCCATTTTGCTGTCTCCAAAGTTAAGTGACTGCATGTTCCAACCTCTAGTGTTTTCAAAACATCATGCTGGACTTCTCAGAGGATCCTCAGCTGTGGCGTTGGATGTGAACCTGGTCCTGAGAAGCGGATCTTCGCTTCGGGCAGAAAAGAAACAAACCCATTTGAAAGGTAGGCAGGACGAGATATCACAAGAGGCTGCACCGCCAATGTCCACGGTGGTGAGTCCCTTTGGGGGCAGTGAGGCCTCTGGCAAGACTTGCTCAGAGGCTTAAAACAGGGGGTCCTGCCTGCCAGGAGGACGTGGGCGGAGAGTGAGCAGAAGGGAGGGCCCTGCCCCAGACAGGCTCAGCCCAGATTCAGGCTGGGACAACGCAAGGCACATTAGGAGAGTGTCTATCAAAATGTCTATCAAAAACAACCCTATTCTGAAGTCTGTTTCCTAGAGCTGTTAAGATTAATAGGCACACAACTGTTCCCAACCCCTAATTATCTGTTCTGATTTAGGGGGCTAAGAAGCTGGCTAATTGGCAACATCAACAAATCCAAAAGTAATTTCCAGCTGGCTTTGGAACGCAGCTGCTCTGACTTGCTAATTACCTTGCTTCCCCTGGACGCACATCGCCAAGGCCAGGTGGGAAGCTGTCATGGACAGTAGGAAGAATCCCTTTCTGTGGTAGAGAGGAAGAAGAGTCTGGAAGACCAAGCACAGCCAGGTGAGTTTTTTTTTTTTAATGATCATGTATTTATTTTGAGAGCAAGAGAGAGCACACGTGCACCAGTGGGGGAGGGGCAGAGAGAGAGATGCGGGGAGAAAGAGAATTCCAAGCAGGATCCACTCTGTCGCTGCAGAGCCCAATGTGGGACTCCATTCCATGACCGTGAGCTCATGACCTGAGCCGAAATCGAATCTGAGGATTAACTGACTGAGCCACCCCGAGTCACTTAGCCAGGTGAGTTCTGTACATCTTGTTATTTACACTGAGCGTGTGTGACCTTGGGTACAGCTTTCTCTTTATCTCAGCTTCCGCAGTCTGTAAATGGAGGCTATAGTCCCTTCTGCCTCCCCGAGTTGTTTAGGGACCAGCTGAGCTAGCCTAGGTGCAGCAAGCACTATCAGCGCCGCATGCAGACGCCCTTGGAGTCTGCTCCCTGGTTCTGTGACCCACCCCCCAGTTTCCGAGTGCTTTGCTTCCAAAGGCTCCAACCTGACACCTTCTTTGGTGGATGGCCCTTGGTCTGCTGTAGCTGCTGCTCCTCCTGCCCCCTTGCTGGTTTCTCACGGGACCACCTCTGTTGTAAATCACTCACACGTGAATCTTCTTCCGACTCTGCTTTGGGTGAATCCAACTGAAGACAGTTAAGAAAATCATTTCGAGGGGTGCCTGGGTGGCTTAGTCGGTTAAGCAACCAACTTTCGCTTAGGTCATGATCTCGCGGTTCGTGGGTTCGAGCCCCGCGTCGGGCTCTGTGCTGACTGCCAGCTCAGAGCCTGGAGCCTGTTTCGGAGTCTGTGTCTCCCTCTCTCTCTGACCCTCCCCTGTACACGCTGTCTCTCTCTCTCTCTCTCTTAGAAATAAATAAAAATTTAAAAAAAAGAAAAAAGAAAAAAAGAAAATCATTTCGAAACTTTGCAAGTGAAACACACACTTGTTAGGAATTACCATGTGAAATAACTTCAGAACTGACTGTACAAATCTTACATCTCTGAATTATTGGGGTCAGGACAGAACGAGGGGTCAAAGGGGACCCGACGCTAGTTGTTCCGTAACTTACTCGGCACAATCAGCCTCATGACTACCATACTCCTGACTTTGTGTTTACCGCCCCATCACAAGACCAACTGGGAGCCTTCATCTTCTTGGGCCTCTGGGGGCCTCCACTGCTGCTCTGTCAGCTCAGGCTGCACTGTTTCCCACCCAGGGGTCGCCAGCTTATTCCCACTACACTTCCTGCATGACCTTTCTCAGGGCTCCAGGAAAAAGCCAAGTCTTGAGCGTAGGACAACAGCCCAGGCTGGATGCATTTTTGAGAACTGTATAAAGAAGGTGCATGCTTTTGGAAACTGTCAAGGGAAAAAATCATGACCCAGATTGTTGATCAACAGAACTTAAATAGAAACAGAGACTATTGATTGTGTCACCCGATTTAGTATTTTTATAAGGAACATATACACACATGCTTTCTGAATAGATCCTCGGAATTCAAAGTCTTGTTTTGATCTCTCTCCTATGGCTGGTGAGTTTCCAGATATCAGGGACATCCCCCCATGGTAGCCTGGGGATAAGGAGGGACCCAACACCATGTTCAGATCCTCAAAAGTTTTCACCTTTATTTAATGAGAACATTTCAGCTCCTGTGCAAAACCAGATCACTTTAAAGACAATAAATAGTCACACTTACCTTATGAGACCCAATGGCTTTATTTTATAACGGTCAAATTCTTGGCACCCTGTGCTTTCATGCCAAAAACCAGAGAAATAATACATGTGCTTGTATATTTATGTGTGCACAGCACTTCTTTAAGTCATGTGTATTTAGCCTGTCCCTCTTGACTTTCATAAAACAACATAGACTTGATCTAGAGCAGGACCCACCCAAGAGCTGAAGGAGAGATGGGTCAGACTGAGTAGACACTGAGAGGGAAACCGGAGAGCTGTTTAGTCTACAGCCGTCCCATTCTTCTGGGGCATCAGCTGAATGTACAGACATGTAGGGTCAGAACCATCAGGTGCCCAGGTGCCCATTCAAGCCCAGGCAGGTGAGCCTTTAGGCCTGGAGAGGTCTAATTAAGATTGGCCCGTGTCCCGAGAGGAGGGTGGGACATAGGCACAGGGAACCCAGCACCCAGCAGTAGGGACATTTCTCATAGGGTTGCAGGGGACAGTGAGTGAATGTGCCGAGATCAAACCACGGAACCTGGTAGATGATGCCATGAAAGGCTACCCCTTAAGCTCAGAAGAACAAAGCATGGAGACCGACTTGGGAAGTTGGCAGTGGGCATGTGCTGAAGCTTAGAGTTTAGGGCTAGAGCTCCGTAAATCCCTCCTACAGGCCCGGCCAGGACTGAACCTTTCTGAGGGAGCCAGACAGACACTGGTCAGACTCTAAATCAACCCCAGGCCCTCTGGCTTTTGAATCAATGGCTCCATTAAGAGATGTCTCCAGGACCAAATTAAAAAAAAAAAAAAAATCCCAGACCTAACCTGCTACCCCTATTAGTCTGCCTCAAGGGCCCAGAAGTCATTTGTCATATGTGTCCTTTCCAGGGGTGCAGATGCAGGAGAAATGGGCTGGATGTTTGTGGAACATGAATTTCCTGAGCACGAATCTGGTACGAAACACTCAACATGAGTGAACTGGGTAAACAGATCGCTTCTAGGAAAGTCGAAAATCATCTTTTTCCAACTGAACACCTCAAACCACGTAAACACAAAATTCCAAATCCCTAGGTTCTGCTGGAATTTTCTCATAGCAAATATTGACTGAAGTTGGCCGGCTGACGGCAGGGTCTTGTCAATGCTTTGGTTATCTGGAAACTCTGACGGGCTGTAATGGGAAGATACAATTGTGGGGAGTCGAGAGGCCCAGCTGGCTTCTGGCCCAGTCTCTGTTACCAACCAACAGCTGTCCTTTGATGGCGCTCTTCGACTTCGTGCCTGCCAGTTTCCCCCCTCTGTAGCACGAGGCCATTGACTTGGAAGACCTCTCAGATCCTTTCTAGCTCTGAAAATGCATGATTTTATGACATAAAGGGGAGGGGGGCGCTGTGGCTAAATTCATCTGATGTTAATTTGGACATAAAATCATTTTGATAAATGTGTTCAGGCGTGGGAGGTGGCCTGTGGTGCATTTGCAAGATCCAAACGGATCATTTCCAAACCCCAAGCCTGTACGAGGCTTGCGGCCCTGGTGGGGAGCCATTTGGAGTCTCCAGGCTCAGCAGACAGTGCAGACTTTGGAGCCTCTGACCACAAACACTGGTCCATATCTGGCTGAACCTGCAGTAAAGAACACTTCGAGTACTTTCCTTCCCTTTTTACCTGGACAGAGCTCAGTGCAAACACAGGCCGGAAACTCCAAAAGGAAAACACAAGCCTTTAAATATATAGTCTGTTGAAAGCATTAAAATTCTTCCAAGGGACGCACCAGACCTCAAACCACATTGGCACAGGCTATTAGAACAGACTCTGAGATCCTGCTTCAGGGTCACCGGGGAGAAGCAACAACGCCCATGTGGCAACTGTCTCTAGCAGCATGACCCTATTTCAGATATCTGCTGCTTTCCTTAAAAAAAAAAAAAAAAGCTTTTTCTCGCTGGGGAGTAGCAAAGCCATTATGATGATGGGTGGCCTTCTTTTGGCGTGAGCATTAGAAAAACCATCCAGTGTGATTGGGGAGGGAACTCTCCTTCAAGAAAACACTGTTCACAAAAATTTTAATTCACAAAATCAAGAATGAAGGTAAAGAGGATTCTTCTGCTCTCTAAAGAACCTACAGCATGTTCATGTAGGTAGAGTGGTGATTCCCAGCAGGCTGCTCTCCGGCAGAAAGGAAGCCTGGTCGTAAGCAGCAGTCGTCTGGGTTCTGGATGCACAGGGAAAGGTTTAGCAGAGGCAGGTGCTCGGCCAGGAACTAGACCAGACTTGGGTGGTGATAACAGGTGACGGGCTCTCTCCAGCACTCCCCGTGTGGGCCACTCCTTTGCCGTGTCTACCATGTACATTTGCTTTTATAACAGGAGAGAAGACTTTTTTTCTTCCAATCGTAAAAAGAGTATCGATTGTATAGAATGTCCCAAGACTAAAAGTGGGCTCAATGAGACACTTGAACACCTTGTTAAACTTACCTCTTACTTATCCACAATGTTGGTGGTGAAGAGCAATCTAGATATTCCAAAGCCACAGAGAATCCAAAAATAATTTACATCAGGCACACAGGTGATTATCTTGTATTGTTTCTAGAGTTTTTCTATAGAATCCCGTATTTTTAGAATGAGATTGGTCTGTGCCTTTTTAAAAAAATTGTAGTAAAACATAAATTTACCCTCTTAATTTTTAAGCATACATTACAATATTGTTTACAGTATGTACATTGCTGTACAACAAGATGTCTAGAACTTTCTCATCTTGCAAACTTAAATTCTATACTCATTGAACAAGAACTCCTCTTTTTGCCCTCTCCCTACTTCTGGCAACCACATTCTACTTTCTGTTTTTATGAGCTTGATTATGTAGCTACCTCGTATAAATGGAAACATGCAGTATTTGTCTTTTGGGGACTGGACTGGTGTATTACACTAACAAAATATCCTGAAGATTCATTCCTATTATAATACACGACAGCATTTCCTCTTTTTTTTTTTTTTCTTTTTAAGGCTGAATAGTATGCCACTGCATGTATAGACCATATTTTGTTTATCTGTTGATGAACATTTAGGTTTCTTCTACCTCCTGGATATTGTGAATAATGCTCCAGTGAACATGGGTGTGTACCGATTTCTCCAACATCCTGTTTTAAATTCTTTTGGTTAGGGGACACCTGGGTGGCTCAGTTGATTAAGCATCTGACTTTGGCTCAGGTCATGATTTCACAGTTCCTGAGTCTGAGCCCTCTGTTGGGCTCTGTGCTGACAGCTCTGAGCCTGGAGCCTGCTTTGGATTCTCTGTCTTCCTCTCTCTCTGCCCCTCCCCTGCTTGCACTTTGTCTATCTCTCTCAAAAACATTAAAAGAAATTTTAAAAAAATTAAGCATCTGGGAGGCTCAGTCAATTAAGCATCCTACTCTTGGTTTTGGCTCGGGTCTTGATCTCCTGGTTTGTGTGTTCAAGCCCCACATTGGGTTCTGTGCTGAGAGTATGGAGCCTATCTGGGATTTTCTCTCCCCTCACTCTCTGTCTCTCCTTACTCTCAATCTCTCTCTCAAAATAAATAAACATTTGAAAGAAATAAATTCTGGGGTGCCTCAGTGGCTCAGTCAGTTAAGCGTCTGACTTTAGCTCAGGTCATGATCTCGCGGTTTGTGGGTTCGAGCCCCGCGTCCGGCTCTGTGCTGACAGCTAGCTCAGAGCCTGGAGCCTGTTTCAGATTCTGTTTTCCTCTCTCTCTGCCCCTCCCCCACTCATGTTCTGTCTCTCTCTGTCTCAAAAATAAATAAACTGTAAAAAATTTTAAAAAGGAAACGAAATAAATCCTATTGGATAAATACTCAGAAGTGGGATTGTTGGATCATAATGTAGTGGAACTTCCAGACTGTTTTCCATAGTTGCTACACCCACTTACATTCTCACCAACAGTGCACAAGCCTTCCCTTTTCTGTACATCCTCACCTATGCTGGTTATTACTTTTTGATACTATTTCTAATAGGTATGAGGTGGTAACTCACTGTGGTGTTAATTGTATTTCCCTGATTAATGTTGTTGAGCACTTTTTCGTATATCTATTGGCCATCTGTATGTCCTCTTTGGAAAAAGTGCTTATTCAGTTTGTCCATTTAAAAAAAAATTTCTTTGCCATTGAGTTGTATGAGTTCTTTATATATTTTAGATTTTAACCTCTTATCAGATACATGGTTTGCAAACATTTTCTCCCATTCAGTACATTGTCTTTTCACTCTGTTGATAGTTTCCTTTGCTTTGCAGAAGGTTTTTAGTTGGACGTGGTTCCACCTGTCAATTTTTGCTTTTGTTGCCTTTGTTTCTTGGTATTAAATCAAAAAAAAAAATCACTACAAAACTTAGGTCAAGGAGCTAATTGCCTGTGTTTTCTTCTGGGAATTTTATAGTTTGAGGTCTTATGTTCAAGTTTTTTTGAAATCTATTTTGACTTGTTTTTGTGTATGGGGTAAGACAGTTGGCCTAGTTTCATTCTTTTGCTTGTGGCCATCTAGTTTTACCAACACCATATATTTATTTATTTTAATTTCGGAGAGAGAGAGAGAGATACAGTGTGAGCAGGGGAGGGTCAGAGAGAGAGGGAGACACAGAATCCAAAACAGGCTCCAGGCTACGAGCTAACTGTCAGCACAGAGCCCGACATGGGGCTCGAACCCACAAACCATGAGATCATGACCTGAGCTGAAGTCGGATGCTCAACTGACTGAGCCACCCAGGGGCCCCTTACCAACACCATTTACTGAAGACACAATGCGTTTGCCGTTTTCTTGGCTCCTCTGTTATAAATTAATTGACCATATAATTGTTTGTTTATTTCTGGGCTCACTATTCTGTTCCATTGATCTGTGTGTCTAGTTTGATGCCACCACCATATTGTTTTGATTACTACAGCTTTGCAATATAATTTGAAATCAGGAAGCAAGATGCCTCCAGCATTATTCTTCTTTCTCAAGACCGCTTGGGCTATTTGGAGTCTTGTGTGGTTTTATACAAATTTTAGGATTATTTGTTCTCTTTCTGTGAAAAGTGCTGTTGGGATTTTGATAGGGGCAGCATTGCATATGTAGATTCCTGTGGGTAGCATGGATATTTTAACAATATTAATTCTCTCAGTCTATGAGCACAGTATATCTTTCCATTTATTTGTGCCTTTTTTAACTTCTTTTTTAAGAGTTTTAAGTGTGCAAGTCTTTTAGCCTCTTGGATAAGTTTAAGTTAACTTGGTTAAGTTTCTAGATTTTTTTTGATGTAATTATAAATAAAATTGTTTTCTTAATTTTTTCTTTTTGATAGTTTATTATCAGGGTATAGCAACTCCACTGATTTTTGTAAATTGATTTTGCATCCTGAAACTGCACTGAGTTTATTTATTAGGTTCTAACAGTTTTGGTGGTGTCTTTAGAGTTTTCTGTATGTAGTACCATGTCATCTGCAAATAGAGATAATTCCAGTTCTTCGTTTCTAATTTGGATGGCGTTTTTTTTTTCTTGCCTAATTGCTCTGGCTAGGATTTCTATTACTATGTTGAACGAAAATAGTGAAAGTGGGCATCTTTGCCTTGTTCCTGATCTTTGAGGGAAAAGACCAGCTTTTGAGCACAGAGCATGATGTTGGCTGTGGGCTTGTCATAGATGGCCATTATTATGTTGGGGTACATTCCTTCTATACCTACTTTGTTGAGAGTTTTTGTCGTAACTTTTTTATGTACAAAATGGGTCCTTAGTTGGGGAGGGATTCATAGCGAATCTCTTGGAATCCATAAAGTTATACAAATTGTGGTTTTCATTTTGTGGGTAAGGGAACAGAAGATTGAGAACTCTCAAACATGGAGATAAAGGTCCTGGTGGAGAGGGGACCCCTGAGAAAAGGGGCAAGGAGAGATCGCTGGTGATGGGAATGTGTCTGTCAGGGAAGTGATGCCCGATGTTGAATTATTACTGACTCCTGTGCTGTTCTCCAGTTCCATCCAATCCAGACCCTTGGTAAAGTTATATTGCCATATCCATGGTGCTGATCTGGGGAGAGGGGTGGTGGTGAAGGAGGAGAGATAGGGGCTGGTGGGGGACAGAAACGGAAGTGCAGCAGCAGGGGGAGGCCAGGAGCCAGAATGGAAGTAGGGGAGATGGTGAGAATGTGAGCCCCTAGGGATGCTGAGAAGTCTAGACATGGTACTGGGTTTCACACTGGAGAGGAGGATGCATTTTCTTCAGTTATTTAAGGAAAGGGTAGCTCAGAAAGGAAAAGGGGACACTATTCCTGCCCCTAAAGCTGGCAATAACCCAGTTAGGGGGAGAAGGCATGCGTGCATGTGTGTGCACACACATACAAGAAATGTACCTAGTAACTAAGGCAGCAAATGCTAAATGCCCATTCCTTGAGCAGAAAAGTTAGGAAGCACTATGAGAGTTTAGAATTTAGAGGGATTACTTTGGCTGGAATCTGTAGTGGTGCTGGTGAATGTTTAGCAACCAGCTCCTGGGGAAGAAAATGAAAGGTTTACTTTGTAGCACTTGCCATTTTCCATGGTGTAAATACCATAATGCCACCACGATCAATCTCAGGTTACCAAGTTCACTTCAGGAGACTTGGAGTTGGGAAGTGACACACAAGAGCACACCAATATAGAGTAGTTCCACCAGAAAGGTGCCGTTGGGGCAATTAAACTCATGCATAGATTATTGTCACATGTATTATGATCATTCAGAAATGCTGACTTCTAAGCATTTACTACCTTTCTTTTTAATACAATTTCTTTCATTGTAAGTTTACATAATTTAATTTTTAATAATGCCCATGTTCAATAATTGGCTTGCAAAATTCCTGAAAAATTACCAGTTGATTCTTATGAGCCAACTCTAGGGCACTACTGGCTTCAGGCTTTCTGGAGAAGGTGGGACTTAAGTTAGGCTTTATAGGGTGAATAGGAGTTTGATAGGCTTGGCAGAAGGCATTCTAAGCAAGGTAAAAGATGTGGCAAACGTGTGGCTGTGGTAGGGTCCCCTCCCTTAGGAAAGAAAAAATAAAACAAAACAAAAACCTAAAAAACCTCAAGGAAACCTGGCTATACATGTATGTGACAGCATCTCTCATGACCTTGTAACTTGAGGCCACTTAATCAGACTGCATGTTTGTGTGTTACCATATATGGGAGACAAAGAAATAGAAAATGTGTAAAAAACTATGCCACATGGTGTTTGAGTCTCAGTTCTTTGGGTACAAGCCCAAGTGAGCAGTGCCAGCATGAATAAAGTTGCTTCCTAGAAAGAAAAGCAGGGCTTGAACTTACAAATTGTGAGACCATGACCTGAGCCAAAATTAGATGCTCAACCAACTGAGTTACCCAGGTGCCCCTGTTTCTCAATTTTTAAATTGATTTAAGAGACTGTATTAATGTCTAGTGAGAGCTATTATACCAGAATACCACAGACTGGGTGGGTTATAAACAACAGAAATTTATTTTTTCCAGTTCTGAGTGACTAGGAAGTCCAAGATCAAGGAGCTGCCAAATTCAGTGTCTGGCTACATTCCGGTTCATAGATGGCTGTCATCTTCTTGTGTCCTCACATGGCAGAAGGGGAGAGGAGGCTCTCCAGGGTCTCTTTTATAAGGGTACTAATCTCATTCATGAGGGCTTCACTCTTATGACTTAGTCACGTTCCCCCAAAGCCCCACCTCCTAATATCATCACACCGAGGATTAGGTTTCAACCTAAGAGGGTGGGAGTGTCACATTCAGTCTGTAGCAATTAGTCCTCTATGGGTGTGTAAAAAAAAAAAAAGTATCCCACAATTAGTGGCTTAAAATAACAAACACTAACTTCTGTGGGTCAGGAATCTGGATGGGATCCTCTGCTCAGGGTGTCTCACAGGCTAGAATCAGGGTGTTGGCCGGGACTGCACCCCTCTCAGGGTTAACTGGGGGTGGATCTGATTTTAAGCTCACTTAAGTCGTATTGGCAGGATCCTCCAATTTATTTGGGCTGTCGGTCCAATGCCTCCCTTGGCCCCGTGCCACATGGGCCTTTCTATGGGGCATTTACAACATGGCACCCACTGTCCATCACAGTGAGGAGGTGAGAAAGCAAGAGACAATGAACAACACACAAGTTGGAGGCTCAGGAGTGGTAGCCCATCACTTTTTCCAGATTCAGTGGACCGTGAGCTGTTACATGTCCAGTCAATGATCAAGGGTAAGGGATTACACAAGGGTGTGGATGCCAGGAGGTGGGGGTTTCTGGGGGCCATCTCAGAAGCTGTCTGTCACCTGAAGTTCTGTGACTTCCAGCTTAGCCAGTCTAGTAATGGACTTGGGTGCTGCCATTACATGAAATTAATTCCATGCCCCAGTCCCCCAGAGGTTCTCACTCCTGTCTCACAGCAACCTTGAGATGTCGGTGTTGTTCCCATTTTATAGCAAAGGCACTGGGAATTTAATGACTCGTCCATTTCTGCGTAGCTAGTAAGTAAAAGAATCCGATGTTGAACCCAGGTCTCTTGAGTTCTAAGCTGTGGCCTTTGCCCTTTGCTGTATGGTCCTAGGTCGAATCATGTCATTCCCCTTGCCCCCCACCAAATTCATGTCTTCCTAAGACCTCAAAATGTGACCCTCTTTAGAGCTTGGGTCTTTGTAGATGTGTTTAATTAAGATGAGGTCATGCTGAATTAGGGTAGGTCCTAAGTCTAATGACCAGTGTCTGTATGAGATGACCATGAGAAGACAGAACAGGGGGAAGATGCCGTGTAAAGATGGAGACAGAAATTGGAGTGATGTAGCTACAAACCAAGGAAGGGCAAGGAATACCAGCAACCATCAAAAGCGGGGAAGAGGAAAGGAAAAATTCTTTTCATAGAGCCTTCAGAGGCCCAGTTGGCCTGTCAATACCTTGATTTCAGATTTCTAACCACCAGAACTGTGAGAGAATAACTTTGTGTTGTTTGAAGCCATTTGGTTTGTGGCCATTTGTTATGGCAGCCCCAGGAAACCGATACATGTATTATCTCCCCCGAAAAATATTCCACCCGTAAACCGTCTGATGTCTACAGCATGTTACAAAGGCTTGTTGATAGTGGTTGAAGAAGCACAACTACTCTGCATTAGATTCCAACCAGAATGCAGTCTCTCAGTTCCCCCTGGTCAGTATATCCTGTCTTCCAAGCTAGGAGCCCTAACCTAGGGCGGGGGTGGGGGGAAGGCACACGTAAGTAGATTCCCTGCCTGTGATCCAAGATCACAGGTCAAAGATTAGAATCCCTCTGCCCTTTCTCCCCCTCATTCCCTTGAACTTGAATGCACTTGGAGTAATTGGCTTACAGTAGCTCTGTGTGTGTAGAGTTGTTGGTAGTCTCTGTTGCCTTGTATACACTGGCTTATAATAAGCAGAGGTCAGGGTTCAGCTAGAAAAGGGGTGGGTGTTGTGGAATGCCTGTGGGACATGTCGTCCTGTGCATTCAAGTTGGCAGGTTTGCACAGAGGAATCAGTAGCATTGGATCAAAGAAGAGGGAGGTCAAAGGATGTTCTTTGGACTCAGTGCTATGGCAAGGGGCTCCTGCTCATGTTTGCAGGTTCTAAAATGCAAGAAATTCCTCTTGTAGGAGGAAAACAGCTCATCATGTGAATTATGATTAAGCTTTAAGGGTTATCCTTAAAATAGTGGTAAAAAAATGTCTGCCACCTTCCAACTGACCTTCTGATGAAAGTAGCTTGTGTTCTGCAGGACCCAGTGAAGTATCTCAAAAGGCAAGGGGCCTTAGAGATGGTCTAAAACTATTCCTTTGGTAGAAAGAGAAGCAAAGGCACAGAGACCCTCTCCTGTCCATGAATTCAAGGCACGGACCAAGGGCACTGTCCTCCATTTCTTCCTCTACTTGGCATTCTGCTGTCTTCTTAAATCCACATCTACCTGTACAAATCTATCCCTACAGCATCTGCAGTTTACATTGTGGGCTCCAGTGGAGTGTAACCATCCATCCATCCATCCATCCATCTATCCATCCATTCATCCATCCATCACATATTTATTGAGGAAATTGCTATGGGTCCACCACTATGCACAGTGGATATAGAGATTATTATTACTAAATCCTTGCCATCAACTAGCTTACTATCTAATCAGAGAGCAAACACGTGTATGCAAATAATGAGACCTCAACCTCAAATGAGATCAGACTCCTTCAAGGGAGCATAGACTAGTTCCTATCTGCAAACCATTTGAAGAGTTCGAAAATAATCATCACTAGGGGCCATAGACTCATAAATAGGTATTATCTATTGACCTATATAATTTGAAAAGTGGGTGGAACATATATTTGACAACCACACATTCTGAATTTTTCAAAATAGCTCTAATTGAAAATTCTTTTCAGTTCATGTGTTCTAACTGCTGGTCAGAAAGAGCTGGATGTTACACAGTTAGGGTTTTCTTACCAATTCTATCTTGTCTGTCCCCTTCTTTCTTTGCCTCCAACAGATTCATTCTTTGGATCACAATCTTATAATGTATCTATTCTTGAAAGAGTAACATGCTAAGCCATCCATTAGCAGTATCTTCAGCAATCACATGAAACTCCACTTTGGACAGGGAGGGCACTGCTCATGTGCTACAGGCATGCTTGAGTGTATCTGAGAGCACTGGGTTGGGGAGCTGAGTGGGGGATGGAAACTTAATGACTATCATGAAGTAGGCACCAACAGAATGCTTAGGGGGTATTACCACTGGGTTTTGGGGTAAGTGTTCAGAAGTCGAAAGAAGATGAGAGAGGGTCCTGGGGAGTGGGAGAGAATCTGATTCTTCCAGCCATTCATTCCATCACTTCATCCAGGGGCAGGCCTGTTAGACAAGGAGCTCACTGGTCAGGGGCCTGGAGATCCAAACCATAATAAGCAGGAAGGGCCTTTAATGTCTTTGCATTTCAGTTGTATAGGTAAAGGGAACCAGCTCTCTCTTTTCCCAGCAGTTTAGAGAGAAAATAAGTCAACATTGCTTTTTGGATTAGTGTGAATGCCTTTTCTCTATGTATAAGGACAAATGGTTCCCCGGAAGGCAGATGTTCATTCAATCATGGACAAATTTAACCAGAAATTAGGGAGCATGTTAGGGAATGGGCTCAAGGCATCCAGGCCTTCATCCAGCCTGGTAGCCCTGACACATGTCCCTGTGCTGCCACAGATGTCCCGATTCCCCCCCTTACTGGCATTGCAACAATTATCAAGGAAATTAAAAAGTATGTTATATAATATATGTGTATTTGAAGTCGATATATAAGTTTAGAATAGATTTACTATAGATGGACATTGTCCCTCAGTGAAACTTATTTTGTTCATCCAAACATATTTTAGGCACCAGCTGTATACCAAACATGCATGGGACTGAAAAGGGAAGAGTCCTTGGGGTACATCAAGTTGTAAAGTCCTCTGGGAAGGAGGCAGGAGTAGTGCCTCCTCCCTGCTGGGGAGTTGGCTCTTTGGACCTGATACCTGCTCCCCAAGCCAGATCACTGGCATGAGCCCCATGGTGAGCCTCCTTACATCCCATGACCGGAAACTCTAAGGCATTGTCTCAGTGCTCTTCCTCATTGATACCATCAGAAATACGCTTCAGAAAACCTCTGTCTCACAAATGTTTTGACATCAGTCATTTGACCTATTACTCTTTGCTCTGGTGCTTTAAGCACTTGGTGGGCTTATGGTGACCCTGCCCTCAATCTTGTCTACAGATTATAGGAAGGACCCCAGAGCAAGGCCCAGGGAAGTTCTGTGACCTCTTCCAGCTTGGGCAGTGAGTTAGGATGCCTCAACACCCCTCCCAACATGCACTAGGTTACCCAGTGATGGCCTTACACCATCTTGGGCTGGGAACAATCCTAGATGTCTATCTTGTGTCGTGGCTCTCATCTTCCTGAAGAGGAAATCAAAACCCAGAGTGGGTTATTGGTGGTCCAAAGCCAGGGAATGGCAGACTCCTAGAGCTAGAAGGGACCCTCGGCCTTTTGTTACCTAGGTTTGCTTCCAACCCAATGGAGCAACACTTTTCTCACACTTCTTGCCAGGTGATTACCCAGCCTCTACTCGAACACTTTTGGAAATCGGGAGTGCATGGGTTTTTCTGTCCATTCCACTTACAGACACGTCTCATTGTTGTGAAGCTCTTCTCTGTAATCAGAGGGGATCTGGCTTCCTGCTGTGTCCATCTGCCTTGCAGAACCATCACAACAAAACCGACAGCCTCTGGGTCCTGGGAGAGGCATCGCCACCATGGATCCCTTTACTCAACCAGACCATTTCAGCTCCTGTTGCCTCAGTTTCCCTGGTCCAGGCTGATTTTCCTTAGCATGGCTTAGTTCAGAATGTTTATTTATTTTGCTTTTATTTGTTAACAGTAACCACTACCTTCTCTAAGTCCCGTCCATCCCCCCCTTTTCTGAGGTGCAGAAGGCTCTCATTAGAACATCAGTGAGTTCACTGCACTCTTCAAAATCAGGACAACAATAAAAAAAAGCTTGCATGTACTTCGCCCGACAAGCCTCCTTAAAGATAATCATAGATCTGTCACAAAATATGCAGGCTTATGAGGGGTTGTCAAAGTCTTTCCCGAAGTGGGAGATGTTTAGGGGGAAAAAAATTCTTTTGCATTAGCTGAAAAGGAACAAAGCAGAAAAAAAAAAAAAAAAAAAACAAGGACCAAATGATTCTGTGAAGGTTTGACATAGCTACAGTGTTGCAAGCTTTGTCTTGATTAATGATAAAGCAGCAGCTTCCAGAAAGAAAGAAAAATTAAGTTCTGAACGGTACATGTAATTGGTGTTGACATTTCTGTTCTATGAGTTTTTCTCTTAACTGAATGGGGAAGTAGGTGAGGTTAGAGAAGTGCAGTGTGACTTTCTAGTCATCCAGATTCAAGTCTCTGATTCTGATGGGAAGTAGACCAAAAGGCACCGTATATACTCAGTTTTCTTTAAGCAATGTTCTGCTCCCTGATTCCCTTTAAGTTGTATGCACACGATGACTCTCGGGAGGGTTGATGGACTCTTCAGCATTTAAGATGTTTTCAATTTCTTTGTTAAAAATGTTTGTTTGTTTTAGAGAGAGAGGGAGAGAGTGAGTGAGTGAGTGAGTGAGCAGGGGAGGGACAGAGACAGGAAGGCAGAGGATCTGAAACAGGCTCTGCACCGGCAGCAGAGAGCCCAATGCATGGCTCGAACTCATGAACCAGGAGATCATGGTCTGAGCTGAAGTTAAACGCTTAACCGACTGAGCCACCCAGGCACCCCTAAAATTTCTTTTTGACCACTATTTGGATTTGTATCTCAACACAAAGGAAAAGAATTCAGATCCTTCTGGGTTCTTCAGAGGGGATCATAGAAGGCAGCTGTAGTTTTCTCTGTTTTTTGGGGCAGCCTCTTGGAGGTCTGCTGGACATCTGCCTGTGCCACCAGTTTCTGAATGAAGTCCACCCTGACCTAAGCATCTAGGTGCTTCAAGGGCCAGCATAGACACGCCCTCACGTTGCATGGCATTGGAGGGACAATTTCAAGGACATGCAATAAAGAAATCCGGTGCTGTGGCTCCTTGGGGCTCTCCAACTTCCACGCAGGCATGATCACATCACTCTGTCTTCATCTGATGCCAGATCTCCCAAGCAGTCCAGGGATTTCTAAGCCTTCTGCAATTACTCAGCATAATAAGATTTCAGAGCTCTCCCTGGCTTAAAATGTGCTTTCCATTTTCTCACCAGCCCACTTCCCTCCCCCGGCCTTGCCCTGAATTAGAAGTGCATCAGCAGAAAGATTCACAAGCCCCTAAACTGCCCAGTGGTATATTTCTGTCTTCCATTTCTTCTATGAGCATCTCCTTGCCCTTCTTCTTCACACACCCAGGCTGAACGAGAGCATGACATCCAGACACAGCTATGGTGCCCTGCCTGGAAATAGAGCATTGTGAAAATCCACTTAGCCTTTCCTCCAAATGAGAAAGCAATCCCAGCCTTCTAAATTCCCAGTAATTGTAATGAGGATTATGAGCAAGCATTGCAGAGATCAATTTTCAAATGAAATGGAAGAGCCCTTTCAAGTGCCTCACCCTAATTGTAGACTCTTTGAGTGTTACTGGAGCTGGTTTTGAAAACCACGTTGATGATGCCTTAAATTAAGTTACCTGCACCTGCGCATGCAAAGGGAAGGGACATCAAAGAAAGAATCAGTGCAAATGTCAAACAGAAAGAAATGCTGGGAACAGACATTGAAGACATCTGGCTTTTCTGGAACCTGCTGTTTGTTTCATAGGAAAGGACCATTAGTGACTTGAAGGAGAGGTGGGTGTGGCTTTGCTGTGTCCTCAAACTTTCCTGTGAGTCTGTTTCTGAAGCCTTCTTATTTCTAGGCAGAAAGGGTACATCGATTATCTCACTTGTTATTCTTCAAAACTTTTCCTTGTACTTTATTTTGAATTTTTTAGAAGTGTATTTATTATTTTGACAGTGAGCACACGTGCAAGTGGTGGAGGCGCAGAGAGAGAGAGAGAGGGAGGGAGAGAAAGAGAATCCCAAGCAGGCTCCACACTGTCATCGTGGAGCCTGATGTGGGGCTCGAACTCACAAACTGTGAGACCATGACCCGAGCCAAAGTTGGATGCTCAACTGACTGAGCCACCCAGGCACCCATCCTTGTATTTTAATAAAGAGAAGTAATTTCTCAGGTAAGAAGTCACTGTCACCCTGAATTCATGCAAAGTCAGGTTTAGGCTGTTGTAAAAGAAATGCAGCATCTTTTATTTCAACCTAGAGAAATGGAACATTGCTTGGGAGAGGTAGGTCTTCTGTGGATTTGCTCAGATGGAAAAATAACAAATTCTTAATTAATGTCATTTGTCTTTTTTTTTTTTTTATGGAGTTGGACGTGTTTCGAATCTATTTTTGTATGTAATTTTAACACTGCCTCCTAAGACTTTTTAAAAAACTTTATCTCTGACATGTGTCAGATTCTAAATTGACATTGTTTTAATAGGAAGGATTTTGGTGCCCACTAGGAAGTGGCATTGGTGGCTATAGAGTCGCATGGACTGGGGTTTGAGTCCTCTGTTGGCAGCACTGTTTGCGTGACTCTGGGCACGTCATCAACCTCAAAGGATAATGACAACTCCCACTTCCTGGTGGCATTGTGGAGATAAGATGACCCAGTGAGCACAGCCACTTACACGGGGCCGGGCACAGAATGTGAAGAACATTAGCTGGTATCTGGGGATTTCTGAGCAACACGGCCCTGGCGATTTCAGATCCATGGGGCACATGTCTCTGCTCCCCACCACCCTTCCCAGGAGGGAGCCAGACAGCGGGGACACCTCCTCCTGTGCCCAGGCTTAAGCCCTAAGTAAATAACAGATTTAATCTCAGGGGAAGCAAGTGCATTCTATTATGGGCACGGAAACATTTTATCGGTCTTCAGACAAGGTAAACAGTAGACAAAAGAACGTCCTCTTCCCAGTTTTTCTGAGGTGTAGGAAAATGGCCATGTGAGTGTCTTGGCAGCCGTGGAGGCACCAGTAGTACAAGAAAGAGGCCCCTGGGTGGCTTAGTTGGTTAAGCTCCAGCTTTGGCTCAGGTCATGATCTCACAGTTCGTGAGTTCGAGCCCTGCGTCGGGCTCTGTGCTGACAGCTCGGAACCTGGACCCTGCCTCGGATTCTGTGTCTCCCTCTCTCTCTGCCCCTCCCCTGCTCGTACACGCTCTCTCTTTTTCAAAATAAATAAATTTTGACAGATAGACAGAATGAACCATGAAGCGTGCACAGGCATTTCTGGACGCCTGGGTTCTGAAGCCACTTCTGTCCCTGTGGATGAGGCACAAGCTCCACGGACCCAGCTCCCCCTGAGAATATGATGGCTCCACTAGTGTGTCCCCACGATGCTGTGACCAGCTCTTACAGGCGGTTGTGACCCATTCTGGGGGTGTTTTGTGACAGCGGTGGGCCCATCTGATAAAACCTACCTGACAAAAAGGCCCAAGGCAGGATGCGTTTTTCCTTCCAGACGCTCACCTTCAGGGGAAACACCCCACCCGCGGCTGTCTGGGAGGCTGATCCCAGGCAGGTCAGCCACGACCTGCCACAGGGGGCCACCTGGGGATCTTCTCTTCAGGGCCACCATCCACTGTGGTCGAGGGGTGCTGTTCTCAACCGGGGGCCCCTCTGGAGAAGAAACAAGTTTAACTAGAGCCTGTGGCGATTGTCCAGACGGCCAGGAAAACGCACCCAGCGCTCCATCAGAATGACGGAAGGTCTTTGCAGGGAGTTTCAGAACCTTCCATATTTAGTTCCAAACTGCACGTCCTTGTCTCCAGTTTGTCAGCGGGCCAGCTGTCTCTCAGTGGGAGTGCGCGCTGCTGTTTCTTCCTGACGTGGGTTTACTTGACACTGTCGTGCTCGCTCCATTTGAAAGCAGGGTCCACTCGCTGTAGCCAGAAGCACTTAAAAATCAAGTGTGGACCTCTGGTGCCTTCAAGATGATGAGGGTGCGTCACCCGTTCAGCGGTGTGTCTTGAATTTGTCACAGTATCGATATCCTTACAAAGTGCTCCGTAGGCAGAGTAAAAGCTTGGTAGCAAACCGTGAGTGAATGTGGAGAATGCTTTACTTACCCATAATTTGCTCCCTGACTGAGCCGTTTGCCTTTCCTCAGCCTGCCAGCCGCCATGACACCTGTAGTGAGGATGCCAGGAAGTCCCGGGATTTCCACAAAACGACTGACGCTCTTGCTCTTAATTATTCTTTCTTTTAATGTTTATTTAATTTTGAGAGAGACAAAGTACAAGTGGGGGAGGGGTCGAGAGAGAGGGAGACACAGAATGCAAAGCAGGCTCCAGGCTCTGAGCTGTCAGCACGAGCCAGACGCGGGACTCAAACCCACAGACTGAGAAATCATGACCTGAGTCCAAGTCAGATGCTTAACCGGCTGAGCCACCCAGGCGCCCCTTTCTCTTAATTATTCTTATTTTTACTCTAATGTAAGACTTAGGTTTAAATGAAGAAGAACTTAATGACTCCACCAGTGTTTAAAAACCAAAGGCTCCTACTGAGACGAAGAGTAGAATGTGTGGTTAGAAGTGGTGCATGTACGTACTGGGAGGGGGTGAATCCAGGATGGTGGGGGAAGAAAAAAGAAACCAATGAGCTTGGGAAACAGTGATGAGCCATCCATCAATCAATGAGCGCCTTCTGCCGGGCCTGGTGCTGATGTGTGGAGCCCACGGCCTGGCCTTCGGACTCCCCATCCCGGCCTTTCTAAGGAGAGCTATTTTCTTTTTTTTTTTTCAAAAATTTTTTTAATGTTTTATTTATTTCTAGGAGAGAGAGAGAGACAGCGTGAGCAGGGTAGGGTCAGAGAAAGAGGGAGTCACAGACTGAAACAGGCTCCAGGCTCTGAGCTGGCAGTCAGCACAGAGCCCGACGCGGGGCTCGAACCCACGAACCGCGAGATCATGACCTAAGCAAAAGTCGGATGCTTAACCGACTAAGCCACCCAGGCGTCCCTAAGGAGAGCTATTTTCTAAAGTAGGTTGATTGAAGGCACCAGCACCTCTGCTGCGCTGCCAGGAGGGGCCTGCTTCTCCTCTTCTCCCTCTTCCATCCCTCCTCCTCCTCTTCTTTTGTAAAACCAGAACTCCGAAACTATGAGTTTTCTGTGCAGTGTTGTGACAAATGACCCCAAACCTAGTGGCTTAAAACAGCACACATTTATTGGCTGACAGTTCTGGAGGTCAGAAGTCCAAAGTGTCTCAGCGAGCCGAAAACACGACTGCTTTCCTCCCAGAGGCCCCAGGAAAAGCTGCTTCCTTGCGTTTTCCAGCTTCTGGAGGCTGCCTGTGTTCGTGGGTGCGCTCTTCCCAGGTTCCGGGGATTTGGATGTGGACATCTTTGGGACCTCATTCTGCCCACCACACAGGCAGATTCACGGAGTGCAGGGGAGGGTGGGGGTGGGGGGACAGCACAGTGGTTGCTCCTCTCAGACTTGATCAGCCTTCTGAGGAGGCCAGGAGCCCGCAGCGTCTGGGATGGATTTAAACCTGACCTCTCCTTCCGAGTTCTTCCTTCCAAAACCACACAGCTCCTTGTGCATTTTGTCAAAACGTTAACTTGACTTGTCAGTTATACACAGGGATCCGTGTAAACAGATATATAAGAGATGATCTATTATATTTGACAAATCTTAAGGCACCCAGGAGAAAAAAGCGCAAGGTTTTGTTGTGGTTGAAGAGTTTAGGGAGGGGCACGGTGTCTCCAGCAGAAGATAGAAAATCCCGGAGTGCTTTGAAGTGAGCAAAGGGAATTTTCGCCAGGTGACTGCATTTACCTCGGCCCTGCCCGTGCTTACTGTTGTCTGCACCCATTCCTTGCCCTAAAGTAAATAAAATCCGAATACTTCCTTAAGTAGAGACCGTTGCAGAGTTTCCCTCCAGAAAACAAGTAGCCACCACCTCCATCAAAACCAAGAGCAAGAGATCATGCCTGTGCATTATCCACAGTTGTAAAGAAAATTGTTTCCTCTGGGGCCTGATGTTGTCTTTAAAGATTCCTTCATTTCTCCTCAGCACCATGTCCCCCTTCCCCACCCCCACCCCCGCCCCCAAAACTGTAATCTTCAAGGAATTTTTTAAAAGCAGGTAGGTTGAATGAATCCTCACACCAAACTTCCCTGCGGGGCAGCACAGCCTGCTATAAGTTATGAGAGTATATTCGTTTGCGATAAAGTGTCAGGATAGAGGCAAGAGCACGCTAACAGTCCTTTGACAAAGTTTTCTGTCCGTGTTTTCATCTCTTTAACCTGGTTACCATATGTTGTTTCTGAAGGATTAGTTAATTAAAAGACCTTGTTTTCTTGTTTTGGATTCCGTGTCTCCCTCTCTCTTACCCCCCCGCTCATGCTCTGTCTCTGTCTCAAAAATAAATCATAAAAAAAATTTTAAAAAAGACCTTATTTTCCGAACAAGTTGGACTAGCATTAGCAATATGCCCGAAAATAAGAAAAAAAAAAAAAAAAAGAATTTGTCAACTGCAGAAACGTCTCAAAAAATGCTTCTTAAAGTTTTGATAAAATGTTTAAAAAAATGAACCTGGAGTCAAAAGAGAATATCGATTTTGCTCCAAGTTCATGACCATTTAACCCATAAGAAATGAATACTCCTAATTCTTTCAAATATCATACGTAAAGATCCACTGGCCATAATGAAGTCAGAGCCTATGATTTGCACACCTCTAAATCAACTGTGTTTTTTTTTAACTGTAGTTTTTATTTATTTATTTATATTTTTATTTATTTCTAGGAGAGAGACAGCGTGAGTAGGGGAGGGTCAGAGAGAGAGGGAGACACAGACTCTGAAATAGGCTCCAGGCTCTGAGCTGGCAGTCAGCACAGAGCCCGACATGGGGCTCGAACCCATGAACTGCGAGATAATGACCTAAGCGAAAGTCGGACGCTTAACCGACTAAGCCACCCAGGGGCCCCTCAACCGTAGTTTTTAAGTAAAAGTTAAAACAGTAAGTGCATGCTGCCCTGTTAGAATTCAGTGTTGCTCAGCTGTTAGTTTTTTAAAACAATAGTAAATATTTGCCTAGAATTTATTTATAGTTACTCAGTTTCCTAAGGCTGTTGTAGCCCAGTACCACAAACTGTGTGGCTTAACACAACAGAAATTTTTTTCTCTCACGGATCTGGAGGATGCAAGTCCAAGTTCAAGGTGCTGACAGGGCCATGTTCCCTCTGAGGGTCCAGAGAGGATCTGTTCCATTCCTCTCTCCCTAGTTTCTGGAAATCCGTGATATTCCTTGGCTTCTAGATGCACGACTGCCTTTCTGACTCTGTTATTACATTCCCTTGTCTGTGCACATCTCCAAGTACCTATGTCTTCATATGGCCTCTCCTCTCCCATGCGTCTGTGCCGACATTTCTTTCTTTTTATAAGACCACAACCTTAATACATTACGACCTCATCTTAACTAATTATATTGCAAAGATGCCATTTCCAAGTAAGGTTCTATTCTGAGGTTCCAGGTGGACATGAATTTGGAAGGGACACTGTTTGACTCAGGACAGTTACTGTCTATTAGATCAGCTTCTTAATCCATAAAATGGGAACAATATTGCTTATTCATATTTGGTTTTAGTGTAATGAATAAGACTCCTTCTTTGAATCTTACTCCTGAGATCTAGTGAGGTCGGAAGCCAAACTTCTTCTGGAATTATTTTTATATAACCTGAAAGTTACTAAGCAAGGAATTTTTTTTTTCATGTAATCTCTTCAGACTAGCATTTCCCAGAAAACACCTTGGGAAACATCAGTTTAATAATGTGGCCTCTATGTCAAGTAGAAATAGTAAAGCTAGAGATGTAAGTAGTGTGATCTGAATATTTGTGTCCTTTCCACCCATTAAAATTCATATGTTGAAATCCTAATCCCCAAGGTGATGGTATTGGAATGGGGGGGGGGGACCTTTGGAAGGTGCATGGGTCATGAGCATGGTGGCACCCTTGTAGATGGGATTAGTGCTCTTGGAAAAAGAAGATCACACTCTGTGGTCTTCCCACTTCCACTCACAGGAGTGAGAAATTGGGAGTCAGCAGTCTGGAGGAGGGCTCTCACTGGACCCAAGCATGCTGGCACCCTGATCTTGAACTTCTGGCATCCAGAACTGGGAGCAACAAATTTTATATTGTTTATAAGCCACTGAGTCTGTGGAATTTTGTAATAGCAGCCTAAAAAGTCCAAGACAGTTAAGTAAAACTCTTGTCTTCAAGTCTTAGTCCTTTATAACACCCCCTCCCCCCCCACAAACACACACACCTACTTTGAACCATTCAATGCCAGGTAAGGTCTTGGCTTCAGGAGGGCTGTGTCAGAACTTCTACTAATGCAGCCTAAGATTTCCATTAGTGATTGGATGGTTGCTTTATTGCTTTGATGATGTTAAAAGATGCACAAAGGCTTCAGAGATGGCTATCCTTAACAGTCCTAAGGAAGGAAGGGTCTCGTGAATGCGCGAGGCAGGGAATGATGGTCCTTGCCCAGAGAACAGCGCAGGCGGATGTGGGAGAGATCAGTTTCTGGAACGACAGTGTACAGGGCTCTGCTGATCTGCTCCCCAGTGAAACTGGTGAAAAATATTTTAAAAAGCAAGCATTTAAAGACTCTGGAAATGGTCCTACGGTCTGACAGTAAAGGAAGAAACATCTTTTTGAGAAAATCTATGCAAATTTGGTAAAAAGTTGAGTCTGTAATATCTGAAATGAGACCGCCCCCTCCCTCATCCTGCTGTCTCAGGAGGGTGAAGACTTCACTCTGGACAATGGTGGCTGCCAACACAGGCTGCCTTGGCCCCAGCTCCCTGGTGGAAGGCTTTCTTCCCAGGAGGAGAAGGACTTCAGGGTTTCTTCCTACCCCTAGATACCAGGTGCTGCATCTCAGTCCCGGCAAGCATCGTCAAGAGGTAGGGGCTTCCTTCTCTGTCTCAGCCCCTGCTCCTGGAATAGAGACTTGACCTTGGGTAAGGTGCTATGGGAACACTGGGCCCAGGACTGTCCTTGGCCCAGCCAGGAGAGGGAAGCCAGCAGGACTTCAGGCTCCTACCTCCTCACCTTGCAGGGAAGGCTCAGCTCCTAGAAGAAAAACTTCACTCAGAGAGCATCTCGCCACTGTGGCGTTCCCAGCTCCAGGGCCCTGGCTCAGAGATTTTGCCTGGAGGTGAGGGGGAGAAGCCATTATAAAGACAACTCCTCTCTTCCTGAAGGAACTGATTTTATTTGCAACAGAGAGTGAAAACGTTCAAATATGAAGTCACTTTCAAGAGCAGTGGAGGTTGCGGTTAAAGGCAGTTGAGAGGTGATTCATAGATTTCATGAACAGCCTAGACTGTAGGCAGGCTAGTTTGCAGGATGGAACAGAAGAATAAGAGCTGGGGAGGGGCCCTCCTGATGTTGACACTGACCTCAGAAACTGCTTCTTCAAAGGAGCCACAATTTGAGTGAGTTCATTTGCAGAGCAATTTATACCCCAGTGCGCTGTTGTGAACAATAGAGCAGTGGGCTGGAAATGATGAGTTTAACAGCTGGGTGTGGTTACTCAAAGAGAGGAAGAGTTCCCTGCAAATACCACAGTCACCCCAGGGTGACCGTAATCCAGCCAGCCACTAAAATTAAACAGGCAAATGACAATAACAGTTGGGGTGCCAGTAGCCAGAGTGGCTACAATATGTTATCTAAAGTATTCAGTTTGCAACAAAAAAAATTATGAGGCCTGCACTGAAACAGGAAAGTCTGACCCACACTCCAGAAAAAAAGCAGGCAACAGAAGCTGTCTGTGAGAGCCACAAGATGCTGAACTTAACAGAAAAAGACTTCAAAATAGCCACTATAAATATGTCCACACAACCAAAGGAAAGCGTGATTTTAGGAGTAGAGGAAGGTATGACGACAATGTTGCATTACATAGAGAACATCAGTGAAGAGATAAAAATTGTAAAAAAGAAGCAAATGGAGGCCCTGGAGTTTAACAATATAATAAATGAAATTAAAAATTCGCTAGTTTAAAAAAAATTTTTTTAATGTTTTATTTATTTTTGAGACAGAGAGACAGCGTGAGCAGGGGAGGGTCGGAGAGAGAAGGAGACACAGAATCTGAACCAGGCTCCAGGCTCTGAGCTGGCGGTCAGCACAGAGCCCGATGTGGGGCTTGAACCCACAAACTGTGAGATCATGGCCAGAGCCAAAGTCGGACGCTTAACCGACTGAGCCACCGAGGCGCCCCCAAAATTTGCTCATTTAACAGAATGAGAAGACAAGCCACAGACTGGGAGAAAATATTTGCAAATTACATTCTGATGAAGACTATTATCTAAAACTCAACAATAAGAAAATGGGCAATCTGATATTTAAAAGGCTTTTTATCATACTTTTATCATATCCAACAATTGCACTCCCTGGTTTTTATCCAAAGGAACTGAAACCTATGTCCACACAAAAATCTGTATGCAGGTGTTTATTGCAGCTTTATTTTTTCCCCCACAGTATCTGTGAGTGTATTTATCACGAGAATCTATTCCATAACCCAGTATTCACGTTTCATAGTTTAGGAAGACAGGTCAGTGACAAACTTCCATGGAACTCAACCCAAAGAAATTCTACGCTCCAAAACTGCTTTGCACTCTGAAAGATACCAGCCTTCTTCATCTCCTCAAAATCTTTCATGGAATCATAATCTGTAGAAATCCGCATATGCCTTCTTTCTTGGTTTAGCCACAGCAAACTTACTTATAGAAAGCTGCAAGCCCCAGGGACACAGCGAACGCTCCAACAAATGAAATCACAGATGCTTGGCCAGAAGGCCTTGCATCTGCGGTTTCGTCAAAGCACGGGAAGTCATGGTAGTTATTCTCCACAACACCAACCTCAAATCCAACGTCTTTCCTAACTGATACAGAACTGGACCTATTGCATCTTTATTCATAATTGCCAGAACATGAAAGCAACCAGGATGTTCTTCTGTATATGAGTGGGTAAATAAACTTTGATACATCCAGACAGTAGAATATTATTCAACACTAAAAGAAATCAGGTATCAGGTCATGAAAAGATATGGAGGAATCTGAAATGCACACTACTAAGAGAAATAAACCTATCTGAAAAGGCTATATATTATATGATTCCAATCATTGCACATTTTGGAAAATGGAAAGCCATGGTGATAGTGAAAAGATTAGCAGCCACCGATGCTTAGAGAGGATGAAAGGATGAATAGGCAGAGGACTTTTAGGGCAGTGAAACTATTCTGTATGATACTATAATGGTGGATACATATCAGTATACATTTGTTAACCCATAGAACGTAGAACATCAAGAGTGAACCCTAGTGTAAGCTACGGACTTTGGGTAATAATGATGTATCAGTGCAGGTTCATCAACTGTAACAAACGCACTAGTCTGGTGTGGGATGTTGATGGTGAGGGAGGCTGTGCATGCGTGGGGGTAGCAGATATATGGGAAATTTCTGTACTTTTTGCTCAGTTTTGCTGTGAACCCAAAACTGCCCTAAGAAATAGTCTATTAAATTTACCAGAGGCCTCAGAGCATTTGAAGTAGCAGAATAAAGAATTAGTGAACTTGAAGATAAATCAATTGCAATTATGCCAGCTGAAGAACAGAGAGCAAAAGGAATGAATGAAAATGAACAGCACCTCGGTGAAATGGGGGATACCATCAAGCACAGCAACAGGAATTACTGGAAAGAGAAGAGAAAGAAAGGAGTAGAAAAATAAAAACCTTACCAAATTTGTTGCAAAACCATATGGCGCACATCCAAGAAATTAAATAAACTCTGTATAGAACAAAAAAACCCCAGAGCTCTCTGAAAAGACACATCGTGATAAAAATTATGAAGGTCAAAGGTGAGAGAATAATCTTGAAGGTAATAAGAGAAAAATTACATGTCACCTACAAGAGAATCCCAGTAAGGTTGGTGGAAACAATGGAGGCCAGAGGCAGTAGAAAACCCTATTCAAAGTGCTCAAAGACAACAACTGTCAACCAGAGTTAGTATAGACACCGCAAGTAAAAGGGCATAGTCCACAAGACTGATTTTGTGTTAGATCAACTTGCTATAAGCCTGGAAGGTTCCCATGACCTCCTTGGGCTCAGTAATTCACCAGAACAACTAATAAAATTCAGGAAAATACCTAAGTGAATAGACATGTTGAGTGAGGTCTGGGAGGATCCTAAACACAGGGCTTCTGCGCCTTCTCCCCATGGTATCAGCATCTAGCACCCTCCTGGGACATTGATGTGTTCAGCAGCCAGAAGGCCCCACCAATTGTTTCCAGAGGTTTTATTAGGATTGCATTGCATAGGCATGATCTACTGAATATTGACCCTGTGATTGAACTCCATCTCCAGCCCTCCTTGTCGTCTTTGCGGGGGGGTGGGTGGGGGGGTGGGGGGGCAGGAAATCAGGCTGATATCATGCGGCTCAAAGCTCAACCTTCTAATAACATAGTTGGTCTTTCCAACCATGATCACCCCCCATCCTGAAGCTATTCAGGGGCTCACCAGGAGTTACCACATTAGCATAAACTTAGATGTTATCCCAGAAGTTTGTAGGAAACAAAAACACTTCATCGCTCAGGAGATTATAAGGCTTTTAGAAGCCCCATACCAGGAACTTTAGGCAAAGACCAGACAAATTCTTTATTAGACAACATTCATGGCATGCTGCTCTTTTTATAGGTTTCAGGATACAGGTTTGTTAGATTTTTTTTCAGTTAGATTTTTTATTGAGGATTTTTATATCTATAGTCATAAGAGATACTCGGTTTGTAGTTTTCCTGTGACATGTTTATCTTATTTTGGTACCAGGCTGGTAGAATGAGTTGGGAAGTGTTTTTGCTACTTTTTGGAAGACTTTTGTGAAGAATCAGTATTAATTCCTCTTAAAATACACTTGGTAGAATTTACCAGTGAAGCCATCTGCTGCTCTTGGGAATATTTTTGTGAGAAGTTTTTAAACTACTAATTCAGTCTATTAACTCGTGTAGATCTTTGAATATTTTCTATTCTTGAGTCCGTTTCAGTCACTTTGTCTTTAGAGAAATTTGTCCATTTTATTAAAGTTATTGATATTTCTCATTCATTTCCCCTTCATCATTTTTACTTCTGTAAGGTTGGTAGTAATGTCTCCCATTTCATTTCTGCTTCTCTGTATCACTATTCTGACAATGAGAGGGGATAGTGGCCTGCTTTTTGGGAGTGACACTCACGCTTTGTGAGGACACTGGCTGGGGTGGTAGCCTCTGGTCTTCTTGGGTGACATCTGGTATGGAACCTCTGCCCTGAGTGAGGTGGACTGAGGGCGTCCCCTGTCCCAGTATTCTTGACTTGCCATGCCTGGGGCCGAGCCTCCACTGCATGAGTGTGCATGGGTGAAGGAAGGCGGACCCTGACCTCTTGGCTGCATGCATCTGGAATTCAGCATTTTCAGCACCCAGGTTGAGGGGATGAGAATGTTGGCAGCCTGCCTCCCTGGGGAATAGCTGCAACACTCTCCTATGGACCAGGGGAGAAGGAGTCTGGCCTTCCTGGCCACATTCACTGGAGTAGAGCTTCTGTCCTACTGATCTGGGGTGGTGGGAGTGAGGGAGTGGGTCATGGCTCTAGTGCCACAGATTCTCAAGCTTTTTACCTAAATTTGGTAGACTTTTTTCTTTTACATTTTATTTTTGAGCAAGAGATAGAAACAGCATGAGCAGGGGAGGGTCAGAGAGAGAGGGAGACACAGAATCTGAAGACAGGCTCTAGGCTCTGAGCTAGCTGTCAGCACAGAGCCCGATGTGGGGCTCGAACCCACCAACTGTGAGATCATGACCGGAGCTGAAGCCAGGCACCCAACTGACTGAGCCACCCAGGCGCCCCTGGTAGATTTTTTTTTGAATAAATTGTTTCTCCATTTGCTGTATACCCTTGGAACAATTTGCAGAGATTGTAGATGGTTATTTATCAAGGATTTTCACCAGCTGTTCAATGGAGAGAGGGTCCTCAGAACTCCTCATGGGACATTCTGGAAGTTTGCCTAGTATCCCCTATTAGCCACCCTTTTCACAGAAGGCATTGCTTAATTTTTGGCTTTATAGCTTCAGGTGGCCATGCAACAGCTCAGGCAGGGCTGACACAAAACAGAAGGCTGAGGAAGAGAACCTAGGAGGCATACACGTAGGGAATTAGGATCGAATTGAAGACAGTGTTCAAATATGAAATGATTAACTTTGAAAAGAGAAGGTTAAGGTTATGAAGAGCTAGGATGTATGTTCACCGAGCAGCACACAAGTGGAATGCTTATCATGCAGCGCAAGGTACTTAGACACAAGGAACCATCCCTTTGCAAGATTGTTAAATGATAGAATGTACTACCCATGAAGGTTGCAGAATTACATTTTAAAACAGGCTAGACCCTTGTTTTTAGATCTCATGAGTGACTAACCGTGCAGGTTCTCTATCACCTCCTTCATTATGATAAAACCTAACAGGCATTTTATTAACAAAAATTATCAAAGTAAGTTCAGAATGGTACCTTTCACCTACCACTCTGAACCTCAGCAAAGCACCCAAGGATATCTTAGCATTTGTAATAGTGAAGCGCAAGTAAGCCAAATAAGGTTCTGGGCCACACAGATAATTATTTTGTTCTTCCTCCAGAAAGTTAAACAAATAAAAGCAGCTGTCTTTCCTACTTGCTGGTCTGCGAGGCTAACTTAGGTGTGTTTCTGCCTAAAGACCGCAGCACAAGGTAAACAGCCTCATTAGATCCCTTGCAATGCTTAAGCGCTTAGGTCATGTCAGCTTCCTGAACATGGGTGAGCTATTGTTTTTTTCCTCCCCGGGATGGGGAGATAAAAACTATACTTCAAATATTTATCCTCCTTATCTTTCTTGCTCTAATAAGGGCCTTGGCTGTGGGGCCATTTCCAATGAAGTGCCTAATATAGAACAAAGTCAGTTGAAAGAGGTAGCTGTTATTTAACGAGATGAGGATTTTCAAATTAAAATCTTAACAATATTAGGGGAAACGAATGCTCTCTTGTGTTGGCAGGATTGCAGAACTTGGCCTTCCCATTCCGCTAATGGCAGTTCAGCATTTTCTTCGATAAGAGGAAGAAACAATAGACACAGTGATGGCGACTATCAGTTTCTCTTAGAAATGAAATGAAATTAAGATATGCTGGGCATAGATTGTAACTGTAATTTGCAGAGTTTAATTAAACCTACTAAAGTTGTGCTCTAAGCTTGACTAGAACTTGAGTTTTGGGTTAAATGGGGGAAAACTACAACCGGCCAATGTACACACGCACAAACTAAATTATATGTTAAACCACAATTGTGTGTGTGTGTGTGTGTGTGTGTGTGTGTGTATATGTATATATATATATATATATATATATATATAGTGATATATCCATAATGATTATAGCTAAACTATATTTAGATCTAGATAGATCTATGTCAAGGAATGTGGATAACTGAAATGACAGGCAAATACATTTTCCAGCTTTCACAATGTGAAAATTGCCTTTTGAAATGGGGAGGAACCATTCCCTCATCGACATCCAGTGAAGTGTCAGTGTTGCTGATTGTTTTTCAAGAGGGGTATACACCCCTCAAAATAGATAAACAGGATTGCTTCAAATCAGTTTTTAAATCACCGGGTTTTAGTGAAACTAAGATGGGAATTTGTTTTTCCCATTAATGAACATCATGAAGTCCTAAGGCACAGGTGGTTTAAAGGTTATAGAGATGTCTTTAAGTCGAACCCTATCAGAACAGAGAGGAGGTCAGTCACTTCAAGTGCTTTGGTGAATAGGAAAACGAAGTACAGTGTGCATTTCTGTGAAAAAATTGGTTTCTCATCTTAGTTTCACTAAAACCTGATGATTTAAAAACTGATTTGAGCAGTGCCTGGGCGGCTCAGTCAGTTAAATGTCCGACTTTGGCTCAGGGTCATGATCTCGCGGTTTGTGGGTTCGAGCCCTGCGTCAAACTCTGTGCTGACAGCTCAGAGCCTGGAGCCTGTTTCAGATTCTGTGTCTCCTCCTCTCTCTGCACCTCCCCTGCTCATGCTTTCTCTCTCTCTCTCTCTCTCTCTCAAAAATAAACATTAAAAATTTTTAAAAATGATTTGGAGCGGTTTGTGTATTTACTTTGAGGGTATTTACTTTGCCGCCCCCTTGGAAAGCAGTCATGGCACTGACATGTCACGGGGGCTGCCTTGCCACACTGACAGGCAAGTTTCAGACTGTAGGAGTTTGGAAATACATTTGCCTGTCATGTCGGTTATCCAAGTTCCGTATTCCTTAAGAGCTGACAAGACAAGAATTGAGCACACAAGATCCTCAATGTCCCTGTGTCATGAAAAAAAAAATCGCATAATAAAGAGCAATATAGTTTTTGGAAACCTGTTAAGTTCAAGGTCACAAATCTGTAAAATAGCACAATGGCTGAATGTTGGATAACCCATGAGTTTTTAAAACTTTTTAAACCTTCATTTTAATGAAGTTTAAAAATATCCAGGGTAGCTCCGGTAGCTCAGTTGGGTAAAAGTCTGACTTCAGCTCAGGTCATGATCTCATGGTTTGTGAGTTCTAGACCGGCATCGGGCTCTGTGCTGACAGCTGAGAGCCTAGAGCCTGCTTTGGATTCTGTGTCTCCTTCTTCTCTGCCCCTCCCCTGCTTGTGCTCTCTCACTCTCTCTCTCTTTCAGAAATAAACATTAAAAACATTTTTAAAAGCAATGGAATTAGCTAGAGAATGGAGTTATACAACATTATGTACATGAACAAGGTTGTCTTTGGTTAAAAGTGTTTAAAATACTTCTCTCAGTCCTATTAAAAATTTGTATATCTTTAAATGTACTAAAACTTAAGTGGTTTATATATACGCATTTCATTCTAAAACCTTAATACAAAGTTCCAGGGTATCAGTATCAAATTGTTGTTATTTTGAAGTAGAGCTAAACAAGGAGGTTTCCCCATATATATTCTAAATTGCAGAATCTTAGAATGGCTCAGAACCTGAGGTCATTGGCTTGCATTTCCCACCTGCTAGGATAAATACTAGGGATACATGCATCACGTGTCTTCTAGTCTCTGTTTGAAGAAGTTCATAGGCAGAGAAGCCGGTGCTCCCCATTAGCATGAATGACTCAGGGTTTGGAGTATTTACTAATGTTAGTCACTGGGCTAAGTGCTTCTCTAATGTTGTAAAATAATTCTGGGAGGTAATAATATCTAGCTTCACAGACAAGGAAACTGAATGTCAGTGGAGACGAAGTAACTTGCTCGTGTTCATTCTGTGACTAAGTGATAGTGTCAGGTCTGTTGGCACAAAGGTGGTGTGTTTTAGACACGATAATGTATCGTGTGACAAATTTACTCTCATTTACCTGATTTCTCTCCATGTATTCTAAGATAACCACTTGAGGCTTTCTTTCCCCTCCCCCAAACATTTATATAGACAATCCTGCTTCTCATCTTACTCTTTATTACCCTTCTGGTTCCCTTTTCCAGGGATGACACAAAGCAAGCAATGTGATTGTAGGGAACACGTAACCTTTTCCACACTGTAGTTTACTCTAAACAACTGTAATACTAATTTGTAAAATTTCAAACAGTACAAAAATACATAGGGTAGATAAATGCCAGTCCTTCTCCATGCCCTATATTCAGCTCTATGTAGTTATCAGGCTTTGTCATATCCTTTCATTTCTTTATTCCGTTTTCTTACCCGAAGCAAATACGGGAAGTTCTTGCTCCAAACATATCGTAACGTGCCCAGTTTCAGTGACAACAATTTAAGCAACACCACTCCCTCAAGGACATAGTTCTAATTTCAGTTGCACAGCATATTAACTGTAATTACCTAAGTACAAACTTCACCGTTAGCTCCTCAGTCCATAAATCACTGCGTAATAACAGACGTGCCCCATGATCAGCGGCTAATAATGCCACTACTTCCAAAGTCTGCTGGTGACGGGTCACTGTGCGTGATATTCAGTTTATGCACAGACAGCCGAGTGTGTAGTTGTGGTGACTTCTTGTTTCCTAGTGATAAAGCCACGTGACATTTTACAAAAGTGGGTAGCCAACAGAGGGAAAGACAAGGTATACAGCAAAGAAACAAAGCGTGAACACACTGAAATGACATTTGAGTTGAATGTAGACAGAGCCGTACAGGCAGTAGCTGGTCTTGGGAATGCTGTCGCCCTTCGACAGACTCGTCGCGCACTCAGGGAAACTGAGTGAGGGCGACCTTGATGTACATGAGGAAAGTGGCTTTGATGAGAAGGATGATGGCGTCCCAGAGGAAATGATGATAGAACAAGAACAAAGTTTCACATTAAAGAAGCTGTAGGAGACAGAGCATAGCACTGAAAGCATGGATGAAAATGTTGGGAGCTGATTCAAACTTAGAAAGGCCTATGACAATTTGCCTTTGAGAAAAACGCTTGCTGTGTATCATCATTTATAATATTTACTACAGTGTGCTAAATTTTAGCTTTATTATTTTTTCATTTTCCTCATACTTCCATAATTGACACTGAGTTTTTAATATTTTATCATTTTTAAAGGTCATGAAACAGTCCTATCTTCTCTCATTGACTATTAAGATTTCTTTGCACAGTTTCAGACTGCGTGGTCCTCTTGTGGTCTTGCATTAACTGTGCAAAGTCAAATGTATCAGCAAATCCTCTTGGTTTCACCTGCAGAATGCCTCAGATTTATCCACTTCTCCCCTACTCGCCCAATTCATAATTAGCCTTTTCCTGCTTGGACTAGTAAATTAATAGCTTCCTACTTCTCTCCCTGCCCCATTCCTCAGAATCCATTTTTCACTTAGCAGCCAGAGGGATCTTTTAAAATAGATTCAGGGTTTCCCTATCTAAAAGTCCATGACGGCTTCTATTCAAACTCTGAATAATTAGAACTCACGTTGCTCAAAATGTGCTTGCTGCCTATCCTTTGACTTTACTTCCATCCTTCTGGCCCCTGTTCAGGGCAGCAAGTTTGTACCAGCCTCATTGCCCTTTGCTTTTAATGAAATGTAGGGACATAAAATAGTATCCACTGTAATCCTTGGTTCTTCATGCTCAATAAAAACTCCTGAAACCACTGCCCAACTTACAAGCTGGATTCCTGTCGAATGGTCACCTTCATCTCATCTCTCTGCTTCCTTGTATCCAAGGTTAACCACCATTCTTAATCTGGTAGTTATTATTTCCAAGTTTTTCTTTTTAAAATAATTTAAACTTCTCTCTATGTGTATACCTAATGTATATTTAGTTGTTTAAAATTTTATAGAAAAGTCATGTTGAGTGGAATCTTTTGGGGCTCTCTCCCCCACCCCCTAGCTGACTTTGATGGACTCTTCTGATGATGGTTATCTAAGTTTTGCTGAACCCGGTGCTACGAGCTCTCCAGCACATGCATCCTGCCTGGCCTATGGCACTCACTCCGTGGAAGTATCTAGGGGTCCTAACGCCCAGAAACAGATTCATGCATGCACAGAGCTTTGGCATATGGTATAGGGAGCATGTCATGTCAGTAAGAGAATGTTTTGCAATAAAAATAGGAAACATGTTTATTCATATAGAAATCACCACCATTGGATTTCTATTCCATATATATACATACATATATATGTATGTATATACACACACACACACACTCTAGAGGAATTAAGGACTTAAATGCTTAAAAATGCACAAAACTTGGGGCACCTGCATGGCTCAGTTGGTTGAGTGTCTGCCTCTTGATTTTGGCTCAGGTCAGGATCCCACGGTTTGTGTGTTTGAGCCCCATGGTGGGCTCTGCGCTGCCAGTGTGGCAGCTTGTTTGGGATTCTCTCTCCCTTTCTCTGCACCACCCCAACCAAATAAATAAACTTAAAAAAGATACACAAAACTCAAAACCTAAAAACTTTATGAGTCTTAGCAGAAAGCATATTATCATTTATCACTCAGAATAGGAGAATAGTTTTTTAAATGAGACACAAAAAATTTTGACTAAGTTAAATTTATAAACTTTTTTTTTCTCCAGCAAAAGGCACATTAATGAAAATGAAAAGGTAAGCTACTTGGGGAGAGTATTTGCAATCATGCACTACCACAACTGGTATAATGTTTACATGACAGTAAGCACATAGAAAACAGAAAAATGGGCAAGAGACACAAAGAGGCATTTTTTTCCCTATGAATGAGGAAATTTATATGGCCAATTAAGAAAATGTTCTACTTTGTTGATGGTGATAGAAATCAACATCACAATGACCTATCATCTGACCTTTGTGAGGACAAAATTCAAGTCTGTCAATTCAGTGTGGGAGGGAATGTGGAATCAGTGGCTCTCACAGTCTTTGCCACAAGAGTAAATTGGTAGAACCACTTTGGGAAAGTGGCCTCCATGGCTTCTGCACTTTCTGCAGGTGGATGTGTGATTGGCTATGTTCAAGTTCAGTGTGAGGCCTTTTCTCTCTCATTTAACTTGTTTTAGAAATTACCCTTTTGGTTTATTTATTCACTCTTCTCTCTCCTTTCAACTACAAGGCAAGCTCTAGAGTGAGGACCTTGTCTAATCTGTTCATCACTGGAGCTGGAGCGCAGGATCAGAGGTGCTCAGTAAGTGGCCAAATGGATGGATCTGCATTTGATTTAGCATCTTTTTATTGTTCTCTTTTATGAACTGTGTGCTTGCATTCTTTGCCTGTTTCCTATCTTGGGTAACTTTCTCTTATTAGTTCAATGGAGCTCCTCACATATTATAATGATTAGTTTTATGACCAATTTTGTTTTGCAATACTTTGTTTTTCATTTTAACTTTTCATTTCTGTTCTCATTTATTATACAGATGCTTACAATTTTTATGAAGTCCTAAATATCAATCTTTCCCATTATTCCTTTTGGGTTTTAGGTCCTACTTAGAAATGCCATCCCCACCCCACCACTATATTCTTTCATTTTCAACTTTTATGCTGCCATTAATTCCTTTCAAATTCTGTATATAGTGTTAAGTAGAGATTTTTTTTTTACAAATGTTCCCAAGACCATTTACTGATCACCTTTCCTAAACGTATTTTTTAAGATTTTTAATTAATGTAATTATGATTTTATTTTCATTATTTGCAGTTTTTTAAAAATTAAGTATTATGCTCATTTCCCCCAAAGTTCCGGTCATAAACCATGAATTATAGGCTTTTAAGCAGTAAAATTATCTCATGATCTACTTAAAACAGAAAGCATATTAAAAACAGAAACATGGCTTTAGAGAGAAAATATTTAATCTATTTCATGAAAAAAAACTGTGCAAAGTTTTAGAAAAGAGGCATTAGGTTTCAGTATAGAGTATAAATACATTCTTGCTTTTGTAACCACACACATTACACATCGTTCGGGTTGGTAGTGAAGGCTGTTGCGCACACTCATTCCAAATGGTCTTCTGTTAACACATACGCTGGAAAGCGTCACTGAAAACAGTCAGGAGATAGATGCAGAAATACAATGTTATATAAAAATATATTAATCTGCCTACATGAAACACTTAAAAAAGAAGACCACAACCATTTTTAGAATTAGAGTATGGACGGAAATATCAATATGTGAAGTTCTAAATTGGATTTTCATTGCATTTTTATCTCTGGAGAAAAAAATAAGCAAACCTTTGGAATGACAGATACGAAGTCAGCACAGCAGAACAACTCTATTTTCAAAAATAAAAACACAACTTTATCCACACAAAAGATGGGAGAGTCTGAGTCTAAAATTTGACAAATTGATGAAATGTTACAATTTGGAAATCTGTTTTATACATATATATCTCAAGCACACAGCAAACTTTGATTTGTTCACAAACCACATGTAATTACAGCAATGAAAGTATTTCTAAACTGGTTCTCAATGCACCCTTAAGAGAATTTCAAACTTAAAAAAAATATTAACCTATGTAAAATACAACTAGGAAGGTATGTATACTGCAAACTAGAGAGAAATTAATCTTAAAATCACAAGGGGGTATTGTTCTGCTCTGGAAACCGAGATATTATTAGGAATTCTAGAAAAAACACTTTACCACAACAAAACCTTTCTGCTGTAGAACCATAGCTCCTCACGGAAACTTCTACAGAAACTACCATTGTTTTTAAAGAGAGGGAAGACTAAGGTGTGGAGAGGAAGTGGAAGTATATATTTTACAGGTAAATTTGGGTGATGAGTATTGGAGGCATGCATGGACAAGACATTTCAATTCTATACAAGCAAGAACTTGTTAGTTTTGAACAGCATAATGAACAAAACAGGCAGCTCGTCCTGTCCATACTCACAGAATGATTGTAATTCTGGCAGGGTTAAGAATAATGACCACAGGGGGGAAAAAAAAAAGAATAATGATCACAGATTCTAACAATAGAAGATTGTTACATGGCAGAGTCCTTCTACATTTTGAGAAAGGAACATGTCTATTTTTATCCTTCATTACCATAATTTATCAACTACTGTTTTGCCCTCTATTTTAGAAGATATTTATCATGAGCACAGCACACCAAAGAGTCATAAAAATACTGTTTAAACTGGGCATATTTAATCTGAAGGCTTCCCCCCCATTTTTCAGCATTATGAGGTCTCATTTCACTTTATTTCAAATGTAAGTATGTAACCAAGCATATTAAAAACAAAGGCAATACATTATGTTTGTCCATGTAACTCATAGTTCCAAGTTTTTAAACATTAACAAATTTTGTTGACCTCCGTATCACTGAAAACCGGCAGGTCTGTTAGTTGCTCTAGAAGAGGAAGGAATTCATACCATGCCCTGGAAGCCACAAAAAGGTCTGAGTAAAAGGATTGTTTAGCGATCCTTTGTGCTTGTTCAGTGTTTCTTAGCACATGGTTGCTGGTAGAGGCAGGGAGGCATGTTTGGAAACACTTGTGATTCTTTTTGGCTGGGGCTTTCGACAGAACAAAATGCTCTTTGGTATACCTGTAAGTGCCAAGCCTTGAAGGGGGACACCCCAGACAAAGGACAACTCTAATTAGGCAAACATTCCACAACCAGGATCTAGAGTTTTCACCATTCAACTCTAACCGTTGAAAATAATTAAACCCAATGAGCACACTAGGAAATAGAAGGGTGGCAATCGGAAAAGCTGCCTCGCGCTGCCTCCTGACCCACTGTGCCCAGGCCTTGGCTGGTCAGACCGGCTGCCGGGAAGCCAGAAGCAGCCAGTGAACATGTAGGTCTGATGTGCAAAAGGGCCAACGTTGGCTGTCAATGAACACATGTAGACAGATCGGTAAGCCCCTGATTTATAATACTATTCTTTATGTTACCCTATTGCCAAGAAAATGGGGAAAACAAACTTAATTATTCAGGACAAAACAGAGATTTATGGTTGGTGTGAATTCTTCATTTAAATAAACTATGTCTCTGCCACAGGAGGAAGAGGAGGAAATCTTGGCGATTAATGGTGAATTCTACTTCTAAAGCAGGACATGGTAACTACTTTGTAAGTTTTACATTTCCGTATGGGTTTCAGGAGTGAGATTTTGTTATAATGAACAAATTCTAATAATTTAAATTTGCAAACTATTTAATGAAAAGATGTTTATAATCTTGTTCCTGGATGATTATTGAGTCACAGTGGTAACATTTTACTCCATCCGTTCAGTACCTAACGCTAGAAGAGGTTTACTGTAATAGAACCCGATGTATTTGAGTCACTGGAGTGGGGGCGGGGGAGGAGGTCTTACATACCAGTGTTTATGAAGCGAGTAAGCACAGAACTTTATGTGTTAACAAGACTGGCCAAATACTATGTATGCTTCTAGAACTTGCTTTGGTTATTAAAATGTTCTTAAATATGGCTAAGATTCTTAGGTTGTTAGACAGTCCTGTTCTAAGAATTAAGTTATTCTTATGACAAGGTCCTATAATTACCTTTTGAAGACCAATTAAAATAGCATTGTTGGAGCTAACATTGAAAACCTACTTAATTCCTTAATACATCCATCTGCCAAGAAAAATCCTGGATAACATCTGAATTTAAGAAAGAATAGTACATAAAATCTTTTGGGGAAACAAAAGTATACAGACCGTTCCAGCCATGAAGGATAAGAACGTATAATGAAAAGTCAAAAACTAATACAGTTAAATGGATTTAAGTTAAATTTCAAAAACAATCATCACTAGGACTTTTTCGATTCTTTAGACTATTATTTACTATATATTTAAAAGCTTCATGTTTTTTAAAAAATTACTTTTGAGAGGCAATTTAACATGGTAGTTCAGCCAACTCATCCAGGCCTGGCCACTTCCTAAATGCGGGAGTTTGAACATACTAGTGGAAAGGCTTATCACTCTTCTGTTTCAGTTTCCTCGACAGGGAAATAAGGAAAATTGTACCTCTCTCAGAAGGCTGTTATGAAGATTAAATGAGTTAATACATAAAAAGCACTTAGAAAAGTGCCAGGCACATATTAAGCACTCAATATATTCGGCTATTTAATTTACTCTATGTAAATACTACAAAGGCTTAAGAAAGCATTCACAGAAGCAAGTACTATAAATTCTGCAGTCTGTCTTCACTCTACATCTGGGAGTAGAGGTAGGAATTAGGAGACGTTATTAAAATAAAAGACAGATCACTCACTATTCACCTTGTTAGTCATTCCACGAAATTGGTCCAGTGACAGCCTGGGCCAGGCACCACTCCAGTGTCTAACATTATTCTCAGAGCTTGGATATGGTCACCAACGTTCTAGAGCCATTTTCTCATCTGTAAAATGGACGTAATATCTATTTGTCTGACTCATAGGTTACTTTGAAGCTCAATGAGGCAAAATGCATGAAGGCACTTTGAAGATTTTGTAGAGCACCATCCGAGTGTATTAACAGGAATGGGGTGCAGGGTGAGTATGCGTGGACCCTCTCAGAGGAAGATATTACTTGCAGTTCTGGGTTTAAGAAAATTTTCATAAAACTGTAGGTTTCTAACTCTAACATCACTTATAAATAGTAACATATTTTATTATAAAACTGTGTTTCTCTTATTGGGTCCCAACTCTCTGGAGAGTATTAACATATCAAATAGATGGTTGAGAAATATTTTCCTTTAGAAACTGCAATTGCAAAGAAAATGTCATGCTAGATATTATGGTCATAAATTATCATTATTAGCTAATAAGTAGCAGTTCCATTAATTACTAAATGCTTTGCAAACATTATTTCATTGAATCCTTATAGCGACCCCATAAAACAGAGCGGCCCCATTTTACACAGTTAGAATCCGAAAGCCTACAAAACACATGCACTTTAACCTCTACACAATAAAATCACCAGAAGAAAAAGTCCTAATCATTTCTGTCTTCACCAAATCGCATACTTAAGAGAACCAATAGATCAAATCATTCCAAATTATGTTCTGATCATTGCAATAAAGGTGATTTTAAAAGTTACACCAGTGCTTACAATTCAGTTTCCTTTAAATTCAGTATCACTTTACATCTTCAAAAAAATCTTTTTTTTCCCCCTGAAAATAACACATTGTTCACTGAAAAGAAACTACAAGCAGAATTAAAATATTTATAATTTCATCATTCAGGAAAACTACCATTGACATAGTTCCTCTCCAGATATTTTTATGCAGTTGTGAACTATGGGATTTAGTTTTTGATGACTGTTCCTAAACATGATACCAAATACAAGGGCCACACTGAAGTCTTTTTAATTGGCAGACATAATAAATCATAAATTTTGTGCATGCAGAAAATTATTACAGATATCCATTTTCAGTATTTTCCTAACATTTCCAACCATGGAAAAAGAAGCAGAGACTTATTTTGGTAATACTAACCAAAAGAACACTGCCCATAAGAGAAACTTAGATGGGAAGTTTTAGACTGTGTTAAAGATTTATAGCTTTCTGCAGATCTAATAATACTATGACTATAGTATTAATTAGAAGTTAAGGAGAAAATTGTTTTGTAGTCATTGAACTTTGCCAGAATTACACTTGTGGGTGATTCAACTGTAAAGTTTTTCCTTGTGAATAGGTTAAATATTTGCTTGAGGCAGCATATTTAAGATAAGCTAAGTTCTTTTCAGGGAACCTATTACTCCTAAGTATAAATTCAGGAAAAAAAAAAGTTTCACTACTTGTGAAATAATATCCCAGAGTGTGATGGAAAAAACAGTGACAAAACTGCACAATAATTTAGGGCAAAGACCCCAGGTACTGAGTCAAAGTGTGTGTGATGTCACATTACTGGCACTTCGATTAAGGTGACTTATACTGAAATCTGACTCTTTTTAAACTATCACTGGACATAATTTATAACAGAAAAGCAAAAGTTAAAAAAACATGCAAGTCCTTACAGAAAACAGAAGGCAGAAAAGGATCAAGAAGTTTTTAAAAATAAACTTTCTAGTGCTTCCTCTTATGTAAGAGGTTTATGTTAGTCATAAATTCTAGGAACCTATTTATACTGCTTTAGTAGGATTCCTAAAAAAATCATACTAAATCCACATAAATAATATTTTTAATGTAAAAAGTAGTGCATACTGGTGACTAAGAATAAGAATGTTCAATAAAACTGTACTTTGAAAGAAAAGTATAAGCTTAATCCTAACTGAAAACTGTCTAGACAAAAGGAATATTAATAGATTCTAAGAGATAACATAATACATATGTGTTTGTGTATTATACTGAAAAATTAATTATCAGGTATTTCTGAATTAGGATAAAACCGTATATACTTCTTTCCCAGGGAGTGAAAAACGTTTATGTCTTTAAATAGGAAAAGATTAAGCCAACATATTCTCATTATGTCCAAATGGAAATGAAAAGTATAATATTTCAAATGAGATTAAAACAGGACTTCAGCCTATTTTTCATAAAAAAGAATATTAATGTTATTCATCCCTTTCACACAGAATGCTTTTTATGGAAAGAAAAGGTTTATGGGGTAATTACATAATAATTTTAAACAAGATTCCTTTTAATTTTACATTTATGTTTCTCTTTAAAAATAGCTTTAGCAGTTTACAAATTAAATCCAAACCATGACTTTGCATTTCCTTACTTCAGAGATTTAGAGAACCTCACTAAATGAAGCTAATATGTTCAAAACTGTATTTCAGAAAGAAAAATGGGCAAATGATGGTACTCTAAAGATCTGTTTCTGAAGGAGGGAAAAGCATATTATGTCATCTTGCCTATAAAGACTTTCTGGGGAAATATAGTTTATACCTTGCATTTTCAAAATCCTGTACACTGATTAAATCACAAACATACTGAATCAGTTATAGTAAAAACAAGAATAGGCTTTTAAATAGTTATAAAGGGAAATTATGATAAGAAAAAAACATTCCATATCTTCTACTGACAATTTCTTTTGGGGTTAAAAGCCACCCCAATGTCATTAAATCACTATATGTTTCAGCCCTAATATTTTAAAGAGTAATAAATATATATACATATTAATAGGATGAAAGTGCTTCACACTAAAACTTTCCTTGAAGGCTTAAAAGTGATTTTTAAAAACATCACAATAAATGATCATCATTTAATAAAGTTCTGAAATATGGGAACCAAAAAACCCCAAATGCAACAAATCTGCATATTTTCACGCTTACAAGTGAAATTTAAACCTCTGAGAAAATGTTTATATCCATTTACTCAGATTCACCTGTCACAATTTATTCTTTATCATAAATAGTATCCCGGATAGTAATATGTCCCAAAGTCCCTTTCTCCTTGTGAGTTCTAGTATTTCTGAGGACTCATTTATCATCTGATAAGACTGCATTCATTCAGAAAAAAGTTAAGGAATTGAGTCAGTACATCTTTAGACATCTTTTTCTGTATAGAGTTATAAGGCATTAATAACGGTATGTTATCATAGCAAATAATTTATAATAAAAAATAGAAATTCTCTTTTAAATTGCTCTCAAATGAGAGAATCACAGAGGAGAACAAAGAACATATCGACCACCCTGATAACTCTTTAAGTTTCTACTGTGACATAAAGACTTTTTTTTGTTGTTGTTTGTTTGGCTTAAAACCGACCTTAGGCCCTGAATGGCAGGTGTCCTGATACCAACACGTGGACTAGATCTCAGGTTCTGTTTAAAGTTATTGTGAAACGTATATATTTAAATGTGCTATTCACTACTAATAAAAATAGAAAAAGTTAGTTAAAATATTTGGTTTCACTATTGTTATCAGTATTCATTGCAAATTACTGTCATGATAATAGTCTAGACTATAGTGTGGACTTAAGTTTTGTGCCAAATAGCACAGATTACAAAATAGTGGTTCAAATGATGGTCAACGATTTCTCTGGTACACAGCCAGAAGGAAGGGATTGGTTTCTAACAGATAAGTAAATATGGAGCATAGCTTTACGTGAGTATCAGTTGCTAGAACTGAGCACTGAGTCTCTTGGTATCCAGAGGCAGAAATAAAGCTGCGTTTCGTAAGGTACAGTGGCTGGGAGGACAGGGGACAGTGGCTCTGGTGACTGGGTAGCTAGCTGGCTTGCTAAAATACATACGCGAGCTCGACTGGCGTCATGCACTCTTGCTGCGCACTGGTGATCTGTAAAGGCTGACTGAACATAATTCCCTTCATCATACAGGCACTGCTGTCTGCGCTACAGTAATAAAGAAACACGCTGATAGACAGAACGGCTTCAAGTGATAGGCAATCTCCAGGAATCTGCAGGGAGATGGCTGGTTGACTGGAAATGCTCTCAATTACTCCAGAGGGTATCTGTCCTTGAAGAAGCCATTCATTGCCTAGAAAATAAAACCATAAATTACAAAGACTGTGTAAGACATCAAGTAGGAAATCAGACAAACCTTACAAAGACTAGATTCAATCAACAGATATTTACTGAAAGCCTCTAAGTGTGAGGCATTATGCTCTGCGTGAAGGACATAAATAGGATATAATGGCCACCCACGAGGTGTTCCTAGTCTAGTGATCTCGATATCAAATTATTAAAATTCTTCCTCTGAACACCATAATTTATAAATTTCTACTGAAATCAGACTGAATAATGAAAATCTGGCTATAGAGTCTTAATCCTTGAAATTAAAAGTGAAACCTATTAAGTTCTAGAAATTAACATAAACAGGTCATTTTTACCAGGTAAAAGTGTTCGGGAATATCATGAAAACTACAAAATAAACGAGGGTATACAAATATGTGTACAACTCTGTGGTGACTCTCAAGTCCTTTAAGTAATGATGAATTCTTAAATATCCAAAAGTAAAAACCAAATAATTTTTAGAAACAAGAAACACTGTATACATTATTCAGATGATTCAGATGATTCTATCTACTTCATTTTAATACATAACTCTTCTGAGACTTAACTACGTAGATTATAACACAAGTCTAATAAGACATTAACAATCTTTAAGCTTCTAGTATCAGAATTGTTAAGATGTCTTTATTCATGAGTGCCTCCTCTCAGAAGGACTGTCCGTGTCCTACTGAGGAAGCACACATGTACACGGACTTTCAGCTTAGGGTTAGACACCTAGAGCCAGCATTTGGAAAACACATGCCATGCTTTCCCGCCGATTTACATGGAAAACACCGAACAGCATCTCATGACTTCTCACTGACGTGGGCCATTTGCACAAAAGCCAGACCACCTACTGAGTGGTGATGAAATTCTAGGTCTACTTTTTAGCTTCTTTCTTTCTTTTCACTTCAAAATGAGCCAGCAGACTCTGGGCACCTGCCTATATTAGGCTGTTCAGTCTCTCTTCTAGTGTATTGCTTCTAGTTCTCTGTTGATTGAAAAATTGTATTTGAGAAACAGAAGGTCAAAGAAAGAGGAAGGAGAAGGTGAAAGGTGAAAATCTAAAGAGTTAAGAGCTTTTAAATCATTATTTAAAAATTCTCTTTAAAATTCTTCAGTCGTCTTTGCTTATTTCTGTATTGGGGAATATGTTTTATTTAATGTTAGGCTTCGCTAGATGGCAGGTTACTGGAGCACTTCTTATACTTTAAATCAAAACAGGGATAAACTGTGCTACTTTAATATCCAATTCTAGAAATAAAACACAAAGTTTCCTTAGTATTTTTCAGATACATTATGTGTGGGGAGAATTGTAAAGTTATAATATGCTAATGGTGCTTTTATACTGACTTTTTTTGGGGAGGGGAGGACAACCTTATACAGACCACAGTTAAAAATGGGTATTTTAAGTCTCTAAATAATTGGCCGAGAAGAAAAACTTTCCTTTATTCATAGGTGTATAAGTGTACCCTATAAAATAATTATCAAAACCCTTAGATTATTAGGACTCTTGTCTGAAAGCTTATTTGCCCCTGCACAATAAAAACAGAGCCACTACTTTGGACAAGTGATAAAACAGGAATTTTCTCTACAGACTACTTCACTCTAATACTATCTGTATTTTATATTCCAGTGGCTCATTATTAATCTGTGTGTTTGACCAAGTAGACCTACAAATGTTAATTTGTCAATAACATATTTTAAAAGTCAATCTACTGCTCTTTAATTACACACACAGATGAAACTAATAAGGGTCTCCAATCGATGCACTGCTTTCAGACTAACAGCCGCAGGCCCAGCAGTGAGGCCCACAGTCAGGACCTGCTCAAAATCCACGGACAGCCGAGGTATGGCCAGGGTTTGAGTGCATCCTGATCACAAAGCTGGCTCTGAACACCCTCCACGCCTGCAGAGCTCAGCGCTCTCCCTTGTGGGGGGCAGGGTGGTTGGTCTCCCACAGCTCAGCTGGCCACCCCAGAGCCAGCCTCCCCAACTCTGGCCCAGCAGTTCCTCCCGGCTGGCTCACCGAGATCTCTGTTCTCTCGGTTCAGATGCCCAGCACGTGGCTGCTGCCCTGGGAAAGCAGGAAGGTAAGGAGGCAGAGAGCCTGGGTCTGGGTCAGGCACACAAGAAGTGTGTGAGAGGGCGTGAGGGAGGAGGCGGGAGGAAATGGGAGACTGAGAACATGTGAAAGAGCGTGGGAGAGTAGGGCAGAGGAAGGTCAGTAGAGACAAGAAGTCAGCACTTGGTTCTGGACCACTAATGTTTTATTTTAAAGTTGTTGTCCACTGTTAGTGGGGCTGGAAAGCACTGCTATAAGGCAAGCGGCAGGCTGAGTCCTTCTTATAAATTAATGAGGAGCACACAGTGATTCAAAAACACATTCAAATCTTTACACAATTCAGTCACTGGGGATACTTTGAGAATAGATGTGAGCAGGAAGTGCTCTTAGCTTACACAACTACAAATTAGTGAGTAAGGACAAAAGCTCTGCCCGGGTGCCGATCACAGTAATTCACCTGTATTCAATTACATATCCTCCAACAAGGTTTTATTCTGCTACTTGAAGGGCATTACTTTGAAGATATGGTTTTGGCATCCTTCTTATAGCAAGCAAGTAATTGGGCTCAAGTTCTACCTCTGGCATCTCTGAAGAAGAAAATGTAGCTTCAGGCTTAGTAACTGGTAAATCCAGTCTTAATGATCCTTTTGAAATAAAATGAACAGCAATTGAAAAGCTCTAAAGCACCTAAAAGATGCTATCTGGAAAAGTAAAAGATAATAGTAAAACCACCAAAGAATGAAACTGGAGAAAGTCCAAGTCAAGTTACTTCAGTTAAAGTAGTATGTTTTTAAAAATATCATATTCCACCAGGGAGGAAGTCAATTTCATTCTTTAGAATAGAATCTGAGATTTATATCACTGTATTACTGGAAGGTAGAACGGTAAACATGATTTCATACTGGAATATTTCCAAGATTATTCTCATACCTTCAGCTGTTAGAAACCAACAACTGGGTACTCCTTCAGTTAACTTTGTTCCTGAGGGGAGGTCTAATCTTAGCTTGAACTGCAGAGTCTGGCCTGGAGATGCAGCCACTGGTGAAAGTCTAATGTTTGGAGCAGATTTAGGTAGTTTGGGTAATGTCTTCTGTTTTTCTCCTAGGAATGGGCCATCTACAACAGCGTTTTCAGATCTGAAGACTGGAAGCTAGGAAATAAGGAAATCTGTTAATTAAAACACAACTACTTTATAGTAATTATAGAGAGCTTAATTTTGGATCTCAGTAGAAAAATGAGGTTGTGTGTCAATGAAACTTAATTGCCATTCTAGTCTGAATTAGAAATGTGCTTCCTTAGACGTCCTTATGATTATTTTGTAGGCTGAGAAACATATTTCATCCTGGCAAAAAACGTTACCAATATTAATGAATGAAACAGAATTAAGTTCATTGTCTGATATGTTAATAGATGGTAGGAAATTAAAGTAAAATGTTATCTAAATTAAATGTAGGGGAGATAATTCCAATTACAATTTTCACTGCCAACTATAATCTATGTCAGGAGAAATGACACTTATATTATGATGGTAGTCTGTATTTTTACTTTAAATCTTGGGAAGTTAAAATCCTAGAATTTTAGAAAGAAAAACTATTGCATTTTTTTTTCAGGCAAATGTTACATATCAGGAGGTAGCTTGAAAAATTTTGGAGACTATAGCTTTATCTTTAAAAAATTGGAAAGGGGCGCCTGGGTGGCTCAGTCGGTTAAACATCCAACTTTGGCTCAGCTCATGGTCTCATGGTTCATGGGTTTGAGCCCTGCGTCGGGCTCTGTGCTGACAGCCAGCTCAGAGCCTAGAGCCTGTCTCAGATTCTGTATCTCCCTCTCTCTCTCTGACCCTCCCCTGTTCATGCTGTCTCTCTCTCTCTCTCTCTCAGAAATAAATAAAACATAAAAAATATTGGAAGAAACTTAAATGAGTTCTAATCAATCTTATGTTCAATGTGTTGAGAAATGTGGCTGCTGGAGTTTCCTTTGGGAGGTTATTTGCTAACAATTCACCATAGGAAACAAAGACTACATGATGATTTAAGAATCATTAAAAAAAAACAAACCATCAAAACACCTTGACAACCCACGCGATACGTGTTATGTATCTTTATACATTCTGTTTTTAGACATTTAAACACAGATCTGAGTCCTCTTTTCTCCTTTTCTGAAAGTTCAAAATGTCTCCAACTTCTAGTATCTTAAACATTCTCGGAGCAAACAGAAGTTTTATTTTAACGGGAACAGAGCATTCCTGAACTAGGCGTTAACTCACTACTCTACCTGTTTTACCTCCAACACTGGAGATGGTTTAGCCACAAGTGACTGTGCTGTGAGGACTTCAGTATGATTCTTAAAATGATACTCTTCAACTTCTATTTCCCATTGCTTACCACACATATCTTTCTTGTTTCTAAGTCCATCACTTTAATTTGATGATTATTGGTGTCCGCTACATATAATAACTGGCCATTCTCTCCAATACACAAGCCTCCTGGTTCATTAAAAGTTGACTCAGTAAAGCTGGAAGTGATAACATTACTTGCGTCTCCAGTTCCTGCTAATGTTGTACAGTTTTTTGTTTTGGGATCCACAACTTTGATCTAAAAAGAAAGAACAAAGAAGTATGTATCTGAAGGTCAATCTCCTGTTTGTAGTAAGGAAAAGTGTAGGATCAAGCAAACCAGAGGATTTGATTGCCATTAGCATTCCTGCTAAATGTCAGAAAAAGGATAGGCATTTCCATGTTTTCTTGAAAAGCCAAACATTCAAATTACAGCCTCGGGGGAGACGCTCCATTCTGAGAGCTAAAAACTATGTAAAACTCCCAGTTACATCTTATCTTCTAGCAGCAATCTTTGATGAAATTATTTCTGGAATTAAAAATTAAATTCTTTTCCTCACAGTGAGACACAGTTGAACTGACTTTCTTCTTTCTCACGAGCATCTAACCCTGGCTGAGAATTGGCTGCTTATGTTAGACCTAATGATTCCCAATTGTGTCTCAATTATGTTAATTTATGGTATCATCACAAGGTATTAACATTTATTTTCCACTAGTTTTTATAGAGAAGAAAAATGCAATAAAAATGGAAACAGTTGAATAATCTGTGCAACAGAGACAAAAATGGAAATGTTGCTGAAAATGGAATTATTTGCTAACAGGCACTGCAACTATGCAACAGCATGAAAACGTTCCTTTGTTAGTTGACATATTAATTTCCCTGTCACCTGCCTTCTTTGCTGTGTTACTAGGCAGCTTTGATGGATTGCAATTCACAATTTTTTTGCAGTAGTCATTGGGAATTTGTTCAGTCCCTTCCTCAGCTCAGAGTGCCACCATATGCTCTCTGCAAAGAAAGGACCAAGAAAAGAACAACAAAGGCTTATCCATGGTTGTCAAAGACTGTTACTCCTCTCTATGCCACAGATGCAAAGCAGGGTGTTCTATAATTCAGTAAGGACTCACCTTGTGATTATAAGAATCTGCCACGTAAAGTACATTCCTTTTCTTGTCCCAGGTTACTCCAAGTGGGTGTTGAAGCTTTGCATTGATTCCTACTCCATCAACATCACCAAAAGCAAATAAATTCTTTTTTTTTTTTAAAGAAAAAAACAGCATATATTAAAATTTTTACAGTGTTACAGTATAGGGTATAAAGTAAAAAGATGACTATATATGCTAGTTAAGTTAAAGAGGAAATGGGTCTGATTTTTTTAAATGTTTATTTATTTTTAAGGGAGAGAGAGAAAGACATAGAATCTGAAGCAGGATCCAGGCTCTGAGATGTCAGCACAGAGCCCAACTCTTGGGCTCAAACCCAAAAACCGTATTATCACGACCTGAGCTGAAGTTGGATGCTTAACCAACAGAGCCACCCAAGTGCCCCGAAAATGTGTCTGATTTCGCATAAATAGGCCTGGGTGTTTGATTTACACAAGAAAAAAAGAATGAGAGGATTTTGAACCTATGTTAATTCGTGGTGCTTAGTCGTTTTATTCACAGTTATGATGCCTCTGGTCAGGAACAGGTCAAGTCTACTAATCTGGTGCCCCTTCCGCCCTACTGCCAAATATCTAATTTATATTTTCCTCTGCTTTCGGTAATCAATATTTTATCCTTCCTTTCTTCCTGAAGCCTGGACATCTGTGTAATCAAGCAGAGTCCACTAACTTTTCTTAGATGGTTTTGTTACTTGTGTTCCTTTATATTCACATTTCCTTTGGCCTGACTTCCACTTTAATTTATGGATAGGCCAAGAATGTTCTCTCCTAAAATTTATTAACTCTTCACAATTCAAAAACCACAAGCTTGGTAAGGGTCTGGGCACAGCGTGCAGCAGTGACTTTCAGGCATTACCATGGGGTCTCGTTCTCCTCCGACAAGGTGCTTCACCGCCCCGTCTTTCAGGGAGACGGCTCTCACGGTACTGCTCTCACTGTCTGCTACAAACAGGCAGTGCCAGGGCTCTTCAGAGGCCAGAGAAAGACCAGAAGGTTGGGCAAAGGCTGCCTTGTGAGGATATGCATTATTTCGGTTCTCTTCGTTTCCACTTCCAGCAAACCGAAGGCAGGTTCCTTTTTTCAGCTCACTAAAAAAAAAGACAAGTTCATAGGTGGAATCAACATGGTTATGCTGTATCCAATTTAGTTAGCAAATGAATGTAAATGATGAAATCAGTGGTGATAAGCATTGTTGAAAAACAAACTAGTGATCCTGCCCTGAAGAGTCAGCTTTACTTTCATTGTAGTTTTTCTTTTTTGAGAGAGAGAGAGAGAGAGAGAGAGAGAGAGAGAGACAGAGCTCACAAGAGGGCGAGGGGCAGGGAGAGCGGGAGACCACGGATTCAAGCAGGCTCTGCACAGGCAGTACAAAGCCTGATATGGGCTCGAACTCACGAACCATGAGATTATGACTTGAACCGAAACCAAGAGTCAGATACTCAGACGACTGAGCCACCCAGGTGCTCCTTTCACTATAGTTTTTCTAAATCATTAACTTATTCACTGTGTAAGGACCTTTACTTTTTTAAGACACACACGAAATTGAGACTATTCTGAATGGCTAGATAGGAAATCCCTGACAAAATCATTGGCTAGTTTTGGGTTTTTTTCCCCTACACTTGGCCTGAGAGAGGTATAGCTAGATCCCACCTTCACTTTAATCAAATGTAAAATCAATTTCTTAACATACAATAGGAAATTTCTATTTAAGGCACTCTGCAAGGATTCTTTTTGTAATATGGAGAAAGTTTTACACTTTGGCTTCTAAGTTTATGCTGGAGGAACCGTAAGGAAGGCATGGTGGTGTGTTGAAGGAAGGAAAGAAGCTGGCTCAGGATGCAAAATAGTGAGACTACATGCACATCACCTCCAGATACGGCACAGAAGACAGAAGTCCAAAATGACCACCCATCACTTATTAGTTGATATGTTCCCAATGCTAAGTTAGAGAACAGGGGATAGAGGCAAAGGGTTACAGAATATATAAAATATGGCCACTTATTCAAGAAACTATTTAAAAAATATAGTCATAAAAATACATGGGATAACTAGCTGTGCCAATCAGATGAATTAAAAGGTAATTAATATGAGTCTTATTTCTATTGGAGTTTCCTTAAATAAAAAAGAGTGGGGAGAAAAAGTAACTTCTAAAATGTTAGGAGTCTTGCGCATTGGAAGATCAGTAATAAAGATAAAACATTAAAATTATGATATGGGCCCATGTGATCTGACTGGACATTTTCCTGTTATGAACAAAAAGTGACAACTCTACTTATTTGGAAACTTGGTCCACTCTTGACCATCTAGGTCGAAAACAGCCATCACTTGGAACAGCGTATTCTGGCCATCTCTGCTACTTCTTTCTACTGTTCATAATGCGGCCTCCTATTAATGTTTCCGGTCACCTCACTGCTCAGGCTGCTATCATCTCATGCCCAGAGGTCAACCCAGCCCCCTCACTGTTATCTCTGTCCCTAGTTTCGTCCCACTCCAAATGCTGCCAATGTTCTTTCAAAATCACAGACCTAATCATGTCACTTCCGAGCTTAAAACTTTCCATACAGGCATGCAGACTAATGTTCACACGTCTTAAAAGGACACACAAGGCACTTCATGATCTGGTTTTTACTCACATCACTGGTGTCATTTCTTGCCTGGATAACCTCTACTCTCCCTCACTTCTACTCCTCTCTCAGATTTTAGCTTAGCAGCTTCTTCCTGGAAGCCTTCCTCGATACCTCATATCTTACTGCTATCTGGTGTTCCTCTTATTTAAAAGACTGTTGCCATCCCTTTTACACACTCTACTGGCATTTCCCAACTATTTTCAGTTTGCTGATCTCTTTTTTCCTCTGTAAGTCCACTGAAGAGAGTAACATCAAAAAAATTTTATTCTTAATACAGTGAACCTATTTCATCCCTACTGATTAGCACAGTGCCTAGCATCCAACATGTTTAAAAAGTATGTAAGATGAATGAGTAAATGTTGCTAAATAGCACACACAGCAGCACACGTGTGCGCGCACACACACAATTTGGAGCAGCTAGTATGTATCTATACAACTGCTCCTTCCTACTGATAAAGGTATCTAAGATGATCAGCACTTACTTTCCATGGTGATTAAACAGTCTTTATAGAGGCGACTGGGTGGCTCAGTCAGTTGAGCATCTGACTTCGGCTCAGGTCATGATCTCATGGTTCATGGGTTCGAGCCCCATGTCAGGCTCTGTGCTGACAGCTAGCTCAGAGCCTGGAGCCTGTTTCAGATTCTGTACCTCCTTCTCTCTCTCTGACCCTCCCCTGCTCACGCTCTCTCTCTCAGAAATAAATAAAACATTAAAAAAAAAAAGTCTTTATGGTCTAGGACTTTCATTCATTCATTTATTCTGTAAAACCTTACTGAACTCCTATTATATACTACATCCTGTGCTATGTACAGAGGACACAGAAATGAAGGAGAAAGGGTCCCTTAAGGGACGGTCTAGTAGGAGGAAACAGTTATGTGAACAAGTACAACCAGGAACAGGGAGGGGGAGCGAGAGAGGGAAGGAACTTAGCACAGTAATGTAACTGCACTGGGGTGCGGTGAGGTCAGAGCGAATAGTATGCGTAGTTCTCTACCTGGAGTGTTAGTGAGAAAGGATATAAAAAAGTGTGCAGACACACTATTTTTTCATCTTTATATCCCCAACAGTGGCAGCAAAACTGCATTTACTGTATGTAAACCAAGCACTAGGCTGAGCTCTTCATAAATATTATTAATTTTCAAAACAAGCCAAGGAAGTTGATATACATAAGAACACAGAAGCATAGAAGGTTGAATGGGCTCTCCTAAGCCCAGAGAGACAAGTGGCAGAGCCAGGACTCAGTGTGAGGCCTGACTACAGAACACGAGTGTTAACCTTCTGTCCCACGGTCACGGGTTAATGTTTGTATCGACGAGCAGGGACATCTGACCTGCATGTCAGGAGATGAATGCCCAAAGCACCTGTGTTCTCTCTGGATGCTCCAGAGGGCCGCTCTTCCCAGGTTCCTGGGAGTTAGCAATGGTGGTCACAAGCCTCGGGCTCATGAAATAGAAGTGACATATGTCACTCCCAAGTAGAAGCTTTCAGAGCCACTGAGGGACTCACCAGCTGTCTCTGCGCCAGGATGACTGGCAAAGCTCCAGACAGTGGCCGCTTCGTGGGCCTGGTGGCAGAGGGATGCTCCCCAGTGAGCCTACTGAGTGAGCCCGAAACACACCTGTCTTATGCTCCGACACCCTGGGATGTAGTTACGGGGGGTCCAGCCGAGCACCCGCGGACTAGCGCCGAGGCGCCATGAGGATGGAGACTCGGGAAGAGGGGATTCTGTGAACTCGTGTAGTTCACGTGAGAGAGAAACGGTCACTTACTTTTTCTTTGGTAGGCTGCCGCTGTCCAGGAGCAGTGCCCATATCTGGTGCGTCCCGGCCATGGCTATCCAGAGAATGTCATCTCTCTGGACCTCTGACCCTTTATAAGAACAAAGAGTAATTATCACATACGTATCTCATTAATACAAAGGGGTTTAGAAATTTAAAAGATGACAGCAGTATGTTTATAAATCATCTGAGGGAAAAAAATATTTGCAGCGTTTAAGTTGTTTTTGAAATTTTTCCATTTTCCTTATGAAAGGTTTCTTTCTTAATATTTATAAATTTACCTGTAAATTCACAGAAATCCAAAGTATTAATAGCAGTCTGTCCCTCTGAATCTCTGGGCACAATGTTTTTAAATATTTGATTTCTTATTTTCTCTGAAAAAATAAGTTGACATATACTCTCCAAATAAACTCTGCCAAATACCTAGCATTAACCACTGAAATTATATGCGTTAATAACAAGGTTTTTGAACAATTTCTCATAAAAAAAAAACCCTATCTTTTAACAGTGTAAAGAAATAGGTATTTCCTTTGGGTCACCTGGCTCAGTCCATGGAGCATGTGACTCTTCGTCTCAGGGTCATGAGTTCGAGTCCCAGTTGGCCATTGAGCCTACTTAAAAATATTTCCACCACCAGGATAGCTAGACTTAGATACACAACTCTTGCTATTTAAAAATCCATTGTTTAATTGGCTATGAGACTTTTTCAAAAAAGCACCGTTCACATACAAAAAAGCAAAGAGTAGCACATATTAGAATATAGATAGCTTTTCTTACTAAAATTCAGAAGTAATTTTCCACTTTCTTAGAGGATGTTATAACTTACTAAAATGTGACAAGGATCTGTTTCTCAAAGTCTATTGTTAACATATTTACTTTAATTCAGGGATGTTTGGCTGGCTCAGTTGGTAGAGGATGCACCTCCTGATCCCAGTCATGAGTTCAAGCCCCACATTGTTGGGTATGAAGCCTACTCTAAAAAATATGTGTGTGTGTATACACATTTTACATACATATATAAAAATATATATGTGTGTGTGTGTGTACACACACACATATTTATTTAAACTGTATTCTGAGGTACTTTTACATATAATTGAGAATTTTTAACTAAAACAATTTGGTCAGATATACCTTATGCTAAAAGGAGTATCTTGGTATGGTAAGGCTATTTTTTTTTTTTTTTTTGTATCTTCTTTAACTTCAAGTAGTTTGTGTCCAGAAGGTACTTTTCTTCCTTAACTTATATTACTTTCAATTTAACAACAACAAAAATAATGATGATGGTTCTCAAAAACTTGTGGTTGCTATGTGCCAAGCACTTTACAGAGATTATCACTTACATTTTCTGAAACGCCCCAAGGTAGTGTTATTAGGCCCTTTTCATAGATGAAGAAACTGAGGCTTAGAGAGGTTAGGTAACTTGCCAGGATCACAGTGCTGGTAAATGAACTGGAATCTGACACCAGGAGGTCCAACAGAAAAATCTAGATCACATGTTCCCTCTTTTTCTGTGTTCTTAATTGCTATCCTACGAAATCTAAAGGAAAGTATTTTAATTTAATTTTTCATAGTCAAATATTTTTATGAATATAAATTATATTAAAAGTGACAAGGGCATCCATTTATTCTGGGGACTCTGTCTCTGCTTAATCACCTTAAAAGTAGATCAAAAGCTTTTCATAATTGTTTTATTTTGCTTCTGCCATGTGAGGACAAAGTGCAAAGGCGACCATCTACAAGCCAGAAGAGAGCTCTCACCAGAAACCAACCATGCTGGCACCTTGACCTTGGACTTCTAGCCTCCAGAACTGTGAGAAAATAAATTGTTGTTTAAGCCACCCATCCATGGGACTTTGTTATGGCAGCCTGAGGTGACTAAGACATTCCCCCTGAGAACAGCAATGAGACAAGGATATCTGCTATCGACACTTTTATTTAGCAGCATATGAAGGTCCTAATTTGTGCAATAAGAAGAAGAAGCACAAACCATAAAGAATAGACACAAAACTGTAACCATTAGAAGATGACATGCTGTTAAAGCCTCTACCCGGCCAAAAGAGAGCTGTGTTGATATACAGCTGAGTCAAAGACCCAACCAGTTCTCCAAATTGACTGGCCTAGTTCAACCAGCGCTTACTGTATGAAGGCCAAGCTTCATAGCATTAAAGTGTGAACAATTTGTTTGGTTTTGCTCTCTGTGTACTTATTTCCTTTAGAAGCCTGAGAAACAAGAAAAATTATAGAAGCAAAGGCTGTGTCAGTTCAGGATTTCAGTGTCTTGGGATTCCCCATAACAACTGATGATGACAGCTGGGGTCTACGGGGGTGGTAAAAATGATGGCCATCCAGAACACTTCCTATGATTAAGGCACTGAGTTAAATTAGCACATTTCAGGGAGTATTTCCTTTAATTTAACAACTTTAGAAAGTCTTAGTCTCATCATCTCCATTTTATAAAGAAACTGAAATTGGAAAGGGTGAAGTAATTTGTTAAAATTCACACACCTAAACCTGGAATAATAAAATAATAATCTATTAGTGAGCCTGATTCCAGAGTATTAGTGCTCTGATCAGAACAAAGAACTATAGAAGTGAGCCTGAGCTCTTTTGACCAACTCTTCTTCCTCCCCCTTCTGCCTCTGCCCCATGCACTCAGCCCTGGCTTCAAGGACCCAAGAACATTTTCTGTGTGATCGAGAGCGAGATCTGATCAAATGTAAGCATGGCTCTGTACTCCAGCACGTGTGCCTAGGTTCACTCTTTCTATCCTTCCCTTCCTGCAGCCTGTGGGATAACCTACGGCTGAAAAATCCTTTACCGGTATTTTTTCCAATCCCGTGCCTTTCCATTTTTGGTTTGTTTCAGCTTATCAGCAGCTCTTTGTGACTTTAGGATGAAGCTCCATCTTATAACAAATACTGTAGAAGTATTTGTTAGGCACCGCTTTCTATGTGCCAAGCACTGTTCGAAATGCATCACATAGTAATACTCCTAATAATTCCTGCAATAAACTTTTGAGCTATATACTATTAGTATCTTTAATTTAGATGAGGAAATAGAGGCATAAAGAGGCCAGATAACTTGTCCAAAGTCATATAACTACTAAGATGTAAACTAATTAGAACCCAAGCGGTCTGGCTTCAGTCCATGCTACACTGCCTCTCAGGAAGTTTTTATGCTGGCCTTATCATTTCACTGAGGGCTGAAGAGTTTGTTCTTACAGATAAAATCAGAAAGGATGGAAGGGTAGGGAAGGAAGAGAAAAGGTAGTCTGGCATTTATAAAGTCTATCAAACCAACAAGAATCATTAATAATTTATACTACTCACCCTCGATTTTGAAATCTAAAGCACATAGTTGTAGCACCAAGTATAGGTATTCGTTTTTTCCCTTCTAACAAGAATGTGGTGATCATGAACATTTCAATTTTAAATTAAGAATGCACTTAGTATTACCGACCTCCAACAGTCACACAAAAAAAGAAGAAGAAGAAGAAAGACCATGCAAAAAACTGAAAAAGTTTTGGGAGTATTTTAAAAGACAAAACCTCTTATAACTAAGAATTAGTGAAATAATTATAGAAGATGGGAATAAAATCAGCAAATGAAATATGAAAATGAAAAGAAAATTACCTGCCATCTAGCTTTTAAAAATTCAATGTTATTTTAAGCAACTATAATCAAAAATAGACCCAATGATTAGAGCCCTCTAAATAGCATCTGTGAAATTATCCATCAGTGTAAATAGGCTTTTTTTTACTCGATGTCTAAACCTCCTATGAAGCAAAACCTCACACCACTAGGAGGAAGCAGCAGAGCCTAGCACCCCCCACGGCACAGGACAAAGCGAATTACAGCTGGAGGGAGGGCAGAAGAAAAAACCTCTCCACCTCTGGGGAGGGCGTCTGTAGCCAAAGGCCCCATACTGACACCAACACAGGTTCCCCACTGCTGAGGGAGAAGAAGAAAACTCAGAAGTTAGCTGCCCCAGAGAAAGGAACAGGGACGGTGAAAAAGCTTCCCACCTCCTTTCATGGAGGCCCAGGCATACAGCGCGTCCCCAAGACTGAGGCTGACCAGGACAGAACTCCACCTTTGCCACAGTACAACCTGGCACAGAATAGCAAATGACAGGGGCACCTGGGGGGCTCAGTCGGTTAAGCGTCTAACTTTGGCTCAGGTCATGATTTCATGGTTCGTGGGTTCGAGCCCCGCGTTGGGCTCTGTGCTGACAGCCAGCTCAGAGCCTGGAGCCTGCTTCTGATTCTGTGTCTCCCACTGTCTCTGACCCTCCCCTGCTCACACTGCCTCTCTCTCGCTCTCTTTCTCTCTCTCTCAGAAATAAATAAAAAACATAAAAAGACAAAAAAAACCATGATACGTAAGAACTGACGGGCAGAACATCAGAGTCTCACATATAACTAGCTAAAATCCCAGAAAGAAGCAAAAGGAGCAGAAAACACACATGAAGAGATGATAGGTGAGAATTTTTCCACCAATAGTGAAGGGCACAAAACCACAGACTGGAGAATTCTAAGCAGGGTAACTCCTAGACTTATCAGTCAAACTGCTAAAAATCAAAGAAAATCTTGAAGGCAGGCAAAGGGAGGAAAAATACTTTAAATGTAAAGAAACTAGGAAAATAGTTAAGTTAGACCTCTTGTTTAAAACTATGTAAGTTATGAGACAATGGAATGACATCTTCAAAGTATCTTAAAAAAACACCTCAATCCAGACTTACACATGGAGTAAAAATTACCTTTCAAAAATAAGAGCTAAATACTTTCTCAGACACCTCACCCTCCAACATTCCCCTTAAAAAAATGGCCAAGAGAAAACAATGTCAGCAGACATGTGCCTCAAGAAATGTTACAGAAGTTCTCCAGACTAAAGCAGTATTATTCCAGAAGGACACGGGATTCTAAGAAAACAGTTTTGAGAACAGTTTGGCAGTTCCTTATAAAACTACACATACACTTACCATATGACCCAGCAACTTCAATTCCTAAGCATCTGCCGAAGAGAAATACATATGTCCACATAAAAACCCGTACACCAATGTTTATAAAGGCTTTCATCATAATTGCCGTAAACAAGAGATATCCGAAATGTCTATCAACTAGTGAATAAACAAATGTGGTATGGCCGTACAATGGAATACTACTCAAAAATAAAAAAGAACTGCTGATACAAGCAACAGGAGCGGGTGTCAAAAGCATTATGCTAAATGGAAGAAGCCAGACATTAAAAGACTATCCTGAGGAATAAGAAATAGAGCACTGCTGGTAGCTTGCGTAGGCGCTTGAGTACTGGGAAGGAGACTGAACAAAGGGTCACAATAACTTTATGGGATGATGGAAATATTCTGTATCTTGATTGTAAGAATGGTTAGAAGACTGTACATTTGTCAAAATTCACAGAACTTATACCTAATAAGGGTGAACGTCACTTTCTATAAATTATATCTCATTAACCTGACTAAAAAGAAAAATCTTATAAATGCAAAGTCAATGTGATAAATAAAAACTGTTCTCTCAAATTTTAAATATAAAACTGTTTTTATTTAACTAAAATAAAAACACATTGGTCACACTGTATAAAATTTATTTCTCAAAAAAAACCCTCTCAACTGATTATCTTAGAGGATGTTTTTTATAGTATTTCACAGCACATTAATGGAAGTCAAAGAAGCATATTATCTAAGTACATTAGTACCAACACTGTAGATTTTTAGACTAGCATACTGAAGAGATGGATTTCAATCATTAAGAACAGCTAAATTATAGGTAGGGAAAATGCTGATTAAAGGGCCAAGGAAGGTTAATGGGATTCGGGCACCTTGTCCTTTCCATAAGCTATTCTAAATCAGGTAAACTCTAAAGTACTTAGAGATTAGCAGGGGTTTTGACCTTTAGGATAAAAAAAAAAAAACAAAGCAAAAAAAACCACCAACTCTTAGAAATATGACACAGATTCTGAAAAAATAAGAATTTGTTGTAGTTGTTATTTTCAGTGCATTATGAAGCTCTGACCATATTTAGAGTGATAATAAAAAATGAACAAAGATGAAACAATCTTTTTTGTAAAAATTATTTTATGTTGTTTTTATGCTTTTATTACAGTAATGGCACGATAAGGTTAACTATTCAGTCACTACTTAAAATACACATGTATGTACATATATACATTACATGTGTATTTAAAACGATCAGAGGTATTTCAAGTACTATTCCCCAATCTCTTAAAGTATGTTGTTTATTAACTGGGTCTCTTGGAAAGATATATATTCAACTGTGTATTTGTCCTCATTATTTTTCATTCTCTTTACCTAATCTTTTTTTTGTAAATTCAATTTTTAATTAAGTATACATCCAAATGGATACATGTTATATACATGACGTATAAATATCCTCTCCCAAAGAACCACCAGTCTAAAAATTTGTGTTTTTCATTCTCTTATGTTTTAATTTTACCATGTCTGGATGGATCGCTCGATGTACGTGACCCTTGAAAACAGGTTTGAACGTGGACAGAGATTTTTTTTTTATCAATACAGTATAGAACTGTAGTTGTATTTTCTCTCATGATTTTCTTAACATCTTCTTTTCTCTTGCATACTTTATTGTAAGAATACAGTATAGAGGGGGCTCCTGGGTGGTGCAGCTTGACTCTTGATTTCAGCGCAGGTCAGGATCTCATGGTTCATTTAGAGCCCACATCGGGTTCCATGGAGCCTGTTGGATTCTCTTGTCTTCCTCACTCTCTGCCCCTCCACTATTCATGCTCTCCCTCTCAAACATTAATAAACATTAAAAAATAATACATTACATATAATATACAAAATATGCATTAACGGACTATTTATGTTGTCGGTAAGGCTTCTCATCAAGGTAGGCTATTAGTAGTTAATTTTGGGGGGAGTCAAAGTTACATGCAGATTTTTTTTACTGCAGGGGGTCAGTGCCCCTAACCCCTGCATTGTTCAAAGGTCAATTGTGTAGTCTTGCTTCCTATTCAACTTTCTATAGAAGAAATCTATTGTAGGTCTCTCCTGCAACTTGATTTTTCACTCAACAGATGCCGGACACTTGTCCATGCTGCTAGGGATAGCTGTGCTGTGATCCATTATTTGCACCACAGAGCAGCCTAATATATGAAGATATCACAACTCCTATCTTTCATGTTTTCCTCCTGATAATTCCACCCTCTCTCAAATTCCTAATTAGGCTAGAATTTCAGATATATTCTTTTAAAGTATATAAAAAAAAAGTATGTGTTTACAAGAACAATTTTTCTCAGCCAGTCCCTTTCAAGGTGCATTTACTTCCACACCTGTTTAAACCAGTTGTACAATTACATAATTTACAGATATAGATATGAGCCAATTAAATATGAATGCAAATGGAAAGTTGTTTTTATGAAAACAAAGCTGAATACTTGGGAAAGATGTAATGAAAGTAGCGAAGTCAAATTGTTGAACTAAGTGTGGAAAGACTATTGAAAAGAATAGGTTAAAAAAATTTCAGCCCTCAGATTTCCTTGCAGGTGTTTTGAAATTCTCATCACACTTTAAAGAAACCAAAACAATATATTTTGAGTGGTCCAAGACTATCAGGGGCCATGTAAAGAAAAGGCTGTGGTCCTACATCAAAAGATTGGCTAAAATATATACATTTATAGTTCTTAAAAGAAAGGTTTTTATACTTTTATGATTTCCAAAGATTTTTTTTCCTACATGGATCAATTATCACAGTGAATCACTTCAGTAATGGATTCTACTCAATTTACTTCTACTTTTATTTCCACAAAGGATTTAGGCAACTTACAAAGAAATAAACACTAATAAATAAATTTAAAATAAGGAAATTGAAGCAATAGGTAAATTGGGCAGAAAAAATCCACCTGTACTAATATCAAAAAATGAATGTCATGTTTCCATTATATTTTGCTCAAGATAATTTGCTTCTAAGTTTTCTGGTAATTGAAACAACAAAGCAAATACAATCAGTTGTAATATTCAAATTATCAAGGAGTTTAAATCAAACTCGATACTTAGGAAAAATAATATAGAGATCAGAAAAAGAATTCTCTAGTAGAGAAATTTATAAGGTAATGACTGAAGTACCTGCAAATCTCTACAGTAAAAACAGTAACAAGTCCCATAGGGCTGTGTTTGGATGAATACACAATGTGAAACACATATGAACACATATAGATATAAATGAATGTGATATGTTTATGTGTCTATATTTTTTTTAATGAATGACACAATGCCAAAACACAGTTTAGTAAAAACAATTGTAAGAACATCCTATGATGCAATTTCCCCATACTCTGACAATACACATTAATCCAGGATTAAATTTTAGAGTAACTTAAAGCAGTGGCTCTTAAAATGTTTCCTGAGGAACATACAACTTTGAAACTCTGACCAATTCCTCCAAATCTTACAAATTTTTTGGAAGTTTAAGTACCTCAAAAAGCCTAACCAGGAAGGCTAGAGTATATGATTCTAGGTAAAAAGCTCTTGGACTAGAATAGTCACTGTGATTACAAGGCCTCCATACAGTGCTTGAAAACCATTTTCTTTTAGCATTTTGAAGGGTGTTAAGCTTAAGTGCACTGAAGATGACTCCTCTTGCCAAGTACCTGGAGTGAAGCTATTTTAAGCCGTCAGTGAAATGCAGAGCATATGCTCTTAATGATCTGTTGAGCTAAGGTAGGACTCACTTCCTTTACAGAGAACTGAGCTTAATAAAGACATACATCTCAGCACATCAGTCCGTGTGGAAGCGAGGAGGGTACTTGTCTCTAGAGCCAAGATTTTCCTTAGAAAGCACGTTGGATGCATTCTCAGTAGGAAATAAACAACCAGAGATTCCGTGCCATAATGTATGAAAAACTTTTAGCCTAGATTTAAGTACTCCTTGGCTACTAAATAAATCCAATTAAATATAGTATCTGGTAAAGTATATCCTGTTTTTAAGCAATGTAAGTTCTAATTTATGTGACAGACTGAATTATTCCTCTTAATTCATCCACACCCCTACCATGGCCTCATTATAGGCAAAGTGCATATCCCCACCTCATGACTTTGAGCTTAATTATGTGACTTGCTTAATAACAGTAGGTAAGCAGATATGACATGAGCAAGGGCTTAAAATGTGTGTATCTGGGCTTATACTCTTGTGCTCCTGCCTTTTGCCAAAAGAATACACCTTAGACAGCTACTGGTCTAAGAAGGATGAGAAACAAATGGACAGAAATATACCCAAGAAACAGCCTGAAACCAAGCCCAGGCTGAGCCTTGATCAGCTGAACCCCAAACCTGTGTGTGAGAAACAAAGGTTTAGGTTTGTAGGAGTTTTGGGATGATGTCTTATGAATGTTACTGTGACAATTAATAACAGACACAGTAAATACAAGTTGTAAGTTGCAAAATGTAAATATCAATAACTGAATTGCTATACTGACTGTTAGGTTTAAATCACTCGGGGCTTACACACGAAGGCGAGAAAATTTCTTTTTTCCAGGAGGGAGAGGGATAGCATGCCACAGTAACAATTCTCACCCACTTTGACTAGTTTACTGAGAGGGAGGTTTCAGGCTGTTTTTCCATCTATAAGATTTATGTCTAAATAGCTCAGCAGTATATCCAAGGCAAGGAGGCAGGGTAACAGAGAAGACCCATTAGGGATATTTTAAACCCTGAAATTATTTAGAATTTGGGGTGCATGGTGACACAAAGCAGACTGTAGCTGGTTTTACGGTTTTAAAATTCTCTGCATATAACATAACCCCTTATTGATTGCACCTGGGACACATGCTCCCTCTGCCTTCCCAACCCCTTCTCCCGTTAAGCCCCCAAAACACCTCATGATTACTGGGACACAGAATTCCAAAAATAAAATTCTCAGAAGTAACTTACACAAAATACCTGTTATTTTTTAATTAAAAAATTTTTTGATGTTTTATTTATTTCTGAGAGAGAGAGAGCATGAGCAGGGAGGGTCAGAGACAGAGGGAGATACAGAATCTAAAACAGGCTCCAGGCTGTGAACTAGCTGTCAGCACAGAGCCCGATGCGGGGCTCAAACTCACTAACCGTGAGATCATGACCTGAGCTGAAGTCGGACGCTTAACCAACTGAGCCAACCCCCAGGCACCCCCAAAATACCTAAGTTATTATTAAGCGCAGTAGTACCAGTTCATTCAATTATTTTATGAATGGTGAATCACAATGGAAAAAATTAAGGTCTTTGAATTATAACCAAATTAACATCATAATAGGAAATTATCTCAAATGTAAAGCCATTAAACTAAGCCGGTGCTTATTCACTCTAGAAATATATTCAGATCATACAAACCATTTAGTTCCTAATACCATTTTTAATGGATTCTACTGTCTTTATTCATTACGCTGGGTTTAGATATGTTGATAACTATCTCAGTATCACTGAGGATCAATGAAAAATAAGGGTACGAATGCTCCTAGATTAATTTTTGGTAAATTAATATTGGTAATAAAGATTACAAAGATGATATAAATCTCATTCATTATCAATACCAACTAATTCAGTAATTTTTTTAATTGCCCAAAAGGAGCTATATTTCAATACAAATTTTAATCTAAAAAAAGCAGCTATCACTTCTTGATTTCCTTTCAAATTAAGAGTAAATTAAAAGGACATTGTTAAACACCATAGTTAATGAATAATCATCTGATATTCTGAAACTACAGTCTTTCGAATTTAAGAATATTCAGAACTGTATTAACTGGAAACTGCAGCTAAGCTGAAATGCTTTAACATTAGAGTAATATATAGTCTATCTTATGTATAAAATACAGCATGTAAGCATGTAATATGTTATATATAACAGTATATACTGCTGACTTTATTTTTTTTATTTTTTATTTTTTAATTTTATTTCTAGGATAGAGAGAGACAGTGTGAACAGGGGAGGGTCAGAGAGAGAGGGAGACACAGACTCTGAAACAGGCTCCAGGCTCTGAGCTGGCTGTCAGCACAGAGCCCGACATGGGGCTCGAACCCACAAACCGCGAGATCATGACCTAAGCGAAAGCCGAACGCTTAACTGACTAAGCCACCCAGGCGCCCCAACTGCTGACTTTATTTTTAAATTAACAAATCCCACCATAGATAATAAAAGTCTAAAATAACTAGCAATTAGAATTAATCCCAATGAATGCCCCCAGAATATCTTTAAAATATTACATTTATTAAGCAAAGTTTACTTATATTTAATATTAAAAGTTTACATACCTGATGTCCCAAAAACTACATCCCAGGGGGAACTAATGGGCTGTTCTTCTCCTTTAGCTCCACCTTCTTTATCTGTACCTTGAATTCCAATGCCAGCTACAGTGCTCACCGTCTCAGCTTGTAGATCAATCTATAGAAATTAACATGGTTTATGCAATGCATGTTACTTCTGTGTTTTTTTTTTCCCTTTTGGTACATGAGGACTTCCAATAGAACATATATAAAGTTTTTGCAACACAAATAGTCTTAAAAATAAAAGGCTAATCAAGTACAGTATAGGGTGAGCTTGATATTCAAATGCACAAAGCTCAGTCCTTTTCATTTCCCCATCCACCTGTTCCCCCTCCCTCATTAAAGCCTCTACCAGAACTGGTAGTGATCTCATCTTAACTGTAAAGTATGTTAAAAGAAAGTGTATTTCCAAATTCAAAGCAAAATCTGGAAAAATGCATGTTTCTTCTTCTTCTTTTTTTTTTTTTTGAGCAAGCACACGTGTGCAAGTGGGGGAGGGGCAGAAAGAAAGGGAGAGAATCCCAAGCAGGCTCCACACCCAGTGCAGACATCATGACCATGATCAGGTCATGAACGTGACCACGAGATCATGACCTGAGCCAAAATCAAGAGTTGGGCACTTAACTGACTGAGCTACCCAGGCAGTCCAAAAAATGCACGTTTCTTAAAATTAAATGTATGTATTTCAGTTACCCTTGGCTAGTAATTGACAAAAATAGAGCTGAACGTGTGCCAGGTACTAATCCAAGAGTCATCCATTCATCCATCCTAATAATCCTGTGATTGTGATTTTGATCACTACTGAGGATACTGAGGCACAGATCATAAAGTAGGTTTCCAAGATCCCACAGCTACTAAATGGAGGATCTGGGATTTGAACCCAGGCAGTTCTAGCTCTACTACACTATACTGCGTCTACTTTATAAACTGAAAAACTAATCAACTCTACTGAAAATAAAGTGCTTTGGTTTCATCTTTTGAGCTCCTTCCCCTAACATTTTACCATGAAAGTTATCAAACATAAAAGTTGAAAGAATTTCACAGCAAACATCTGTACACCCACCTACTATCAACATGTCACTTACTTGCTTTATCACATAAGCTATCAATCCTTCAAACCATTTATACTTTTTGACACATTTCAAAGTAAATTCTAAACATCTGTACACAGGCTCTAAATGTTCCAGCTTGCTTATCATTGATAAGAGGTCCGTATTTTTTCAGTTCCCTTTTCTTTTTTGAGGCAAAACTTACAATGAAATGCAAAGATCTTAAGTGTATTGTTTAATGACTTCTCATAAATGCATAAAACTGTGTAGCCCTAGCTTACATAAAGATACAGAATGTTATCTTCACTCCAGTAAGTCCCCTTATGCCTCCATCCAGATAATCCTGCCCCCAGAGACAAATAGTATTGTTTTTTCCATCACAGATTAGTTTTCTCTCTTAGAGGTCTCTCTAAGACCTCAGCTAAACTAAACAGAATCAAACTATATGGACTCTTTCACTTAACAGGTTTCTAAGATTTATTCATACATAGGTAGTTTGTTCCTTTTTATTGCTGAGCACTATTCCACCATATGAACATACCACAGTTCATTTATTTATTTTCCTACTGATGGACATCTGGGTTATTTCTCGCTTGGGGCCTTCAAATAGGGTTGCTCTCAATATTCTCATATGAGCCTTTTGGTGAACATGTGTTTTCACTTCTTTTATGTACATACACAGGACTAAAACTGCCATGTTACAGGGCAGGTATACGAGAAGTATAAACAAAAAATGCCAGAAGGATTTATTTACCCCAGGGGTCTATACTTTTGTATTCCCACCAACGATGTATGAAAGCTCCAACTGCTCCACTCCTTGCCAGCCTATCGTGTTGTCAGACTTCTTAATTTTAGCCATTAGAGCACTGCATTGTGTTTGCAATTTACATTTCCTTTTTAACCCATGATGTTGATCACTTTATGTTTGTCATCATTCTTACATCCTCCACTGTAAATTCTAATGTGAAATTTTAAATTTATCATTTGTTTCTTTTATGATTATTGTTTTTGTGTCTTGTATTTGAGAAACCTTTGCCTACTTGCCAGTCATGAAGGTATTTTCATGTTTTCTTCTAAAAGCTTTATCATTTTAGCATTTACATTTAGGTCTGTGATACATCTTGAGCTGATGTTTGTATATGGAGTGTAAGGTAGGGGTTATGTTTCTTCTTTCCCCCAATATGAGTACCTGGTTGCTCAAGTGCAATATGATGAAAGGACTTTCCTTTCTCCCTGGACTGCATTGATGCTTTTTTAAAAATCAAATAACCGTGTAGGTATGGGCTTCTAGACACTCCATTCTTTTGTCCTAATCTACACATCTTTTTATAAGTATCACACTGTCCTGATTCATATAGTATTATAGAAAGGCTTTAAATCAGATAAGTGTCTTTTAACTTTGTTTTTCCAAGACTTTTAGGTATAATAAATGCTTTGTTTTGCACCTCCATATAAATATTGGCATCCACTTGTCATAAATGAAAAAATAAAAGTACCTGATGGAGTTTTGATTGAGATTTTTACACTGAATTCACAGATCAATTTGGAGAGAACTGACATCTTAATATTGAGCCTTCTAATCCAGTATTAGATTAATTTTTCTCAGCAATTTAAAGTATCTAGATATCGTATATTTTTGTTAAATTTATTCTATGTATTTTTTTAGTACTATAAATAGAGTTAAAAAATTCCAATCCAATTGACTATTACTAGTAGATAAAAAAACTGATCTTTTAATACTGAGATTGTATTCAACAACGTTCCTAATTTCTCTTATTTAAGTGGTATTTTCATAAATTTCTTACATTTTCGATCATGTCACTAGAAAATAAGGGCAGCTGTTCTTCTTCCTTTTTGGCCAGTAGGCCTTTTCTCTTTCTTGCTTTATTACAGTGGCTAGTACTTCCAGTATAGTGTGGTGAGAATGGGGCTCCTTGCCTCGTTCCCAATCTTGGAAGGAAAGCATTCAATATTTTGCATTAATTATAGCTATAAGCTTTTTGTAGATGTCCTTTATCATATTAAGGACATTCACTTCAAGTTTACTAGTTTTATCATGAATAGAAAAACATTAAAAAAACATTTAATACCTAATCTAGCAAAGCAATTGTATGGTTAATACCTTTTATTCTGTTACTACAGTGAATTACAGTGATTTAATTAAGCAGTATCCTCTTGTATTATTTTTAGTGGCTGTTCTATAATCTCCTGAAATTGTAAGGAATATTCATCAGTGTAACCCTATCCATATTTTTACTGAACCCAATCTGCAAAATATAATAGGCAGCTAGGGCTGGGCCCTTGAAATATATCTTGATTTAGGAAATGTATCAAAAACTGATATGATAAAGAATTACTCTTGAAAAAAGCCACTGGTCCAGGTGATGTTACAGAGATGTTTTAATGAAATTCAAAAACTGTTAATTCCTGTGTTAGACAAATTATTCCAAAAAATAGAAAAAGAGCAAAACCTAATTAGTTAGTGTGACTCCAGTTCTAATATCAGGTGAGAACAGTACAAGAAAATATAGAACCATTTAATTTATGAACATGAATTTTAAAATATTAAAGTCTAACTTGGGATAATCAAATCCACCTTGGCTTTTTAAACAAAATTTATGATTAGATAAGATTTATTCAAGAAATAAAAAGATGATTAAACATCAAAAACCTATTGGGGCACCTGGGTGGCTCAGTCAGTTAAACATCAAAAATCTATTAATACATTACATCAAGACACTAAAGGCAAAACACTATATAATTATTTCAATAAATGTAGAAAATATATTTGATAACATTATATAATAATTCTTAGTAACTAGATAGAAAGTTTAACTTCATTAATAATTTTATTTCCCAAAGCTATAGAAAATATTAAATTTCTGTAGAAAATTTACTCCCTTTTAGATTATGAGCATAACAAGATACCCTACTATTACTGCTAATGTTTAAAGGCAATTGAGGTCCTTGCCAGCAGTTTTTGAAAAAACTTTTTTAAAAAGCAGGCTCCAGGCTCTGAGCTGTCAGCATAGAGCCCTACGTGGAGCTCAAACTCACCAACCATGAGATCATGACCTGAGTAAAAATCGGACGCTTAACTGACCAAGCCACCCAGGAGCTCCTTAAAAATTTTTTAATGTTTATTTATTTTTGAGAGAGACAGAGAGAGACAGAGCATGAGTGGGGGAGAGGTAGAGAGGGAGGGAGGCACAGAATCCAAAGCAGGCTCCAGGCTTCGAGCTGTCAGAATGGGGCTCAAACTCATGAACTGTGTGATCATGACCTGAGCCAAAGTTGGATGCTTAACTTAATGAACCACACAGGTGCCCCTTGTCAACAATAAAATAAAACAAGACATGTAAAAACAAAAAGGAAAAAGATAAAAAGTGCCATTTGTTTTTGAAGACAACATCATTATATGAGAAACAAATAAGGTTTTACAGAAATGGATGAGCTGATCCTAAAATGTGTATGGAATTGCAATGGACTCAGAAGAGCTACACCAATGCTGAAAAAAGAAAGTGGGAGGACTCCTACTTCCTGATTTCAAAACTTATTAGAAGTTACACCAATCAGGGGTGCTTGGGTGGCTCAGTGGTTAAGTATCTGACTTTGGCTCAAGTCATGATCTCACGGTTCGTGGGTTCGAGCCCTGCGTTGGGCTCTGTACTGACAGCTAGCTCAGAGCCTGGAGCCTGTTTTGGATTCTGTGTCTCCCTCTCTCTGACCTCTGTTCACACGTCTCTCTCTCTCCCAGAAATAAATAAAACATTAAAAATTAAAAAAAAAAAAGAAGTTACACCAATCAAAACAGTGTGGTACAGGCATAAGAAATGATATATAAGTCAATGGAATAGACTTGAAAGTTCCGAAATAAACCCATGTATGTATGAATAATTATTTTCTACCAGGTTGCCAAAACTCTTCAATGAAGAATAGTCTCTTCAATACATGATTCTGGGAGAACTGGATATCCACATTCGGAAGACCTCTATTTCACACCACATACAAAAAATAAATTCTAAATGCAGCAAGGACTGAACTATAAAACTTCCTCAGAAGAAAACATAGGAGTAAATCTTCATGATCTTGGATATGGCAACCAAAAGCCTAAGCAACTAAAGAAAAAAAAATTGAGAGTCCTCAAATTTAAAACTGTTCTACATCAAAAGATGTGATTAAGAAAGTGAAAAGACAACTCACAGAATTTGAGAAAGTATTTGAAAAATCATCTATCTGATAACGGATTTGTACATAGAATATATAAAGAACTCTTACAACTCAATAATAAACACAACCCAGTTAAAAAAAAGAAACTGGTAAAGAATCTAAAGAGACTTCTCAAAGGAAGATATAAAAGCAGTCCATAAGGATGGGACCAGATGCTTGACATCTTTACTCATTAGGGAAATAATTATCAAAACCACAATGAGACGCCACGTTACAACTAGTAGGAAGGCTAGGATTTAAAAAGTGGAAACTAACAAATAATGGTGAAGATATGGAAAAATTAGAACTCACATATATTGCAGGTAGAAATGTAAAATGATGCTGCCACTGTGGAAAAGTTTCTTAAGAAGTTAAACATTAAATATAAAACATATAACACAATAATTCTGTTACTTAGGTATCTACCCAAGAGAAATGAAAATGTATGTCCACACAAAATTTTTACATAAATTCATAACAGCCATTTAATGTCAGCCATTAAATGTCAATAAACTGCTGGGCAGACAAAACATGGTATATGTTTATACAATGGATTGCTATTCAGCAATACAATGGAAGAAATCACAGATATGCTACATCACAGATGAACTTCAAAACATTACTCAGAATGAAAAAAGCCAGACACAAAAGATCATGTATTATATAATTCTATTTCTATGAAATGTTCAAAAGAGGCAAATTTATAAATAGAAAGATTAGGGTGGGGCCTAAAAATAGGGATTAACTGTAATTGGACATGAGAGTTCTTGGGGGGGGGGGTTGGTTAAATGTTCTAAAAACAATTTATGGTTATGGTTGTACAACCTGTTAAATTTCCTAAAAATTCAATTATATACTTGAAATAAGTGCTATGTAAAATATATCACAATACAGTTAGACAACACTAACACTACATGTTTTACAAGGTCATATGCAAATAGGAAGGTATGAATTGAACGTGCCACAATGGCAGGCAGGCTACAGGTGTGTGTTTATGCAGGGGAATAACAGGGGAATGAGAGTAGGCTAAAAAAGAATTTATAAATTACTAAATGAATTATTCTAAACAAGAGTCAGGTCTGCATGAAACAATGATGTTTGTGAAAATATGAACATATGATCAATTCTCTGCAAATGAGGTCTTAAAAGTAAACTATAGTAAATATTTTAATATATTTATAAAAAAGAAATAATAATTCCACATTTTTGGGGGCAGACACTAAACTAAGTCATATAATTTAAAAATAACTTCACATGGGGCACCAGGGTGGCTCAGTCAGTTGAGCATCTGACTTCGGCTCAGGTCATGATCTCATAGTTTGTGGGTTTGAGCCCCGTGTCAGGCTCTGTGCTGACAGCTTAGGGCCTGGAGCTTGTTTCGGATTCTGTGTCTCCCTCTCTCTCTCTGCCCCTCCCCCACTCGTGCTCTGTCTCTCTCTGTCTCAAAAAAAAAAAAAACTATAAAAAAATTTTTTAAAATAACTTCATGTGACATGAATTTGTTGTGATTATGCTGCTTAAAAAATATTTGAAACACAGTGAATACTCCAAAACTCATTAAGTTCGAAGGCAAGAGAAAGAACACAGAATTTTAAAAAGACAAGAACACCCTGAATGTTGTGGGCTAAGTACCTTACAACTTCAACACCTTGTCAGATATCTCGGACATTACAATGAATTATACAAACATACAACCCTGAAAAGTCATTGACCTTTAAGGACTTGGTAATGATAGAAAATCACTTTTTCCTAAAGTGGGAAATCATGACATACCATGAAATCATGAGTCCTATGAAAAGGTCTACCTAAAAAAGCCTTCCTGGTCAAATAAATTTAGAAATACTTCACAGATATCCCCCCACTAATGTATTCACAATATATTAACGTATTAACGTCTCTAAGAACAAAGTCTCCAAGACTTTCAGAGAATAAATCTGCTTTAATTTGCAAATCCACAAAATCCTTGCCTCACATAACATTTTTTCAAATTAAGAGAAATATACATCAGAAAATGCTTCATTAAATACGTTATTTGCTCAAAAATGCATTCAACAAATATCTACTGAACACTTACTATGGGCCAGACCTTGTTCTAGGTGCTTAAAATTTGAGCAGTAAAATCAATTTTCATCCCCTCATGGAAATTTACCTTGCAATGGTATTACAGGTTCCATCCATGTTTTTTCCTATTATATGAGGTGATAATATTGTCAAATGGGCACAAATATCAAAAGGGAGAAAAAGTGAGAAAAGCAAGGAAGTATGTGAAACAATGTGTTTACACAGGATGGGTCAAATGAACTTAGTTACTTATTTCCTAAATAGACACCAACTTAAAGACCAATGGATTATAGCCAAAATATTCCTTTATATGAAATGTTTAAAATAACTAAGTACTTCTATAATGGGATACTATGCAGTCATATCATTCATATGATTAATATGGAACACAAATTTAAGTAAACTGCAGAAGAGGGGTGCCTGGGTGGCTCAGTTGGCTGAGTGTTGGACTCTTGATTTCAGTTCAGGTCATGAGCTCAGGGTTGTGGGGTCAAGCCCTGTGTTGGGCTGCGTGCTGAACATGGAGCTTGCTTAAAATTCCCTTTCTCTCCCTGCCTCTCTCCCTCTTTCCCACTCACACTCTCTAAAACAAAAATTAAAAAAAAAAACTGTAGAAGATTATGTATGTATACGATTCATTAAAAAAAAGATTTTCTAGAGACAGTCTTTTGTTTACTTTTTTTTAATTTTTAAAGAGAGAGAGAGCATGAAGGGGGGAGGGGCAGTGAGATGGGGGGCCGGGGGTGGGGAAGAATCTTAAGCAGTCTCCTTGTTCAGCACTAAGCCCAACATGAGGCTTGATCTCACAACATCAGGATCATGACCTGAACAGAAATCAAGAGTTGGACACTCAAGGGGCGCCTGGGTGGCTTAGTCGGTTAAGCGTCCGACTTTCGCTTAGGTCATGATCTCGCGGTTCGTGGGTTCGAGCCCCGCGTCGGGCTCTGGGCTGACTGCCAGCTCAGAGCCTGGAGCCTGTTTCAGTCTGTGACTCCCTCTCTCTCTGACCCTCCCTGCTCACGCTCTCTCTCTCCTAGAAAAAAAAAAAAAAAAAAGAGTTGGACACTCAGGGGACTGAAACACCCAGGCATCCCTAGAGATGGTTTTAAATACCAATTTATTTGTATAAGGCAGAAAATCACTGAAAAGACAAAAATTTTAACAATGGCGAAGTTAAAATAGATGATATGAGCCTTTTTTACCTTTCTGTACGAATTCATTTTTTTAAACAAGACCATATATAACTTTTATAATGAAATAAAACACATTTTAAGATTGACTTCTTTATGCGTATTTCCAAACAAAGCATAAAAGGTGAAGGGAGGTGAGAGTGGTAGGATTTTTCTTCTAGGTTTGAGAAAATTTAACTGAAAAAAGGACAAAGCACTGCTCTGTAAACAGTGCTTAGAGAAATATTTCGCAATGAGGAGCTTTTAGGTGATTAGGGACATTGAAACAAAAGGATCAACAACAACAAGACATGACTGATGGTTAATCTTCTGTGAAAACTACAGACTGATACACAGAAAAGTAAGACCACTAAGAAAACAAGTACCTCTGAAAAAAGCTGAGTTAAGAGGACCTGCGATGTTTTAGCATTATCCTTTCATTTCAAATATTTAAAGTAGCAATACTAGTTTTTCTAATAGCAGTATTAAAACTTCACTTTAAATTGAAAATTACCTTTCTTATAAGGTGGTTTTCAGTATCTGCCACATATATGATATTATTCCTTATGGCTACACCCTGTGGTGAATTAAAAGTTGACTCTGAAAATATTCCATCTTTTCTTCCAGGGTTGGGTCCTAAAAGACAAGATAGCCACAAGACAATTTTTTTCTTCTTAAAAAGTTATCTCAAATTAAACCCCCCCCCATTGTTTTTCCTTTCTTTTTCTTATATCTATATAGGAAGATGGATATAAGCTGAATCTATCATGGTAATAATTTTTTTAACATATGTAAATCAAATCTAAATAAATAAATAAACACTATTTAGAGCCTGGATTTTAATATAAATAGTATGATACTTTTACCTAAAAACTAGTGTTTCCAGAGATCTATTTTTCTCGAGAGTAGGTTTTGCTATGGACAGGGCTTACTGGATAATGGTCACTAGTGCACTTTAGTAGCATATATCAAAAGAGGATATTTCTATTTTTTATTATTTTTTTCAAGTTTATTTATTTATTGGGTGCTTGGGTGGCTCAGTCAGTTAAGCATCTAACTTTGGCCCAGGTTATCATCTCATGGTTTGTGGGCCTGAGCTCCACACAGGCTTTGAGCTTATAGCTTGGAGACTGCTTCAGATCTTCTGTCTCCCTCTCTCTCTAACCCTCACCTGCTTACACATGCCCTCTCTCTAAAATAAATAAACATTAAGAAAATTAGTTTAGGGGTGCCTGGGTGGCTCAGTCAGTTCAGCATCCAACTTTGGCTCAGCTCATGTTATTACAGTTTCTGAGTTCATACCCCACATCAGGCTTCGCACTGACAACACAGAGACTACTTGGAATTCTCTCTCTTTCTCTCTCTTTCTCTCTTCCTCTCTCTGCCGCTCCCCTGCTTGTGCTCTCTCTCAAAATAAATAAAGTTAAAAAAAATCTGTTAAACCACAACTAACCAGTATTTCCTAAGTGTGTCTGACCACAGAAGTCTTCTAAAAAACTACTATAGAAAAATTATTAATTTATCACAAGATAACATTATTCCTAAAACCATGTTTGGGAAAGGTAGCTTGCTGCTGGTGTCTCTGTTTAATAAAGGAGAATATTCATTTACACTATTTTGAAAATTATAAAATTAAAAACCTTTTAACCATTTAAATTCTATCTACTATAACAGATAACTTTTGAGCAACAGTTCTTAGCAGTACCGTCTTAAACTCAAACACCAAGTTGCCCAAACAAAAGAAACACAAAATACAGAACTCTAACAAAAATGAAAAAGAAGAAATGTGAAAAATTAAAGAACTAAGGAAACAATATCTAGGAATACTAAGAATAGCACCAGGGCTTAAGAAGAGGACTCCTTTATTTGCATTAGGAATGCAGATACCCCTACTTTATGGACTAAAGCAGGATTGCAAAGAGATGAATTCTGTTTCTTTGTTATGTTATTAGATGTCAATTCAGCCTGGATAAGCAGGATTAATAGCAATGTACTAAACACACTTTATTAACTATGTAGATGTACTGAGCCCATTTTAGATCTAAAACCAGGGAGATAGATTTCAATACATTTCCTTGAGCTGTTTTTTTTACTGTAAAATACATTACATATCATAATTAGAAGCAAATTTTACCTCCAATGCTGTACTGAATTTGTCCATTCTTCCAGACGACCAAAATTCTGTGATGTCCAGTGTCTGCTATTACCAATCTATTAGAAACATGGTCTACTGTTACTTTGCCAGGAAACAGCAATGGTGAAGGTGGCAAAGAATCTTTATAGAGTTTTATTTCAATTTTATTATTTCTGATCTGTCCCCTGTCTTTATAATACTTTAAAGCTATTGAAGTATATAAAAATAATTTATCTTTGTGTCCCTCTCCAATCAAAGAAAATAACATATTTCCACGAGGTCCAACTATGACCAAAGTTGGCCAGCAGGAGACTTCTAATTCTTGCCACAGGCTGGCATATGCATCATTAACCACAGGGTGGGTGATGTTGTATCGAAGAACGGCGCTCTTAATGTTATCCAGGACTTTTTCATTTGGAAACTTAGCCGAGTGAACACCAACAATCAGAAGACCATCTAAATGGGAAAAATTGTACGTTAAACATTATGAAGTATTCGAGTCTGAATGTCACCATCTACACAATTAGACTATGGGTCATTAATAAACAGTCCAGAGATTTAAAAAAAAAAAAAAAAAGGCAGAACTAAAAGTGTCTTCAACTGTATTTAAACACATGTATGAAAAAATTAACACTCAAATATCATGACTTTCTTGACAACTACATAAAAATACATATTATCAAAATCATGTGGCTATTTCAGGATTAAACCTCTTTGTGTCCTTTAGAAAAAATTTAAAAAACACGTTAATTTCTTATAAAGATATTGAAATGCTGTTATTTTTTTCTCCACCTATTATAAAAGCCCCTTGGAAATTCATAGTGACTATCCACGGCTGCTTTTTGTTAGTATTTATTGTCATATTATCCTCCTAGATTTTTCTTGCCCTTCCGCATTACAGATTAACAGAACGAATATAAGCAAGATGTTTCTAGAATATTAAGGTCTTTGATTTATTTAAAATTCCTATTACGTGGGTTCTTAGAACAGCCTTAATTGTAGATAGTAGACAAAAAAAGAAAAAAAAAAAGGAAAAAGTGTTCAGCTGGGTTCAGAGAAAAAACTCAATACTGATTACAGAGGTAATAATGGCTGTGTAAGTTACAATCTCCCAACACACTCGTCAAAAACTATGCACATTCATCACGAAGAAGAACTTAAACCATACAAAACTGGGAGGTATAATTTCCTAACGGACCATCCTTCCATTTGCAACTATTAACTCCCAACAAAAACACGGACATCACACATGTACATATACCCCTTACCCCTGCTTGAGGACAGAGAAAAGTAAACAAAAGCAGGTAGATTATTGGGGGAGGGGTGAGTTTCAAAACTTGGAAAAGCAAACCTTGAAGGGGAGTTTCCAGTTTTATCTTTACTTCACAACTTTGCGTTGAAGGTGGACCCCAGTTCGGGAGCAACACAGGTGGCTAAGACTGGGGAAACCCCTTTCTGGCCTAAGGAGGCAGGAAAACTGGAGAGTGTGGGGGAAACATCAAGGGGAAGAGAACTGGAGAAGGGGACTCCCCATTTTTGAGAATGAACACTGACAAGTCTATACACATACTATACCCATGTGAAGCAGCCCTACAACAGCACAGCACAAGCTTAAAGAACCAAGATGTAGACTGCTGGGCTGATGAAAGGAGACATGGAGCCGATGGAAGAAGGGATGGAACTCTGACTTTGCACCAACAAAGGTGAATGCCTACAAAAACGACTGATAGACACCAGCTCCAAAATGAAGCAGAAGTTTGAATTAGCAGACAAAAGACGGTAAAGGAACTCTAACTATGCTCTGTGAGGGAAAGAAAAACATACTTGAGGGGCACCTGGGTGGCTCAGTTGGTTGAGTGCCCGACTCTTGATCTCAGCTCAGGTCAGGATCCCCAGGGTCATGGGACTGAGCCCTGAGTCAGGCTCTGAGCTGAGTGTGGAGCGTGCTTAAGATATTCTCTCTTTCCCCCTCTGCTGCTCTCCCTGACTCTCACTTCCTCTCTCTCAAAAAGAAAAAAAAAAGATTTAAAAAGAAAAACACACTTGATATGAATAAAAAAATAGAAGATAGAACAGAAAATAGAAATAGAAAATAGAAAAAAACTAAACGAAAATTTTAGAATTCAAAAATACCGTATTTAAAATAATTCACTGAATGAGCTCAATGGCCAAAAAGAGATGACAGAGAAGAGTCAGTAAACCTAAAAATACCTCAACGGGAAATTATCCAATCTAAAGGGCATAAAGAAAGAAGATGAAGAACAAAAATGAACAAACCCTCGGGGACCTGTGGAAGAGTTTTGAATGAGTAGTAAATGATCTAATGTATATAGATTTTGAATCACAGGAGGGGACAAAAAGATCGGGACAGAAAAAATATCTGAATAATGCCAAAACTTCCAAAATTCACCTGAAGATATAAATTTACAGAAAACCCGGAAATGAACGCACAACTATATGACCAACTACTCTTTGACAAAGCAGGAAAGAATATCCAAAGGAAAAAAGAGTCTCTTCAACAAATGGTGCTGGGAAAACTGGACAGCAACATGCAGAAAAATGAAACTGAACCACTTTCTGACACCACACACAAAAATAAATTCAAAATGGATGAAAGACCTAAACGTCAGATAGGAAACCATCAAAATCCTAGAGAACACAGGCAGGAACCTCTCTGACCTCAGCCAGGGCAACTTCTTACTAGACACGTCACCAAAGGCAAGGGAAACAAAAACAAACATGAACTATTGGACTTGATCAAAAGCTTCTGCACAGCAAATTAAACAATCAACAAAATTAAAAGGCAGCTTAAAGAATGGGAGAAGATATTTCTTTGCAAATGACACATCTGATAAATGGTTAGTATCCAAAATCTATAAAGAACTTATCAAACCACAAAAACAAACAACTGAGTTAAGAAATGGGCAGAAGTCATGAATAGACACTTTTCCAAAGAAGACATCCAGAGGGCTAACATGAAAAGATGCTCAACATCACTCATCATCAGAGATATACAAATCAAAACCACGATGAGATAACCACCTCACAACTGCCAGAATGGCTAAAATAAACAACACAAGAAACAACAGGTGTTGGTGAGGATGTGGATGGAGAAAGGGGAACTCTCTTGCACTGTTGGTGGGAACACAAAACTGGTGCAGCCACGCTGGAGAACAATATGGAGGTTCCTCAAAAAACTAAAAACAGAACTACCCTATGATCCAGCAATTGCACTATTAGGTATCTACCCAAAGGATACATAAATACAGATTCAAATGGTACCTGCACCCCAATGTTTATAGCAGCATTATCAACAATAGCCAAACTATGGAGGGAGCCCAAAAGCCCATCAACTGATAAATGGATAAAGATGTATTTACGTACAATGGAATATTACTCAGCTATCAAAAAGAATAAAGTCTTGCGATTTATAATATGGATGGAACCAGAATGTATTATGTTAAGTGAAATAAGTCAATCAAAGAAAGACAAATACTATATGACTTCACTCATGTGGAAACAAAACAGATGAAACAAAACAGATGAACATATGGGAAGGGTGGAAAAAAAGAAAGGGAAACAAACCACAAGAGACTCTTAACAATAGGGAACAAGCTGAGGGTTGATGGAGGGATGTGGGTGGGCAGACGGGGGATGGGTATTAAGGAAGGCCTTAGTTGTGATGAGCATTGGGTGTTATATGCAAATGACAAACCACTGAATTCTACCAAAAGTTTCTGCACTGTATGTTAACTAAATAAAATTTAAATTTAAAAAATAAAATAAATTTACTGAATTCAAGAAATTCAATCTAAACAGGATACATTAAAAGAAAATCATGTTAAGACACATCATAAACTCTGAAAACCAAAGATTAAAAAATAACCTCACAAACATTTTATTTTTAAAAAAAATTTTTTTTTAATGTTTTATTTATTTCTAGGAGAGAGAGAGAGACAGCGTGAGCAGGGGAGGTTCAGAGAGAGAGGGAGTCACAGACTGAAACAGGTTCCAGGCTCTGAGCTGGCAGTCAGCACAGAGCCCGACGCGGGGCTCGAACCCACGAACCGCGAGATCATGACCTAAGCGAAAGTCGGACGCTTAACCGACTAAGCTACCCAGGCGCCCCAACCTCACAAACATTTTAAAAGAAAATACACAAAACCAACCCAGTGATTGACGGTTACTTAGGGACTGGGAAGATGGGTGGTAGGGATAAGTGGGAAAAATTATACACTTAAAATATGTGCAATTTACTTTGTGTCAATTATGCCACAATAAAGTTCTTTAAAAAAATAGCATGAGCTCTGGAGTCAGGCTCCCTATAATCAAATTCTGGCTTTACCACTTGCTGAATTACTTTGGGCAAGTTACTTAATCTCTCTGGGCATCAGTTTTTATATTTGTAAAATTTGGAAAACAGTAACTGCCTCATAGGTCAGTTTTGAGGATTAAGAGATAATCCAATTAAGGTATTTAGCATAGTACCTAGTATACTATAATAGCTCAATGAATGCTGCTGTTGTTTATTTTAAGTTAGAAGTATAAGGATGCCTGGGTGGCTCAATTGGTTAAGCGTCCAACTTTGGCTCGGGTCATGATCTCAATGTTCGGGAGTTTGAGCCCCACACTGCGCTCTTTGCTGTCAACAAAAAGCCCCTTTGGATCCTCTGTTCCCTTCTCTCTGCCCCCACCTTCTGCTCATGCTCATTCTCTCTCAAAAATAAATACAAACATGAAAAAAATAAAGTTATAAGTACAAAGATAATAAAATACAAGTTTTTCTAACTAAAGCATAGCAAAGAAAATACATTGTATTAAGAAACACAACAAATAACTAACCTAATGCATACAATGATCATGCATGATAATAAGTAAATACGAATGGGCTTAACTCAAAAAAAATTGGGGGGTGTACCTGGGTGGCTCAGCAAGTTAAGCTTCCAATTTCGGCTCAGGTCATGATCTCACGGTACCTGAGTTCGAGCCCCACTTCAGGCTCCTGCTTCAGATTCTGTGTTTCCCTCTCCTCTGTCCCTCCTCTGCTCACACTCTGTCTCTCTCTCTCTCTCAAAAATAAACATTAAAAAAATTACAAAAAAATTTCTTTGGATTTTAGGAAGGTGCGTATTTTTATTCCAGGGTTACCTTTTTATTAATACTTCTTACCATGTTACAAAAGTATTAATTCCCATTTTTCATAACCTTTAATTTTCTGGCCAATCATTCTTAAATGGCATCATTTAATTCCTACCTACTACCTATACAGTAATGACTAGTTTTCATTAGTTGCATTCTTTCGACTTTTGTCACAATAGGATTTTATATTCTTCTACCCACGGTGGCAGATTTATATTTTGTCACTTTGGCTACAGTGGAAGTATGTTCCAGCATCCTAGTCCCTGCCTGGTTCTGAGCTACCCCGTACTGTACGAGACGTTGTGTGAGCAAACGGGAAGGTGTAGAGGCAGCAGCAGCTGTATTCTCCTGCTTGGAAGATGGTGCAGGGCGGCAGGTGCTCTTGCATTCCATGCCGTAGTCGCTCACCTGCGGGCTCACCTTGCTGGTGGGCTGTGGGACAGGAGCTAGGCCCCACAGCTGTACCACAGCCACTGCCAGAGATCTCCCCCTGCCCTCAGCTTCTCCAACTCTTGGATCAGATGAGTGTTTAGCTCCACAACGAAGGACACCCACTTATTCTCATGGCCACCCCACTAATTAGGTTGGAAGCTTACATGGGTTCCAGTTTATGCTGAGCTTGCTCTCCTTTACTTCGTATCCATCTTTCCTTTTCAACTGCCTAACCTGCCTGACTTCAAGTTGAGGCACCAGACACACAAGTAACAGTCACATGCAGACTGGATAAGCAGCTCCCAAAACTATGCAAGGTCAAGTACCTATAATAAACCCTTTATTATTTCTGTTCACTGCTAGTGATTCTGCTTCTCTAATAAAACCCTAACACCCCAAAACTGTACCTCCCCATTTTGGTCTTAGCTTTACGAATACGTGTATGAAATCTTTATCCATCCATCTGGCAGTTCCTTTAGTCACCCCTGGTTAGAAGATGCCATTTCTCAAGGAGATTCACCAGAAAGCAGATTCATAGGTGCATCCATTCACAGGTGATTCTCCGAGTTCCTGGATATTCAAAACTAGTTTTCTACAACCCTGATAGACCCTTCAAAGACAGCTGGTTAGATAGAATATCCTTGGTTTGTACTTTCTTTATGTAAGCTTCTTGAAAATGTACTATTGGGGCGCCTGGGTGGCTCAGTCGTTTAAGCGTCTGACTTCAGCTCAGATCATGATTTCACAGCTCAGAGCCTGGAGCCTGCTTCATATTCTAGGTATCCCTCTCCCTCTGCTCCTCCCCTACTCGCACTCACGTCTGTCTCTGTCTCTCTCTCAAAAATAAATATTTTTTTAAAAAGAAAATGTACTGTTGCCTTGCTTTGTGTGTTATTCATGTAAAGTCTGTCCTAATTTCCATGCTTTTGAAAGTCACTGTGTTTCCTGGAGGCCTGAAGATATTTTTTAACATATTTAAAATGTAATAGCTTAAAGTAAGATACTTCTTGGGCTGTTCTGTGTCAATTTTCCCTGGTATCTGATAGTACCTTTCAATATGTAGATTCAAGGTTTCTTTTATTTCCAGAACATTTTCTTGGATTCTACTTTTACATATTAGCTTTGGTCAGTTGTTTTGATTGACTTTTCTTCAGTCTCCAAGTAGCCTTAAGTTGGATCTCTTCTGCTTGTCTTTCATTTCAATCATTTCCTCTATTTTTACTTCTTTCTTTAGTTTATTTTCATTTTCTTAAGTTTGTTCTTCTCCCCTGCTTCACTCCAATGCTCCTTATTACATTTCTATATAAATTTACTACCCCTTAGGCTCCTTGTAATTAGTCTTCATTTCTAAAATAATTTGGACCTTTTTCTTCTATTTCTTTTCTGAATTCAACACTCCTTACCTCTTGTGGTGGTGGTGGTGGGGGGGCATTTTCATTCTTAGTTTTTGAATTTGATTCAAAATCCTTTTTAATTATTCTTAAATGCTGTTTGAGGATATGTAATTCAATATGGAAGACTTACAATTTTTGTAAATTTTGTGATTATTTTTAAGTAAGAATGTTCATCAGCACTTCAACTCTAAATTACATTTTCAGCTCGATGTGATCGGTTTTTTAATATTCCCATCCATTTTTTGACAGTTCCTTTTTTCTGTGCAGTTTCATTTTTGGATAGCATTGTTGTAAGGCGGGGTTGATGTGTATTTTCTCTTTTCTTTCCTGCAAGATCCTTAACTTTTCCTTTTTTTTTTTTTTTTAAGTAGATGATCTTCAAGGGAAACCATATCTCTAAACTGGATTCCCCTCAAGAAGCAATGCTTCTCTGAGGCTTCTGTTCTTAGTCCCATACTCTTTCAAGAGCTGGTGCTATGATCCAGACAGGTGTTCAGTATTTCACACTTAGTGTTGGAGTTTCTCTTTCTACTGGTAAAGGGGTTATTCTGTGCTTAGCCCAAGACCTCTAAACCATTTTTTTTTCATTGAGTCTCTTTTTCCCCCATGGAGTCTTTTAAGACCCCCCACCCCCCATCCCTGTTTCAGCACCTGCAGGCTTGCAGCAGGAGGTCCTTTATTGGAATTCAGTTTATTTCTCAACTTACAGGTAATGTGAAAGGCATGATATTCTCTGTCTTAGGTGGCCTCCATTCTCCTCCAAAACCAGAAATAGGAGAGATTTTTGTTTTTAACATTAAGTATATTGAGATAATAATTTACTTAAATTTTGTCCCTCAATACTTTGTTAACTGATTAAATAAAATATAACCAAATCCTAAAACCAGCCCCTTACTTAATGGAGAAAAATAAGAAGTATTTACAAATAAGTTAAAGAATAAGGCAAAGATGCCCACTGTCTACTACTATAAAATAATGAATTGGGAGGGGGCTTTTGGCCAACTATAAACATAAGATTTGAAAATTTTCTTTGGAAAATAATATAGCATGTTACGGAAACCACAGAAAATCAATTACAAAACTAAACCAGAGAATAAGAGATGTAGGAAGTAGAACATAAAATTAACAACAAAAAATACAAAATTAACAGATAAAAATAAGTAGCTTTTATATACCTATACAATAACCAGTTGGGAGTATATAATGGTAGACAAAACCCCACTTATAATAAACAGCCACAAATACAAGAAAAGATTTTCAAACACATTCTAAAATATAATTTAAAACTACATCAAGGGGTACCTGGCTGGCTCAGTCAGTATAGCATCCAACTCTTGATTTTGGGATCATCCAAGTTGGGTATAGAGTTTACTTAAAAAACAAATAAAACTATACAAAGATACCAACTTTAAAACTACATCAAGGGGTACCTGGCTGGCTCAGTCAGTATAGCATCCAACTCTTGATTTTGGGATCATCCAAGTTGGGTATAGAGTTTACTTAAAAAACAAATAAAACTATACAAAGATACCATCTTTTCCCTATTAGATCAGTACAAAATTTAAAAAGTGTGTCAACCATACACAAAAATAAACTCAAAATAGATGAAAGAACAAAATGTGAAACAGGAAACTATCAAAACCCTAGAGGGAAAACAGGCAACAACTTCTTTTACCTCAGCCGCAGCTACTTCTTACTCAACACATCTCCAAAGTCAAGGGAAATAAAAGCAAAAATCAACTATTGAGACCTCATCAAGATAAAAAGCTTCTGCACAGTAAAGGAAACAATCAACAAAACTAAAAGGCAACTGATAGAATGGGAGAAGATATTCGCTAATGACATGTTGGATAAAGGGTTAGTATCTAAAATCTGTAAAGAACTTACCAAACTCAACACCTGCAAAACAAATAATCCAGTGAAGAGATGGACAGAAGACATGAATAGAGACTTTTCCAAAGAAGACACAAGATGGCCAACAGACATGAAAAGATGCTCAATGTTGATTATCATCAGGAAAATACAAATCAAAACCACATTGAGATACCACCTCACACTGGTCGGAGTGGCTAAAATTAACTCAAGAAACAAAAGATGTTGGTGAGGATGTGAAGAAATGGGAACCCTCCTGCACTGTTGGTGGGAATGCAAACTGGTGAAGCTACTCTGGAAAACAGAGTGGAGGTTCCTCGAAAAATTAAAAATAGAATTACCCTATAATCTAGCAACATCATTACTAGGAATATATCCAAAGTATACAGGAGTGCTGATTCATAGGGATACATATACCCCAATGTTTACAGCAATGCTATCAACAATAGCCAAATTATGGAAAGAACCCAAATGTCCATCAACTGATGAATAAAGAAGATGTGGTACACACACACACACACACACACACACACACACACACACTCTGGAATACTACTCGGCAATGAATGAAATCTTGTCATTTGCAACAATGTGGATGTAACTGGAAGGTATTATGCTAAGTGAAATAAATCAGTCAGAGAAAGACAGGTATCATGTTTTCGCTCATATGTGGAAGTTTAGAAACTTAACAGAAGACCATGGGGAAAGGGAAGGGAGAAAAATAGTTTCAAACAGAGAGGGAGGCAAACCATAAGAGACTCTAATGCAGAGAACAAACTGAGGGTTGATGGGGGTGGGGAGCCTGGGAGCAGGGAAAATGGGTGATAAGCACTGAGGAGGGCATTTGTTGGAATGAGCACTGGGTATTGTATGTAAGCAATGAATCATGGGAATCTACTCCTGAAGCCAAGAGCACACTGTATGCATGGTATGTCAGCTAACTTGACAATAAATTATATTAAAAAAAAAAGGCATGTCAATACATGTTACTGGAGCAACATGTTACTGAGGGAAAAGAGGCACCCTCACAGTCTATTAGGAACACAAACTAGTACAACCCTCCTGGCGCACAATTTGGCAATCCCCAACAAAACTATACTATACGCCTTTAACTTTGACCCAGAAAACCCACTACTAGAAATTTACCCTTAAGATACGCCACTAGCAATACAAAAACATACCACGAGGTTATTCACTGTAATGGCTAAATACTGGAAACAGCCTAAGGGCCAATACATAGGACAGGACTGTGAGTGAATAAATTTTGGTGTACACAGACACATAGTACACACATACCCACACACACAAAATGGAGTGCTATGTAGCTATAAAATAATCAAGAAATTCTCTATATAGAGTGGCTGCCAGGATAAACTGTTACATTAAAATAGCAAAACACCCAAAAACATCTAGAGTAGGTCACTGTTAGTATTTTTAATTTTTTTAAATGGTAATTTATTTTTGAGAGAGGGAAACAGAGCATGAGCAGGGGAGGGCAGAGAAAAAGGGAGACACAGACTCCAAATCAGGCTCCAGGCTTTGAGCTGTTAGTACAGAGCCCAACACAGGGCTCAAACTCACAAGCCATGAGATCATGACCTGAGCCGAAACCAAAAGTAGGTTGCTTAACTGACTGAGCCACCCAGGTGCTCCAGTGTTTTTTTTAAAGAGGAAATGAAAAAAATAGAAAGAATGGAGGAATGGGATGAAAAGAATGGGAAAATAGAAACAGGCAGAAGAGGTGGGAGATGGAACTATACTTCCTGACTTCCTGACATTTAGGACCATGCTAAAATTTTACATCCTCAAAAACAAATATAATCAGACAAAAAATACAAACAAAAACAAATGAATCTAGCTGTACTTAAAATGAATAACATAACCTCATGGGGAGTGGGAAGGACTAATGTAAGTAATTTTTTAACTAGTTGGGAGGGACTAGAAGAAAAGCCACCCCAGTAGCAATGGGTACAGGCTGTACCTAGATCTTGGTTTCTCAAACCCATTCCCAATATTCAATACTAAACAGAATCAGAGAGAGGTCCTTGGAGAAATGGCTGATTCAGGGAAGGGACTGGGAAAGGAACCTTTAAATACTTTGTAGTAACAAGTAAGGAAGTGCTCAGATAATAAGGACAGGTCAAAAGGACACAGGTGACAGCTTGGAGAGGATTCCATTCATCCAACAGGGACAATATGAGTATATAAATAATGATTTAGAACCCAATGAATTAAGAATCCATGAGTCTTTTCTCTCTGTATTTTACAAGTGTAATATATATATATATATATATATATATATATATATATATATATATATGCATACTATGTATCAAAATATACATACATCTCATCTGTTCCCACTGATCAATATACCCAACACTTCTTTGAAGAAGTGAAAGTTAAGGGGAGATGTGAACCAGGAGAAGGTGTTAACTAAGTGAAGACAGCAATGAAGGAGACTCATGGAGAGAAAACACACATAAAACAGGGTGACTAGGGCAGGGAATGAAGGGGAGCGAGGGATTTAAAGAATCTAGGTTGTTATCCTCAGGAGCAATGGAAATCCTATGGATAATGAAGTGCAAGTCTCAAAGGTAATTTACACCAAACTCATGACTTTCCCCTCCAACCTTCTCCTTTCTATAGTTTCCTTTCACTGAATGGCACCATCATCTGTCCAATTTGTCCAATTATACATGCCAAAAGCCTACCTAGGATATTTCTGTTATACCAAAGAGACCTCTCTCATCACCCATATTTAATCCCTGATGAAATCTTATTAATCTTATCCCTCTATAACTAGTTTCAAGTTGTTACCATGTCTCACAGGAAGCACAGGAAGCACAGGAAGCACAGCAGCCTTGTCACAGATCTCTCACATCCAGTATTGTCCACTAGTTACCTAGTTACCTAGTGGACAATACTAGTAACCAGAAATGGGACGGTTTTTTTTTTTATGTGTATTTAATTTTGAGAGAGACAGAGTGCGAGCGACAGAGTGCGAGCGAGAGACAGAGTGCGAGCGAGAGACAGAGTGCGAGCGAGAGACAGAGAGTGAGCGAGCACGAGCAGGGAAGGGGCAGAGAGACAGAATCCAAAGCGGGCTCCAAGCTCTGAGCTGTCAGCACAGAACCTGACACGGGGCTTGAACCCACAAACTGAGATCATGACCTGAGCTGAAGTCGGACAACTTAACTGACTGAGCCACCCAGGCAGCCCAGGAGTGGGACTGATCTTAAACACAAATCTCATCCTGTCACCCTCTTCCAGAAAAATCTGCCATTGTTCCTTTTGTAAAAACCAAATCTCATCTCCCCAGCATGTTCTCCATGCCCTTCTCCCCTTCCCCTCAGGGTGTTAAAGCAACCTGGCCTTTCTTCAGTTCCTCCAGAAAATCATTATTCCTCTTGCTTTAATGCCTTAACACACAATCCTCCTTTGGCCTGCAATGTTCTTCACCCTTTATCACCTAGTAAAACCATACTTTTCTTATACATCTCAAGCTTAATTTTCACTCTTAAGAAAGGTTTCTTTAATTCTTCCAGATTAAACCCCATTATTTGTTTTCATATACATTCATAGCACCCTGTAATTTTCCTTCTTAGTACTAATTAGAAATTATACAAATAGTTGTGAGTATTTGATTATAAGTCTTGCCCTTGTTAGACTGTAATTCCTGTTAATTATTTAGGGACCATGCATGTTTTATTATTCACTAGCATGGTACTCAGTAGAAAATAAAATAATGAATAGACAGGCCATAAATACTAAAGAAATCTATATATTTATACAATATATAAACCATATTATATTATCTAAATAGAATATCTATATTAATCTACAAAGAAAATTGCCAAATAATAATGCCTATTTTTTCAGTGTCAATAACCTTAAAGTATAGACATTTTTCTTAAAATATTTTGCTTTCTTTAATTGTACACATTAAAAAATACAATGTCAGAGATTCTTCACTTTATGAATAATTTGCCAGCACAGGGATCAAAGCTACTCCATTTTAATAAATAATGGAAGGAAAAGAAGGGAGAGGGAGAAGGGAGGAGGAGAGACGAGAAGGAGGGAGGAGGGAAGGAAAAGCTGTATAAAAATAACTGCTTCTAAAATATTAGTAATAAAATAACTTCAAAAAATCACTTTAAAAGTTTCAAAGGTCTTTTCAGAGATATAGATATACAGAATTGTACTAGATTATAATTATACATAGTAATACATACATTATATTTATATATTACATAGTAGAAAGTATATTTTAATCACACACATTGTCCAGTTAAATGTGAAGATTGAAAACTGTTGAGTTTTCCACATTACAAACTTGTAAATGGAGACATTTTGAGCTCTAGAAGACAAGTATAACACTTCACTGGGCAAGAAAGAATAACATTATTCCAAGCAAAATGAACGCTAGGTGTCAGGGCCTTGAGGCAAGAGGAACAGAGACACTGAGGAACAGAGGGAGGCTAGAGCACTCTGAGGGGAGAGGCGGGTGTGGAGAAGTAGGATTTTAGGTCTCATCCTAAGAGAGATGAACCATGAACTGAAAAGATCAAAATCCCTGAACATTAAAGCACAGAGCCAAAGCAACTTTGAAAAATTTTTTAGAATTTCAAAAACTGACATTATCCTTTGTCTATCCTGAAACATCCTAACCTGACCAATAAAGTGACAGATATTTTCATCATACTTTAACTATTTAAAAACAGAATAATATATGTGCTGCTGCGTAAAGAAAATGTAGGGTGCAGCTCCGAGTTAACACGGCATGTATGCCAGGGATTCTTCCGAAGGCCTGCTCATAAGGCTGGCTCGTGCCTGGATTTCAGGACGGTCCCCGCGATTCTCGGAATGGGGAAGAGGTGCTCACTATGCCTACACCATTTGTACAAATAATATGGTTTATGCTGAACCCTTGCTTTCCTTCTGGGACTCTAGAATTTTCGTACACACCACCAGACAGAAGCTGCTTATCTGGCCAGCTCCCAGGAAAAACCTTGGTTGCTGAGTCTTTAATGAGAGTCCCTGGTAACATCTCAAATGTGCTAGAACAACTCCTTGCTGGGAATTAAGTTGTCTTGTAGGACTCCACTAAGAGAGGACTCTGGAAGCTTATGTTTTGTCTCCCCTGGACTTAGCCTCTTGTGAACGCCTTTTCCCTTTGCTGCCTCCACTTTGTATCCTTTAGCTGTTAGTAAATTAGAGCAGTGAGTCCTCCTAAACAAATACCGAACCCGGGGAAGGTCTGGGGAACCCTCACACACAAATTACATACGGACCCATGGAAAGGTTTAGTTTCATTAGGGAATTGTAACTACATTCTTCTAATCTTTAATAAAGTATAAAACAGAAAAATAGCATCTCCTCCATAGTGAGAATGCCAGCATTTACCTGGTGGTACTCTGGCATTTAGGTTGTTAAGTCTGATTTAATTATACATTAACATACCCCTAGGAATCACATTTTAGAATATGTCAAGTTTCCCTAATAAATGTTTACTTATAAAACAAGAGTACTTTTCCTCAATAGCCATTGGGCTATCTGTGGGTATTACATAATAACATAGCATTAATGTACTCAGCATAAAAAGGCAAAAACATTTTTATAAATTCTGAAGTAGAAACAGAAAAAAAAAAAAACAACAAAAAAACCAAAAACCATCTGAGGTACCTGTCAGTTTAATACAAACCATGTGCTAAATTATTATGAATTAATAACAAGCTCAGGGCACAGCTACATTCTTAAATCTTTGAAGGTCAGAGCCATTGATTACTATTAAATATCTTTTTATTTTAGACTCTGGCATTTATAATGTCTCATGCTATTAGGAAAATGAGGCTGGTTACAGTTACAAACTTGATTTTAAAAGCTGTTTCAGAGAGGAAGAAGCTGGGTATGAGTTTGGACCCTTTTTGGCCTGGTTTTGAATTAATAAGCACTTCCCTCACTTAGCTGCACATTTCTCGCTTACTGATAAAATGAACTGAATATTCCATGGAATTTAAAATAGGCTGCTGAATGTCACTTCAAGAACTATTAGCATTGCCGCAAACATGTTCAGAAACAGAGCAGATAGTAATGAGACAAGACACATCACTGCAAGAAAGCAAATTAATTTAGTGACAGCTTATTGAACTTTTATGTGATCATCTCTAGGTATGCCTGCTTTTGTGAATAGGAACTGAATGCGTCTTTTCAGCAATATAAAAACATTTCTAAGTTGCTGGAATTTTCATAAAATAGCACCTTACTGAACATTTCTTTGAAATTACGTTGTTCGGACCACTTCACATATTTTGCTCTTCAGAAGTGTATTTGTATGGAAAAATAGTTTTTATTTTTTTGTCACAATGTGCTATAAAAATGATGCTTCTGGTAAACTGGTAAAAGTGTTACAAGAATCGATGCCAAGAAGTTCTTGAATTTGCTTCAGGTGTGGGATTAACCAATTAAGTTAACCAAGTACAGTCTACTAGGGATGATCTTAAGTATGGAAGCAGTTCACGGGGGCTCTTAATCCAGTCTGGAGCGCTTTTCTAAAACACCAATCTTAACTGTCATCTTCGTATTAAGCAAACAAACCAACAAACCAAAACAACCTTAAACATCTCAGTATCTTCAGTAGAAGACAAAGTACAAGCTCTTCATTCTTAATAACACCACCCTTCACAACGGGGCCAACCTCACGTACCCTCCTCTCCTTTCGTCTTTCCCAGGAGGCCCTACAATCTTGCCACGCTGCTATTATTTACCTCTCCCCAAGAAACCTACTTTTCCAGGTCTCCCTGCGTGTTTGTCTGTTGCTTCCTCCTGCTTCCTTTTCATTTTTAGCTGTACTCCTGCTCAGTTTTCAAGTTCCAGCCTGTCTCTTCCCCTGAGAAATCTTTTCCGATGCTTCTAGGCAAATTGAATTACTCCTTTCCTCGGGTTCCATAATGCTTTTTATTCACCTCTGTGGCATATTTCCTCAGTTAGCAGAGTACCCTGCATATACTACATGTCCAATAAATATATTTATTGATAGGAGTCTGACCAAGACACACAGACACCCAAAACTTAGTAGATAATGAGATACTCTTATTTCTTAAATCAATACAGATGAAATTTTTGAAACATGAACTAGTTACCAGGAATGCTGGAGTTCTTGATAAATCTCATTGACTGGCAATTTCAAGATACAATGTATTACAATTTGTAAGCATGGGAGGTTTTACTTGTAATGAAGATTTCAAACTATCAGTTTTTATTATTTTTATCACTCTTTTTTAAAAAAAAAAAGATATCTTTCAATTCTGTGCACGTATACCCTATTCTAATTTTTACTCTATGTTCACTGACCCTCTCTCCTCTTTATCACTGCAAGTGTGACACTTCAATTAATTTAAACCTAACTAAATGGAATAATTATTTTCATTCACCCCATACACGCTCTTTTTCAGAAAAAAGTAAACAAGAGGAAAAAGATCTGAAAAAATTTCAAAGTTTTAAAGCAAATACTAAGTATAATCTCTTACATCTTCAGAATTTGTAATACCATAAAAGAGGATTTCCTAGTGTGCTTTGGAAAACATTAACCTTTATAAATCATTTTTTAATAAAGCAGGGTCAAAGAAAAGGTATCGGCTATAATATTTTGCATTCCACTGTAGTTCATGTCATTTGAAATTAAAGGAAATCTAATCACATTTCCTAATAACTTTAAACCTTTATATCTTAGTGAGAAGAGTGTAAGATTAGAATCACAAGTTTCATTTTCTCATAGAACAGATTTAGGTAAGTCTAAATCTACAAAATGAACTTTTAAAAATACTTAATCATCAAAAAGCAAATCATGGTCTAACCTCAGAGAAAAAAACATATATTAAACCTGGGTCTTTAGGAAGGCAAACCATTATCTTTAAGCATAACTCTTCATGAAAAGTTACATGGAGTCCTTAAATCATAGATTAGAAATTACTTTTGGAGTCACTGAAGTCTTTACAAATGTTCATTCTCCTATGAGCAAATGAGTCAGCTACTTCTCCAGTGACCGTGCCAGGACAGTCTGCTGGAAACCAATTAAAGGGCAGATACCTTTATCGGAGTATGTGTGTTCCAATGCATGAAGATCAGGCAGTAGGTGAATACAGTTTATGCAGCAGTAGGTGAAGAAATCCAGGATGACTACTTTTCCACACAGATCCTTATAGACAGAAATAGGCTCTTCCGTGTTCAGCCATTCTAATCCTGAAGTTTACACAAAATAAATTATGATTTAAAGTAAAGGCAAAGATTATTTATCTAAAACTTTCCATTAAAACATAAACCATTATTTCTAAGGAGGCGATGGGAGAGTGGGGCAAGATGGGAAAGATGCTATCATGGGGCAATGTGCAAATATATAAGAAAAGTTACTAATTCTTTCAGAAATAGAATGGTCTCTGTGTGAAAGAAAACAAGATCAACACAGGTGAAAACAAGAGTAAATATCAAATATTAAGGGGACCTATGTACACAATCGGGTTCAAATGAGCTTTTTAGAAAGAAGCCTCAATCTTAAGAAAAGCAAGATAGAACTAAATTGAAAAAGGAACAAAGTGTTAAAATATAAAGATAATGCTCTGGATTTGAAGCAGACCTTAACCACAAAATATTTCAAATGCAAAGTTAAGCAAAATATACTATTATAGATTTCATGGAAGCAACATTAATATTGATGAAGAATGTGTTGGCTTCCCTCCAAGAAAAATGGAATCTCATTAATCTGTACTTTTGTAAATCAGAATTTATAATTACTTGAGCAGGACTTACAATTTTAACTACACGCTATACAGATTTTGTTAGAGATTAAAAGTACTAAAAATAGCATCTCTATTTAACTGATTTAGAAAAACAAAGATAATGAGTTTTTTGTTTTACAAGTAAATGCAGCCAATAGAACTAATTAATTTAATTATACCTTGAAGCAGGTATTTGGAAATATTTTACAGAAACTGAAAGCCAAAGCTGGGTGGAAGAAGTGTATAATAACAGCTAATGACTAGTAACAGTAACTAGAGATACTCAATTTAAACAAAATTCTAAAAAAAAAAAATCTGCAAATCAAACTAGTATGTCTGACTTAATAGTCCAACTTAGTGAGGTTTTAGGGGAGAGTGAGCTCTTAATTATGCATTTTAATAAAGTATTAATTGTACAGCAGATCAAGTAATCACATAAAACCTCAACCTAATGTATATTTCATATCTTAATGGCAAAATATTTATGAATCGGTCTTTCAAATTTATTTTTTGTAAATAGTCAGGAGTGACTTAGATTGGAGGGCATGGAAAGTATTATTAAATGTTATTGCACTTAACCATGCTTAATAATAAATTTTACAATAACAATTACAATGAATATAATTTTTAAAAGCTGCCAATGTTTGGGATGCCTGGGTGGGTCAGTGGGTTGAGTGTCCAACTCTTGGTTTCCACTCAGGTCATGATCTCACCATTGGTGAGTTCGAGCCCCGCAACAGGCTCTGTGCGGACAGTGTGGAACTCTTGAGATTCTCTCTCTCCCTTCTCTCTTTGTCCCCTTCTCCACTTAGTCTCTCTGTCCCTCTCAAATAAAGTTTAAAATAAGCTGCTAACATTTATTGAGCTCTCCTATTAACTAAGACCTTTAGGTATGTTACCTCCAATCCACATAATTAAGCTGAAAGGTAAATACCAGTTCTATTTTATAAGGTAGTAAAGCCTGGAGAAAGCAAGTAAAACCATGCAGCTAACAAATGGAATAACTAGGACATGATCCCAAATCTGTCTGATTCCATCCATTACACCAGTTTCCCATAAACACCTACTTCTTTTAAGAAATGAACAAAGCATACAGTTTCAGAGATAGTTATGGTTATGACTTGATTATAGTTCACTGATAAACCAAGGAACAACTCTTACCTAGTACCCTGAGCTCAATCAGCTAGAGCAGAAAATCTGACTATGTCAAATACGAAGCCTGAATATTTTATTATATTATTTATGAATCACTAAGGTCAAATCTCATGGTAATAAAATACACCCACTTGTAAATATAAGCCAGACTAGAGCATAAAAACATTGCCCCAAACCTCACTGGTGACTAGTTTATAGCAGTACACTATGTAACTAACTTCTTACAACTTTTTTTTTTATAAACACGCACATATGTATATAATCTCTTAAAGTTTCTTTGATGGGAAAAGCAGTCATGCACCCAATTCTTTTGTAATAATTCCACAATATTTCAAATCCAGTTTACGATTAGCAACAGGGAAAAAAAAAAAAGCATTTTTGAAAGTGGAAGCAAAAGGCTTGGAGAGACACAAGACAGTGGTCAGAGGCAAAGTTGCGATATCCCTGCCGGGAGATACCGAACCCTGCCGTATCCAACCGATTAACTATACATGTGGTTTCAGTGTCGTGCCAGGAGTCCCAACAATGCCAGTGTCCCAACCAAAGAAGGGAAAGTACGGTTTCATCTGTCGTAGCGAGATGTGCTGCCCAAGTAGCACTTTGGCGAGTATCAGTTCCCGGGTGTTCCAAGCACTCAAAGAACCGGGATTCAAACCCTGGAGATAGGTCGTAATTGACTCAGATTTAAAAAATGACAAATGTCAGGACTTTGAACGAGAAGGGTGGCACCGCTGATACTTGCCAATCTGGGGGCTGTAGGGTCTGACTTGGGCAGTTATTGGTTGTGAAGCCTTAAGGAGGTTAGTTAGCCTTCCTGTGCCTCAGTTTCCTCAACTATAAAGGAAGTCTGTTAAGAAGCCTCAGTGGGTGGTAGAGAAGATTAAATAGTGCCCTGAAGTGATGACAACGGTGTGCGGCACAGAAGTGATCAGTGTTAAGATGAGGCACAGCGGACGGCAATGACGATGCTGGGCAACCAGATGCAACGACAGGATGGCACGGACATTTCAATCATCGCCACCCGGACGCACTAAACATTCATGGAATGTCTGCCAAGTTAACACAAGGCCCGGGCAGGGGCTCGGGATACGGAGGCGAAAGTGCACGTCCCCGGGCGCCGGAAAACCACCCTCGGCCGCCGCTCCGGGACCCAGGGAAGCGGCGCCGCGGGCGAACCGCCCCCGCGCGGCCGCACTACCCCGCCTCGGCCCCCGCTTCAGGGGAGGGCACAGTCCCCGAGGAAGGGGAGGTTCCGGGAGGGGTCCCCACCCCAAAGCCTGCCCCTCACCTTCCGGAAACTCGGGCACTGACAAGTCCTGCTCCCAGGCGTCCACCTTCTGGAGATACTGGTAGACCAGGCTGTCCTTCTCCTCCTGGGTGACGGCGTCGAGCAGGGCGTACTCCAGCGAGGTCTGAGCCGGGAGCAGGCCCGCAAGGCTGCAGCCCCGGGCGCCGGGGGCCGCCATGTTCTCTCCGGACGGTCCAGAGGCGGCAGCCGGGCCCGCGGGAGGGTCTCGTGCGGGGAGAGAGGAGGCGCTTACAGTCCTGTGGTTTCAAATCGGCACATTCGCTTCACTCTCCGCCAGCCCCTACTCCACGCAGACGACACCTTTTCTTTTGTAATCATTCATTCCGATGCTAAGGTACAAAGTGTTGCAATTCCCGGGCCCGTAATTCAGCCACCGGTCCCAACCACCCCGCCCCTTGCAGAGCTTCTCGGCACAGCTGAGCCTGGACATTCGGAGCGCCAGATTCAGCATGGAGAAAGCCTGTGGGTCAGCGTTCTGGAAGCTCTAAGAAAACCGTTCCCCCCCCCCCCACACACGTCACTTTGGAAATTAGAGAGGTTTAGAACAAAAATAAGGTAAAATAAAATAAATCCGTAGGGCTTGGAAGGACCCAAACTTTTTCGAAGTCCCGCCCTTAGACCAGGGTCAGCCGATTCGACACAGCAGTGGCAACAGGACTCTGTTCCCGCCAAGACACGAGAGGTAAAAGGGGGTGGGGGGGTAGGGATAGCCTCATGGGAGAGATTTTCTTCAAGTTCGGAGTGACAGGCCATGGCTTTAGCTTATACACAGATACGGTATTTTGTCGCCCAGCAGTGCTGAAAGTGCGAGCGGGAACAGACTGTCAGCGGGGCAGGGGGAGGGGGGAGCCGAGTGCAGCGGACGCAGCTGGAGCTGCTCCCAAGGGTGTGCGGGCGGCAGGTGGGCTGCGGCGAGGACCCCGCTGGGCTGGGCTTCCGACTTCGGAAGCGGAGGGCTCTGACGGCTTTTATAGAGGCGGCTGTGCTAGCAGCTCACCCTCCCCCTGCTTGGGAGGATAGGCCCCACTCACTGGCCTTAACGCCTTCTAGGTTCAAAGAGAAGGTAGAGCAGGTGGGAGGCATCGGGCCGGGAACGTTGCCTTTGAGGCTAGTGGAGGGAGAGAAGGCTGGCCTCCTCTAGGGCAGACCACTTCTGCAGTCTCGAGTTAGAAGTGTGGGTGGCGTCGGCGCAAGCACAATTTCACATACTTGAATTTTGTTTGTTCACTGTGCAGTGTGTGCGCGTTGCTGCTGGAGGAAGATACTGGACTGACCCAGGAAACTGAAGGGGTTGAATATCCAAGAGTCACACATAAGGGCAATTTTTACCCCCTGAATCCCACACTTCTTTGATTATGGTGTGACTGTGGTGGTACTGATGAGCCGAGGCAGCCGTTTAATGTTTCGAAAACCTGCTAAGCCCATTGTGCAGGGACTGTGTTGCATTTGTGAATTATTGGGACAATTGTCCAGTTGAAAGGGAACTGAGGAGCTTTACAACAATTTTACAAAGCTCGCTCTAAGATTAAGCTGTTGAACTTATACTTCCCATCAGTATTTAATTTTCAAAGTATTACTGATTCTTAATTTTATGAATCAAGTGCTTGGAAAGGCCAAGTCACGGGTGAAATAGCAGCCACAATGGGAAACTTCTAAATGCTACCTCTGTGGTAGATTCTCTTAATTTTATTGTAGTCTAAATAGAATAGCATGTGTTCTCAGGTATAAGGTTTGTAGTTTGCCAGTATATCCACTGCCAAAGCTTTAGATTCCCATCGAGTTAGTGGGGTTTTTGTTACTTTTTTTTTCGCAGCAAAATATTTCCATTTAAAAATTTTGTAACAAGACATAGATTCTCAATCTAAGAATCCTTTTGCCATGTTAGAAGATGCTTTTTTGGAAGAAGACATCTGGGAATACAAATCTAAAAGAAAACCGAAGCCGGCACATACAAATAATTGCTCTGAGAATACTCCAGAATCTGTTGAAAAACCAACAGATGGAAAATACCAGTCAAAACGAAAGAGACGTAAAAAAGGAAATGTAGATGCTAACGAGAAGACACAGGACCCTGAAATGTGCCTTGGAGAAACCGGTAGTCAGACTTCTGCAGCTTCTAGTCAGAATTCTAGTTGTGGGGATGGTATTCAGCCATCCCAAGACCAGCAGGCCACTCCAGGAAAGCGCTGTAGGACTCACAGAAACAAACACACATCTCCAAAGATACGTCCAGTATATGATGGATACTGTCCAAACTGCCAGGTGCCTTTTTCTTCATTGCTAGGTCAGACACCCCGATGGCATGTTTTCGAGTGTTTGGATTCGCCACCAGTCTCGGAAACAGGTAAGACTACAAAACAGATAGTAATCTCTAAATAGTCTAAAAGATCTGCATTAGCCAGAAAAATCAGTCCAGTGGAACAGGCAGGCAAGCAGGAAACTGCAAGGGAGAGGAGACAATGAAGTATAAATGACTTACCCTAGGAGGAAACAAAGAAACCCTTCTTAAGAAGGGAAAAAAGACAACAGCCAATGGTATAATTTTGTAAAGAATGTTGCAAACTTGAAAACAGTTGAAATGCAGTTTATTATTTGGTAGAGGCTCCTAAACATTTCCATTATTTTTCATAAATGTTAATTGAGCACATACTGTGCTAGATACTTTCATGCTGTTGACTTTCTTGACTCTCACAATGACTGCAAAAGGTAGGTGGTATTCACATTTTATAAATGAGCACTTTTTTAAAGTTTTATTTATTTAAGTAATCTGTATGGCCCCACGTGGGGCCCGAATTCATGACCCCAAGATCAGGGTCACATGGTCTTCTGATGAGCCAGCCAGGCACCCCTATAGAGTAGCAGTCTTGAAAGTTAAACTGCCCGTTTGTGATCCTTTGTGAAACAGAAATTTAAAGAATTATGCATATAGTCAGGTCTTTTTTTTTTTTTTTTTTAATTAATTTGTTTATTTTGAGAGAGCATGCACACAAGCAGAAGAGAGGCAGAGAGAAAGAGGGAGAGAGAATCCCAAGCGGGCTCCGCACTCCAGCATTGGGCTTGAACTCATGAACCATGAGACCATGACCCGAGCCGAAATCAAGAGTCAGGATGCTCATTTTGTGAGCCACCCACGTGCCCCTAGAGTCAAGTCTTCTAAATGTGATTATGTTGGATTTGTCATGGCATTGTACAGAAAGAAAAACTGGGAAGGAATCTCGGGTTTTTAAGATTCTAATTTAAAATGTGCCAAGTATAAATGAAGTAATGCTATGCTTTTATTATCTTTTAAGATACATAATGTCATGTTTAACGTAGGAAGTCCTACTTGGAGTATGTGAAGAATGGGTTATGATGATTTGTGTATTTCAAAGTTATCACATAACCATATATAGATTTCTAAATCTCAAAGAATTAAAAGTCAGCAAAATAAAAATACTACTCAGTATGGCTTATATGTTATGTATGAATCAGAAGACATTTTATTATTAACCTCCAGTTATTTTAAAGTACTGCATGAAGATGCAAAAGAACTTTAAAAAAAAACTGGTTTTAGCTTTTTTGATAAAGTGAATGCCTTATCAAATGCTGGTAATGTGCTTTAAAGTGGCTTGAAATTCAGAAATGGGAGCAGTGAGTGCCTCAGGGTGAAATGTCTTATGATGAAACACCTCAAAGAGGTCTTTCTTTTGGTTTTTCACTGCCTAAACTCCTTTGAATAGAATCTCAGATGGACTCTTCTTAAATTGAATTCTGTTCCATAACAAATACTTCAAGGAGGTGGTTTTAAATTAAGCAATGAGGTCTTCTAGTTTAATGTAACATCTTTTTGGGGTGGGAGAGGGGGTCCTTTTTTTATATATAAACCTAGAAATTAACATATAAGGGAATTTGCCACGATGGTTTACAGAATCTTTCTCAATTATAATAGTGTGATGGGGAATACTCTCCAGATTAGTATGAAAGCCTTCTTATTCACCAGTTTATCAAATTGAATTTCAAATCTTAGAATCTAAAATAGTCAGTGTATGAACAGCTGTTACTAATTAAGACTGTTAGTACTCTTATCCTATGCAGTATGAATATTAAAAAATGGACCCTAACTGGGTACTTTAGTTGTCCCAAATCCATGTTATTTGGTAAGATAAAAATTGGGGTAGAACTTTAGTTCTCTGGGAGACTTACTAGTCTTTTTCACTCTTTATTACCTGAGCAGTAGTGGGCTATTCAGCACTGTAAATACCTCATGTAAAGCAAGAACAGCATTTTGAAGGAGCTCATATTTGTGAGAGTTACTTGGGGTGGAGGCTGGGGGGAAGGTATTAGTCTTAGAATTCTTTTTTTTTTAAAGATGATCTGAAAAGAAACTTTAAAAATATTTGATTTAAAAAGAATACCGAGCACCTTGGAAAACCATGCCAGATTATTTTTATTTTATGCAGGATCTTTTGATGGTATAAATAAAGATAGCTATGGTCCTAAGGCTTCAAAGTAGGACTGATTGCTTTTCACTTATGTGTGACTCTGTCTGTGCTTTGATCCACTATCACTTTTTACTTTGTTAAAATTTTCAGAGTGTCCTGATGGTCTTCTATGTACCTCCACAATTCCTTCTCATTTCAAGAGATACACTCACCTGCTACTGGCTCAGAGCAGAGCCAGCAATAGGCCTCTCAGCAGCCCACCACCTGCGTCAGGGGGTTGTTGCAGTGAGACAAATTCAGGCTTCCTCTGTAGCCTTGAGGAAAGATGGTCTTTGCATCAGAAACAAACGGAAAACATAAAAAATGTTTCAACTCCCCCCTCACCGGTGACACAATGCCTGAAGAAATCCCGGTCTCCCACTGAAACCAGTACAAAGATTTCTTCTTCTTGGACAAATCTCCAAACGTCCCAACAAACCCCGCGACTTCCAGAACGTGTTAATGATGACACACTGGTTGGAGTTGGTTTGCCTTTTGCTGAAAAATTAAGCAGCCAGAACAACTCAGAACACACACCTTTGCCAACACCAGAAAGTGACTTTAGCAGCTATGAAATCTCTTACTCTCCGCTTCAAAGTGATGAGGAAATGTACGATCTAGATGAAAAGCTAGGTGATTCACAGCAGGAGCTGCTGTTCACTGAAAGCTCTAAAGATGGCAGCCTGGAAGAAGGTGACACCAGCCCTACTTTGTTTCAGAGCCTCCATGGCTCCTCACTGAAAGACCAGCAGGAGAGTGGGCCTGACATGCCCTGCTTCTTAGCTCAGGACAAACATGAGGAAGCACTGTATAAATACAGCACGCTAACTGGTCCATCTCAGCTTCTTTTCCAGAATCACAGTATTACTTTGTGTGATGGCGGAACATACACCGGTGATGATTTTGTGCTTTTTCCATCGGCATTAGCAGAGGGCCTCACTTCCAGTTATCAAGCTGTCACGGCAAAACCTGGCCAGCCTAAATGTCAGTCAGATAAACGGAAACAGGTCACTGAAGAATCAGCTGTTTGCAATCAGCTCTCCCTTCCATTACTTAATAGTGAAGTACCAAAAGCTTCTGAAAGCCAGGTAGAAGGGGATCGTTCTTTCCATCCAACCCAAGGTAAAATTAGAAAATCCTCAAGTAAGAACTTCAGTGGTAAGAACAATGCTAACTGCACATGTGTCTGCGGAAAGGCATTAGGGGGTATACAGGGCAGTAAAGGTACAATTCCAAATACAGAGAAATCTAGTATGACTGCTGCAGCTGGGTCTCTGAAAATGTCGCCATCTGGTCCAAAGTGTCCTGCGACACAGTCTTCTCCCAAGGTAATGAAACAAATGGATATAGGTGTTTATTTCGGACTACCACCCAAAAGGAAAGAAGATAAGGTGCTGGAGGGAAGCACAGTAGAAGGGCTGAACTTACATCCAGCTGTGAGTCCTAAGGAAAAGAGGTCCCGGCGGCAGCAGCAGCAGCAGCGCAAGAGGAAAGCAGAAAGATCTTTAAGTGATTCAGAATTCGATGCGAAGAATTTAAGCGAGACGCCACCCTCTGTGGAATTTGAGCAGTCACTGCATCAAAGAAAGCGACCGAGAAAGTCAGATTCACTACAGGCAGGAGCACATCAGAAGAGGTCACATCACCTAATTAATGGGACAGAATCTGAAACCGTCAATTTAAGGAAGGATAAAGTCTTCAAGAAATCATCTGGCGGCAGACAGCAAAGAGGGAACACAAAAATCCCAGAGTCACCTAATGCAGGACAAGGAAGAAAAAAGACATGTCCATTCTATAAGAAAATACCTGGTAAGTTGAAATGCCAGTGTTTAGTATATCTACAAAGAATTGACTTAAAATTTCATGTTTGTTCCCCAGGTTGTGTGTCTGTGTTTGTATAAACCAATTTGTATATGTATTCCTTTTGTTTTTTATGATAATTCATTGACCTGTAACTTTTGTTTTGCCTACGTCCATGCTTTTGCCCCATTCAATGCAGCAAACTTTTATTAAATGTAAATCTATAGAAATATCTATGTACAAGATACTATACTAGTAGATGGATATTACAGATTTGACACAGGTGAGTAAAGGTCCACTTCCTATGGAAGGGGGGAAGCCTCTCTCTGTAAGGAGTTATGATAAAAACAGCCTCTATGCACTGAAGAGAAATACAGAGTGCTACATAGCCTCACTGACAGAAAATTAACAAATTGCATAGGTCATAATCAATGTCAAATAGTTTTAATCCACATCATGACTTAGTTTCTCAGCCTTTTCATATTTTATAACTCTCAGTGCCTTCAGTGTAAGTGAATACACAGTATTCAAAATACTTCAAAAATATGTAGTAAAATGAATTTTATTATCGAAGAAACCAGTAGCTCTTCTGAAGAGAATATAAAACTGCCAAAATATATCTGGTTTCAGAAAGATTTTTAAAGTGCTTTGATGTTCCTGATCTGTAATTCAAAATGTTTATGTAGGGAATAGCATTTATATACATGATAGCACCGGTTTTGTCTTTAATGATTCCTGTGATGCATTTTTTTTTTTTTTTTTTGTATTTTAAGTGCACTTGAGACTAGCGTGCCACATGTGGATAAGCCTCAGTGGGATCATGAAGCTACACTTCACACTCATCCCAATCCACACACTTGGCTATTTCTTTCGTGAACATTTTTCAGAACACCTCAACCATTTTTCTTTATTGCTCCTCTCAGTAGCCTTTTGGGGGCATTTTTAAAAAAGATTTTATTTTTAAGTAACCTCTGCAACCATTCGTAGGGCTTGAACTCACAACCTGAGATCAAGAGTTACATGCCGACTCAGCCAGCAGGCACCTAGACTTTATTTTCTCATTTCCCTTCTTCCTCCCATCCCCCACGGTGAAATTCGAATACTATACACATGCTGTTCATCTGTTACTGTATGTGGCCCTTTGGAGCGCCTCAGCCACTGTCACATGTAAGATTACTTGAGACTTCAACCATGTTTGCCCCCAGCATCCATTGCCAGAATAGAATAAAATAACAAGAAAGTAACATTTTCCTTTTGCTGTTTTGTAGAAGTAAAAGATTTTAAGTCAGGAAAACGAAGAAATAATTGGTTTGTCACTTAGCATTTTAATTTCTTTTGGTACAGTTATTCACTGAAAAAACAAGGCCAATGTTGGGTTATTTACTAGAAAGTCACAAGAATTATTTTCATTTCTAGTATCCGCTTTTGCTGAATTTATGTGGCATAAGTTTTTAGGTTATAAAGCTCAGTTGGCATCAAGTTGGTTAGAAGGTTGGATCTATTTGCATTCCAATTGAATATCTTTCACCCCGGTAGCTATTGCTCAAGTAGCTGTGTGCTCTTTTCATGACAGGGACTGGCATTACAGTTGATGCCTTCCAGTACGGACTGGTCGAAGGTTGCACAGCCTATTTTCTCACACATTTTCATTCTGACCATTATGCTGGATTGTCCAAAAACTTCACCTTCCCAGTTTATTGTAGTGAGGTAAGTTTTAGTATTCTAAACTCTGAATGTATGGGATGCAGCAAATTTCTAAGTAATGTGGTTGAAAAAGAGTAATTAACATTGTAAGATCTGTCATCCTACTAGAAAAGCCATGAGAAAACAGATTCCACATTAAGATTCTAAAATTAAATGAGTTATTGTCAATAGTTACAATAGTGTTTTTTTTAATGCTTTATTATTCAGAAACCGTAAACTACTTCACAGTGCACTAAAACACCTAGGTTTCATCCTAGTGTTGAATGAGTAGTTAATGAGTACCTACAAAGGCATTCAAGACAAAATACCTAACTTCAAGGCACTCATGGCCTTCAGTGGACACTTTCCCAAATACACTGTGTTGGGGCGCTAGAAAACTGAGCAGAATGTAGGAGAAAGTGCTTTACAGTGTCCCAGGCCAAGGTCAGAGAATTTTCCTGGTGGAAGAGATACCTTGAATTAATTATTAAAAGGTGACTATTTTAGGGGTGCCTGGGTGGTTCAGTCAGCTAAGCATCTGACTCCTGATTTCAGTTCAAGTCATGATCTCAGGGTTGTGAGATTGAGCCCCATATCAAACTTTGTCAAAGCAGGTTTGGAGACTGCTTAAGATTCTCTCTCCATCTACCACTCATGTATCTCTCTCTCTCTCAAAGAAAGAGAGAGAGAGAAAGAAAGAGACTATTTTAATGCCTACTACTAAGGGATTTGGCTAGAATTTGATTTAATCCTCATTCTTGAATTAACCTCCTTTTTCAGGTTTTTTTTTTTCATTTATTTTTGAGAGAGAGAGAGAAAACATGAGTGGGGAAGGGACAGAGAGAGAGGGAACGAGGATCTGAAGCAGGCTCTGTGCTTACAGCAGTGAGCCCAAATGGAGCTCAGACTTACAAACTGTGAGATCATGTCCTGAGCCAAAGTCAGACACTCAACCAACTGAGCCACCCATGCGCCCCTAACCTCTTTCCATTAATGAGGCAACTCGGGCTGGGAGAGGGGTTAAATGATGTGCCCCAAGGCATAGAGCTAATAATGGCAGAGCCAGAATTTGAATGCAGGTCTGTCCGATTCCAGAACCAGGTGGAAGAGAGAGGAGAGGGCATTCTAGGTAGAGAGTAGAGTTTGTATAAGGGCACACACACCTTAGAGAGATTGACCCGTCCCAGGCACTTCAGATAACTCAGAATGGCTAGCCGTGACATAGGGAATAACAGAAGATAAACCCACAGAAATGAGCAGGGGCCGGCTCACAAGGGGTTTTGTTTGTCTTCCGGGGGTGAGGGACTTTGCATGGATAGGGAGAGCCAGTGACAGTGTTTAAACAGAATTGTGACAGTCATTTTAGGAAGTTTTTTTCTGGTATTCTGGAGGGTTTCCATGAATATTAGTGGGGGAGCAGGGAGACTAAGATACTTGGTTCTAAACTAGATAGGAAACAGAAGGCTTATCTAGTGTTTTGCTGTGTCAGCAATATGTGTGTTCTGTTTTGCAGATAACTGGCAATTTGTTGAGGAGCAAACTTCACATGCAAAAGCAATACGTCCATCCTCTGCCAATGGACACCGAATGTATAGTAAATGATATAAAAGTTGTTTTGCTTGATGCTAATCAGTAAGTATTAAAGTCACCTTAAGGCTGGCCTATTTTTTAAAATATTTTTTAAAAAATTAGTATATCTATTTAAGAATTTTTTATTGGAACTAATGTGATTGCTCTTTTTATAAACTTGAGTAAAACATGTTTCTCCTTTTGGAAAAACAACAACAACAATGTACCTGATTATGGAATCAGAGATTAAATATAGTGAGATCCTTTAAATATTACCTAACCCATTTTTAATGCTGCTTAAATTACTGTGCTTGATATATGACATCCCTCTTATTTTTTTAAAAAATATTTTATCATGTTGCTGCTGTTTTGAAGAGATAACCTTTTGCCATATTCTTTATTTTTTTAAATTTTTTTGCCATTTTCTTTAATACCATTTATATAAGTTAACAGATTGTACTCCATTCAGATACTAGAGAATTTTTTTTCCCTTTTAAGAAATTCTTCAAGCTTTTGATACTAAAGACTTGGAAAATTTTTTCTTGGAAATGGTTTCCCTTTTTCCCTCTCTTTGTTAGTTTTTTTTTTTTTTTTAACGTAAAGCACTGTCAGTATCATTGCCAAAATGTTACTCTCAACCACACTTCCTTCTACTTTTCATACAATGTTAGCCTCGTGTACCTTAGAGATCATAGATGCTTAGAGAATTAAAATTGAGACTAGCTCTCCAAAAATCCAGACCCATGCTCCATCTTCAGGTTGCCTTTTACTTCTTGTCTGCCAACTTCTGTTTCTTTTTTTAATCACCAATTATGACAACTCAAGTTCTGATTTTTTAAAGTCAACTTTATTAGGTATAATTTATATAAACAGCCATTTAAAGTGTTTGCAGAATTTTGACAAAAATACCCACCCATGTAATGCTCACCACAATAAAAATAGAGGACATTTTCCCCACCCTAAAAGGCTTCCTTATGCTCCTTCTCAGTCAATTCCCAACTGACTCTGGCCCATGGAACCATTGATCTCTTTCCTATCACTATGGGTTAGATTTGTCTTTCATTTCCTGCACCCTAGGGATTCAGCTAAGTGAAATCGCATAGTATCTACTCTTTTGCATCCAGCTTCAGTCCTTCATCATGTTTTTGAGATCCATTCATGCTGATGTGTGTATCCGTAGTTTGTTCCTTTTTATTGCTGAGTGTTACCAGTTGCATGGGCACACTACAATATCTTTATTCACCTCTTGACGGACAACTGATTTTTGTTAATTGACCTTGTATCCTGAGACCTTGCTAAACTCGCACATTAGCTGTAGTCAGTTTTTTGTAGATTCGTAGAAGTTGTCTGCATGTATGTTCATGTCATCTGCAAGCATAGACCGTTTTGTTTTACTTCTTTCCATTCAGAGTGCTTTTTTTCCCTCTTGTTTTTGGTCCTGGCTCAGACCTCCCAGTAGTGAGAGCAGAGGTACTGCCTTGTTCCTGATCCTAAGAAGAAAGCTTTTGGTCTTTCTCATTGAGCTTGATGTTGGCAATAGGTTTTTCATAAATGCCTTTGTATGAGGTTAAGGAAGATGCCCTCTGTTCCTGGTCTACAGTTTGTCATCATGAATGGGTATTGAATTTTGTCACATGCTCCTTCACCCGCTGGGACAATCATATAACTTTTCTCCTTTATATTGTTAACGGGGTAAATAATCATGATGGGTTTTCCGAATGTTAAACCAGCCTTGCATTCCTTGGATAAACTACACTTAATCTTCATGGATTATCCTTTTAACAATATATATTGCTGGATTTGACATGCCAGATATTGTGTTAGAGACTTCTGTGTCTGGTTTTCATAATGGATGTTAGTCTGTAGTTGTTGTTCTTTGTTGTTGTTGTTTTTTAATTATGTTTTTGTCTGGCTTTGACATTAGGGTAATGATGGCCTCGTGAAGTATTCCTTCCTCCTCTATTTTCTGAAAGATGTTGTGTATATTGGTATTATTGGTATTCTTTCCCAGGCTTGGTATTATTATTATTGATAATATTGGTATTATTTTTTTCCCAGTTCAGTTATTCATCTGAAGTTTTAGGGCAGAAAGCTAAGGGGAAGTTTTTAATTACAAAAGTAATTATGTCCTACTTCTTCCTAAAATTCAAAACTAAAGTTCCACGTGTTTAGGCAGTAATTTCCAAGTCCCAGTATGTCAGGTCATCCACAAGTCTACTGTGGCTCACTAGGAGGACCCACGGGACTCAGAAAAGCTGTCGTACTCATGGTTATGGTGAAAGGATTCAGATTAAAATCAGCAAAGGGAAAAGGCAAACGGGGGCAAAGTCCAGGAGAGACCAGGCCCAAGTTTCCAGGTGCCTTCTTCTAGCGAGTGGCACAGACATACTTAGTTCTCCCAGCAATCAGTTGTCACCACACACGCAAAGCCTGGCCGAGCTGGGAAGCTCATCAGAGCCTGGAGTCCGGCCAGGGCTTTTATCAAGCGTCAGTCATGTGCACATCAGCACCCACGTGACTTGCCTCGGCTACTCAGACCCCAGTCCCAGAGAGCAAAAACAGGTATTCACCATAGATAACACTGTTAGCATAGACTCTCTGGTCCAGCTAGCCACACGTGGCCCCGTGCATCAGGCCCACAGAGCACTCTTACCAGGCAGAATATTCCCAGAGCTCAGAACTCATCTCTCAAGGGCCAGCCAAAGACTAATCCTAAAGACAGGTCTTAGGGGAGGAAGTGTGGAGTTTGAACAAACCTGGCCTGCTGAATTAATCCTTTTCTGCACCCGGATTTCTTTCTTTCTTCTTTTTTTTTTTTTTATGATGTAAACTTTGCTAAAGTGAAAATGCTACATTTCCTCTGTAGTGCAGTGCTGTGCCGAGCCATCAGCTGCTAGAGCGTCTTCACCCGCTGATAATGAATGAGTGCTCTTCCTTTGGCTTCCATGCACATGTTAACAGTATTCCTTCGAAATGTTTGTGTTCAGCTGTCCAGGTGCTGTCATGATCCTGTTCTACCTTCCTAATGGTAAAGTCCTATTACACACCGGAGACTTCCGAGCACACCCCACCATGGAACGTTCTCTTCTCGCAGGCCAGAAAGTCCACACGCTTTACTTAGATACAACGTAAGAGAGGCTTTGCTTGTATGCTTCCTTTTCCCACTGACAGTGTTTGCCCCGTATATCATGAATAATCTGCACAGTTGCTTAGGCAATCAAAATGATGGCTTATTATCAATTACTATCCTAACTATTTATTAGAGAAATGCCGTTTAAAAAAATACATATTTGCTGGAGAACAAGTTTGAGGTGACCTAGTCCTAACCAGCTGTGACTCAATTTTTTCTATTTTGTAATTTCCTTTTGAAAATATGGTTTATGTGAGAATCCTGTTACTGAAACAAGGAAGAAAAACTGGAGGACGAACTCTAGGAAACATTCTTTTATTTTTTCACAGCACCTATGTAACTAGTAAGTATAATTGTGGAGAAGAAACAGAAGCCAAAATGCGATTCTGTTTCAGAATATTCAAAATTCTTGTTCATTTGTCCAAATGTAATTCTTAAGTGACAACTCTGAATTCCTAAATGTTATATAAACATAATGGCACTAGCCATTTTTTATTATATATTAAAATACCTCATCATTTTGTTAGAATTTAATTATATCAACTATTTCAACCTTTTTCAAGAAGTGAGTTTGTATGGCATATTTTAATAAAAGATGGCCTTTCCACATCCAGTTTTCTAACACCATAGCTAATTTTTCCATTTTTAAAAAATTTATTAATACTTGAAACACTAGATAAGTTAAGAAAATGATATGTAAAAAACCCACCTTTTTTGTTACTTAGCTTTGCTCTACATAGAATTCTGAATTTCTTTGTGGGTTTTTTTATCCCTAAAAAGTGACCTAAGTCACTTAAGACACCTAAGTGTCTTCTCTATTATTATGGCTGACCAACACAAACAATTTTAAAAAGGGGGAAAAGATGTTTCTTTGACGTTCGTACTTTATGACTTTTTTTTTAAGTAAAAAAAATGCTTAATTTTCATTCCAAGTAGAGACAACTAGCTAGTGGTCTGAGGGTTAAATTTCCATTTGGTGTTACTGTATTGAGGTAGACCCAACCAGATCTGTAGTATTTTTATAATACTGTACAGATTTCTGTATCTCCTCAGAAGAGCAGATGACCATGTGAATATTCACTGTCTGATTTAAAACTACTTCAGTACATTCATATTTGGTTTCATCATTTTAATTTTTAAACGAAATCAGAATTCTTTAGTTCAGAGATAACCCCTGTCACTAGTATTTTCTTTGATAGTGATTGGGGTTAAAACAAAAAAGCTGCTGAGGTTTATAATTCACAGCTAAAATAGCAGGTCGGCTTAAGCAGTCCTTGAAGAAAAACAGGCAGTTTCTTTATACGGGGGCGATAAAAGAAACATGAAAAAGATACATTGAAGATGCAGAACCCCAACAGAAATGAGCCCCGGCCCTTCACAAGCATTTTAACCATCGACAGTGACAGAACCGCAGGGGTGTTAATATGTTACGCTGCTGCTGTCCGTACGCTTGCTAAAGCTTGCTTTCTAGAACAACATCCAGCTTAATGCTCAGGCTTTCTTGTTGCTCATTTAATAAGTGCCGTATTTAACATATTACAGATACTGCAGCCCTGAATACTCCTTCCCATCTCAGCAAGAGGTTATCCAGTTTGCCATCAACACGGCCTTTGAGGCAGTAACTCTAAACCCACGTCTTCTTGTTGTCTGTGGCACTTACTCTATTGGAAAAGAGAAAGTCTTTCTAGGTGGGTGGTAGCTGTATCTAATTTACATTAATATATTATAAAGATCGGATTCTCTTTTGCATTAAGCCCCTTCAGTCTGAGTGCTTGCACTCAATACTTCTTTCCTGAAACGGTGCACTATTACCTTTGAAGTTGAAGAAAAATTTGATAGAGTTGGATTCATTTAAACTCTGAAAGGCTTCACTTAACGGAAACACTTGAGAAGTGTGTTTGCAGTAGCCTTTACACGTATACAGTGTTTACAAAGCAAATGTCCCTGCTACCTATGTTAGTATTTCAGTGAACTTTGAAAATTTACTTCTGCATAACTGTATCTCTGCACTCTTTGAAGATAACCATCAATTAATCGCTTTAGAGAACAGTTTTAATTTTTGTACATCAATGATTTCTGGATATGTAAATGTAGTTTGTCCAGATGGCATTAGAATATTTTGCAAAATACTTGGCATTTCTTCCTAATTATGGTCGCCTCATGGCAAACATTAAGATATGAAGTGATAAAGCCGGAGATTTAACTCCTCCAACTTTGGTTCCTTCTTTTCCTCTACCCCTGTCTCTACGTCTCAATTTTTAAATACTAGGTCCTAAAAATAAATTCTTTGGCTTTCTCACAGTTTTTACTTCATACAGTTAACCAACAAAATAATGCTGTGTTTTTGAGATATTAAAAATGTGAATGTTTTGAATTTCTTTTTTTTTTTCCTTTTGGTAAATTCTTATTTTAAATTTTGATTAGGTTGTAACTTAATTTTTTTTCACAAGGTCTCATTTTACTATTTTTAACCTTTTCCTTTGCCTATAGCCATTGCTGATGTTTTAGGTTCAAAGGTGGGCATGTCCCAAGAAAAATATAAAACCTTACAGTGCCTCAACATCCCAGAACTTAACTCCCTCATCACTACAGATATGTGCAATTCCCTGGTTCACCTTCTCCCAATGATGCAAGTTAACTTTAAGGTAAGCATTCATGAGATGTCTTTTTAGAATGAACTAGAAAAGGCAATTCAGTGATTATAAACTGGACTCCCATTTTACTTGCATTTAACTTAGAGGAATTAGAATGGAGTCCTAGTAAACTTTTCCCTAGAAGGTCTTCTAAGTGGAGTTTACAATGTTTTTATTTTGTGTGTGTGTGCACGCAACTGTATAGGGTAATTCATATGCCCTAGGAACTAGAGAACTATCATAAAAGAAATAAAAATAGAAAAGTATGCAACTATCTCATCATTTACACCTTCTGTTTTTAAGATTGTTTTCCATTTCTATCCAGTGAGTGGAGCAATGAATGGAGAATTCTAAGAGTTCTTACTTGTCTTAAGGTCTATTCTGTATTAATATTAAACCTCTGTAACACTGATATATTTTGGAAATTAACCTGCTGTGAGGATTAAGTGCAACAGCGGAAGTGCATTCAAAGAGGATGTTCTAGTGTTAGTTCTGAGGTAGAGACTAAGAGACAGAAGATATGACCTCACTCTGATTTGGGGGACTTACTTGTCAGGTTTATTCATATACTAAGTTTCATTCCATTTACCAGCATCTTGACACCTAGCAATGGAATACATCAGAACTGTGTATTAAAAATAGAGAAGAACATAATGTATACACACAAAAAATGTTTTTCACTTTTGTTCACATGTTCATGAAGTAACATTTGTGGAGCTTTTCGAAATAGCTTAGGATGTTAATTGCTAAATCTGTCTTATAAACAATAAAACTTACCCTATATTAAGAAAATGAGGGGCATCTAGGTGGCGTCCGACTCTTGGTTCCAGACCAGGTCATGACCTCACAGTTCGTGAGATTGAGCCCCTCGCTGGGCTCTGCGCTGACAGTGCGGAGCCTGCTTGGGATTCTCTCTCCGTCTCTCTGCCCCTCCTCTGCTTGCTTGCTCTCTCAAAAATATAAACTTAAAAAAATTAAAAATTAAAAAATTAGAAAAAAAAAGAAGATGACTATTTTACTTCTATCCCTGGAATAAGGAAATTGTAACTGGTGTAACTATTCCTTTGTTCATGAGATTAAGGCAGAATTTTCATGGTCTGTTTTCCCAAGTATATAATTCATTAAAAAAATTCAGGGATACTCAAGTCAGACTTCTGTCCCTTTAAAGTCATCTTTGGAAACATATTTGAAATTTGGGAGGCATCTAATGTGTGTGGATTAATGAGATATCATTGATTATTCATAAAGTGAACATTGATATCTTGAGAATGGGATGGCATGTTTTTATTATTTTTATCTTACAGTTTTATTTCTCACTATTGCAGTTTGTTCCCTTTGAACAAATGACCCATTTAGGAGGATAATAAGGGTGGGAGAGTCAGAGTTTTATAGAAATGAGGGAGTAGAGCATTTCATGAAAGGGTTTCTAAAGGTACCCTGTGCTACATGGAGGTCATGTAAGGAAAGAACGGCAATTTGGCAATTAGAGCCTGTGGGGTGACCTGCACAAGAACATTTAAGTGAAGTGACATTGGAGGAGGCCCGGTGGTAGAGGGCAAAGGAAGGAATGAGAAGGGCTTAGGAGGGAATGAGGAGGTATGAACGGCCAAATGAATGAAAAGATATATAAATGGCCTAAAAAACATGAGAAAAGAGGATCATCATTGATCAGGAAACTGTAAATCAAAACCACAGTGAGCTGCCACTTCATACTCCCTGGAACAGTGGTAATAAAGAGAGAGACAATGTCATTTGTTAGTATATGGAGAAACTGGAACCCTCACTTATTGCTTATGGATGATTAATGGTGCAGCTGCTTTGGTAAACAGTGTGATGATTCTTGAAAAGTTAAACATGGGGTGATGATATGACCAGCTAATCTTAGGTGTATGCCCAAGAGAATTGAAAGGTGTATGTCCACACAAAAGCTTCCACACAAACGTTCACAGCCACATTATTCGTAATAGCAAAAACGTGGAAACAACTCAAATATCCATCAAATGATGAATGGATAAACAAAATCCACCATGTCTATCAAATAGGAATGTTATCCAACTATAAAAAGGAATGAATTAATGAATTAATAATATATGCTACAGTGTAAATGAGCCTTGGCAACATTATGCCAAGTGAAAGAAATCAGACACAAAAGGCTACATATTATGTGATTCCGTTTATACGAAATGTCCTCAGGAGGATTATAATGGAAACTTAGCTATCTATCCATAACTTAAGCTTTTCTGTGGGGAGGCAGCACCTGGGTGCCTCAGTCAGTTAAGCATTCTACTTCAGCTCAGGTCATGATCTCGCGATTCATGGGTTCAAGCCCCACGTTGGGCTCAGAGCCTGGAGCCTGCTTCAGGTTCTGTGTCTCCCTCTCACTCTGCCCTTTTCCACTACTGTTCCATCTCTCTCAAAAATAAATAAACATTAACAAAAAATTCAAAGGGGCACCTGGGTGTCTCAGTCGGTTGACCTTCCAGCTCTTGGATTTGGCTCAGGTCATGATCTCACGGGTTCAAGCCCCACATCAGGCTCTGTGCTTGCAGAACCTGCTTTGGATTCTGTGTCTACCTCTCTCTGCCCTTCATGTTTTGTCTCTCTTTCTCTCAAAATAAATAAACTTAAAAAAAAGGCAACTGTTTCTTTAAAAAAAATATTTTAAAAAATGAATCCTTTGTGAAAAGGTCAATCAGTAAGGCTTTTAGTTATCAATGGTATAATACATGATGGGAATTAGAAAAGGTTAAGAAAGGGCACATGGTTTCCATTTTTAAAAAAGATCTGCACAGTGAGTTTTATTGACCATCTCCCTGCCAGGCTATAAGCTTCCAGTACACGAAGGCCGTGTCTCTGACCCACCACTCTGGCACCATGACCTGGCCAAATACTGGAGCAGATATTATTTAGATGAGGGGCTAAGTAGATGGATGCATGGATTTGTCTTTGTTTTCTTCAGAACTTTCCACCAGCACTCTTTTATACTACTTTAGTAGCTCAGAGAATGTATGATTAAGAAAGAAAAGGAAGAGCTTTAGAAATCCAAGATGACACCATGTGCAGTTGAGATTTTTTATTTACATAAAACTGGATTGTATTATAAATTCACACTAACTCCTTGACACTGTGGGTTTTGTCTTAAGACCAAAAATATTAGACTTTTGGTATCTCTTGTCTCATGACTCTTTATTTGGATTTTTCTTTTCTTTCAAAGATTGAATTTTGGTCACTGATTGTCATATTTCATCAAATGTCCTCATTTATGATGACTTTAGTTTGGAAAATTCTACTCAAGATTTCTTAGGGAAGCACAGTGCTTCCAATCATAACAGCATGAAAAGTGTCAAAAGCATTCTAGTTCATGTTTAAAGAGTGAAAAGGAGTAAAGCCCTGGAGAAGAGTGCCTTTGAAATGTGCATGTTGAGTATGAAGCCGGCCATAGCATTGTGTCCACTATCTGTCCGTCGGTCCTCCGTTGTGCATACACATGTGGATATGTTTGGCTCGCTGTTTCCCAGTGTCAGTATTAGATTCTCTAACAGGGATACTTAGATGCTATTATCCCCAGCATCCTCGCCGTATATTCACTATCCTCATAATAGTAGGACTTGGAGTTTTTTTCTATTCTTTTTTTTTTTGGTAGCTATCTGATAGGTCATCCTTAAGTACATAACTCTTATGTTTAAAGTTACTTCATCTAATAAGTCAGGCAGAGAAGAACAAATATCATATGTTTGCACATATAAGAGGATTAGGAGGAACTTAACTGAGGACCATGGGGGAGAAGAAGGGGGTAATGGTGGGGGAAAGGGAGAGAGGCAAACCATGAGAGACTCTTGAATGCTGAGAAACAAACTGAGGACTGATGGGTGTGGGGGGGAGAGGGGAGATGGGCATGGAGGAGGGCACTTGTGGGGATGAGCACTGGGTGTTATATAGAAACCAATTTGACAATAAACTATTTGTAAAAAAAAATTAAAAAAATAAAGTTTCTTCATCTTATTTTCAGACTGTACTTAAGCTTGTTTAGATAAGGGGAAAAGTTTGGTTTTTGTCTTTTTTTTTAGTGATTTTGATTTTCTTTTTTTGGAAGTATGGCTTGAGGTTATTGCAAATCAATGTTTGCCAGGTGCCAACTTGGTGAGTCTATGCCAACGTGATCGTTCTGTTTCCTTCCGCATAACCCGCCTTCATGGACCATTCAAGAAATATCCTATTTTTATTTAACAGGCTTTACAGAATCATTTGAAGAAGTGCGGTGGAAAATATGATCAGATTTTGGCTTTTCGACCTACAGGATGGACACATTCTAACAAGTTAACTAGTATAGCAGACATTATTCCCCAGACCAAAGGAAACATTTCAATATACGGTATAATTATTACATTTCTTCACTGTTAATATCTGTTATTACATTTTTAAAAAGAGCTGTGAAAATAAGATCCAAGAAAAACAGGCACCTGGGAGTCTTTAGTAATCGAGTTTCAGGGCCCCTGGGTGGCTTAGTTGGTTAAGTGTCTGACTCCGGCTAAGGTCACGATCTCACAGTTTTTTGGTTCGAGCCCCGCATCCGGCTCAGTGCTGACAACTCAGAGCCTGGAGCCTGCTTTGGATTCTGTGTCTCCCTCTCTCTCTCTGCTTTTCCCCACTTGCACTCTGTCTCAAAAAGAAATAAACATTAAAAACAAAAAAAAAGGTTTAAAAAAATCAAGTTTCAAATTGCTCTACATTCTCTACAGCTGTGTCTTTAGTCCATTATAAACTGAAAGAAAGGAGCGTGTTAGGAGTGCACGGGCATTGGTAACACAGATCGTCTCGTTTGCGGGGCTGGTACTGTGGGGGAGACCACAGCCATCACTTGTGACCTAGGCATTCAGGTGCCACTGTCAGGCTGTCAGCAGGAAGACTGGATTAGATGCCATGACAGCAAGAGGGACAGATTTGACTCATTTTTGTCATTTCTTGGAGGATGTTTACTCTTGTCCTCAGAAATTGCTTACTGTAATGGTGGCTGATGGAAACATTTTTGATGTCACTAGACTAGTGACTCAATTTCAGTCCCTGACGACTCTAGTTAAGTCCAGGCAGGACCCTTTCTCCCTTTCTCTGTGGTACTCGGTCTTCAGCAAAGACAAAAGGATTTCTAGGATTTGATTTTTACTGTTACATTTTTTGCTTATTTTTTACGTGTGCAAAGCTTGGGGACTGGAATCTGCTTACTTGCTCAGGAAACCAAGAGTCTTCTTCTTGCTGGCTGCTCTTCAAATTTTTTTCATTTTTTTCCAGAATTTTCCTGAAACACATAGCTGAATGAAGTGCTTAAGGAGAATTATTATTTAAAAAGAAAGCCTAATTAAAAATAAGAATCTATAGAAATACATATTAAGAGTCTACATAGAAATGCAGTAGAATTTTTTAATGTTCAAAGTTTCTATATCATTTTAATCTCTATTATCCATAAAAGTTGTTAATACTTTTTTTTTTATCAGCAATAAAGCACCAAGAAGTTTTTGACAAAAATACTCTGGATTACTTTCATTTTTTATTTTACTTTGGGCTTGTGTGGGGTTTTGTTTTAATAGTTTGATTTTTCATAGGCAGTATCTTTTCTTTTGTGTTGCAGGAATCCCTTACAGTGAACACAGCAGCTACCTGGAAATGAAGCGTTTTGTTCAGTGGCTGAAGCCCCAGAAAATCATACCTACTGTGAATGTTGGCACTTTGAAATCCAGGAGCACAATGGAGAAGTATTTCAAAGAGTGGAAGTTGGAAGCCGGATATTGATATTACCGGAAAGGACTCAGAGCTAGTCAAGTAACTTACATATAGCTCATTACTAGTTAAATCTTCAGTGATATGAAACACACTTTATACAAAAAACCTCATGAAGTCTGCACATATAAATTGTTTTTCTCATTTACGTTTGAACAGCGTGTTCATGGTGCCCAGTGCCAAGTGTCTCCACATCATCCGTAGTGATGGAGCCTGGCCTTGACCAAGAGCCCTTGATCCTTGCTCCCCCCACGGAAGCAGGCACACCCTGTATCCAGCCTCAGGAGAGGCAACAATGGCAGCCTTAGGGGCCAAACTATGCATGGTAATGGATAAACGAAATTGAAAGCATTACATAGAAGTAATTTTGTATCTTTAAAATTATTTAATATGGGGCATATTTTTATGAAATAACTTTTATGTGATATGAATACTTAAATAAAAAATTAATCTTAAATTTGCCATAGTGTCTTTTGGTTTTTTAGATTTGTAACTGTGATGTTCATACAGTTTTATAAAATTTCAATGAAAATAATTCACCATTCACTCTAAAGAAGATGATTCAAAGAGCCTAGGTAGTCACCCTATAAAGGATGGTGAAAAGTATGTATCTGAACTGTTTACTAAAGGCATCAGATTACTAGAAATTCAGGTTATAGTGTTTTTTTTAATGAGATTATATAATTTATTTATGAATCTTGATCTCTCTAACACAGACTAAGTAGCTGATCCAAAATGAAAATTTGGGGCAGGCCAATTCATGTTCAAAATGTTTTCATGTTAAAAATGTTTTAAAAAATAAGAAAACAGCAAGTATAATGAACGTATGTATGTGGGTGTATGTGTATTCTCACGTTATCTTTCTTTTTTTTTTAATGTTTATTTAGTTTTGAGAGAAAGAATGAGAACAGGGAAGGGACAGAGAGAGAGGGAGACACAGAATCCAAAGCAGACTCCAGGCTCTGATCTATCAGCACAAAGCCTGACACAAGGCTTGAACCCACGAACCTTGAGATCATGACCTGAGCCAAAGTTGGGATGCTTAACCAACTGAGCCACCCAGGTGCCCCGGGGAATTTCTTAATAAAGGTTTTCATGGAAAATAGTTTCCAGTAATGATTTCAGTCACCAGAAGGATAGTGTTCTCTGTAAACTTTATTTCACAGACTTGGATTTTACATTGCTTTGGAGGTCAGGGTTACACAGGTCACATTTAAGGGGGAAAGGCTTTTAGGGGCACAGTAGTAATAAATTCAGTTTAACTATGTTCTCAGTCAACTTCAATCACACGTTTAAAATATTTCAACTTGTTTGGGCTTGATGTTTTAAACTTTTCATAAGCTATTAAGTGTTAGAAAAACTTGGTCTAGCTCACAAATACAGGCATGTTTAATATAGGGAGATGGTCAAGTTGCTTATGGTCATTTTAATTTATTATTTGAGTAGTGAGTTTTTTTTCTTTGAATTGTGATTTTTCCTTGGTAAAAAGGATTTTCATGATTTTGAAGGCTTTACCTTGAAAACCCAGGCACATTATCTAAGGGCAGCCTCAGCCTTTTTATTATCCAATGCAAAGAAACCTCTTCTACACAAACAGCACTATTTACAGCAGCTTGGAATGATTTTGTTTTGCTGCTACTGCTACGGAATATTCAGAACCCCATTTAGGGCCCATCCCAAAGAGTTTTAAATATAAGTCACAATCACAGCCAGACTTCTCCGGGCTCTGCTGAGAGCTATATATGAAATTCTTCGTTCCAATACCTAACACTTCGGTAGATAAAAAATTTCAATTTTAAAGTGAAATGAAAGAAGAAATCTACCATCAACCAAAAATAAATGGATGACAGCTCTTGAACATCTTAAACATGTGTAGAGAGGAAATAGAATTGAGCCAATGTAGAGAAAAATGTTCTACTATTTATGTATTTGGAACTTTCCAGAAAGCTGCTTTATACTCTTACCTGACACTGAACATTAAACATTTAACAAGCTGATTTCACATTCTCATGACTTCAGTATAATAGAAAAACCTTTTCTACTTATTGTCAATGTCTTTTGTCATATTTATTAACGTACCTAAATATGAAACAGGTTTTCAGAGTAACAAAGTTTATTACATTGTTTGTTCACTTATATTCCGTTCCGTTATATTCCTATAAGCCGAATACAGTCAGAATTTCCTTGTTTGGTCCTGGATAACCATCAATAACTAGACTAAGAAACTAAAAAGAAGACCATCTTCAAGTACTAATCTTCAAAGTAACCTGGCTTGAAAGAATGTTAATACTGACTTGTAACTTTTCTAGTGGTTTTATTACGATTCATTCAGTTCACTTGATATTGATCTCAGAAAAAGTCCAATAAAGAAATTCTTTGACATCAGCAAAACCATAAGTTAATGGTTCTAGATAATAGAAGAACAGTTTAGGTATCAGAATTACTTCTATTCTGAATAGTTGGAAGTTTTTAACCTGGCAGCCATTTTAATCTACTAATTATGTTTCCTCTTTCCCTCAGTATCTACCCCTTTCTCCTCAAAGTAGACCTAGTCTCCTGGCCTGGGTCCCCTTCCCCCCAAGATTTCACAGTCCCATTTCTGGTAAGCCAGGAATAACTTATAACACATTTGTTATGAAGTGTGCCAAATGTACAAAACCAAGTATTATGCAAAATGATTATTTTCTTTAAACATTCAAGGCCGGGCCAGAATGAGGGGGAGGCAGAAGGGGTTAGCGTATGGAAGCTAAAGAGGTGCTGAGCCTGCCTCTTACTGACCCTGTACTTGCATGGCCCAGGGAGAGAGAGCCTGCCTACATTTCACACTAGGAACCCTCTTACCTCGTCCTATTCCCGGGCCCTGCTTCGTAGGGTTTCATTATTGTGTTTTTGCTGTTTCGGTGAATCCAAAAAGGTTTTCTAAATAAAGTACTGTTGTAACTGTGTTTTGAAACAAAAGCATTATATCTGAATTGAAGAACGTACATTTTAAATAACTTCCAGGGGCGCCTGGGTAGCTCAGTTGGGTAAGTGTCTGACTTAAGCTCAGGTCATGATCTTGTGGTCACAAGTTCGAGCCCTACATAGGGCTCTGTGCTGACAGCTTGGGGCCTGGAGCTTGCTTTGAATTCTGTGCCTCCCTCTCTCTCTCTGCCCCTCCCCCACACATGCTCTGTCTCTTTCTCTCAAAAATAAATAAGCATTAAAAAATTGTTTAAAAAGACAAAAAGAACGTCCAGATCCATCAGTATAGAGCTAATTGGTCCCTATGGTGCTAAGGTACCAAAACCCCAGATTCTTCTGAGACTTCTCTCCCAGGGTATGTAAACCCTTTCTGGGCAGACTTTATCTTGTTCATTTTATGATCTAGCACTGTTCTCAATGTCTGGTTCTTTCTAATAAACAGGAAGTGCTTAAATGAATCTTGGATAAACAGTGAAAAATCTATTCAAGTTCTAAGAATCTGACTTCCAAAATTCACGTGTTTTCTTCAGGCAAAAATGGTTTCATTCCAGAAGAACCACTGAAAGTAAAAATATTTTGAAACTACTCAGTTGATTGTTTTGGGTATATTAAAACATCTATTAGGGGGGACGCCTGGGTGGCTCAGTCAGTTAAACGTCCGACTTTGACTCAGGTCATGATCTCACGGTTCGTGGGTTTGAGCCCTGTGTCGGACTCTGTACTGACAGCCAGCTCAGAGCCTGAAGACTGTTTCAGATTCTGTGTCTCCCTTTCTCTCTGACCCTCCCCTGCTCACGCTGTCTCTCTCTCTCTAGAAATAAATAAAAAAACATTAAAAAAATTATATTAAAAAATAAAATAAAACATCTACTAGGGCCAATTCAGTGTGGGAACAATTTAGAGAAGAAACTTTTCTTGTCGGGGCGCCTGGGTGGCTTAGTCGGTTAAGCATCCGACTTTCGCTTAGGTCATGATCTCGCGGTTCGTGGGTTCGAGCCCCGCATCGAGCTCTGTGCTGACTGCCAGCTCAGGGCTTGGAGCCTGTTTCAGTCTGTGACTCCCTCTCTCTCTGACCCTCCCCTGCTCACGCTGTCAATCTCTCTCTCTCCTAGAAATAAATAAAACATTAAAAAAACCCAATTATTGAAAAAAAAACTTTTCTTGTCAAGATGTATTGCTTTGGTTTGTCACTAAAATCAATCATTGAGCATTTGAACCCTCCCTCCGAGAACTTCTGCCAGTCAATACTACTTGTTGATTAACTGGCCTATACTCCAGCTATCCTGGGTATTGTGGGGAAATTAAGAACAATTCAATCTAGCAAGCACATATTGAGAAATTATTCTGTATAGGGTGGAAAGGTTACAAAGATGCTTTGTTAGGGGCCTCCCACATCAATAAAATAGTCTCAAACATCACAGAGTATTAGGAAAGAAAGACATGCCTCTAGGCACCATAAAACTCAAGCCTTGAGAAGTGGTGTAAGGCCAAAGTGCCTGGGAGCACTTAAAAGGGAAATATTAATTCTCATAAGAGTCTACAGAGAGCACGACTTATTTTTTATGTTTATTTTTGAGAGAGAGAGAGGAGAGAAAACACAAGCAGAGGAGGGCCAGAGATGGAGAGAGAGAATCCCAAGCAGGCTCCACACTGTCAGTATAGAGCCTGACACGGGGCTTGAACTCACAAACCATGAGATCACGGCCTAAGCTAAAATCAAGAGTCAAACACTTCACCAACTGAGCTACACAGATGCCCCAAGAAAATGGCTTTGAAATGGTCCTTAAAAGGTTGACAGACTTCTCATAGATTGGAGAGCGATCCCAGAGACCGCCAAGTCCCAAAGGCTGATAGGACAGAGTGTGGGAGGGGAAGTTTCAGAATTGGTGTATTGGTGTGTGAAACTAGAATAAGGAGGGTAGGTGGGGCGAGATGGCGAAGAGCTTCTATAGCCATACTAAGCTGTTCTGAAGAAAATCGAGAGTTTTTGAGAATCTGGGGCAGTCAACATAATATATGTGTTGGAAATGAAGAAAAAGTGACATAGATATGGATACGCGCACACACACACACGTATTGAATAGTATAGTATATGAATTAGAGCTTAACAGGAGAACTGCGCCAAGCCTTAAAACTGACAAAGACATTGTAATTATGGGGTATCTGTGAGGTGTTCATGTTTACGACCAGGTCCTTACCTTAGAGGAACTTAGAATTTCCTTAGGGGACTGAGTAAAAGCTAATATATGTAAAATAGTTCCGAGATAGATTTGTGTGATTTTGTATCTTGAGAAAGGAGGGCTTGGGGTAGGTTGGAGATGTATGAGCCACTTGGTGAAGTAGGATACAAAAGAAACTAATTTAGCAACACAAAACACAGTATGTAAATAATTCATGAGTGATCAATTGAACTGGTCTTGAAAAAGCTCATTTAACATAAATGAAACTTGGTTTATATAAGTGCTACTCTGTTGTATGGGACTGCGGGTTATGGCTTAAATCCTGATAGAGCTATTGTAGATTACGTAGCTAAGAACACTGTTTGCTTTGTCCTAAATATGATAGACATTTCTTCCAACGAGAAAAACTTTTGTGAAGTCAAATTACATTATATTTATAGGCCCTTCTGTTATTTCAAAATGGAAAGTAATTGCTTAATATCATAAAATGGCATCAGAGCAGTTCCTTAGCACATTATTAGATAATGTTATTAAATTGTTTTTTTAAGTTTGCTTTAAAGAACTGTTATGGACTTCCTGTTGAGGCCCTGAGCTCTGATTACATATCAAATGGGATAAGTAGATAAAATTGTAAATGAACTAAAAGCAACAGCATCTGGCAGGGGAGTAAAAGCCAAAACCCTTGCTCTGCTCAATCAGTCCATTTCTTTTTATGAGCGTCTTTCTTCCATGGAAAGAGTGAACTCTCATGTTTTGTTTTTAATAGCTCTATTGAAATATGTTCACATACCATATAATCCACTCATTTAAAGTGTGCAATTCGGGGCGCCTGGGTGGCTTAGTCGGTTAAGCGTCCGACTTTCCCTTAGGTCATGATCTCGTGGTTCATGGGTTCGAGCCCCGCGTCGGGCTCTGTGCTGACTGCCAGCTCAGAGCCTGGAGCCTGTTTCGGTCTGTGACTCCCTCTCTCTCTGACCCTCCCCTGTTCACGCTGTCTCTCTCTCTCCTAGAAATAAATAATACATTAAAAATAAATAAATAAATAAATAAAGTGTGGAATTCGATGGTTTTTAGTATATTTACAGAGTTGTGCAACCATCACCACAACCAATTTTAGATTATTTGTATCACCCAAAAAGAAACCCCAGACTGTTACTCCCCAGGCCTTCCCCCCTACCCCCAGCAGCCCCACACTCCTCCTCCGTTCTAGGCATCAACTCCTCCTTCTGGCTCTTTGGATCCACCTATTCTGGACGTTTCACACAAAAGGAATATAATATGTGGTCTTTTGTGATTGGCTTTTTTGACTTAATATCACGTTTTCAAGGTTCATTCACGTTGTAACATGTATTGATACCTTATTCCTTTTTATGACCCAAACTATTCCATTGTTTGAAAATACCGCATTTTGTTCATCCAGTCATCCATTGGTGCATATGTGGGTTGTTTCCATTTTTCGGCCACTATGAACAATGCTACTATTAACGTTTTGTACGAGCTTTTGTGTGGAAATATACTTTTGTTTTTATTGGGTATATACTTAGAGGTAGAATTGATGGTTCTTATGGTAACTGCAGTTAAACTGAAGAACTGTTGAATTGTTTGCCAAAGTTCTGCATCATTGTATGTTCCCTTTAGGAATGAAGGAGGATTCCAAGCTCTCCACAGCCACACCAGCACTTGTTATTGTCTACCTTTTTCATCACAGCGTCAGGTGGGATCTCATTGTGATTTTTATTTGCATTTCCATAATAATTATTCTGAGGACCTTTTCACTGTTTTGAAAGAAGACACCATCCAGGTAAGGTAGCTCAGTTAAATAAAAGTTCTAAAATGTTTCATTAAGCCTAAGCAAAATAGTTAGTGTTACAGACTTTGGCTTTGATTTGCCAGAATGTGATGTTTAATAATTAGCCTAAAATTTTGGTTTAGTGTGAATTATTTGAATTAGTACCAGGATGCATTTAAAATGCATAGCAGCAGTCCAGTATCATGAAGTGGTTATATGCACTGCAGGTAAGAGAGACTTAACTGTATCAGCTTCCAGAAAGGAAGCAAAACGATCATAATTATAAGTTAGAAGGATGAAACATAGGAAGATTTTAAATATCCAGGTGGAGGGGCACCTGGGTGGCTTAGTCGGTTAAGCATCCGACTTTGGCTCAGGTCATGATCTCTTCGTGAGTTGGAGCCCCACGCCAGGCTCTGTGCTGACAGCTCAGAGCCTGGAACCTGCTTCAGATTCTGTGTCTCCTTCTCTTTCTGACCCTCCTCTCTCTCTTTCTCAAAAATAAATAAACATTAAAACTTATATATATACATATATAAGTATATATATCAGGGAGGGTAACACCAGCTGACCTTGAGTAAGCAACACCATTTATAAAAAGGGCCCATAATGTTGACGTGATATATAAACATAAATCTTTCCCTAGTTTTTAAATTTTAAAATTGCAGCATGCTGTTGATGATCTTCTCTGAAAGCTGGAGAATGAGATAACTTACTTGGGTCTGGGTTAGCCCTAAATCCTATAATCATATAATTCCTGGCTAACATCAAGTTTTCCCTTAAGTACATAATAAAAGCACACTGTTCTAAACAACCCAGCTATTCACATGTCATGAGAATAATCAGCCAAGAAACTTATCTTTTTGCTGCAGAGCTGTTGACTTTTATGTAAGAATGCTATACTTCTTCCAGGTTGTGTCCTAGTAATTTATGCATCTGTATTAACATTTTTAACAAGTTTCTGACAAAGACCAGGTGAGATAAGTCTGGAGTCATTAGAAGTTCAGTATAAAGCTTTTTTTGTCACCATTTGAAATCCCTGGACAAGAGGAAACAGATGGGTTTGGTTACATTATCCTTGCTCTGCCAGATAAACAATCAAAGACAGCGTTAAATATTCTTTTGCAGTGTGTCCGTATCTAGGCTAGAAGGGTGCTTGACGTTAACCATGCTACCTTGTCAGCTGCTAAATATTTAATGATAGAAGCTTGAAATTTTAAAAATACCCAGTATTAAAAAGTTTATTTGAATCCTCACTGGATGACTTCATTTAGTTATTCAGGAGATGTTTACTGGATGCTTAATTAAGTGTGAGACACTGACTGCACGGGGCAGAGAACAGGGCTTGGATACCTTATGAAAGTCTTCAGGGACCAGGTAGCATTTGAAATGGGCTTTTAAACATGAATACAGTTGGGATTCTCACAGGGAAGATGAAGTGAAAAATGACATTTACATAGCAAAAAGAAATCATAATTCTGAGTAAAATCTTCCTCTCCCAGAAGAGACGGATAGCATCCACACATGAAATAAATAGTTAATGTCCACAAAGCTAGTTCAGCAGTTCAAAAGCTGAGCCATTCAAACACCAGCCAGCAAGGCAGAGATGGCTGCCTTTACAGGGCTAGAGAAATATGCAAAGCAAATGAGAAATTAGAGTACATTCTAGAGGAAATGGGATGCTGCAGGCAGACGCAGTGTCCAAGCTGGGGGTTGAAAGAGGAATCTAGTGACTGAAGCCAAGCCAGCTCATCACACCCTACTGCCATTCAGTCACATTCAAAGGAACAACTTGATGAAGACATATTGGAAGCCCTTTGAATCTTCCCTGCGGTCTCACTAAAATGTCAGAAGCAAAGTCTCATTTTCAGTGTACTCACCAAGTTAAAAATTTATTGCAAAAGGAGAGAATCCTACAGCTAAAATGTTAATGAAATTTCTTTTTTAAAATTATTTTTAATGATTATTTATTTTTGACAGAGAGAGACAGAGACAGAGACAGAGCACGAGTGAGGGAGGGGCAGAGAGAGAGGGATACACAGAATCTGAAGCAGGCTCCATGCTCTGAGCTGTCAGCAGAGCCCAATGCGGAGCTCGAACCTATGAGCTGTGAGATCATGACCTGATGACCTGAGCCGAAGTCAGACACTTAACAGACTGAGCCACCCAGGCGCCCCAAAATGTTAATGGAATTTCAATTAAATTGGTGGATAGATCATGTTTATGTTTTCTCCTCTCTATCCCAAGATACATTAACATGGTAGTAAATATATTAAAAAGGAATTGATTCACAAGAATAATCTCATCATTGGATGAGAGATTTTGGGAAATTTCTGGAAGACAGAAAAAAGTAAACTGGATAGAATAGATGACAGAGAGTCAGGTGGAGGATATGGAATGAATTGAAGCTATGTATTTGTGTGCATATGTGTGTATAATGATGTAAGTGAAAAATTAATGATATTGTTAACTAAGGCAAACTAAAAGCTGTACGAGAAAGGAAAGGTGTGGTTCTGCAATGAACAATGTTTACATACTCATGATGATGTAAATAGCGATTAGTGATTTAATGAAAATCAAGGATAGGATGCTATTAAGGAATGGAGAAAGAGGAGGGTGTGAGAGAGAATGGTTAAATCAGTTCCCTGCTGAAAAAACTCCCATTGCCTTTGATAGAATAAAAGTGAAATTCCTTGCTGTGGTTTTGAAATCCCACACTGTCCAGTCCCCTTCCACCTCCCTGATCTCATATCCTTCAACTCTCCCTCCTGCAACCACCAGTATGTGCCACTGGCCTTTTTTCTCTTCTGAGTCAGGGTCTTTCTCTCCTCAGGGCCTTTGCCCTTGATATTTTCTCTGTGCAAAGTGTTCTTTTGGCAGAGAATAAGTTGGTTCCTGATACCCATTCTCCTCTTCTTCCACAGAAATAGAACTTGCGCTCAATTCATGGCTGCCCAGAATAGAAACCACATTTCGAATTTCTCTTGCAGGTACGTATGTCTATGTGACTATGTTCTAGCCAAAAGTATGTAGGCAGAAGAGATGGGAAATTGCTGAGCTGTGCCCTTATAGAGAGAGGATAAAGCTGCTGTTTGGACCATACATGTGGTGAAGCCATCACAGACCATGCAAATGAGGAGCAAGAAAATAGAAGGAGCCTGGTCTCCTGAAAGGCCTACTCTCAGGGTGTTATTTAAGGCAAAAAAAAAAAAAAATAGACTTCGCATGCTTAAACCACTGTTACAGGGTCTGTTACGTGCACCCAAGCCATATCCTGCCCTCGATCTTCACAATACAACCCAGCATGTCATCTCAGAGAATGTTTCTTGACCACCCTACCTAAAGTCAGTCTTTTTAATCTCTACTACATGTTTTTGTTTCTTTTTTTTTGTTTGTTTATTAATTTATTTTGTGCGTGTGCATGCACACAAGATAGAGAGAGAGAGAGAGAGAGAGAGAGAGAGAGAGAGAGAACACGAGCAGGGGAAGGGCAGGGAGAGAGAGAGAGAGAATCCCAGTGCACTGACAGTGCAGAGCCTGCTGCTGTGGGACTTGAATTCACAAACCATGAAATCATGACCCTGGCTGCAATCAAGAGCCCCCCGAATAACTAACTGAGCCACTCAGGTGCCCCTACATGTTTTATTTTCCTTATAACACAGAGCAGTATATTAAATTGTTTTATTTAATGTTTGTTTTTTTAATTTCTGAGAGAGACAGACAGACAGCGTGAGCAGGGGAGGGTCAGAGAGAGAGGGAGACACAGAATCTGAAATAGGCTTCAGGCTCTGAGCTGGCTGTCAGCACAGAACCCGATGTGGGCTCGAACCCACAAACCATGAGAGCATGACGTGTGCTGAAGCCAGACGCTTAACCGACTGAGCCGCCCCGGCACCCCTTAAATTGTTTTATTTAGTTATTTGCTTTATAATTGCCTTTCTCCTAGAATATAAGTTTCATGAATGCAATGATCTTGTCTGTTTTGCTCATTGCCTGAAACAGTGCTTGTCACTATGAATAATATATATTTGTTGAATGATTGAATGACTACATCACACTGCAAGCCGATAGATAAAATAGATGAACCAATAAAAAAAGTGTGATACCCATATTATTTGGAAATATAGAGGTAAATTTGGAGAAATAATGACTAAAATATTCTTAAGTGGCTGCTTCTAGAAACCAGGGCTGAAATGGGGACAGGTGGCACAGGATGCTGTTGCTTTTTATTATGAATGCTTTCATGCTATTTGATTGTTTTTAACTTGTGCAAATATCACTTTGGAAAAGGTCAAATTAAAAAAATAAGCAACTCAATAAAACACTGTGCAGTCAGCAAGTGATGTGGTAGAAGAATGTTTAATGACATGGAAAGACATCCATAATATGAAAATAAAAAAGAGTAGATTACATAACATGTCGATATGCAGAGCAAGATCCATTTTTGCATATGTATGGAGCACATATGCATAAAAGACGCTATGTTATAGTCAATGCATATGGCAAATTCCTAACTTTAGATGTAAGTGGATGTTCAGTTTTATTAATAGAATCAGTTGTTCCTGATTAACAATGTTGAATGACTATTTCAGGACTTTAGGTTTGAAGGGATACTGTGTTGTCTTCCTTCCCAGGGCTCCCACAGACATTGGCCAAGCCCTTGCGTTTAGCCATTTCATGAGTTTTACCTTTATTCTAGGAGCAGCGAGGAGTGACACTGAAGTATGGTAACCAGAGACAGAGTGATAAAGTTGGTTTTAGGCAGATTTCTCTCCCTGTATTGTGAAAATGGTTAGGAAAGGCGAACTTTGAATCACAGAATTGAGTCGGGAAGCAGTTGGGGGTAATCAAGGCAGTAATGGTGGATACCTACCAGAGGACAGTAGCAGTCGCGTAGAGAGAAAGCGCCTGTCACAAGAACAACAAGACAGTGTAGACAGGACAGGTGGTAAGAGTGAGAAGTGAGGACACGTAAGCTCCTGGAAAGCAAGGGCCATTTTGACCTCACTTCCTACTCTACCCCAGGGCCCATCCAGCACAGTTTCTGGTACATACTGACATCAGTAAATATTTGTGATCTAAAGGAGAGGGAAAAGATCAAAGATGAGGCTCAGAAGTCTGCTGAGGTTATTTGGGTGAGAGGTGGGTTGGCCACTGAGCAGTACATGAGCGCCAGTGTGGGTAGAAGGAGACCAGAGGGGAGCTTGGACTCTTGGCATTATAGATTCCTGGTGCCCCTTTGTGTGAAGGCAGCCAGCAAACAGCTGGGTGTCCAAGGCTGTGAGATCTTGGCTTGAGATAGGTTTGAGAATCAACAGCATAAAGATGGTACCTCGGGTCAGAGAAGGGAATAATACTTCATTAGAAGAGTATATTGGGTAAGGGGAGAAGATAGGATGGACCCTCTAAGCAGCTCCCCAGTTCAAGGACAGGGGACCCACCGAGGTGAATCAAAAGGAGTGACCTAAGAAATAGGAGAGGAAATCTGGCATAGGCAGTGAGGAATGCTGCCCATAAAGCATCGAGATCAGTCCTGGGACGCCTGGGTGGCTCAGGCAGTTCAGCATCGGCCTTTGGTTCAGGTCATGATCTCACGGTCCGTGAGTTCGAGCCCCACGTTGGGCTCCATGCTGACAGCTCAGAGCCTGTAGGCTGCCTCAGAGTCTGTGTCTCCCTCTCTCTCTCTGCCCCTCTCCTACTCTCACTCTGTCTCTCTGTCTCTCTCTCTCTCAAAAATAAATAAACATTAAAAAATTTAAAAGAAAAAAGATCAGTCCTGACAAACACCTTTTGTATTTAGGACAGAGAGGTTGTTAGTGACATCCAGTGACAGGGCGGGGTGGAGGGTGGTTTAGGATACACAGGGGAATTGGCAATGGAAACCATTTTGCCATGTCAAGGAGAATATAATGCAGTGATCTACCACCTTTTCCTCCTTTTCAGCTTTTCCCCTTTGATTTTAATATGTCTCTGAACTTGTACTGACTGCTGCATTGTCACCTTCTTATCAAAGTTCCAGGGACTCGTTTGGCAGCAGGGAGCTTTTTTCCACTCGGTCACACTGCTAATCAGCGCACTATCAGTAGGCTGACAGGGACTTGTTTGTGCTGGTTCAGAATGTGGCCACCACAACCAGTCCTCCAAGCGCTTGGTTGTCCCTCCTGCATGACTGCACCCATAGCTCCTGTGTGTCTTTTCCATCTTTCCTACAATAAAGATACACACATACACAAATCCAGAAAAGAAGGATAAACCTTATAACATTACAAATTAAGCTGCCAATGCCTGGGTGATTCAGTTGGTTAAGTGTCCTGATCTTTGGATCAGGTCATGGATCTCGCAGTTTGTGGGTTCAAGCCCCATGTTGGGCTCTGTGCTGACAGCTCAGAGCCTGGAGCTTGCTTCAAACTCTGTGTTTCCCTCTCTTTCTCAAATAAATGAACATTAAAATGTTTTTTAACCTAAAAAAATAAAAATTACACTGCCATTCATATTCTTTTTAAATTCTGTTTTAATGTTTATTTATTTCTGAGAGAGAGAAAGAGAGAGACAGAACGTGAGCAGGGTAAGGGCAGAGAGAGAGGAGACACAGACTCTGAAGCAGGCTCTGTGCTGACAGCAGTGAGTCCTACGTGGGGCTTGAACCTTGAGATCATGACTGGAGTAGAAGTCAGTCACTTAACCGACTGAGCCACCCAGGTGCCCCAGCTGCCATTCATATTCTTGACTGTTGATTGATATTTGCATTGTGTATTTTCCTGAATTTTCTTGGCTAAGGATATCTTCAGCCCGTGGCTCTTTTCCTCTCCTTCTTTCCTCCCTCAAGCCACCATTTCTCTCTCTAACACAGCTCCATAACATTATTACTTTTCCTTTATAATTACCCTGTCCTGTTTCTTGCTTCTCCTTGACCAACATGAAATCTCTTTGTCATCATTCCCATCTTGCCTTTCATGATTTTCTCTTTGTAATAACTCTTAGAAGCAATAAGTGATCTGGAAAATGACATAGGACTATTAAGGGCATGATGATTTGTGGTAGAGTGTACTGTGTTCAAACAAAATGCTTCTAATTGTGTGCCACCTGTTTTACCATCAAAACATTTATTCAAAGAACACTTTACCGAGCACCTTCTGGGTGGTGGGTACCACATATGTGCTATAAATACCAATAGCAAATGCAGGCCCCAGCAACTTGGTGCAATAAATTTCTGAATGAATGAAAAACCTCAGGCAGTTACTGACAGGATGTTTGAGGAACAGGATGAGATGAGATTAGTCTTCACAGGTGGAAAATTCTGGAGATAAAGCTGCAGTGGCATTCCACAGGGGAGTGGTGGTCTCTCACAGCAGCCCAGAGATGTGCAGCTAAAGTAATAAATGGCAGGTCTTGAGCATCTCTTAGTGATGAACCTGTGTGGATGAAGAATCCACACTCCACCACAGCTCTCTGATGATGAAAACCTTTTGACTGGAATAGCCATGAACCCAAGGAAGAGGGGAAGTTTTCCAGTTCCAATTAAACATCTGGCAGAATTAGCCACATGAGCTGGGAATGCTAATACCATTTCATGATAATCTAAGGAGCCAAGGATTAGCTCTGCAGAAATCATCACCATACAACCTATAATTAATGTAAGGCTCTTTGAGAAAGAATATAGCTCACATAACAGGTGTAGTAATGAAAAGTTTTGGCTCACAGTCTGGAAACTATAATTTAGACCTGGTTCCTGGTTCTGCCACTAATTTTGTGACTTTAATCAAATTAGTTCATTTCTCTAATTAATTAGTTCATTTCTAATTAATGAAACCTACGGTGAGAGAGCTGGTTGATCTGTAGATCATGACTCTATAATTCTGTGAGTCATTTAGCTCAGTTGCTTTTTATTCCTGTTTTTCTCGAGTGTTTCACGCATTTCTGGAGCTTGGATATGATGGTATTTGTCAAGCCAATTATTACAATGGATCTGTTCTGTAATGTTAACATATGTCAGATGAGAAAATGTTTGGGGCCAATTTCTTTTCTGTATTTATTACATAACATTTATCTATTTTTTTTCTTATATGTAAACTTCACCAGCTTAGGTATGGGACCATGGAGGTGGAGCAATGGGAAATCAGTCCCTTATAATGGTATTAACTCTAAAATAGGGCCAGGTACCTACAGCAACAGAGCAGCCTGTCAGTAAATGATGGAAAGAGAGAGAAGGGCACATTAGTTCTTTCATATCCTCGTGGTATAGTGAACACACGGGAGCAGAACAAATGCAGATTATTCATTTCGATAAACAAGGTGTTGATACAGATAATCAGTAAGATCTATATATTACATCAATTGCCAAATCATGACTCATGGTTCAGAACTGCAGTTTCCAGATTTAACCGAGTGATGCACTGCATTACTAGGCTTTGGCAGAACTATGGAACATCTTTGGTGATTCCATGGGTGAATAGTACGCTGCAGTATCTGCTCCTCCCTTGCACAGAGAATAAAGTGATGGTCCAGGAGGCATCACAGAAAAGGATGCATTGGAAGTTTTGAGGTAGCTGTGGGGAGAATTGGAAATTGAAACATACACAAGTTGAGTGGCCTTGAGTAAGAACTGCTCATTTCCACCCAAACAAGAGAACTTTGGGACCTCATCCCTTTCCACGTATCCAGGACTCCCTCTATAGGCTTAAGATATCCAGGTTTCCAAGTGGAAACTGGGTCTATTCCCTATCAGGAGAGGCAAGACAGGGCAATGGCCCTTAGTGGAGGAGACAAGAGATATTCTGCTTTTGGAAAAAAAAATAAATAAATAAAGAGTAACTTTTCTCTCTCTCTCCCTCTCTCTTTCTCCTTCTCTCAATTATTCTCTGGAAGCAGTTTTCAACCACCAAAAGCGTGGCGACAAACACTGCCAGGATTCCAACCCCATTGTTAAATTTCACTCATTCTTGCCACTCCTTTCTTCCCAAACAGCTAAATGTTCAAAAGATAATAAGCGTTTCCCTCTGTTTATCCCTAAAGGGGTCCATGGAGACCTTTTTTCATCATTTCCTGGCTTGGTGAGAGAGGATGTTGTTAACCAACTGCCATTTTACTGGTGAGATTACAATGTCAAGACCAAAGGGCAGCTGGTTTGCTTCACCGATAAAAGAATGAAAGCTCTTGCTTGTAAATAGCTTTGTCTGTGTTAGCAACCTCTTAAATCGTCTTGCTACCCTCACATTCCCCAACGCTACTTCAAAAGCTCTGCTCCATTCCTAGGCTGTGTTACCCTGGTGACTAATCTTGATAATCAGGTCCTGGAAGTTTCCACAATGGCAGTGTCTTAGCACCTGTGTGTGCCGGCTTTGACTGCGGTGGGACAGGTGACTGTGGACTGTGGTAGGTGTGCTTGTGCTGGTACTGGTGGTGGTGGGAGGTGTTAGTGTGGAGGTGGGGGGGGGTTTCCCTTGCTAGGATCTGAGCAACGGGGTTTTTCCGCCACTTTGCATCGCACCTACCACACTTATCTTAAACATAAGAAAGGGGGTTTATTCCCAGTCAATGCTGAGATGCTGGCCTCTTGCTTGGCTTTTCGGAAGTCCTGAATCTCACCTCCAAGTTCTGCCAGGAGTTGAGACTGACCTACTCTGTCTTCTCAAAACAGTCGCCTGATGGAGTGCACCACAGCTTCTGGAAAAAGAGGTTGGGTGAGAGGAGAAAAGAATGTAGTCCCTAAATGAACCAAAAAAGGAGGTTTTGGAGGAGGAGGGGGAGAAAAGAGGAAAGGGGAGAGGAAGAGGAGAAAGGAGGGGACAGGAGGAGGAAAGGGGGAGGGGAACATTCAAGGGGGGAGGAGTGGGAAGAACAGGAAGGGGAAAGAAGAGAGGAAGGAGAAGGTAACCAGATGATGAAAGGAGACCAGTTTTTGAAACAAAGCATTTGCCTTATCTCTTTCAGAGGCATCCAGAAACTTCCACTGTGTAATGCTTAGTTCACTCACACAAGGGCTTTTTAACTCCTCATGGGTTTCTCTCTGTGCTTAGACAGAAATTACTCCAGATGGCAGCTTAGTAAGTGGGTGGGAAGAGCTAAAGCAGCTCTCCCTCATTCCAGGGTTTCTCCGAGCACGGTCCACAGGCCTTTCTCAGAATCACTGCGGGCCCTGGTTTAAGAAGAAAAGCAAAACAAAACAAAACACCAGGACGAAGTCCTGGACCTAAATCAGTATCTTCAGGGCTGGGTGCTGGGAATTTGCAGACTGCCTGGGTTTGGGCTTTTTTATTTAAGGAGGAAGGGCCCCAGATGCTTCTTAATACCAATAAAAATTCGTGAACCCCTGCTCTCCTCCAGAGAACTCAGAGCTCTGCTTTTCTTTCTGTAAAAGACAGAATTTGATGGGTTGGTTTTTTTTTGTTTTTTTTTTTAGCATTTGAATCATCAGCCAAGATACATGGGCGTTGCTTAGCTCTAAAGCATCCTGAAACATTCTAGAACATGTGTGTACAAATATTGAAAGAGAAAACAGTGGTCGAATCGCTATGACACAGTCAGCGTAAAAGACACCACCATGGTGGGTCACTTAAAACAGCAAAAAGTAGGAAGCTCATGTGCTGGCAGCTTAAGCATGGAAATGTGTAGCCAGAGAAAGAGGGTGCCCCTGAAAGCAAAGGTCCGGTAAGGAAATGACTTGGTTAAAGATCCCTTCACGGATTGCACTGCGGTGAATTTCTAGCAGGAGCTGCCTTCTGTCCACACAGAAGCACTCTTCACTGCCTCTGGGAGGGCACACGGCTCAGTACCCACTGTTGTCAGGCTATACGGCCAGTTGGTGTTTAACACTACTCTAATCAAAGACAGAAAAGCCTCAGGATCTAGTGCCTAACCAGGTGGCTGGCTTATGTCCATCATACAAACCCACGCTGCCAGGTTTTCCCGGGCGAGCTCAATGTACAGGCGCTTCCAGGAGACAGTGGTGAGTGACCCACAAAGTGGAGGGAAGTAAGGATCAGGAAGAGAGGCCCAGATGGCTAATGGTGTGGTGAAAAACAAAACATGGAGACCTGGTATCTGAGAACAGCCAAGGCAACAAACAAATGAACAACAGCTACAACTAGCCCCGTACGCTTTCCACGCCGCGTCCCACAATGACCCCTCTGTTAAACTTCATTTCTCATGGAGAGGAACTGGGTGAGGAAATGCCTGTATGCGTTTTAACTTAAACCAAACCAAACCTATCAAAAAGAGGATTGGTAAATAAGCAATGATATTGAAGAATTGAACATTCTGAGAAGAAAACAGTCAATGGTAGTTTACTTTTGGTATCCAGAATGAAGTTTTTGGCAGTCAATAATTCACTTCGAGTGCATTAAGTGAACACTTCACTTTGAAGTCATGAGTTGAAAATAATTCTGGTTTTTATTTATAAAGGTTTATGTTGATAAATTTACTTCTCCAGTTTTACTCAATCCTAATAGCTTTTCACAAGTACTACTTATCTGTTGACCCTCCTTTTTTGTTTGTTTGTTTGTTTGTTTGCTTTTTTCTAAAGAGGTGAATGATGAAAGATGCAGGCAGCAAAGGCAGAGGAGGAAAAGGCTGGCTAGGAAGAGGGAACAGCATATACAAACAGAACATCTTGTGGCAGGAAGAACTCAAAGCCTTTCGGGTGCTAACTGGAAACCAGCAATTGGAGTGTGAAGAGCTCAAGACAGTGACCATCACAAGGGTCCTGGATGACGGTCACAAGGAAACTGGATTTCATGCTGTGGGTGATGGAATGCTATCAGAAGGCTCAGGGACTGACCTGATCCCCATGTTCAACGATGTGAATTTGTTTCCCAAAATTTGCAATAAATAAAGGCAGAATAAGAGGAAAAATATAATAGTCCATATTCTGTTGTAATCTTGAGTTTTTGGGTTGAGGAGCTAATTGATTAGGCTCTGTATTATTTAAAAAAAATATAAATGCAGGTATTCCCCACCTCTTGAAAATTCTCATTCCACCACTTTGCTTTTTGGAAAGACCTACATGAGTACCTGCTTTCACTAAGTGAAAGAAATTGGGAACTGATTTTTGCTTTTAGATAAAAAGATGCAAAGACAAAATAGCAGTCAGTATTTGGTAGCAAGCCCTTATGGAGGCAGCACATGCCTGAGCAGTGAGAGCAGCCCCGCCTACCTCCTAACCGGGAACCGCGCTCAGCATCTCATTGCGAAGCCTCCAGAGCTCCAAACCGTGTCTGTGAGAACTTGTGCTCCACCTCCGTTTATTCTGTGCATCCATTAACAGGATGTGTCCTAAGGCAGCAGAAAAGCCTAAGTAAGATAGGTTATCTTTTAAGTCTCGGAATGCTCAAAACTTTTCCATATAAATGAACGGTAATCGCCTCTTTGCTTCGGAGGATTGGTTTATGAAGGGATTCTACTTTCAGGTAGCAGGGACAACATGTATTTAAAACAATGACCACACCTAGGGGACAACTAAACACGTAGCCAGCAACCGATATGGGACCCCAGGCATGATAGATGCTTAATGATTTCTTACTGCTAATGCTGCTCACTCTACGTCTGCCTGGGAAGGAAAAACACAGAAAAAGAACATAAATCAGTGATGTCTGTAAAACACTATGGGGATACAAAAGGAGGGTACGAACGCAATGGATAGAAATAACAGAAAACTTAGTGGCGAAATAGTTATTGAACTTCAAAGCTGTTAGCTACATGCTTATGATTTGTAATATTCCTTGGTACGTAAGATTTTTCTCCATTTACTTTTGAAATATTTTCTGTGTCATCAGGCTCTACTAAGATTACTGATCATTCATACCTTAGGTATTTTGAAAGAAAAATCCTTTAGGTTTCCAAATACCACTTTTCTTCTGCTTCTTGTCATTTTTTTTTTTTTACAAATAGTTTATTGTCAAATTAGTTTCCACATAACACCCAGTGCTCATCCCTACAAGTGCCCTCCTCCATGCCCGTCTCCCCCCTGCCCCCCACACCCATCAGTCCTCAGTTTTTGTCAGCATTCAAGAGTCTCTCATGGTTTGCCTCTCTCCCTTTCCCCCACCATTTCCGCCCTTCTTCTCCCCTTGGTCCTCTGTTAAGTTCCTCCTAATCCTCCTATACGTGCACACGTATGATATTTGTCCTTCTCTGCCTGACTTATTTCGCTCAGCATAACACCCTCAAGGTCCATCCATGTTGCTGCACATGGCCAGATTTCATTGTTTCTCATTGCCATGTAGTATTCCATGGTATAGATAAACCACATCTTCTTGATCCATTCGTCCGTCGATGGACACTTAGGCCCTTTCCAGGTTTTAGCTATTGTGGAGAGTGCTGCTATGAACATTGGGGTACATGTGCTCCTATGCATCAGCATTTCTGTATCCCTTGGGTAAATTCTAGCAGTGCTATTGCTGGGTCATAGGGGAGTTCTATTGTTAGTTTCCTGAGGAACCTCCACACTGTTTTCCAGAGGGGCTGTACCAGTTTACATTCCCACCAACAGTGTAGGAGGGTGCCCGTTTCTCCACATCCTCGCCAGCATCTCGAGTTCTCTGATTGGTTCATTTTAGCCACTCTGACTGGCGTGAGGTGGTATCTCAGTGTGGTTTTGATTTGTATTTCCCTGATGAGGGATGCTGAGCATCGTTTCATGTGTCTGTTGGCCATCTGGAAGTCCTCTTTGGAGAAGTGTCTGTTCATATCTTCTGCCCATTTCTTCACTGGGTTGTTTGTGTTTCAGGCGTGTAGTTTGGTGAGTTCCTTATATATTCTGGATATTAACCCTTTATCTGATATGTCATTTGCAACTATCTTTTCCCATTCCGTTAGTTGCCTATTAATTTTCTGGGTTGTTTCCTTTGCTGTGCAGAAGCTTGCTTCTTGTCATTTCTGTATTTCTAGTTGCTTTGGACATCAGTCCGTTCATCAGTTTCTTAGAAGCCCAACTTCAAAATTTTCACCCCATACTCTCCCAATAAAATCACTGACACTCAGAAACCTAAAGAAACTTAAGATTTTCCAGGTAGGTGTGACCCTAATTCATTCAGTGTAAAAATGACCTTTGAGGAAAAAAATGAGAGGAAAACTCACCTGTGAGAGGGGATGTGATTTCAATGCCGTACCATTTCCAAAGGATAAGAGATGTCCCTCAGACATTCCCAGTGTCCTTTAATAATCCATTGGGTATATCATCCAGAAACTTACTTAAATTTTTCATGAACTCATTTACATTTTCAACCCCAACCTCTTAATGGGGTGAGGAATTCCCTTGATTTTATAGGTGTTTGGCAATTTCTTTTTCTTTTTTAAAAATGTTTTATTTACTTCTGAGAGAGAGACACACAGCATGAGCAGGGGAGGGTCAGAGTGAGAGGGAGACACAGAATTCACAGCAGGCTCCAGGCTCTGAGCGATCAGCACAGAGCCCGACATCGGGCTCGAACCCATGAACTGTGAGATCGTGACCTGAGCCAAAGTCAGATGCTTAGTCGACTGAGCCACCCAGGCTCCCCAACAATTTATTTTTCTTAAATTCACTTCTCTAAATTATACTTTCAAAATGTCACTAATTCTCTACACTCAGTCTCCTACAGAAGCTTGGTGTCCCCCTCTTTCTGGGGGAGCATTGCAAGGAAAGGGAGAGCACCACTTCTCTGTGCTCCCAGAAGAAAGATTGATGAGGGGGACACATGGGGAGGGGATAGTACCCAGACACAATCAAACAGCACCCACTGCTTACTAGCTGTAGCCTGGCCTCCTTAGGGAAAAGATTAAAGTTTCATAAAAGTCCTAAAGACTGGAGGCTACCATAGTCATCAGGCTCAGGATTCAAGCAGCCAGGGGTGGAATTCTGGCCCCTTACTTGCATGCTATTTAGCTTCGCTAAGCTTCATCCCTTCTTCTGCGAAGTGGGCTCACTTCATGGGGTGAATAATCAATGAGAAGATGGGTGTGTGCTAGGCACTTAGCACAGAGCTGGTGAGTCTGTGGTCTAGAATGTTTGCCCTGATCCGCTCCAGCCGGCTCTGTCTTTGCAGCAGGTCATCACCACACCAAGCTTACATCTACCAGAATCCCAATATGGGAGCCCCCCCAGGCCCTTCCCAAGCAGCTCTGATCCATCTTCAGCTCGGCTTGGAACACGTCATTGAAAGCACCTGACGGTGTCTGAGTACTTTACAGTTTGTGCAGAGTTAGCTTGCATATCGCTTCCTGAGGACATGACGTTTTGTGGGCATTTGTTTTCAGTGGTAGCACATTGATCCCGCGCTTTGAGGACGCTCCGTTACAACTTTCCTGTGGTCTAAGTGACAGCTGGATCCCACAAGTCTTTAAGTATGGCTGACTATGTTGAAACCTTCCATTTCCATCCCCGTGGTTCTCAGAACTCAGCAAGCTCTTCCACCGCTTATCCTTATTAACTTGGCATTCAGCTTCTGGAAAAACTTAGCATGATATACAAACTCAGAGTTTCCAATTCTGGATCATTTATAAAAACTTAGGACTAATTCTAGCACACACTCCTAAGAAGTCATTAATAGTTGTAATTTTCTATTCGGAGAAGAATCACCCATCTATTCCTAATTTTTGATTGAGTTCCCAGTTCCTCTGGTCTGGGTTTATTTTATTTTAGGACTAAATCCATGGGCCTATGCTAATTTGCATGTTAGCTTTAGATGGCCATCTCATCTCTACCTGAGATTTGACTTTTTGCACAATTAGCTTTTAGCCTGAGACCCATTATCGAGGATACATGGAGTCTGCAGACTGGAGACATCAAGTCTTCTCTGACCCCAAGGACACAGCCATATTGGATGTTCTGCTAACTCTCCTCTGCTGGGCATTGTGCCAGCACACGTGCTCGGTCTTCACTATGGGACACAAACTGCAATTCTAATTGTCTTACTGTCTTTGTACCCCGGAGATTTCTTGTCAGGAACTAAGTAATATAGCTGAAATTGATATTTAACATTGTAAACCTCAAGCACGTGGAATGCCTGAAATCACTCTATGACATGAGGATTACTCGCAAAGGTATCCCTCTGTTCTTGTGTTTTCTCAGCCTTGGAAATATTAGCCATAGGTGGATTTCAATCCAATAAAAGATATGTGCTTCCTACGTACATTACAGTAAGGAAATGCTGAGGAAACTTCACTGCTGGCCATTGGGCTTTTCCTGTGATGATCCCAGCAACAAGTGTGGCCACTCTGCATTTTAAAAGCAAGAGTGAATCCTGGAGCATCTTTGATACTGTTTTGTTCTGACTCCAAATTCAGCAATATAAATGAAAGCTGAGCCTCTCTTGCATTAAAATGCATGATAGACAGCAATCGCCTTCTTGCTTGTTGGATGCAATGTTATTTACAAATCCATCTCCCGCTCCCTGCTTCCCAGATCCAGATTTATATGGGCAGATATCCTGAGAGCTCTGACTCAGAGCTTTGGTAAACCAGTTAGTTCTCTTTGAAGAACCAGGTCTGGACAAGCTCGGAAAGTTCCTGGAGGCAGGTTGGGATGGAACAATCCACCTACTTTTCCTCTGTATCCTTATATGCTCCTGAATGCCACCAATTCTGCTTTTGTGTGCTACTCACACTTGTAACCTTGTGTCTTTCCATCCATCCATCCATCATAGGCGAACAGCAGAGCACTGGAGGAATAGAATGACTCCATACCTCTGACTCCTCCTCAGCTGCAGCCTTTCGAACTATTGAGTCTTCTCCGAGCTTTTTGATACTTCTTATTAATCCATCCAATGGATCTGGGAGTTGGGAGTCCTAGGTGCAAGTTCTCATTTTTCTACTCACTGAGTTGCCTTGGTCAAGTCGTTGGTCTTTCTGGGGTCTCTCGATCTCAGTCTGGAGAAGAGAATGTTAGATCCAATGGTGTCCCCCACTCCCTTTAGCTCTAGTACTCCATGCCTTATGCAGAATCTTCGAGTGTCTGCTCTGAATGAGACTTGTAACAGAAGTCCTAAAGCCGCCCTTCGGTACCTATGGTGCAGTTGGGGAGATCAGGCAGGCAAACAAGAGTCAAGTTTATCAGTCTTGGGCTATGTGTTATGAAATGCCCAAGCAGCTGACTTCTGAGGTTCACAATTTTGATTGCAAATCTTGAAAATAATACTGATTATAGTTTGTAAACAAATCTGTGAGCTCTTGGGAGGCCAAATAGCATCAACGGTCTTTTGCAATTTGTTGGCATAGGGACAGACATCTGCGAATTGTAGATATTTACAGAGATGAAATACAATATTCTAAGGGGATTAGACTATGTTTCAGTAAAAATTAAATGTCCAGTCACCATATTATAAATTTAATTCCAACCAGAATCTTTATTAAGCCTTTTGGGGCAGGAGGACATGGGGATATAAACATTTTAAAACTCGGCTGCTCTCCAGAAACCGGCAGCCTAAAATGCAGCAATGTTCTTTCCAGTTGCAGAGAAGAGAATGTCCTATTTTAGTCACATTTAAGCAACTTTAATTGAACCGTTAACTCCTTTTTCGCTAGTTCTTGAAACACTGAGAGTCAAGGTGTGTACAGGTATTTAGAACAATGGCCACATTTTGTGTATTCTCAGCCATACTTAACAACATTCATTACACCATAGCCCTTAGTATAAAGCTGCGGACATGGGAGGCCCTCAAAAAATGATTGCTGATAGAATGACCTCGAAATTCCAATATACCCGAAAGCCAATTTAATTAAAGAAACTAATTAATGCTTGTACACTTAAAAATTTTATAAGTGGTTGGGATTTCCATTATTTTTCCATCTAAACCCTATTTTGCAAATGAGGAAACTGAGGCATACAGAGATGAACTTACCCAAGATCACATTGTCAGGGCATCAAGATTTCTCCACCTTGAATTTTAAATTCTGTAGTTCTTTCCAAAGTCCTGATGGTTTAGAACACAGGTAAGTACATATATAAATAGGGCTAGAGATATTTCTCCTAATAACTTGATGTATTTTGGAGGGAAAGAAGTCCTTGAGAAAGAAATGTTTGTTTTTTTTTAAATTTTTTTAATGTTTTGTTTATTTCTGAGAGAGAGAAACAGCATGAACAGGGGAGGGTCAGAGAGAGAGGGAGACACAGAATCCGAAGCAGGCTCCAGGCTCTGAGCTAGCTGTCAGCACAGAGCCGGATGCGGGGCTTGAACCCATGAACCGTATGATCATGACCTGAGCCGAAGTTGGACGCTTAAGCGACTGAGCCACCCAGGCGCCCCAAGAAAGAAAGGTTTTTTTGTTTGGTGACTTTTCCCCCCTCCACATCCCTCCCCCATCTTCTAGGCTTTCATATCCCTTGCCTTGGTTGCACGTGCTGGATTTTCAAAATATCATACCCAAGTACAGGTTTCAGAAAAAGCCAAATAACACAACCTTGAGGATAATTTTTAAGAAGTCCTCTGTCTTTAAAGTTTCCTTTCGGTGCCCAACGTGCATTGGCAGTGCTTTCTTAACCAGAGTGGCATCTGGCCTGGTTTTTATTTCCCTCTACTGCTACCTGCTGGTGGTAGGTCTACAATGGCATCTTCTAGAACATAGACCACATGATCATTCATGTTTCTAGGGTCAGATTCTCCTTAAGCCCTAACTCAGTGTTTCTCAACTCAAGTCACATATTAGAAACATATGGAATGTTTCCAAAAATACTGAGGCCCAAGCCCCACCACTAGGGATTCTGATTCAATATGGTCTTGGAGACGGCTCATGCATTGGTATTTTTTTTGAAAAGTTCACCAGAGAATTCTAATATGTGGCCAGGATTGAGAACCACTGACCTTATCAATCAAATCTCACTAGTACAGAAATAATTAGGAAGCCTAAGGTAACTGTGAAAACTATGCAATTTTGTCATATTTGTCACCATTTTTCTTATTTATTTCATACCCTTAGTACAATTCATTTCAACCTTATGTGACTTTTAAGAATTAAGAAAAATGAAATCAATTATTTTTCTCTGCAGACTTTTAGGATTTTCCTCATGACTAAACAGGAAGCCAGCCTAAAATGAATCAGCTCTATTATTTCTCACACATATTTATCACCTAAGATATAAACAAAACTAAAAATAAAATGAATTATGAAAAATGTATAATTCAGAGAAGTAGGCTTGCATTTCAAATTAATGTTCCTATAAAGTTAACATTCCTTTACTACAGGAGTCCTTGTTAGATTAAGAAAGGACAGGCTTTTGGGATGCCTGGGTCAGTTAAGCCAACGACTCTTGATTTTGGCTCAGGTCATGACCTCATGGTTCAAGCCCCGCGTCAGGCTCTGCACTGACAGTGTGAAGCCTGCTTGGGGTTCTCTGTCTCTACCTCTCGGTCTGCCCCTCTCCTACCTGTGCACACGTGCTCTTGCTCTCTTTTAAAATAAATAAATACTCTTAAAATAAAAAGAAATCAGAGGCCTTCTTTCTTACTATTTTATGCAGGCAGATTAAAAAGACAATTTATCTGAGACGATTTTTTGTTCAGTCATGAAGAAAACTGAAATTTGCAGAAGGAGAAAATAATGATTTAAACACACAGATGCTTACACTCACACACATACCACACACATATCATGTATGGATCCTATGTATTTTCAAAAATTGCAGATGAGTGGGAATAAAGGTTTGATCTTCTTGGAAGTGAATGTACCAAATGATTCACAGAACGTCTGTTAGAATAAGTAAATATTTAGTCTGTGTTCCCAGGAGATATTCCATACTCCTGCAGGTTAGGAAGTGTCCCCATGCCATAGCCAACTCCAATTTCCAACCCACAGGAAAACATGGCAGACTTATTCTATACATCCTCATTATTGGTGGAATACTTGATATCTTGTCAGGACAGAATGCCAGGATCTTTAATCATCACCTGTACCTGCAAAGCCTTTAACTTTTGACCTGCTGGACTCTCTGGTATCAGGGAAACTGTAGTTGGGGCATTTTCTCCTTTACTGTGTGAACTTTTTAGAAAAAAACAAAACAAAACAAAACCAAAACCTAAAACCAAACCAAAAACCAAAAAACCCACCTGTTATCTTTCAGCCTTTAGGTCTTTTCTTAGTTGTAAAGATTTTAAGAATACACAAAAAATTCACAATCGTGTTAAGGAGTATTTTCCTAATATGATGGAGGAGAATTGTCACAGTGAGCCTCAATGGCAATTTTTACTGGGAGAAAAGTTATATAATATAGACCATTCATCAACAAAATGAATCTGAAATTTCCACTGAACTTAAAAGATGTCTAATAAATAAAGCTTTTATGAAAAATAAGGAAATGTGAGAAAGAGGCAGAGTAAATTCAGTTGGTTTTAGTCTTATTGCCTGATTTCAACCTGACTAAAGTTCTGAAAATATTGTGCAATTATTTATGTTCATGGCTGAAGAAATACATTGCAAAACTAGGGAGATGTGATCTTGAAATAATCTGAAAACAATCTCCTCGCCCAGGCTCATCCTTGTTTTATTTACAGAATTAGATTATAGTCCTGTGGATTTCTGAATATTATACTTTTGGATTAGGCAAGATTCTAAATCTGATCATTCAGAACAGATCTTGAGGAGGTCGGTCGTGTGACTCTTTAAACTTCTGTTAAAATCATTTTGTACATGGGAGGAAATCATTAAAGTGCCCTTTGGTACAGAAGAGTAGACAGCCAGCTCTAAATTCCTGAGATTAGTGTTGATTTATCAACCAAAATGCTATGCTAAAATGAATTGTTCCACCTGGTTCTATTTTAAGCCAAATGAGATTACTCACAGAGATTTAATCTACTTGACTTAAACATCAATTTGTTCAGGAGGGAAGGCTCCTTATTTGGAGGCCAGATGTAGGTTTGAAATGGAGGGGTGGGGGGCACCTGGGGGGCTCAGTCGGTTAAGCGTTGGGGACTTCAGCTCAGGTCATGATCTCACACTTCGTGGGTTCAGGCCCTGTGTCAGGCTCTGTGCTGACAGCTCAGAGCCTGGAGCCTCTTTCAGATTCTGTGTTTCCCTTTCCCTCTGCCCCTCCCATGCTCTTGCCCTATCTCTCTCTGTCTCTCAATAAGAAATAAAACCATTAAAAAAAAAAATGAAATGGAGGGGGTGGTGAACCAGAGACCTTGTCACTTACGTAAGGCTGCATAGTGAGTCAGTGGTAGAGCTCGAACTCAGTCCAGATGTTTTACTGTCCACCAACGCTTCACCGCCTTGGGAACCGTACTGTTGAATTCATTGGCAACACTGCCCTCTTTTTAGTTCTTTTGATCAGTGCAAACCTCTGCAAATTTTTAATCAATTTCTTGCTTCCCCCCGCCCCTTCAGATGGTGCACTGTATCATTTGAATGTTAAATTCAGAGCTCTTTATATCCAAAAGATGTTGCTAGGAAATGTCTGATCCATTCCAGCTATCTTGCAGAAACGCAGCAAAATTGTGAAGGGAAAAATATCTGAGGTCTTTGCAAGGCTACACATGTGGGATTACTGCTTCTCAGGACAAAAACATGTTATTCAAGAGATTACATTTGTCAGGAAGGGAAAGCCAAGATCACACTGACAGCAGAAACCACGATCCAGCAAGACCCAAGATTTTACGAGTAGCAGAAAATTTATGAAAGTGTTTTGATATTGTTAGCATGTTAAGTAGATTTAATATTTTCAACAATTAATTACATGTATTTAATCAATAGTAAGGTTCACTTAAGAATACATACATTATTAATTTTTAAAAGATGGGTATAATTAAGTAATAACCAGGATCTATGTTCTTTATTTTCAATTCAGATGCCAGTCCTTAAAAAAAATTGGTAGAAAATATATAGTCTCTGTCAACTTTGTATGGAAAACACATCTATTATAATTTCTAGGCTGTCATTGATGATTTTACCAAAATGTAAGCTCCATGAAAGAAGCAATTTTTGCTTCTTTTGTTTATTGCTGTAGCTCTGATGCCTTGAATAGTACTTGGAACATAATTGATGCTGGAAATATTTGTTGAACCAGTGGCTTTTCTTCAATGGGTACAAATTGGCCAACAAATACTCAGGATTGGAAACTTAGAGGATTTACCAAGGTTAAAGAGCATTTAAAACTTGAATCTTAACCCCCCACTTTCAGGTTAAAGTTGATCATCAGTTTGGGAATAAGGAAGGGATTTCAGCTTTGACACTGATTTCTGTTTCCCACGTCTTCTCCATGTGTTTTCAGGTAGGTGTTCACCTCGACAATTTGCAATGCCAGAGATGGCACTAGGAACCCTACTGAAAGAAGGGTTATATTTTATCCACTTTTATATCTCAGGGTATCTCACACACAGTAGGTATTCAACACGCATTGGTAGAGTTGCACTGGACTGTGACTTACATCTTAAGTGTAGCTTTCCATTTTACTTGGCAAATGCTAATCTGGAAACGAATTGACATAAGGACTGAACACAGAGACATATTGTCATTCAGTCCTGCCATAATGATTAAGTTTGGCTTTATTTTCAGACCTGAAATGAAAAGCAGTTAACATATGGAGAAATGCTGCATAATTCCTTTGCACTTGCCAGTCATTTTCAAAATAAGTGCTATCCGCATAATTTTCCGTGCAGTTTTGTAATAGATTTATGTTGTATTAAGAGGCTTTGGTGAAGTATTTCAGTATGAGGCCCTCTCAAGTGCCAGGTGAGTTGTCTCCAATTAGCTAAACTTGCTCTGTGCAGTCCCCACCCACCCAGGAATCATAGCAAAGCTGGAGACTGCGTGGCTGAATTTCCACATGAAGGCAGCAGGGGGCGTTGGACACCCAAGGAGTGGGTACAGGGAGTGTGCTTCTCCACAGCCTTGCCACATCTTCCTCTGACCATACGAATTCTTCAGTGACTGCCGTGATTATCATTAAATGCTGACTTTCTTTCTTTCTTTCTTTCTTTCTTTCTTTCTTTCTTTCTTTCTTTCTTTCTTTCTTTCTTTCTCTTTCTTCTTTCTTTCTTTCATTTTCTTTCTTTCTGTCTGTCTGTCTTTCTGTCTTTCTTTCGAGAGAAAAAGAGAGAGAGAGAGTGCACACACAAGCAGGGGAGGGGCAGAGGGAGAGAGAACCTTAAACAGTTCCATGCTCAGTATGGAGCCCACCACAGAGCTCGATCCCACGACCTTGGGATTGGGACCTGAGACAAAATCAGGAGTCAACCAACTGAGCCACTCAGATGCCCCTAAATGCTAAATTTCAACACACCTTACTTCCTATCCAGGTGGTTAAGCTTCGCACCTAGGGACACAGGATTCACAATTTTCTTATCTAAAAAGATTTCTGGTTTTGCTGGGTGTTCCGTTAGATTTTTCATAACTGATGTCTCGAGAAAGTCAACACAGTGTGTGATAGTAGCAGCTTTACCTGATGGCCGTGGAGTCTCCAAGTGACTTCTTCCTGCTGGGTCAGGTCGACTGATTCTTTGCCACTATGGATGAACAAAAGTAGGTATGGATGGTTCAAACTGTAATCGTCATCTAAAGAGTGGGTTTTTCTTTTTTCTTTGTTTTTAAATAAGTATTTATTTATTTACTTTGAGAGACATATATATATTATATACACACACATACATATATATGAGAGAGACAGAGACAGCAGGGGAGGGGCAGAGAGAGGGGAAGACAGAGAATCACAAGCAGGCTCCACGCTGTCAGTGCAGAGTCTGATGCAGGATTCAATCCCATGAACCATGAGATCATGACCTGAGCCAAAATTAAGTCAAAGGCTTAACTGACTAAGCCACCCAGGTGCCCCTAAAGAGTGGGTTTATCTGAACCAAAAAGGGCCCACGATCAAAGGTGGATTGATTTAAAGCCAGATCATTTCTTGACCCCACCAAACAACATAGTCACAACTTCTGATTGTTCCATTTTGTGCAGGGATATAAGAAAGTGACTTCTATCATGTCATTTCTATATTTGAGGTCTAGCTTTAAATTCTTGAATTAAATATATGATAGAGCCAAAGCCTCCAGCCTAGAAATTTTCTGATACAATAACACATTGTATTATTATACAATGAGAGCTGGTCGTTAGTTAAAGAGCTCAAGGAGCATAGAAGAGAGTTAAAAGCCTGGGAGAAAGAGAAAGAGAAAAAAAATCCCAATAGGGACATAAGAAATGCATCTATAAATATTACGGGAATAATAAAACTTGGGACTCTTTGCTAAACATAATGATATACAAAGAAATTTTGACTACAAAACAAAGATCTCTATCCCTGAGCTATCATCCTCTAAAGAATCCTTAGGACATGTAAAATATTCTCTGTAAAATGATTCTTGTGACTGCCATTTACCAAATTGGATTAAGGAAATAAATCTGCTATTCATTGACCAGCCAACCTCTCCTTGTCTTTCAACATGGAAAAATAGACAAATTAGTCAGTAATTGTTTTTAGATATTAACTCACAAAAGGGGAAGAAAGGATAATTCTCAAAAGGGAGAGTAGCTATTGGAAACCACCTTGATTTTATGTTGACATCAGCCTATAAAAACAAACCATGAAATCTGTTGACATTGGCAAAAATGAAATGATACGGTGAATACCCAGAAAAGGTCAAATCAAATGAGTAGGATTTGTTGTTTCATCAAAAGTTAGGACAAGCTGCAGGAATTTGGAAGAGGCATCTCTAAGATGTTTCATTTGTTAACATTCTGTGGGGAAAATTAGCTCATGGAGACTTACTGTCCTGGCTTCCATAGACTTCTTGTGACCTCTCTCCAAAGTGTGTCCTCTTTCCGGATTAGTCAGAGTCCTGGTTCTACACCTTAACTATGTGACCTTGGGCAAATCACTTCACCTCCCTGCTCCTCCGTTTTCATAGAGGTAACCAAAGAGGTAACCTGTAAGATTGGTGTGAAAATTAAATGAAATGATGCCAACAAAGTGCTTGGCGCAATTCCCACTGTAACAGCAAATAAACAATCAATGGTATTTTTCATTATCATTCTGTGCAGTGATATTCTTACTATCATGCTCATTTCAAACTCACCTTTCTCCCTTAGCTCAACCTACTTCCTCCCTCATCTTCCCAAATATTATTCGTCCTTTGAATTCCGGTTTAAGTCTGGTCTGTTTCAAATGGCCTTGGATGTTAGCTAGTAGGCACCTTTTTTTCCCTCTGAAATCCTGCCTCTCCTGCTGTTTGTATGGTAGACGTTAGCACTTCAATACATTCTTTCTTATGTTACACACTTTTCTCTTGGTAATTGGTCATATCTTCTTGAGTAGATTTAGAATGATAGGCCTAAGGGTTACCAGGGTTCCTTAAAAGATTAGATTATCCTTCGTCCAAACCGGTAGTATTATTTCCATTTTACAGATGGTGTAGTTGAGGCCCAAGAGGTGAAATATATGTTCTAAGCCCAAGGTCAAACAGCAACTAAGTGACAGGTCGGTGGGACTCCTCCAAAGACTATGCCTCATATCGTGCTACATGGGTTTGGGAGTCAGGCCAGCCTGGGTTTGAATCTGTGACCTTGTGACAATTACTTAACCTCTGTGAGCATCATTGTTCTCACCTGTAAAATGAGGTTTTTCAGGTGTGAAGTCACAGCACTTGCCTTGAAGCTTGTTTGGAAGGTTAAGTGGAATAATGTTCATAAAGCCCCATGCAGTGCCTCACTGTGTTCAACAGATGCTCAAACACAAACACAAAAACGAAAACCAACCCCTTTCCATTCCTTTCTATGACTGTAAGAATAAAGAAGGAACCTTCTACAGCTTCTAAGCTCGAAGCCTGTATTAAGCAGCACAGAATAAATACTTGTTTATTGACTTGGGGCAAAATCGAGGACATTTGCTAATGATGGACGTTAGACCTTTATTATCCCAAGAGTCTCTGACCTACACAGCCCTAAGAACCCAGCCACCAAGTGGAGACTTTGTGTCCTGTGAGCACTGTAGCTGTGCTTTGGGGAAGGCTTCACACTGTGAGATGGTAACCTTGTATTTCACTATAATTCAATATGCATTTATTATTATTCTGAGCACTCTTAAAGATCCTAACAATATAAAAGTGACCAAGACATAGCTTGCTTGCAAAGAATCAAGACTTACGTGGAATAACATATATATTGACAAACACCTTTAATAGATTGGCACGCCACAGAAGAATTAGGTAGGACGTGATATAGAGACATGGATGGGCAATCAACACCGCCTGAGAGACAGAGAGAGCTGACATTGGGTTGGAGGTTGGACCTTGTGAGTCAAGTGTTTGTCAATGCTCCATTAAAAGTGCTCACAGCACTGGGGTTTGCTTCACTCTTAGTTTTTAATTCCTGGATCATAGAGAGTTAATCGGGCAGTTCTGATACAGTTTTAATGATCTGGATTGCCACCTACACTCTCAAAGTCAACAAAATGGGAGAGAAGGATTGCAGGAGGCGGGGATGGATACGAAAACGCTCTGAAGCATCGAATGATGTACAGATGCCTCACAGCCACCGTAAGACCATATGAAGGGAAGCATCTTTCCTAAACTGATGGTGACATAGTATCAAGTCTATTTATACAGCTCAGTAAATAAATGCTGCATTAAAAATGTTCACAGCACTGCTAATAAATCCATAGGCCAGCTCAAGTTTGGCTTATGTAAGCCGAGAGGATTCTGGGCAGGCTTCTCTACAATTTCACCCACTTTGTTTGGAAGTGTGAGATATTAATTAAAGAAAAGCGGGATTACAGCATGCAGGCTGATTTGAGCTGGCAACAGCTTGCTAGCCATCTGTAATTGGTTAAGACTGATTCCTTCCTAAATCTCCCCCATGACTTCACGCCTTATTCCTCTCTGCTTAGCACGTTGCGAGAGCCTCTCATCTGCTGGCTGGGCCCTCATGACTGGGTCATTGTTCAGGCTCTATGGAAACCTTTCTCCTATAGTGCTAAATTTTGTGTATTTTTTTTTTTTTGGTGGTAAGATAATGGGATTACAAGACAGTTTATGAAAAAAACAGGATCAGATTAGCATCTAAAGCAAATAACATTTCATCAAGGAGTTACCTTTCTTTCCAGTATGAGAAATCCTTTCCGTCCTACATATGATGCTGAGCAAAAATAGCAGTTATGTTTTCAGAACAATTCCTAGAAGTCTTTAGAGTAGGGAATATAACTTCTAGCTCCTTTAGACAGTATCGATAACTAGTCAGCTATTGATAAATTGAGAAAGAGTTTGTCTTGGATGATTTATTTGTATCTTTCCTCTTTTCCTGCAGTCAAGCACTGCATATCTGACCCTTCTAGGTAACTGGGTGCTCTTCTGTCCTCTCCCGCCATTCTTCTGCTCTAAGTTAAGACTCGTATAGCTATGTACACCTTAGTCTGAATGAGTCTTTAAGCAGGTTGTCTGGTCCTTGAAGTACTTTTATTTTAATGATTGGATGATAATAAGAATTATCACCTATAATGGAGTTAAAGAGTATTATTAATCAGGTAATCAACTGTTTCTTACACAAGGATGCCCTTACCATCTTCACATTATGTAATGTTTTAGAAAAGGCTGCTAAATCAGTCCATGGAAAGACTGCTTCTGCCTTTATTCTTCATCAAGTATAAATGAAGCTTATCTCTGAGGTTGGGGGAGTGCCTTGACATCCCATTTCCCCACCCCACTTTAGAATCCATGAGTGAAATATATTTTTATACAGATATAATTTACATATCATAAAATTTACCTTTTTTAAAGTGTACAATTCAGTGGTTTTTACTATATCCACAGAGTTGTACAAACATCACCACCATCTAATTTCAAAAAATGTTCACCACCTCAAAAAGAAATGCTATCGGTATCCATAAGCACCCACTCCCCATCTTCCCTCCCCCTCCATCTACTTTCTGTCTGTAGGACTATGTCTTATTCCGGGCATTTCCTATGAATAGAATCATATAATATATGCCCTTTTGTGACTGGTTTCTTTCACTTAGCGTAATGTTTGAAGGTTCATCCACGTTGTAGCACATATCAGTACTTCATTCCTTTTTATGGCTAAATCATATATATATATATGTGTGTGTGTGTATATATATCATATGTATGTATATAATAATATATATACATATATGTATATATCATATCTTTTTCCGACATCAGTTGATGGACATTTCCCCTTTTGGATCATTATGAATAATGGTGCTACGAATATTCATGGGCAAGTTTTTGTGCGAATGTAAATCTCAGTTCTATTTGGGAAATTTTTATCCCTAAGCAATTTTTACACCCATGCCCTTAGTTAGGTTATCACCTCCCTAAGGTAACATATTTTATACTTGTTAATATCGCGAGCGTTTGGCACTGTACCCCGAATCCAAGAGGTACGCAGAAAGTGCTGATGGTGATAATTCAAAGGTGATCCTTCAAAATGCCTAATGATTAAGGAGTTCTATAGGACCCTGAGAACTTCTTTGATCCTGCCAATTATATTGTGATGGCGGTACACTGAGGATTTGGCCAGATGTAAAGTTTCACTTCCTACATCCACAAAAAAGGAAAAGCCACTCTTCATATGAAGCTTTTCCCAAACCTACTACATTGGATTAGTCTTAGATTTGTTTACTCATTTAACCCTGAATTTGTACTTCAACCAAGGATTTAGGTTCATCGGACTTGCCTTATACTTCTCTCTCTATATGTGTGTATTACCCCCACATGATGACAAGGCTTGCGAAGTCCAGGATTCTTTATTACTCATCTTTCGTCCAGGAGACCAGCCTCACAGCCTTTGTCATTGGAGCTATGCATTAATTGCTTGTTAACCAGAATGTCATATGGAGCCAGATGGCCATCTAAAAGGAGAGGTGTAAAAAATGCTAACCAGTCATGACAGGAGCCTCCAGAGAATTCTCCTGGTTCCTGCAACATACGGTGTGGACTTTTAAGGTTCTCCTGGGCAAGAGGCCCAGAAGATGAATGGATATTATTGAAATCGGTGCCGGATGAGAAAACTGAGTCATTCCACACATTCCCTGATTTCACTGGGAAAGTATGCTCCAGGCTCGCCCCTGTCTATATCACTGTGCCTCGGGGATTATCCTCTTCCTGAGTACAAGCCACCTCCTCCTCCAGGAGGCTTTCAGCATGGTGTAGAGTTCGGCTTGTGGCCTCCAGAGGCAATCTGTCTGGTTGAAATTCTGGCTCTGTCGCGTACTAGCCTCGAATAAATTATTTAGCTTCTCTGGGCTTTACTTTCCCGATCCAAAACCCAGGGAGAGCGGTAGCTCTGATCTTACAAAGCTGAGGTAAGATTCCGTGGCACACCCACACCGGACGTAAGTAGTGATCAGCACTCCATTCCACCATCATCTCTTTGCTCTCTCCATCACCACAGTTTGGTAGTTAATTGTTCTTTAATTTTTCTGAGAGAGTAATTGCACTTGGCCTCCAATCATTTTCCTGGCGGTATTACCTATCCCAGAACACATCTGGAAACCAAGAGGCAAGCAGGTGACAGTACCACAAACATCACTATCAGGACAGCTGGGCATCCCACATCAATGTCACAGAACCCCGTACTAGAAACTAATGAGCTGCAGTCACAAAATCTCTCACACTCATAGCCTACTAACTCTTAGTTTATGCATGTTTAAAAATTTTTTTTTGATCCATTCATCTGTTGATGGACACAGGCTCTTTCCATGTTTTAGCTATTGTGGAGAGTGCTGCTATGAACATTGGGGTACATGGATCAAGAAGATGTGGTTTATCTATACCATGGAATACTACATGGCAATGTGAAACAATGAAATTTGGCCATGTGTAGCAACATGGATGGACCTTGAGGGTGTTATGCTGAGTGAAATAAGTCAGGCAGAGAAGGACAAATATGATATGTTTGCACGTATAGGAGGATTAGGAGGAACTTGACAGAGGAACAAGGGGGAGAAGAAGGGCGGAAATGGTGGGGGAAAGGGAGCAAGGCAAACCATGAGAGACTCTTGAATGCTGACAAAAACTGAGGACTGATGGATGTGGGGGGGAGGAGGGGTGGGCATGGAGGAGGACCCTTGTGGGGATGAGCACTGAGTGTTATGTGGAAACTAATTTGACAATAAATTATTTGTAAAAAAAAATAAATTAAATAATCATACCACATTTAATAATAAAGTCACTGTACGTTAAAAAAAATTTTTATGTTTATTTAATTTTGAGGGAGAGAGACAGATTGTGAGCAGAGGACGGGCAGAGAGAGAGAGAAAGAGTGTGACACAAAATCTGAAGCAGGCTCCAGGCTCCCAGCTGTCAGCCCAGAACCCAACGTGGGGCTCGAACCCACGAGCCATGAGATCATGACCTGAGCTGAAGTCAGATGCTTAACTGACTGAGCCAACCAGGCGCCCCTAGTTTATGTATGTTTAGAATAAGCTGTATCATCTACTTTCCCGGCCCGCAGCATAAACACAAGCAGTCTGGGATCACTTGGTGTAGAAGGAAAGGATCTTCCGGGTTCCAGTAGTCCTTAGAAAATACAGAGTGTGGTGAAAGAATGCCCACAACCATGACCCAAGTAAGAAGAGTTGAAAAAGGCAAGAATGTGTTAGCAAGTTTTAGGAAGATGACGATTAACATAATTTTAAAATTAAACTTATAGAATTGTACCTTCTCAAATGACATCAGGTAAACAAGGAATTGCAGTATGTCATCTTTCCTTTCTTTAACCATGTCATGAGCTCTTGTGAAAGGGTTTTAGATCTTGTATTTGTGTGTGTGGGTGTGGGTGTGTGTGTGTGTCCCCACAGCAGCTCCCAAGTTAATATCAATTACTTAGAGAAACCTGTTAGCTGTTGAGAAAACAGATTACATTGAAAAGGCCCACAGCTTGGCTTTAATATGGCTGAGAGCAGAGCCACCCCATAGGGACAGCTGGGTCACCCACTCTGCGACCCCAGCCCCGCCTTTGCTCAGGCTGATCCACCTGGAACAGGATTGGAGTGAACATCAAAGGCAGCTCTGGAAAGAAAGAGGTCACAGATGGCATTAGGTACTGAGGGTGGGTGTAGGTGTGGCTGGCGGTGGGTGGTGTGGGGGAGGGTCTGTCCTACCCACTGTGCTGTGGGGAGATTCTATTTATATAAGGTACAAGTTTGGGTTTTTAAAAATATTCTTATAAATTTTATTTATTTATTTATTTATTTATTTATTTATTTATTTATTTTTATTATTTTTAATTTACATCCAAGTTAGTTAACATGCAGTGCAATAATGATTTCAGAAGTAGATTCGAGTGATTCATCCCCTATGTATAACACCCAATGCTCATCCCAACAAGTGTCTTCCTTAAGGCCCCTCCCCCATTTAGCCCATGTCCCCATCCACAATGCCTCTAGCAACCCTTAGTTTTTTCTCTGTATTTAAGAGTCTCTTGGGGCACCTGGGCGGCTTAGTCGGTTGAGCGTCCGACTTTTGCTTAGGTCATGATCTCGCGGTTCGTGGGTTCGAGCCCCGCGTCGGGCTCTGTGCTGACTGCCAGCTCAGAGCCTGGAGCCTGTTTCAGTCTGTGACTCCCTCTCTCTCTGACCCTCCCCTGCACATGCTGTCTCTCTCTCTCTCCTAGAAATAAATAAAACATTAAAAAAAATTTTTAAAAAAAGAGTCTCTTATGCTTTGTCTCCCTTCCTGTTTTTATATTACTTTTGCTTCCTTTCTCTTCTGTTCATCTGTTTTGTATCGTAAATTCCACATATGCATGAAGTCATATGATCCTTGTCTTTCTCTGACTAATTTCACTTAGCATAATACCCTCTAGTTCCATCCATGTCATTACAAATGGCAAGATTTCATTCTTTTTGATTGCTGAGTAATATTCCATTGTATGTATATACCACATCTTCTTTATCCATTCATCTGTCGATGGACTTTGGGTTCTTTCCATACTTTGGCTTTTGTTGGTAGTGCTGCTGTAAATATTGGGGTGCATGTGCCCCTTCAAAATAGAGCACCTGTATTCCTTGGATAAATATCTAATAGTGCAATTGCTGTCATAGGGTAGTCTTTTTTATTTTTTAAAGTTTATTTATTTAGTTTGAGAGAGAGAGAGAGAGAGAGAGAGAGAGAGAGACAAAAAGAGCATGAACGGGAAAGGAGCAGAGATGGAGGAAGAGAGAATCCCAAGCAGGCTCTGCACTACTAGTGTGGAGCCTGACATGGGGCTTGATCCCATGAACCCTGAGACCATGACCTGTGCTGAAGTCAAGAGCCCGACTCTTAACCAACTAAGCAACCCAGGTGCCTGGAGGCACAAGCCTTTTTAGTCCTGGCCTAGAGATCGATGCCTTGCTTACCAGACTTCTGGGCCGGTTCAGTCAGTCTTTTCCCTTGGGGCCACTACTAACATTAGGAGGAAGAAAGGCCCATTGACCGTTGGGCAAGGACAGGGGATGGGGGAGGAGTGGCTGGCCCCTGGCTCTGGGAAGGGGGGGCACACAGGAATGAAACTGAACCATGAGGCCTGCGGAAATGACTTCACCTGAAGCCCAAGCACCAGGTTCTGTCTCCACCCTAATGTTCTCTGCACCTGATAGCCTCTGGCAGCACAGTCAGGATGGCATTGCTCCTTGAAGGCGCTGGTTAGGATACTCCCCAGGGGCAGAGAGCAAAGAGTAAACACCGGTGATCTCACTCTGGAATACGGTTCTTTCTGGAAGAGGAGGAAAAAGGTGGCATCATTAGCTTCTTCCAGAACTACTGAAAACCATGGGCCCTCTCTCCTCAAAAATGCCATGTGCGCGTTGCATGTTCTGCACCCTCTCAGGAGACACACGTGCCTCCCCCTGTCACCTCTGAGGGTGATGCTCCTTAAGTGTCCCTTGTCCACATAGTGGAATCACCTGGGAGTCCCATTAGAATGCAGATTCCAGGGCCACACCCTGGAACTACTGAATCAGAATCAGTTGGGCTGTGGGTGGGAAACGGTGGAATCTGCCCTGAGGCTTCCTTTTGGGAGGAAAGCCCTCTCTGTGGGAGGGGCCCCAAGGCAGAAGCCTCCTAACAAGTCCCACCACCCTCTCCCTCCCCCCACCCTCCCCGGGCTGATTCAGTTGCAGGCAGAACATGAAGGGAGAGAGGGCCAGGAGCTGGCTCACCCCCTTCATGAGTCCTGGAAGGGGCTGGGCACAAGGAGCTCTGTGAGCTGGGTAAGGATGCAGCTCATCCCATCAGGGGCTTAGGGCCTGGTGGCCAGTCTGTCATCTATCTAGTTTTAGCTTTTATTAGCCTTCCAGTGTCGATTTTTTCTCTGAGAGAGAGAGACTGGGGGAGGGGCAGAGAGAGAGAGGGAAAGAGAAAATTGCAAGTGGGGTCCACTCAGAACCCAACCTGGGACTCGATCTCATGATCTTGAGATCAGGATCTGAGCCGAAACCAAGAATTGGATGCTTAGCCAACAGAGCTACCCAGGTATCTCTTGGTGTAGACTTCCCAACCAAAAAATGGTAGAAACTTTGGGCTTCAAAGCAGTGTATCGACCCACATTGTTGGTTTCCTGACAGTTTTACATTGATGATGATTTTTGTATTTCCTTTAATGAGGTGGCTTGGTTTTTTACTTATAAAGATTTAAAATTTATATATATTTATACATACATATAATTATATTTTTTATATTTAAATATATATTTTAATAATCATAAAATATATTTTATATAGCTTATGTATAATTTATATATAGTGTATATAAACATTTATTTAAAATGTACCATTATATATGTATTATATATTATTAAATATATATTTATTATATATCTATTTAAAGTACAGTATTTATAATTTATATTTCTATATAAATATAGAGGTTAAGTCAGTTATATAAACATAGAAATATTTCTATATATATTTATATTTCTATATGAATTATATAGATTTCTATATAATTTATATTTCTATATAAATTATAAATAAATATAAATTTTTATATATAACAATATATTATATTATAATAAAACATAAATTTATATAAATATATAATAAATATATAAAATATATTTAAATAACAAATATATGCGTATGTATGTACATATTTACCTAATAAGCATAAATTTATATAAATATATTAAATTTATTTATTTTCCACACTTCCATTTTTTTTTCTAAATAAAAGTGACATGCTTACTGCCAAACAAAGAAAAATCCAAACATTACAGAAATGCCTGCCCTACATGGTCAATCCTGGTCCTCCTCAGAGATGCTTCTTATTAAGAACTAGATATACGTTCATCTGGGACTGAACAAAAAATCATTATCAAAGCTGCAGCAGACCTAACATTGATTGAGTGCTCATGACGTAACAGGCAGTGTGCTAGGTGCTGTGTGTATATCACCCATTTAAACCTCATAACAAGCCTTCGACGCAGGTATTTTTCATTAGGGCCGGGGGTATTGTGTACACACACATACGTATACGTTAATACCAATCCTTTATTTTTGCAAAAATAGGACAACGTTATACCTACTGTTATGCAACTTGCTTCTTTCATTCTTACTATATTGTGAACATCTTTTCGTGACTGCACATACAGAACGGTTAACATCTGCAGATTTTTGCATTACATGAAGTCATCATAATTAAGCAATCCCTGAAGAATGTTTATATTATCACAAACAATGCCACAGTGAACATTAAAAAATAATCTTTGTACACTTGTGTAATTCTGTAGGACAAATTTCTGGGCAGTAGAAACAGGAATTTGTATAAAGCTGTACATTATGCTGCACACCTTAAACGGATACAGTGCTATATGTCAATTATATTTTAATAAAACTAGAAAAAAATCAAAGTCTTAACTTCAACCCGGCTTACAAAAACAATAAGGGGTACTTGGGTGGCTCAGTCAGTTAAGTGTCTGACTTTGGTACAGGTCATGATCTCACAGCTCGTGAGTTTGAGCCCCACGTCAGGCTCTGTGCTGACAGCTCAGAGCCCAGAACCCGCTTTGGATTCTGTATCACCCTCTCTCTCTGCCCCTCCCCTGCATGCTCTCTGTCTGTCTCTCTCTAAAAAAAATTTTTTTTAATTAAAAAGAAAAGAAACAGTAAGAAAAATCTTTATACGTTCTGTACAATCTGGATAACAGAAAATGAACTGTATTTGAATGTCTCTTCTATCTGCAGAAGGTCTTTTCAAACCTAAGTCCAAATATACAGAGAGGATCAGGACATCTGTTTCTCAGAGCTGGTTTTAGATTCTTGATCTGCCACTAAAAAGCTATGAAACTGGGAACTACAAAGGAAGTATATTATTATTATTATTATTTTGTTAACAGCATGTTATATTAGTTTCGGGTGTACAACATAGCGATTCAACAGTTTCCATACATTATGCTATGCTTACCACATAAGTGTAGTCACCATCTGACCCCATGCATTGTTATTGCAATATTATTGACTATATTCCCCTATGCTTTACTTTTCATTCCCAAGACTTATTTTATAACTGGAAGTCTGTACCTCTTAATCTCCCTCACCTGCTTTGCCTGCCCCCTCCCATCGCCTCCACTCTGGCAACCACCAGTTCGTTCTCTGTATGTACAAATCTGTTTCTGTTTTGTTTGTATAACGCATTTGGCGCCTTGGTATCTTCCTGCACAAAATGACAGCATAGTAAGATGTATTTTCTGATGCCTCCTTTTGCCCTAACATTCCCGGATTTTATGAATACTTTCGCTCTCTGCCTTTGTTTTCCTATTTATGAAAAAAGAAGTGATGTTTTTGGCCTTGCAGGATCAATTAATTAATGTGTCAATTAGTTAAGACCTTTCAAACGTGGAAGTGTTAAGTTGTTGCCTGATTACTTGTAGAGAAAACACATCTTTGCTGTATATGACCTAAAACTGCTTCAACTTCTAGAATAGTTACCGGGTCTTTAAGAAAACAAGATGATTCTTGAAGCCAAGAGGCCACTCTGCCTCAGCATTTTGGACCGTGGGGGTGATGAATAGGAGATGGTGTTTGGGAAGGGCAATATGGTATCACATCTCTTGGGAATCTTGCCTTCCTGGAATGAACATCCCCAACTGTGTGTTCCCTACCCAACAAGGGATTGTGTGGACCATGACCTCAGAGAACGCACGGTACATTTCAGATGAGGGACTTACCCAGTCTCTGTGGTACATGGTACAAAGTCTGAGCTAATCAGGCCTTACATTTTCTCTGCGTTCCATAGTCACTACCCCCCACGACCCTCTCAACATCCCTGATGCAATAGCCAGAGATGAGAGTTTTCCCCGCCGTTAAGATGTAGATGCAGAAAATCAGAGAGGTGTGCTGATTAGTGTTATCTCACACGGCGGTAAGAGGCATAGGCCCAACTCAGTCCAGGGCCCATCCTTGCTTCTAGGCAGGGGGTCCTGGCATGTTACTCTCTAGTTCCTTTGTCCTGGCCCTTTTTAATGGCTGGACTCCTCTTCAATTTCTTCTCTAGTCCAGACTTACCCAGTTGAAAAGGTACAACACCTTCATATTTTAAGGGGCACGTACAGGCTACAGCATGGAATTTCTCTGAATTTGGGATCCGGCCGATGGTGAGTTTTATTTTCTAAAACACAAGTAAGAAGGAAATGAAGTGAGTAAAGATTATCCTTAGAATTGTTTGTTGTTGGTCTGCCCTCATTAATACACTTTGACACTGGTTTTGAAGAAAATCCTATGATGAACCATAACATCTAGGGCAGATGAAGCCAGGATGACTTATATATTTAGGTGGAAGGTGGATTTTTATTCTCTGGAAGCCACTGGGCTGAGCCTTTAGGGTAGATTCCAAAGAACACCTACGATTCCTGATGCGCCCAGTTGTACCCGGAAGTAAACGCCTCTTGAAACTAGAGAATCCAGATGAAACCTGGCAAAATCAGCCCCTGACAAGATCAGGGGGAAATTGAAGTTTGATGTTTGATGTGTTTGTCCTGTAATCTAGCATCTCTTTCTTCTTCTTCTTTGTTTTTTACACACATCCCTCTCCTCTCCTTTCAAATTCTCACACTGTCCCTAACCTGTCCCCAAGCCAACCTCCTTGTTTCTCAACTGTAGCTCAACAGGAGGGAAAGTAGATCTGATTGGTCCAAATGCTCTAGAACAATTGGGACCCTTGCTGCCCCTAGGTTTGGTTCTACATCTCCCCTCTCCCAACATTCTTTGGATATTCATTTTAATATAAACAATCGTCAGGAATGGTGGGGTGGGAAAGTAGAAGTTTTTGGTCTTCCAGGTAACCATTTTGGTGAACACCTCATATTTCTCCATAGCATCTAATTGTTCTCCAGTAGAAAGGGGCAGGCAGACTCAGTCTAGGAGAAATGCTATTGTCTCCTCCCACGCAGGCAATTCCACCATCTAGAAAGGCAGTCTTAAACTACAGTCAATGGTGCCCAGATGGAATTCCTAGATCCAGGCAAAAACCCAGGCTTTGGAGCTGATACCTGGATCTTTGGGTCAAGGTATTGTTTGGTGGTAACTTTTGGAAGAATTCAGAAGATTCTATCTGGCACTTGGCCCCAGCTGGGTTTTTGGCAGTGGAAATATATTATGATTACCTGATTGTTGGCCTGAGCCCCTGAAATCTATGTCTTTTCTGCCAAACTCCTACCTGGTCTTTGAAACCCAAGCCAGACATTACCTTCTCTGAGACACCTTCCTAACCTTCCTCAGATAGATTTACTCCTTTCTTGCTGCTTCATTGGCCCTCTGTTCACATCGTAGGGCACACATCATATTATAACTAGCACACAACATGCCTATTTGATCCATACTATGTGAGCTCCTTAAGCTTAGGCTGAGGCTATTTATATAGCTCTAGGACTTAGCTCAGTACCAGTATATAGGCGATATTCATAAATGGTGAGTTAGTGAATGAATGAGGAATGAGTCATTGCTCCACTACTAACTACTTATGTATCTTTGACAATTCATTCATCCTTGGCTGCTTCTCCCATTGAGGTAATAGGAATAGCATGAGGTCATTGTATCATGCAGAAGAGATAAGACCTATATAATGAGAAACTCTCAGAGCTAGAAGAAATTTGAGAGATCACCTAGCACAGCAGTTTTCAGGAATTTTTAAAAATTTAATATTATTTATTAGTAGGATTTTTTTTAAAGCCAGAGAGAAAGAGAGTGCAAGCTGGGGAGAGGAGCAGAGGGAGACAGAAATAGAATCCCAAGCAGTCTCCATGCCCAGCACAGAGCTCAACATGGGACTCGATCCCACAACCCTGGGATCATGACCTGAGCCAAAATCAAGTGTTGGATGCCCAAATGACTGAGCCACCCAGGTACCCCAGTTTTTAGGAATTTTAAGACAAGGAAATGTTTCTTCAAGGAGGGCTAACAGAGCCAACATCAAAAAAAGATAAATGATAAATGTAGATTGCTCTCATTGAAGTCTTACATATAGTCCTGTTGTTTATCCTTTCCTCAAGTTCCTGTCTCTTAGGGGCCCAAGAAGCACAGTTTGAAAACTGACTATATTCCTGTAGAGAGAAAAAACTGAAGCCAAGAGAAGAACATGATTTTCCCAAGGTCATGTAAGAAATAAACATAGGCTAGGGAAGAAATTTACCACATGGAGACTACTCACAGGTAGAACTATGCTAGCCCTTTAAAAACATACATAGTTTGTACACATTCACATGTTTTGTTTACTTCTTACAGTAACTCTGTGAGGAAGGCACAGCTAGGTCGATTTCTGAGATGAGAGGACTGAAGTGTGTAAAGGTGAACCTGGACAATGTTCCCCAGCCAATCAAATAAATAAAAGCAAAGGTAACTCTATGAACACTTACTAGGTGCTAATCACATGTGTAAGCAACATGTTACACATACAATCACATTTAATATTCCAACAGCTTGTATCATCCTTACTCCCAATTTTGCAGAAGAGGAAGAAGAGGCACAAATTGGCTTAAGGTGACGAAACACAAACCCTGAGCCAATGTGATTCCATTGCAAGCTCCTTCCATCACTTCATGCAGCGTCTGAGGTCCTGGACCCCAGCGTTCAGTCTCCTATTCTGGATCCCTCTCCAAATACCACCTTATATGAGAAAATTTGGAAATGGTTCTAAAGTCACAGGTATTTGCATGTATTTATATGAACCGTTCAGGCTCCACCCAAGACCTTGATGTTATTCTTGGCCAGAGCCAGTCAGCAGGACTCACCTTCTTCTGGACAGACCGGCTGAGAAACAAGGACACCTCCTCCAGGCCCTGGGGCTTCAGGTCATTCACGGCCAAAAGGTGATCTCCATGAAAAAATAAACATCCCAGGCGCGGGGGGCCTTGCCACTGAGCCACACTGCAAAGGGACACAGTGTTCGACACCAGTGTGAGACTGTGCTCACAGGACACAGACTGGGTTCTGTCATTACCATCACCAGCTTCTTCAGCTATGTTGCACCCCATCTGAAGTAGACAAACTCTATTTTCGGTTTGGATATTCTTTCGTCTGTCACCACTGTTGGACCTGACCCTCCAAAGCCAACTCTAATCACACCACCTCTAATGGCTCTCCCACATTTCACTTCCTTTAATTAATCCTCCCCGCCCCCACCCTGGACTTCTATTGCATAGGTGAGCACCCATTTATTGTATATTTAAATGAAGTGCATTTTTATTTACTTGTTTATGTGGCTGTTTTTTTTTTTCACCAGGCTATGAGATCCCAGAAGTAGAATGCTACCTTTAAAAAAATGTTTATACCCACCTAACTCCAAGTAAACAGAAAGTACTTAAGAAGTATTTATTGAAAGTGAGCACATGATGATTACACAATGACTATCTAAAAAACAATAAATGAATTGATGAATGAGCAAGCTCAGGCACAGAGAAGTCTAGAGTTTCAGTCAAGTGTTTATGGAGCCCCTCAGACTGTGGGAAATTTGGAAAAGTGGAAGAGCTGTTTACTGACCTTTTATAGAATGAATAAGCATTTTACATTAAAGGGCTTTCTTCCCTTGTGAAGATGTAATCTTCCGTCAAAATAAATTACAAAGTTTTTAAAAGAATATAGAATCAAATTAAACAGTGCTGATTTTATGAAAATTCTCTCTTTTGTGTCTGTCCCAGACCAACAGGTGTCTGGATGTCTTAGACCTTGCTGTGACCTTTTCTTTTAGACCTTAGGTTCTTGTTGGCTTCATTAACTTCATTACTTCATTCATTTATCAAACAGTCATTGCTCATTGACTGGGAATAATTTCCTCGGACCATACCTATTCCTTCCTGCTTTTCCTTACCTTCCAAAAATAAGAAACCTGGACTTTTGGGTGCTCCTCTACCCAACCCACTTCCCAGCTGATCCTCTTACATAGCAATACCTTTATTTTTGCTTCCACTGAAGATCTTTTGTGATAATAACTCAACAGTCCAAGCTGTCTGATCGGTTTTGTTGTTGTATCCTTATCTCCCAGCCCCATTTATAACCAAGAACCCTCAAATCTCCTACCTACCATATCCGTCCTGCGGCTTCTATGAGACTAAGATAGTTTATGATGTCAGAAGAAGAAAGGAACACATTCAGGCTCTCCACTTGGCTTTCATCAGGGATGTTACTATGAGATAAGATGTTTATAAAAGTCACATCAGGCAGCTGTCTCTGGCTCTGAACTGTACTTTCTGAGTAGACTTTACCTCCTACATCTAAGACGGTATTTCCCAGTTAAAAACTGTCCAAGACATTTGGAGAATATGAATTTAAGTTACTCATTAATGCCCTCCTGCACTCCTCTTGGGATGTGCTAATGGTTGGCAGACAATGGGAAAAGAATAAAAGGTGGACTTAATTGATTATATATCACACCAGTCTGCTTATTTCTCCACTGGAAGTGATTCCGTAGAAGAGGATACTGGAAAGACTAAAACCTGAGAACAATTTCATCAAACGCTCTTGACATCACGTAAAACCTAAATGTCCCCCTCTTCTTTTATAACCAAACCTCATGCAACTCACAGGCCCATAATTTTAACCATAGACGTTGGATGACGCGCTACCTATGTCAGCATGATCCAGAGTTCCAGGGCCTGACAGACTCGCCAAAGGATAATTTTTAGAAATATTTGAAAATGCTACTCACAGCCCAGGGGACTGCTTTGCTTCCAGCTCTGTTACTCACTGTCCTTGGCCACCACATCAGTAAGAAGGGGAAGCTAGTCAGTTTGTTGACTGACTTGGAGACTTTTAGGAACCATTTAAAAACTTGAATTCTGAGTTAAAAAGGAAGGCTGCATTGCTCCAAGGGCCCATAAAGCTTTAGAAATTAGAACGTTACTTGATTAGTATAGATAATTGCACAACAGTAAGCGAGGCCAACCCCTTTTCATTATTCATGGTCTGTGCTTCCGTATTGGCAGGTGGAAGACAGGAGTCACTTTGGGAGACTTGTTCTTGCAAGTGAAGCTCCCCGTTCTGGATCTCTGGAAGGGCCTGCGATCCCTCTTTGCTATCGGCAGACTTTTGGGATGTCTCTCTGAAAAAACTGGAATATGAGAAGTTAATATAATACCCTTTTCCAGCATGTTTATTTATAACTTCCTTTGGTGAGTGAATCAGATTTTCAGTAGCTAGGAGCCACATGATAACTAACAAGGTCTCCAAGTACGCCCAGCCCTCGGAATCACAGCCACAGCTAGAATCAAATCCAACAAACATTCCTTCTGAAAATGGTTATGGAGTCAAAATAACCCTTCCCATTGGGCTTGAAGGACAGAAATGAGGATGAGACATCAATTCTGAGTAGAAAATAAGTTCCCCAGGAGACAGAAAATGACCGGAGGAGGTCACTACATGGTTTTCGGTGGGCAGAGAAACCATTCCCGCTTCCTGTTTTGAGATTGTGGAATAATGTGTCGATCTTGGTCTGTGGTAATGTTTTTGAATTAATATACCAACAATAGTTGTTCTGTAAAAGTACATTAGCTAAACTCAATGTTAAGAACATGGCGGTTTTCCATACCAGGATCTCATTGGCATGTAATGACAGTCAGTTCTCTCCGAAAGCTGTTCTGGACTACCAGGGTCAAATTCACCAGGATCATTGGAAGCAACAGAAGTATCCAACTACAGATAAGAGGAATAGACGTAAGGATGCAAGCCTATCAATAACCAGGTACCTTTCTATCCCTTACGTGATGGCTCTGGGCCCAGAAAGAGTCAGTACAACCACCATCGGATTGAAAAGTGGTGCTCATTCTAGGAGGCTGAACTGGTAAAGCTTCTGGCTGACTCAAAGTCTGTTTTCTCCTCCTGGAGTCCCTGTGTTTCTGGATACGGTGTTTTATTGGACTAACTTGCTGTTTATTTTTCTGTTTCATCACTAGGCACTTAGTGATATGAACCCTTTTTTCCCAACGGGTCTACTGTAGAGGCAGGTCACCAGGCTGGGTCAAAACTGGCCTCAGGCCGCTGCTCACAGGCTGGCCAACTCGCTTCAAGGGGCTGCAGAAGTCCTAGAAAAGACTTGCCCCGGGAGGCTCTCAGCTAGCCCCTCACAACTAAGGCATTTGGGGGAGCGGTTGCTCAAAAACTCTCGGGACTTTTAATTGCCTGCCTGACAGATGAATCATTAACCCATATTTGGAAAAACTCCCTCCAGGCAAGCCAGTTTTCCTGCTGCTCGCCTACAAATGGTGCTCCTCCAGAGCCAGCTTTCATGCCACTGGTGACACCGGGAGCACCCCTTTCCTCTCTGGCCTGGTGAAGCTGTGTTCAGGCCTTCCGAGGTCCCACAGCGCCCTCTGACCACCTCAGCTATTGCCAATCTCATCCTTCTCTGAACTTCTACTGCATGGTTTTGTACTTAATTTGGTGGTGGTGGGGGGGTGTTTTTTAATGGCCTTTTCCTTCTGTCTGGCAGTCACCTCCCCTGCCTCCCTTCCCTCGTGCACGCCAGGCATTTTATAAGCTTCTCTCTTCAGCACAGAGTTCTTTCTGTCTTGTATCATGGCGGTGGCCTCATTTTCAAGTGTCAGCACCGTGAGCACATCACCAGTGACTGATTCGTCACTGTGTTCCATTGAGCCCAGCCTAGGGCCTCAGGAACAGCACAGAGTAGGGACCAAGTGAGTATTTGTACAAGGAATGAAGGATTAAGGGATGGAAGGGGTTACCTCTAAAAGAATACTTCGAGGACTAATATAATGGCTCTCTTCTTCTGGGTCTTCAGTAGTCTCTGACAAGAAATCATGTGGCAGATGAGCTTGTTTGAGTTCTGGAGAATTTTTTTCCATTAAATGCTGAATAAAGAGATGAAGACAGAATTAATTCTATTCTCTCTCTTTCTCTCTCTTTGCAAGGGACATGCCATAATAGATTAATTAGTTTGAGAAGATCGGAGGATTTTCCAAGGTTACACGCAAAAGTCCACACAACTTGAACTTGCTTCTTGAGTCTGGGTCACCTTGATGAGGTAAAAATATAAGCCCATCTTTCAGGCTGTTCTCTGCCATTGGGACCTGTGACTCAGAACAAGCAGTTCTCTCAGGAGCAGCGGTTTGGGGAGGGTATATTCTAAGGCACTAAGCTCTGCCACTGAGTCCCCCACTCCCGTCTACTAGTTTTCACCCAGTACCATCTGAGAAGATAATTAGCCCATGGTCAAGGCACTGCACCTTTCCTCTTCCTGCTCAATATTCCTCTTTTGTGTTCTGCTCACGTTTCTATTGTTTCCATAGCAATGCAATTTGCTAGTGCTGATCATGTGATAGTATGAATTATAGTCTACAAGGTAATGTAGGTTTAACCAATTACCACCTTCCCTTCCCAGTAGATACAAGATCCTCTACTAAAGCAATTGTTTTGCCTGGCAGGAAAACTGTTACACGTACAGCTTAATTCTTCTAAGAACAATGCCTTTGAGCAAGGAGTTTTGAAAAAGATCTTGAAAGTTTTCTAGCAAGTCCTTGAAGGAAAGTGATTTTAAAAAACAAAATGCTTTAAATGGTGTCCATTTTTCTAGTGCCAAGGCCATGAAGCCAGACCGTGCTGAGTTGGGGGTGATGAATGGTTCCCACTTAGTTTCAATAACAACGACAATGACAACAATGACCACCACCACAAAACCCAGCAAGGCGGATGGTACTCTTAACTGGAGCTGACTGAAAAATCTCCGTATTGGAATACAAAGTGTGAAAAGGCAGGATGACCAGTAACGTTATCTTTAGGGAGAAGGGGTATCATGAGTGAAAAAGCAAGGGGGTATTCGCTGAAAAGAGTTATCTTTCTCAACCCATTTCCTACAAATACCAAATGAGGTCTTTGGCCTGGTGAATTTGATATGCTACAGAAAGCTTTTAAAATAGTTGGAGAGCTCCCAACTAGATAAAACAAAGGTTATGCCATATTAAGATGTGCTTGGTACCCAGGGAGAAGGGGAGTCCAGAGTTACATCTCTAAGGGACAAAATGGTATCCACGGCAGAAGATAAAAAACAACAACAATAACAACCCAACCACTCAGCTCATTTACCCAAAGTTGGGAAGGTTGTGAATCCAAGAGAGTTGAGAATATAATCACAAGTCACTTTCAAGGGCCAGATGTATTTTTTTTCCCCTCAAATGGATTTCATTAGAAATGAAGGTGAAATGTCACACACACACACACACACACACACACACACACACACACACAAATGCAACACACACACGTAAGAAGAAGCAAGAAGCAAGGGTAAATGGAAGAGATTAATAAGAACTTTGATTTTACCCCAGACATATAAATGTTATGGTAGGAAACCAAGTGGTGTGTTGGGAATCTTTTCACAGAGGTTATCTGTACCCTTTGCATGAAAGGAAGGAAAAAGTTGTCAGCCAGGCTTTGGTTTAGCTGGAGGGTTCTCCACCCAACATACCCAGATGCATGGCAAGGAGCACCCAAAATCAATGAATACATTTCAAGGTAGGCAGGGCAAGCAGGAAGGCTCGTCTGTGATGTAAGAAACAGACTAAATACAGGACAAATAATAGGGCTGAGATCATGATGGTGGGTTAGGCTTAGAGGAAGGTGTCAGATACATGGGTAATACTTTGGAAGCGTCAGTGGACTCCAGGCAAGGTGTCGAGAGAGAGAGAAGGAAGTCTGATTACCATGTCTGGAAGACTATTTCTTGGTGTGGTGGGGTTGGCAGCCTCCGATGCGCAGGAAGGACGAAGGAGAGGACTGGGGTCTGAAGAAGGCCTTTTACCACCCAGTGAGAGTTTCTCTTGCTTATGGAAAAGAAATATTGCAATCAGGGCATGATCCATGTTTTGCCTGGAATGAAGCAAGAACCTTGTCGCTGGGCTTCCTGGCTTCAGTCTTTTCCGCTAACATTTATACTCCCCAGTCAGCCTTCTCTTGTTAAGATGTGAGGTGATCATACCTCCGTCCTGTTTCCAAACCCTTGAGGACTCTCAGCCTGGGCTTCAGATGTCCTGAATGTCCCGCAACCTGTCTTTTTGACCCTGTACCACTACTTTCCGATCATTTGGGTCTACTCATAGACACACCTCACTTTCCTTCCTCTATGGCCTCTGCTCTTGCTACAAGCATAGAACAACTTAGAAAACATGTCAAAATGATACCTAGAGACTGAGTTTCATTTATAAAGGTCTGCCCCAAGAAAGGACTTGTGGAAATCAGTGAGTTCTTGGGAAGTAAGTTAAAAACTAAAGCTACTAGCCCTTACATTAAAGAGATATTACAGTGAAAATGCAAGAGATCTGAAAAGCATTTTTATAGAAACCAGCCTAGACTGAGTCATTGAAAAGGTAGCTGTTATGCATCTTGAATAACAATGATGGGAACTACTGTAGTTTTAGCTACTCTTAAAAAAAATGCCCCACTTATATTGCATCCCTCTGACCCTGTCATGAACATTTGAAGGGTCTGTATTTTAGGTCTCTTGCAAAACACGGAAGTATTTTTTCCTATTGTTCATCACAAAAATAACAAGGATGTACATTTTCTCACTTATTTATCCCTCGTGCCAGTTGCTAAGGAGGAAAAGCAAAAGCTACCATTGTTTCCTTGTGAAAGAGGCTGTGTTCAGGTGCCCTGTTATTTTATTAGTGATGTAAAGTCACCTCTGCATTCCAGTGTGTTGCTTTGACATCCCAGCAAAATGATGACATGAAGGAGACCCAGTCTTTAATCTTCTCCCTGTCGATAGGAATAAACTTTTCACTTGTGCTCCTTTTGAACCAGAAAAGGATTCTTTTACTAGGGTTGGAACAGGCAGTGCGAGCAGATACCATGGGAATAAAGATTTTTCCCGAAGTAGCTTCAATGACCCACTGGCTCCCCACCACCTCCACAACTTGCACACTAGAATTAATCTTCGTGCCGCCTCTGTGAGGAAAGCTCAGAGAAATGGGAAGAATAGTCGAAAATAACAGCAGTAATCATAGGTTTGGACCTTTTGGCTTTGACACTGATTTCTTTTGTGTTCTTAAGCCAGCCCCTTGTCAGCAGCATTTTTGTATAGCCATCCAGGTGTGCCTTCCTTTGGGGAAGGCATGTGTTTATGAAGCCTGTGTTCGAATGAATTTATATAAATCACATCTTTTCTACTGCCTTTCATGACAATGTGAAAAAGAAAGCTTTCTGCCGTGGGGTTAATCTGTGGCAGATCAAGGTTCTTCAAACTTTGGCCTTAGCGTTCTGTGCCTCCTCTGCCTAGTTCGCTCCGTTGGCCTTGGCCTCTCTGGAGTCAAGCAGACAGTAGTCTATGAAGGATCTATTAGGCACTTCTGCTGGCACCAGGAGCCCTTCTTAAAAACCGAAGACTTCTTCAGGGATGAGCATTGCCCCTCCCTAACATATATAGCTTGTAGAGATGCTTGTGTTTTGGGTTCTTTTCCATGAAAGGTATCTGGCATGATGGTGATGGGGTTGTGGGTTGAACTGTGTTCCCCCCCCAAAATTCATCTGTTCAAGTGTCAATCCCCAACACCTCAGAATGTGACCTGATGTGGAAATTGGGTTGGGTTGTTGTAGATGTAATTGGTTAAGATGAGGTCGTACTGGCCTCCTAATCCATTATGACAAGCATCCTTATAAAAAGTTTGGATGCAGAGACAGGCTCCCAGGGAGAATGTTGTGTGAACATTGTAGTTCTGCTGCCACAAGCCAAGGAACTACCAGAAGCTGGGAGAAAGACCTAGAACAGACCTTCCCTAGTGCCTTCAGAAGGAACATGGCCCTGTGACACCCTGATTTCGGACGCCTAGCCTCCAGAACAGTGAGACAAAACGTATCTGTGGCTCTCAAACATGCAGTTAGTGGTACTTTGTTATGGCAGCCCTAGGGAATGAATACTGTTACTTTTAGAGAGGTTTTAACAAATAATGGAGACCACCCGGTTGGTATTGCAGGGGGTGGCCATGGATTTCTGGTCAACGTATGTTTATTGTTTATTGGTTTGAGATGTCTTATTTGTCTGTCCATTTTTTATTGTGCACACGGGGAACACTGTGCTTTCTTACTACTTACCTGTCATGGCCAATGAGGAAATATTCCCTGTTAATGGTTCTGATGGACATCACCTCGTCAGGGTGGCATTTAAACATCTTATGTACAGATTGCATTTTTTCACGGCTACTTATGCCAACTTCTACGCTGGAGCTTCTGTTAGATAGAGACAAAGTATTACACGGATTCAAGCACAATGACTCCTGTTTTATATTAGGATCCAACCTGAATAAAACTTAGGTCTGCTTGGTCAATATTTTGGAAATTGCCCAATAATGTTACAAAATAAGTTTAGATCTGCTCATTACTGATTGCAAATACTTGGTTCACCCTTGAACTTAATTCAAAAATTCCTATTTCCATTGAATTCTTTGCTCTGCAAACTATCATGTTTCCTAATTTTCTTTTTGTATATAACTTCTTAAAGAGAAAATTAAAAAAAAAAAACAGCAAATCCCAATACTTTTTAAAAAATCCATCTTGGCATGAAATGATGAATTTATCTGCACTCCCTCATCCGTGAATTAAGCAAATCAAAGACTTTTGTAACTAAATGCTTATTAATGAATAATTTATGAACCGTTATATACAATGTGAAATAAGTATTTGGCTGTGTTTTACTCAGAATGTTTCTCATTTTAGCTTCTTCTTTTCAGCAACCAATATTGTAAGCATGAAGGCTTTGCTTCTTTCAGTCTATGATTTAAATTTCAATTTGGATGCCCTTTGTTAGTATTTGTTGTTATAAACGTTTTTCCAGATTGGATGCACACCGGTCAATTTCAATGGCACCTCGCTGATGTTGGTCTTTGTAATAGGAGAGATGAAGGCTCCTTCCCCCACTCTTTGACAGGATGAAAAAACGCTTTTTCCAAGAAGACTGAAAAACGAAAACATTTTGCATCTTAGTTAAATCTCCAAGGAAGAGAAAGGATTTTTAAAATGCTCATGAAGCTAGTGCGAGGCCCGTTAGATCATGGTGCATACTTACAGCCGAGAAGAAAAGCTGAGGAGGTGGTGATTTAATAAAGTAATCTTGTTTGCAGACCTCATTTTCATAATAAAATGTAAATTGTTTGCCTAAAGAAGAAAGCGAACAGACTCAGTTTGTTCCCTGTAAATTTGAGGAAAGAACCGCTTTGGTTGGAAAACACTATTTCCCTTTGGAAAGGTCTTCAAATTATTCAGGTGTGGAAAGAAACTTCGATCCTAGGGCAGGAAAACAAAGAGCCCAGAGGTCCAAGGACATTATTTCTTATTCGGCCATAGCCAGGACCTTCCTTCAGATGACATTTAGAAGCTCCTTAACGTCTGGCTCTCATTTCTGGGGCATGTTGCTGGCTCTCAAGATGTGAGCAAAGGTTTGTCGCTATTCCCATCAGAGCACCAGCCACAGAAGCAGGATAATTCTGTCTTGCTCCGTGGCTTAGTAAACAGAAGCAAAAACATCTGCTCTTGAAAATGAGGTGGCAGAGTGGTTACCTTAAAAGGTTTCCAAAATGTTAACTGCTTGTCTGTAAGGATTGAAATTTCGAGGTTTATTTTTTTCTGCAAAATGTCTTTGAGAAATAGACTACCTTTATTATCTAGAAAAGTACCATGTTGTTAAAATAAAGTTTTTTTTTGCTTTCACGTCCAGGCTGTAGTTCTGGTTTGCCCATGGTTTTTATAAAGACATCCTTTACTAAAGAGTTAGAGCTTTTCTGTTAAGTGAAAACAGAATCAGGATTAGGCAGCACAACGGATGGGGACAGTATGCTAGAATTTAGTAATTCTTGGGGCGCCTGGGTGGCTTAGTCGGTTAAGCATCCGACTTTCGCTTAGGTCATGAGCTCGCGGTTCATGGGTTCAAGCCCCGCGTCGGGCTCTGTGCTGACTGCCAGCTCAGAGCCTGGAGCCTGTTTCAGAGTCTGTGACTCCCTCTCTCTCTGACCCTCCCCTGCTCACGCTGTCTCTCTCTCTCTCTCCTAGAAATAAAACAAAACAAAACAAAAAAAAAACATTAGAATTTAGTAATTCTTTTTTTTTTTTAACATTTTCTTTTAAAAGTTTATTTATTTAAGGGGGAGCCCGGGGTGGCTCAGGCAGTAAAGTGTATGACTCTTTTTGACGCCAGTCATGATCTCATGGCTTCGTGGGTTCTACACTGACAAGCACAGGGTCTGCTTGGGATTCTCTCTCTCCCTCTCTGCCCCTCCCTCACTTGAGTTGTGTCTGTCTCTCTCAAAATAAATAAACTTAAAATAAAAAAGTTTACTTATTTAAGCAATCTCTACACCCAACGTGGGGCTCAGACTCATGACTCCAGGATCAAGAGTCACACGCTGTTCCAGCCGCACCAGAATTACGACACAAATGTAGTAATTCCTAGGCAGCTGTCCTCACCTTTCCTCCTTCCCCTCGTTCTCAGCAACTCTGCCTGCTCCCCACCCTCCATCCCTTTACACACACACACATACACACATGGAAAAGGAAAAGAAAAACAGAATGAAGCAATAGTGCAAAACAGTTTTGACTCCTTTTTATTTTTAAAAATTTTTTAATGTTTTATTTATTTCTAGGAGAGAGAGAGAGAGACAGCGTGAGCAGGGGAGGGTCAGAGAGAGAGGGAGTCACAGACTGAAACAGGCTCCAGGCTCTGAGCTGGCAGTCAGCACAGAGCCTGACCCGGGGCTCGAACCCACGAACCGCGAGCTCATGACCTAAGTGAAAGTCGGACGCTTAACCGACTAAGCCACCCAGGTGCCCCTGGCTCCTTTTTAAAATTGCATGGCCATGGACAAAAATCACAGATTTATTTACTGAACAAATATTTAGAGAGCACCTGGAATCTGTAATTTTCCCTGCTTCCTCATCTGTAAAAGGAAGACAATAGCACCACAGATTTGTGGTGAGGACTGAAGGAGTTAATGTGTGGAAACCTCTCCATACTGGGCCTGGCACAGAGTAGGGCTCACTGAAGAGCAGCTATTATTAACAACAGAGGAAAATTTAGCCTTTATTATTTGCAGAATAAACCAGTCTCTCATCTGCCTCTAATATAGGTGCTCTTTGGTCGTATTAAATTTAAAAGGTTCAAAAAAAAATTTAAAGCTTCAACAGATATGATACTTAATAAAAATTTGGTCTTAGAAGTCCCTAATCACATTGTATACAATTCACAGAATCTTAAAGTAAATATCTATGAGGACTTAGGCCAGTTTGGCACTTCCAGGGTGTCCCCGGTATTCACATTGACTGCCACCTCCGGGGCACAAAAACTCTGACAGTGTTTATTGACTGTGGCCATGACACTGTTTTCTCCAGAGCTTAAGCTGAAGAAAATAGCCCAGTAGACAATTTGGTTATCTGAATCTGAGAGTATGAAGGCATCACTATTCAGCCAATTTACTGGTTAAGGTATATGAGGTCCAGAGATATTACATGTCTGCCTCCTTGCTGCATTCAAGCAAACGCAGAGGGTATGGCGACAGAAAAATTTTGGTCAAGATGACATTAATCGTTAATAAGGGTGTTTGGGTTTTTCTCTATAACAGGATTCTGGGCTTAAAAATGAGCTACGAGAGAAACTTCATGATCAGGTCTTTTCAGGCCACCTGGCTTCTGCTTGTATTCCCTGCCTTCATGGAACTTCCTGTCACACGTGGAAGGTGGGTGATACACAAGAAACGAAAACAGGCAAGATGAGTGCAGATTGTGATACGTGCATTGGAGAACATGACCAGGGTAATGACACAGAGCTGCCAGGTGGAGAGGGCCCTTGAGGAAGAGGAGTCCAGGGAAACCTTTATGATGATGAGAATGAGCCAAGCGTGTAAAGAGATGGGTAGACAGAAGAAGTAGCATAGTCAAAGGCCCAGGGACAGGAAAGGGGAGCAGGAAGAACACAGGAGCCCTGAGTGGCTGGGATATAACGAGCCCGTGAGGACTCTAAGAGTGGTCTAAGATGACGCTGGAGCCAAGTCCAGTTGGGCTTGGGAGGCTGTAGGCCAATACAGTGCATTTGATTTTAAAACCAATGGACAAGACCACCCATGTTAGCTTTGCCAAAAAATCAGTGGAACAATCTCACCAATCCTCTAGACCCAGTTTGTAGGAAATACAAAAAACAGGAATATGTTAAGCAACCATGCGAGGGATGTCATCAGCACAATCCAGTCTGTGAGAAACTGACAGGACAAATTTTCAGTATTTTCACCCTAGTGTATGCAATTTCTGCCCCTAAACCTCTTCACTTGGACTTTTCATAAACTTCTTTCTCTCGTCACTCTATCCCCGGGAGCCTTTCATGAAGTGGTGATACCGATACCTGTCCAGCCTCTCTACCTAGAACACTCTGAGTCACTTTAACTGTCACCGTTCCATCAGTCTTATGGCCAGTCAGTGATTAAATCATGCCCACTTTCACTTCCCAAATACCTCTGGGATCTCTCCCTAGCATTCTCTTCCCATCACTGCTGCCTTCAAGACCTTCATATGTTTCAATGTATTCGAATTCATATGCAATCAAGACCTTCATATGTTTCTCACTGTACTGTTGCAGTAGTGTCCAGTCTGACATCTTAATCCCAGCCTTGACATCTTCAAACCCATCCTTGACATAACTCTGAGTGTGAACACCCAATCTGACTGGCCCAGAACTTTGGACAAAGACAGAATAACAGACACTGGGTTACCCGGACAAAATAAATAAAATAGCGGTTTTCGGGACACTTGGCATGGGTGATAACGTCACTGATCCCTATGAGACAGGAAACAAACAAGGGGGGGGGAGGCTACAATTCCCTTGAGAGAGTTTCCAGCTACAGCAAAGGAAAGGGGAACTGAGGTGGAATCAGGTGAATTCCTGAGTTGAGGAGACAGAGCTAAGGCTTCAGGGAAATTAAGGCACTAGCATTCACTAGCCAAAGAGGAAAGAGCTGCACACAAAGAATTACAGAGACATGCCTACGTTTTTAAGAATTCAAGAGTATTAAGCAATATGTGTGTGTGAGGAAACTACCCAAGGCCAGAGAAAGAACCACTAGAAAATATTAGAGAAAACAGCATCCAGTGCTCATACAAAACCAGAAAAGATACCTGTTCCCTCCAGCCAGACTGGTAACATTTATAATTTATGGGGCATTAGGTAGGGTACTCAGAAAGGTCCTGCCCCAGAAGTGAGGAATAATTATCTTTGGGCTGAGGACTGCTCCAGATCCCCCCAACAAATCACAAAAGCTAGCCTTTTTTTTTTTTTAAGTTTATTTATTTATTTTTGAAAGAGAGAGAATACACGAGAAGGGGAAGGGCAGAGAGGGAGAGAAAGAGAGAGAGAGAGAGAAAGGGACAGAGAATCCCAAGCAGGTCTGAGCAGAGCAGAGCAGAGCTGGACATGGAGCTCGAGCTCATGAACCATATCATGACCTGAGCCAAAATCAAGAGTCAGATTGCTTAACTGACTGAACCACCCAGGTGCCCTAAAAACAAGTCTTAAAAGGATCAAATTGTTTCCAAAAAAACTTACCTGCATCCCAGAACCAAGCTCAAGATATGCAGAAATACAAAAACATGCAGCACCCAACAAGGGAAAAATGTCAATGTCTGGCAACCAGTGGAAGACTACCAAACATGCAAAGAGGGAGGAAAACATGACCCATAATTAGGAACATGATCTATTAAAATGGGCCTAGAACTGACACTGATGTTCAAATTACTAGAGGAAGTTGTAAAAACAGTTATTATAACTGTATTTAATGTATTCAAGGAGCTAGGTAGAGATACAGATGATATAAAAAAGACCCAAAGTAAACTTCCAAATATGAAAACTACAATGTCTCAGAAATAAACAAATAAAACACCCTGAAACAGAGGAATAGTAGATTAGTGGACATGAAGACGAAGTAATAGGAACTATCAACATAAATGCAGAGGGAAAAAAGAACAAAAAAACATTAAAAGAGCAGTGCACTGTGGGACAATTTCTTTTTTCTTTTTACGTTTATTTATTTTGAGAGAGAGAGAGAGTGCACTCTCATGAGTGAGTGGGGGAGGGGCAGAGAGTGAGGGAAAGAAAGAGAGAGAGAACCTCAAGCAGGCTCCATTGTATCAACACACGACCTAATGTGGGGCTCGATCCAACCATCTGTAAGATCATGACCTGCTCCAAAATCTAGAGTTGGATGCTTAACCCACTGAGCCACCCAGGTGCCTCACTGTGGGACAATTTTCAGTGGCCTACTATACAAGTAATGAAATCCCTAAGTGGGTAGGGATTCAGAAAAAATATTTAAAGAAATAATGTTGAAAAGTGTATAAATTTAAAGAAAACTCTAAACCCAGTGATCCAAGCAGGTCAGGAACCCCAAACACAAGGTACATGAAAAAACTATAGTGAGGTATGATGTAATCAAATTGCTCAAAACTAATGATAAAGAAAATAACCTTAAAGTCAGCCAGAAGGAAGGAAAATACATTTGCAGAAGGAAAAAAAAAACATATGAAAGGCATTAGATTTCTCATCAGAAATAATGTGAGCAAAAAAACAATGGAGAAAATATTTAAAGTACTGAAAGAAAAACCTGTCATTCTAGAATTTTATATGCATCAAAAATATCTTTCAAAAATAAAGGCAATTTCAGGGCGCCTGGGTGGCTCAGTCAGTTGAGTGTCTGACTTTGACTCAAGTCATGATCTCACATTTGTGGGTTCGAGCCCTATATTGGGCTCTGTGCTGACAGCTCAGAGCCTGGAGACTGTCTTGGTTCTGTGTCTCCTTCTCTCTCTGCCCATCCCCTACTTGTACTCTGTCTCTCTCTGTCTCTCAAAAAATAAAATAAAATGTTAAAAAAATTAAAAAATATAAAGGCAATTTCAAGACATTTTTCAGATATACAAAATCTAAAGAGATTCCTCAACAAGAGGTCTGCACTACAAGAAACATTAGAGGAAGTCCCTTGGGTGGAAAAAAATGATACCCGATGGAAATCTGAATTTATATGGATGAATGAACAACACTGAATGGTCACTGCAAAGTACATATATTATTTTTTTGCATTACTTAAAAATATTTAAAAATTCAACTGAATGTTCAAACAAAAAACTAACATTATACTGTGCAGATTATAACATATGTATAAGTAAAATGCCATTTCATTAAGTAAAAGACATGAAGTTCAGGAGAGGAAAATAGAAGTATACTTTTATAAAATTCTTATATGTGAATTGTTATAATATCACTTGTAATAAGATAGACTGTGATATGTTAAAAATATATATTATATGCCCTACTGCGACCACTAAAATAACAAAACAGTTACAATTAATAAGCCAAGAAAAGTGACAAATAGTATCATAAAAATACTCAATTCAAAAAATGATGAAAAATAGGGAAAAGGTGAACAAAGAAAAAAATGAGACAAATAGAAAACAACGCTATGATAGACTCAAACCTGATCACATCAATATTCACATTAAGTGTAAATGGTCTAAAAAAATCAATTAAAAGGAGGAAGCTGTCATATTGGATAAAAAAATCAAGACTCAACTGCATGGTACTCACAAAAAAACACATTTTAAATATAAATACACATAGGGTGCCTCAGTGGCTCAGTCGGTTAAACGTCCGAATCTTGATTTTGGCTCAGGTCATGATCTCATGCTTCATGGGAGTGGGTTAGAGCCCCATGTCTGGGCTGTGCACTGACAGTGCAGAGACTGCTTGGGATTTTCTCTCTCCCTCTCTTTCTGTCTCTCACCTGCTCATACACCCTCTCCCTCTCTCTTAAAATAAATAAATAAACGTTAAAAAAATAAATACAAAGACACAAATAGGATATAAGTAAGAAGTCAGGAAAAGGATATACCATGCCAACAGCAGTCAAAGCAAAGTTGGACTGGCTATAGTAAGATCAGATTTCATAGCAAAATGTTACCAGGGATAAAAGTCTTTTCATAATGATACAGGGACCAATTAACCAAAAGGACATAATAATCCTACACATTAATGTACCTAATAACAGACTTTTAACAAACTTGAGGCAAAAACTGCTAGAATTACACAGAAATAAACCAATCCACAACTATATTGAGAGTTTTCAGTACCTCTCTCTCCATAACTGATAGAAAAAATAGGCAGAAAAACATAAAGGTTCAGTGGACTTGAACAACACTATCCATAACAAGCTCGGCCTGATTGATATTTACAGAACTCTCAACAACAGCACAATGAACACCTTTCTCAAGGGCACGTGCAGCATTTCCCAAGACAGATCATGTTCTGGGTCATAAAACCAGTCTCAATAAATCTGAAAGGCTCCAAGGTTTACAAAGTAGATTTTCAGAGCATAAGGAAATCAAATTGAAAATCAATAACAGGAAACGTTTGGGAGTGATGCATATGTTTGTTATCTTGATTGTGGTAATAGTTTCCCAGGCATATACACATATCAAAACTTATCACATTATACATTTTAAATATATTTTTTTAATGTTTTTTATTTATTTCTAGGAGAGAGAGAGAGAGAGAGACAGCGTGAGCAGGGGAGGGTCAGAGAGAGAGGGAGTCACAGACTGAAACAGGCTCCAGGCTCTGAGCTGGCAGTCAGCACAGAGCCCGACGCGGGGCTCGAACCCACGAACCGCGAGATCATGACCTAAGCGAAAGTCGGACGCTTAACCGACTAAGCCACCCAGGCGCCCCACATTATACATTTTAAATATGCGTAGTTTATTGTATGTCATTTTTACTTTAATAGCTATTTCAGGGGTGCCTGAATGGCTCTGTCAATTAAGCATCTGACTCTTGACTTTTTAAAAAAATTTTTTAACGTTTATTTATTTTTTGAGACAGAGACAGAGCACGAGCTGGTGAGGGACAGAGAGATGGAGACACAGAATCTGAAACAGGCTCCAGGCTCTGAGCTGTCAGCACAGAGACCGACGCGGGACTGGAAGCCACAGACCGTGAGATCACGACCTGAGCCGAAGTTGGACACTTAACCGACTGAGCCACCCAGGAGCTCCTGACTCTTAATTTTGGCTTAGGTCATGATTTCATGGTTCATGAGGTTGAGAGCCCCATGTCGGGATCTGTACTGACAGCATGAAGCCTGCTTGGGATTGTCTCTCTCCCTCTCCCTTTGTCCCTCTCCATCCTCCCCTCTCTCAAAATAAATTATAAACGTTAAAAAATATATCTATTTCAAAAAATAGGACCAGTCTAAAATGCAAATCTAATGATGCCATTTTCTTGTTCAAGGACTGCTGGTCATGTGAGGTCAAGTTCTAGTACAATATAGTGCCATATTTCCACAGCCTCATCCTCTGCTCTCCAATGTCCTACTTTATAGCCACATTGTCCTCTGATGCATCCTGCCTCTAACCCAGTCATTACTTTGCTATGCCATCCCTCTCTGCTGAGATGTGCTCTTCGCCAATCTCTCTTAAAACCCTATACATCTTTTAGGGTCCAACTTACATGCCTTCTGATAAAACCTCTGCAGATTCCCACAACTACTTGTATGCCCTTTCTTTTTCAGGTTCCCATAACGTTTCACACTTACTTTCATGATGCCTATCATATCCCGATTGTTTGTACTTAGCTTCTCAATACAGTAACCCACATGTGTTTATCTTGACTTCCCAACAAAATTTATAAACCCGTTGAGAGCAATGACTCTATTACTTACTCTCTGTCCTCTACAATATGAAGGACAGTGACTTACTAATAATAGGTGCTTTGATAATTTGACTTCTAAATTATTTCATCCTAACCTCAGCTTTTCTAACTATCCACCTGCAATGAGCTATGTAAACATAAACAAGGACCTCTGAATAATACACTTCCATCTACCCCTATAATAAACAATTCAGGCAGTTTCTCCAAGCGAGAATTTCCTATTAAATTGTGAAATATTCTTCAGTCTTTTGTGGGCTATAGTTTGCTTCAGCACCATCTCCAAGCAACAGATGGAACATTTGGTTAATGAAAGTCAGAAAATGTCACATTTCTAGATAGGTGAGCTCTCACAAAATAATTAACCGACACAACAGCCTCTTGCTACAGTCTCCATACCATGAATCATTGTCCCAGAATGCCACCCTTTATCCTCACTAAAACTATCTTCTGTACCCTGGTTTAGCTTGATGAGAATTGTTCGTCATTTTCAATAACCTTTTTTCCTTAGGAGAATATATCCCTTGGGTACCTGGACTCTTCTGAGGCTTGGGTTCCATTATGGCGCTTAGTTCGTGTCTGTCAAAAGGAAGAGGTAAATGTCAGTTAGTCCTCAGGCAACAGTGTGTGTCACTGATTAACCACTCAAACCTCCAGCATCAGGATGGTGCCCAGGAATGCTGCTGAGATGGGCAGCTCCCACTTCCCGTTCTGCTCCCAAGGCTCATAGGAGCCTAAGTTACAAGGACAGATCCAAGCAGCTTGTGCTCACCAAGTGGACAGTTCCGTGGCCGTGTTGCTAGAGCGACTGAAGGGACACACTGCCTGGGCTTTCTCTGCTCCTGCTCCCTAAGTGACTCTGACAACAATGTCCCTGAGGGCGGGGCAGCACCAAGGAGGAGAGACGAGAACAGGGAAGAGGGCAGGATGCTGTGGATCCAATGCACCTGAGAAAGCGTTTCTAGCCAAGAGGAAGCATAAGACAAGTGCTTCTCCATGCTAGGAACTTGCTTTCTCCGGAGGAAAACTGCAGAGCAGGGGCTCTGTTCTTCAACTGCCGCAGGCGCCTGCCTGTGCCTCACTCTGAGGACTGGGGCTCACGTGTGAAACTGCCTCTGAGAGGTGGAGCCCTCTCCTGGGCAGCTCTGCTGGCGATCCTTTGAGCAACGTGGGGCCCTTTCGAGAAGCGGGTCCTACAGGGTAAAGGGTCTCAGGGCAGGTGAGGTCTTTGAAATTAGGGATGCGTTGGTGATCACCTCTTACCTTGAATTAGTAAGACTCTCAATAATGAGGAAAGCATTGAGCAGGGCAGTACTGGGCAGTGCCAGTAAAATGGGGGGAGGCAAAGGGCCCTTGCTACACATTTTGTATATTATATATGAAAACATATAACATGCAAAACATGTGTTAACCGACTATGTTATCAATAAGGCTTCTGGTTAACAATAGGCTATTTGTGCTTAAGTTTTTGAGGGAGTCAAAAGTTATAAATGGATTTTTAACTGCATGGGAGGGTTATCACCTCTAACCCCCATGTTGTTCAAGATTCAAGTGTGTATGTATATAAATATTGAATTACATATATGTGTATTTCATAGCATATATGAAATCTAGTATATGTATACATATGTGAAATCCATTATATATAAAACTTATTATATAAATTTTGCTTATATAAGCAAAATAAGCCTAAGCTTCTGTTATAGAAATAAAATTATACATTATATATGAAATCTCATTCACTTTCATACATGTTTCTAGATATGAAACATACAGATTTCATATATACTTTTACATATAATACTATAAAACTTACACTCCTTTTACAATGGTTATAATACCCATTTTACATATGGGCAAAGTGTTATCAGAAGAGACTAAGCAATTTGCCTTTGAGCTCATAATTAAAAAGTAACAGACCCAGAACTCTAACTTGAGAGTTGCTGTCTGAATGACTTTGCTTCTCCTTCTATTTAAGAAAGAAGAATTGGGGTGCGTGGATGGTTCAGTTGGCTGAGCGTCCAACTCTTAATTTCGGCTCAAACCATGATTCCAGGGTTGTGAGATCAAGCTCCGTGTTGGGCACGGAGCCTGCTTGAGATACCTTCTCTCTCTCTCTCTCTCTCTCTCTCTCTCGCCCCTTCCCCTGCTTGTGCATGCTCTCTCTCTTACAAGTAAAATAAAATTAAATAATAAAACAAATAAAAATAAAACAAATAAAAGAATATTTATTTTATAGTTCTGCTTGCATTTCCTGTCATTGCCCCCAAACAAAAAAGCCTTTCAGATTTATCTCTTTGATCCCATTCCAGAGAATCTACACCCACTATCCTTGTCCATAACCTGTTCATGTTCATGTCATTTGGGATTTGATGAGGAGGTTGCCAAGAGGTCCTATGTCCTTCCGACTATACAATCCAAGAAAATTATGAACCAAGAGCCCATAAAAGCAGTTTTTCTCAATTAACATTTCAGATTACCAGAACCCCTGAGAACCTAAGACGTTCAAATCAAGCAGTACTTACAGGCAGCCAGCCGGTCGCTGGTTCAGTTCTCAGCAAAGTGCCCTGTCTCTGGGTCTCCTGACCTTCACTCTGGGTTCTTAGTGGCAAGATGAAAATTAAATACAAGCTGCTTTAAATGTGAACCAACAGGAAGTTCCTAAACTACTATCTTATGACAGATTTTACTCTTGCCCTAAGCTAAAATGGATTGTCCTAGGGGAAGTCCTGGGCTTTCAGACATTTTGTGGCTTGGCACAGACCAGCCCTTGGCATTCCAGCTGTCTAGCATCAAAAAATAAAAGCAAACAAAGAAAAAAAATTCCCACTAGCCATTGCCTTTAGTCACAATGATTCTTATAGAGAACAGCCTCAGCCTTGCCTTGACCTCCTGCAGTCATTACTATTGAAATAATTATTCTGCTTCGCACCACCCACACCATCTGTTTCCTCCCAATGGCCTCCTGGGGAAGGTAGAAAGGATTCCTTTGTGCCAGACGAGGAAACAAAAGCCTGCCTTCTCCAACACAGCTGCACACACCAGCAATCTCCAGAACCATTTGCTTCTTCATCCATAACAGTGTTGTCATCAATAGGGAGGCTCTAGATAGGCTCTCTTGTACAGCCACTCAAGAATCCTTAAAAATAAGAGTTTTGCTCACAAGAAGGAATAGCAGTCAAGCCTTGTTGAAATCCTCTCTTCCTTTTGCTTCCAAATTACTCTTCCCATTTTGTTCTCTTCTGCCCTCATCTATTAGCTTCGTCTCTTTGTTTGTTTCTCTACTTGCATGCAGTTCGTTCATTTCAGAATTCCCAGAGTAACTTCCATAGATATTTCCCCACTCTATAAGTATTTATTGATGCTGGGAGTGTTGAGATCCTTTTGAGATTGGTGAGCTTGATCTTGAATTTACCAAGATACCTGTCTGACTGATGTATGGTTTTCTCTAGTGGCATTTGGCTGTTCTGGAGAAGAATGCAGGAGTTGGGAAGTGAGGTTTGTTTCAAGTTAATGGGTTTTTTTTTTTTTTTTGGCCAGGAAGATAGGATCAAGGGAAGTTAAGATATTTCTGAAAGACTGACCCAAATGATGAACCGCGGAATCAGAGGGGCATAAGGAGGAAAAAGAGACTAGAAGGAGACTCCTAGGGAGGAAGTACTGATGAGATTGAAGAAAGATGGAACCAGCTGGCTGGAAAGATAGGAGGTGTGGCTCAGAGACAGAATGATTGACTGATGATCTTAAACACAGAACAGTTGCAGGGAGCAGGTGGCTTTGTGATAGTGTAGAATAAAGGTCATTGGTGATGAGGAAGTCAAGGAACTGAGTGAGAGGCAAGGGTGCTTGGTCATCCATGTGGACACCCAGTTTATCCTTTTGGAAACTCTCTAAATATTTTTGAAATATGAGAAATAGAATAAAGGTAATCATCTCTACTGACCTCTCCCAACATATGTACACAACAGTGTCTATTTTTATACTTGGATTCATTTGTAAAAGCAAAAGCAGACACAGATACCAAAGGAGGACCCTGGGATCCATAGAAGGCTGAAGTCAGAATCTTTTTTATTTCAAAAGAATATTTAGGTCCAGTTTCTGGGGACAAGAGAATGTATAATAGGTAATAGAGAATGGCCCAAAGATTGTGGGCTAGGGAAATAGCTAACAAGACCGCCATTAGGGCCAGAGGAGGGATGATGGGGGCTTCTTTTTTCTTCCTTCCCTTTCCCCTTATTGTCCCGAATCCTTATTCTTCCTACCTGCTTGGCATTGGAGCAATGGGATCAGGGTTGATAGGTAAAGGGTGGTAATGTAGTTCATAATGGGAAGAGAGAGAGAGACAAGCAAAGTAGGAAGGAGATCCCCAAAAGTGGGCACCCCACATAGAAGCTTCTTCCCCAAAGCCTATCTCATGCATAGGGTGTGATGTAAATCCTGGTACCCAGTGTTTCTTAGATCCTCCTTTTGATCAGCAATGGGGCTTCCTTGCTTCTCAGTTTATTTGTATTTCAATTTCTCTTTTAAAATTTTTCTTTCAATGTTTATTCATTTTTCAGAACAAGTATGTGTGATTGAGGGATGGGCAGGGAGACACAGAATCCGAAGCAGTTTCCAAGCTCTGAGCTGTCATCTCAGAGCCGAATGTGGGGCTCAAACTCATGAACCATAAGCCCATGCCCAGAGCCAAAGTCAGGGACTTAACTGACTGAGCCACCCAGGTGGCCCTGTGCTTCAATTATTATTGTAACAGAAGTAACTATCTTTCATTTCTGGGCCTGGAGAGGAAAAAGGATGTTCCATATGGATTTTATAATAGATCGTGAATTTGAGAAATCAGGCAAAAACTCATGAAATCAGCATTTAGCATTATTTCATTCTTCTGCCTTCTGTCCTGGGAGATGTGTGTGTGTTTAAATGCTTTTATTGCTTTCACTTCCTGTTTAAGTTGAAGGTAGTTAATAAGAAAGAATATTTTATTTCAGCATTTATTGGTATCAATTGGATAGTAAGCACTACTTTGGATAAAAGAAAAATTAAACACAGACTTTGTTCTTAGTGACCTTGTAAGTTAATACGAGAGATACGTGACATAAGAAAACAAGCAGAGTGATAGAGTCCTACCAGGGAACAGCACCCTCCAAGGATTTATGGAAGAGAGTTACTGAAGGGACTGTCTACAGAGGTGTTGGCTAGATTAAGAGACCCAGCAAGGGATGGGGAAGCATTCAGTGTCTAGCAATAATGGGAAGCCTTTACCACCTCCAGGCCTGCTGGGATAAGCAGAGGGAGCAGTGTTTCCAGATTCTGGTGACAGTGGTAGCAGTGGGTGAGGTGCCATGACATGGGAGCAGCGGCTGTAGGAAGGGGAATGTGGCCACTGTCAAAACCACAGCTCTCATGGAGACAGCAGGGGTGGGTGGGTGTGGGGTAGGATGGGGGCGTTGCCAGCAAAAGAGATGAGAAAAGAACAGTCAGAGAAATATGTGACAACACAGAATCATGTGGTATCTGGAAGTGGAAGCAAATGCTTTGGAAGGAGAGAGAGGTCCCCATGTCGCATGCTGCCAAGAGGGTGAGCAAGAGGAGAACCGAGAGCTGGTCACTGGATTTGGCAAGACAGAGGGCATCATGGCCTTGGCAGGAGCTATTTTAGTGGAGTGGTGTAGAATAGAAAATCCGATGGAAGTGGGTTAAAAAAGAGAAATGGTCCATCTGCTGGGGTGCAGAGCAGAGCAGAAAAGAGTGGAAAATAATGGAGAGTCAAGTGGAGATGATTCAGGAGAAATCCAAAATGAGGAATATGGAGTGGTGAATGCTGTCAGAGCAATGCAGATCAGGAGTCATGGGAGTTCAGAGGGAGGAGCTGTTCTTCCAAAGATGGAAGACGAGACCAAAAGGGAGATCTCATGGAGGAGGTGGCACGTCATCTGGGTCTTGAAGCCTTCCTACCCTCCCACTTTCTAATTATCCCTGGGATGCATATGGCTCTTTGATAGCAGACACTTTCTGGATTCCAGTCTTGGTCTCAGCTAATGGTTCAGAGGTGGAGGAAATCTGACTTCTGAGTGGGGTGCTGGGTCAAAGGCTCCCTTTCTTCCTCTGGGTAGTACAATGTGTGGATGGAAGAGAATTTTGCTTCCTTGAGGGAAGCCAACCTGAGAAAGAAGACCACACAAGGAAAGGGCAGAGCTGAAAGAATTAAAGAGATACAGAGGCTTCTGTATTAATGACTGGCAAACTTAGGGTCAAACCATGCTTGAATTCCATCCTTCCTCTGGGCTCACTGGTTAGGAGAAATGGATATTCTCTTGACTATTTAAGTCAATTTACATTAAACTGTCTTGTGCAAATGGAAATCATTTTGATTGGGAGATGTGATGATTTGAACATTAGGAACTGGCCCAGGGATAAAGATGTGGGAGGGGATTTGGAAGGAGAAAAAGAATAGAAAAGGAAAGGCAAAAAAGAAGGCAACTCAGCATTGTGCAGTATTTTTGACATCGTTTTTTGTGTTCTTTATTAAATGTTTATTTATTTATTTTGAGAGAGAGGGGATAGAGAGTGAGCAGGGGAGGGGCAGAAGAGAAGTGGGGAGAATCCCAAGCAGGCTCTGCACTGTTAGCACAGAGCCTGACACAGGGCTTGAACTCACAAACCATGAGGTTATGCCCTGAGCCAAAACCAAGAGTTGGGTGCTTAACCAACTGAACCACCCAGGTGCCCCAGCATAGCATAGTTTTTTTGAGCATGGAGTCAGACTTTCTGGGTTCATTGTTATGTTCTGTGGTCTTGGAGAAGTCATTTAACCTCTCTATGCCTCAGTTTCCTCATCTGTAAAGTGAGAATGATAACAGTACTTACTTGATAGAGTGGTTATAAGGATTGAATGAGCAGATATTTGTAAAGAACTTACAATAGTGCTCAGAAGGTAGTAAGTACATTACAAATCTTTGTCAAATAAATCAGTGGCATTGTGCCTGCAATTTACAACTGAATTTATGCATGAGCCCCACCTCTAATGAGAGGGGCTAAGCTCCCTGAGTTTGAAGACTCTCCCAGAGTACTCTACATAGTGAGAGTGTGGCTGCCAGGTCATTCTTGTGTGTTTCATGTGAATAAATAGAGGCCCCAGGAAGCTTAGAAATCATCTAAGAGAGGACCTAGTATTAAACATCATGATAAAGCCAAAGCACCAGATCTAGAATTAGGACACCAAATGAATGCTTCTGGTCTGCTTCAATTTATTAGGAGCCCTTGGAGTCTCCCTCTTTCTCTTTCTGGGATAACAAGATGACCTCCAGGTACCCAACAGCCCTGATAGTCTATGGATCTCATAATACCACCTTAATTGATTCTGTAGTTTACCACTTACAAAGCATTTGCAGTGTCTCTTTCTGTTCACACAAAAACCTTTAGAGGGACGCAAAGCAGATATTATTTTTCCTGTTTTACAAATAAGAAGGGAAGCTACTTGATAAAAGACTTGATTATCAGGCAAGTTACCACTAGGGTATCTAGCACTGAATCCCTTTGAAAAACTGGGAGCCAGCACACCACCAGCCTCAGTTATCTTGAGGGAATTGGAGTATCTATATACCGACTCCTGTCAATTATCAGGGGGACATTAATTTCTGGCACTTCTGGCCTGTCATATATGTAGCAAAGTAGGCTCAGGAGACCAGAAGGACTCCTCAGGCAAAGACCCGTGGCTGTTGGCACTTTAGGTGATGAGAATGAAGGACAGGGGTGACCACCACCGGCATGCGCTGGGCTCTTCTACAAGATGCTCTGGGCACCTCTATGTGCAAATAGGCCTGTGAAATGTGGTGTTTTAGTTAAGCACCTTGCTCTTTTGACCTCCATCAGGGCTTTGAGGATGAGGAAGTAGTGACACGGGGTAGGCTAAATCATGATCCCCCCGAGATGTCTGCATCCTAATCCCTGGAGCCTATGAATACATGATCTTACATGCAGATGTGAGTAAGTTAAGGATCTAGAGATGGGAAGATTATCCTGGCTTAGCCAGGTGGGCCTGATGTGATCACAAGGGTCCTTAGAAGAGGGAGGCATTTGGTCATAGGAGAGAGAAAATGCTACATTGCTGGGTTGAAGATAGACAAAGGGACCAAGAGGGAAGGAATGTGGGCAGCCTCTAGAGGCCGGAAAAAGCAAGGAAATAGATTATTCCCTGAAGTCCTCAGAAGGAACACAGTTCTATCAACACCTGGATTTTATATTTCTGACCTCTGTAACTAAGAGAACAAATCTGTGCCATTTTAAGAGACTGAATGTGTGTTTGCTTGTTTCTGCAGCCATTGGACACTAATACAGGGAGAATGGGTATTGGGTGGTAGTGGAAGGGTCCGCCTCAGCTGTCTGGTAGGTACTCACACAGCTTGTGCAAAACACAAATGTTGATTTCACCGCTCTCACCCTTCCTACCAAATGTGTTCCCACTCTCGGGAAATGGCACCATTTTATGTACCTGCTTGTGCCATAAACCTGGAAGTCATCCTCAGTTTCCAGATTTCTCTCACAATCCCACTTCAAATCTGTCAGCAAATCCTGCTGGCTGTACCCTCAAAACAAAGCCCACATCTGACGACTTTCAGAACCTCCAGGGCCACCCCAACATGCCATCATCCCACCTAAGCTAGGCAGTGACAGCAACAGCTTCCCACCTGGGATCCCTTCTTCTGCTCTTTCTCTCAGTCATCCAGTCTTCATGGTGTCTTTCACAACAGTTCATCAGATCCTACCACTTCCCTGCTCAGATCTCTCCAATGGCTTTCTTCCCACTGCATTAGCATGAAATCCAAGGTGCTCACCTTGATCGAAAGCCCCTACATGACCTGGCCCTGTCTGCCTTTCATCCTTATTTCCCAGCACCCCGCTCTGCAGCACCGACTTTCTTGATGTTTCTTTTTCTTTTTTTTCTTTTTATATTTTTATTTATTTCTAGGAGAGAGAGAGAGAGAGACAGCATGTGCAGGGGAGAGTCAGAGAGAGAGGGAGACACAGACTGTAACAGGCTCCAGGCTCTGAGCTGGCAGTCAGCACAGAGCCCGACACGGGGCTCGAACCCACGAACCGCGAGATCATGACCTAAGCGCAAGTCAGACGCTTAACCGACTAAGCCACCCAGGCGCCCCTCTTGATGTTTCTTAAACAGGGCCAGGTGGTAGCTGCCTCAGGGCCTTTGCACTAGCTGCTTCCTCTGCTTACAACCCTCCTTTTTCACATATCCACATGGTGCACCCCCCACTCTATTTAAGTTTCTGTTCAGACATAGGCATTAGAAAGGGCTTTCCCAGCCTTCCATGTAACGTAACTTGTTCTTTGCCCGCTTCATCATTCCTGAGCTCCTTAGCCTCCTATATCTTTCTTTATAGCTCCTTTCACTATCTGAAATTATATGAACTATGTGTCTTTTCTACTAAAATACGAATTCAATGAGGACCAAGAGTGTCTTGTTACCTGTTCTATCAATGCCAAGAACACTGCTCAGTGCATAGTTCAATGAATATTTGTTGATTGAAAATATACACTTCCCTTTAGGTGATGGTCATGGTAAATCAAAGACAAGTGGTGGCTTCTCATGTAGGTGTTACTTACTCAGCACATGAATTCCTACATTTTTACATAACCACCCACACCTTCTAAATCTTTATGCCTGAAAGAGAAATTGGTCCTCATCTACCACAAGTCCTGTCATAAGTTAGAAGAAAAATTGTGAGCCATCTGCGATTTCATGAAAAGTACAAATCCTCCAACACAGCTCTTTTCAATCACAAATGGATCATTTGGCTCTCCCAAATGAGAGGGACACTGTCCCCTATGAGTGTGTGGCTGTTAGGTGCTGGTTGATTAATTACAGAAAATTCTCATCTGCTTTTCTTATCTAACCCACTCCTTTTCACTCACATCCAAACCTCCTGGCTTTAAAAACTGCCCTGTGTACGTTTATTATTTTAAAACATTAAAAAAAAATGTAATGCAGATGGAATAAATCTAGCTTTACAAATTTCCTCCTTCCTTGTTTTTCTTATTTGTTTTTCTTTTTCTCCCCTCCCCTTCTTATGGCCAACTTCACTAAGGGGTGTAACTATCCCTTAGCACCCTCCCCGGGGCCCCAGGGCCCAAGGTTTCTCACCTGTTCAACTTCCCTTTTACAGGAGTATTCTACCAGTGGTTTGCAAGCTCGGCTACAAGGTGGAATCACATGTAGAGGTTCAATGACACTGGTCCTGGCCACACTCTCAGAGATCCTCACTCACTGGGTCTAGATGCTCCCTGGGGACCGGAAAAGCACTCCATGTGAGCCTCAGTGCAGCCACAGTTGACCAGAATCACATCTAGTCCCTCTCACTGGGGTCTGTGGAGCAGCCCCCCGCCCCCCTTCTGAATAAACTCCCTAAACTCCTTGGAATTTTCCATACATCTCCTTAAATTCACAAAGACTGGGCTCTTGCTTGATGACTCAGTATTTTCGTAACAACACCCACAGAAGGAAATGTCTCCTTACTTGATGTTACAGTTCTTTGGAGTTTGCAGAGCCATTTCCCACACACTATTTCTCTGTCTCCTCCCAGCATTCCCGTGAGGTGGGAATTCAGGGCCAGGAGGAGGTGAGGACAGCCAGAGCAGCTGCCTGCAAAGTTAGGGCCAGGGTGGCTACGTGGAGCAAAACACACAAACAAAACAACAAAACCAAAACAAAAATAACAAAACGAAACAGAACAAAAAATAATACAAAAAAAAAAGCCTCTCAGAAACAGGATTCCCAGTTAAATTGGAATTTCAGGTAAGCAATAAACTTTTTAAGTTTTAAAAAAAAAACTTTTAATGTTGTATTTATTTTTTGAGAGACAGAGCATGAGCAGGGGAGGGGCAGAGAGAGAGGGAGACACAGAGTCCGATGCAGGCTCCAGGCTCCGAGCAGGCAGCACAGAGGACGATGCAGGACTGGAACCCACGAATGTGAGATCATGATGTGAACCTAAGTTGGATGCTCAACTGACTGAGCCACTCAGGTGCCCCAGAAATAATTTTTTTTAATACAGGTATGTTCCATGCAATATTTGGGATATACTTATCTGCCAAAAAAATGTTTTTCTGAAATTCTGACTTAAATGGGCACCTGTATTCTACTGGGCATCTGTAACCCTGAAGCTTAGCCTGTGGCTACGACAGTCTTGTCTTCCTGTGATGCTTTAGCGACTCGCCAGCTTGAGCTCCTGCCTGCGCTCCTCTCTTCTGCATGGGTAGCCATTATCCTCAGAAAGAGCCTCCTCTGGATATTAGAATCCACTTGTACTTCCTCCCCCCACCCCTTTCCCTCTCTTCTTTCTGTGGCCTAAATAATTTATACATTCAGGCTGGTTTAAAAAACACAACCAAACATTTATTCAGGAGTTTCTGTGTCCGGGCATCGTGCTAAGTACTTTCTATTCATTATTTCATTTACTCCTTATAGGCTCTTGGAGGTTGGGACTATTTCTTAGGCACCTACATAGGACTGTTTCCATTTTAAGATGGAGAAACAAGGTTTATGGGGGTTGAGAGGTTCTTCGAGGTCATACAACTTGGAAGTGGCAAAGCGAGGGTTTGAACAGGGCTCTCAGGAGTCCAGAGCCTTTGTTCTTAACTAGGCTGCTAGGAAAACAACGTGGTACTAAGAGGTTGTGGCTTTGCTAGTCAAGTCTTCTAGCTTGCTCTGCTTAGCTTTCTGAAGCTCCTTGGGATTTGGAAACCACTGGATGGACCTCTTACATGTGTCACCTGGGTGGCCTGAGAGACTCAAGGTTGACAATACAGGGATCCATAAGAGGAATCTATATTTTTGAAAACCTTATGTTTAACTCTGAGGAAAAGATGTGTCAAGGCTTTTGAAGAAAGACTTTAGCAGCCAAGTAAACAGTAAATCAACCCAGGGACAATGTTCTCTAAACACATTGGCTGAGGCTACAGGGCAAATAGTTTACACGGATTCTGGGTAGCTGGCCACAAATGCGATGTGTCAGAGAGGCACTTTTATTTCAAGTGTTCCATATCTTTTTTGGTCTAAGCTGCCCGGGGGCTTTAGCAGTCTGTAAATATTTGTGCAATTAATGTATTCTGGCAAATGTCTCACGAGGAAAGCAGGCTTCATCGTGCTAGCAAAATTGCAATTAGCAACACAAAAGAAAAAGAATTTGTCTCTTTCATCTCCGTGCTTAAAAACTGTTGGCATTCAATACAGCTGGAAGCTTCAGAAAAGATAATTTGCAAAAGCTGATTTTCCTAAGCTTTCAAGAGTTAGTCCTTTACCCTGGTATGAAAAAAAACCATTCACTTGAAAATTGTTTTTTTCCCTTTCCTACTCAACATTAATTTATTATAATATTTATATTATAATAATGTAATCATAATGAAAGGTGTTGTAGAGGGAAGTTCTTTTAAACATGTTAGTAATGTTGTCAAAGTGAGTGTTTGCATTGTGGTGCCTGTGAAGTACTGAAGGACGGAAAACATAGGTGGCCTATCTTCTTTAGAAATGGTTGCCTAAGTGATTGGAGAGGAAGAAGGAAATGTGGCTACTGCCACCAGCTGGAGAAGCAGGGCACTGGGACCCATCACTGTGAGCCATCTGCCATCTGCTCCTTCTTGACATGTCATGGGCTTCCTCTAATAGTTGCCATGGCCTTGAAGCTCCTGTATAGCTTCTGAAGTTCCCGGGCAAGTGTTCTGTACTCCCGAGCACATGCGTGCCTTAGATTCTTTGCTGTTCAATCTTGGGATAAGATGGCTAGCCAGGTGTTATGGACTGAATGTTTGTGTCTCCCTAAAATTCATATGTTGAAATCCTAGCCTTCAATATGGTGATATGTGAAGGTGGGTCCTGTGGGAGGTGATTAGATTGTGAGGGCAGGCTCCTCATGAATGGATTAGTGCCCTCATTAGAGACCACTGAAAGTTCCTTCTCCCTCCTGTCATGTGAGGCTACAGCAGAAGAGTGAAATCTATGATCCAGGAAGTGGACTCTCAACAGACATGGAATCTGCCAGCACCTTGATCTTAGACTTCCCAGCCAGCCTCCAGAACTGTGAGAAATGTGTATTTGTTGGTTAAGGCACCCACTCCATGGTGATGTCACAGCAGCCTGAGCTGATGAAGACACCGGGTCTGTGAATAGCCAACACACTGCTGGCCCCTGGTGATCTTTCTCCAGCTGTTTTATTTAAGCTTTGCTGCCGCTTGTGCTAATCTGCAAGGGAGACTTTTGATATTAGTATAAAACCCCTATGTGAGAATATTCAGGAAGGTCTGTTAAATGAGCAGATTCCTGGTCTCCACCCCAGAGTACAGAATTACAATGGGGTTAGGATGGGGGTGTGGGAATCTGCTTCACACACACATCCCCCAGGATTCTCAGGCATCCAGAGCTTGAGAATCTCTAAAGTAAAAAAGTCACACTAAAAAGTTCATTTCCCCTTCCATACTGCCTCCCTCACCCTTTCTGGGGTGGCGAAAATGAAAGAGGATTTGATATTTCCTCTGGGAACGCCTCTCAGAATCCTCAAGCAGCGGGGCACCCCCTTATTTGCATGCAGAGTAATGTGCGCACATCTCCTTTACAGAGACACTAGTTTACTGGAGGGATTTGTTAACCTCCTTTGGGGAAAGCATCATTTCCTGGTCATCTTTTTTAGCCCTATCCCTAACCCAACACCTAGCATTTAGTAGGATTTTGGTGTTTCGATCTGTGTATCTTTGGAGAACTCTTAAGGATCACATTCCTTCAGAAGTTAGTGATATCTAGGCTGCTGTTACTTGTCTCCCTGCCTCATGACACAGACAGATTGCTGCTTTAACCTGGTGACCACCTCCTGCTCACTTGGCCAGAGGTTTGCTGAAAAGGATGTAGAAGCAGGAGGTGCTCCTATGGAGTCAAAAGGCAATCTCCAGTTACCAGAGAAGCTGGGGGCAGGATTTCAGGGGACAGGCTGTAAGACTGAACAAAATAATTGGTCACTGAAATAAAGAATTTGTCACCTATGGTCTGTGCCCTTCCAGAAGACATCATCTTTCTCACAGAAAGGCGTTTGTTTCCTTGAGGCTTTAAACCATGTGAATACACCGAACTCCGGCACTTTGAGACCTATTTTGGGCAATTCATAAACACAGTAGGCTTGGATGGTTTATGGAAATTTGCTCAGAGAAAACCACTCACAGCAGAGCCTAAAGCTGACTGTGAATGTAATAACAGCTAACACTTAAAACAGGCTAAAGGCATCTTGAGAAAAACTAGAGAAACCCAGAGTTGAGCCCATTGTGCCCACAAGGACGGCACACACCTGCACTGTCTTCCATGTGAGCCAAGAGGGTACTGTGCCTCTTACTCCTGCAAGGGGCAGCTTGTGTTCTAAGTAACAAGGAGAACAAGGAATGTGTATTCACCAGGTTTCAGTGCTTATCAGAATTTTGGTTCATAGAAGGATCAGAAAAGTTTAAGAATGGAGGTGTGGCTGAGCACACAACCAACTTCGAACAGCATTTCAGATCTTGATAAACAAGAGTGTCTGCCCAATGAAGTACTCAAGGATGAAGTCTCTTTCTTAACAGCTATTTATACCCCTCATCTAAGGGATGTGAAGGAATATTCATTATTTGTGAGCTTAATACCTACGATTGCTCAGAGAATTTTTTACAAAGTCCCAAATCCTGACATTTGGGATCTTTAAGGAAGCTTACAGGGCAAAAAACTAGAGTGCTATAGTTTTTACTTCCAATTACAATGCACTTAGGCACATTTATTTCTAGGAGAGGTTCCTTTAATAGGAAAGTCTATTTTCCAAAGAACACACAGCTGATGAATCCTGAGAATGGTAGGATGAATGCTTGTTGATTCTTGATTCATGATATACCGTTAAATTTTGTGCATTTGGTATACTTTAGATAGCAGGAAACCAGGGACAAATCTAATGAATTGGCCCTAAAGTTAATTTTCTTCATACAAAAAATATTTCTACTCCATCTGATCTTGTTGCCAAATCAATAAATGGTAGCTCATCGCAACCAGCTTTATAAGTTAAGTAACCCTTTACGTGAAGAATCTGCAGTTCCTAAGTGATGATTTACTTACTGTTCTATTGGTCTTCTAGCGTCAAAAGAAACATGAATTATATGATGTGTTGAGATCAAGTCAGTGAGGTCAATTCTTACCCTGTTTTCCCATTTTTCCACTGCCATAAAAAAACTTTAGAAGCAAAGCAAACTGAGAAGCTTAGGAATTAAGCAATCACATTTTAATCAATAAATAGGAACATGTGTATGTTAACCAGTGATTAGGCAGAATAAAATAGTAACTTATCAAGAATTCAAAAAGTAATCTTGAATACAAGGTGCAAAAAATCTTTGCCATAAACGTTGCCCACATACAGAATTAGAGGTAACAAAAAATTTACTCAGAATAAAGCTTGGAATAATCCAACAAGTTCCAGGAATATGTTAAAGCTAAAAAAAAAAAAAAAGATTATTTTGCAGAGTGGGCAATACGTAGATTATCTGAAAACTCAATGAATAAATTACTGAATGAGGAATCACTGAACATCAGGGAATAGGATGACTTATATTCACATTATGGGCCATTCTGATATCCATTTCTTGTTCCTGCGCCACCTCACTAGGCTCTGCTGTGCTCTGTATCCCAGGAAATCACATTTCTCAGGGCCCCTGTCAGCTGGCTTCCAGGTGTGGCTGGGAGGGTAAGGTGCCAGGGGGAGACCAAGGCAGGAGAGATGAAGCTGGGGTATTTCTCCACATCTGACTCAGCTGGTATAGACCCATCTCAGGCAGGGGCTTTGTTTCTGCCATGGCTCCAAATCCCACTATCCCTTCGTGGTCCCAGCTTGCACCAGGCGGCCCCCACCATGACCAGGTGGCCAGTTCCTGTGGGCTTCTGGAACTGTGGGCTAAGGGAACCACACCTTTTCATAGCCCTAGGTGGTAACAGATTCCTTATATTTACCTTCTTTTTGATCATCTTTGTAAGCCAATCTCCTCTATTTAATCCCCTCTATTGAAACACCTAGAATGTTTTCTGTTTTCTGTCTGATATGTATTAGATTCATTAACTTTTCCCCCTCTCCCTTTAACTTATCTGGGAATTTTTACATGAGAATCAGCCCTAAGCCAATGAAAAATCACTCAAATCACACTCAATATCCACTGTCTGCAACACAGGTGAATACACACAGCTTTTTCTCCAGCACTGAAATGCTCTATGCCAGGTGCAAATAGGACCCTGCTGTGTCACCACTGATCATGGTGGGCACACAGCCGAGAGTCATCTGCAGAGGTCGTTTTTGTTGTATATACTAAATGGAACAACAAGGAGAAAAATACAAACAGAAAATCAGTCTTAAGAAATTACAAAGTCATCAAATGGATAACATTATTTTAAAAAAAAAAATAAAAGGTCTCCCCAAACAGAACATAAGACAGCACCAGAAAAGTTTCTTTCCTGTGGAATCAATAAATGTTCCTGAAATTAAAATCCTTTAGAATTTCTGGGTTTTCAAGAACATTGAAAAAAAAAAAAAAGACTCATGAATGAATGATCTGTCGCTTTTCAGCTAGAAGGCATCCCTGGAATGGTTATTTTCAGAAGTAGAGTTCCTTGGTGAGCATAGAGACCACACACGGGATCTGTTTCTTCTCATGGAAGTGGGGGTCATCAGACTGGGACTCAAAGTGCCTGGCCACCCTGTTGTTCACCCTGGTGAGGATATGCAGGATCTCCAGGCTCTTGCCATGCTCGTTCAGGACGGAGCACAGGGCCTGCACGAACCAGGACCCACTGCCCGGGTTCCTCCATGAGTAATAGCCTTCAATAAGACATAAAGGAGATGATCAGATCAGCTGGCCTGGCCACACCACCAAGAATGAGCTCTTGGTGTACGGAACCTCTGCTTTTCTGAAATTAACTTGCTCTGCATGCCAAGTCCCGGGTGAGAATTATGCTCGTGTGCTCGGTGAACAAAGGTCTTAGGTTTAGAAGGCTGCATGAAGATGCTCAACACAAGACCTGGTGTTCTTGCATGGACACATAGCAAATACCTAAGTGCTCAAAGGAAATGCCAGCAAAGCACTCTTAACTCTGCGACCCCTCACTGTCCTCTGGGGGCAGAGCTACTTTCTAATCCAAGCCTCACAAGAGAGAAACTTGCAAGAGATCTCTGAGAATTTTGAGATGTGTTCCTGCTGCTGGGGGAGGGGGGGGAGGGGGGAGGGACATAGAACTGGAGCCAAGCTCCTTATGGAGAAATCTGGAAGTAAGAGGTGGCTGCCTGACCAACTGCCTTACAGTGAAGCCCAGAGAGCCTGTTGCTCCGGGAAGGCCACCATCACAAGGGCAAGGGGTGTGCTTCTCATGGACCACACATGGTCTGTGGCAGAGAGAGCCGGCTCTCAGTCGTCCCTGAGTCCTGTCCAATGGGATTTCTTGGAGGGACAAGAAGATCTCAGCAGGAAGAGGCTGGACAAGTGCCCTGAAGGATGCCCAGAAGAGGAGGAAAGAATCACTTTCCAGGAATGCAGAGCCAGGAATGAAGATGCAAAGCCAAAGCCAAGGAGATGCAGGGTCCAGGAAACCCAGCGGTTCAGGAAAGTGCCCAAGGAGAAAGTACCCAGCCTTTATCATCTCCCCGGTTCGGAGCACAAGCAGCCAGGTGACCACGGGACCCAGAGCTTACCTTAACTCACTTCCCTCCCTCCTTCCCATCTTTGACTCTGGGAGAATCTAAAAATAATCTAAAAAGGATCTGGCAAATGGGTGAGGAGGTGAGTAAGGGGAAGGATCAAGGCACCTTAGACCTAGAGCCAGGCTGATCTGGGATAAGAAGAAATTTACAGCCAAATTGGGCTCAGGGTTTTAGTTGTTATTTCAGTCTGGACATTCTGATTACAGGGCTGTGATTGACTTGAAAAGTGACAATACTGTCTAAATATCTTAGCACGAGCTGTAAAGCCATGGATCTGCTGATGTTTCCATACAGGGACAAGGGAATCTTCCCCTCACTAGCCCCCATTCCCTCCAGTTTAAAAGGAGAGCATGAAACAAAATAAAGTTGTAGTTGGGTTCCATGAAGAGCTGTGATTTGTGCCCGTAGTCCTAAATGGTCACAGCAATTTGATGAGAATTGGGTCACCGCTCATTATAACAATCACTTATTGAATAAATGCACAATAAGCAGGGATAACCTTTCTGTGTGACGTGACTGAGGCATCAGAATTCCTCCCAAGGCCCACTGGCAACCCCAGTGTGATGATTTAAGCCCAATGATGTTAGCAGTACCAGAATGCAATTCGCTTGCATTGGGGCTCACGTAACGCATCTCATTCAATACAATGACCTGGTGAGGCTGGTCGAGTGCAGCCACCTCCATTTCAGTATTGCCCCTGCACTCATGTCCTCTAACCCCTGACCTGCATGGTCTTCCAGGGAACCAGCCTCATCTTGTGATTCTCCTACCTAAAATAGCTCCATTGTACTTCATTATCAGGGTGAAGTTCAGGCTGCTTCAGACAGCACACAGGGCTCCCCACAATGGGAACCCCCATTCACCTGTCCAGGTTTGATCTATGCTGTGCCTCGTCACATCCTGTGCTATGGACTGTGTCCCCCAAAACTCAAGTGTTGAGCCTCCAGCCCCTAATGGGACTATGTGTGGAGACAGGGGCTTTCTGAAGGTAATTAATGTTAAATGAGGTTGTGAGAGTGGAGCTCTGATTCCAAAGAATTAGTGTCCTTAACAGAAGGACTCCACCATCTCCCTGCCACGTGGGTGGGGACGGAGCTAGAAGTAGGCCATCTACCAGCCAAGAAGCAGACCCTCACTAGAAACCAAAATGGCTGGCACCCTGGTCTTGGATTTCTTAGCCTCCAGAATGGTGAGAAATATATTTCTGCCCTTGAGTCTGTGGCATTTTGTTACAGCAGCCCAAGCGGGCTAACCCACCTTGCGGTCCAGCCTTTTGAGTTTTGCCAGAGCACTGGGCCCCTGACCCCTCGGCACTTGGTCCGGGAAGCCATCTTTCCCTTCCCCTGTCATTTGAGTCTTCGTGACTCATTGGCATTTTATGAACGCCTCTCTCACCTGCCTCCCTCGAGTTCACCCTTCTTCCCCTTCTGCCAGACCTTGCTCGGAACACTGAGCTCTGCCTTGGGTTTGTCACCCAGACAGATGCCCCCATGACACTGCCTCCCTCTCAAGTGCAGGAAGACCAATTTTTTTTTTTCACGTGATCCTTAAAGCCTGTAAACTTGTCATTCTCAGGAAACTTCATCTGTAGATCCTGCCAGAGCTAGTTTTCCAAACACACCTATTTACTGTAACCAGCCAACACCTCTGTAGCAAGCATGTAACAGAACTACTGCCTAACAGGGCATTTCTAAGTGATGGGTTTTAGCTAAAATAGAGGCAGGAATTCCACTCAACTGAGGCCAACAGGGAGCTTGGGGGATGGGTGGGCTTGCTCACTCCTGGTATTTTCTGGTGCCTGTTTCTGGGTCGCTGTGTAAAGGAATCCTGGTCCGAGCTACAGCTCTGGTTTTATACCAAAATCTCTATGGGATCTTGAGCATATCACTTAAGTTCACCCCAGCTCACCTTTTTTTAGACTGTAAAATTAAGATAGTAACACCTTTCCTAACTACCTACTCCCTTATTAGAAGAATGATAAGAGGTAAGAGACATGAAAAACCCTCTGTGAGATGTAAAGTGGTATAGAAATGTTTGTTCTTACTATGACCAATAACAGGAGTGATACTCAATGGAAGGGTTGCGCTTAGTTGGAGAGAAACGTGATCACATCCCTGTGGCAGGCAGAACGATGGCCCCCAGAGAGGTCCACGCCCTAGCCCTGGAACCCGTGGACAGGTGACCGGACTTGGCAGAAGGGACTCGGCACATGTGATCACAGTGATGGAAGTAAGAGGGCGGGAGTACCCTGGGCTGCTTGGGTGGGCCCTCCCAATCCCAGGAGTCCCACACCTTCCCCAGCTGTGGTCAGAGAGAGGGACACGCTCACAGGAGCATCACAGAGACGTGAGGTTGCTGGCTCTGAAGCTGGAGGAAGAGGAGCACAAGCCAGGGAATCCAAACACGCTGGGAAAAGCAAGGACATGGGTCCTCCCCCTTGGGCCTCCAGAAGGGACATAGCTCTGCCGGCCCATTTAGGAATTCTGACCTCCAGAGCAGGAAGGGAATCCACCTGTCTGTCTGAAGGTACTACGTTTTGGGGAATTTAGCACTGCAGCAATAGGAAAGGAATACAGCCCCAAGCCTGCGTGTTGATGGTGGAATGTCACGGTCCACTTAATAGGCAACGGACTTGATACCTGGGACTGTGGAATAGGCGAAGAGAAAGTCGGCTTCAACAGGGATCTTGTATCGAGGACTGGCATCTGTGTCATTGATGGGCCCCGAGTCAGCCTGGACCCCGTCATCAAGCTCTGTCCCCCGGCAAGCCTAAGGAGCAAAGCAGAGATCACTCCATGGAGTCAGGCAGAGGAGGGCATGTGCTTTCACTGCAGCGTCCCAGTGCCGAGGACGCGCGTGTCAGGGACAGCAAGCGTTTGATCACTACATAAACGAACAAAGGTTGTGTCAAATTCGTGAGCAAGAGCAAATGAAAATAGTGTAGTGTCTTTTTTTCTTTTTAATTTTTTTTAATGTTTTATTTATTTCTAGGAGAGAGAGAGACAGACAGCATGAGCAGGGGAGGGTCAGAGAGAGAGGGAGTCACAGACTCTGAAACAGGTTCCAGGCTCTGAGCTGGCAGTCAGCACAGAGCCCGATTCAGGGCTCGAACCCACAAACCGTGAGATCATGACCTAAGCGAAAGTCGGACGCTTAACTGACTGAGCCACCCAGGTGCCCCAAAAAATAGTGTAGCGTCTTAAAGAAGCCCTGACAGGGGCGCCCGGGGGGCTCAGTCGGTGAAGTGTCCAACTTTGGCTCAGGTCATGATCTTACAGTTCTTGAGTTCGAGCCTCGAGTCAGGCTCTGTGCCGACAGCTCAGAGCCTGGAGCCTGCAGCCTGCTTCGGATTCTGTGTCTCCTCTCTCTGCCCCTTCCGCACTCGCGCTTTGTCTCTATCTCTCAAAAATGAATAAATGTTAAAAAAAAAAAAAAAAAAAGAAGCCCTCGCAGCCCACGGTCTGATGCAAATACAGATGCCAAGCATTTAGAGGCAGAGAAACAAAACGCCAAACTGCAAACCCCAACTGAAACAGCATGCACGTTCGTAGAAGTGATCTGACCCAAGTCACCCTGTAATCTTTCCCGTTTTCGATGGCATTGGCTCTGAAAGGGGGCTTACCTGAATGAAGAAGAGTTTGGGTTTCTCTAGAAGGGTTTTGCATCTATCTCCCCTAAAGTGGGCCGTCAAGTCCTTGATGGCCGTCACGCCGTCTGTTCCATAAATTAAATTTTCTTCTCCGTGGCTCAGTAAGATGCAGGCGAAGCAAGCTGAATTTCCGTGGTCCTCTTCAGACACTGCGAGCAAGCCGGGTGAAGGTTGAAAGGTTAAGACATAAGTCCTGCGGGGCCTCCAAAGGGTCCTCCTTCCCAGCCTGGCAGCGGCACTGACTGTCAGACAGGTGTTCACGGGGAGGAGGAAGACCAGTGGAGAGAATTGAGAGACGCGGAGAACTCTAGAATTCTCCCTCAGTCTGAAACCATGAGGGGGCTGCCTCCTGAGGACCTGTGCCCCAAATGTGGGAGGGGCTCAGGGGGGCCGCTGGGAGGCAGCATACTGGGGTGCTGAGGGCACGGTCCTGCTGCCCGTTAGGTCTGTGATACCAGGCAAGTTACTTAACCATTTGTGCCTTGGTTTCCTTATCTGTAAAATCTGTTTAAAAAAGAAGGTACTTCGGGGCGCGCTTGGGTGGCTCAGTTGGTTGAGTGTCTGACTTGATCTCGGCTCAGGTTGCGGTCTCACAGCTTGTGAGATTGAGCCCTGTGTAGTTCTGGGCTGACAGTGCAGAGCCTGCTTGGGATTCTCTCTCTCTCTCTCTCTCTCTCTCTCTCTCTCTAAGTAAATAAGCTTTAAAAAAATAATGTACACCTGACATATCTGGAGATTAGAGAAAAATTTACATTTCAACTCCCTTCTGGACAGAATGCTATAGACTTGTTCCTTCCCTATGAATTAACTCTTTGAAATTGAGACTGTTCTGAATTTGAATTAAAAAAATTTTTAAAAAGTTTTTACATGTTTTTGATTTATTTCTCAGAGAGAGAGAGAGACAGTGTGAGCAGGGGATGGTCAGAGAGAGAGGGAGAAACAGAATCTGAAGCAGGCTCCAGGCTCTGAGCTAGCTGTCAGCACAGAGCCCGATGCGGGGCTCAAACCCACAAACCGTGAAATCATGACCTGAGCTGAAGTTGAACGCTTAACCGACTGAGCCACCCAGGTGCCCCGAAAAAAATTTTTTTTAATGTTTATTTATTTCAGGAAACGTAGATTTCTCCCTAAAAGATGAAATCAGCTCATATCCCCTGCCTCGCCCGCAGACAGGGACTGAGTCGTCTGGATGAAGGAAAGTCTCCCCAGGCTGAAATCGCTCTGTCCTGCAAAGGCACCCCCCGCGGCCCCCAGCCCACTGACAGGCTGCCCCTCCTGGGAACAGGAAGAAGATGGAGGCAGGAGGTAGGCCACACACCTTGTTTCAGCAGATCTTGCATTTTGGCACAAGAGCAGTCATTGTAGATGACCACGTCAAAACCCAGGTTTCTGAAGCACTTGAAAAGAGCCTCGGCATCTTTGTCTGTTCCTTTTCGGACGTCCATGCCTGCGGGAGCGAAGCTCACGGTGAGCGATCCTGGGCTGCTGGACTGCCCGCCAGCATCACCCTGTCAGGCGCTAAGTGTGGCTTTGCTGGCTCCTGTGTAAATGCTCCCAAGGTCACAATTCAAATGAGCAACTTGGGGCTCCTGGGCGGCTCAGTCAGTTGGGTGTCTGATTCCAGCTCAGGTCATGATCTCGCAGTTCATGAGTTCGAGCCCCATGTCGTGCTGACAGCTCAGAGCCTAGAGACTGTTTCAGATTCTGTATCTCCCTCTCTCTCTCTGTCCCTCCCCCGCTTGCACCCTTTCTCTCCCAGAAATAAAATGAGCAACTGATATATGAAGCAAACTCAAAGAGGGTCACTCAGCTTGCCTACAGAGGGTGAGCCTCATCATGGCATCTCCCCACTCCAACTGGGACCACAGGCGCGTCTTGATTCTTAGCCCTTCGGTCCAAGTCCTGCATCAGATAACGCACCTGGTGGGACCTTCGACTCTAATGCCTCTGGTGTCCTGGCATCCCTCCCTCCCGGACACGTAAATAGCACTGGGTGGGGGGCTGTCTGCCGCAGCAGTTGGGCACGGCCTTGCTCCAGTCAAAGTCTGATACAAGCTGAAGACAACGGAAGGGAACAGGGAAGGTTAGCCCATGCCCACAACACTTACCTGTCTTTTTGTCGAAGTTCTTGTTGTTTATTATGATGCATTTGCCCAACTTCTCAAAATTCATGTTATATTGATACTTAGGCACTTGGTCCTGGGTGGTCGTGATGGATTTCCCCGAGTCATTTTTCTTCTTCTTACTGGGGAAATATAAAGCCAGTCAGGGGTTGTGGAAGACATTTGGATGGAAACGGCCTCTTGGTTCCACTACTGGCAGAGAAGGGGTACCCAAGTGAGCGCCAATATCTGTGAAGAAAAGGCCCGAGGTGGGCAGATGGCTTGGCTTAGCTGCCATATTTAAAATGAACAGGACCTCCTGCCTTGTTTCATCACGTGCCAGAAAGATGCAAATTATAGCCACAATGTGGACACTAGGACAGGCTCACCAGTTTGGCTACAAAGTGTTCGTGACCACATTTCACACCTGGAATGGTCATACGTTGCTGTGGGAACCTATTTTGGACTTTCATAGTGGAAAACTGGTAGAATCTACGAAAAACTAACTTAAAATACATCCTATGACGGGGCAATCCCACTCCTGGGGATCCTCCCCAAAGTAGAGTAAATATGTTTGCAAAAAGGACAGATCTACACATGCACACAGCAGCACTGTTTGGCAACAGCCCCAAGCAGGAAATTATCCAAATGTCTGTTTATAGTGCAGCGAATAGACTGCTGAATATCCATATAATGAAATCCTACAGAACAACGAGAGTGAACCAACCAATACACAAAGCCACAGAAGCAAATCTCACAAATATAATATTGAATGAAAGGCCCACATACAGAACATTAATACCTGACAGTAGAAGTAGTTAAGTGGAAAGGAGGGGGAAAAAGGAGCAGCAACTTATACGAGAAAGCTGGGCGCCTGTGTGGCTCAGTCGGTTAAGCGTTGACTCTTGATTTTGGCTCCAGCTCACAGTTCGTGACTTTGAGCCCCACGTTGGGCTCTGCACTGTCGGTATGGAACCTGCTTGGGATTCTCTCTCTTTCTCTTTCTGTCTCTCTCTCTCTGCCCCTCTCCTGCTCCTGCTCTCTCTCTCTCAAAAATAAATAAACTTTAAAAAAGAAAAAAGAAAGTGGTCCTCTTCCAATCTCTAGGCACTGACCATCCAGCTTTCCAAATGTCTGGCACATGGGCACTGAGGCTGAACACGAAGCATCATTGAGATAAAATGGAAAAGAAAGTCAAATGTGAGTGGAAAGCAGTTGTGTTAGTCAATCACAGGAATGTAGGCTCCACAAGAGGTCTTTTTTTATCTGTTCTGAAAAATGACTGTGTCCCCAGTCCCTAGAGCAATGCCTGATATAAGTTCCGCAATAACTAATTTTTTTTTACAAACTACAGCCCTTATGACTATAGATGCAAAAACTCTCAAGAAAACAAATTGGCAAGTCAAATCTGGCATTCTGTGTGTAGGATTATTGACCATCCCTCAGTGCGATCGATCCCAGGAATTCAAGGTTAGTTTAACATCCAAAAATCGATGAATGTAATCCATCATATTAATAAAGGACAAAAACCATATAAGCAACTCCACTGATGCAGAAAAAGCAATTGACAAAATACAGCACCTGGTTATGATGAAAATGCTAAATAAGCTAGAATTGCAAGAGCACTAATTCAACCTGAAAAGGGCATGTATGAAAAACTCATAGCTAATATCATATTTAATGATGAGAGACTGAAAGCTTTCACCCTAAGGTCAAAAACAAGTCAAATACGTCCATTCTGACCACTTCTGTTAAATACTGTAAGAGAGGTTCTAGTCAGGGGAATTTTAACCCAGTTAGGTTAAAAAAAAAAGTCTTCTGTGAATGAGTGAATCAAGTCCTCACTTTATAGATAAGGAAACAGGTCCACAGGTAGGCAGGGGTTGTTCAAGGTCAGCCAGGCAGTGATGAGCACAGTGCGACCACCCCATCGGCCTCAGGGGATGGTCAGAATCTCCATCAGAGATGGTGTTTCAGAGCCCCACGCCCTCACCTATCTGTTAGAAGACTCACTCACCACTGTCCCAAAATTCTCATCAAAAACGTGGGAAGGAGTAAAGTGAAAATAAAAACTCAGCTTGGTACCTGACAAACGCGGGCCCAAGGGTACTTCACTCTCAGTCTTCACTGAATCTCACCTGCTGTAGTTTCTCAGTCTCTGGAAGGAGAGGACCTTTGCCGTGGCCCCTCCTACCTGGGTCCAGAGATTACAGAGCAGCTCTCTCTGTCGAATCTCCAGACAGCTTACTGCTGTTTCTCAACTGCTACACTACGTTACCCTCCACCTTTAATAAGGCCAACTTTCTTCTGTGAGATTATCTGATTTTTCAGAGAAAAATATCCCTCCCTAGATTCTTCCTCCCTACATTTTCTGTCTGGTCTAGAGGGGAGATGTCAATTTTTCTCCACATTTCTTTCCCTAGGGAGGCACCACAAGTAAGTGCTGGACTGGGACTCAGAATCTGCTCAGGGGGCCGTTCCTGGAACACCGACCTCCTTTCCTGGAAAACAGCCTTCTGTGACTGTCACGGAATGAGATGGCTGATTCGGTGGGCAGCAAATATCCTGCGGTCGTCTCCCCATCCCAGGCCTCCATAAAAGCTCAGAGGAGACGAAGCTCAGCAAAGTGAGCTTCTGTAGTGTTCAAGGGCATGCCATGTGGGGGCTGTGGGTGGGTAGGATTTACTTCTGAATTCCTTGTCAATGACCCACGCTGACTGTGTCCTCTGTGCATGAGGAACACTATCTGCACACAATCCTTCATATGCACACAAAATCTTTGGTCTTCAATTGATGCTTCTCAAGTTGGTGGAGGTGGCTTAATTATAGACACTTTAGGGGTACTGACACCAACTGACATTGGTCAGGGCTTACTATGGGCCAGGACCTTGATAAATTCTCCCTGCATTTTCTCATTGCCTCCTGACAGGTCTTTAGCTAATTTAAGGCCACTCAAAGACCCGAAATAAGACCAGCATGAAGTCTAGCAGGGTGGAGGGTCGTTAAGAGATAAAACTCTACTTCTGTCTTCTGCAACACGACTTAGTCTAAAGCAAACTGTACAAGAGCATCCAAGTAATAAACGTGCTGTGATTTTTTTTTTAAAAGCTGTCATTAGCCCATCTGCAATGATGAGCAAAACAAAAGAAGCCAGTGAGCATCTTTCATAAGAAAAACAGGCTTGGCTATAGGTTACATGCAAAAAAAGGACTCCACTTCTATCAGAATAGAATTTGAAAAATATTTTTTTTTAAAAAAAGGAACACAGGGGCGCCTGGGTGGCTTAGTCGGTTAAGCGTCCGACTTTCGCTTAGGTCATGATCTCGCAGTTCATGGGTTTGAGCCCCGTGTTGGGCTCTGTGCTGACTGCCGGCTCAGAGCCTGGAGCCTGTTTCGTCTGTGACTCCGTCTCTCTCTGACCCTCCCCTGCTCATGCATGCTGTCTTTCTCTCTCTCTCCTAGAAATAAATAAAACATTAAAAATTTTTTAAAAAAATAAAGGAACACAAAAGGGGAATAATGATAGACACACTTGAAAGAAATTTCCAAGGTTATGAAAAGTACCTTAAAATTGACCATGAAATGGGATTCTTATGCCTAGCAAATATTTCAAAAGGGAGGGAATTCCCTCACCTGACCGGCCCCTAACTTGAACTCTCATTTTTCAAAATGAAATGAATAGCTGCTTCCTCTTTCTGGATTTGAGTCCGTCAATATTTATTTTTCCTTCTGGCCTAAACTAGCTTTTTGTTAAACCCAAGTCTTTGCAGATCCCAGACGTGTATCAGTGGGCAATGAATTCTACTCCAATGACTTCATCTGGAGGCACCGGCCGGGGGGAAACTCCATCATAGCTTAACTTCCAGGGAATCAACCTCTGTGACCAGGTTAAAGCAAGTAACCAGACAAACAACAGGAAGAAATAATTGTCAAGATGGAGAAAGCACCAGGAAAAAAGAATGTGGACTGAAGTCCATGGCATAATAGATACATTCTGCTAGAATCGGAGTCCGCCACCGACTAGCTGTGAGGCTTCCCAGCACCCTGTCCTGGGGCTGAGCGCTCTTTCTGTCCCATTCTCCCTGCAAGTCTCCAGTGAGAGCAGTGCCTTTATTCCGTTTTGCCAATTCTGCCTACAAGGCTGCTGCAGAGATATTAAATACAGCCTCACATTTAGGCAGAGAAATGACTGGGGCGCCTGGGTGGCTTAGTCGGTTAAGCGTCCGACTTTCGCTTAGGTCATGATCTCGCGGTTCGTGGGTTCGAGCCCCGTGTCGGGCTCTGTGCTGACTGCCAGCTCAGAGCCTGGAAGCTGTTTCAGAGTCTGTGACTCCCTCTCTCTCTGACCCTCCCCTGCTCACGCTGTCTCTCTCCCCTAGAAATAAATTAAAAATAAAAAAAAAAAAAAAGGAAGAGAAATGACTTCTGTGAGGCAACTCTTTTAGGGTAGTCCCTACTTGCTGCTTCTTTACACGCACAGGACAGTTGTTTCATTGCAGTGCTTCTCTTGGGCATGACACCTGGGGCTCCTTGGAGACTGGCGAGTTTTCTTCCCGTTTCCCCCTGCGGCTCTTATTTCCAACCGTGAGCCTTCATAGCGTGCCTCAGTTAAAAGACCTGGCTGGCAGACATAAGCCTGTCGGGGCGGCCGCTCCCATAATGACCCACAGACAGGTACACAGACGCAGTTCAGTCTCTACTTCCTGGATGAACCACGGAGGGAAGGGTGTTTGATCAAAATAACACGGTACCGCAGGAAAGAATGAGGAAGTTCTGAGGGACAGAACAATGGGAACAGTATACCACCGTTTGGGGGAAAAGGAGGGGAAAATTTATCCTTATGTTTGCTTGCATCTGCAGAAAGACCCCTCCTGAAGGGTGACAAAACGGATCAAGGCATTCGTTCCAGGGCTGGGCTGCTTCGCTCTGAAACCTGGCTCTACCACAGAGCTGAGCGACCACGGGCAAGTTACTTAACCCCTCTATGCTTCCTCGTTTGTAAAAGAACAAAATTACAACATCCGCCTCACAGCTTATAAACAGGCTGATATTGAAAAAGCACTTAGAACAGCACATGGCCTGCAGTAGATAGTACGGGAATGTTCTTATTACTAATGGTAGTTGTCGCATATCGCGAAGAGTGGTTACCTGTGTATTAGGGGGCCCGGGGCAAGGGCAGCGTGAAGGGGGAAGAGTTTGTGTATCTTTTTTAGTCCATGTGACTAAATTAACTACTCCGAAGGTCAAAATAAAAATGATTTAGTGGTTAAAAATCACCTGCTGCAAACAGATTTCATTATTTGGACTATTTTGAAGATTACTGGATTCATATATATATTTTTTTTGCTACTCATTAAAAGGGCTCCTGAGAGACCCCGCGTTTCTGTTTTTCACTGTGATTTTACATGTGATTTTATTCCCTAGCCTTTTGAGTGAGCATCTTTCTCTTGCACGTGTCAATAACGGTGCCGGTAATAACACAGTTCTAAGAAGGAATGTTCTGGCACACTCCCGGTCTTGACGACACAGGCGCTGGCCCCATCTCATGGGAAAAGGTGACGTGAGCTTGTCTGAGAACCCAAAGCCAGACAGGGCCAGAGTCCAGAGTCACTCACAGGTCCCACACGAAGTTCCCTATTCCAACATTTCTTGCGTCGATAAAAATCCAGATTCCCGGGGCCTCGTGCTAGACTTAGAGGATCAGAGCCGGGCTGGGGGGGGGGTGGATTTTCTTGGAGCCGCTCACCTCTGGCAAGTGAGGGTCTCAGTACCAGCCTGTCCGCCTACAGCCTGGGCTCCCTTGACTAAACTCTCACTGTGGTCACCCGGGCAGGGCAGAGGGCCGGCTCACCCTCCGCTCTCAAACACCATTCTCCATGTGGGCACAGCCTTGTGGGACCCTTGGCTCTTGCCAGAAGCTCGGACAAGATATACTTCGGGAAGCACGGCCCGGGGAAGGTGCCCCTCAGCAGCAGTGAGACCGTGTTTAGGGTCACGTGTGTGATCTACAGCTTTCCATGAAACCTGTGAGGTCTCCTAGGGGCGACAGGCAGACAAAATGTTACTCTGATTATCACTTGAACAACATGACCGAGATGCTTCCAGGAAATGCCACTGTGTGCGCAAGGCCACCCTTGCCCTTCCTTGTTTGCACAGTGTCGCAGTAATTCAGAGTCAGGGGAGGGAAGCTTTGCTATCCCAGGGCTGAGAGCTCATGAAGAGTTACTGTCTGTTTGGAAATCAATTGCCAGAGCCAAGCAGATCATCAGATAAACAACTGCTATTGGACAGAAGCAGGGCCCTCAAGGGCTCCAAAGAGACTGTGCTAATTAATTAGCTGCGGCAGAGAGATGGTAACAGTGTACAGCTCAGCGGGCCGGGTTCTCCCAGGGGTGAGGAATGAGAAGGCTGCTAAGAAAGCTTTCGAAGATCCAGATTAGAAACTTCTTTTTCTTTTTCTTCCTTTTTTTTTTTTTTAAACGTATATCGGATTAGAAACTTCTTCAGCTGGTGATCCTCCCCTAGAGATAAGATCTTCTGAAAGCGGCTGTTGTTTTCTTAAGCTCCCATGACTTTTCTGCAGAAGATCCTAGAGCTCGTGTGAATTGCTGGCCACAGACCCCAGGAGCAGATCAAAGGAAAACCAATCTTTCTCTGGAATCTGATAAGCTGTGCAAACAGTGTTGGAGAAACCACTTCAGACATCCCCTAGGATGTCACCAGGAACAAGTGTCACTAATATTTGCATAGTAAATAAAAAGTGGCCATCGTATTGTTTCTAAGTCAGATGCTATTACTTCCCATTCTGCTGTCTTCCCCCCCCCTTCTCCTCTGCCTTTTGCTAATTCTCTGCGGATAAACCTAGCGTTTATCTTGACCTTTTTCACTTTCTGAAGACTTTGGCGAAGATGACGATGCTGAGAAGAAACACAGGATTCTTGCTGTTAAGTGCAAGGCTCAAGATAAACCAGAAGAGTGAATTTAAGTTCTAAATCCTCTTAAAGGCGCCTGTGTTTCACAATTGGCTACAGATTAAAAAAATAAATAAATCTGGTCATGAAATCACTGTTCTTAGGGCCAGACAAACAAGATTGCAGTAACCATGATAACCTGGCAGAACTTGACTTAGCAAGTGTTTGAAAGTGCGCACTAAAATGCACTGAATACCAATGCTTCCTAACCATTTTTTCTTTTTCTTTTTTGGTATTGCGTTTCCTCACCAGTATGAGCAAGTACCATTATCGTCTCTTCCCAGACATATTCAGATAAGCTCAAATCTCTGCTAAGAACACAGACCACATGCCAGCATTGATTATCGGGAAGAAACTAGATTATCCTAACTTCTTCGGTCAGGGACCCAGTTTTTGGAACCTCAAACAGTGCGAGGCCAACTCAGTCACTTTGACAACGTCAAGAGGCAAAAAATCACAACCAAGCTCTGATGGCTATATATACTAAAAAGACATCCTTGAAGAGCTTATAGCAACCTGTACCAGAAACCATTATAGGTTAAAAATACTCTACCTACTTTATGAAGAAGTAAAAACCCTCAGAAAGGGCACAGTGAGTTTTTATACTCCACTCTACATATGAGTGTAATTTTCCCCATCACCGGAGTGGATAAATACAGGTTTTATCCTCTTACAGATCTCCTAAGCTGCTCGAGATGTGAATTATACCTTTCTATATTTGGAAGGGAATAGAAGCACGCAAACCTGCTACTGTTTATTTTCTAAAGCGTCTCCATGAATAGGATCCCCAGAAGCTCTATCTGTTTGCAGACATTCATCAGCAGGAAAGTAAACACACCACCAGGCACACATTTCCCCAGGGCTGTTTCATTCGGAACTAGAGCTCTGGTTTTCGTAGCTGCTTTGTCTAAATATTTTTGGGATGATTCATTCATGGTTTCCACATCCTAACAGCGGGTATCCCCGACAGTCCTGACATACCAAGGCACAGAGCAAGGCAGAGAGGAAAGGAAAGAGTGAAGGCGGTACCTCGCGTCTCCATCCGAGAGGACCCCCCTGTGCATCAAAACTAGGCTTCGCCCGGCAACTATGGGCAGCGAGTTTCCTTCTTCCCTGTAATAATAAAAACTCAACATGCTCGGGGCTCAGCAGGGGACAGCAGACTGGCATAGCCCGCCTGGCCCTGAAGGCCCGTGACTGAATCAGCAGTGAACTGCACGCTGGAGTTTTCCATAGGACCATTCACGCTGGGGCTGGGAAAGTCACACTGGCCTCCCCCTTCTCTGCTGACCAGCAGAAATGCCCAGGCTCCACACTGTTGCGTCCCACCCCCCTCCCCACAACCCTGGGACAGCTCCCTAGAGACAAAGTGACTTTCTCAGAGCATGGGATCTGAAGTAGGGGAAGAAAAAACACCCCAAACTTCCACAAAGATGCAGCCAGCAGCACCATTTTTAAGAGTGGAAACATGGAAATGGGAACGGCTAAGCAAGAGACTGAGACGCAGTAGAATAAAACACTGTACAGCTATTCAAAGTGATGAGAGTGCAGCTGCGGGCGACCTGCCAAAGTGCCAGTCTACAAAAGGTGGCCAAACAGCACACACAGAGATTGCAAAATACGTAAAATCGTATGTGAGGCAATGAACGAGAAAAGGAGGGGGACTTGTGGTGAATCGGTGTTCAAATGCTTGAGGTTATTTTTTGCCTTAAAGAAGTACGTGAGGCACTCATACAAATACCAAAAGACTACAGAGGGAGACCAAATACTTCGATTGTCAAATGAGGCGTATAAATCATTCTTCAATGGCCTTGAGCAGAGTGAATGATCCAGGATTTACCACCCCTTCCCCATCTCACCCCGCCGGATGCAATGAGGAAAATGTGAACACATAAAAATGAAACCCTTATTAAGCAAAATTGCTCACAATGAAGTTCTCAATTTCCTGATTCAAGCTCATGGCCAGTGAAAGATGTGTCACTGACAGAGTGGAGCTGTAACATCTTCTATCCTGGGCAAACGAAACCCTCGGCCACCCTCAGGTCTCTGAGCAGAGAGAGAACTGGTTCCGTACGTTCTTTTCTGGAACCCAGATTTGCAAACCTACCCTTACTTTGGGAAACAAAGTCCATTTAAAATAGGCTATGGAGGGAAAGATTTCTTCCCCCAAACTTCTACACATCACTTTCCTCCTCCCCTGAAAAACAAAGCAGAGAGACCTCTGACAATAAAAACTGATAAAAGAATTAACCATTCGGGGGGAAATAAAGGATAGGATTCCCTTGAAATAGCCTCAAACTGCTGTCTGTATGATGATGGAGGCCTCTAGAATTTAGAGCAGTGAACAGGACTCAGTCCTCTCTTTTTCTTTACGTTTCTTTATTTTGAAGGGGGGGATGTGCAGGGGAGGGACAGAGAGAGAGGAAGAGAGACAGAAAGGGAGAGAATGAACCGAACTCCACATAGTCTCCATGCTGTCAGTGCAGAGCTGAGGTGAGCTCAATCCCACAAGATCATGACCTGAGCAGAAATCAAGAGTTGGACTCTTAATCGACTGAGCCACCCAGGTGCCCCAGCCCTCATTCGTCTTCATCTGTGGAATAGCAGACAAACTCACTATTACATGTGTGTGCCAGACACCTGGGCTTCAGCAAGCAAAGGGTTTGAACATGAGGCCCCGCCACACAACTCTTACTTGTGACCGCGTCTTCCCCTGAGAAACAATGGGTCTTAAATTTCATAGTACTTTCTATAACTAGACTGAGTTCTGTACAAATAGTGTTTTAATATTGTGATGGCGATGAAAACCTGATCATTTACTTCCCTTTGTCACTTTTTTCTTTTAACCATACAGCTAGCTCATGATTTTTCTTCTAGAAGAACAATCACCTATAATAACTGGAGGTATTCTGCATGTGGGGAAGCATCAAAGTCTCTAGATCCTGTGACCACGGTTTAGAGGCGTGGCTCTCTGCTCCTGAAATGGGCACTTAGCTCTCTCTCAGAAAACCCATCGCCAGCCCTGCTGAACTCTGTCCAACCCCTCAGCTGAAGCAGGGCAGAAAGGGAGAAATTTCAATGAAGAATTAAATTTGCTGACCCACCTGGGGAGAAGAAAACCCCCGCTCTGCTGGATTCACGTGGTTGACGGGCTCAACACCACCGCAGTCGTGACTGGCACTTGACAGATGGGGAGCACTGGGCCCCAAGTTAGACCCAGGTCTTGGTGCTGATCTTGCTGGGTGACTAGGGGTAAAGTACTTTACCTCTCTGGTCTTAACTGTCCTGGACTGTTATGGGAGGGAATTGGACAAATCACATTTTCTGGAGTCTTCTGGTTTTAACATTACGGTTCTGATTTCTTCCCTGTCAAGATGTACGGTTTCTTCCTCATCAGACAATTCAGCAAGCTGATGGTTACTGTATTCAATTCTCATGAACAATCTAGAGGACAGGTATTTGTATACCTACTGTGCAGATGAGGAAACTGAGGCTCAAAAAGGTCAAAGGACTTGTCAGTGCCTCAACTAGTGATTGGGAGGCAAGGCCAGGACCAGAATCTGGGATGTCCACCTTCATGCCACCATTGCTGTCACTTTAATAGTCATCACTGCTTCAAGATTTAACACAGCATTAAATCTTTAGTATGGTTTATGTACAAATTTGGGAGACAGGCATCCAGTATTCTGTAGTCTGAATTCGAAGACTTCCTTTATTGAAAAATAAACTCCCTGGGTATAGTTTAACATTCTCTTTCTTTTAGGGGGCCCAGCCCTGGCCTCTTTTAATCAACGGGTGGGATCAAATGGCTTTTGCTTAACATATTCTTTGGGATGAGTTAAGGTCTGCTGTCTTTCTCTTATTCCAAAGCATTGGTTCTTCTGAAACACCTTCCTCTCCAAATGAAAAGACAGGCCACCAGGACCTTTCTTATAATTATACAAATAACACATATTTTTACAGGGATCTGTTTACATATAACACTTAACTGGTGGAGAAACTCAAGTTGCGATGCAGGAGGAGAAAGAATTATAATCCTGTGGCATTCGTTAAACACACTCAAGGAGCACAGAGGGCGGCACAGGAAGATGATATGAAGGACAAAACCCATGGGATCTGAACAAGTGCCTCTAAGTTAGGGGGTTTATCAAGTTTCGAAAACGAGGCCTTTCTCCTGCTCCCTTCACCCCGGAAATGGAAGGATAAACAAACCTCTGTAGGGACACAAAGGCCTCACCAGGGCCCAGGGGAAATCTGGGTGTGTGAAATCTGTTTGCTACTCTGTCTTTTATTGCCCTTAATACTGACCTTGAGCAGAAAGAAGCCTCTGATTTCAGAGCGGAAGTATGCCTGAGAGAGGACGTGTGTGAGGCGGGGCCTGGTCTCACACCTTCAATGGCTTCCAGGGTGGCAGCACCAGGGCCAAGCCCACCCTGGCTGTGGGCCTCCACCTACTTTCCAAGAATCTGTGTGCTCCGTGGCCTGGCCTGCCCATCACTGTCACTGTGGCCTGCAAGCAGGCTCCTCCTGTCCCCTGATAAGGCAACTTCCAACTCCTCTGGCTCTCCCCTCCCCCCTCCCCCCCAGTTCCTAGTACACGACAATTTAGCAATTAGCTATTCTCAGCCCTTAGCCGTTTTCAGTAGCCATGCCTAGACATTCGATGACAACCTGAGTTTACATCCAGGGCAGGGACCACACTGCTAGCATGGATGGCTGGTCACCTGTGCCAAGTGTTATGGCTACCTTTACATCAAGAAGAATCCCTCTGTAAGTTTGCAGATGATTCTAGGCCTTGTTCCCTAAACAATGGCTCAAAATGAATGCAGGCTGTGCACATACCAATTTCTCCTTCTTTTGTTGTTTTGACTTTTACTAATTTTAACTAATCTTTGCTAATTAAAACACTTTTACTAATTTTAAGCTAATATCTTGCATGTCTTCCCTTTATGGTTTCCTGTGTTTTCCAACTGTTCTTCAATAATCAGTAAATGAGAAAACATTTTAATACAGTCTTGTTTTTTCCTTTTAAAAAAAGTGAGTTAAAGAACAGTCGTGTTCACTTAGGGGCCAATGGAAAGGAAATAAAACGATGCTGTGGCGCCATCTAGTGACAGGGAGTCGAAAAGGCCAAGACAAGTCCGAGAGCTTGGAACTATCTGGAGCCAGTTAGAGTGCTCCCAGGTTTTTTGTGGGGGAAAAGGAGACTTATTTCCCAGAATCCTTCGATGTCTCTAGGGAAGGGCACGTGTCCTCAATTAGAGGGGGCAGGGGGCGTCACCTGACAGCAATTCTGACACCCCAAGAAGGAAGCTGGGGGCGGGACAGTCTGGGTAGGGTGCCCACCATCAGCCGCGGGGAGCAATCAAGCACAGTGGTTGACGGACCCACACATGCGACCTGTAGCACACTTAGGGTCCCGCACTCTGCAGAGGGGGACCGTGGGCGGGGCGGCAGATTTGCCCTGCCATTTTCAGGTCACCTCAGTGAATTAAATTCAGCAGAATAAACAACGCCCGTTAGAATCTTCAATCACAGAGCTGAAGGTGTAGGGTGCCGACCGGCCAGGTGTGATAATGGACATCTGCTCTTTGTGGCAAATCCCACTGTTCTGAGTTGCTCTTAGAGTCTCCTCCCATCACATGCCGAGTACCTGGCACCACCCAAATCTGCCCAGCGCTCTCGGGCAGCAGAGGCAAGGCAGCAGGAATATTCAGGGAAGCAATGAAAGGTGGAAACGCCGGGTTTTCTATTTGAAATAAGGGATTTCATCACCCCTTTCCTGGCCAGACAGCTCAGGGGTCACCAGACGCCTTCAACTATTCCCTGGGGTCCAGGTGCCACTTTCTCCATCGCCTCTCCCTTCTTCGGCCCTTCCTTCCTCTTGGTCACAAAGTCCCGGTGCTTCTACCTCTCTGCACCTCTGGCACCTCTGGGCTGCAGGCCAGGCCAGGCTCCACCTGCCATATTCGGCTCGCTTTCGGCTCCCATTCGGCTCCCATTCTCTCCGGGACAATTTGCAACAGCCCCCTCTTCAGGCCCTGCCCTGCATTGCAGCTCTGCTGCTCCCGCACTTTTTTTTTTTTTCTTTTTGTAGGTATGGTTGATCAAGTCACTCCACTTAAACTCTTCCATGACTTCCTTGTTCTTAGGATTGACTCCAAATCCTTGATGTGACCTACAGATAAGCCCTTCTAAAACCTGGCCCCAGCCCATTTACTTTAATTCAAATATTTAACTGGAAAATGGAATTTAATTCAAATATTTTGCAAGGATAATTATTGTTTATTTTGATAAATGAAGCTTGATGTCAATATCAGCCATGCTATAAAAAAAGATAGTGAACTAGAATACAGAAAATTGCCTGGGCTTACTGATCTTTCCAAAGGACTTAAGGGGGTAAAAAAAAAAAAACAAACCCAATATCACAGACCATATCTATTTTTGTAAAATGATGCATCTTTAAGGCAGAGGTGTTTTAAAGTGAATTAATGATCAGATCCTCAACTTTCATACATATTTTTCCTAAAACTGATCCGACTGAGATACTCTTCCCTTTCTCAGTTTCCCTTCTCCCACTATATAAAAGAAGAGCACAATTCTCTTCCACCTTAATTCTTAGACGGTGTCAAAACCTCCACATTATCTAACAGACAATTTAAATATCAGTATCTGTGGGTTTCCTTGAATCAGGCACTGTAATGGGCTTCTTATTTACACAAGAGACTAATAAGGGTGAAGGATGGCATTAGAAATGGGGCTGTTTGGGGCCACACTGGGCTGTTCAAAATTCAGTTATATGTTTAAAAAATATACTGAATAAAAATACATACATAGAATGGAATGGGAGTGTTGTGGCTCTTATATAATGACTTTGCCTTTTTTCACCCCCTGATTACTTCCAAAGACGTTATCACTTCTGAGCTAGAATTCTGTGACTGCAAAGCAAACAAACACTGAGAGAAGTAACACAACATTAGGCCTTCTTTGTGCCCTTTCCCTCCTCCTTCCTTCCCTCTCTCCCCACCTTACATCCATCCATTCATCCATCCATCCATCCATCCATCCATCCATCCATCCTTCCTTTCTTCCATCCATCTATCCAACTATCCATCCATCCATCCATCCTCTAAGAATCAGAAACAAGATAGTTGTCACAGGGATGCCTTGTAATACATTGGCTGAACTGAAAATGGTATCAGACCTTTACTGGCTGAAAGCAAATCTGGTGTAGCAGATTGGTTTGGTAAGAAGGACTGGCTTTGCAACAGAGCATATGTAAGACATTTTAGGGAAGTGAATGAGTTACATTTGCAGCTCTAAGGTCTTAATAGTATTTTAAAATCCAGATAGTTTAAAAGCATTTTTAAAAATTAAATAAATAAATAAAAAGGATACTGACACAAGTTTATCATTGCTACGTTCATTATCTTATCTTTGTTGGGAATATTTTGGGTTAAACAACTTGCCTCCAACTAAAGAGGGACGGGTTTAATGAAGTTTTTTTGAGAAGTTTTGATAAAGTCTTTTGAGTATAATTCCCATTAATGGAAAAAAAATGTTTTCTAAGGGTTGAAACTTGTAAGCCAAGTAATTTCTAATTATTTTCAATACAACTGAAGAAGGACCTAATTGATTTGTCATTTTTTTGGCACAGAACTTAGAAGAAATTCTGAGAATTAAGTGACATTATTATCACAAAACTATTGCCATCTCATGTACTTATTTGTGGTTTCTCAGTGCTTCTACCTCTAAAAATGACAAACGGGCAGAAGAGGTGATACTGAACTCTTTCTTATTCTGGCAATGGCTCTCATTTATCCATTTATGTGTAAGCTCGCTTTTTAAATGCTTTTTATAATACTTTCCCATTATAAGTTGCAATTTAAATGTAATTTCCATTTAATAATTACCTTGATGAAAAATGACTTAATAGTACTAACGGTTTATCAACATTTGTTTGGATTGTGAATTAATAAGAACCAGGACAGTAACTTAGTCTAGGAGAAATTATTACTAACTTAACGTAGCAGAAATTTCTTTTCATACTCATGATACCTGGAAAAATGTCTTAAAATGTATGCATACATAGGGGCGCCTGGGTAGCTCAGTCACTTAAATGTCTGACTTTGGCTCGGGTCATGATCTCACCACTTCTCACCACTTGTGGGTTCGAGCCCTGTGCCAGGTTCTGTGCTGACAGCTCAGAGCCTGGAGCCTGCTTCAGATTCTGTCTCTCTCTCTCTGCCCCTCCCCCACTTGCACTCTCGCTCATGCACTCTCTCTCAAAAATAAACATTAACATAATTTTTAAAAATTTTATGCATATGCATAGATGCATACCTTTATGTTACAGAGATGCATGATGAGGTGATCAGAATAAAATACTGTGGGAAGAAATAAAATGAAAAACAAGAGTTCATGGAAAAAAGAAACACAAATTCCAGCTGTTAAAGACAACTTGCTAGTGTACATTTTTTTAAAAATTTTTTTAATGTTTTATTTATTTCTAGGAGAGAGAGAGAGACAGCGTGAGCAGGGGAGATCAGAGAGAGAGGGAGCACAGACTCTGAAATAGGCTCCAGGCTCTGAGCTGGCAGTCAGCACAGAGCCCGACGCGGGGCTCGAACCCACGAACTGCGAGATCGTGACCTAAGCGAAAGTCGGACGCTTAACCGACTGAGCCACCCAGGCGCCCCTCGTGTACATTTTTAATGGAGACATGTGGTTATAAACCTACTGTGGATTTAGAGTCCCCTGAATACATTTAAAGAAGTGATTTTCAAATATCAGTATTTACAACATCCCACTGGTTTTCATAATTTCTGGGAAGTACACTGAAAGGCTTCACTAAGTCTTATGAAATGACCATTAATCATACAGTTCCTGTTTCTCTGTCACTGAGAGGTATCTTCTTAACCCAAAGACTCGAGAGACTTGGGAAAACTGAAATACTCTCATGTCCTTTGCACCTATTTAACAAGAAATTTGTATGTCACTTTAAAATATGAGAGTGCATGTGTAGTTTTACAGCATTATTTTGCAGCTATGTGAATGAAACACTGGATGGTCACTGTTCTAAAGGGCTTATACTGGATCAACTGACCTTATGGCTTTCAGAAGTTCTCAGGAGTTAACAGCTGTATGTTCTGGTCATTTCACTGGATATCCTTGACCCTAAGTGGCTCCTAAAGCCAAAGGAATTCAGGTCCAGGATGTTGAGGCCTTCTCACTTTTCTGAGTCTTGTCTGGGATGGTGTGACCCAAGGGTTTCTCTGGGATGTTTGGAGGGAGATAGGCTGCCCCTCATCACCAGCTCTTCTCCTCCTGAGCACTGCTTGGGAGCACTCCCTAACCTCAACTTTGATTTTTGTCACAGTCCCTCCCAGGTGGGGCTTGGCTTAGCAGAGACCAAAAAGTCTGATGCTTCTGACCCACAGAGCACTCTGGCTTCTTGCCAGGAAGCCTGCTGCCTGCCACTCCATGTGAGTGGGACGGAAGGGCTCCTCCATGTCCCTGTCCATGTCACTGTCAGCAGAACCCCAGTGTGGCGCTTGGACTCACAAACTGTGAGATTACAACCTGAGCAGAAATCCAGAGACGGATGTTGAACCAAAGGAGCCACCCGGGTGCCCCTCCAACATTTATCAACTGTCATCAGAGAGGCAAGCTAGTAAACCTCTTTGTGCCTCAGTTTCCCTACCTATTAAATGGTGATAACAATAGGAACTATCTCCAGTGATTACGAGGACAGCATGCAATACTAAGCTAGCACACAAGAATGCAATACATGAAGTCGTTATTATTATTAAATGCAAAATTTAGAATTTTAGAAGGGAGCTCAAGAAAAGACAAGGTGAGAATCAGCAGATGGCATGCTTCCTTCCAGGGAGTGTGACCCTAAAACCTCCTGTCCCACACCCCTGGATTCTGCCTGGCTGCCAAACCTGGTCCCAACGGGCAGCAGCAGCCCAGGCTCTGCCCCAGAGGAGGCTGCAAATCACCTCTGATGAGGACCGCCTCTCCCTCCTGGGCCGCTGCCAGCTACACAGCCACCGAGCTGGAGGCCCTCCCCCCACCCCCGTTTGGTTTCTCCCACACCCAGGCCTGCCCCAGAGACAGGAAGTGCACCCGGACACCCTAATGTTGTCACACACAGCTGTCAGGGTTCTGTGTGAATCGTCCACGCATTGTACAGACCTCTGGCTCTGAACGTCCCTCTGCCCACGCGCATGCGGACATGGCTGAGGCATGGCGGGCTGGAGGGACCCGGGGCTCCTAGTTAGCCCAGGAAACGTACCTGAAGAGCGATGGCACAAAGGAAGACCGGTCTGGCTTAGCATCAACCGCATCTCCGCTTGCTGAGTCCCCAGCCGCCTGCTCCCTGCTGCAGCCCTGATCGTCTGCCATCTGGAAGAAAGAAAACCGAACCAGAACACTGTTATCCAGTGGCATCACCGGCCTCATGATACTTTTAAGTAGCACTCATTAGGTGATACAGTTTTTTTAAGCATTTTTCTTTAAGTTTATTTATTTGAGAGAGACAAAGAGCACGCGAGCCAGGGAGGGACAGAGAGAGAGGGAATCCCAAGACGGCTCCGCACTGTTGGCACAGAGCCCAATGCGGGGCTTGAACTCACAAAACTGGGTGATCATGACCTGAGCCAAAGTCAAGAGTGGGATGCTTAACCAAGTGAGCCACCCAGGCACCCTTAGGTGTTACAGTTTTTAATGAAGCCTGGAGCAGTCTTGCGTATTTAGGCTCCAGGGCTACTGCACCAACCATCCACTGAAATGCTTGAGTGCCAACTCTATTTGAGGCATTGTTCCAGAGAGGGAGGATAGTGCAGCAAAGAAAACAAAAGCTGTGACCTCAGAGAGCTTCTAAGCTGGCACCCCTGATTTTGTGAAAGGATCCCTGTGTCTGAGAAGCTGTGGAAGGTCTGTAACAACAAAAAACTCCCCCTACATTCCTGACAGGTGACAAGGTGCTCATCCTTTGCCTGGCATCACTTGAACCCAGTTCAAGACCATTAGCAACCTGGGGGTATAAAGCTTTCTGTGTCAGACTGTTTTACGCAGTTCTACCAAAATAGATTTCCATCATATTATCTTCCTCCTCCAGAATCTTTAAGAGATCCCTAGGATCTAAAAGTTCAAACCTAAACCCACATCCTGGGATTTTAAGACCCTTTACTATCTAGTACTGGAGGTGGCAAACTATGGCCCACCACATGTTTTTGTAAATAAAGTTTTATTGGAATACAGACATACCCGCTCATTAACATATTGTCTACGGCTGCTTTCCTGTCACCACCAGAGTTGAGCGACTGTGACTTGGACTATATGGTCTGAAAGCCTAAAATCTTTACCACCTGGTCCTTTATAAAAAAAAGTGGGATATCCTACTAACCCACTATTCCCTCTACTTTAAGAAGTAAAAATATCAATAATAGAAACTGATTTATTGCTTGTACCAATTGTTTTGTAAGCATTACCTTATCTAATACTCTTTATAATGCTGTTAGACCATCCCTGTGATCACTGCTTTTTGACAGATGAGGAAGGTGAGACTAGAAAAAGCTATATAGCTTGTCCCAGGTTATATTACTAGTAAATAGCAGGACTTGGATCTGCAGCCAGCAGCACACACCCCGTTACCATCAGACCATGCAGCTTCCCAGCATTCTTAAGCATATTATACTCATTTTGGGTTCTGTCAGGGCTCATAGTTCCTTCTTTCTGGAAGTCACCACCCATACATTTGCTGGACACAACATCTTTGTCCAGCTGGCTAATAATCAGTCTTCAGAATCCAGCTTAAATGGCACCTCCTTAGGGAGGTCCTCCTTGATTACACCTATCTCATCACCTCCCCCCACCCCTTGCTCTCTTTGTCTTTTACTTATTTTCACTCTGCTTATTGTTTAGCTCAAACACAACAGTTCTAAATTCATCATGGCAGAAGCACCCAACACACAAAAGGTGCTTACTAAAGAAATATTAATTGAACGGGAAGAATATTAATTGCTGGAAGAAACAAATGTCCTAAGAGAAGAGAGCCTGCTAAAAGGGAACAGAGGGGGAAGGGAGGATCCCACAAGAGCTCTCTACAAGGGCTGCGAGAAGTCAGGTAGCCATCTTGTTTCTCAACACCTCATCAACCCTCCGCCATTGCCTGCGACGCGTGTTGTGTGTTCGGTTGGGGGCGGTTAGATTTTTCAGATTAGGGTGCAAAACGTTTCTTGAAAACAGAGATAACCCCATCCCCAAAGGAGATAAGAGTGAATCCAGGCACCGAGAAACGCTCAGGAGTTTTATTTCATCTCCTTTACACGAGCTTATTTTTCAGTGTGGATTGTTGTTAGCAAAGCACAGAAATACTTTTTAAAGTTAGCAAGTTAAAGTTACACAAAACCCATCAGAAGAGAACACCACCTTCGACATGTGGTAATTAAGCCTTGAGCCTTTTGCTCATGCTAGTCTCCAAAGCTGAATGTAGGATGTAGGATGATAAAACAATGCGACCATTTTTTTTTTTAAAGGACAACCCTAAGCAAGAGTCCTCCTAAGAAAGCCAGACTTTTGCTTTGATGGTGTTGGGGGGTGCTGGGAAGTGTTTGGGGCAGCTCTTCTTCGGATGCTTTCTGGGAGCCTAACGCACCAAGCCGTGGGCTAGGAGCTGGGGACACTCCTGTGAACAAACTAACCTGGTGCTGCCTTGATGGGGGACGAACTTTGATAAAAGGAGGGCACAAATGTCAAGCAGCAATTGTAGTGAGTGCCATGCAGACCAACAATCTGTGGTCATTCAGGGGACCTGACTGGGCCTCAGAGGAATTAGGGAAGGTTCTCAGGGGAAGAGATATCTGACCCAAGGTCTGAGAAGCAGAAGCCCAGAGGATTTGGTGGGGGAGCCCGGGTACTGCAGGCAGAGGGAAACTGCACTCGCAGTAAACCGCTGACATACTCTGTCAAAGCAGGGGTGCGGCTTGAACTCCTTGTCCTTCCCGGCCATGTAGAGGGGACTTTGGACTTGACTACAGAGACATAAAGTTCAGGCTTATTTCTATGGATCAGCCGTGGGAGGCTTTCCAGAGCTTTCCCTCCAAACACTAGGCCAGAAGGGTCTTCTCTCTGAAACCCATGGCATCTTGCTGGGTTGGTGCTGATGGCTGTGCAAGGAGAGCAAACACTCAGCGACTCTTACTCCTATGAGGCTGCCTTTGATTTCTGGGTGAAGTCAAGTTCACCCAGAACAAAGGTGCTGACCAAGCAGGGTGCCTAACCTTGGCCACCTAATTTCAGTCAAGGCCAAGGCTTGGATTTCCACTCATCCTCACAGCCTACCAAGGAATTCCAGGCCTATCTCACCTCTGCTGTGCCCGGAGAGGGCAGGCCTACGGTTATTTCCTTGTGTCCATCACCTTTGCAAGGGCTCAGGCTCCTCCTGAAGGAGGAAATAACCTTAAGTAAACAAAAGCCAGGGACGCATAGCCCCCCAGAGCAAGTGTTCCACTGAAAAGGCCTAGGAAGGCCCCACACGGAATAACCCACAAGTGATTTGACTGCCCCATAAGCGGTAAACTTGAGCACAGCTGTGAATGGTAGCAAGGTGGCCTGCAGGCAGCCTTTTCTCCTTCAAGAGCTCAAGAGCTCAGTGCCTGGGGCGCCAGCCAGGACGACAGCAGCGCCCGCGCCCTGGGCCCCGACATCTCCTTCCAGCCTCGCAGCAACCGTCAGCCCGCGGTCCCCACCGTTCCCATTTAACAGACAGGCACAGGAAAGGCCAAGACCCAGGGCTGACAAACAGGGAGGGGCGCGGGAACTGGCGCCACGGGCAGTCGCCCCTGAGCGCTTAGTCTACTTTGCGAGAGAACGGTCCCCTCCTTCGCGTCCCAATCCACGCCCCCTTTTCCAAATCCCGAACAGCACGACAGTCCCTGCCCTCTGGCTGGCGGGGAAGCGAGGACGCGCTGAGCCGGGCAAGCGATGCCAGGGCGGGTGAGGCGGTGGGGGGCGAGGGCCCTTTCCCCAAAGTTTCAACGCGGCCAGGCTCCGGGGTGGGGGGATAGGTGGGAGGGGCCAGGTGGGAGGGAGGTCGTGGCGGGAGGAAACGCGCGCAAGCAGGCGGGAGGGGCGCAAGCGGGGGCGGACGCAGAAGTTACCGGAACCTGGGGGTGCCGTGTGGCCCGGCGGCCAGAATTGGCGTCCGTCGCCGTCCCTGGGCGCCGAGGGTCTGGGGCTGCCCAAACGAAAGCGAAAGTAAAAGCCGCGGGGCGGCCGGGGGCGGAGTCGTGCGGGGCAATTCCCGGGCCCGCGGGAGAGCGGGCGACGCCTGCGGCGGGCGCTGGTGCGCACCGTCCCCAGAGGGCGCCCTCTGCAAAACTGGTTGCCCGCGTACACCGCGCGGGGGGCGGGAGCCCGCGCAAAGCTGGCGGCGCACCCCTGGAGCGTGCTGGGGAATAAGTTTGCAGGCAGCGCTGCGACCCCGACGCCGCGCCCACAGTCCCCGGGAGCGCACCTTCCGCACCCCCGGCGCGCTCCAAGTGGCCCGGGAGCGCGCTCTGCAAGCGGGCCGCGCGCAGAGCCCGCGCCGCACACCCTGAAGCGCGCGCCCTGCGGACTTCGCACACCCTGAAGCGCGCGCCCTGCGGACTTCGCGGCGCTCGAGGGCGGCGCGCTCGCCTGGGGGTCTCCTTCCCTCCTGGCTCTGCTGTTCCCCGTCTGCACCTCGCCTCGTTCCTCGGCACCAGTTCCGGGACCCGGTTCCTACAGCCAGAGGGCTCTTCCCCAGCCAGCACCCCCCCTCCCCCCCCCCCCCAGCGACCCCAGTTCCTCTTGTTGGCATCCCAGCCCCGGGGAGGGGTGCTGGAGCTACCTTCTCTGGGACCGGGCTCCTGGGGTCGCCAATGGGCTTCGTCTCGGTTGGCGCGGTGGCGGTAGGACCCGAACTCCGCTTTCTCGTCGCCGAGTTCTCGCCTCCTAACTCAGCGAACTGGTCTGAAGTTAGTGCCAGAGTCAGTCCACTGTATTTATTGAGCGCCCCCAAGTGTCAACCCCTGGGGATGGGCCGTGACTAAGTCAACGTGGGAGGGGCCGTGCTCTTCCCCGGGTCCCACCTCACCCCGGCCCCTACCCCCCTCCGCCCCCGAACACGTGCACGCACGCACACGCACCCCGCACGCACACGTTTGCTTCTTCGCCCCTGGGCTTCCAGACGGCGCCTCTTCTGCCGATGGCTCCAAGACGCCTCAGGGAAGCGACGAAATTAACTGGTCACACTGAGGTGTGACTGAGAAGTTCCGAGATACAATTGCTTTTGAAGAACTTTCAACACCTTGAGTGGAAGGAAACCTTCCTGGCCTGAGATCAGGCAAGAGCCACATCTGGTCTTTTTGTTTGCTGGCTTTGCCCTGGGCCTGAGCCTAAAGTAACCGGCTCTAGAATCTCACCAGGTAAGGATCCTTTCTTGGTTTAGGAAAGAGAGTTTCCAGGTAAGTGTCAAGGCCTGGCTGCAGTTTACTAGCTGCTGCAAAAATCCCAAATTCCTGAATATTTTAAACAGTTACACTATTTCCAATATGGCTGTGTTATAGGCTGGAATTTTGTGCCCACCGCCCCTACATTCATATATTGATGCTCAGCGTGATGGTATGGAGTTGGGACTTTGGGGAAGTGCTTAAATCATGCGGGTGGAACCCTGGTGAGTGGGATTAGTGCTTTTATAAAAAAGGCCTGACAGAGCTTTCTAATCCCTTCTACGCTAATGAAGACACAAACGGAAGTTGCAGTGTGCATCCCCAAAGAGGGGTCTCAGGAAAACCCCAACATGCCGGCACCGTGATCTTGGACTTCTAGCCTCCAGAACAGGGTGAAATAAGTCCCTGTTGTTTGTAAGCTCTTCAGTCTGTAGTATTTTGTTAAAGTAGCCCGAACAGGCTAAGACGGTTTATATAACATCCACGTTTCTGAAATGTTGGGGATAAACTAAGTCCTTGTAGACACTAAGATAATTTGCTGTTTAAAGGAATTCAGTTGTGAATCACTTGAGAAGTGAAAACTCATATCAGTAAGGAAAAATGGTTACTTTCTAATTTAATTTATAAATTTAAGTTATTCGGGAGATAGAGTGAAACACAACATTAGATTTGGAAGGGACCTTAACCACTAATCCCTTTGTTCATTTTATAGATAAGGAATTTGAGGCTCAGAGAAGTTGCCCATATCACAGACATGCTAGTGGCAGGATCAGGATCAGGTTGCCTAGAAAAATAATGAATTTTCCATCCTCAAGAAGCCTCTACCATAAATTATATCCTGCAAACGCTAAGATGTATTGCACACCGGAATTCATTGCTGGCTCAAAAAGATGGTTTGAAGGAAAGCTTTTTTCAGTTCGTTAGTGTGGGCTGACGTGGGGAACCCCAAAGATATTGCTGTGGGGCTGGCTTTTCACAGTATTAAATAAAATTATGGAGCGATGGAAGAGAAGAAATACTTTTGAACTCTTTCCTTTATAATGATTGTACTGATACTTTAGATCCAAATGACTATTCTGACTCTATTCCTGTGTGCCTCCAATGTTGGCTCATGCCATTGTCTTGTACTTCCTTTCCATGCTTCCATGATTAGCATGTGAGTCTTCCTCTTCCTTTCAGAAAAATCCCCCACCTCCGTTGTTCAGATGGTTTTCCCCGGGCTGGACTCATGGGTGCTTCTGGGCCAGTCCCTCCAGCCTTTCCTTCGGGCCTCTCCTCTTGCCCTGGTGTGCTTCTTAATCCCACCCTCATCCTGCTGGGCACAGTACCCCCAAAGTGCCACCAGTGATATTTCTTGAGTTCTTCACAGCTCGGCTCAGGCCAGGCTATGACTTTATACAGGACTCCATTGAAGGAGGATAGTCCTCAATTAACAGAAATGCCCAGAAATGTCTTACGACCCACAAGCCCCAACCCAAACTCTGGCTAAGGCACCAGCAGGCTCCTTCAAGGGGGGTGGTGGAGGGGAAGACTGGGAAACTCTGGGTTTAGGCAGAATTCCCTGAAAGGGGGGGTTCGTGTCAAACCTGTTAATCAGTTAAACGCCTCCGAGCTCCGTCGTCACGCGTTTTGTCTGTTCTGTGAAACTCAAACTGGGCCCTTTATGTGGTTTTCCTTGCATCCCTCTCGCTGCCATGGTAAGCTTTGCCAGTAAGGGGGTGCTGGATAGAGATTACAAGAAGAAAACACTTTGCTTCCTGGTTCTGGTGTATCTGGTGTGCTCCTGGAGAATTGGGCTCCTATAGAGGCTTCTCGGGGTCCTGGAGCACACCCGTCTTCCCCGGTGCCTTGCCAGCCAGCAGCACCCAGCAGCCCTGGCGCTCCTTCACATGGTTTTGTAGCCGAGTTCTTCCACTGAGATACCTCCCTATGAATCTAGAGAGTAGATTTCCAGAAAGTTCTAGAGGCCAGATTTCTAGCAAGTTCTACCACCGTGGCACCACAGTGACTTAACCTACCTTGTAGTGAGTCACAGCCACACTGTCTTCAACAAGATTTGGCTGTCAGCCCCAGGGTGGGGAAAAGGGGGCTGTCTGTCTTAGCTCTAGGTAGGGGTAGTGGCTTGTTATGTTACGTCACGTTACTTTACATGCTATTAAAGGCTGTGCACTGTGCTAATTAATTAGCTCAGAATCATATATTTGACTTTGTTGGCTCTTCTTTCTGTGGGTCAGTCACACCCTCACTCCTGCCTTGTGGAACCACTCCCGAAATAAAACTACCTGCAGCGAAGTCCTCGCTTCAAGCTCTGCTTTTGGGAGAATGTAAACTAAGGTAGACACACTCCCAGCCTGGGAGGAACGACTCCAGTCTAAGCAAAGTGACAGCAGCAGAGTGAAGGGCTGGGAGCCTTCTCCTTCCTCTGAATCTGTCATCTCTCTGTAATTTCAAAACCATTTCACAACCCTGGAGGGCCCTGGAGATGACTCAGAGCTAGGAAGAGCTCCCTCATCTTCTGGATGACAGAACCAAGGTACAAAAAGATCTTGACCCACTGAAGCAACGGGGCCGCCATCAACAGGATGAAACTGGAGAGAGACAGATGTGCTCTGTGTCAGTTCAAAAAGGAAATCAATTACCCACATACTGAACGTGATAGCTATTCATTTGAAAACAAAATGTGGGGTTTTTCATTGATCGCAATTTCCCTGTGAGTCAGGACTTTTAAAAAAAAAAAAAAAAGCCAAAGACATGTGGGGCAGTGTTGACAACAGCCTCCAAATCAAGGACCAAGAAGATTCTCCATGGCCTGACCATGGCTCATCACAGCCAAGCCCGCGTCCTGGACTCTGCTGATTGGACAGCACCTCAGACACCTCTCAGGAGCCACTTTACTTATTTGTTTGTTTATTCACTTGTGTATTTATTTAGTGTTTATTTATTTTTGAGAGGAAGGGAAAGGCAGAGAGAGAGGAAGACAGAGGATCCAAAGCGGGTTGGCACTGACAGCAGAGAGCCAGACGCGGGGCTCTAACTCATGAACCGTAAGATCATGACCTGAGCCAAAGTCAGACGCTCAACCAGCTGAGCCGCCCAGGGGCCCCCAGGAGCCGCTTTAGATGCACGCAGCCTCCCCTGCCGCAGGAGCTCTGCCTGCTTGTGCCGGTGCAGCCTCAGCGCTGGCAGCTAGCTCGGTGTGGGCTCTGGCCGTGTTCACGGGGGCGCGACCAGCAGTGTCTTTGGCCTTCTGTTCTTGCTTTTTTCCCCTGTTGCTGTTGAGGCATAAGATGCTGGGAGGGCGCCCCGGGCAAATACACAGCATGGACACAGGGACGTTAGCAAATACACAGCATGGACACAGGGACCTTAACACGCAAGGGGGCAAAACTTTCACCAATGGGGACCAACAGATATATTCTTCCCCCTTCCTTCCTGTCGCAGATGCTCCTGATTAGAAGTTGTTTCTACAGCCTCTTGGAAGATGGAGATCAAGCTGTCTGGTGCACCTCCTATCGGGCAGTGGCTACGTTGACAACGAACCTTCATATGAAGGTTCAATGACCCCTCCCCGCCCCCACTGTGTCACCATTTCCTGCCTCCTTTCTTCTGCTTCCTGGGACTACATTTCTAAGTAAAGTCCTTGGACAGAAGCCTGTGCCTGATGGTCTGTTTTCTGGGGAGCCCAGGCTAAGACATGCTGTCCGAACCCCATCCCGAAGGCCACACGAGTGTTGTGTGCTCATTGGCTATGGTTTGGATGGGTGGCTTGAGGTTGCCACTGTGGCAAGTGGTGGGGGAGGGCCTCTACCAGAAGTGAGCAGGGTGGGGTGGACATAGGAGAGACTGCCCGCACGGCCTGTCAAGCAGATGGTGGCCCTGTGGGTCTTGGTCCAGCAGTGAGTGGTCACCTGAGTTCCTTAAAGTGTCCAGTTCCAGTTCACTGGGGTTGTTTCTCCTCATGACTTCTGATCCCTAATAAATGCCTTTTAAAAGCAGAGGTAAAGATACAAATCAGAGTCAACATCTTTGTTCTGGTAATTCTTGTTTTCACAAGGGCGACCTCGAACTGCAGCAGCTAAGTCACACCTTAGAGAAGTGGTACGTGGCTTTTAACTTCAACGGAATCTGACTGTAATTCCTCATCCCTCTGGATTGTGGCAGAGTCCTTTCTCAGTGATTACTGGGGCTTGCACTCCGCTTCCCAGATAAAGTGTGAGAAGCCTATTACGGAGCAGAACATTCTGGAACACATCAACTGCACCAACTTTCAGCATGGGAGTCTTCGGAGCCTGGAGTCCCTGCTTAGGGGCCCTTTCTGCTCAGAGAGCAGCTTTGGGCCCCACTATCTATCTGCGGGAACCCCGGACTGCAGCCCCTCCTTAGTGTCACGTGAATGCTGCTTTCTGCTTTTTTCCACTTGCCTTGCAACCTGCTCACACCCCTCAGCCCCCACCAACACAACATGGAAGTACTGCTGACGTCTCTCCACCTGGAGACCCCAGCCACCCTCTCAGAGCATTTAGAGCAAAGGTCACCAAGCAGTCGCCTGCTCACCAAATATTGCTCTTGGCCTTGTGTTATTCCCAGTGTTTTACAAAATAGGGACTTTCATGTGTAAATGCGAGTATTTGGCTTCTCTGGAAAAGTCCCAACATTTGACTGAGCCTGGTCCTGATTCCCTCAGGGCAAGTTGGCATGGACTGAGGAGGAGTTGCTGTGGGGCCTGTGCCTGCCCATTTGGGAGGGTCCCTACCGTGACCTGTGACTTCACCTCTGGCCTCTGTAGGCATTTTGGTAAGAGTATTCCAATTTATTTCATTGAGTATTCAGTAAGTACTTATTGAGCATCTTTTCTGTGTCAGGCCTTGTTCTAGGCACTAGCGAAAGAAATGACAAGAACCAGGGATCCTATTTTGAAGGTACTTATATTTTGATGGAGGAGACATAATTTTATTTTATTTTGTTTTATTATTTATTTTTAAAAATATTTTATTTATTTTTGAAAGAGGTGGGGAGGGGCAGGGTGAGAGGGAGGCAGAGGATCTGAAGCGGGTTCTGTGTGACAGCAGTGAGCCCCATGTGGGGCTGGAACTCAGAACCCATGAGATGGTGACCTGAGCGGAAGTCAGACATTCAGTCCACCGAGCCACCCAGGCACCCTGGAGACAGATCATTTTAAATGCAGAGATTCTAATACTCAGGATGTCCAGTGGTGGTTAACTGCGATGAACATAAAGCAGGGTAAGGGTCATAGAAAGTAGTCAGGTGAGGTGCCGTCTTTTGTGAGCTGTTTCTAGAAGGTCTGTTTTCAGGTGATGTGGAGGTTGATGCTGAAGGTAATGGAGGAGTTTCATGAAACCAGGAAGCGAGGGTTTTGTCTTTAAGCTTCCCCACTTCAGGCCTGGGAAGCAAGAGAATGATCAGACTTTCTTGGAACGATCTAGGATAACATACAGAGGCCAAAACACTGAGAGTTCTAGTGCGTTCTTATCCTAATCAGTTTTCAGCCTCACTGTTGTAAACATCTTTATTTTTATTTTTTTTAGATTTTTTTAAAGTTTATTTATTTTTTTAGAGAGATAGAGCACAAGTGAGGGAGGGGCAGAGAGAGAGCAGATACAAAATACGAAGCAGGCCTCAGGCTCTGAGCTGTCAGCGCAGGGCCCCACGTGAAGCTCGAACCCAGGAATCGTGAAATCATGACCTGAGTCAAAGTCGGACTTCACTCACTGAGCCACCCCATGCCCTATTAGAAACAGTTTTAAAAGATAAAGCTAACATTCAAATATGGTGTTTACCCTTCCCATGGAGTGAATCAATCCCATTTTGTTTCTTATATTTTTGGGAGCTGGCCTCTCTGCTTTAGTCATAGGCCTCATAGAGCAAGCCTTTCTAATTTGATCATTGGATGAGTGTGTGGCCTATCTCTTTGTGTTCTTTTCTTGGGTTATGATCACAGTTAGTGTTAAACTACTACATGCTGCCTAATCACACACGAGGATTTGGTCACCCACATAAACATGATGCTGTTGTGAGTTCATTTTTCTATTTAGAGAAGCATGTCAGCTAGAAATACCTCCACCTCATTTCCCAGACGCATGCGTGCTGAGCCCGTCGCCAAAATAGCCCCTTGAGTAAGTGGCAGCTTTAAAAACCATCCAGCCGCTGACTTCAAACTAGAAGGTCAGTGAAGGAAAGTGGAAGTTAGATTTTGAATGATTAAGGTGTCCCCAGGACTTTGACGGCGGTCAGAATTTTGGAGACTTTAACAGCTAGCCTGGGACTGTCCCTTGGATTTTCTTGCCTGTTGCCTATCTTGGTCTGCTCTCTTTGGACATCGAGATGAATGTGCAGGCTTGTTCGAGGTGTGGGTATGGAGTTTATCCTGCTGAGAAGATCAGTTGTCTAGATCAGGTCAGTAGACGTTTTTTGGCCTCCGGAAATAAATAACCAATATAGGAAATTTATCTTCTCACATACGGACATGTGGGTGTTTTTGAACCATCCAAAATATGTATTTATCACCTTTCTTCAATTCTCCCCATTTCTGTCTTCCATGTGGCTTTGAAAAAGTTATTCATTTATCTAACGTTGTATTTATGTGTGTGTGTATATGTGTGCTTGTTACCATTTTATCTCTCAAGTTCAGTCTTTACCTGGAAATGTAGAAGAATCCCGAGTCTGGGGAAAAAAAGTAACTGGGAAAAAAAAATAACTGTTAAGGGGCGCCTGGGTGGCTTAGTCGGTTAAGCGTCCGACTTTCGCTTGGGTCATGATCTCGCGGTTCGTGGGTTCGAGCCCCACATCGGGCTCTGTGCTGACTGCCAGCTCGGAGCCTGGAGCCTGTTTCCGTCTGTGACTCCCTCTCTCTCTGACCCTCCCCTGTTCACGCTGTCTCTCTCTCTCTCCTAGAAATAAAAAAAAAAAAAGTAACTGTTAAATCTTTTCTATGTGATTTCTAGATATGGCATAAAGCATGTTTTCACTGTGAAGTTTGCAAGATGATGCTATCGGTTAATAACTTTGTGAGTCACCAGAAAAAGCCATACTGTCATGCGTAAGTGTTTGGTGCCCCGCCCCACCACCTCTTGGGTTTTATTTATTTTTTAACAAGTAGCCGACCAGAGCTTCAAATCGCCTAGTCCGGAGTTAAATCCGAAAATTATCTTCCCCACAGTTTTCATTTACATATAATCATTGACGAGCCCTACAGCAGGATTTTATGCAAAGGACAGAAAGTTGAAAATTTCAAATTTCTTATAAGTAAAATGGCAAATCTATCCACTGTAACCACATATCAAATTATTAAATATTGTGCAGAACACAGTAATTGCCACAGATATGCCTATAGAGCTTTAATTTTTTTCTTTTAAATGATTCCAGAATTCTTTTCTGTTTTTTTCAGAAAGGTTTTAAGTGGTCATTTTCTACTTAAAATTTTTTAAGTTCTGAATATTGAATTTATTTGATTTTTCTTTCTTTAAGGCATTGCTTAGAAAATCATGAACTTAATTATTAAGTTTTATATTTGTCAATGTAAAAAATGACTACCTTTCAGAATAGTCACTTAATCATCTTGGATAAAATACATTTCTAATTTTGGTTTATATCTATTTTTTCTAGCCATAACCCCAAGAACAACACTTTCACAAGTGTGTATCATACTCCATTAAATCTAAATATGAGGAAGTCTCCAGAAGCCATCCATGGGGTAAGTTACTTAATTTTGAATTTCATAATAGCATTAAAAGAAAATTTCGTAACTTAGGTTTTTAAGTGTCTGTGTCGACATTGAACCTGCTCATTTTCTTCACTTACGTGTGCAAAGTGCATTTAAGTAACAAATATTGCTCTTTTTCCTACACAGTATAGGGGCCGATACCCAAGATAATCTAGCTTGAGTATCCAAGGTCTTTATAATCTTTCTCTGTCTGCCAGGTTTGTTCACACACTGATGGCGGTTTACCCAATAGGCCCTGTATAGACACTAGGTGTCTAATATGTAAAACAAAGTTTATATAGTTGGAAAATATAAATAAGCCTTTCCTTATTTTCTCCCATGATTGTTTTGGTATAGAAAATGAGTGGCGTCTGGGTGGCTCAGTCGGTTGAGCATCGGACTCTTGATTTTGACTCAGGTCATGACCTCACCATTGGTGAGATGGAGCCCCGTGTTGGGCTCTGCACTGACATTGTGGAGCCTCCTTGGGATCCTCTCTCTCCCTCTCTCTCTCTGCCCTTCCCCACCTCTCAGAATAAATTGATAAATAAATAAATAAAAAGAAAAGAACATTAAAAACCTCTAGTTCCACGCTCTTAAAGCTTTCTGAATTTGGTAGTTCTTAAAGATTACTAGCAGCCTCTTTACCCTTGGGATAGCGGTAGGTCAAAGATGCTTTGAGTTGGAAGTGATGTTTGCATAGACAAGGAAGCCTGGTTGATAAGCCAGCCTCTTTTGAAAAACCACCAATGGGATTTTGTCAGAGAGTTGGCTGTTGATCGGACCCTTGCATTTATTAAAATGATGACTCATTCAACTTCTTCCCCCCTTGCCGCCCCACACAAGTCACTCTGTGGAATGGAGCTGGCAACCTTCTAAAATTAGAAACTTGTACAGGAGGGGGAAGACTGTCTGTGATCTGCCCTCGGCATGTCACCTCATCTCACGCCGCCTCGTCTGCCTGTGCATTCTCCCCTTCTCCTCAGGAAGACGTGTGAGATGGTGCCCACCCTATGCCCACTGCCACGTAGCTTGTTTCGCTAAAAGCTCTGCACTACTGTGAGCTTATGTCTCAATGGGCTTATATAACATTTACTATACAGTCATTTAATTCATTTAATACACATCACAGTCTGACAAAGTACGTACTATTATTATCCCCTTCTGCCATGGAAGCTGAGGTGCTGAGCGGGTCCTACATGCCCAATCTCTAAGAATTCACAAGCAATCCTAGATTACTGACAGGGCTCATTCTTGAAGGGTCTTGTGTTCATCTGATCATGTCTAAGGGCAGCTCCATAAAACTTCAGTAAATACGGAGCGTAGCTCCTACAGAAACAGTGCCATGCGTTTTTCTAGGCTCTTTATCGATCTTCTCTCGTTTTTACTTCACAAGAATCCCCTGTAATATTTTCATCTTGCAGCTAGGGAGGCTGAGGCTCAAGGAGGTTGAGCAACTTGTACGGTTTTACCCAGTTAGTTGAGTGGGTACAAATCCAGATCTATCTGACTTGAGAACTCAGTATCTTAAACTGGCTCCATTCGCCCAGTTCTGCATACCTAGAGGGGGACAAACTGTCCAGAAGGAAAAAAGGACTTGTTTATGTTTACAGACATCCAGATGTTTCTCCAGTTGTATGGCCAGAGTGCGGCAGACTACGTGCAAGGAGAAGTAGTTATACATCAGAGTGCTTTTTGTATATATGACATTCTCTACAGAAAGAACCATAATGTCTTTATTTTCCCACACTGGGCTAGCTGTTAACTGGCGCATCCCTGCCTTACAGGCCTACAACAGGTCACGCAGCATTACCTTTCTCTGAGATGGAGGTGGATTCATTTTTTTTTTTAACTGTGTGTGACAGGACCGATCTGAAGTGAGATTATCGCTCGTTCAGGTTCCAGCCACAGGCAGGATATCTGTGAACTTCCCAGGACGCCTGTGTGCACGCGTTTGTTTACATCTGCGTGAATATGTGTGTCTGTGTATACATATGTCTGTGTGCATATGGGGAGTGTATGTATGTGTATATGTATGTGTGAAGAGGCGTGCACGGGCATACACATGTGTGTATGTGGTATACGTATACACATATGTGTGTGTGCATGCATGCGTCTGCCTGTGTGTATGTGAGAGTGGTGTGTGTGTGTGTACGTACGTCTCTGTATATGTGTGTGTGTGTGGTGTGTGTGTGTGTGTGTGTATGTGCGTGTGTGCATGTGCATTTGTGTGTCTGTGTGTGTTATGCCAAATATTTGGCCGTTGAGGTCACTGTCTCCTCCTTCCCCACCAGTGAAAATGTCAAATGGACAGCAGCGTCCCTCCTGGGCCCCAGATCTTATGGCCCCCTTAGGAAGTGGGATGGATTACTTTCTAACCCTCTTCCATCCCTGAGAGACCTTGCCGATTGAATAAAAACCAAATGTGTTGTGCACGTGCTAAAAGAAAAAAAGAATAAAAGGGATGCTTGAGGGATGGTGATGAAGGAGAAAAGTAAAGATTTTGAGTAGGCATTTGGAGCAGGTGACACTTTTGTTTCCTAAATGGCTCCCTTTGAAAAATAAATAAATAAATAAACGTTTAAGACCCCATTTCCTGTTTGGTAGACGTGAATGAGATTTTTAGGGGAATACAACATCTAGATTCTCTTTTATTCAGAGAATAGTCTTTAGCTTTTAATGCTTCCTTACCTCACTCGCGACACCTACCGCCTTTTTCCTTTTCCTACTTCCTTAGAATAATCTGGAATGTTGTGAAAAGTCTGTGGAGAGGCAGGCACTCCCCGGCGATGGATTTGTCCTGTGGGTGGAAGACAGCAAATAAGACTTTCTATCTATTTTGGTCACATGATTCTGATTCCTTACGTCAGTGACCCTCAAGGAGGGCAGTTTCACCCCTGAGGGAACATTTGTGATGTCTGTGGCCTGTTTAGAGTGTCACAACTGTGACAAAGCAGGGAAAGCACTCTCAATTTATGTATTTACAGATACACATCCTGGAGCTGCATTAGGCAGTAGCAAGCCTGGAAAGTCAACGAAAGAAAGTGCTCTTAATATGGACATAGAATTCCTTCATTCTCAACCTGGCTCTGATTACCCATTGAATGATTTTAGTAAGGTCATTTCTTTCCTTTCACGTTCTTTTTTCAACTGTAAAATTAATGATTTAAACTCCAGCTTGTTAAAATTGCAGATTTCTGGGCCCCCTTTAGGCCTCATAAATTATGATATCTGGGTTTGGACTTAAGACCTTTCGAGTTTTCCTTTTATGGTGAGTCCTTCTTATGTTCTCTGTAAGATATCTTTGCCCATCCCAAGGCTGTGAAGATACTGTTGAGATGTCAGTTCTGCCCAAGGTGCTCTACACATTCAGTGCAATCCCGGTGGAAATCCTGGTGTTTTTTGTAGAAACTGACAAAAGGATTCTAAAAGTGACCGGAATGCACAAAAGTTCTAGAATATCCAAGAAATTCTGAAGAACAAAATTGAAGGACTTTGGCCACGAGATTTGAAGACTTACTATAGAAGTAGTAGTAATCAACTTAGCGTAGTGTTGGCACAACAATGGACAGACTGCTGGAATATAATCCAAGGTCCAGAAATAGGGCTGCACATATGTGGTCACATGTGTGACGAACGTACCACTGCAAGTCAGTGTAGCGGGGACAACCTTTTTTTCTTTCTAATGTTTATTTATTTTGAGAGACAGAGAGAGCCCGGGAGGGGCAGAGAAAGAGAATCCCAAGGGGGTTCCATATGTCAGCTGCAGAGCCCAATTCGGGGCTTGATCTCATGAACTGTGAGATCATGACCGGAGCCGACATCAAGAGTCTGATGCTTACCCGATGGAGTCACCCAAGTGCCCCAAGGACCATCTTTTAATATAGAAGGCACTGGAATTATTTGTGTGGATATTTGTGTGGGGAAAAAAATGAACCTGAATACCTACTTCACATCCATACACAAAAAATTAACTTAAGGTATATTATAGATCAAGACCAAGATAGCAAAGGTAAACTTATAAAGCATAAGAGAACGTGTGCACGAATTGGGGGAGCCACCATTTTAACCAGCTCCCCGGGTGATTATTGCACAGACTGAAGTTAAGAGCCACTACTCTTATGTCTGGTGTTTCTGAGGTTACTCTAACCTGAATACTTGGTGTTGTGTGAGAAGTTCATAGGGACTTTCAGTCTTTCTAATTGCACTGCTAAATAGGGCTTTGCACACAGCAGGTACTCTGTGTGCGCCACCTGGCTGGTGGCACAGGTGAAGCCACAGTGAGATAGCATGCATTGCCATCCACTTCTGATACTTTGTAGTCGTGATTTAGAGAACTCTCTCCAATTTAACTATATATTACTTATTTTCCTTCTCTTCTCTGATGGAAACATTACTGCGTTACTGACAACGTCTTCGTTGTACAGATTGACGACCAGGATGATAGCGGACGGTTTAAATCGGTTTTTCACTGGGACATGAAGTCCAAGGATGGGGCAGCTGCACCTGACAGACAACCCCTGATGAACGAGGTGAGAGAAGGGGTCTGAACAGGTTTGGAAGAAGGGAAAAGAACGACTCGCTCTCCAAGTGAGATGCATTATTATTATTTTTTAAATGTTTTGTTTTGAGAGAGAGAGAGTGTATGTGTGTGTGCGAGCTGGGGAGGGGCAGAGAGAGAGAGAATCCCAAGTAGGCTCTTCATGGTCAACACGGAGCCTGACGTGGGATCTGATCCCACAGAGTTTGAGATCTTGATCTGTGAGTGGAAATCGAGAGTCGGACACTGAACTGACTGGGCCACCCAGGCGCCCTGAGGTGCATTATTATTACTCCTAGAGGAATGGTTTAGGCTTTTGTTCACCCAGTGTGTGATTGCAGCTGTCTACGGAGGACATCCGTCAACATGCCATGGGGTCACCTCCACCTCCATCTGCTCCCGGTCCAAACGCACTGGTCAGTTTGTCGCCTCCAACCACTGTGTTTCCGTCTCTGGGTACAACCACCCAGGCTGGAAACCATGGCTGCCCTTTCTCCCTCTGATACTCCTCTCTGATCCACCCCGCTCCCTGTACTTCACTCTTCCTGCTCCGATCCACATTGTCTCCTGCCTGGACCTTCGTGGGGCCCCCCGAGATGGCCTTCTCTCCTCTGGCTTTGCTTCTTTCCAGCTTGTTGAATGACATTGGTCACACACCACTTCTTGGATGGCCCTAACTTTCTTTTCCTACCACCTGAGAATTTATGCTCCCTCTCTAGGGAGAGTCTCATCATTTCAAACTTCCTCAGCCATTTACTTAAACGCGTAATACTTGCATTTTCCTTGTTGTAAAACAAATCCAAAGTACAAAGCTAACCCCTTGTTCACCATCTCCAATCAGTCTTTCTGTAGAGGTACCCGTTGTTATCCGTCTTCTTTCAGACTTTGCTCATTTACAAACATGCAATCATGTAATTCATTTCTTAGTACTGCCATTTGGATATGACTCTTGTCACTTATTGAGGGATCTTTTTTTTTTTTTTTATGTTTTATTTATTTTTAGGAGAGAGAGACAGCGTGAGCAGGGGAGGGTCAGAGAGAGAGAGTCACAGACGAAACAGGCTCCAGGCTCTGAGCTGGCAGTCAGCACAGAGCCCGACGCGGGGCTCGAACCCACGAACCGCGAGATCATGACCTAAGCGAAAGTCGGACGCTTAACCGACTAAGCCACCCAGGCGCCCCTATTGAGGGATCCTTAATGAATTATTTAACCATTCTTTGGCTTTCTCATTTGTAAATTGAACTTCTGTCTTTCTAGATCTCCACATGGCGCTTCTACTTACCCTATCCAATTTGCCCCACCTCTGGCCTACTTGGTTCCCCATCTCTTCCCCTCAATTCCAGTCAGACTCACCCCCTCATCGTCTTTCACATGAAGCCTATTATTGCCTTCATGCTTTTTATTCCTGGCAGTCCCCACTCTGGGAATTTATTCAATAAATACTTGTTGAGGGGCTCCTGGGTGGCTCAGTCGGTTAAACGTCCAACTTTGGCTCAGGTCACGATCACACGGTTCGTGGGTTCGAGCCCCGTGTCGGGCTCTGTGCTGACAGCCAGCTCAGAGCTTGGAGCCTGCTTCGGATTCTGTGTCTCCCTCTCTCTCTGACCCTCCCCTGCTCCCGCTGTCTTTCTCTCTCTCTCTCAGAAACAAGTAAGACATTTAAAAAAATTAAAAACAGAAACAAATACTTTTTGAGTCAGTTTTGTGCCAGGCACTGTTCTCGGCTGCTAGAACGCTCTAGGATGTTAGAACTGTTCTAGGCTGTTCATCAGTGAACAAAACTGATGAAAATCCCTGCCTTCATGGAACTGACCTTCTAGAATGGTTGTCCTTCTTCCTCCCTTTGCCCCTCAGCCTTGGAGGTCCAGCTCAGATTCCATGTTCCTACCAAGAGTGGGGCCCATCTCATACAGACAATTTCTTAAAACCTTGTGTTCGTTGTCAATACATTTGAGCACACAAACATTTTCTAATCACCACCTGTTTCATATGTTGGTTTTATCTCCCTAGATAGGCCCTAGTTGTCTTACCTAAAGAACATAAAGAATTTATAGTTTTTAAAGAATTTCTCTTATGTTGACAGTATACGTGAGAGTTACTGGGGGGGGGGGGGAAGGTAGGTCTTACCAACCAAGTGTGTAGGGTATGTGTTTATGCATTTCTGTGTGTCCTTTATAGAGAGGCTATTGGACTGGATATGGGGAAGGGAATGCTTGGTGCCCAGGAGCTCTGCCAGATCCTGAAATCGTAAGGATGGTTGAGACCCGAAAGTCTCTTGGTGAGGTAAGGGCCCTAGACATTACTCTAGCAATAGTTTGAACGTTTCTTTATCTTAAGATTGTGGTAGACAGACTACTGGCCCCTCCCCCAAAGATGACCATGTGCTGATCCCTGGAACTGTGTATCTATTACCTTACATGGCCAAGGGACTTTGCAGATGTGACTAAGCTAAAGATCTTGAGATAGGAAGGTTACCGTAGATAATTACAGTGGAGCCGATGTAACCACAAGGTCTTTATAAGGAGGGAGGTGAAAGGGTCAGAATCAGAGACAAGGTGATAACAGAAGCAGAGGTCAAAGCCATTTGGAGCAACACATGAAAGGATACAAGTGGCCTGTAGAAGTTGGAAAAGGTAAAGAAATGGAATCTTCTCTAAAGCCTACAGGACAGACCAACCCTGATGACCCATTTTAGATTTCTGCCCCTCAACACTGTAAGAGAGATTTTAGTAGATTTTCACGTAGCAAAGGCAACACTGGCCCAGATTATGGAAATCCTTAACGATTTACACATGGTACCTTCTAGTCCACCCCTCCCACCCAGGGCACTTGTCCTTTGGAGAAACCACTTTGGAAACTAGTATTAATCCTTGGTGACTCAGCCTTTAGCAGATAGAAAGAAAACAGAAACACAAGTGCCGTGTCTTATTAGGAAAACTGATCATTGGAAGCACTCAAAAAGTTAGAAGGGAAAACTAACATTTTACTCTGAACACTGTAGAACTAATTCTAGTAGACGGGCTACAGGAGAGACTCCTGCACGTTAACCGCTGCCTTATCATACAAGCCATTGTGTTGAAGGGATTGTGTTCTCTTTGGGTTCCCTTGGGTCGTATCAGGTTCCACATAACTGGATATGAGCACTCGGGGGGAACCCCCTGGACCTGGGAACTATGATTTCTTCAGTGCTGAAGGTGTTACTCAAATTACCAGTGGAATAAAGTTTTCAGATTTACTCCAGGTGATTGAAATGCTCTCCAGCTACCTTGTAAATCCATTTGTTGCATTGGTTCTGATGATGCTCACAATTGCAGTTTTACTTGTTCTCACCTAATGTCGTGTTGGATCTCATGCTGACTTTGGGTCTGACCAGCAGGAATATACAGAAGACTATGAGCAACAGAGGGGTAAGGGGAGCTTCCCAGCCATGATCACCCCCGCCTATCAAAGAGCCAAGAAAGCCAACCAGCTGGCCAGCCAAGTGAGTGTCCTCATGCTTATTCACCATAGGTTATGCTAATTTTTGTCACGAGCGACCCTCTGGGATTCAGATAAAAACCACTAAGAGAGTGCTTATGGACAGTAGGTGTCATTAGTGTGACATCATGCAGAAAACTGTGTTCTTATCTTCTTCTTGTCCCTTGTTTTCTGTGCCTTGTTTGGGCTGCATCTACCAAATGGAGAAAAGACCAGGTTGCTTACCCAAAGAATGGAGCAAACAATTTCTCGAGGTCGCTTTAGCATTTCAGACACTGATTTTTATTAAGCGGATGGCAGATCTGCCTGATGAGTAGCAGAGCTTGTTGGTTAAGAGCTCAGATTTTGGGGCCAGAATGCTAGGATTTGAGTCCTGGCCCTCTCACTTACTAGCTGTGTGACCGTGAGCAAATTACTAAGCTTCTGTGTTCCATGGCTGTTCGTTTGTAAATGGAGGAAATAATAGTCCTGCTTCGTGTGATTGTTATAGAGAGGAAATGAGTTAATGTTTGTTAATTTTTAGCAGTGCCTGGCACTCTCTTGGACTTAACACATTGGCTTTGGTGCTTTTTAAAGAGGAGCTTATAAAGCAAACCCTAAAGACTTTCCATAGGCTTGTGTTGTGAGTAGCCTGATGGAATAGCTTCAGGACAGCTGCAAGGAGTGGTCCTCACAAAGGCTGGTGGGTATGACCTTGACTCTCTGCTGTCTTTTCATCAGGTGGAATACAAGAGAGGGCATGAGGAGCGTGTCTCCACGTTCTCCACGGTGGCAGATACCCCTGAGCTGCTCCGGGCCAAGGCAGGGTCACAGCTTCAAAGCGATGTAAGAAATGATGGAGGCTAAGGCCCTGTAGTTCTTCTTTAAGAGCCCACATTCCTTCCTTCCTTAGATGGGGAGGGAGGAAGCATGTAGGAGGCCTCTCCGTCTTGTGTGGGAGCCAGGGAGAACTTTCTAAGGTCACGGATGGTCAAGTCAGATAAGTCAGCTAGCACAGACCTTGTGAAAACTCTTCCTTAGAGAGAAAACTTAGGTAGTATCCATAACAAGTCAGGTGTATGTGATTAATCTGAAAAAATTCTGTCCCCATCACTGCAAATTATAGAACATAAACTTCTAAAGAATTTCCACTTACCTCTTCACAGCCCAGTTGCTCCATAGCACCATAGACCAAGAGCTTAGTCTTCTTCTGAGTGGGAAGTTTAAGCACAAATCCACGTTCAGCTTAATGAGTGACTTTCACTTGCCTTGGGTGGGGAGGCCTCTTTGATCTCCGAAACTTGACCGGTGACTCCTTGAAGGCAGAAGCCTTAATGCTCTGCCAGCCCCACCGCCTGGCCCATGGCAGGGGCTTCATAAGTAAGTGTTGAATTCTATATTGAGTATCTCCACATACCAGGCATCGTGCTGGGTTTTGGGAAAAAAGGTAAATAAGATGTATGTGGTCCACTGAGCTATAAGCCAATGATGGTGCCCTAGGGGGATATGGAGGGGGTTATGCAATCCCTCATCAGATTGCATGGTTGATAGTGGGATCGTGGCATGAGATTCATTTTCTTTTTTTCATTTTCCAGGTGAGATACACAGAGGACTATGAACAGAAGAGAGGGAAAGGCAGTTTTCCTGCTATGATCACACCTGCGTATCAGATAGCCAAGAGAGCCAATGAGCTGGCGAGTGATGTGAGTGTCCGTGGCAGTGTTTTCATGTTAGGGGACGAAGCGGGAAGTTACCCGGACCTGGCGAGTACAACATCCTGTCTGCTTTTGCATGCGCCGTGGTCTGAGAAGTAGCTTTCCTTCATAGTTTTGAATCAGTCTTACCAAGATGGTGATCTGACACTTTTATGTCTAAGACACACTCCCTGGACCCAAGCAGGAAAAAAAAAAGCGTTCCACAAGACACTTGGTTTTCCTTCCCTAGTATCTATGCATAGAAGGTTAAATTCATCAGGTTTGTCCTTTGCCTTTGTTTAGGTGAGGTACCATCGACAATATCAAAGGGAAATGAAGGGAATGGTTAGTCCCGCTGCTGAAGCTGCAGGTACATCGACAAGGGAATACGTGGACCAGTATGGCCAGGTATGTGATAGCATCACTTTCTGACGGTCAGTTCTCAGCTCAGCAGCCCACTCGCCTGGGACACAGCCTGTAAGCATTTAATCAGGGGTTGGGCTGTGGTTTATCTTGCTCTGTTTACAAAGGGTGGATTTTCCAAGCCAGAAAGCAATGACAATTACTCAGGGCTCAACCTGAACCAGGTAGGAAAAGCAGTTCCTAAGCACTTTTCCTTTTCTTTTTTAAAATAAAGAACCTATACCAATATGGTTGGTTTGCCCAGAGTAAAGCATTCCCTTGAAGAATGGCCCCAAAGCCGAAGACTGGCTAATTTTAACTCATCACCGTACAAGTGTGAAAGCGATCTAAAGGCACGGCTCAAAAAATATTGGGCATGTCACTGAATAGCAGGACTCATTTCTTAGAAAGTGCCTGTCTTATTGAAATTGCTAGATAAAGCATCAATATGCCAGAGAATGGGTATCTTTTCCCCAATTTCACTTCTCTCATGAACTATGTATTGACAGCGGGGTGGGGTTGGGGGCAAGGTTGAGATGATAATTAGAAGCCAATTTTTATTTCTATGTCCTTCTGTATTTTCTGGTATTCAACAGGTGTAGGAGAGAAAGGGAACATTATTTTTTTTTTCACAGTTGTAAGTAAAGTGTATTGGAAGGCCAAGTGTGTGTTCTGGAAGAGTCCATTCAGTGGACTTAGTTGATTTTTTTTAATTAATTGGAAAGTTGTTTGGATTTTTTGTCAGTGGGTGGATTCTACAACGTACATGATTTATTCAACATATATCATTTATGAAAGGAAACAACTTATTTCTCTTCTTTAGAAAAATAAAATATCTCTTCATATTGGGGAGACACTCATGTAACACTTGGGATGTGTGTGAAAACGGGCTGTGACCCCTTTGCAAATATTTAGTTTTGAATTAAAAAGACCATTTTATTTTCTTGTTTGTTTTTTTGTTTTTTTTTTCTTTTTCTTACAAATAGTTTATTGTCAAGTTGGTTTCCATATAACACCCAGTGCTCATCCCCACAAGTGCCCTCCTCCATGCCCATCTCCCACCTCCCCCCCACACCCATCAGTCCTCAGTTTGTTCTCAGCATTCAAGAGTCTCATGGTTTGCCTCTCTCCCTTTCCCCCACCATTTCCGCCCTTCTTCTCCCCCATGGTCCTCAGTTAAGTTCCTCCTAATCCTCCTATACGTGCAAACATATGACATTTGTCCTTCTCTGCCTGACTTATTTCGCTCAGCATAACACCCTCAAGGTCCATCCATGTTGCTACACATGGCCAGATTTCATTCTTTCTCATTGCCATGTAGTATTCCATCGTGTAGATAAACCACATCTTCTTGATCCATTCATCTGTTGATGGACACTTAGGCTCTTTCCATGTTTTAGCTATTGTGGAGGGTGCTGCTATGAACATTGGGGTACATGTGCTCCTATGCCTCAGCATTTCTGTATCCCTTGGGTAAATTCCTAGCAGTGCTATTGCTGGGTCCTAGGGGAGTTCTATTGTTAGTTTCCTGAGGAACCTCCACCCTGTTTTCCAGAGGGGCTGCACCCGTTTACATTCCCACCAACAGTGTAGGAGGGTGCCTGTTTCTCCACATCCTCACCAGCATCTAGAGTTCTCTGATTTGCTCATTTTAGCCACTCTGACTGATGTGAGGTAGTATCTCAGTGTGGTTTTGATTTGTATTTCCCTGATGAGGAGGGATGCTGAGCATCATTTCATGTGAAAAAGACCATTTTATTAAATTCTCTAAGTTAACTAAATGGTCTTGGTGCTTCAAACTCAATGAAATTATGTTTTTCTTGGTTTCATGTTTTAAATATATTTTATAGAAGGCTCAAAACAGCTTTTAAAAATCATTTAAAAAATATTTTGTTCCTATATTTGGCAAAAAATACTTTGGTCTAAATGTGGGCAGTGCTATCTGCCAGTACATGAGCATGCCTAGACATATCTGTACACATCGATGAGACGTAACCTCACAGTGTCATACTTATTTTCTTGGCTGAAGTTTTGGTCGTGGTAATAACAAATCTAAGAATCAAAGTGGCTGTCATTTGACAGAAGTGCCAGCAACTGTTGGGAGCATCAGCCTGTGTGGCATATCCGTGTGTAATTTAGTGGGACCCAACAGGCATGAGTAGGAGGGAGTGAGAGAGAAGCAGACAGACAGTCAGATAAACTATAAATATCTGTAGTGCCTAAAATGCCATACAATTCATTCCTTTCAGCAAGTAACTGTTGTTTGTTTTGGGTTAATGGACTGTATCATGTAATCAACATATTGTTTGTAACCAGTCAATTCCCCAATAGGGTTGGGTGTCTCACTGAAAGATTTACACACCTGATGTAGATACATATAAGCAGAGGCATTAAAATAAAAGCTACCAACCAAACCGAAACCATGAGCAGAATTAGAAAGAGAGGATTACCAAAGAATTCAAGAGCCTTTATTCTTTTTTTTTTTTTTAGCTTAACTTTTTTTAACTTATTGCACTTGGCCCCGAACATTCTGGCATCCGAACATGAAAGAGCACTCAGACTGAACAGCTGTCAGTATTGGATAAAAAGGAAGCCTGGACTTTCTAATTTGACCCAGCTGTTTTGGTTAAGAAATGTGTGTGCCATGGGGCGCCCGGGTGGCTCAGTCGGTTGAGCATCCAACTTTGGCTCAGGTCATAATCTCATGGTCTGTGAGTTTGAGCCCCGCGTTGGGCTCTGTGCTGTCAGCTCAGAGCCTGGAGCCTGCTTCAGATTCTGTGTCTCCCTCTCTCTCTGCCTCTCCCCTGCTCATGCTGTCTCTCTCAAAAATAAACATTAAAAAATTTTAAGAAAATGTGTGTGCCAGCCTCTGGCCCAGGGACAGAAGCAGGGCAGGTCCTTGCCTTGGAAGAGGCAGGAGGTGGATGGAGTCATGAGCCCACAGGGGCACATAAGGTGGTTTCACATTTGTGGGAACACAGATGAGGAGGCAGCCGATCCTGCCTGGGTCAGGACTGGGAGTAAGGGAGGAGCTTCTGAGAGAGAAGGTGGCATCTGACGGGGTCTTGAAGTATATCCCACTGCCAGGAAAGGCTTATGCCAGGGAACATCATGATGGCCCCATGAGAGAGAAGGTTTGTTTCTGTGGGAGTGGGTGCATGATATGGGGAAGAGTAAGGAAGAAACAGACTCATATTATAACAGTCTGGAATATACATTTAGTCCCACCTAGAGCCTTTCACTCCAAATATAAAAATTCAAATAGTTAGATGACGCTTTTCTTGGCAAATAACATACATTGCTGGCGAAATGGTATCTTGCGTGTTAACGGGTTTCTCTGCAGAGATCTGTTAATGGGCCTCAGAAAGGCAGCATCTGAGATTACTGGAAGACAGAGGGACGTCTCAGGTGTCAGATAGGATATGAGTACTCCGCGTACTCATGGAGATTCATAGAATGGCCTGCATTTATCTAGTGGAAATGATGAAGATGATAATGATAATAGTTACCATTTATTTATCGCTATGTGCCAGGCACCGGGAAGCAGACCTGACCGCTGAGTCTACCATCTTAGCCACCACATGGTATAGCTCCTAGGGTGATTCTGGAGGTCCCAGGGTGGATGGGTCTCTCCGGGAACAGGCTCTAGGAGATACCATTGCTAATCCCCCACCCATCCAGGGAGGAGAGCATCACTGATGGAAGTTTTCCATTGGCCCAACAGGGTTACTTGGAGGACTATGAGGAGCACAGAGGGAAAGGCAGCTTCCCCGCCATGATCACCCCAGCTTATCAGAATGCCAAGAAAGCCAACGAACTCGCTAGTGATGTAAGTACCGCATCGAGAAGCCCCACAGGGCAATTTATTAGAGCCGAGCCAGAGTAAAATGTTAGCCCTCCATTTCTCTCCAAATTTCTGACATCTGCTTCTTTTGTGTTCACACTGTTTGGTCACAGTTATCTGCTTCAAAGGAGACCGACACAGACAGACGGTGGAACTCCCTTTAGGTCAATTGAAGCAGGTGCAGATGCTGGTCCAGCCAGATGAGCTGGGGCTATAAGAGTCTTCACTGAATAACCCATCTAGAAACCTAGCACTTTAGGGGACGAGCTGATTAAAACAAGACGTATGATTATCAAACTGGGTATAACCCAGTTGATAAAATGATTTTTCGTTGCAGAACGTTGGCCAGCTGGCAGTCCTTGAAGGATGGGCTATAATTAAACTCGGTAGAGCGATGTGCACACGTAGATCTAACACAACAACTTGAGCTTGGTCTATATATAGTTAGAAGCCACTCTTGATTTTCATATCCCTCTTGCCCTTCTCGTCTATTCTGTCCTAATCAGTTATTATACCTGTTTTCCCAGGATGGTGCACTCTGGCTTCAAGAGGATAAGTAAAACACATTACTCACTTTGTCCCTCGTTAGCAGGTTAGGTGCGAAAATATATTGAAACTGTGGGCAGACTGGTTTTAGAATGACTCCTTTTGGTACAATTGTTTCAAGATGTCTTATCACGCAGACTTAAGTGTAAGGTGCACCAAGTGTGAAAAGGGCCAGTAAAATTTTAATACAAAAGGGACAGAGTAATTTATGGATTTGGTGGAGAAAAAAATGCCTATGATTTTTAAAATTTTCCCCTTCAGAAAATTCTGTTAAGAAAACGTTGACATTAAATGTGAGGTCATTTTGGAGTCATTTCTCTCCTGGAGCATGAAAACAACTCCCTCTTTGTGTGTTTCTTTCAGATAAAATACAGGCAGGATTTCAACAAGATGAAAGGGGCTGCACATTATCACTCCCTCCCAGCCCAAGACAACTTGGTGCTCAAGCGGGCGCAGAGCGTGAACAAGCTTGTGAGCGAGGTGCGTATGGGGGACAGCAGACAGGGCGACAGACGCCACGGAGTGTGTGGCTTGTGCGCTACACATCGTTCCCAATCCGTGTGGAACGAATGCGCCGTAGAAAGCAGCACACAAGAGAGCCCAGAATCAAACACATGGAACTAAAATTAAGTTTCCCCTAAGGTTCAACAGTTTCTTCTCGAATTCTCACAGGGCTGTGGATTGTCAGGCGTTTCAGGCAGTAGATTTTTGGCTGCAGACTACTGCCCTAGCCAACCTTTGTCACTGTATGTCCTTGTTAAAGAGTGGATGCCGAACATCAGAAAGTGTTTCCAACATTGCAACTCTCTTATCCTTCTATTATTCTGGCCACCTTTCCCCGAAGCTGTGTGTGTCGTATGAATTCCCGTTCCTTTGGAGGCAGAACTGGCTGCCAGACTTGTGTGTGTTGTTTGGTCTGCCCGGTGATTAAGATGTTTTGAATTGCTGGGACCCTGGCAAGGAAGGAGCCCCTAAAGCTCCCAAATCCTTATCACGCCCTCCAGTCCTTTCTTTCACAGCAGCCTCTCACTGGCGTTTCTTCTCTGGATCCTAAAGCCATTTGAGTTAGCAACCTCTTGAATGACAGCTATTAAAAAGATTCCTGTTAATCAGTTATCCGCAACTCAGAAATAGATATTCAGATATCCTAAAAATATTGTTCTCCTCTAACCTCGCAAGGTCAGTCCTTAACCCTGACCTGTTACTTACTCTGTGGTCCTCTAACCTTGGGCTGCTCAGAATCACCAGGAGTGACCTTTTCCTGATCTTATCAGGACACTAGCATATTTTGGAGTTGTACATGGGTGCCTAGGTCTTGGAATCTGCACCTTAAACAAATGTTCAAGATGGTTCTGATGCTCTAGGCCAGAAGTTAGCGGACTACAGCCTGAGTGCCAAATCTGACCCATAGCCTGGTTTTGTAAATAAAGTTTTCTTGGAACACCGCCACATCATGTTTGGTTACATATTGTCGATGGCTGTGCTTTCACGATGCAAGAGCAGAGGCCAGTAGTTGCCAGACTTTGCTCTTGATTCACAGAACAATAGATCTAGATGGAACCTTTGAAATTGTTAGGTCCTCACTTTGTCATAAGTCTGGAAAAGTAAAGCATCTTATTCTGGTTCAGAGGGACTTTTAGGAACAGAATTGGAGCCAGACCTCTGAAAGTACAGTTTTACCACCCAGTAAAAGCCCTGTTACCATTTTGGTCTTCTTCTGGGTGAAGATCCTATACACTAGTTTATGAATGTAAAGACATTTACAGATTAGAATTCAGCTATATTTACAGTTTGGGATACTTTTTTTTTTACTTTATATCAGATTGTGAGCATTATAATGCATTTTGCATACTTTCAAAAAGCATGTTTCCACCATATGTTTTATAAGATAGGAAAACAAATTATATATTTTTTGGGTAAAGATGTCACAAGAGAACCTTCAGTTTCTTTTCGCTGTTATGTTTATCCAGTAAGACAGACCAGTCATGCTCTATTTGTGGCAATCAGTCTTCAGCTGCCTCCTCCTCCAATTACCTAGGACAGTTTGGAGGCTGTTTAATGACTAGAGCCTCACATCTTACATCCAGCTACCCAGGGGAGCTCAACTAGCCAACCCACTTAAAATTAGAAGATACTCTTGCATCTATTAGTGGTCTCATTTATTATACCCCTTTGTAAAGCAGCTTTTGGGGCTACATTTTATTGAAGTGTACACACGGAGACGTGTATAGGTCATGGGTGCATAAGGGAAAGGATTTCCACAAGTTGACACATCTCTGCACTTAGCCTCCAGATCAAGAAACAGAACATGACTCAGACAGAGCCTTCACAACTCTACAGAAACTTTCCCCCAGGAGTGACCACTGTCATGACGTCTCAAATCTGTTTTCCCACTTTTGGGGCTATATGAAATCTTACTGTGGTTTCTCTTAAAAGGGACTATATATCTTTAATTTTCAGAACCAAAATGCTGATTTACTCATTTATTATTTGAAAGGGAAACATGTACTGTTTACTTACAGTATCCTATGCCTGATATTTTTAAATGTTGGGTTGAAAGTTTTCTAAAAATAGCCTGGCAAAGTCCTGGTGACATTTTTCAAGAGTGGCTTTGGGTTTGGTTCTACTGTGCATCTGGTGTTTTGGTTTCCAAGGTGGAATATAAGAAGGACCTGGAAAGTAGTAAAGGTCACAGTATCAACTACTGTGAGACGCCTCAATTCAGGAACGTGAGCAAGATCTCAAAATTCACCAGTGATGTGAGTTTTTAACACCTCAGCATTTGTTTGGGGCTTTTTTCTAAGCTAATTTCTAGGTCTCTTAAGAGACAGTCTTTGTGAATATATCTGTTTGTCTCAGAAGCATGGCCTCTTAGGCACAAATACCTAAGAGTTTGGATTAAGGTTGCCTGCAGGGAGTAGTCCATGTAGTGTTAAATTCTGTCACATCCCCCGCCACACACTTAACCTTGAGTCCTCACAGTAGTACCCTTCCTCTTGTGTTCTTCCTGTATCTGGCTCCTGGCGGTGAATGCTGGGGAGGGAGCCTGGCTGAGCATGTGACATTCCCTCTCCATGTGACCTCGTGCTTCTTAGTACCCCATCATTTAACCTGGGGACCCAGATGTTCTTTCCCCATTGCACAGATGAGCAGATGTATGCTAGAGAGGCATTTGCAAGTTTGGAAATTCTCAGAGAGGTTCTGGGACTGTTTCCTTGAGCACATCAAGGACCTATACACCTATGTAGGTATGATTTTATTTCCCCTTAGCTGCATATAGTAGTAGAATCTAACGTCATGAGGAAGTTTTTAAGCCTCAGTGAGGGATTTATTGCCTAAATGTAGTGGTTAAGACCACCAGCTTCGGAGCTGACATACCTGGCTCCATAATTAGCCAAGTGTTTGACCTTGGGCAGCTCGTTTAAGCTCTCTGAGCGCTTTGTCCGCATGTAAACTGGGGATGATACTAACTCCTTCCTCCTCATGAGGTTTTGTGAAGATGAGCTGAGTAGGATGGTGTCTGCTACACGGTGACAGTACTTGTCTAAAGAACCTCAGTGCCTAGAAACTCAGTGGCCTTCCAGGGTAGATGATTTTAATGTAGCTTCACTGGAAGCTACCCAAATGTTCCTACTTATGACTTCTTGGCATCCCATTTTGGTTTTCTCTTCATCTGCATGGTTTTCTCTTCAAGCTGCATTTGGGACATGACATCCTTATTTCACATGGTTTTAGTCATAACCAATTTGTGGTGTAAAAAATCACAGAATTTGTCAAAGCTCAGGTTATAGTCCCCATATAATTAGAAATAGAGGTCATAGCATGCAGTGATTTGCACCAGCCCCTGACGTGGGGCTTTGCCCCGAGCACCTGCATAACCAGTGCCTGTCTCTCGGAGAGGCCATGCACTCAGGGTAGGTTTTCACATGGGAAACGTCTGGCATATTTACAATTAGAAACCTTTAAAGGAAATTGAGTCTGTTTTGTGCCTTCTGTGCTCACCCTGATCACGTGTTTGGTTGTGTGCCTGTGTGCTAGTCTCACTCCAGCCTCTCATGCTTGCTTGAAACGTAAGTGGTTTTGTTAAAAAAAAGGTTTGTCTTTTTTTATTCAGCAAGACAATGACTACTTCAGTTGGTTCTATTTAATCATTTATATTAACAATTTAGTGCATTAAGGTGAGTAGTCATTATCTTCAACAGGTTGGGAAGAGAATGCTTTTATTGAAAGTTTTGTGTTTCCATGTAGAATAAATATAAAGAAAACTACCAGAACCACATGAGAGGCCACTATGAAGGAGTTGGTATGGACAGACGGACGCTCCATGCTATGAAGGTTGGAAGCCTGGCAAGCAATGTGAGTCCTAGTTTGAAGGGCCTGTAGTTCTGGGGACCTGTTGGGCTGCAGGGAGGTGAAACATGAAGATTACAGCCAATTCTTTGTCAACTTCCGTTTGTAAAAGTCAGTATTCTATTGTGTAAAGTAAACATTAACCAATACAACCGAAGCTAGGTTGACAATTTTCAAAAACTTCAATTTGTTTATCTCAGCTTTCTCTGGCCCAAAGAGTTCTTCAGTCTGTTATGATGGATCTAGGGTGAGAAAAATGTTCAGTTTCTTAGAGATATAAATGGCTGAGCATAATTCTTATTTGAAATCCCTCACATTTCCATTGTGGTTGTGATTTATTTGGAGTTGGTTGGTTGGCTGATTAGTTCATTCATTTATTCAATGGTAGTGATCATTGAAGACCTCCTGTGGGCAAGTGTTGGTCAAGGTGGTGGGATAACAGAAGAGATCAGATACCATTGTGTGTAATTTGTTAATCTCTCCTTGGCTTTGTCAGTTCAGTTGACAGGTTTGCAAATGTCAAGTTGTCAATCTTGGAGGTACAGGGCACTTAAAAGAAACTGATTTCATTATTAAAACATACAAATGTCAAATTCCCTCTGCTTGAGAATGTCAAATTAGGCCTATAGAAAAAAAATTTTTAAATCTTGACTTTTCGTTTATTTTCTGGGGGTTTAGCCAAGAAGCTCTTTCATCATATACCCATGTGCCACTGTTTCCCTTTGTAAGGGGTTCCATAATTAATAAGAAAGATAAAACAAAAATGTGCTACAGATGGAAGTTCACTAATTTTGGATTAATTAAGAAGAATTCAAATTAATTAAAGGCAAAGTGTGAACATAACTTAATTTTCCTTGGAGGTGGTGAAACTGAATTAATTTTACTTCCAGTTACTTTCTAGAAATGTCCCGTGTCATTCAAACAAGGTCAAAAGAAAGTGGGGACTAATTTCTTTTTGGTGGTTATTGTTTTTCCTTTGTGTTTCAGATCGCCTACAAGGCAGATTATAAGCATGATGTTGTCGACTACAACTACCCAGCCACTCTTACTCCTTCCTATCAAACCACAGTGAAACTGGTTCCTTTGAAAGATGTAAGTCCTCCTCCAGTAGTACCTTCTGCTTTATTACTTGTCCCTTCCTCCTATAGAGTGATTCTTAAGTACTGAGATGGAAAGAGACAAGATACAACAGTTTGTAACAGATGGAGGGACTGAGAAGGGGAACTTTTCCACTAGGAAGCGCATGCATGCATGTTGGGCAACTCGTAGATTCTTCGTGTAAGGTGGGGGCAATCCTGGTTCCATCTCGAAAATAACTTGCTATTCAGTTTCTCCTTTTAGAATGTGGTAGAATATGTCTGCGGTTGGGCACATTGAAAGTAATCATTGCTTTGCAATGAGGAGCTTTTTTTTCTTTTAACTTAAAGTTTTGGAGTATGGTACGTTGAAGGACTGCAGGAAGTAAAATAAAATGGCTAAAAGGTGAGAGGGAGTGGTAATGTTGGCTTCCTTTTCTCTCAGGAGCACTTGGGAAAGTGGATGTATTTCTTAATTATTATAGCGGTGATTTTATTTATGTGTAGTTTGGCTTGTCCCAATGAAATAAGTATAGTTAATTGTATTTACTGGTTTCTAAGTGTTAGAATTTTACCGTATATGCTCATTACAGGAAATTTAGGAAATACAGAAAAGTACAAAGAGAAAGATTGAAATCTTCTGCTGTCTTAAGAAGTAATTAAGGTGGTTTAGAACTGAGTTCATATCATAGTTATTTGCCAGTGATGATTATCTCTGACCAAACGATAATTTAACAAATAATTCAACATATATTTACTGAATGCCCAGTGCTATGTTCCTTCACATTCCCTTGGGATCGGCACGAGTCCAGTAGTTGACTTGGGTTTTGCTCTTGGTACATAGGTCTTCAAATCACTCTCCTTTTTGCTAAGAGTGGGAGCCCTGTCAGGTTCAGCTGGGCCTCTCGTGTTTAACTCGGTTTATAGGATAACAAAGGACAATCATTGGCAAAGGATAGGTTAGTGAATGAAATGGGCTTTTCAAATGTATATAGTAAAGCAAAGAATGGGAAGTCAAGGAATATAAAGGGCCTAAGCTTTGCTTCTCCTTTTCCCAGGAAGTTTGGTTGGGTTGACTTTCTCACTTCACCTTGATGAAACCCAACATTACACTTCTTTTTTTAAACACTTTATTTTTTGTTTACTTTATTTATTTATTTATTTTTAAATAGTTTATTGTCAAGCTGGTTTCCATATAACACCCAGTGCTCATCCCCACAAGTGCCCTCCTCCATGCCCATCACCCCCCTTCCCCTCTCCCCTACCCCCATCAGCCGTCAGTTTGTTCTTGGCATTCAAGAGTCTCTCATGGTTTGCCTCCCTCCCTCTCCCCCACTATTTTTCCCCTTCTTCTCCCCCATGGTCCTCCATTAAGTTCCTCCTAATCCTCCTATACGTGCAAACATGATATCTTTCCTTTTCTGCCTGGCTTATTTAGCTCAGCATAACACCCTCAAGTTCCATCCATGTTGCTACACATGGCCAGATTTCATTCTTTCTCATTGCCATGTCGTATTCCATTGCATAGATAAACCACATCTTCTTGATCCATCCGTTGATGGACATTTAGGCTCTTTTCATGTTTTGGCTATTGTTGAGAGTGTTACTATGAACATTGGGGTACATGTGCCCCTATGCATCAGCACTCCTGTATCCCAACCCAACATTACACTTGACCACCTAAGCTACTTCCTTTCTGTTTTTGGCTGCATGCATTACCTGGGAAACTTGAGGACCAAGAGCACCTCATTAAAATATGAGTGTGTGCTAGGTCCTTAGAACTACCATCAGTCATGCCTGAGAACACAGTCATGAGGAGAGGGATTCCTACCACTTTGTACTGCCATCATAACAGGACTTGCTATGACATGTTTCTGTGTAAGGCTGCAGATCAAACTATGCACCTGAAGTACAGCCTGCTCAGCTGCACAAGTCTGATAGAAGAATCAAACCAGACTGGATTAGAAACATTAGTTAGAAGCAGGGGGAGATTCTGAAGCCCAAGAACCGGATCCAGGTTACAGAGATGTTTAGTTTGATCACACAGTGTTTAAAAAGTAATAGGACCAACATATAGAGATTTTGAGAGTTCACATAAAAGTTCTTATTTTCATCTATTCTGGAAAAATCTAAAAATTGTTGGAATGGCCACCCTAGTTCCTGTGTGGTAGCAACTGGCTGGGACTGACAGCTGCTTTATGTTATCTTATTCTCCTTTACCTTCCCTTCCTGGCTCCCGTGTGAATTTGAATTCACCACCCCAGAATGTAGAGACTTAAATACAGGAAATATTGGGGGAAGGAAGCTTGGGGAAGGAAGTTTGGGGGATCCATTGCAAGAGCATTGGATGGTGGCTCTGAAGGTGGTCAGATAGCTATGAAACGCAATAAACAAGCATAGGTCTTTAATTAGAGAGCATTCCCATCAGATGGATTTTTATCAACACTAATAGCATTAAAATGAGACTCCATCCCCAGCAAAGAGCTCCTTCAGAAAGTAGATTGAAGCAATGGCCAACTATCTGTGATGTTGCAGGGATGTGATTAATCTTGGAGACTGTTAATTATGTCCTGCAGAGGAGAGTAATTGTGCTCTGCAATATACTTAATGCAGAATTATTGGGAAGGAATATGCCTTTTTTTAAAAAAAAAATACAGTTTTCATGACATTTTATCATGCATAATTCTGAACTCAAATAGACTCTTTATTATGAGATGATAATTTCTCCTCTGAGTTAATGCACTAGGAAGCCACTGTACTCTAATCTCATTAATGGTTGACATTGAAATGACTTTATATATCCTACTTTTCCTATGTACCTCATATCCACAACTCAGAATGTGCAAAAACTTCTCTCCCTGGACCATTAATGGAAAAGCACAAAGCAATGCAGTTCTTTATCTCCAAATCCAACAAAATACCCCGTGGCTCAGTGTCAGGAAAGCTCAATTTTCCTAGATCCTGTTCTAGGAGTTAATTTGTTAAGTTATTTGTTCATACCCAGAATATATTCGCCTGTCTAAACAATGGTAGCTTTGGCTACGGGGGATCCCTGATTCATCTGTTAAAAAAAAAAAAAGAGTAATAGCTCCAAGCACCCTAGCTTTGGCAAACCAGGCTTACAGTGAGAGCCACTTTGGGCCCAAGGGTGACCTTGGGCAAATTAGTTCTCTGGGACTCAGTTTTCTCATTGTAAGGTGAGGATAATAAGAGTGTCTGCCCCCAGGGTGGTTGGATTAAATGCATCAATGTGCGTGAAGCACTTGAAATAGTACTAGGTACATAGTACGTGCTATTCTTAAGCCATGATTGTTATTAGCCTATGTTGGGACAGGCAAGAATAGAGTGAGTACAAGGAAGAGATGAATACAATGGCCCTTCGGTCTATTTCACTTGAGTCACTGGGCTTTAAAAATATTGAACTATTTGTCAGCCTTTAAACATGGCAAGGCTTGACATAACAAAATGGATTTCTGGTTTCTTTGGAACAACTGGAAGACCTGATCATTCTGGGCCCCCACACTATTGCACCATAACTGTTTCCTGGAGCTGAGTAGCAGCTGCCGGCCTTTGCCACAGTCCCCACCACTCCTTATTGCTTCCCCAACGATGAGGCCAAACCCTTAGCCCCTACTAGCACTTCACCTGTACCCAGCTAGTGGTCTGTCCGGCTGTCACAGAGTCTGTGACCTTTGGGCTGTAAAATCTCCCTGAGGTGAGCTGTCACCTATGAAGGCAGCAATAGGAAGTAGCAGGCGGCAGATAGAATGAGAGGCATCAGACTCTAGACAGGCAGCAAGTGGGAGGAGAGTGCAGTGGTGGCCACAGGTGTGAGCCCCTTGCGGAGGGCAGAGCCAGTGGCCAGAGGAGTATGGCCAAAGACAGCAGGTGGAGGTCTGGGCAGGGATGCCAGCAGAGAGTGAAGATGCAGCAAAGGGGTGTGACGTTCTTAGGCATGACCTAGGCCTAAAGAAGCTGCCACACTGCATGGGAGACAGGGTGGGGTCCTGGGCTCCAGGAAGTACAACGGAGGCATGAAGACTGGGCGTAAGGTGTTCAGTGATGCGGTTGCTGTGAACAAAGCCAGGGTGTAGCTGACGGGAGGGCCCAGCCAGGAGTCTGGAGGCAGAGGGGCTCAGGTGTCCCAAGCCACCAGATCAGTTTGGGGTCCTGGGCACAAAGACCCCCCTGAGATATCTGTGGCCAGGGCTGCAACAAGTTTGCTCCCTCTGTGCAGAGTAGTCTTCTGTGACTATTTATTGAAGGAATGCATGAATGAACAAATGAATGAATGACATGGGACCACACAGGCAGCAGGGAAGAAGGCCAGGTTCATGTTAGGGGTACGTTAAGCATTCCCTCCTTTACAGGGACTGAGGACCAGCCTTGGTTAAATTGTGGAACAGGCCATTTGCCATCCACCACCTTAGCTCATCTGCATCCCAGCTCCCCTTCCACGCGTGCCGGGCTCTGGGCCCTCACCCAGCTCCCATCCGCCCCCCCAGTCATCAGGCCACAGACACGTGTTCCTTTACCTCTCTGCTCAATTTGCATTCTCTCAACAGTGGATCCGAGGCATGTGTGGAGGCAAATAAGACGATTGGATCACTGTCTTCTCATGGGCAAATGGCTACTAATCCTTGAGTCTCTGAAGGGCAAATTGTATTTTCCAGAGAGAAAACCCAGGAGCCCTTGGGGTCTTGAAATGGTGGGAAACCTGCAAGTCAGTGCACTAGGCGGTGCTGGAGGTTTATCTTACCTCCTCTTCTGAACTAGCCCACCCTTCTTTCATGAACACACCAAGCTTTTGGCCATTTTCTCAGGGACTCTGACAGGGTGGAAGTGAGGGCCAGGCAGGGGCTGGTGTCCAGGGTGAAGACACGTGAAGACCGCCCTCACCCAGAGCCACTGATGCTCCCTTGCCTCCCACGTAGACATCCCTCTGGCGTCAATTGGACTTTCTGACCCTCTTGCATTTTTCTTTCCCTTTTTAAAAAAACTCTTTTTTCTTGACGCATAAAACATATATAGAAAAGTACATTAAGCATAGATAGGAGGCTTGAATTATGACACAGTGACCTTGTGCATGTGTTTCCACTGGGAATGCACCTAGGAATAGAATTGTTGAGGCCTAGGGTGTGTGTGTGTGTGTGTGTGTGTGTGTGTGTGTGTGCCAACGCGCCATATTGGTTCCCAAAGTGGCTGTGCCAACCCGCCCTGCCGCCAGCTGTGTTGTGAGAGTTTCCTCAGCTCCACATCCTTGCCAGCCCTTGGTATAGTCAGTGGTTTCAGTGTTCACTCTTCAGGCAAACCCAGAGGGGTGTCTAATTGCAGTTTTAATATGCATTTCTCTGATTCATAACAATAATAATGTGCATGAGCACCTTTATCTGTGCTCACTGGCTCACTCTGCACCTATTCAAGTCATTCACCCCTCAGTGTATTGTGGTTTTTATCTGTGGGCTTGGAGTCTGTTGGTTTCTACTTGGAATCTTTGATCCTTTATATAGTCATAACAGAACCACAGCTCCGCTGAGCTTTGCGGCAGGGAACTCCTAAGGAAATCTTAGAGAAAAGTGCTTTTTGTTTGTTTGTTTTAACCAGGTCAACTATAGGCAAAGCATCGACAAGTTGAAGTACAGCTCTGTGACCAACACCCCTCAGATTGTCCAAGCCAAAGTCAATGCCCAGCAACTGAGTCACGTAAGTCACCTGCCCTTGCCCGGCCAGGTGGGGAGACTCACAATCTCTTTGTGACCTCTGGATATCTGGCTCCCAAAGGATTTGGCTTTCATTAGTGGCCACCTGAGTCCTGTGACAACTATGAAATAACCCCTCCCCCCTCAATTTAAACTTTTTATTATGGGAAATTCCAGACATATTTAAATACAGAAAGGATACTGTAATGAATCCCTGTGTATCCATCACTCAGCTTCAACCACTGTCAACTCATGGCCAGTCTTGCTTTATCTATATGCCCGTCCGCTCCCTGTGCTTGTGTTATTTTGAAGAAAAAGACCAAAGATTATGTAATTTAATCTATCAATACTTCAGCATAAATCTCTAAAAGATAAAAAAATGTCTAAACATACTTATACAATTTTAATATATCACACCAAAAAACTGATAGTAATTCTTAATGCCACCAGTGTCTTTTTAGCATTCAACATTCTGATGATCTCATAAAGTTACCATTTTGTTTTGCAGCTCATTTGGCACGGGATCCAAATGAGGCCCATGCTTGTGAATGGCTGATAGCTCTTTAAGATTCTTTTCATCTTTAAGTTTTCCCATTTTTCTCTTTTCTTTTCTTGCAAGTTATTTATTGAAGCAACTGGACTGTTTATCCCATTATGTTTCCCACAGTCTGAGCTTTGCTTACTGGATCCCTGTGTGGACTTACATGTTCCTCTGGTCTCCAAATGTCCCATAAAATAGTAGCTAGATTTATAGGTTGGATCAGGTTCAGGTTCAGGTTCAGTTTGGGGCCAAGGATGCTTCTCAGATGATGCTCTATTTTTCCACTGGCAATCACCTGATATCTGGTTGACCCTTTTTTGTGTGTGACTTAAGATGGCTTTTTTTTCCCAATGTGAGCAGCCATTTGATAGTTCCTCCCTGAGTATCTACTCTGCATATAGCGAGATGTTCAGCAGTGTAGCACATTAAAAAATAAAAATAAAAAAGTTCTGGATCCACAGTGCTTCAAAGGAGAGAGAGTTGGTGAAATAACCACAGGAAAGTCTCTTATAAACTCATAACCCTGAGTGGGCCTTTGAGTTGTTTTACTTTTCATTTGACCTCTTTAATCAGCTAATTTAAAACACTCATAAACTTGCAGGCTTCCTTGTCAAATGCCTTTTCCAGAAACTCCTTGTTGGCTGTTGGGTCTGAGGGGAAAGAGAAAAAGGGAGCCTGGCCTCCAAAATTCACCTTCTGTCTGTATAAAAACCTTGCATTTACCCTGTGGGTTGATGTTAAATCCAACAGGTGAATTATCGTGCTGACTATGAGAAAAATAAATTGAATTACACGCTGCCACAGGACGTACCTCAGCTGGTGAAGGCCAAAACCAATGCAGGACTGTTTAGTGAGGTGAGCAAGCGGTGGAGGTGAGAACGTGAGAGGGGTTGTGTAACTTCTGTGAGGATGAGGGCGCTGGTCCCACCAAGCAGGCACTGTTCTGTTCGATGAGAGACGTTCATCAGAGGCGCCCAGCACATTATTGTCTTGAATTTTGTCGTCTCATGGCCCATGGCAGTTCACTGGGGATAAACTGATCATAGAAATGTAATTCTCATTATCCGAGCATGTGCTCAAACACACACACACACACACACACACACACACGCTATTGTCATCATTCATCATCCGCGTCCTGGTGACTTCTGACTGGTGCTTTGCTGTGTGGAGAAAATTTAAGTTTTGAGATCAGTATTTTAAAATTTATTTTATTTTATTAATTTATTTTTTCTAACTTTTTAAAATTTATTATTGAGAGACAGAGCATGAGCATGGGAGGGGCAGAGAGAGAGGGAGACACAGAATCTGAAGCAGGCTCCAGGCTGTGAGCTGTCAGCACAGATTCCAGTGCAAGGCTCGAACCCACAGACTGTGAGATCATGACCTGAGCTGAAGTTGGACACTTAACTGACTAAGCCATCCAGGCGCCCATGTTTTGAGATCAGTCTTAATCGCCAAATTCTTCCTGGAGTCACAAGGGGTTTGTGGTTAGGCATCTCATTCTAGATGCGGGCCGGAGAAGGAAAAAAGGAGCTAGCATTTATTGAATGCCTGCTCTGTGCTGCACACTGAGATAGGCAACTTATATATGGAATTATTCAATTATCATACCCCCAAGGACCCATTTATTGCAGGGACACAGTGGCATGGGCTTTGGTATGAGAATCCCCCAGGTCAGATGCTGGCACTGCTGTTTTTAAGCTGTGTAACCTTTGTGAGGTCACTGCTATCTCTGAGCTTCACAGGCCCAATGCAAAGTAGGTACAGTTGATGAATAGAAAGCACTTCGGAAAGGCCAAAAAACTGAAGGTTTACCAGCTTGGGATCTGTTTTCACGTTCTATATCCATTTATCCCCACAGTAGCCCTGAGACAGATAATAGGAGATTTTTTTTTCCCTAATGGCAAAGTAAGGCTGAAAGAGCTCATGTGCTTTCCCCAAGGTCTCATGATCAGGAAACAACAGAGCCAGGATGGACACATGGCACTTCTCTTTGTCCTGGCCCATGCCCTCTGCCTGGCAAGGCCCCACAGCTCAGAAATCAGCAAACCGTGTCAATAACTGATGTTACCATTTTGACAATCATAGGCAAGATTCTGGTCTGCAGGCAGATGAAGAAACTGGCTTTGTGGTTGGCGTCATTGTTTAAACGACTTTTTAACTTTTGGCAGGAATATGGATCGTGACTCCTATTCACCTGTGTTTCTGTTCACCAGGTGAAGTACAGAGAAGGCTGGGAGAAGGCCAAGGGGAAAGGCTTTGAGATGAAGCTGGATGCTATGTCTCTGCTGGCCGCCAGAACTGCCGGAGAGCTTGCTAGCAATGTAGGTTTTCTCTCATTAACTCAGAAATGCATAAGAAATGCTTCCAGTAAAATGCCAGTGTTCCTGCGGGAAAAAATAATGACTGCTAACGTTGTAAACAGCGTGCCTCTTTAATCTTCTCCTGGGTTCGTGAACGATGGGGAGGTTGTTTTCAGAATTGTTCCCCTTGCCTTGTGAATACCAGAGCCCCTTCGATGGCAAAGTTTCTTTTCCCCTCACAGTAGACTTTTTTTCTTTCTCTCAAGATTAAATATAAAGAAGAATATGAAAAATCAAAAGGCAAAGTCATGGGAACTACGGACTCCAGGCTTCTGCACTCTCTGCGGGTTGCCAAGATGAGCAGTGAGGTAAACTCTTTTCCGTCCGCAACACTTGACTCAGACTTGTGCTACTTTAAAAGTCCTTCCAGGGCCTACTTCACCTGGGACCGCTACCTTTTTATTGACTTCCATCTACAGTTTCTTTCCTGGTTTGCATGAGAAGTTTGTTTGCCTTTTTTATTTAGCCAGAGTATTCTGTTCTTTTAAAATAGACGCACCTGGGTGGCTCCGTCAGGTAAGCATCCGACTTCAGCTCAGGTCACGATCTCATAGTTCATGAGTTCGAGCCCCTCGTTGGGCCCTGTGCTGACAGCTCAGAGCCTGGAGCCTGCTTCAGATTCTGTGTCAACCTCTCTCTCTCTGCCCCTTCCCCAGCTTCTGCTCTGTCTCTTTCTCTCAAAAATAAACATTAAAAAAATTAAAAACAAAATAGATGAGAGGTGTGGCCCCTAATGGTGACTGCTTTCTACTGCTCAAGGTACAAAGGGTCTGGCCACAGTTATTTGTTCCACAGATATTTACCAAGCAACTACTATGGGCAAGATCCTGTGTAAGACACCTGGGCTATAAGAATGAACAACACATAATAAGTTCCTCCCCAGTGGAGCTTCATTATATGGGGAGAGTTAGACACCAAGCACCCTGTCTATTGTGGGAATAGACAACTGGGTCATCTGTACTCCAACCAATCAAAAGGATACTGCTTGTAAACGACTGCAATGGCTGGGGATTAACCTTGGTGAATGTCACTTACCAAAGTCCTTGGGGAAGGGGAATTCTGCTACAAGGGACACACTTGGTTTCAGATCAGGTCTTCCCTGACAATGCTGAGCCAGCCAAAAAAGACACATGAGCATTGAGTTTCTGCCTTACAATTGCTCCTTCAAGTTATGCACTTGCATGATGCCGCCAGATATAATTCCCTGATGAGTCATTAAGGAACCATGGTTTAAATAGAACAAGAGACTTGGCATCTGGGTTGCCATTTTGGATGTGCCTATAGATCAAGTCCTGTGCAGTGCATAGTCATGAAATCTGCAGAGACATTGAGAATTTGGCTTCAGTTTAGACAGAGAACAGAATGATACTTCTTATTTTCCATTGGGGCAGTTGGGGCTGAAAGGATGGTGTCTTGCCCAGAGTTGTGTAGTAGTCAGTGGTAAAGGGAGAGGGGTAGAGAATTAGATCCTAGAACTCTAACTTACTGGAACCATACTGATTCTACTGTAGCATGCTACCTTTCTCACCACCACACCACCATCATCACTGTCACCACTGTCATCACTGATGTCACCACCACCATCACCCTCACCACCACCCTCACCACCGTCACCAACATCACCACCATCACCACCATCATCACCATCACCACCACCAGCATCACCATCACCTCCACCATTATCACCATCACCACCATCACCACCATCACCACCATTACCACCATCATCACCATCACCACCATTATCACCCTCACCACCATCACCACCATCATCACCATCACCACCCTCACCACCATCATCACCATCACCACCCTCACCACCATCATCACCATCACCACCATCATCACCATCACCACCATCATCACCATCATCACCATCACCACCATCATCATTGCCATCCTCATTGTGAACATTTATCCAGTGTTTGATCCATGCCAATCCCTGAACTTAACAGGTTTCAGGTACTATTTTGTTTGCTTATCACAATAGTCCCCCGAGGAACATGAGAAGTGATGTAACTTTCCAGAGGTCATCCAGTTGGCAAAATGTAGACCAGGTTTGAATTAAGGCTTGTCTGGCTCTGGAGCCCAAGCTTTGTTCTTCTGCCTCTTAAAGATTCTACAGCAGCCTTAGATAGAGCGTCCTCCTCCTGGAGAAGCCAGGTAGAAAGTTCCAGTACTGGTGAGAGGCATTCCTTCCAGAGACGGAGTAGTGTGGAGCCTCAGATCCTCCGCAGCACCTCCTTCCAGAGCCAGAAATCAGGCCACACCTTTCTCACAGATGGGTGTCATTGTCATTTCCTCATGAAAGCCTGGGCTTCTTTCCTGTGTTTTAAATCACTTCTGCAAAGGCGGACTTCAGGTAATGGGCCTTGTTGGTACTTTCAAGGTTGAATACAAGAAAGGCTTCAAAGAGAGCAAGACCCACTTTCACCTACCCATGGACATGGTACACATCAAACATGCTAAGAAGGCCCAAGCTCTGGCCAGCGACCTGGACTACAGGAGAAAACTGCATGAATACACTGTGCTGCCTGAAGATATGAAGACTCAGTGGGCCAAGAAAGCCTACGGGCTCCAGAGCGAGGTGAGCCCTCACTCTCTGCCAGCTCTCTTCCTACATCTCTTGCATTTGGGCACAGCGACATTTTGAGAGTGATTTGGAACCCGTGCACGAGTGTATTACGTGACTCAGAGGACCAGGAAGAACTGCTGAGATGCGCCGGCCCCAGGGATGGCGGGCGGGGAGGTAGAGCTGTAGATACAGCTGAGATGAGAGAGGCAAGAGGGTGGGAGATTGGGGCTCAGAGCTAGTGCAGAAGGCCAGACGTGTTGGTCATGGTGATGAGCAAAGGGGAGGCAAGTGTTGAAAATGGCAAGTAAATCTTGGACATTGAGCAGGTAGGGAGATACGGTTTTTGGTCACAAAGTGTGAAGAGCCCTCTATTTGGAAGGGCTGTGGTCTTCAGCACTGAGGCAGAAGATGTTCTGCTGGTTACAAGGTGAGCCCAGGGGCTTCCCCTGCAAGGAGATCCGGCCTGACTAAGAAAGACCAGAGGGCAGGTCTACAAATGCAAGAGCATTTGTAGGCGTTTTCTTAACTCGCCCACCGCCTTTGCCCCGGCTGCATCCATGTGTCTGATTACAGCTTGGGTTTTCTCTTGCAGCTGCAGTACAAGGCTGACCTGGCGTGGATGAAGGGAGTCGGGTGGCTGACGGAGGGGAGCCTCAATTTGGAACAGGCCAAGAAAGCGGGACAGCTGGTCAGCGAGGTAACCTGAGCTCAGGCCCTGGTTCCTAGTAGTTCTCAGCCCACGACACCAAGAGCCATCTTTTCCTCTGATGCTTCCTCCACAGCCCCCGTGCTTGTCCTGAGTATGGCTCAGAGGAGTACCTCTTTATTGTGCACCCGCGGGGCACCCTGGTTAATCTTCCACACACCCCCTTCCACATCCCGGGGAGGCGTTCGTGAGGAGCCTTACCAAGTTACGTAGGGTAGCAGTGGCAGCCAAAGAATAATCCAGAAATAATCCAGAAAGGCTATAATAATCCAGAAAGTAATACCCAGTCGATTAGCACGTGGGAAAATGTGTTTGTCATGTGAGATGAGTGTGCTTCCTCCTGAATCAGAGTCTGACGTCTGGAGGTCAGCGTTCTCATGATGCCTGTGCCTTCAGCTCACGGCAGACTCCTCCGGGCGACAAACCTTCGATCCTCTTTCTTGTAAAACAGAGAGTGTTAGAGAGTCCCTGGGGCTCTCCGCCTGGGCTTCTCTTTGCACCACGCAAAGCTGGCAATAGGCAGAGGAAGACTTTTGAAGGGCATTCCATTTGGAAGTGTGACTATTTCAGGAACTCTGGGATCTTCAAAGGGAATTCTTGTTTCAGGACCAGGAGGGCTGAGTCGGTATATCTTTTGCAAATGGTAATAACAGTGATAATAATAGCTGACGTTTGTGGACTGAACAATCATGCAATCTTTGCTGTCATTGATTGACCACTTTGAGTGTGTCGCTTACATACTGCTCATTCCTCACAGCGGCCCTGTGTGAGTAGCTACTATTACTCCCTGATTAATATCCTCATTGTAATGAGGAAAGAGACACTCAGAGTCAGGGTTCAAGTAAGTAGCGGAGCTGGGCTCTGTCCCATTGTGTTGGGCCTGATGCCCCAGCTCTTGACCGTTAGGCGGTATTGCATCCCCGAAGCCCGTTTTGTGAACGATTCTTATTTTTCCACTGCTCATCCTTCTCTCAGACACAGACACACTCAAGGTCAGGATATAGAAATAAAGAAGGTAGACAAAGGAGAGTAACGCTTTAGGGTTCCTGTGACTCAGTTCTTTCAGGCCTGCAGAACTCCAGGTAGAAAAGCCGAAGCCCCATTTGTCTTGGATAAAGGTGCAGTGAGGAGACCCAGCCAGCTGACCTCCAGCCTTAAGAATTTCCATCTGTCTCACTTCCTCAGCCTCCTCATTATTAAGCTCCTCAAAGGCCAGGAAAACAGTACTCTCTTTGCCTTTTTTATGTTTCTGGCGTGCCCTGTACGGGGTGGATTCTTGGCTCCTCAGTTCTTATGATTTGACCAATTACGGAGCCTGGAATAATCAGGAATTTCCCTTGGAAGGGCAATGCGACTTCCTCCGGTTATGTGGTACAGGAGTGTTCCCATTCAGCACACTGGAATGAGAGAGGAAAATGAGAAGTCTCTTTGGAATACTTTCTCTACAATTTTTTTTTTCCTAAAGGGGGGAAATTTGGAGTCTTCAATATTCCAAACCCTGGTCTGGGTTCAGGGGGTGCCAGCACTGGGGGGCGGGGCTCATCTTGGCTCTCCCCACCACATGAAGCCTCTGCTCCAGCAAAGCCATCCTTGGCAGCCGCCTTTCCCGTCCACTTTGGCACCTCCAGTGGAAAAGCCAGAGGAACTAACCTCCGGGAAGGACAAGAAGTCCCTATGGGGAGACAGAATTAGCACATTTGAAATCTTGCCAGTTACTTTGTGAGTGTAAGGCGGGGACACTGTAAGGACAAGACCTCGGGGATCTGGGATGCAAAGAAATGGGGAGGGTGAATCCCACCTGACTGCCAGCCTCCCGTCGGTGGCTCCTGGCACCCCCGCTTCTGTATAGCATAGGTGACCCTTGGATAATCATGATGGCACCATGCCCCACGGTGACGGCTGATGTGAGCACTTGCTGCGTCCAAGGACTCCACTCAGGAAAGCACAGCATCGAAGCCTCTGCCCCACCCCAGACTGAGACAGCTTCTATTTTTTGTACCACTGTAGCAAGAGCAGCTCGGGTGATTAAGAGAGATGCCCAAGGTCATGAAGCTGGAAAGTGGCAGAGGCGAGATTTGGCCTCTGTCTTCCTGGTTGTAAAGCCCAAGTTCCCTCCGCCTCACTTTTCTTGTGCCAGAGCTCGATTTATAAAATGGATGCATCCCAGGGCCTAAGGTGAAATATAGGGTTTCCTGAGGGAGGAATTCAAGTCCTCATTCAAGAGTAGCAACTAAAAGAGGCTCACAGAGCAGGCCTTCTCGGGGCTGGGTGTTCCCGATTGAGCTGCAGGACCAGCTGTAACTGTCCCCCCACCTGCCCAAGAAGATGTGTGGGTCATTGAAAGTGGGTGTGTGGATGTAAGCATGGGTATGGTGGTGGGGACAGCCAAATCCTAATGCTACTCGGTCCCTTTTCTTTGCAAACAGAAAAACTACAGGCAGAGGGTAGATGAGCTGAAGTTCACCAGCGTGGCCGATAGCTCCCAGATGGAACACGCCAGGAGGAGCCAGGGGCTGCAGAGTGATGTGAGTCCTGAGCCGCCCTTTCCCCATCGTGCTCCTGTGTCATGGGCTGGGCATCTCTGAGACAACAGCAGGTGCTGCCCAGGCACGACCCAGAAGCCAGAGAGCCTTTTCTGTAGACAGGCTGTCTCCGGGCACTGGACCCCAGCCCTCCCTGCCTTCCTGCACTTCCCTTCTGTGCTGGTTGTGAGGACAGGTGCCGACTGACGTGGTTCATTCCGCTCTCGGCATTGCCAAGTCTCTTCTTTCTTCTCCTTTCTTCCTCCTCCTTCTGTGTCTCTTCAAAGACTCTGTAATTCTGCAGCCAGTAGAGAATTCTCTTTGAGGAGGGTGATGCGGGCTGCAACATGGGCGGCGTGATAGAGAAACAGCACATATGTGACTTACACATCCGTGTTCGGCACTTCCTGTGCACATGCACCAAGCGCGTGCCGGAGCAGCTATACAGGGTGGCCGGGACCTTCCTAGTCTTCTTCCTCAAGGTCCAGGTACACTTTCCGGAAAGGAAGCTGCCAACGGAGCTCAGGGTCAGCAGAAAGCCACCATTTGGAAACTGAAATTGGGGGGTGGGAGGGAAGGGGAGAGGGAAAGAACCGAGGGGTAAGTTTTTCATGGAGCAGATGTTCACTTCCGCTGTCTTTTGGGTCACTGCTCGCTTTCCAGGTGTCAGTACCTGTGAATGTGTTGGGATTGATGATGGGGGTGCAGGAGGCAGAGACTGCTTCTTCTTTTTCTCATTCGGGGAGCCTGGGCTCATCTGAGGCCTCCGGTGGGTTAGTTTCTGTGGCCGTGAACAGCATATGTGGGTCCAGCTTGGGAAGGTCAGTGCCTTCTCAAGGGCAAAGTGTGAGGACAGGAACCTTGGCGATGCTCTCCGGTTGGTCCGCTGACCGCAGTCTTCTTGCAGCTCCTCACGGCCTCGCCTTCTGCCTTCACCCCTCCTGCCTTAAGCGTCATTTGCGGTCTTCTGCTGGCCAGCGTCTGGTCTGGGCGGGTTTTGTAGCGGACCCCCCCATGCAGGTCACAGAAGCGCCAAGCGGATCGAAAGACCCCCCAGCGATGTGCTGCGCCTCCCCCACCTGCTCCTGACCCCGTGCTCTCTTCTGCAGGTGGCCTACAGGGCAGGAAACGAGCAGTCTGTCCATCAGTACAGCATCAGCGAAGGCGAGCCTTTCTTTGTACAGGCCCGAGTCAATGCTGCCAATCTCAGTGAGGTATGGCCCGAGAGAGGGGGCGGCCGTACGCACTGCTTTCCCACATAGGCGCCCGGTCACCGTGCTGTGTCACCTGGGGTTCCACACATCTGTCATAAACATCTCGTCCCCCGGACCTCGTTCCCTGCCAGCGTTTTAGGGGAAGGGAAGGACCACTTTCCATAGGAATGAGCTGGCGGGAGACTTGAACCGCTCACTATATAACGGGGTAGGAGGCAGTGGTTTTTCCAGGGTCGCTGTTGGAACAGCAGTAGAGCGTTGCTAGAAGGCGGTAGAACTTGAAGGCATTGGCTCCAAACTGCTTGGGTTTGTTTGGTCCTTGGGTCTATCACTTACTAGGGGTGCGGCCCGGGCTAGTTCTTTGCAGTCAGTTGACCCATTGGTAAAGTAAGGGTAACACTAGTTTCTGTCTCACTGGGTTGTCACAAGGCTTCAAGGAGCTGATATACAGAAAGCCCTGGGAGCAGTGTGCACAAGGCAACCGTGACCTGCAGATACAAAGCATGCATGGCCCCAGCCCTTCTCCCTGTCTCTTAGCAGGGGCCTTCCTCAGCTCTCCCGCTCAGCTCCCAGGCCTTTGGAGTCCTGATCTGAGTCCTGGGTAGCGGGGATCGTTAGAAGGAGCGACAGGGGCTAAACTGATTCACACACATAGAGAGGGAGCCTTTAGAAGAAAGAACTTGAAGTCTGCAGGTGGGGGCAGGGAAGGACATGGAGGAGCAGTGACCAGCCCCAGGTGGACGAGAGGCTGGGGCCAGGGAGACGGCCATACGCAGCTGCAGCACCTGCTGGGCTGAGCGGGATGTGTGCGCAGGGGGTGGGGAACCTTTCAGAAATGTTGCTGGGCATTTTGCAGTGCTCTTCCACCTGGGGCAGGTCTTTGAGACCTCCATGGAGACTCCTAAGTGTTTTTCAAGGCCTCTGGAGTTCAAATTCAGCTTCTTTTGACTGAAGGCCTGTGTGTTAGGAGGCCTGGAGGCAGGAACAAGGAGGTCTGGTTGTATTCAGGTTCCCAGGTTTCTGTGGAAGGACGCAATCCATGTCGGCCTCCTGGAGGGAGTGTCGTGGAGTCTAGGGAAGGCTTCCCACAGGAAGATGACCTCTTTTCTCCTCCATTTCCTCAGAAACTGTATAAGAGCAGCTGGGAAAACCAGAAGGCGAAAGGCTTTGAGCTGCGTCTTGACTCCTTGGCCTTCCTGGCAGCCAAAGCCAACAGGGACCTGGCCAGCGAGGTGAGTGGGCGCTCAGCTTGTACAGGGCGCTGCGAGTCCTGCTGTTTTCCGTCTAGGAGAGTCAGAAAGGGTCTGCACAGGCCCTTAATCTCCCTGAGCCTCAAGCTTCAATCTGTAAAGTGGGGATAAGTAGGACCGCTTCACAGTGAGATCATCCTGTAAGAGCCGAGAGCACACTGCTTGCCACACGTCGGTTTTCAGTAGGGGGAAGCCATGTTAGTGGGAGCAGCGTGAGTAATACTCTAAACGGCTATGTGACAGGTAAACTGATGCCCAGAGACATTCCAGGACTATCTAAGGATGTCGTGGCCTGTCATCCACCGAGGGTACAGGTCCTGGTGTCAGATGGACCTTGGATAAAATCCTAGCTCCATCCCATTAAGCATTGTGACTCTGGGAAGGTTGCTTGACCTTTCAAAATCTCAATTAACTCATGGGTAAATTGGCAGTTGCAAAATGCTTATGAAGAAGTGAAGTGAACCGACGTGTGTTGAGTGTTCCATCGTCCAGTGCTGTTGACTGGGCGTCTGATGTGAGATAAGGAGCCTAGGCCAAAGTGGAAGGCAAAGTCCGCTAACTGCATCAAGACAGTCTTGCTTCCAAAAGACAGGCACGCACATGCGTATACTTCTCTTTATGAATCTATGTAGAGATCAGCTGAACTAAACACTGGCTTGGGGATGCGGCCAATTTACATTCTGACCTAAGGTCCTTATCTCGTTCCTGGTAAGAGCTCACGAACCAGCGCTGGTCTGCAGATGCACTTTGAGGGCGTGGGTTTACACCATGCCTGGCTCACAATAAGCATTCAATAAACAGTGGCAGCTATGGATACTGTCACTGTTGGCGCAGGTGAGAGGAGAGCCCAGGTCTCCTGATAATGTTATCCTGTTACAGGTTTTAAGGCAGCTCCATATTCGTTTTCTTCTTCTGATCCTTATTACTATTGGTCTTCTTCCAAGCGAATATGCTCCCTTGGGCTCCCCATACTCCTAAATGTTTATAGATGCCCCCGTTCTGTAATTTTAGCCCCTTTCTCAAACAGCAGCGGTATTTTGGCTATTCTGTACTATTTTTATTTCTAACTACTTTTTGTTTATGATGTTTTCATTATTCCCAGAAAGGACACAACAGACCACTTAAATATAAATCCAGGGGCGCCTGGGTGGCTCAGTCGGTTAAGCATCCGACTTCTCACGGTTGATCTCATGGTTCATGAGTTCGGGCCCCACATAAGGCTCTGTGCTGACAGCTAGCTCAGAGCCTGGAGCCTGTCTTCGGATTCTGTAACTCCCTCTCTTTCTGACCCTCCCCTGCTCACACTGTCTCTATCTCTCAAAAATAAATAAAACAAAAAAAATATCCAGAGAAAGTGAGGTTAAAGAATACAGACAACAGATGGAATATCACCAGGAACTTGGGAATAGACTGTTGTATAGCTGAGTGTTCAGTTTAGTTCTGAGCTTCCTGGCAGCTGATGTGAAAAGGGAAATAATGAGTAATATTTTATTTTGCTGTTCAATGAAAGGAAGTCAACTGTGACACTAATTCTAATAAGATTCTGTTGTATGGCTTTGTTTGAACTTTCACGAAAGTTAACAATGCCTTTAGGAGATGCTAACATACCCCACTCTCTTCTTCCTGTTTAGGTGAAATACAAGGAAGATTATGAGAGGTCCAGAGGGAAACTGATTGGGGCGAAGGATGCCCAGGGGGATTCACAAATGAGCCACTCGCTGCAAATGTCCAAGCTGCAGAGCGAACGGGAGTACAAGAAGGGGTTCGAGGACGCCAGATCCCGGTGCCACGTCTCCCTGGACATGGCCCACCTCGCGCACGCCCGCAAGGCTCAGCATCTAGCCACCAGCATAGGCTACAAGACAGCATCTCATCACTTTACCGCCCTGCCCACAGACATGAGGGTGGAATGGGCCAAGAAGGCGTATGGCTTACAGAGCGATGTAAGCTCCGCATGTGCACATGCCCGCGTGTGCCAGCCTCGCCGCAACGGCTTTCCCCAGCTTCCCAAGTCGGTAGTTTATCCACCGACACACCTGCTTCCCGGTCCTGGGATGGGGCGTGGGGGACGCAGCTCAGCTTTCCTAACGATTTAACCTTTATTTGAGCTCTTCCCGCTTTGGATGCTATGCCATGTGTTTTCCCTGTTTCGTTTTACTGTAGCGGGGGCAGGGGGGGACGTATTAGTGACATCGGTAACTGTGGCCTGTTCTGGGAGAGCGTCTCCCATCCTCCTCCCAACCTTGGCAGTGTCCTTTTCAGAAAGGGGGTACACGCCCCCCGGAGAGCCGCTCCCCTCTCCTCCGGGTGCCCCTACGGGCACCGTTCTCCTCCATCTTCAGTGAGCTCTGGTGCAGGAAGGTGGGTGCGTTGAGGCGGCAGGGGTGGGGAGGGCGATATAGACACGCCCTTCCTGGTAGAGCGGTTTCCGGGGCTCTGGGTGATTCTCGAGTTTTAGAGAGGCATCCATTTAGATGGCTCTCCATTAAAACGACGCCTTCCCCGGCAAGCAAAGAAACGAAAAGTACCCCCCGCCCCCACCGAGGTGCATTGGAAGGAATCGGCCCCGTGGGAGGCCGCGGGTGTCTTGTGAAATTCCCTCAAATAGCTCCCCACCCGGGTTCCGTTGTGAGTTCTCATTTTCTTCTCCCCTGCTTGTCATTTTAAACAAGAAAACGGGGAAAGCAGACAATGAGGACGTCCCTCTTCCCTAATGAGGGACGAGGCTGCTCCGGGCCCCCCCCCTGCCAGGCGCCGGTGGGAGGGGCCTAAGGCCACCAGCAGCGGGATGCTCCAATTAAAGGGGAGATTAATTGACATTTTGGAGCCCTACCTGTGACTGTGCAGAAATGGGTAAGACAAAAGCGGCATCTAATTTGACTCAGCCAGCACCAAGGCGACATCTGGGAGCCGTTAATAGCCCTTTAAATGTCTGCGCGCCAAACAATGGCCTGCCTTTTTTTCCCTTTCTCCTTTGTCAGAACCAATACAGGGCAGATGTCAAGTGGATGAAAGGCACGGGCTGGGTCGCCACCGGGTCATTAAATGTGGAGCAGGCGAAGAAGGCAGGAGAACTCATTAGCGAGGTGAGATTTCCTGACAGCGGGCAACAGGCCCGGCTGCACGAGGCGTGTGGCATTTCTGTATAAAATTAAAATAATTTCCACTCAAAAGGCAAAGAAAAAGGCAAAGCTACATGAAAGGCCTGGAAACCCAGACTAGGGCTGGTAATTAGAGGGAAACTACATACCAAACACACGCCAGTAGGGGCCCATAGAGCCCTGGCAGAAACAAAGTGGGTGACAAATGATATTATGAATAATAATGACAATCAAAAAGAGCTCAATTGCTACCCACCAACTTACCTTTTTAATGAAGCAACAAGGGAGTGATGATGAAAAGATGCATTTATTGCACCCGGAAAGCTCTTTCCGTGACTTTATGCACATTTTCTCCTCTCTCTCTCTCCTTTCTACCACAGTGTAAACAGTTTTTTGAATATTCACGTGGTGCAGGACACGTGACCTGGGGCTCTCCTGTTGAAGGGTCTCACTTCCAGTTAAATCTCACACCTGTGTACCGGCAGCCTCCCTCGGACCCTAAGGCATGATGGTGTGCTGCAAAGAGCCATTCTGCTCACATTTTAGGAGAATTCCATTAAACGGATCTTTTAAAGATTCAATCAGGGTTTCTCAATCTCAGAACTGTCTATGTTCTGAAAACTCGTGGTTGTGGGGTGTCCCGAGTCATGTGGGGTGTCGGGCAGCACCCCCGCCTCCACCCACTAGATGCCAGTAGCACCCTCTGCCCAGTTGTGACAACCCAGACTGTCTCCAGGAGCCGCCGAAAGGTGGAGAACCACTGGACAGACACGCCCCGGAGTTGCCGTTGCCTCATGCTCAAGCGGAGGCTGCACATCCTCGAACAACCCAAATCCCACCTCTGTTCATGTCTGTTGGGGGAGAAACTTGCTCAGAAAGCAAGCGAGAATGTTTTTAGTTGCCTTCGGAGTAACCTGGTCTTTCTAGACTTCCCTGGGGGCCCGGTGGGGGGGGGCGCGGGTGCATGGGGAGATCACCATGGCCGTCACCACAGGGGCTGGTAGCCTTTGTGGTGAACCTCCTGGCACTTTGTTTTGAGAATATTTTCTTACTAAATGTGTAGGTGAAAGAGAAAGACACCTAAGTTGGGTTTTCAAACACACCTGCCCAGTGTTGATATTTTCCCCATGGGAGAATATTCCGGTTAACCTGACATGTCACAGAGCTGGTTCCAGAAGTGGGTACACTTTGATTGGCTTAATTTTTAGGAAATATTAATCAGCATTCAAGACTCAGAAGACCCTGGGACCTCAGTGGACACTCCTCTCAGTAGCTCAGTCTGATTGAGGAAAGGCCTTCTTCAAAGGATGATTTTGAGAAACTTGTAGCAGCACACATCCAGGTGTGAGAACTCATGATCCTCCACTCTCATTGGGCCCACTCATAAAAGGATGTGGAAAATAAATTACGCACACAATTTAGACTTCAAGACGATTCCTTCATGCATCTAAGTCTGGCACCCAAGGGATCTTTCTGGAACTGTTTATCCCACAGTGGGCTTAATTTTCCACCTCATTTTGCAGACTTACCCAACAAATTGGCTTATCTTCCGTGCTTCACACCAGTCTTCAAACTTCAGTAAGCCAAGAAAATCTTTCAGCAACTTTCCCTAATCACCTCACTTCTGTTTGGTGCATTTCCAGTTTCGTGTCAAATTGGCTGACCTCTTCATTTTCAGACAGAATGCCACACACTGCTGCAAAAAACCACAAATGCGCACATGCCTGTCCCTTAAAGCAGGAGCCGGCAAACTTTATCTTGTAAAGGACCAGATAGGGAATGTTTTCGGCTTTGTGGGCCACACAGTTTCAATTGCAGCTACTTCCCTCTGCCACTACTGCATGAACACAGCTATAGATGGTGTGTGAGCGAATGAGCATGGCTGTGTTCCAATAAAACTTTATGTACAAAAACAGGTGACACAACAGAGGTGACTGGAGACTGAACCGTGTCTTTAAACAACCCAGGACACAAAAATCAGGAAATGAGGCAGTGTTCATAAGATAATTCTTTGATTTGAGGAAAGATGCACTTCACAATTCCATTAAGAATGCAACTGTTCTAGTCTCCTGGGAATGTATTTGTATTTTAAAAAATAGGAATTAATTTAAGCATGACTTTTAGGATCAAAATTGGGTATCTAGGTCTTTGCCAGCATTGGAATTCTTGGTGATTCTGTTGGTTTGTTTCCGGTCTTTCAAAATGTATCATCACCCCTTTCAATAATAACGCCCTCCTTCTCATTATTGTAACATTCTAAAGAATTCTTGCTTACGTTCACTGAGCCAGGTTCTAAAGTGATTGGAGAGTTATGATCCCTGACTGCTAAATGCAAAGGCTTTGACTGTGATAATCTCTGCCAAGTCCTTTTGTGGAAGGAAAGCAGCAAGCTTCGATTGATAAATGTAACTTCCCTTCTTGCCTGGGAGACCCAAATGAAGATATGTAAACAACCGCAACACAATATCTAAAACACATAAAGAGAATCCTTTCCTAAGCGTACATCCCACAGTATTTTACCAGGATAACCTAATTTTGCGATATTTTCTTTGCACCAGGTAGAAATACTTTAATGTTAATTGACATGAGGTTATTCTTAAATTGAAACAAATATTAACCTGAAGGCACCGAGGGTATAAAGATGGAGGAAGCCGAATAATAATTATGTTCACAAATTCACTCTAATCTCAAGCAACCTATGATTTTCCCTTTCAAATGGCATGAAAGAGCAGCACAAAATTCACAGCTTTGATCTTTTTCTGCTCAACAGAAGAAGTACCGTCAGCATCCAGCTGCTTTGAAGTTTACCAGTATTAAAGACACTCCGGAGATGGTCCAGGCCAGAATTAGTTATACCCAAGCAGTGGATGTAAGTGATAATATATATACATTATGAACTCTAAGAGTGGGCTCTTCTTTCAACACTGCGATTGAAGCTGAGGGCTCCTTGCCCTGCTCTTTCTGTTGTTCTCAGGATGAAGGAACTCCTTGTCCTTCGAGGAGGCACACCTTAGCAGGGGTGCTTCCTCATTAGGATGCAAATGGGGTGTTATTGGTCCTCAAATGCCAAGTGGGGCTCGGCTACCCCACTGCCCTCAAGCTCTCCTGTCTGCCTATTTGCATGTCTTCAAGATTTGTCTGTGGTGGGAGCCCTCCCCCCTCCCCCCCACCGCCCTGGCTCCTTTTTGTTTTAAAGTGTCGTTTCCAGCACTGGAACGCTGGGGGTGAAAATTCTTGGTAGTTGGAAGTCGCAGCCCCTGCTAGGGCTCCTCGGGACCCGAGGGCAGGAAGGCAGGAATCCTTGCCCTCCGAATTCCCCCAGAGACTTTGGAAATGATTTGCGTCTTGCGTGCACGAGACTAACAGTGAAGTCGTGTCCCATGTTCCCTTTATAACGTGATCACGTTAACTTCTTTTTTTTTTTTTACACGTATTTCTTAAATATTTCACCAGTCCCGACTGGTGAATGATCACGTTAACTTTATAACCTGATTCCGAGATCTGGCCTTTTGTCCTCACGGCACGGCCTTCGTTGGAGACTGAATTGAACGATGTGGTCCTTAAAAAACTCACTTTAGGACACGGGTTAACCCCATTTGGCCCATTCTACCGAGAGAGGCCCACGGGTCTTTGGGCGGGGAAGACACGCCTTGTAGATATCCTCTAGGCATTCGACTTGCCGCGAGGAAAATTTACAGCTCTGGCTGGGGACGAGTTTCAGAAGGATCTCTCCTGCTTCCCCATTGACTATATTATTCTGGCTGTGCCTTTTTCAACAGGCATTCGGAAACGTCCTGAATGCCTATCAGAATATGTTATGGGATGATTTACAAACTTAAGCGTTTAGGAATTTATACTTTCTTGACAAGCAGCCCCTCAGAAGCAAATTAAATTCTGAGAAACACAGATGGTCCAACAGGATCTTTTGCCTGAGGAAAAATGACACCGGCTCCCTCCTTACCCGAACCAACTCTAGGGGGCAGTGCTGTGATACGTAGAAACTTTGAACACAGCTACCAAGACTGGGGATGGAAAAGCCCGGGTTAGAAACTTTCTCTGGTGGCCGATGCCAACCTCGTGTCATCACTACGAGGATGTCGTAAGCCCAAATCAGACTTCCTCGTGAGTGGCACCCCAGACCCACCCGGGAGACACTTATTAGCACAGGAATCCTCAAGATGGAAGAAGGGAGTGGGGATTGAAGTAGGTCCAAACGTTGCCTGTGGAAGAGGCCTCTTTTCATGCCTCTGAATTTTGATACTCTCCCGTGCTTTGTGGTTAATAACAAAATGACTAGGTGTTAACATGACCTCATCTTCTGACACCATGTCAGCATTTATGCTACAAGTAGAGTGTTAATGTAGAGGCAGGTTTCAGCCCGTCATGTTCTGAGCTGGGATGTGGGGCTTGGGAGGGAGTGAAGCCCGTGTCACCGTGCCGGCTGTGGAATCCAGGTAGCAGGGGACCCAAGATCCTGTCTCCATGGGGAGGTGACAGCTGTCCCTGTCTCCCGGAGTGTCACTTGGCCGATGGCCACGTGGAGCAGCCTCTTGGGTTTAACGCAAAACCTCTCTTTGTCCACAGAGGTTATACAGGGAACAAGGAGAAAACATAAAGCATCATTACACTCAGACAGCTGACCTCCCTGAAGTCCTCCTGGCTAAGCTGAATGCCATGAATATCAGCGAGGTGAGGCCAGCAGATGGAGCACTGGCTTTAATTCCGGGGGACCCAGGGACCTGGGCATTGCAGGCAGCCTGTGCTCAGAAGGGCCTGGAGCTTAGTTTCATGTTCTGCGGTCACCATCTTGAAATTTGTAATATTTTGGAACAAGGAGCCCTTTGCTTTCATTCATGCTGAGCTCTGCGGGTTAGGTAGGCGGTCCTCCAGAAAGTCAAGCTCATTTACAAGAATGAGTCTAGGAACACTGCCTTAGCACAAAGGGCGTTGGTACTGAGGGGGTGAAATGCGGGAGCATCAGGATGTAGGTGAGGGCATCCAAAGGCATGTCAAGGAGAGACCCTTCCCTCCCGTAACCTTGATCAACAACCCCTCCCCCCGTTCTTTGATAGAAACAGCTGTGTTCTCCTTATCTTACATAAAGATCTATGCACACGCAGCCTTCTGCCTGCTGCTGGAGGCTGGGAGAAAACCCAATAACAAAGCAGATGCCCATCTTGGTACTGAGGATCTCAGAACCACCAGATCACATGCAGGTCTTTATTTGTCCACATCTTCCCAACAGACACGTTATAAGGAGTCCTGGAGCAAACTTCGAGACGGCGGATATAGGCTGAGACTGGATGCCATTCCGTTTCAGGCAGCAAAGGCTTCTGGCGAAGTCATAAGCGATGTGAGCGTCCACCTCCATTACTGTGTCAATGTTTAATACTAACCAATTTTTACTCCTTTTGCCCCTAACCCCTGCCTTCTTTTGCCTGTGGATACTGTCCTCTGCTTTCCCACCTGACTGTGTTAGGGCAATCTGATAACGACCAGTGAGAAAGAACATAGCATACAACAAAAAAAATCCCCTAGCCGGGGTACAAAGCCAAATGCCGGACTGTAACTCTGGACCCTGGGCAGATGAAATGCACCCTCCACCAAGCGCTTTCCTAAAGCGAGTCCACGTGCAGAGACCGTTAACAATGCACCCACCTTCCTGTGCGCGGGCCGCCCAAGTGCTAACACCTCCCGCCAGTTCATACCCAGCCCTTTAGTCATTGGGAGTCTTGCATATGAAAGAATAGGCCTTTTGACGACTCCTGCGCGTTTTCTTTTAACTCACCCAGTCACTGTCAAAAGAACAAAACATTTTCGCCCAATACCCACCTCTCCCATTCCGTGTCCCTTGTCCCCGAGCTGTTACTCTCTCCCGCTCTCTTTCCCTTTAGTACAGATACAAAGAGGCATTTGAGAAAATGAAAGGGCAGATGCTTGGCTCCCGGAGCTTGGAAGACGATATCAGCCTTGCACATTCAGTGTATGCGAGCTCGCTGCAGAGCGAAGTAAGTAGGAGAAAATGCAGCGGAACCGGGGGGCCCCCACCTAACAATATCCAGCCAGCACGGGTTGTTTGTCCTTGTGGCTGTTGGCTCTGTCCTCACTAGCTGTGTGCCTTTGTCTGGTCCCTTGGCTCTCCTGGGCTTCAGCCTCTTCCTCTGCAGGTGAGAGTTTGAACTAGATGACCCCTTAGCTCCCTTGGGCCATTCCGTGATGTGGTCAGGGGCCGCAGATGGGGGCCTGTGGACGACAGAGCTGTTTTGTTTGGTCCGCAGAGTGAATTGCTTGCAAACCTTTAAAAGTGGAACATTTTGCATGAAAGTCGAAGACTTTCAGCCAGAAGGTGGCCCTGGGTTCCTTAAGGCTACAGTGGAGGTTAACTCCTGAGAGCCCTATTTAGGAGGATCTATGCTCTCCTGGTCAGGCAGCCACCTCCTTTGCCCTCACTTCCTGCTTTACTCACTGGTGCTATCACCTGGGCGCCTGGAAACCTCTGAGTTCGCAGCCCGTGCCTTCCACCCTCTGGATGGTGGCTGGAGGGTGCATACACTGTCCCTTTGCACGTATGTGCGCTGGCTAATGGTGGTGGTAGAACCTAACATTTGTCCACTGTGTTACGGAGGACTAAGCACCTTTACACCCTGTGTCTCACTTAACCGTCGAACCATCTTTAGGAACTTTGTCTTATCCATCCTAGTTCACGGATAAGAAGACCTAGATCTGAATGACTCTGTCCCTTGTCTAGTATCAGCTAGAAAGTGGATATGGTTCCAGCCCTGCATCTCATGCTCTTTCCACAGCTTCACATGTTCTCTGCCATTTTGTTCTCTGCCTCAGTTTCCCCATTTCTAACATTCTCTCCCCTCCCCTCCACTTCTGGGCTGGGGTGCTGACCACAGAATGTGGGGTTGGACATGAATTGTCCTTAGCTTTATGCTAGGGGGAGGGGAGGATGCTAGATGGGAGCAGGAGGTAAGGGAGGGGTAGAAGAGGTGCCAGTTATGCATCTGACTCCCAAGAAAGCCCAGAGGGAGCTTCGCAGACCTTCTGGAAGCTTCTCTGAGGACTGCAGTGGAGTTTGTCTGGAAGGAGCCTGTCCTCTTCTTCCTCAGCGTGCCTGCTGGGTTCTTGGGAATTCCCATCCCTCAGAACTGGTTTTCCAAGCGTCTACCCACTGCTCTTGGCCCCCTAGATTTGTTTTTTTAATTAAATTTTTAAAGTTTATTTATTTTGAGAGAGTGAGAAGGGGAGGAGCATAGGGAAAGGGAGAAAGGAGAGAGAGAGAGAGAGAGAATTCCAAGCAGGTTCTACACTGTCCACTCAGAGCCCAACACGGGGCTCGAACTCACGAACAGTGAGATCATACCCGAGCCGAAATCAAGAGTCAGATGCTCAACCGACTCAGCCACCCAGGTGCCCCTGCCCCCAGACCTCTTAGGATGACATCTGATGCCTAGGAAGAAGCACCTCATCAGCTAAGCCCGAGAAGAGAGTCCCTGGTGTGTAAACTGTAACCGGACAGGGTGATGGGGAGAAGCACTGTTGGGCAGGGCACAGGGCAGCCACATACCTTCTTGCCTCTGGAAAATGAGAGGATCTACAGACTCGAGCAAGGGAATCACTGCTGTGATGTCTGTCTCTTGAGCTTCTGTATTTTCCCTTATTGGGGCAGCCATTGGCCCTCATCATCTAAGTCAATGACCTCCAGGGCTGAGGGTGGTGTGGGGACTTGGAGATGAATCCTGCTGAGTAAGCCGGTCCCTGCCAGAGCGTCTCTGGGGCTCACGGGGGAGAGAACCGCCTTGCGCTTGTGCTCCCTGATGGCCCCTGTGCGAATGGTGGCTTTGAAATAGCCGCTGCTGCTCTGTCTGCCCCTCTAGGTGAACTACAAGAAAGGCTTTGAGGTCTCCAAGGCACGCTTCCATCTGCCATTGGACATGGTGACCCTGGTGCATGCCAAGAAGGCTCAGAGCCTGGCCAGCGACCAGGACTACAGACACCCGCTCCCCCAGCACACTTCCTTGGCCGAAGACCTGAGGCTCAGCTGTGCCAAGAAAGCGCACAAGTTGCAAAGCGAGGTAAGGGGACCTGGCCTCTGGCTCAGGGCTCCATCTTCTCAGATCTGACCATGAGGCAGTGACCCGCAAGCTCCTGCCGGGGCTGTGAGGGATTCTGGAGGTGACAGATCCTCAACCTGGCTTTTCTTTGGAAACGCTGTCCCTGCCTAGCAGGATTCCACAGATCTACTGGCAACAGGGAGCATCTATTGTTTCTAAACATTACGTTTTCACGCATGATCTCATTTAAACCTCAGAATTACCCCCAAATCAAGAGTCTTTACCCCGTTTTATAAATTGCAGTGAGGCTCAAAGGAGTTAAACAGATAGCTTGCCCAAGATCACACAACTATCAGTGAGAAACGGGGGCTGACACTTGAACTTAGATGGCGTCTGACCAAGGTGCCCTCAGTTCACATGTTTTGCATGTTCAACATTTGCCAAGGGCATAGCCTCTGGCCTCGGGTCAGACGGGGCTCTTCTCAGTGCTTCGTGGATTCCCAGGCTGTCCGTTTTCTGAGGGAGGCTGTGCTCTATTAGGAGAGGCTGGGGTCCGAGTGGACCCACTTTAGGCAGAGGAGAGTGTGCAGAGGAGGGCAGGGCACCCAGTTCCCAGCGATGCTTCCTGGGTCCCCGCAACGAGTGGTGGAGACCTCCAGGGGCCTCGCACGTGCATTTCAAGCTCAGGCCACCTGTCTTCTGAAGCAGGTGGCCTGAGAGTACTGGGGAGCACCGAGGATCACCTCTTTCCCAGTGAGATCCTGGGTGTCTCCCTTCCACAGGTGACAGCATCCTGTTTGGTGCCACCACCACCCCAACCCCCACTGCCTGCCTTTCTAGGTTTCTGCGCTATGGGGTTTGCAGGTAATGGGCTGTGGTTGGAAAGCAAAACACCACACAAAACCTGCTTCCTGGATGGTGCTTGGAAGCAAAAGGACACTCAGATCTGGGTATCTGTCATCTGTTCAAATTTTCCGCCCGTGCACAGTGTTTACCGGCTGACAGAAACTGTCAGGAACCCGAGAGCGGCGGCAGGGCCACGGGGCTGTCACGCTCAGCTCAGGGCCTATGTGTCACTTGAGTGGAGCCCTCGCCTGTCCTGCCTCTCACTGTGACAGCACTTGGAAGGCAGCAATGGCCAGGGGGGCACCTCGGTGGCTGCAGGGGAGTGAGTTTGGGGACCCTTTAAACTGTCAGCCCAAATCACGCAGGTGCACACACTCGGCCCTACCCAGACAGAGGGGCCTGTGCCAGATGAGTCTGGATTCATTCATTAGTTCGTTCTTAACCCGCGATTAATTAATGCCACCCTCTGCTGCTGGGCTTTATTTCAGAAGATCTATTAAACCGTCATTTCCACATTTGCCCCCAGACAACTGACTTTCTAACCACAATCCACTCCCGTGGTTATGTCTTGATGGCCCCCATGAAGATAAAAACCGGCCTCCCCTCCCTCTGAAGCTAAGGAGACAGGTGACAGCAGAATCCTTCTCTGCTGACCTACATTTTTGCTTCCCCAATACACGCTTCCTGGGTGGCCCTGTGTGTGAGGATGACCTGTCTGGAGAGACTGGCTTGGCCTCGAGTTCTAATTACGACGTTACCCTGTTGTGGGTCCTCCGGCTTCTCTTTGCTTCCTTGTTCTATGAGTTGGGCCTCTCTGATTCCTTGTGTTGTCTCTTCTAGAATTTGTACCGGTCAGACCTGAACTTCATGCGAGGCGTTCCCTGTGTCATTCCAGGCACGTTAGAGATCGAAGGGAGAAAGAAGGCGTCTGAACTCATCAGTGAGGTGACCGGGGGACCCTGGAGGGCTGAGGGGTATCTGGCTTATTTCTGCAGGAGAAAAAAGCATTCAGCTTCCCAGTATTCAGCTTGCTTCTTCCTGCTGAAGCCAGTTACATGTTAACTGTTAACAGTGACCGTTCGCTGCATAACCTCTGGTGGGGTCTTTCTTCTATTAATAGATTCTCCATTTAGACTGGATGCCATTTAAGACAGCTTTGCAAATATCAAGCCAGCTTCTCTATGAACACATAAGAATTATTCCCTGACTCATAAGATCTACTACCCTAGGGTCCCTTTGAAGAGCGGCCCTGTGGTACAATGACAAAAAGGCAGGCTTCAGAGACCAACAGATGGAGACTGAAATCCTGGGCCAGTGCTCGTTTGCTGTGTGACCTCCAGTCTGTCGCCGGCCCTCTCAGAGTCTCAATTTTTCAGTCAGTTAAATGGGGATACTCCTACCTCTGTCATTTAGTTTTTGTGAGGATTGGCACTAATATTCCAAACAACTGTGCTTCTCAGGTGGCTGGGAAATGGTTGTTAGAAGCTTGGTGATAATTTCATGGTAAAAATACAGAAGTCTAGAATTCTAAGCGCTTTGAGCTTCTGAGGAATCTTACTTCCACCTGCAAAGGCTCTGGGACTTCCACTCACTGTGGATGCAAGGACAGGAGGGCATGATGGAGGGCACTGGAAGTATCAGGTGGGCTCACACATTGATGAGGAGCTCTGAGAAAACGGAGCTGGCCTCACCGTGGGAGTTCAGATTGAACTTTGCGCTTTACGTTTCCAGTGAAATCTCAAAAGAGAGTGGTTTCTGAACCTAGTGGGGCATCAGAATTGTCTTTGGAGCTTAAAACAAAATACAGAGGTCTGGGCCCACTGACGGTTTAATGAATCCTGGTCTCCCAGGGTGGGGTGCAGGCAATCAGTATTTTTTTTTTAAAGCTGCACAATTGTTTCTGGGACACTCCCAGAGCCGAGGGGCTCTGGGCTTCCATCAAACAAAGGTCGGAGCAAAATGCAAATTTCAGTAGTCACGTTCACATTCACGGCAACGGCTAGATCTCCTCTCCTCTTCCTGTGGGTAAGCATCTGCTTCAGTCCGTCTTGTCCTCTGCATCTTCCTGCCTCTAAGCTCCAAGGTCACGAGAGCAGGTGTTGGACTGGATTCAGGGGAATAGACTAGCAGCCTTTGCAAAGTGAGCTTTTATACCCAGTGCTTATAAAGCTTGTTCTTCTTCTGGCTTGATGCCTAACCAAGTCGTCTTCTTCCCTCAGAGTAAGTACCGGCAGCTCCCCCAGTCATTCAAGTACACAGCTGTGACAGACACTCCCAGCCTCCTTCACGCAAAACTCAGTAACCAGATTACCAACGAGGTAAAATTGGAGGGCTCTGGAATGGGCTTTTTAAAAACCGTTAGGTTGTCAAAAATATGTGTGAATATTTGTGGGGTGGGGGCCGGGGAAAAGCATGCGTGTTTGCATGGGGGTTTGGAAAGAAAAGAACGTCATATATGGAATGTAAACATTTTCCAGAGGGAAGGAAGGCTTAGTTGGAAATCGGGTTTAGTCTCTAGTCCTGCCCCTCAAGGGCAGTCTCGAACCTGCGGCTTGTTAGAGGCGCCGAGCCTCAGGCCCCATCCCAGACCCCTTGAATCCACAGGGTCCTTTAGCAGGGTCCTCACGTGTTTCCCTTGCACATTAAAGTTTGAAAGTACTGGTCCGTCATTCACCTGTTCTGTCTAGAAACATATGGGCTAACCTTGCATCCATGGTCATTCTGATGATGACTCTCTGGAGGCTGTGTGCGTATTCAGGGGTGCTGGTGCAAGGCCGCTTACACAGAATGGTGTTGGTCACACTTCCGGAATTTCTGCCTCCTCCCTCACTTGCCGTTTGCTCACTTCATTTAAATATCTCTAGCCAATGGGTGCGCAGGGGAAGGAGTCTCGTTACATAAAATCAGCATTCCAGGCCCTTTGTTGCTACTTCTTGATGGCTCTCTTGCAAGTTTGAAATAGAAATCGCATCTACGGCCATGCCACCCTGAACGTGCCCAATCTCGTCTGAAATAGAAACCCAGCTTGGCAGGGAGTTAAATCTGGCATCGTCCTGAGTTTTCCAAATTCTCCTCCTGACTCTTTTAGAAGCCAGTCAAGATTTGGCTATTTATACAATTGGATTCCACTCTCACCCAAGTCAGAAAGTTAAGAGACAGCAGCTTAGGGAGAAGAATGTCCCCAAGAGCCGGGATAGTGGCCGTTCTCAATCTTAAATTCCCGTCAAGCCTTTCCTACCTGCTCTGTGAGCTGGATGGTGGGGTAACCCTGCCTCCTATGATGACCTCAGAGAACTCACCAGTCACAGACCCATTTCTGATAGTGTGAATGGGTGTTTCTGTAGCCGGTGGAGGCCACGCGGGGCTGCACTGGCGTGAGTTCGCTCATGGAAGGAGCCAGAGCTTTAGGAAGGGATGCAGAACAGAGTTTGGGAACCTCCTTTCCACCAACCAGGACTTCTCCAAATTTTCCTGGATCTTGGTATTTATGGTCTTTACACTGTATCCCCCAGGGCAAAGTCTCCAAAGAGAAGAGCTTTGATAGCGTTCCTAAACGTGGTTTTCTTTTCTCAGCCCATTCCCGAGCAAAGTGTAGGGAAGAAACCTTACCTTTTCCTTTACCAAACCTAGGGTCTCAGTGGGGCTTCTGTAACAAAAGGCAGATTAACAAAAGACAAGCATACTAGTATATTTAATTCAAGTTTTACTTGGTCCAGGAGCCTTCGTACAGGAACCAGAAGAAATGAACGTTTCTGTACTCGGTTTGGGGAATCACGGGGAAATGTGATGGGCTAAGGTCATGGGCACACTTAGCATGGTCTCTTCCCTCAGACTCCTCCCTGCAGCCCTCCAGCTTCGGAGATGAGGACACTCCTCTCCTCTGGGGAGGGCATCTCTTACAGGAGGGTCTTCTGGCCTGCTTCAGGAGAGGAGAGAAGAAACAGTGCTTCTAGCACCTGCTGTTTCCCAAACCCCTTCAGCTTAAAGCATTCAGTATGCCAAGGTGCCATATTTTGGGGTGACCTGCCCTAAACCCCTTCAAAAGCAACTTGCAATGTCTTACGTATCCCTTTCATATCACTCAGCTTGACTCATGAAAGAACTGACTTTATTGAAAGAAAGATCTTCCTCAGGGCCAAAGGGGTATCCGTGACACGGCCAATGGCTTCCCGCAACCTATTTCTGCAAACCTGTTTCCCTCTCGCAAACGAGGGGCCTCCAGCACTGAGACTCAGCATCCTCTCCTTGCTTGTTCTTCTTCCTCTCTCTGCCCAGCGCCTCTATAAAGCAGCCGGAGACGAGGCGAGGCACCAGTACACGATGACCCTGGGTCTGCCCGAGTTCGTCCGAGCCAAAGCGAACGCGGCCAATCTGAGTGATGTAAGCCTTTCTTGTTGCTAAGGTGAAGACATGCTCCAAAGCCTCATCTGTCGGCGGCTATGATGGGATCTAACGGTGACCCTTCTAGTGTTCCCGAACTTAAACCATGATTTTAGATGCCCGTGGTAAATACATTTTTCCACGAGTGTGTTGCGTCCATATGTGTCAGAGCGCACGATTGCGTGTGTGCTGATGAGATTTTCTTTGCAAAAGAGAGAGCTTTTGCTGGTCAGAAATCGATTCTGGAACACTGTACTACAAATGAAAGGAGTAACCTTTGTTCATTGATTCGTGTAAAAAAATTTTTTTTAAAGGTCTATGTGTGTTCCTACTGTAGGCAAAATACAAGGAGTCTTGGCGTAATCTCCGTGCTCAAGGCTACAAGCTGACAATAGACGCTCTTCCCTTCCAGGCTGCTCGCATCTCTGGAGATATAGCCAGTGATGTGAGTTGAATGCTATGACCTTCCATCTTGCCTAATTTCTGTTAACTTCATGTAAAACAATGTCTACAGCTGATTTTCCTGAATTAAAGCAAATCTATCACCATGTGAGACAAGCTGTCACCTGCAGAATATATTAGTTAGCAATGAGCTTCTCTGACGGAGGGAGGGAAAGAAAGGCTCTATTAATCAGAAGCTAAACTCAGGCAAAGGTCTCCAGCAGGAAAGCGATTAGGATTTCTTTCGAATTGCAGTGTCTCACCAGCGATCCCGCCTGTAATGCGTGAGCTGCCTGCTTTCTAACTGCACCTAGAATTCGAAAGAGAACTCTCAATAGAAATTGTAATACAGCCGTAACACATCTCCCTCTTGACTCTCTGTAGTTTCACACGCTGGCGTTAGGATTTGCTGGCTGTGTCTCCGCCACTCTGCTGATAGCATCCATAGCTTTGGGACATGAAGGTGACTTTCTCTTTCCCACAAACAAATCACAGAAAATGTGGACTTCAAATAAATGGATCCTGTCTTTTGGGTTTAATGTTTTGCAAGTACAAACAGTTAAAGCACAAGTTCCTCTTTTACCTTTTTTGATAAATTCCTTTTGGCCACAGGACACACGTAAGGGGACCGGGGCCCTTCCTTTGGTCACAAGGATCTGGTTTTAATTAGATGGGAAGGATGGAGTAACGTTTTAATTGTTCGTCCCTCAGGGAGGCGGCATGCTCCCAGGCCAACCTCACTGTGGGTTTTCTTATAATCATCACCTCCTAGCGCAAGGGTGGGTGAGTTTTCTAGGGTCTGCAGTGAGGACGTGAGGGTGGAAGCTAAGCAGGCCGAATGCTGGTCCCTGACTGTGGTCTCGCCTTCCAGTTTCTCTACAGACATGACTTTGTGAAGGAGCGAGGTAGACTGATCGGGGCCCGGAGCGTGAGCGACGACCCGCGGCTCCGGCACTGCTCGCGGGTGGGCCAGCTGCAGAGCGAGCTGCAGTACAGGCGGGGGGCGGCGAGTGGCCGAGCCTGCTGTCACCTGCCCATGGACATGGTGCACCTGGTCCACGCCAGGAAGGCCCAGGCCCTGGCCAGCGACCATGACTACAGGACGCGGTGCCACGAGTTCACGGCGCTGCCTGAGGACCTGAAGATGGCCTGGGCCAAGAGAGCACACGCCCTGCAGAGTGAGGTAGGGGCCTTGGGGCCACACGCCCGCCCCTGACCTCCCTCCTCCCCCAGCGGCTCCATGCACATTCTGCTGCTTCCTTTGCCTCTCGGACCCCTCCTGCCACAACTAAGACTTGCTGGGGCTGTGGTGGGCCATGTAGGTTGGAATCATTCAGTCGTTTGATATAACTGTGTCTTGAGTACCTACTATGTGCCAGGCACCATTCCAGGCCCCGGGGATACTGCGGTCAACAAGAAGTTACTAAACTGCTGTGTTCCCGGGGCTTCCATTATGTGGGAGGGAGATGCTCTGTGACAAGTAGGACATATGGTACGTTGGTGGACACGTGTTGTAGAGACACAGAGAGCAGGGAAGGGGGGAAGGTGTGTGGTCCTGTGTGTGTGCAATTTAGGACGGGGTTGGGGGGGCCGGGTCAGGGCACTGAAAAGGGAACAGTTGAGCAAAGACGGAAGTTGAGGGAAGGAGAGACCACTCCAGCCAGCAGAGTAGCAAATCCGAAGGCGAGGCCCTGAGTGGAAGGAGCCGCAGCCTGTTTGCCCGAAGAAAGTGGGCGAGTGAGGAGGCCGCGGTCTGGAGTGGGGTCCGAGAGAGAGGAGGGCTGACAGGTATGCAGAGCTGACGCCGCCTGCCTCCTGCCTGCCTGACTGTCCCTCTTGCTATGTGCTGTGAGCGGAGGACAGTCATGGCTCCTCTTTCACAGATGAGGTCGTGCAGGAGATGCCCAGGCAGGCCCGACCCCAAAACCCACCATCGTACCCACCTTGCTCTCGCAGAGGGGGCTCCTTTCAGAGGAGTCGTGCTTTTTATGCCCCAAGGGTAGACACTGAGACCCAGAAAGGAGGGGGCCTCCCCCCGGCAAGGGCGCCAGCCCCTCCCGCACATGCGGACATCCGTCCCCTCCTCCCTCCAGGCCTTAGTGTCTGCCACTGGAACTTGATAACGGTGATAATGTGGGTGTGGTCAGCGCGGTGGCGCACGAGCTGTGTGGCGGGCACCGTGGCACGTGAGCATGTGCGTGCGGTCTCTCTCAGCCCTAGGAGGAGGAGGGAGCTCGTTCTGGAGCACAGCCCAGGGGGTTGTGGTCGCGGGAACCCTCAGCATCAGGATCAGGCTTTCTCAGCTCCAGCTCCTTGGATGTACTGGGCTGGATGATTCTCCATTGTGGGGCCTATTGTCTGTTGCACTGGGGCATCCCTGGCCTCTACCCACTATCCACACCGCCCTCTCCCGGTGTGACAGGCAGAATGTCTTGAAATGTCGCCCAGTGTGCATGGGGGGCAAAATTGCACCCAGTTGAGAACCCACTTCTCAGTTTCGGACTGGCCTCCATGAGAGCTACCGTGGTGCCCGGCGCACAGAAACGTGCCAGCAAGTGTTGGCTGTGCGGATTGTTCTCCACACCAAGGCCCTGGGTTCTGGTTACCTTTAGGGCAACGACTGCTCTTGAGTTTAGGCACATGGCACAGACAGAATATTATAAACCCATAAATGGTGATTAATTCTGATTCCATGAAGACGCGATTCAGCAATCACCTAATTGTTCATCACAATTTTCCGGAGTGGCAGTTATCACAGGATTCAGTCAGGCCGAGCGTGGGGCAGGGGGAGGTCATCGGGCCCCACACAGGGCACGTGGTTACGAAGGAGGCAGTGCAAGTCCCACTACGAAGGCTTTCCACCTGCTAGACGGCCGTTCTGTCACTTCCAAGAATAGCGCGTGGTGTGACCGTCTTGTCAATGGGCTGTTCCGGGGGGGAGAGGAGCCTCTGGGGTAAATGCAGAGGCCATCCCAGAGAGGCGAGGGGGGCCAAGCTGGGAGCCCCAAGACATTCGGGGAAAGCTCCACTTTGTCCCCTACTGACTATGTGTCCTTGAGCTGTCCCTTCGCTCTCTAGGCCTCTGTCCCTCCAGCAGAGAGACAAAGAGGTTTGACCAGTGACCTCAGATTTCAGGGTGCATGGGTAAATGCTTTTAAGATGGGGCATCAATATAATGTCAGATTTTTATTTCACGTTTATTTATTTACTTTGAAGGGGGAGGGGCAGAGAGAGAGAGAGAGAGAGAGAGGATGAATTTCAAGTAGACTCATGCTGTCAGCACAGAGCCCCATATGGGGCTCAGTCTCACAACCCTGAGATCATGACCTAAGCTGAAAACCAGAGTTGGACGCTTAACCAACTGAGCCACCCAGGTGTCCTCAGATTTTTATTTTACTAGGTGAGGAAAAAAAGAAACCTGAAACATTACCTCAAGCTACCATTTATATCACAGGGTTTTGTTTTTTTTTCTGAAAAGAAAGGATATTTTAACACTAAAAAAAAAGGAAAAGCAGTCTAAAAAGAAGAGGACTTTCTGAGAAATGGTAGTTGGCATTCTCACACGGACATTTTATGAAATAGGATATGTATTAAAATTTTTAATGCTGAGAAATATTGCTTAATTTTTTTAAATTACCATATGATGCTTCCTGCATTGCTTTTTAAACTTGAAGTTTGTTCATTTAGGGGGGTGTAGATTGCAAGATGCTGTGAACGGAGGACATCTAACGTCGAGCTGGTTCTGAGGCTTCAGTTTTCTTGTGGTCATTACTGAAAGTCGAATTTCCTGTAGTTCTGTAGAAAAAGAAACAAAGGCTCAACATGTGTTGACTCGGTTCAGCTCAGGCTGGGGGAGGAACGGGAGCCCCCAACCTCCGGGTGCTTCTCCTGCCCTCTCCTACCCAGACCGGAAAGAAAGCTGTGAGTCTGGCCACAGACTCCCTCCAGAAAGAGGGAGCCAAGGGGTGCTCACCCCTACGCCGAGGGTCCCAGGCCATGATTGCTCAAGCCATGCTTGCGTTGGGACATGTTTGAGACACACACTGTGCCCAGGCAGTGCTCTACAGTGAGTGGCCATGATCTTGCACCCGGGCTGCAAGGAGTCCTGAAAAGTGCCTGCCTACAGGGACTGTCAAGGGGACAGCCCTGACCCTACCTTTTACAGCTGCATGACCTCAGGTAGACTCCGTAAGCTCTGTGAACCTCAGTTTCCCCATCAGAAGCAACCATAACAACAACTAAAATGTTGGGAATGTTCATTCTGGCATTTGTTCAAATGTTTTGCACAAACTATCTCATTTAGTATCTGGGTACACACTGGTATTCCTCTCATTTTTACAGATGTGGCAGCTAAGGCACCTGTAATCTTAAATAACTTGCCCAGGGTCACAGGCTGGCAGGGGAATGGCTTGTTCGAGACCCTCCAGCAAGAGGCCGAGCGGGGCTCTAGTGTCCAGACTCCTAGTTCAGTGCTCTTTGGCTCCCCCAGGTGGCTGGATTAGGACCACAAGTGCTCGACTCCTAAGGGCTCCTTTAACGACCGCCTGTGTGGCACACGGAGAGGAGAGGACAGCAGCCGATGACTCTTCTGAGAGTCTGAACAGTCACTTGAACACCAAAATTGTTTTGCACGTGGGCATAAGAACCCCTCCTTTGAAGGATGCCATGAGCAATGCATGAAATAATGAGTCTAAAGCAAACCACACCCTGTGCAAGAGGGTGATTATAAAGATTCCCATTGATATGACAAATACACTTCCCTGCTGGCCATCTCATGGGTACAGTTGTTTACATCATTGGAAATTGGGGACCCACTTGCAGCCAGTGCTCCAAAATGGGGGTGCCGGGAAACCCCATGTATGAATTTGAAGGTGGCTTCCAGGCAAGGGAAAACGGCAAGATTGCTGTTTGGGGAAGCCAGGTGCAGTTGGGCAGTGTGAGAGGCTCTCTTATTACCCTGAAATCCTTCTTTAGAACCATCTTTGGGCAACTGATTCTCCTCAACTCCCCACTCTCTCCCCCTCTTTCAGCGTGAAGTCTGGGGCAAGTGTGTTGTTTTTAGGGTCTGCGTGAATAGTCAAGCCTGGGCTGGGAGCTGAAATATCAATAGACGATCCATTTATAAGAGAGTCTGAGGCGCAGTCAGATCTTTGGGGAACCTGCATCTTGCTTTCTGACTTACCTGCAATTGTACTGTTCAGCTCAACAAAAGGCAAGTTGAAAGAGTGTTCCCCACTTCATCTTGCGTATGAAAGGAGCAAGACCCGGCTGTGAAGAGGCCCTGTAGGATTATTCTCTCTAACTTAGAAATTTATCCAATTTTCTCTGTTCTTTATCAGAGTGGAAGGCAAAAGCTTTGCCGGTGTAGACCGAAAGATCGCGGTATAAAAAGCAATCTTAACTGACATGGGGTTTTGAAACCAGCTCCTGAACCTGAGTGATGCCTCCCTTCACCAGTTAGAAAGCAGAGTGGGATTTGCACGGGGGCATTAACCAGCAGACAGTAGATCAGAAACGGACCCTCTTTGAGGCCAGCTGTGAGGGACGCTGTGAATCCTGAAATGAAAAGGAACTAAAAAGGCCGAGAGGCTGGTTTCTGGAGTGATATTTTGCGTTACAGCACGGCTTATATCTAAATTAGAGAAACGCTATCAACTTGGTTTAGATCCAAATTTTAGACTTCCTTAGAGGGTCTTTTTCCGCCATTAAAAAATGCCTAATTTCCATAAGGAGAAGAAGAAAGGCATTCATGTGACTGTCTCATCCTGGGTAATGGCGGGCAGGTTGAGGAATGGTAATAAGATCTAATGTTTTAGGAGACTCCTGATCAGACCCATTGTCCTACAGCACCACTCACTATTTTGTCCCAGGAATGCTGCTGGCATTCTAATCTTCTGAGTCCTTAAAATTAAGACAGGATACAACCTGGCCCGTTTTGAGATTGTGAGCAAATCCTGAGGAACAGTGGCAGGGGGAGGTAAACCTAGGCACAAAAAGCTTAAACTGGCTTACATCCTGTAGGCCGGTTGTAGCTAAGCTTGTGCCCTTCTTAGGGTCCTATTGTAATTGTCCCCATGCCCCCCGCCCCCCCCCCAGTTCCCCAAACCACCACGAAACAAAAACAGATCCAACACATAGAGTAGCTTTAGCTCTGAGGACCCTCAGGCGTTCTCATGAGAACAGAAGGGTTGTTATGACCTGCAGCCATCACAGAGAGAAACTGAGTCACATTATGGTGAAGCAATTTGCTCCGAGTCAGAGCTTAAAGCCCTTTTGTGACCTGGAGGTGGGTAAAACTGTTCTATTTAGGCAGGCGGGCAGTCACCTCACTGCCAGGGGGAAACAAAATAATCCAGGCTGTTGCCTGGGCTTGGGTGTAGATCTCCACTTTCTCTCTCTTTTTTTTTTTTAATATTTTTATTTATTTCTAGGAGAAAGAGAGAGAGAGACAGCATGAGTAGGGGAGGGTCAGAGAGAGAGGGAGATACAGACTCTGAAACAGGCTCCAGGCTCTGAGCTGGCAGTCAGCACAGAGCCCGACGCGGGGCTCGAACCCACGAACCGCGAGATCATGACCTAAGCGAAAGTCGGACGCTTAACTGACTAAGCCACCCAGGCGCCCCCTCCACTTTCTCTTTAAGCGATCACACTCTCTCTTTAAGCGATCGTTGGCATCCATCGCCTTGACTTCTAAAACTCGTGCAGTTTGACTTAACGGCATGCAGAATGCACTCCGAAGGAAGATGTTGACACGTCACAATGAAGCGTTATTACAAATCAAGGATCTTGAAATGCCCTGAGAGTCTTAGGCACTCTCTCAGTAAAAGCCACTGATTTTCTTCCCACAGTTCCGCTACAAGTCAGACTTGATGGGCATGAAGGGGACAGGATGGCTGGCGCTGAGTTCACCACAGCTAGAGAGTGCAAAGAAGGCTGGAGAACTCATCAGCGAGGTACCACCAACCCGACCCTATCATACACGCAACCCATAGCATCCACTCCCTCCTGAAGAGGGAACCTGCTTACGGGGTGGAGATCCCAAGAAGGTCCCATGGCCACTGGATGCCCAGCATTTTTCCTGGCCTTTTGCAACCCAATGGCAAGACTGAACAAGATTTCCCTCCCCATGAGTTCACTTGCTGGGGAGTTAAAGGCATGTTCCAAACTGAGCAGTGAAAGACAGATGACTCACTAGAAAATTGTCAGTAGGCACATTAGGTTGTTAGGAGCTAAACTGGCCCATTGTTTTCATGGGGGCCCAGAACGTGTCATCCACCTAGTGAGTTTACTCGGAGTATCCAGTGTCTGGGGGTATCTGATTTCAGAAGGTTACACACTACACAGGGAATGGTTCCCTTCAGCCAACTCCCCACTGGATTGGTGGCCTGGGATCCCCTTGAGGGTGGCACTACCTTCTCCCACTTCTTAGTAACAGACCTCACTGGGACCCTGTTGATGCTGAATTCTCCCCCCTACTGGATTCCTTTATTGTGACGGGCCAGGCTATTGTGCAGCCTTTTTCCCCCCTCGGGAGAGTAAATACTTGTAAAATGTTCCTTATCACAGAGGCAGTGGGGATCTCTTGTGTACCCCTGTGAGGCACTCACCAAGAAGAGAAACTTGTTTTCCAATAGTGTCATTGGCACATTTGGTACCAAGTGGGTGGGGTGAAGCTCCATCCCAAAAAAATGCACAGGGTTCGACTGTTTGATGGGAATCTGTGTCTGTTTCTTACAGACTAAATACCGTAAGAAACCAGATAGTATCAAGTTCACCGCGGTGGTTGACTCCCCAGACCTGGTTCATGCCAAGAACAGCTACATGCATTGCAACGAGGTGGGTGTCTTTCATCACTTATCCTAGGTGCCCTGTAGTGAGTACTGCTGCTCAGTACTCAGTGCTTAGGAGGATGGGCTTCGGACAGATGTGAGGGCAGACCTGCTGTCTACTGCCTGGGTGATCTAGAACCGGGTACTTCTCTCTTCTAATCTCTGCTCCCTTATTTGAAAGGACGGCAATGAAGGCACCATTTCATAAGATTAAGTGAAATAAATGAGGATTAAATAAACAAACGTGTGTGAAGCTTTTAACAAGTATCTGCAACATAGCGAGCCCTCAATAAATGTCCCCTGTTACAGTTTGTTCATAATCATAACAGTAATAATACTAAGTATTATTGATGATCTTTTATTAAACATGAGATTCATCTTAATTATTGATAGTAATGAAATTAAAAGCTGAACATAACCCAGTTAGAAAAAAGGAAGAGCCATATTAAAAGCTTCTTTCTGCTTCTACTTCGTATGATTTAGCCTCACTCCTTCTCTCCTATATTTCTTTTGGAGTACAGAAATTTAGATATGTTTTTCTGAAATTGTCAAGGGATTTGACTTTGCACAGACTGACAAAGCCGACCCCTCATCACATGGAGTCCAAATGTTGTACCGAAACATTCATGCTTGCGAAGTCCAGGTGGAGTTTGGAAAAGGATTAGAATACTATATTTTCCTCTCGCAAAGTAGAGGAGACTCAATCCCTTCCTAAAATCATCTGTAACTCTTAGATCAGTGCTCTAAAAACAGCAACTAAGAGAGACCTCAAGTTTTAAAATCATGTCTTCCTGGGATGCAGGTAGACTACGGAAACTTTAATTTTCTGGAAACATAGTATAGCATTTCATGGTAAAAAAGGCTTATTAGCTGTTGGGTCTTTTTATTATTATCCATGTCCAACAACAAGGGCATTAAGGCATCTCGTTACAAGTAGAAACTTTGAACAATGTTCAGTTGCAAAGATTCTCAAAAAATCCATACACCTTAGTCTGCTGTAAAACACACAGGTGTAGCCAGCAAGGATCATGGTGTGGGGACCATTTGGAGCAGATCTTGATGAATATTTTAAACAGGGTCTATTGAAAACCAGCCAACCCCACATGACTCCCGGTGCACAGGCCCCTTCGGTAGGCCGGTGTGTTCTGTCTGGGTGCTGGCCGGAGGCCCTCCATGTGCTGGGCTGGGTTCTGCTCTCACGATAGGGGGCACTGAGAGGGAGGGGGAGGAAGGGAGCTGGCCTGCTTTCCGTCTGTCATTTCGGCCCGCACAGTTCTGCCTTTACCATGAGCCTGTCTTCCCCACAGCGCCTGTACAGATCGGGCGATGCCGAGTCCCTGCACAGATACACCCTGGTCCCCGACCACCCCGATTTCGCCAGAGCCCGCCTCAACGCGCAGCACCTGAGTGACGTAAGTGATGCGGCCATTCACGTGCTGTGTGCCGATTTCTGTAAATGTATCCATACCCGAACTGGATGTTATCCGTTGGGGAAGAAACGGCCCCAGGAAGGAGGACTTTGGATGGGCAGAACATGGGAGTGAGACAGACCACATGTGTGACTCTGGGTCACCTTCCTCGCTGGGCCTCGGTTTCCTCAGCTGGAAAATGGGATGGAGATGGGTGAACCGATGCTTGTGGTTCCTTCCAGCTCGAAAATTCCGGTCCCGGCATGACTGCGAAGCCCTCAGTCATGTGCTCTCCTGATCCTGGCAGGTGCAGACACTTGCTCTGTTTCTTTCCCGAACACATCCTGAAGCCGGCTGACTTCAGAGACACTGTGGCACTTTCTCACCACCCAGTTTGGGAAGACGCCGCAATTGTCGTCCATCGGGCGCAAACACCATCTCCTCTTTTGTGCGCGAGGCGGTGGCTTCCCACGCTTCTGTGTCCCTTAGATGTGTGCCCTTTGCGGGCATGACCAAGATGCTGTTTCCTAAACCCGGGCTTGTTGTTAGCAGGGGTCGGAGGCCCCCGGTTGTAATAGAATAGGCGGCCGCTCGGCCTGCAAAGCTGTGATCTGGGGATAACAGGTAGCCAGGCGGCAGAATCAAAAGACGCTGTCAGATCAGAATAACACAGGCTGAGTGTGTCGGCCTGGGGCAGCGCGGGGCCTCCCAGAGTCCGGCCATTCTTCCCTCCCCGGCCCGGCCATTGTGTCCTGGGGCTTCGCGCAGATCAACAGCTGCTACCCTGCACCCCAGAGGTGGCCGCTTCACAGGGGTTAGAGAGGCGCCTTCTAGTTAGCGTGCGTATTAGTTTGTTGCGTTTGTAAAGCCCTGTGGGATCCCACGCGGTGAATGCGATGGTGCTTTGTAAATATGAGTTATTATGACCATTTGATGCTTTTGAGGGATGCGCGAGCGATAATTTTAGAACGGCAGCTCTGGTGGGCTGACCTCCATCTGGGGAAGTGGACCTCCCCCTCCACGGAGCTTGGACAAAACAGCCCCCACATTCATGCTTCAAGGATGGGGGAAGGCCAGGCCTCCATCTGACAAACTATTGGAGGCCCATCGCCCTGAAAAACTGGATAAGACTGCCGGTCAGTCTGGGGGCCAGCTTAAGGAGGACGGCCACCCCAGGCCAGTGACAGCGCATCTTCCGGCTCACAAGGGACGCCGATCTGTAGAGTCCCGGAGCTGAAATTAGCCGCCGGGGCATGCGGATATGGAGAACTCATGAACCTCTTTTGAAAGAGCACTTCTTCGGGGGCGTGTAGAATGCACACAATTGGATCAAGTGCTCTGTGAGGAAGATGTGGAGGGAAAGTGACCTTCCTGGGCAAAGAAAGCCATTGAGATGTGTAAGGCAGCCGAAATAACTAAAAATCAAATGACTCTAATGTGTGAGGCTGAGGACAAAACTGCGCCCACTGTGATAAAGAAGAGAAACGCCCAGGGTTCCAAATCAAAGCGCCTACGGAATGGAAAGGCTCCCAGTGGCAAGGCAGAAACCTCAGCAGAATAAAAAAAAACTCAGGGGGGAAGTGATGACAATCAAGCAAATAGTATACAGGGAGAAGGGGGCAGGAGAAAGGGAGCGGGCGCCTTGGGGGGAACCCCAATTTGGGCCACCCTCGCTCGTCGGCCCTCGGCTGCAGAGACTTGGATGTGGGGGTGTGTCAACACCACAGCGGGGTGACGCTGGAGTTTGAGGCTGAGTGAAGTTCAGTGTCCTTACCCAGCCCAGATCTGGTGTGGAGGTCCTTTTTAGGAAGGGGCCAACCGTCACCTTCCCAGGGGACGCTAAGCATTTAGACTCTATGTTCTGGCCGCCATATGAGGGAGCATAAAGCTAAAGGTGATGGCGGGTCTTTCGTTATCTGAATGCTTCTCCCCTTCTACATATCCCTGGGTCACGCCTGCTAAACTCAGTGGTGACCCTGGAAATCGAATCCTTTGGACCTTGTTTGTGACCCATCGATTAAGTGATTGCTCCAAGGGTATTGGCTCTGTATTTCTAGGCCCTTGAACGTAGTAGGCATTTGGCTCATGGTTGGTGGTGTTGGATGTGGGAGGTGGAGGCGATGATGAAGGTGAAGGTGCCGGATGTCAGTACCTAAAAATGTGGAGCTCCGCCGTGCCTGGCTCAGCCTCCATGGGCCTCTCTGGTCCTGGGCCCAGGTGTGCGGTGGTGTGAGGCACTTTGCTTTTTATCTGCCATCCCCGCTTTGCTTAATCTCCTCAGTCCCCTGTAGAACAGAGCCTCAGGCCTGACCTCTATTTCCAAGTGACAAAAGTAAGGTTCTTAAAGCTCCTCCTGACCTGCTAGGGCTCTTGGAAAGAGTGAGCCGCAGACACGGTCTGGGGCCATCACTTTGTCGTCTGCTGCCGCTGCGGCTCACCTGCTGTCTCCCTTCTCTGTGGCTGAATAAAGGACAGCCCTCCACTGGAGTCTCCAGATGGTTCCTTTCATGGAGCCATTCCCTTATCTTAAAAAAAAAATTATTAGCTACACGAAGGCGTGGAGGATTTTGATGCTCTATCGGTTATGTGGGTCTACCTGAGGACTAGAGGGTGTGATTACAGACTCCTGGAGGGTGTGCGAGAACAACTTCAAAAGGGGGAAAATGAAAGAGGAAGATGTGAAATAACATGGGTCAGGAACTCTGTCAGGTTCTCGGCAATCAATTTAATTCGGGTGAAGGCTCTTCCCTTGGTTGCAGGCACACGGGGTGCCTGTGGGGTGCGGCATGCTTCATAGTGATGGCGTGGCGTGGCTTCGGGAGCTGCTGAGGGGCCCCCACGAAGTCTTTGGAGCTAACAAACACATGGCCGCTGGGACCTAAGGAAGAGTACTTTCTGCATGTCTGAAGAAGTAGAGTTCTCAAACTTTTTCCGGAAGCTGCCAACCTGAGGCACCAAAAGTGAATGCAAAGATAGGAAAGAGTAGGGCAGGCGCCTCTCGTACCAACAGGAAGTAGCAGATGAGCGAGGCTCATGGAGCCCAGAGCCACCAGAGCAGGGCCTAATGATCAGGCCAGGGGCTTCGAGCTGCAGCCCTTCCTGGCCAGCCCCACCAATGGCAGAGCCGGGGAGGTCCTTGGGATGGGTGTGGGGCTGTGGCTCTGTCCTTGGGCCCCTGCAAGGTCGAGGGTGTGTGTTTAGGAACTGTTCCTGCTCAGAACTAACAACGTGCCAGATGTCGAATGCTCACTCCCTGCTCACTCATATCTTTGTTTTCACCATCTAGAAAGCCTATAGAAACTCTTGGGAACAGACACGGGCTGGCGGCTACGACTTCAGGCTGGACGCCATTCCGTTCCAGACCGCCCGGGCCTCCAGAGAGATCGCCAGTGACGTAAGACCTTCGGCTCTCTCTCCCTCCACCGCTGAGAGTTCTGACTGGTTTCCCTGGTCCTGTTGAAAAGAAAACCACCAGGAACCCAAACTGAACAAATATTCCAAATGAAATTAAAATTGGGCCTTATTTCCTAGAATCTTAGCTAGAAATTTCAAGTTCAAATTGGGGGAGGCTGTGTTCCTACTTCCTCTGTTTCAAGAGAGACACTCCGATTATTTTTTTTAATTTTTCAAGTTTATTTATTTATTTTGAGAGAGAGAGAGAGCACATGTGAGGGGCAGAGAGAAAGGGAGAGAGAGAGAATCGCAAACAGACTGTGCACAGTTACAGTGCAGATATCAAGCGTCAGTCGCTTGACTGACTTAGCCACCCAGGTGCTCCAAGAGAGATGCTCTTTTTTTTTTTCCCAGTGTTTATTTTTGAAAGAGAGACAGAGAGCAGGCGAGGGTCAGAGAGAGAGGGAGACACAGAATCCGAAGCAGGCTCCAGGCTCCAGCTGTCAGCACAGAGCCTGATGCGGGGCTTAAACCTCCTAACTATGAGATCATGACCTGAGCCGAAGTCCGATGCTTAACTGACTGAGCCACCTGGGCCCTCTCAAAACAAACACTCTTAAAAGCTGATGTATGTGTACCAACAGGTCAGTTAACGTGTGATTGATGTGTTGATCTGCAACACATTGAGCTTTTCACCTAGACTGATCTGAGTTCAAGTCAGGGTTTAGTCACTTAGGACTCGGCTGTGTGGTGTTGGACAAGTTGCTCGTATTCTCTGAAGGCAGATTTCTACATCTATGAGCTACGGATATACTTTTTATCTCCTAGGATTGATGTAGGAGTGAAAACAAAATAGTTTACTGTGTCATACAAATAACAAGTGTTTGACACACGGCAGCCATTATTATGGGAGAGGAAGGCATCCTTGACTAGATCACCGATCCTTAACACAATAAGTACAGAGAGCAAGGGCAAGCATTTAGAAACCTTTCCAGCAACTAACCATGGTGACACCCAAGCATGTGCCCTGCAGACTCCTCTTGACCAGGGCTGGGGCCGGGTGTCATCGAGTGCACACGGCACCGCTGCAGCTGCAGTAGAACCTGGGACTTTGACTGATTGGAAATTGAAAAAGCAAAACAAAATGAATGTGGCCCTTCACGCCCAATGGTTTGAGGAGCCCTGGGCTGGGTCCCTGCAAAACGGAAAGAATCAAAGGAAGAGTGGCTGCTGACGGGGTGGGCGCATTTCTCTTCCTGTGGGTTAACAGCAGCGGCAGTAATACCCAGAGCTGCCCTCAGGGGGCGTGAGCCTGTGCCAGACTCGGAGCTCAGCCCCTAGCTCGTTGAACCCTGTCAGTGGCCCGTGGGGTAGAGGTTCACTCTCCCATTTTATCAGGTGGGGAAACTGAGGCTCAGAGAGACTCAGTCACTGGCCCAAGGCCACAGAGCTAGAAGGTAGCACCGGGAGAGATGGATCCCAGGTGTGCCTGAATCCGAAGCTGCCCCCTTCCCCCATCTTGAACTTCCTGCTGGGGATCCTGTGGACGGGTGGGGGAGGGGAGCCCGGCACCCGCCTGACCCACCTCTGCTCCTCTGACCTGCAGTTCCGGTATAAAGAGGCCTTCCTGCGAGACCGGGGCCTGCAGATTGGGTACTGCAGCGTCCAGGACGACCCCCGGATGAGGCATTTCCTCAGTGTCGGCAGACTACAGAGTGACAACGAGTACAAGAAGGACTTCGTCAAGAGTCGGTCCCAGTTCCACAGCCGCCCCGACCAGCCCGGCTTCCTCCACGCCAGGAGGAGCCAGCAGCTGGCCAGCGACCTGTGCTACAGGCAGCCCCTGCCCCAGCCCACCTGCGACCCCGAGCAGCTGGGCCTGAAGCACGCTCGGAAGGCCCACCAGCTGCAGAGTGATGTGAGCTGTCCCCACCCGCGGCCCAGGCCCTTCCTCCTGTGCTTCGGCCTCTCGGCCCAGTCACATGTGGGAGGGGGCGGGGTGGAGGTAGAACCCAGGACACCTGACACCCTGTGGAGGCTTTACTGTGGGCCACGGCTGTGCCAGACGTAGCTCCCACAGCAACCCATCCCGCTTTACAGATGAGGAACCAGAGGCTTAGAGAGGTTAAGTAACTTACTCAAGGTCACACAGCCAATAAGTGCCAGACCTGGGATCCGAACCCCGATTGGTTTGTTGGCAGGGCTCAAGCTCTTGATGGCTATGCCATACTGTTTCCAAGGAGGCTTAGCAGTTTCCCGACTCAGCCCTTGCACTTTCTCTGGAATGTAGCTGCAGCCCAGAGAAGGGAAATGGCTTTCCCAGGGCCACAGAGCAAATTGAGGTAGGAGCTTGGACTTGAACCAGGTTGAGGTAGGAGCTCAGACTTGAACCAGTTCTCCCCACCATCCGCCACCACCATAGCTCCCATTGCTTACATGGAAAGATGGAGGGCACGGCAACATGGTGGCCCAGCTGACAGCCCATTGAGCCCTCAGCTCCAGGGAGCTTCTGCTTAAGACAAGTTTGCTCCCCTTGGTCCTGGCCTAACTGAAGACCTTGTATTCTCTACTCTGTGGCCAAATCACCCCTAACCCTGCTTACCTATTCCTCTTTCCTCCATCCCCCTAAGGTCAAGTACAAATCAGACCTGAACCTGACCAGAGGTATCGGCTGGACCCCTCCTGGATCCTACAAAGTGGAGATGGCCCGGCGGGCAGCAGAACTGGCCAAGGCCAGGGGCCTGGGTCTCCGGGGGGCTGACGTGAGTAGCAAGCTCCGGACCTACCCCAGCTTGCACGGCCGTGGGGAAAGGCAAACTCGCTGTTTCTTTTCAAACTTTATTTTTGGCCAGAGGTCAGCTGGCTCCAAAGAAGTGTGAAATGCAGCTCGAGCAAGGCGCCTAATTTCATGGGTCTGAGATGACCAGGCGGATGACACCCGGGTTAAACTTCCTGCAGGGTTTTCTCTGAAGTCACAGCCATTAGTTCTGCGGAGACAAACCCACCGGGGCTACATCAATCCCGGGCCACGGCAGCCCAGGCTGTGCCGACTGCTTGCTCGTTACAGTTGCAGAAAGGGTCAGGGACTCGCTGGCTGCGATAGTCTGGGTTTTGAACCCTACTTTGTTCAGAAGAAAGACACCACGTCTAAATGAGAGATTGGCTTTGCTTCTTTCTCCTTCTTGCCTCAAGGATCCTTTTCCTTGGGGAGGGTGGAAGAGGGGAAGGGCAGGGGAGGGGGAACATTTTAAACGCTCCCGGGGCATCTTAGGCAGCTCATCGTGTGGGAGCAGGGCGGGAGCTTCGTTCTGACTCAGGGGGGTGTGTTTGATTTCTGCAGGGAGGGCCAGAAGCTGTGGGGCCCGCAGATAATCAGAGGGGGGACGTGAACCCAGACGCCACCGAGATTCTGCATGTCAAAAGGAGGAGAGGTCTGCCGTTGTGAGCAAGCAGCATCCACCCGGAGTCCTTGGGAAAGAAGCTGGGAAGGAAGCGTGTCTACCAGAGACATGATTCGGTTCCAGCGAGCCAGAAACATGAGGTGCCAGCCCATCCCCCCGAGCCGCCTTTTACTTAAACAGCGACTCTTAGAAAGCTCCGGAGAGTTGTAATTTCATTCCTCCATGTCATCCTGAAAGTAGGTGGCCGGGTCCACTGTGCACCTTGGGTGTCTGGCATGAGGAATAAAGATGTAAAGGTGACTTCCAGTGGGTCTGGTCATTCTGTAATCCCACATTTGCAAATGTCCGAGGTGAAGGCAGTCTGTGATTTTTCCATAAGGTAACCATCATTTGAAGGGAAGCAAACAAAATATATGTTGGGTTGATTCTGGCATTTTTTGGTCCAGGATGCGCTAGGCTGGGTGGCCATTGTCTGTATGTAGGGCACAGACTCTTGACTCTATGGCCTCCTGGGGATGCCCAAGGCTGCCCATGAGGCCTTGCCTTGTCTGGGTGCCAAGGTGAAGGGGCCCTCAGGTTAAGAAGACACCTTAGAAGCTAGTCTCTCTTTGGATGGTGGCTGTGATCCAATTCAGGAATTTGGTAACTTGGGTGTAGACTCCTGGCTTCTTCCCACAATCCAGGCCCCAGCTCACTATCCCGTAGACATAGTAGGTACCATTTTTCTCACAGGTCAGAGGGCCTCCTGAGTCACCCTAAGGGAAAAGACACATGGGTTCAGCTTGTGAATCAGAGACACATCCACCCATCCACCCCCATCTTCCATGAGGAGAGGCCGGGGGGTGTGGTGTGAGCTTGCCCGGCAGGTTTCCCTGGAAGGTGCTGGCAGACACCCGTCTATGCCTTATACTACACAAAGCTCTGAAGGGAGAGAAGTGAACACCAACATATGTCCCTGAGTCCAGGAGGGTTTGATGGATGTGCCACAGGGCTGGGCCACAGTGCCTTGGTCAGACCCCTACGTCCATGCTCTTGCTCATGACTCATAGTCACACAGAGAGTTCTCAGGGACCCTCAGCTTCTCATTCCTGCAGGGGCCTGGGTGGGGGGCGGTGCCCTGTTTGGCTAGAGCCCATCCTGGACGCACGGGGGCCATGCACAGGGTTGAAAGAATAGGGCTTAGAAATCGTAGGGCCCACATGTTCAGCATGGTCTGTGGGGTTAGCTGTTTTGGGTTCCAAACTAGGGTTATGGACTGCTAGCCACCAGGGCCTCAGTTTCTCACATTGTAAACCGTAGAGAGCAACAGACCATCCCCCACCCCGCCCTGGCTCTTGCCCGGATTAATGTTTGTAAAGTACATAGAATAGTAGCTGATTCATACTGAGCCCCCAGTTAAATTAGCAGGAGGAGCGTGGTGGGAAGACAGCCCTCAACATGTACTTCCGCATACTCGGCAACTGATAGGATTTTCAGTGAACTATCTCTCCGAATCTTAGCCACACCTTCAGATTTTATGCATGTTATTTCCATATTATAGTTTAGACACCTTTCATACCTCTCTGGGACCTCCTGTCCAGACACTGCTCTCGACTCTCCCTGGTGCTCAGCTCCAAGGTGACCAGTGCTCTTTCCTCCGTGGACCCCTAGGGTCTACACTGCTTTTACAGCACTGTCTCAGTTTTAAGGGCCTCCATTGATGTTGTGTTCCTCAAGGGCACAAGCATATTTTATTCATCTTACTGGTTCTACCTAAAGAATGTTGGGTTCTCGACAATCCCGTCGTGTAAGGTATGCCTCCATAACTGCCTCCCAACCCCGGGCTCTTGGTCTGGCCTCTGTGCCCAGTGTACATTCCACCCACGTTTCCTTCTCCAAGTGCCATTTGGAGTCTCTGACCTGGCAGGAGTCTTTTCCAGGCTTCTGAAGGTTTCCTGCACAAACCATGCTGTCATCGATCATGCGGTCATAGAGTTGGTGGGAGTTGCACAACGTATTGGCAATCAGCTTGACCTTGGCATCCAGGAGCTGGCGGGACCCTTCCCCTGTGGGGTGGAGAAAAGAGGTTGCCACTGTAGGGACCCAGGTGATACCCGTCCCACCAGAAGCTAGCACTGATAAAAAGAGGGCCACAGCTCTCAACTCAGAAAGGAAGTTTTCTCCAGGAGATGGGCAGAAAAGCCTCATATTTTAAGGATGGGGATCTTTGCCTCCAGCCTTCACCGTGGTTTTACAGACCCTCATTGCTTTGCTCATCACAACACAGCAGGATCATGATTCCCTCTTCCGTCTGCCCAACTAGACCCTCAGATCACAAGGGCAGGGATAGTGTCTTCAACCATTTTGTAAAACTTCCTAGCAGAGGACTGGCACACAGTACATTCGTAATGAGGGATGAAGTGCCTGGTTGCTCCTCTGAGTGACCTACTTCCCAGAGAAGACATTTCTTTTCCTGAGGATCCTCTGTTCTGCTCAATCTTCTCTGGTCAGCACAGTGATATCAAAAAGTTGAGGTGCAGGACAAGGAGGAACTTTACAAAGAGAAGTCTCTGGCTAGCCCCAGGTCTGATTAACCAGTGATCTTCATTCCCAACAGCCTTCTGACAAGATTGTGTATTACACTACATTTTCTTCACAAATACAGGTCTATTTAAAGTGTTCCTTGCTTTCCATTATTAAGGACAAGATTTGGAGGGAAGAGAAAACTATTTTGAGTATTTGAGAAAGACTTGAAATACACTTCAGAATTTCATATGTTAGAGAATATGATCTTATCAGTATATGGGGAAATTAATCCTGTGTTTACTTTTTTAGACAAGACCACATCCTAGAGACAAATCAAGAGCTTGATTTAAGAAAATGTATAAAATGCCTACGATGCGGTGAGCCCTGAGCAAGACACTATGGGAGAGAGAGATGAATAAGAGTGGACCCTGCCCTCCAGGGACTGACTTAGTGAATATCCTCATAGAATTCTATCAGCTCTTATTATCATGATTCCAAACCTAGAAGGGAAGCGTGGTTATGGAGAAACTAAAACCCAACTGTCCAGGTGACAAAGCCAAGAACCTAACACGAGTCTGTCTGATGCTAAACCCATCTTCTTTGCAATCTATCCTCTTTCCAATCTGCCTAGGAAAGGAGGAAGATCTCCATGGATACAGGATCAATGCTGGATGGAAGTCAAGGATCCCATCAGAAGCTAGCATTGATAAAAATACTGATAAGATTTAACTAGAGCTTTAGTGATGAGGCAATCTCCTATTTTTGGTAATACTTTTTTTTTTTTTTTTTTTGGTAATACATTTTCAATGGAACACTGATGTCAAGTTCAGAAGGGCAGTCGAGTTTGACCCTTTCTTCTCTGGTTGATGCAACTTCCCTGAGTCTCAGGAAAATACATGGCCAGACTCACCTGTTTCTGTCACACCCCAGCCAGAGATGTGGCACTCAGTCCCAGAGGGGAAGGCGCTATGGGGCAAACATACGGTCTTCACATATTTTGACTCCAGAGCACAGTGACCATCCACTGGCTTTAGCTTGAGCAACGCTATGTAGGGAGAGACAGAGGAAATGAGTGATGAGGTCCTCTCTGCCAAAGGAGCACTAGCTTCAACTCGATAGGAAGGTAGACATGGCAAAGTCCCACTCCCAATGTCCAAGAAACGAATGCCTTCCTCCTCAGTCACTGAGTTCTTTTAACTTACACCTGGGGAGGAGTAACACTTCAGGATGAGAGTAATATCAAAAAATAATAGTTGTGGGGCGCCTGGGTGGCTTAGGCAGTTAAGCATCCGACTTTCGCTTAGGTTATGATCTCGTGGTTCATGGGTTCGAGCCCCGCGTCGGGCTCTGTGCTGACTGCCAGCTTAGAGCCTGGAGCCTGTTTCAGTCTGTGACTCCCTCTCTCTCTGACCCTCCCCTGCTCACGCTGTCTCTCTCTCTCTCTCTCTCTATCCTAGGGGAAAAAAATAATAGTTGAGTTTGAAATAATTTCTAATCCATTTTTTAAAGAGTAGGCTTTATGAGGGGGAAAAAAAGATGGGAGAGAGTGTGACAGGTCCCAGGAATGGAGAACGTACTCACTGAACAGCCAGTAGCTTAATATCATTGCCTCCACACCTGAGCACCTCCCAGGTGACAGATGTACATGGGGACACATGCACAGCATGTCACTTAACACATAGGAAGCTGAGCATTGTACACCAGTGTACCCATTTGACAGGAAAGGAGTTGAGGCTTGGAGAGGTGAAGCCAGCTAGCAAGTGAGAGAGCTGGGATTCAAGGCTGAACTCTTTCCACAACACGGTGTTGCTAGTTTCTCTTCCCCTCATTTATCCATAACACTAACACAGACCTTTAGGACTAAAAGACTCTGGAATAAATTCTCTTCCTTACGGATTCTGTGAGGGACCAAAAAGATAAGAACATCTTCTAGAACCAAACATCAGCTTTTCTTCAGTAGTGAAATCCACCTAAGACAAGATCCATGGGATATCTACCAGAGAAGAGACTTACCAATATCATTGTGGGGAATCTCATCTCTTTCATTATAGTGGCTGTACTTGAAAATCTTCTCCACCCCGAATCTCTGCTCATGGAATTCTGTCTTCTTCAGGTCCTGGTCCCCTAACACCACTTTCAGATGTTTGGTTTTTATGCTGCAAAGGAAGGTAAGATGGTGAGAGACTGAAGCCAAACCCTGGCCCTGCTCCTAGTGAGCTGTGTGACCTTGGACAAATGGCCTGACCTTCTGCAGCCTTGGCATCCTTATCTTTAACTGTCATCTTGCTCACAGAACTCTGCTGTGGACCCAAATAAGAAAATGTGAGGAAGCTGATTTATTAATGGACTGGTCTACAAATGTAAGCTGCAACGGATATCTCATATTTCCTGGTAGACCTTCCATTGCCCCTAGGATTACTTCTTGAACAGCTATTCTTTGTACAGACTCATGTTTGCATGTTTGAGGAACATCTCCTGGAATCCCAGGAGAAGCTGTTTAATGACAGGGTGGATTGGAAGACCTTCAAGGTCGCCACCAAAACCTGGGCTGTATGGGACCAGGCCTGACCACGAACTTGGGGAACTCAGGCGAGATGGTGATAATTCAGGTTCCTCAGTAGGTGCTGGCTCCTCTAAGCCACACAGGAGTTGTGGCTGAAGACACCAGGAGGTTCATGGTAATGGCATCAGATGGGAGCATGCTATATTTTTCTATTCAGGGTAAGGCTGGACAGGTAAATCTGGGTTCAAATCCCATTTACCTATTCACTTTCCACATGACTTTAGGCAAGGTGCTAAACCTTACCAAGACCCAGGGTCCTTGTTTATGAAATGGGACTGATAACTTTTCACCACACAGATATTTACTAAGCACTTGTTCTGTATGAAGACCTGTACTCAGCATTGAGTAGACCACAACTAATCAAAGTAAAAATCCCTGTGTTCTTTTAGCAGATAGTTTTGAGGATTAACTATCATAACACATGTAATGCCCATGGCAGTTCTTTTCCATTTGGTATTAAGGAGCCAGTCTTTTGCCCTTAGAGCTAGATTAGACTCTGTAATCTTGCAAGAGTCACCAAGATGGTGCTCAGATGGGAAGGAGAGAACACCCCCAGAGACTGGAGTCACCCTGGCCTCTGTTTTCAGCAGATGCCTACTTGGTACAGTGGGCAGCAGTTAGCACCCAACAGGGGTGGATCAGTGCTCCCCCACAGAAGTGGCCTTGGGGCATGGAGACGGTCAATGGCAATGTGGTCTGCAGGGAGGCCTGCCATGGGTGTTTGCCCGCTGTGCTCTTGAAGCCTCCATAGATCCTCTTGATCTTCCTCTCTGCCATCTCGGTCTTCCCACATGAGTCAAATCCTGGAAGCTTGGTCAGAGGCTCTGTGGGGCTTTCCTTTGGGTCAGCAATGTCTGTGGGAAGCAAGAAAGACAAATCATGCTACCCACTTTCTCCCCAGGGCCTCAGAAGGAACTTGTCAGAGATACGGCTCCAAGTCCAGCAGCTTAGCAAGTTCCAGAGCTAAGAGACTGCACTGATGCATACAGGGCGGGCACATAGTAGGTGCACAATTAATATAAGGTGAATACATTGATGGATGTAAGGCAAGTCTATAGAATTAATGGTGAAGATGTTGCTTCTTGTTTTGATATGTATTCAAAAATGTGTGTGTGTATGTATATATAAATCCATCACTGGGTATGTACTTAGCTATTCATAATGTACATATATATTTTGGAGGATTTTTTGATGCGTAAGGGAAGATATCCAGGTGAAATAGAGTGAGGGACATAAGACATTTGCACAAAACTGTCATACGAAGGAGAGAGCAATAAGTGTTGTATAGGTGGCATCCTTTCCATTCCATGGGGCTTGTGAGGAGGGAGAGATAACACTTCACTTGGTAGGATCATGGAGGGCTTCCCAGAGGAAGAGTTAGTTGAGTTGATTTTTAAACAGTGTTGGATATGGACACGATCTGATAGAGCATGGAGTATTCTGGACAGAGCTGACCTTGAGAGCAAAGGCACAGAATTGAAAGAATCCAGAGTGATAATCCCATTGCTCAGGGTGGGAGGGTGAAATGTTCCACATGTGTGCAGACAGGTCGTCCAGAGAAGCCTTCCAGGAAGATCGTGAGGCTGGAATTCTGTCCATGTTGCATCCTGAAGGGTTATGGAGTCTCTGCCAATGTTTGCTCCCCACTAGACACTGAAGACGTGGCATGGTGCCTGACATGTAGCGAGTGATCTGTAAATTTGCAGAGGGCACTGACTGGGAGTCAGGAAACATGGATTTATGGTTGGATCACTGGCATCAGTTTACAAAGGTATCCAGGCTTGCTAAGCATCCTGGAAGGGGAGCAAAGGATTGGGCATCTCGGTTTCCACCAGGAAGGCAATTGGTAAAACCAGGTGTGGGGGATGGAGGGGATGGAATAGATGGGCTGCCAAGAACATCCATCTAGTGAGTTGCAATCTCACCATGACGGGGGCTTTTGGACGGCCACAGTCTTTTTTTTATTTTTATTTTTTTTTTAATGTTTTTTATTTATTTCTAGGAGAGAGAGAGAGACAGAGTGAGCAGGGGAGGGTCAGAGAAAGAGGGAGTCACAGACTGAAACAGGCTCCAGGCTCTGAGCTGGCAGTCAGCACAGAGCCCGACGCGGGGCTCGAACCCACGAACCGCGAGCTCATGACCTAAGCGAAAGTCGGACGCTTAACTGCTTAAGCCACCCAGGCGCCCCTGGACGGCCATAGTCTTACCTAGGGCTGAGCAAGCTGTGAGGTCACAGTACTCCCATTTCACCTTTTCATTGTTTACTTTAATGAAACACCAGGGCTTTTCATCTCCATCTGGGTTTCTAAAATGAAAATACAAAATAACCCAGGGTCAAGGCTTGGCCTGACCCACTGAACCTCATTAAAAGTCCTTTGGGCAAGCGAGTCAGGTTCCTTACTCCTGCTAGTACCACATTTTATTCCATTCCTCCAACGAGTTAACAGACGCTGGCATAGAAGTGTTTTGGGCAAAACCTTAATGTCCAGCAGAGAATCCCAATGACCAAGAAATACTTAACCAGCCCTGTGCCAGATCCATGGAACGTTTCAAATTATTTGTAGGAAAAGAAATGAGATCCCTGTTGAAGACTTCCCTTTGTCAGGAAAGTGAAGTAGCCACAGAAACATGGTGAGTGTAGGGCACTTCTGTCCAAACCTCCAAATTGCATGTGTGGAAATTCTCTGAGGAAGGCTATCATGGACATTGCTCTGAAGATGCTTCCATGGGGGGAATAGCTCAAAGTGAGTGATGGTAGGAGGTAACTTGTGTTTTGGGCAAAGGAAATCCTCTGGCTTTATGGAACCAGTTTAAAGCCATACAAAAAATTCCTGCTCCATATAATCTTATACGTTTCCTTGGCCTTGACTGCAGCAGTGGGGGAAGCCAATGGAGCAGTCTGGAGGCAGCAGAAGGGGAAGAAGGTAACGAGTCATCACCAGAGATAGAAATGTCACGGCAAAAGAAACAACCCACAAAACTAATAGGCAACCAACGGAATGGGAAAAGATAGTTGCAAACGACATATCAGATAAAGGGTTGATATCCAGAATCTATAAGGAACTCACCAAACTCCACACCCAAAAAACAAACAACCCGGTAAAGAAATGGGCAGAAGATATGAACAGACACTTCTCCAAAGAGGACATCCAGATGGCCAACAAACATATGAAACGATGCTCAGCATCTCTACTCATCAGGGAAATACAGATCAAAACCACACTGAGATACCACCTCACACCAGTCAGAGTGGCTCAAATGAGCCAATCAGAGAACTCTAGATGCTGGCGAGGATGTGGAGAAACGGGCACCCTCCTACACTGTTGGTGGGAATGCAAACTGGTACAGCCCCTCTGGAAAACAGTGTGGAGGTTCCTCAGGAAACTAACAATAGAACTCCCCTATGACCCAGCAATAGCACTGCTGGGAATTTACCCAAGGGATCCAGAAATGCTGAGGCATAGGAGCACATGTACCCCAATGTTCATAGCGGCACTCTCCATAATAGCTAAAACATGGAAAGAGCCTAAGTGTCCATCAACAGATGAATGAATCAAGTAGAGGTGGTTGATCTATACCATGGAATACTACATGGCAATGAGAAACAATGAAATCTGGCCATGTGTAGCAACATGGATGGACCTTGAGGGTGTTATGCTGAGCGAAATAAGTCAGGCAGAGAAGGACACATATCATATGTTTGCACGTATAGGAGGATTAGGAGGAACTTAACAGAGGACCAAGGGGGAGAAGAAGGGGGGAAATGGTGGGGGAGAGGGAGAGAGGCAAACGATGAGAGACTCTTGAATGCTGACAAAAACTGAGGACTGTTGGATATAGGGGGAAGGGGGATGGGCATGGAGGAGGGCACTCGTGGGGATGAGCACTGAGTGTTATGTGGAAACTAATTTGACAATAAACTATTTGAAAAAAAAAAAAAAAGCAATGTCATTATCCTTACTTGGGAAAACCCTAATATCCTTGTGGTAGAGACCGTAATGCTCACTGGACATTCCTTTTTATTCTCTACATTTCCTCCATGCAGTTAATGAGGGGTTACGTTTTTGGCCAACAAAATACGTGTTGTAGAGATGATGTACCACTTCTAGGTTGAAGCAGTAAAAACTTCAGGCTTCATGTTTTAGCCTCCCCTTGCCTTTCCTAGACGTCTGAGTAGCTTTGTGGAGCTAAGAATCCCCTCGCCCTTATTCCCCAGCCCACATGACGCAGGCAGCAGCAGTGAAGAATAAACTCTGAGGTATTCAAGACACTGGGATTTGGGAGGTGTTTGTTACAACAGCACGACCTAGCCTAACCTGAGTAGAAAAATCTTCCCAGAAGGAAAACTAATGAGTTTCAATGTTCCATCCCAAATTTCTTTTTTTTTTTAAATATTTATTTATTTTTGAGAGAGACAGAGACAGAGCGTGAGCAGGGGAGGGGCAGAGAGAGAGGGAGACACAGAATCTGAAGCAGGCTCCAGGTTCCGAGCTGTCAGCACAGAGCCCGACACGGGGCTCGAACTCACGCACCATGAGATCGTGACCTGAGCCGTAGCCAGATGCCCAACTGACTGAGCCACCTGGGCGCCCCTCCATCCCCAAATTTCTAAGCTGGCCCAGGAACTCTAAGAGCAGGAGAAAGGGACAAACAAACCATGATCCAGACAAGCGCCCAAGACTGATCATGGAGAAGAAGGTGAATTTTACCTGCAGAAGTTGTGCTCCCCAATCCCCTGGGTGTCAGCATCTTCCATAAACATGTTGTAATTCTCATGCAAGAGAAGGTGGGAGTTCCAGTGAAGGCATGAGTGCTCGTTGACTGTCTTACTCACGTTCCCTCGGTAAGAGTAGCCATCACCCACGTAGCAGTCATCAGGACCTTGGAGAGAGCAGGCAGGGATGTGAGAATGGACAGCGATAGTCATGGTGCTCTGCAACTTGGCAGGTGTAACAAGTGGATAAAGTTTTGGGCCTGACTACTGACCACCCTGAGAGTCCACCATGAATTCCAGAAAGAAAGTGGCTTATAGATTCCACATTCAACCCAGCTTTAAAACATGAAATACAGTGGTTGTGGGGAGTTGGAACTTAGTTCCCACACAAGTACTAGTGGCAGGCTCGAGGCTCAAGGATGTCCAAGTGTGCTTGATTCACCTGCTTTCTATAACAGTTTATGACTTTATTTACCCAGAGCCAGGCTCGCCCTACACCCTTAGGTTGGAAGGGCTGAGGCAGTAGTAGAGTTTGGACATCTTGACATGACCCCCATTCTGGGAACAAAACCCAAACAGAAAGGGGTTCGAGGGCCTTCACCATGGCCCTGAGTTTCTGATGGAGTGGTAGTAGAGACTCATACCTATTTCACAGAATTTCCCCTTGAACTGTTCAGGGCAGGTACAGGTGAACTTGGTTCTCCGCTTATGCCGGGAGCAGATGCCACCATTTTGGCAGGGATTTGGTCTGCACACGGAAACCACTGTGAACACAGGAAGTGGGGCCAGGAAGGCTCTTCAGAAGGAGTTGCAGCTACATCTGAGATGATGAGGAGATACTGGTAGCACTCTTCTGGTGACCATCCTTTCACAAAAGATAGGTTACCAAAGGAGAAAGACAGACCCATTGACACACTAGTAAATGTACATACAAATCTTAAGGACATAAACAAACATGGTTGAGGCAATATGATGGAGGCCGTGGCCAAAAGAAGTATGTAAGTAGATGGGTCACTCCGTAAGGAATAAGAGGCATGGACTGAGCAGGAATCTGGGGCCAGTCTGAGCTAGGTTGAAACTTGGCTCTGCCCTTGATAGCTGTGTGACCGTGAGCAAGTTAGTAAACTACTCTGAACTTCAGTCCCTTCATCTGTAAAGCTCTGACTTGTAGTATCTTTGGAGGAATGTAAGAAAAAATGTAAATCTCTTGGGACAATGCCTTACTTATAACAGTGACTAAATACAGATTTAATCCCTATGTGGCCCATGCCAGGAATAGACCAGGGCTTACTTCCTGGAGGAAGTGAGTTTCAAGATGATTCTTCTTTAGATGGATTAGTTACTTCCCACCAGACTCTTTAGGGACGGTGCATTTTAAATTTTATTTTCTAATGTTTATTTATTTTTGAGAGACAGAGAGAGAGACAGAGCACAAGCAAGGCAGAGGCAGAGAGAAAGGAAGAGAGAGAATCCCAAGCATACTCCAGTCCAGGCTCTGAGCTGTCAGCACAGAGCCCAATGCGGGGCTCGAACTCAGGGACCACGAGATCATGACCTGAGCCAAAGTTAGACGCTTAACCAACTGAGCCACCCAGGCAGTCCAGAGATGGTTCATTTTAAATTCTGTTTGTTTGTTTGTTTAGAAGGGTAGGCAGGGGAGGGGCAGAGGGAGAGGGAGAGAGAGAATCCCAAACAGGCTTTGCACTGTCAGCACAGGAGCCCAATGCTGGGCTTGATCTCATGAACCAAATTGTGAGATCATGACCTGAGCCAAAATCCAGAGTCGAATGTTTAGCTGACTAAGCCACCCAGGTACCTGGGATTGTACATTTTGAAAATGTTCCAGTTAAAAACACCACCTTGGATGATACTGAAACATCAGAGATATCTGGACTTCCACACAATAGGTTGCAGATATACAGGCACAAGCCAGATAGAGAATACCTGGCCTAGAAGGGGGCCTCCAGCACTTACCAGAGGAGCAGTCTAGGCCCGTGTAAGGGTGTTTGCAGACACAGCGGTAGTAGGGAGGACTCTGGGTAATGAGACATTCGCCTCGGCCACACGGTTTGTTTTTGCACTTGTTTTGCACTGTAAGAGATCCGTAGAGAAGCAGGGGACGTGATTTGGGGACACATTTTACTCACTAGGGTACCTGTACAGCACAACGTTTGAGGGTGCTGGTGAGGGGTGACTCATAGCATGCCCTTGTCTGTGGTCCTGAGACATCTTGGACAAAAGGTTTTTTTGTTGTCTTTTTTTTTTTTTAATAAATCCCTAGATCGTGGATGATTGCATCCCAGGCCCTTCTATGGCTCAAGTTCTTTATTATTCTATCTTTATTAACAACAACAACAAAAAAAAACCTTGATAACTTTTACACGTTCAACAAACAAATAGAACTGCAACTTTAATTTCTCCACTTTTGACTTGATTTTGTATTGCATTTACAATTTTGTCTTTCTTTTGGGAAGTTGAGGGATAAACCTGGATACTATGTTTATGCCTGATACCTGAAACCATCCTGAGACATTTTTCAAAGAACTTGTAGTATTGAAAATGGGAGGAAGGAATGAAGAGGGCGCAGAGGAAAGAGGCAACCATACACCCGTAGGTAAGGATCCTCATGGACCCCCTCACCCCAGTTAGGTGGTTGCCAGATGGAACAGAATCCAGGTTCTCTCCAGGGGTGCAATTAGCCCTTAAGAGTTCTATTCTCAATATCTTATCACATAGCTTCTGGTTAAGCCCATAAGAGGTCACTAAAGGCAGAAATAGTTTTTATCAGAGTCTCTGTAAGTGAGGATGGTAGGAAGAAAGAACATGGGGATGGGAGCCAGGCACCAGGGCTCTGATTTCTTCTTTTCTCCTAACTAGCTGTGTGATCATGAGCAAATTCCTTGTATCTCTGGGCTCCCTTCCTCTAGTGGGATTGAGCCTTACGTGCCTTCAGATTCTTCCTACTGTCTCATTTGTGAGCATAATTTCTCTGTTGTATTTAGTATAAACACTCTAAACAACAAAAAGTCCCAAGTTTAGAATACATCTCAGAGTCCAGCTCTTATCTCCTCTTAGCCTCCGTGTTCTCATCTGTACAGGGGATACCCTAGTCCTATTCAATATGCACGGGTGAGGATTTAATGAGATGCTGCTTGTTACCATGCTGAGGAGTCCATTCCTTTCCATGAAATCATTCAGCCCCTTTTTACCCCCTAGACATGGAAGATAAATAGCCTCTTGTTCAACTCAGAAGGAAGAGTGAATCTGGTAAAAAAATGCACTTACCATTCTGACACCTGGGTCCAGAGAAAGGGGCTGGACAGGTGCACGTGAAGGTGTCCCCACTGACAAGGCAGTCCCCGTCGTGTTCACAGGGGTTGGACAGGCATGGATCTATGATACGTGGGCAGAAGTCAATGTGCAGTGAACAGCGGGTGAGAAGCCCCCTACTTGGCCATCAGCTTTCAGCCTCCTGCCCCGCATGAGAGACACCTGCGCAGCCAGGGACTGGGGAAAGGGGGAAACATGGGCTGCCCTTAAAGAGCAAGGAAGACTGCAGTCACACGGCCAGAGACGGATTCAGGTTAGTAAGAGGACCGGCGAGAAGGAATCTCATTGAGTTTCTCATTGAGAAACTCCCCCTTTCCACCGTCAGTGTTTTTCTCCTCCCCGTCTCGCTGGGAGTGCCGCAGGTCTGCCTCTGATGCTGAAGGCATTTCACAAGCCTGAAGACCTCCCCTACTCCCAGTGCCCAGGGGTGGAGGTCAGGAGTGGGGAAAGAAAACCCACCCCTAATGAAACACAAGCTTTCTGAACATCAGGAAAGAAGACCAAAGGCAAGAGGGTGACAGAAGAATTGGCGGCGAGGAGGAAATGACCCAGTGGCCTTCATCTTTCTTCAACTACTTGTTCAGTTAGATTTTGTCATATTTCATCTGTGCCTTTGGCTTTTCATGGTTGTCTGAATGGATCTTCCCTTGGGGAATTCTTTATCCTTCTGTTCACACACATTGTTCTTTGGTTCAGGAAGTAGGATCCCTGGGCCCAGCTCTTGTTATGATGGTCTCTTCTGATGTTCCCCTGGTGCCCTGTATCTTGGCCCTGCCTTCCAGGCCACTTCGCACAGTTACACGGTTTTTATTCCAGCTGCTGAGTGCTTTCCATGCCTTCTCCTGGCTTAGTCACATGGTTTTGCTTGGGCCCAGCTTATTTTCCCTTCTGCCCCATTGCTTGGGTTAATAAGCCACAAACACAGAGACAGCTCTAGAGGCACACTTGTGAGTGCACGCACACACAGGCACGCACGCACCAACAGCTGTACAAAGCTTCAGAACAGTATAAAGAGAAAGAAAAACACAGCACAAGTGGAACGGAAATCTCAGTGCCAGATTTGTGAGTGTTGCAATCTGGTGCCTAATGCTAACGCCAGCCTCTTCTGCATAATTAGGACCTACCTGTATAGAAAGCTGGGAAGTGATTTTGAGCATGACTTTCACTCACGATGTTGGGATACATGGATGAAGGTGCACTAATTTGCTATATGGCCCTGGCTAAGCTAACTCCGCTCCTGGCCTCACTTTCTTCATCTGTCATTTGAAAGTGGGACAGACAGTCTCTAGGAACCTCCCCAGTCCTCCTAGTGCATGATTCTAGCTGAAAAAAAAACCCCACCAGTCTGAGTCATTTATCTGATACCCATTTTGTGATGCCAGTCAGAGAGGAGGAGAGAGAGATGCTTGCATATATAGTCACACATAAACCCTCTTCTAAGTGCACTGCCCTTCTCTCAGGAGGGTCTCCCGAACAGCCTAGGTACCTACCATCCTCTGTGTAGTACCAGTCAGGATTCTCCTGGTAGGCAAGAGTGTCATTGCTCTTCTCTTCTTGGTTGTAATACTCGTAGCTACTCTCATAGTAGTCAGGGGTCCAATCTACAGAAGTGGGAAGAAGACAGGAAAAAAAAAACCAACCCTAAGCATGAGACTTAGAGATTTCTAAGTCCTGAAGGGAGATTCATGTGTCTTTCCAGCTCCTCCACTGATGGGATGGACAGAAGGGATTAGGCATCGTGACTTTTCATTTGGGGTGTGCTAGGACCCAGCAAGGCAGTGTTAGCATCTGGCAGTGTCTGGAGCCCCTGATGAGAAATGGGGAGAATTCAAGTTCTTGCTTTCCACTGTGACCCTGGACAAGCTAGTTGTATTCTTGGTGTCCCACTTTGCTTATCTGTAAACAGCAGGAAGATGACTAGGATCTTGAAGGTCTCCAAGGTCCTATAAAAGGCATGCCTAGGGTCAGACCCAGCGGCGCCTGAGTGCCTTGTTGGGCACTTCTGTGAATACGCTTTCTTCTTTATTAGTCAGTCACCTTAGCCTGTGATATCAAAGAAACTGGTCACTTTGTTCTTGGTCATGGCATCAAACTAGTCCCAAGTTGTACGTAGAGAACTATCCTAACAGCTAGTATTTGTTGGGCCTTTACTATGACTAGGCCCTGTGCTAGGCATTTTATGTGAACCATTTCATCCTCATAATAATCTAGGAGGTATATTATTATCTCTACTTTCAGTTGAGAAGCCTGAGGCTGAAAGATGTGGTTACTGGCCCGAAGTCACAGAGCTAGCTAAACAGGGTAGAAACTAAGGCAGTTTAGGGGCGCCTGGGTGGCTCAGTCGGTGAGGCATCCGACTTTAGCTCAGGTCATGACCTCATGGTTCGTGGGTTCGAGCCCCACGTCGGGCTCTGTGCTGACAACTAGCTCGGAGCCTAGAGCTTGCTTCAGATTCTGTGTCTCCCTCTCTCTCTGACTCTCCCCTGCTCATGCTGTCTCTATCTCTCTCTCAAAAATAAATAAAAATATAAAAAAAAAAAGAAAAAGAGACTAAGGCAGTTTATCCCCATATAACATCTAAACTACACTAGCGTAGCTGCCTCAATTGACCTCTTACACTGCCTCTGATAATTCCCCCTTACCCTTGGGAAAGGGGTCCAACCATCCCCATTGAATACCCAGTCTGCTAATTAGGATTCGCCTAAGGACAACCTTGAGAAGATTCATGGATTTTGCCCAGTTGAAAGACAGGGTAGAATATGACATTGTCCACAGGTGTAAACCTCACACTGGGCGGGGCCACTGGGAAGAGCAAATGTGTATAAGGCTGGACTCGGGCTCTTTGCTGCCCGGGACCTTGGGCGATGCTGATAGGTCCTGTGGCTCATGGAGAGAAGTTTGGGATTTGAAGAAAGTTGGGTTGACTCCGCTCCCTCCAGCTGGCAGGAATATGGCAAGGCAGCAGGTTGAAGCTATAAGGAAGCTGTCCAGAGATGCATATGATAATGAGGAGGGAGCAAATGCAGATGCATGACTTGAAAAGGCACTCCCACAGAGCCAGCTGATGGCTGGAGCTCGGCACTTTACCTAAGCCTGATTATCAACCACATTATCTCAGTCTCTCTCAGTCATTCCCTTATAGTCTTTATCTCTTTGGCTTTTGAAAAATCGACTTTTGCACAATGGCTGTTTTATATTTCCCATTAAAATGGAACTATCTTTTTATTTCCTTTTTGAATACGCTAACTCTGGTTCCTTGCCAAAGTTTCACCTCATTTATCACAGATTTATCACAGTGTCAAGTCAAGCCTCCCCTTGCTTGCTCATTATTTCTCCCGAGCTGCTTTTCCTCGCTATGAAAATGCTCCCAGAGGAGCCACCTTTCCAGGGAAGAGGATCTAGGTTGAAGATAAGGCCATTGTCTTCCCAGAGCAAATAAAGTTTCTTTCCATCTAGCGTGATAAAGCAGAGAAAGAGAGTGAGAAAGTGAGGGGGGAAAAACCGTTTTTCTGAGTTTGACATGAAAGATTTCAAGCTGACATTTGGGAGAGACAATAGGTTGGTAATGAGATGATTACATCATTTATTTATTTCTTTTTTCTTTAGAGAATGTGTTTTTTGTTTTTCCAAACAGGTGTTCATAGATAAGTGCCATCAGAGTGCTCCAGAGCGTTCTTGTAATTTCTCCCAGCCCTCCGACAGGTTGAAGGTCAGACGGGCTAATCTCAGCTACGCCATTAAGAATCATTCCCCTTGCAGATATTTGGAAACAGGGAAGGTTTTTACATAAATGGAATCGTGTGACTTTTCTAAGTGGTGGGGGATGGCTGTAATGTCTGCTTGAGGATTTTTACTGGAATCCGGCTTTGTTAACAAGGTCTGCTCATCCCTCAGTGAAGTTAAAGAGGGGATAAAACACGCAGGCTTCGAGTCATACTTCTACTAAACAAGGCAAAAAGTCCCTGCTACTCCTCAGAGCCCGGGGCCCTTGGCTGAGGTGCATAGAAACAGTAGAGGTTCAGTGGCCCCAGGTCACCAGAAACTATCCAGTTGGAGTTCTGTGCAAGGAAAGGCACTGAGATCCTTTACATTGGGGGCAGCTGCAACACGCTTTCAGAGCACTTTGTAGAAGCATAACCTGGCAGGGTTTCTCTGCCTCCAAATTTAAAAGTTGATGTTGTCTTTTCTATTCTGTTGGCACTTAATCCCATTGTCTACATAAGAAAAGTGTGTTGTGCCCCTGTGATGGGCCTATTATGATGCCAGGTTTGGGAATAATGAAGAGTGGTCTCCACTCACCGGGGCTTTAAGGACAGGATGGGTGGGGGAAGAAAGGAAGCCAAGGAAGGAGATGAAAGGGTAGTGGAAAGTTAGGGGAGCTGGATATGGCCAAGTCTAAGTCAAGTCTTCAAGCTCCATATTGGCATTGTAGTGTTGTATGAGCCAATTTGATGGGGAAGAATGGCCCCAAATCTCCACCCTTCCCTGTAGCCACATCTTTTGCAGTGTGACTTTGCAGCCCCTCCTACCAAGAGACAGAGTTGATTTCCCCACCCCTTGGGTCTGGACAGGCCTTGGGACTTGCTTTGGCCAATAGCATGTGATAGAAGGACAGTGTGCTAGCTCCAAGCTGGGTCTCAAGAAGTCTTGTGCCCTTCTCCTCCTCCTCCTCCTCCTCCTCCTCCTTATTCTTCTTCTTTTCTCTCTCTCTCTCTCTCTCAGACCCCTGTGACTGGATGAGAACAGGTGTGGCCTATTCTATGGAGGATCAGAGAACTTGTAGGGCAGTAGGAGGCCCAGCAGTTCTGGTCAAGGCTACAGGTACATGAGAGCCTGGCCAATCTACCAGCAGACTGCAGCCAGATAAGGAGGCCCAGCCAACATCAGCTGAGCTTGGTCCAGACCAGAAGAACTGCCCAGCTGAATCCATTCTAAATTGCCAACCCAAATAATTAAGAACAAGAATTAATACGTGATTAATGGTTGAAGCCACTAAGTTTAGGGTAGCATATTATGCAGTAATAACAAACACATGGGCCTTGATGGATAACTGGGTTGCTAGTAGGAAAAGAATTTTAGATACTACGGCATTCCTCAGCAGCCCAGAAGGCTGTAGTGTCTTAGGTTTCATGGCTGGATCTCAGATGGCATCTCTCTCTTACGGTTATTATTTAACTTTGTCTATCTGATAGTTTCCCCTAACTACAGTGTTGGTGTCTTAAAGGGCAAGGGCCATGTCTGTTCCTCTTTCTACCCCTCAGTGCCCAGCACAGAGCCCTCCAAGCAGTTAATGTTTGTATTGGACAAGTGAGTTCTTCCTTCTGTGGTTGGACCTCCCTTTGCTCTGACTGGCCTGCACACAGCAGGCACCCAGCGCGGCTAGCAAAGTCGGTATCTGTTTGGAACAGAGTAAACAGGGAATGCGGGAGAGAAACAACACGAAATTTGGGTCGTAAGTATTTGGTGAAGAAAATGCCTGACGAGCTCTGTAAAAGTCCAGAAGCTCATCCAAGCACTTTCCTGCATAGAGAGGGATTACAGCCAGACATGAAATTTGGTTCCATTGCCGGATTGTTGGAAAACGCTCCAGACTTCAGCACTCTAATACAGATTATTGGAGACTTTCTCTAGGCTGTAGAAAAGGAGAAGGCTTTGGGCGAAGGCGGAAACAGCTGTGAGAAGTATTGTATATGAGTCATAAAAAGAAATCCTTGTGGATTTGCTTATTTATAAGAGTCTGCTTCTAGAATTTATCAGGAACGATGATGAAGGTACCCTAAGCTAACTCAAACCATCCCAGTGACTGGTTACTACCTATTTCCTATGTATTGAACACTATACTAAATAAATGTGGTTGCACATAATCTTATTCAAACCTAGAGAAACCTCATGGCATAGGTATTACTATTCCTATTACACAGAAAAGGAAAAAGAAGACAAGGTTCCATCCAAGCCCAGGTCTACCTAACCCCACGTCTGGTCTGCTTTTCTACCTACCTAGGAGCCTCTTGTGGGTTTGTATTTCATGAAACTCCATGCACTTCCAGGAAGTAACCCACATTGAGAAATCTTTTTTAGCACACACTCCAAGTCCCTCGACCGGGATTACTGTGGTCTGTACCCAGGGTCTCTCGGAAAGAGCTCTGAGTTTGTGTGATGGGGGCTTGCAGCTGCTCTGGTTAAGGAGCTTGCCAGATGTGCGGAACGGAATAAAAATCTCTGGAATGCCGTCCCTGTTGGCTTCATCCATCACCGTGGCACAGACGGTTCCTCCGAGGGCCTCCTCTAAACCCCAGCTCTGTTGGCCTGTGTTTGACGCTTCCAATCCAGCTGACAGGGCAAGGCCAGCGGAGACCCTCACTGGCAGGCAGCAGGACAGCTGATGGATGGGCTCAGCCCGCGTCGCTGGGCAAACCCAAGCCAGCTTTGAAGAGGCATTTCCGCAGGCCTGTTGGCTGTCACGGCACCTGCTTTGGGGAGTTGAGCAGAGCCTGTCCTGTTTGATGGCCACCTCCTCTGCCACCCACTGGGGACTGTGGCCTGGGCACCTTCTGCTCCAGCAAAGTCCTCGCCATGCACTGTCTCCAGCAAGGCCAACTACGGGAGCAGCTTGGCTGTGGACATGAGCATGGTGTTTCCTTGGCCACACTGCTTTCTGAAGCCAGTTGGGATCTGACAAATTCCATCAAAGCACAACCCCCATGTGAAATGAGATCAGATACTAACAGAGGCATTATTAAAACCTAACCTGCTCTTTGCAGAAAGACCTAGCTACTACATCTCACCCTGCTGCACAGCCAGAGGTTGACCGGACACCTTGAGATGGACTTACGAGCCCAGGGACGGCATGTTCCAGGGTCCCATCATCAACTCACCGAAGTGGCAGAAGCTGCTGGCAGAGTCCTTACAGAGCCAAGAATTTCAGAATGTTAAATCCAACCCTCTCCACTCCCAACTAATGTGGTTTTTCAGCCCGTGTTTAAATACCACCAGTGATGGAGCACTTACTACCTCCCAAGAGCCCAACAGCACATTCAGATTTTTGGACAACTCTGAGGGATAGGAAGTTCTTCCTGTTTGCAGACCAGATCTGATCCTGCAGCTTCTAATCTATTTAATTAAAGCTAGAAGCCTTATGAAGACATAGATTGAACCTATTCCCATCTCGGTGATCTGTGTCTGGTGGGGCCACTGCTTGCAGCTGTTCAGCTTGTCCATGGCACAGTACCAAGGTGTCACGAACTCATGGTCATTGTAGACATCTTTTTTGCAATTTTATAAAAGATGGCAGTACAGTGTCTTGAGGTAACACATGTCTTAATTCTCACAAAGTTGACCTCATAGACTAGAGGTGGGTCTGTTTTTTTATTTACTTGAAGACAGCGAGGTCTCTTGAGTCTTCCGTGCTCCTTGTCCACTGCGTGACGCCACAGCTCTGGAGCTCCAACATCTAGACCAAAGCAGCCCTTGAATGGGGCCTGAGAATTGTGTGCTGAAGGCCAGGGAGGGGGCAGCTCTTCCCACTTCTTAGCTTTGGATCCCCGCTGGACTCCACCTGCAGATACTTGTGTGGCCAGCTGGGGGAGCCCTCTGAGACACGATTCCTCCAAGGAACTAAATTATATGTTGTTGAATAGAATACTCTCCTTTGCTTTGAGGGAAGACATGGACCCTCTCAAAACCCACACACCATGCTCAATTCCACAAACATTCCCTGAGCATACGAGGTAGACAAAGGCCAGATGTCACTTGCCCTGAACCAGCACAAGTGTGTCTGCCCACCCAGTGCTTTGCTGCTGGGCAGTATTGACTATCACACGGAATTCGGCCCAGTTTTTGCCATCTTTCCACCAAATATGCCCTTGACCTGAAGTTTCAATGTGACTAAACTTTGCCATCCCCATGTGCTTTCTGCCTGACTCTTGTTCCTATGGGTGACCAGCACAAGTTACTAGCAGTGGGGGTATGCCAGCCTCTGCCCTGGTGGCACTGTGCATGGAGTTTTCTCCCGTGGTTCTCTGAAGGGAAACTTGGGCCCAAAGTCAAGAGACCAAGATTGGATGATGGCAGGAAAGAGCAACTCTATTCAACTCGGGCAGAGCTGAGGACGCCAGGCAGAGGGGACAGAACAGAGAGAAGGTGAGAGTCTGTGAGAGACAGAACCTTCGTGAAAGGGCTTTGGGAAAACAAACCAGGCAGAGGGGCAGTGGGGGAGGGGGTGCTGGTGGGAGGCCACCACAGGGGCGGGTCAGCCTCGGGGTGGGGGGGCTGCATGGCACAGCACAGAGGGCCTGACTCCCCACACAAGGGGTGAAGTGAGTGAGGGTTCAGGCTGGGCTGCCCCGAGCCAGTAATTGCCCAATGCCAGTCTCACGTTATGTTGGCCTTTTCATCTCATCTTATCTCAGCCACTAATGGGCTGTGTAACTTCTTGCATCCCCTCCCTGGGCCTCAGTTTCCTTTCCTGTAAAATGAAGGGATTTAACTGTATCAGCAATGTTTCCCTTGGGATCCTGAGATGGGGCATCAGGGAAGTCCATGGGCAACGCGGAATTTAGTAAAGCATTGTGTGTGTGCGTGGAGGGACAAATACCCAAGGGTGCATCTTTCTGGGAAAATTCTTGAAGGGATCCATGACACTTTGGAACCATTTGAATGCTGAGACCATGACAACATTTACACACGTGGGTCCCCTCTCCTCCATCCCAGAACAGCCTGTAGCTTGTGGGGAGCCCCTGGGCGATCCACACACTCACCTGGGTCCGGGTCTATGAGTAAAGACATCAAGGAGAACTGAAAAAACAAAAACAAACAAAAACAACAACACAGGGCTGAGCAAGGCTGAGTCTGCTGACTGGCTGGGTACCTCCCTAAGCTCCTGCACCCCGAGAGGAACCTCTCCCAGGGTCACATAGAAGGATCAGGAGTACTGGGTGCTTTCAAATGCCCGTAGCTTGGATGGGTTAGAGGGAGGGGGTGGGACCTATTTGAAGACTCTCCCTTCTCCCTGTGCCAGTTGAGCATCCTCCTGCCCAGGTAGCGACAGCCATGCCAGTGATAGTGATGCGCATGCTCTGAACATCTCCTCTCTGCCTGATTGGGCGTTGCTGCATTTCATTCCTATAACAGCCCAATGAGGAGGCTTTTATTAGCCCATTAACAGATGAGAAAGTTGAGGCTCAGAGGTCACACAGTTGTGATAAGATTCGGATTCACACTCTAGGCTAGGTGAGTCTTGGATGACAGCTTCTTGGGCGGGGGATGGACAGATACTTAAAACTCTCCAGTAACTTCCCATAGTTCTTGGAATAAAATACAAGCACCTGCCACAATTTATAATCCTCCTCCCGTACTCTTCCCTCCCACTGCCCAGGACTAATCTCCAGCCACACCCAGGTTCAAACTGGCACTGGCCAAGATCCTCCACCTCAGGGCCTTTGCACCTGTTCTTACTTCTGCATGGAAGGCTTTCTCCCAGGACCATCACTAGGTCTTAGGTGAAATGTCATTTGCTTAAGGAAGCCTTCCCCAATTCACCTATTGGTGTTATACCCCCTCCCCACCCCCACTATTTTGTCACTATATCCATTCATTTCCTCCATAGTTTTTATTTGTTTTTTTGCATGTTTTCTAATTCTCACATCAACTCTGTCCTCTAGAAAGGCAAAGGTCTTGCCTATTTCATCACTGATGTGTTACCCCATACTGAGAATAGTGCTTGACACCCGACAGTCCTGAAAAAGGTTTTGTTGAATAAATAAACAGTGTTATGAACAGTTCCTTTTAGAACACAGTACTACCAGAAGAAGAAAGTTTTACTCACTTAATAGTTAGAATATGTTCTTTTACTGAATTCAAGGGTAAGCAAACTAAAGCCCTTGAGGCCAAACCCAGAAGTGTGGTTTTACAAATATAATTTTTTTTAAGTTTATTTATTTATTTTGAGAGAGACGGAGACAGTGTGAGTGGGCGAGGGGCAGAGAGAGAGGATCCCAAGCAGGCTCCGTGCTGGCATCGCAGAGCCCGACACGGGTCTCGATCTCATGAAACCTCGAGAGAGTGACCTGAGCTGAAACCAAGAGCGAGACACTTAACTGACTGAGCCACCCAGGCACCCCTACAAATAGAGTGTTATTAGAACACAGCCATACCTGTTTTCAAGTATTGTCTTAGACTGTTTGTTCTACAACAGCAAAGCCTTCGTGATGGAGACCTTACAGTTCCAAATAGTTCCTATCTGGCCATTTCCAGGCAGTGTTTGGCCACCTCTGAATTAGAAAAGGAAGGCGCTCTCACCTGGATGGTTCTCCCTGTGGGTCTTCGCCACCAAAAAGCTCTGGTCAAGGTGATCAGTTTCCCAGTACTCACCTCGACCTAGCGACCGGGGTGTATTTTCTTCCTCTCCCTTCAGCAGAGGTTTTAATTTTCTGTTTGACTGTAGGCCTCCGGAACCATTCTGGGAACTAGCCAGATGAGTCATTAGGAAGGCAGGTAAGGGGCGCCTGGGTGGCCCAGCCGGTCAAGCATCCGACTCTTGATTTTGGCTGAGATCGTGATCTCACCGTTTGTGGAGTCAAGCCCCACAGTGGGCTTTGCGCTGAGCGTGGAGCCTGATTAGGATTCTTTCTCCCTCTGCCCCTCCGCCACTCACGTGCATATGTGTGCTCTCGCTCTCTCTCTCTCTCTCTCTCCTTCTCTCTCTCAAAATAAATAAACTTAAAAAAGAGAGAGAAGAAAAGGCAGGTAAAAAAAAAAAAAAAGCCTCCTGATGGGAAGTACCGAAGGCACAATATCAACAAGTAGAATTCTTGACGAAAATGTGTCCCCAAGTCTACTCGTGAGGAGCACGACACACACAGACAGTGGCTGTTCTCAGCTGCCTGAGACCCTGCAAAAATGGCGGCAGCGTGAAAGACAAAGAAGATGGGAAGGCTGCTCTTTACTAAATGAGACTAAAGAGACCTGACAACCCAAGGCCATGAGAGATCCTTGATTTAAAAAAAAAGAAGCAACGGCTGTAACGGACATTACTGGGGCACCTGGGAAGCTGGAATACAGACTGATACTAGAGAACGTTATCATGTCTCCGGGGAGTTTCTGGAGAGTGCCAACGGCACAGAGCGCCTTATTCTTTCCACTTTTCTGTAGACGTGATGAACTTTAACATGAACAGCTGGGGAGGGACCGGCATGCAGAGAGGACGAGTGCCATTTGCCGTCTGGACTGGGCTGTGCCTGTTTAATTGCCTCATGGTCGCCGGGCCTGGTTTCTGCAAAGAATGACTCCGGGGTGGGTGTCTTATTTTGGAAGGGGCTTGATAGCGGGGGTGAGGGGCTAGGGGGGATGGGAGGGCAAGTTCAGGCCTTAAGAGTGCTCCTGGGCCTGGGGGCTTGAACGGGGGAGAATCTGAAGTTGACCCCTTCAGGTGTGAGCACTAGGGTGTGGCCAGGAGGTGGCCCCGAGTGCAAATGTCACCCCTCCTGCCAACTCTGCGTTGATCCTGTCCTTTGCCCTGTGTCTGCTTCCCTCCACGGAGCTTGTCTGGAGGGCAGGCTCTGCCCCTCTCTCCCCCTACTCGCCCAGCCCAGAGGAGTTATAGCCACTGAATTTGAACTGAACAATGTGGACCGTGCCTGGCCAGTGTCAACCTCGAGAAGTGGGCAGGACAGGAGAGCTGACTTCAAGGAACATACTTTCTCAGGTCCCAGTGTGGAAAAAGGTCACCTGGGCCTGGGCCAGAGCCCCAAATTTGAGCTCCGAGCTGGGGCGGGAGGCCAAGTGCTGCGCTGCCCATGGCCAGCAGGTGGCAGACGTGCCCTTCCCAGGAGCTGAGCCCCCGCTCTTAGGGAAACCAAACAAAAACAAAGCCGGACCTTTCTGGGGGCCCACGGATCCCACTGGCTCTGGGTGAGTCTGAAGCAGCTGCCACCCGGCTGGGTCGCCTGGGCTGCGTGTCAGGGGGTCCTAGGGATCCAGAGCAGGCCCACTCATTTTATGAACCACTGGGTCCCTCTGCAGAGGTAGGCTACAGTGAAATGTGGAGATTGGCAGCCCAAACACAGGCTGGATATCTGGGGGACCATATGGGAAAGGCCAGGCCAATAACCAGTTATTTATGCCATAAGTCTGGATCCTGAAACTAACCTGGGTGATGGGGGTGGGGAGAATGAGTAGACACAATGTTTCATCCCATTATGGCGTTCAGTTTTTCCACAGTGACAGGCAAATGATACATCTCCTACTCCTGGGATTTGCGAATCCAAGGTCAAAGACCAAGAAAGCAAAAGACTAAGAAGGGAGAGGAGGAGACAACGGTGATCTCAGCTGACCTGTAGCCAGAGCTGACGGTGTGCCAAGGACTGTGCTCAGTATTTTACATGCATTCTGTCTCGTTTACTGCACACAATACCTGATCATTGAAGTACTATAATTATGTCTATTTTAGAGGTGGGCAAACAGGTTCACAGAGATTAAGTTGCCCAAAGTAACTCAGCTAGTAAATTGCTGGAGGGATGAGGGCACTGGCAGACGTGCACTGCAATGGAAGAATGGAGGAGAAAGAAACAGAATAGCTAGCTAATTCTAAGAGAGGCAGGTTACGAAATCAGACCTCTGTCCTTGGAAAGCTTTAGGAAAGGCCTGTCCAGGCTAGTCCTGGTAGAACAGAGAGAGGGCTCCTAGGCACCAGTGACAGCTGTGGAAGGTACAAAAGTCAGCTCAAGCCTCAGCCAGTCCACTGTACCTAACACATCTCAACAAACATCCCCACTCAGATCAGAGGATATGCAAGCCACTGCCTGCTTCGTCCACCACTTCTATTCTTTGTCTCAACAGGGATAAAATAGCAGCTTCTAGTATCTTCTAGTGCCTTCTAGGCTACGGTTTATTAGTGGGAAAGACAGGGAGGGCAGAGAGAAGGATATGATCTCTGAGCCTTCCTGATTTACAATGTAATCTCCTTGGGGGTGAAGAGCATTGAGCGTCTGTTTTGTCCTCTCTTTAACCTAGTTTAATCTTTTTCTAGATTCAATCTTTAATCTAGATTATTTCAGCTCAGGGTCTTCCTCTACCTTTCCGAATTCTAAATCTTCTGGAAAACAAAAAGGCAGAGGCCAAAAATCTGAGTTGGCAAATCCCAGGAATTAGCTGATGGAAAATATTCTCAGAGGGTTTGGAAGCAGAAGAGGGGGGATATGGCTCTAGACCTGTCCTTTGGGGCCAGAAGCTTGGCTTAGCATGAACCAGCAATAGAAAATTGGGACTCCAAGGGCACCTGGGTGGCTCAGCCAGGTAAGTGTCCAACTCTTGATTTCGGCTCTGGTTATGATCTCACAGTTGGTGGGACTGAGCCCCACCCTCTGCTGAGCTCTACGGACAATACAGAGCCTGCTACAGATTCTCTCTCTCTCTCTCTCTTTCTCTGCTCCCTCCCCCAATCGCATGTGTGAGCCGTGCTCTCTCTCTCGGCATGTGCCCTCTCTCTCTTTCTCTCTCAAAATAAATAAATAGACTTAAAAAAGAATTGGTACTCTAATCCCCTATCCCTTCCTCCTTGGATGTTCTACCATGAGCTAGTGGTAGATCACATGGAAGAATTGCATTTTTCCCAAGGGCAGCTGGGCGACAGATAACTCTGCACCATGACCAAGTGAAGCGGCAGCTCCTGGCTAAACGGTGGGCCAAAGACAAGAGCGCACTGCTCAGTGGGCCAGTCCTCACTGTTGGACAAAGAGCTCAAGGTCAGGGTGAGATGTGGTGGTGACACAGGACAGAGGTTGTCCGCGTTCCCGTCACCAGCCCCACCAGCCCTCACTGCTGCGGACTCTTGCTGCGGACAAACTGTGATGAAATTCACAGTTGTGCAAAGCCGCTTAGTCTTTTCCAAAAAAAAAAAAAAAAACCAAAAAAAACCAAAACTGTGATAAAATACACATAACACAAGATTTTTTATTTTAACCATTTGTAAGTGTACCATTCAGTGGCATTAGTTACATTAATATTGTTGTGTAACCATCTCCACTCTCTTTACCCAAAACATCTTAACATCCCCAACATAAAGTCTGTAGTCATTAGATAACTTATCCCCCACAACCCCCTCCGGCCAGTACCCCAGTAACCTGCATTCTGTTTTCTGTCTCTGAATCTGCCCCTTCTAGGTACTTCGTATGTGTGGAATCACATTTGTCCTTCTGTGACCGGATTTATTTCATGAGGCATAATGTTCTCGAGGTTCATCGTGTTGTAGCATATATAAAAATTTCATTCTTTTGCAGTCTGAGTAGATTTCCATTGTATATCCATTTTGTTTATCCATTCATTTGTTGAGGGACACTTGGGTTGTTTATATTTCGGGACTATTGTGATTAAGTTGCTATGAACATGGGTGTATAAATATCTGTTCCAATCCCTGCTTTCCATTTTTCTGGGTTACACCTAGGAGGGGAATTTTCTGGGTCTTATGGTAGTTCTAACTTGCTGAGGAACCCCCATCCTGTGCTCCACAGTGGCCACACCACTTTACATTCCCACCAACGGCGCATGAAGATTCCAGTTCTTCCACATCCTCACCGACACTGGTAACTTTCCATTTGAGAAAATTCTGGCCATCCTAACCAGTATAACGTGGTGCCATTCAGTCCTTTTTTAATTGCCAGGAACCTTGCCTTCCCTGCTTTTGCACATATGCTGCATGGGGCTGTCTCAGGATGTGCAGGCTTCGCTGTGGCTTTGCTTTAATCTGAAGCTCAGGGCAAGGAGGGAAGGCTCCAGTGGGGAAATATGGTGGCCAAAGAAGAAAGCATTGGCCAGTGGTCTGCGTGGGTGGTTTCTTTCTTGGGAGCCTGGGTGAATAGGACTGTAGTGATGAGCAAGGGTGCACTGTGGAGAGGAGCCAGTCTATACTCTTCACATACAGGGCGCTAAGGCCCAGGGGGATGGAGTGTTCCTGTAAGGACAGGAGCTGACTGGGTCAGGGGAGGGACTCAAGGTCAGATCTCCTTGCTCTGTCAATCACCTGTGCAGCCTTTCTTTCTTTCTTTCTTTCTTTCTTTCTTTCTTTCTTTCTTTCTTTCTTTCTTTCTTTCTTTTTTTAATTTTTTAAACATTTATTTAGTTTTGAGAGATAGGGTGTGAGCAGGGGAAGAACAGAGAGAAAGGGAGTCACAGAATTTGAAGCCAGCTCCAGGCTCTGAACTGTCAGCACAGAGCCCGATGCGGGGCTCAAACCCACAAACCACAACATCATGACCTGAGCTGAAGTCAGCCGCTTAACCCATTAAGCCACCGGGGTGCCCCCAGCAACCTTTCTACTTTAAAGCTCAGAGCTTTAGAGCCCACTAAAGAGTCCGACCTCTGCCCAGGTAACCGAGGGCTCGACTGTAGCTTCATGGGACAAGCAGAGACGGAGTGGGGCAGAGAGTAGACCTCCATGGCATTTGCCATTCATCTCTGGAGAGCTTGATAAAAGTCCAGGCTCCTGAGGTGCCCGGGTGGCTCAGTCAGTTAAGTGTCCGACTCTTGGCTTCGGCTCAAGTCATAATCTCACAGTTCATGGATTGAGCCCCCACTGACCGTGCAGAACCTGCTTAGGATTGCTCTCTCCCTCTCTCTGACTATCCTTGGCTTTCTCTCTCTCTCTAATAAATACATAAATAAATATTCTTAAAAATTCAGGTTCCTGGGCCTTATACACAGAGATCGTACGTCCATGGGTCTGGAGTAGACTCAGAACATGAATTTTCAACCAGTACCCAGGTGACTTTGCCCTCAGCCTCGCTTTGATCACACCTGTCTCAGGCATGAAGCTCCTGGCCAAGGGGACTGTGGGCTGCTATTTCCTCCTGTGCAAGTTGTTGAGTCTCTTTGTGCCTCAGTTTCCCCGATTGTAAAAGTAAAAATTTCCTCACCCATGTTTCACTCCAGGGGATACAGCTGCTCATGAGGAGTGTAGCATTTGCAAAGAATTGGGGAGGATTGAGGATTAGGGAGTGAAGTCATCCAGGAGAGTGAGGCTAGATAAAAACACCCCTTTCTGGTTGATAGTGCCTTTGGAAGGTCTTTGGAAAGGCAAGGTCTTTGGAAAGGCAAATGAACGCACAAAACAAAAGATGGCTCAGGATGGCTCTGAGGCCTCTGCCACATGGGCAGAATCCTGAAGCTGCCTTCGCTTCTGTGCTTTCTGTGGGGTGGAATTGGTGGTCCCCAAGCTAGTTTGGCTGGTGCTCCCCAGGACGTGACCTGACATCAAACACAGCCTACGATGGTCACTCCCTTCCTAATTTTACCACAAGCCCTTCCAAACTCACCACAAAGAAGAACTGGGTGCTGCTGCTAAGTCTCTATCTTCTCTACCTCTTGCTAGTCTCCCCTTCCAACAAGAAGAAAGCAGTCTTCAGGCTCTGAGCATGTGTGACAAGTGTAGCCAGTTAGAATTCAATGACATCATTTTATTTGATTTTCCCCCCTTTTATAGTAGTGACAATTTCCTTTAAAAACAAATCTATTGAGCTAGAGAAAAGGTAAGTCTGTTTAACAAAAATATTAAGAGACTGGTTTGGACTTTAGCGAAATTCCTGAAGATGGATTCATTCATGAGTAAGGTTTGAAAACACTGGACTAATTTGTTAGCGATCTGGAAAGCTTTGATCCCTCTGGTATTAGAAAGAAAAACTTTAGGGACCGTTGAAGGAGCCTCCAGGTAGGAAGAACTTGGTCTCCTGCCTGAAGCTGGAGTCTGAGAGCACTGCATCTTCTGATACCTCCCAAATGACACTCAACATTCTCAACTGTTCTCAGGGAGCGCGTGGCATGGCCACCTCTACCACACTGGTCATGAGTATGGAACTGGCATTGGGCAGACCTGGGTTTGAATCCTGGCTCTGTAATCTCGGTGGGTGGCCATCTTAGACAGATTACTCAGCTTTCCGATAGCTTAGTTTCTTATTTGTCAGATAAGGATGATAATGGTGCCTAACTCACTGGGCACTTGGGAATGAGACAATAGACATTACGCACACAATATATGACGTAGGATAGAGACTTCATAAATGGTTGCTGCTGTGATTATAATTATTAGCTACTATTGTCAGGGAGTTTGAGCTTCTTTTCTTTTCTTTTCTTTCTTTTCTTTTGCAAATCATGGGCATGATTGAGGACAGCTCACTAAGCATAAGCTCTTCCTGGAACTTGTTTGTCAGGGTCACAGGCACTGCACACCAGCCCCCACCCCCTTATTTTTTCTAGGGATCTTTGCCAAGTCCCAAGCCAGAAAACCTTGTTATATTAATTATGAAGAAAAAGCATGTTTTATTTAAAATCCCGGCTGCCGAATATTCTGCCATGCTGTTTCTCTGTGACAGCAAAATTGCTTTTGTATTTAGGGAACCTTAATGAATTTAAGATATAAATATATCTGTGCCTATATACACAGGCGATTTCCTGCGACCTGATTTCCCTAAATACCAGCATACACCACCAAAGCTAATGAGTTGGAATTGTGCTTTGGATCAGTTTTTTTAAAAAAAATATCTGTAAGAAGTCACAGTGAAATTCAGTCCCTCTCTTTTCCATAGGACTTGGGTTCTAGCAAGAGGGAGTGACGTCCTTCCTGGGCCTGAAGGAGACTTGGATATTCTGGAACATTGAGGCTTAGAAACTGGTGGCTCCTACTTATTCCCATTAAAGGCCCAGTTTGGTCCTGGGGGCTGGGAAGATTTGAATGCTGAAATTAATCAGACATTGAACCCAGTTACCTGACCAGCCAAAACTGGCTCCAATCCTTCAACATCCAGTGTTTCTGCAAAGTAACAGACAAGCTGGGCTTTCTCTGTCTCTGTCTCTCTCTTCAACTTAGAACCTGGCACATAATGTACATCTGTCAAGCAAAGGAGTGTCAGTGATAGAGGGTTGTAGGACCTATGGAGGTTACCCTCAGGGGACTCAAGTTCCTTCTAAAAATGGAGCAGTAGCCCCTCATCTGCTTGGTGCCAAACAGGTATGTGAGCCCCATGTTCCTAAAATGTCTGGTTTGGGGGAGCCTGCATGGCTCAGTCAACTGAGTGTCCGACTTCAGCTCAGGTCATGATCTCACACTTTGTGGGTTTGAGCCCCGTGTTGGGCTCTGTGCTGACAGCTCAGAGCCTGGAGCCTGCTTCACATTCTGTGTCTCCCTCTCTCTCTGCCCTCCCGCTCACACTCTGTCTCTGTCTCTCTGTCTCAGAAAAATTTTAAAAACCATAAAAAATTATAATAATAAAAAATAAAAACATATTGATGTCTGGTTTTCAGGAAAAACTTGGGATTTTTATTTCTATGTGAAATGTTCTGATTTGCAAATGCTGCCAACCAAGTGAAAGAAAATTAAAATTCTCTTTGGCTGACCTTCTAACCTCGCCCAAATAAATCTCAGGCTGTGAGCAGAAGGTACCCCAAGTTGCAGTTTGCAGATTCGGGTCCCTTCAAAACTTTCTGCGATGCTAGAGCTGTAGAGTTCTTGGGTTTAAATGCAAGGGTTTAAAGAGTCTAGAAATGGGAGCAAACACGTATTTTAAGTATAAGGCACCTTGCTGGGGAGAGAGCAGCCATTGTCTTCTGTCCTCTCTGGGAATGGCCTGCCAAGCCTTGTCCTCTGGCTTCTGACCCTGGTGAAGGTCAAATTTCATTTATGGCCAAGCCCAGCGGCACCTCCAAATCACCCAAGAACCACAGCAAGAAGAGATTTCTGAGCCCTGGGGGTGGTGCACATTCTCGATATAGTTGAGCGGATCTCCTATAAGGGGTAAGGAGGTGGACAGATCTGAGCCTCAGTCCTGGCTGGGAAGTTAGTTGAACATCTCTGGGTGCCTTTCTCATCCACAACACAGAGACAACACTGCAAGGCTGTGCTGGGGACAGATGTTCATTAAGGAAAAGCAATCCTAGCTCAGGGCAGGAAGGCACTTCGAATGAATCTCTACTATTCACGACAATAACATTTGACCCATACCTCTTTGGATCATGGATATCTGAGTAAAAATCTATGTTAGAGATGAGTCCATAGAGAACTCATTAGAGGGTTTGCTGCACAACCTAAATTCATGGGAGAGTGTCTACACATCCTTCCAATGGGTAGTGATCATAGAAGACCCTGTGACCGCTTTTCCTTAAACTTCCAGGGGCACATGGAGATCACTACACCCCAACCAGCAAACAAACGCCTGGTCTAAGAGCTTCCTGCCCCTACACAAAGGACCATGTCCTTGAAGCTCTATGGATGGAAGAGATCTCATCTTTAGCCACAGGGTCCAGCCAAAAGACCTCATCCAGACAGCAGACAGCAGCCCATAGAGTAGAGCTCAGCTCTGCCACTTCCCAGCTGTATGACTAGAGGCCAAGCTGTCCATCTTCTCACCTGTAAAATGGGAGCAGTAACACTACCTACTTCTTAGGGTCCTCCCAGAGGAGAACTGATCAACTAAAAAGAAAGAACCTGGCCCATAGGATTTCTCATTAAATGATAGCATTTGGTTATTATTTTTAGCTATGTGGGGTGGAAGAGACTGCCCAGCCCATCTGGCTGTGTGGCTCCCTCCCCTCGATGATGCCCCTGCACTCTCCAAAGCATCTGAGCCAGTTGGCCACTTTCCCTTGGATATCTGCATACTGGCCTGTGGAACGCGAGCCGCCTTCCCGACCACCTGTCTGGCACACATCTGGGGTAAGAAAACATTCCAAAGCCCTGAATCTTCTCTTTGGAACTGACTAAGCTCATTGCCTGAAGGCTATCTCTCATATTTTCTCTTTTATCCATTATTGACTTATAATTTCATTGCTAACCCTAAAAATTCACTGGGGCTTGCACAAAAGGGATTTTTTTGGGACCATTACCGTTTTGTGAACTTCAAACAGACTGCATCATCTCTCTCCTTGCCTGCAAACTTTAGGATCTAATACTTTCCGACTGGTACTTTTTCTGGGCCCGTTGTGGGCCTCTGATAATTTCCACCTCTTCCTCCAGCCCTATAGAATTTCTGCTGGGTCTTGGCCCCAGACATCCAACAAGCAATCAGATGATGTAGGGGCTTGAAAATTTGTAATTGCAGCCACAGCACACATAGACATGTCACCACTGGTAAAAGAAAACTCTCTCAGAGCTGAGTCACTTAACAGCTTCATATGGGCCAAAGGAAGGTGCCTGAGGACAGTTTACACTGAAGGGGGAGAAGAAGCTCTTGTTTTTGAAGTATCTAATCAGAAAAGCTGAAATTTAATCTACTTCCTACAGGGAAAGCTCTATGGGATAGAATGGGAAATGAAATGCAAAGGTGTTTAATAAGACAAAGAGGCTATGACTGCTATATCAGTTGTTATCCCTGGATCCTTCTTTACCTGCCCCCCAAAAGGGGTGCAATCTCTGATTTAAATTTTTTTAATGTTTATTTTTGAGAGAGAGAGAATGTGAGCGAATAGAGGAGAGGCAAAGACAGAGGGAGACAGAATCTGAAGCAAGATCCAGGCTCTGAGCTGTCAGCACAAAGCCCGATGCGAGGCTCAAACCCACAAACCATGAGATTATGTATGACCTGAGCCAAAGCCGGATGCTTAACCGACTGAGCCACCCAGGCACCCCTTATAGAGATGTCGTATTCGTTCTGGAAATTTCAAGGGAAAAGAGGTAATATTTATTGAAAGCCAATGAATTGCTTGATTCAATCAGCCATGGCCCTCCCCAAATCTGTGACAGATTATCTGTCACTTGGTTTGCAGTAGGGGAAACTGAGACTCAGAGTGATGATGTTACTTGCCCAATATTCCACAGCTAGAATGTGGCAAAGCTGTGATTCAAAGTGCTGGCTCTAAAACCCATGCTCAGGCCTCAAACCATATCTGGTAGGGACTCCAGGAAGCTCTGTCTCTTTCGGTGGCCCCTCTCTTGTGCCAGAGATCCAGCTGGCACTCTGGAACCACAAAGTCACACAGCAGGAGCTGACATCGCCACTACCCATCTGCTTCCAAATGCCTAGGGTCCCCATGCAAGACCGGCGGATGGCATTTCCTTTCCCTGCTCACCACCACCTCCCTTGGTCCCCTGCTGACCCTCTCTGTCCCTGCTAGGGTCCTGTGAAAAGGGAGAAGAATGCTATCCACAAAGCTTGTCTCCAAAACTCATCCATCTGAGTGAAACCCGAATCATATGCAATGAACAGGATTCTCCTTGGAGCTGAATCACAGGGCTTCTTGCCCTACTGTTGCCTAAAATGGCCAGAAAACCGTACAGCTCTCAACACGTGTAAAGAGAGTCTGTAGCTGTTAATGGCTTCTCAAAAGGTTCTCTGAGATCCATACCCAGGGTCCTCTGAGCCCATCGTCATAGCAGATTTTCTTGCCCTGGTCCCCTTAGTTGCAAGGTGTTCACGGAGACTCTCCTTTGAGGGCTCAAGTCACTTGCATGGCTTCATGCAATCGGCTTCTCAGCAGCCACCAACATGACAAGCCTGCATTCACTCTTACAATCAGGATGTGTTCAAATTGACACCACCACCAGCCTTTTACAACCCAAGTTTCTAGTCACTCCTGGCCCAGGTGCTTTGTTTGGTCTGCCTAATTACCTCCACGTCTCAACTATGGACATTTGAAAAGAACACTTACCGCGATGGCTGTTTTTCCCGCCAGAACCGTTAACAGCAGTAAATGGAGACGAGACATTCTGGCGGGCGTATATGCAGTTTAAGGACTCTTGGTCGGCTCGACACACAATTTCTTCTGTTGTCTATGCCTTTTGCGGGGGGGTGGGGGTGGGGAGAAGCGTCACTCTACAAGGATTCAGGAACAAATGAAGAGGATGCCAATTATTAACTAGGCATCAAATACTGTTTAATGTTTAATGTTTTGCAAGCCAACTATCTTGGTTAAACAAATGGTAACTTTGGAGCTGGGCTGAGTCATGGGGTGGTTTCTTTTCTGGGGGAGAAAGTCTCCAAAGAAAGCGGCAGAGCTAAAGAGCCCCAGCCCGTGGATGCACCCCGGGGGCTGCCGAGGGTTCAGTGTGGAAGGTCCAATAGTTAACTGCCATCCCAGTCACAGGATGAAAGCCCGGATCGGGTAAGGCTTCTGCCACAGGCCTTTGCCATTGCTGATTCAGACAGAATGTTAACAGAGTTCTGATTCATCACATCTCTCAACAGAATTAAGGCATGGATGGGCTCCGAACAACATCGCACTTTCTATTCACGAAAGATACAGGATGCAAAACTGCTATTGACAAACATTGATTCCGGGCCCTTTGAACCATGGTTGCTTGTTGGCTTCAAAAGTTTTCTTTTAAATCTCATTACATAAGGTTTTTTACTTTTTAATTATTTTTTTCTCTTTCCTTGGAGTCTTTCTTTGATCATGAGGGTGAAGAAACCACGGTCCTCATATCGAGGGCCAGCTTTCCCTGTGTTCTGTATTTAGCTACTCTGGTTACAGGTAAGGTTGTATAAAGCAACATCACCTAGTAGGCGTGGGTTCTCAGGAACCCAATTGATTTCTTTAATAAGCATCATCTTGAGCTCTTATAATCACCTGACTGCCCACAGTAAGCTATGGAAGGGCTCCAGGAATCCTCCTGCCTGGGTCCTGAGTCCAGGTTCTGAAACCTTGCTATCAGGTGAGGCAGGTGCTCACCTGGGGCTCCTGCTCTCCCATCGGCCGTGACCTATTTGGCACACACGCTCAGTGGCTGCTTCCACCTTTGGAAGCCCGGTTGCCTGCCGCGAACGGTCCCACAAGTAGCAGCCCAGAAGGCCAAAGTCAATGCCTCAGCCACCAGATTGATGTCCTTGAAGGACAAACCAAGTCCTGCCATTTGACCTCCTAAATAACCCCAAATTTGTCTTCTTTTCTCTACTTGTTTGGACTCTACCTATTTTAGGCAGCCATCAACTCACTCCTGTCAATATCCACCTGACCTCTGTGACACAGGTACACACTAGTCTCTTTTTCCAGAAAGTTCTCTAAGCCCGTTCTCTTCTTCCCCGAATCTTTCCTCCCACCTGAACTCTGTTCTTAACTCCAACCCTAATCACCCTTTAGCAAGTTCACTTAGTTAACTCACCTAGTCAATGCATCTTTCTGGTCTCAGCACAGACATGACTTTCACTGAAGGCCTGCATGTGTTTTTCCTTCGTAGTGCTAACCAAGGTTGTAACTGTGTGCCTATATTGCTATTTCATTAATCTTTGGTCCCCACTATTCCCAACAGATTGCAAGCTCTTGAGGGCAGGCATTCTATTTTGCTGGCCATTGAATTCCTGGTGTAGATAGATGCCCGGCACTTGCTTGGCCCAAGGTAGGTGTTCATATAGCTTAAATGAAAAACCGCTTTATGAAAGTGACAGTTGAATACTTTATTACTTTATTATTATTATTTATTTATTAAACAATTTTTAATGTTTATTTATTTTTGAGAGAGAGAGTAAGACAGAGTGAGAACAGAGGAGAGCCAGAGAGAGAGAGGGAGACACAGAATCCGAAGCAGGCCCCAGGCTCCTCACTGTCAGCCCAGCTGGATTCCCGACACAGGGCAGGAGTCCACAAACACGGGGCAAAAATCTATGAACCACGAGATCATGACCTGAGCTGAAGCAGACACTTACCTGACTGAGCCACCCAGGTGCCCCTAAAGTGACAGTTGGATACTTTGTAACCAGGACACCTAAAATAGCATAACCAACTCAATGTGAGAAACTAAAGTACTTGGGAAATGTTAAGCACACTTCAACTTGTTCATGAAGACCTCATTAATATCCACCGAATATGCACCAGTGACCACCTGCCATGAGCCTGGCATTGGCAATGTAGGGACGGAGCAGGCAGACGTGAACTTCGCTCTCAAGGGCCACACGTTGTGTAAGTTCGTTTTTAGTTGGTGATAAGTGAGTGTGAAAAAGAATGAAACACTGTGTTGGACCAAAAATCCTTGTGGTGGGAGGTTTCCGTGGACCGGGAGGTGGTGCAGGTGGGGCTGTTTGCCGGGTGGGTCACCGTGTGTGGCGCTGACGACACCACTGATGGCTATCTGACCACAGAGCAAGGGCCAAAGAGGCAGAGCTCCAAGAAGTTTGCTGGTTTCCAAGTTTAAGCTGGAGACCTCGCAGCACCTGCACAGCTGGTCATAGGTAGAAACAGACATTTTTAGGCAAGTCAAATCACTAAATCACTGCTATGACTCAGGTGTCTCTTCTCCCCTCTACAGCCTTATGTGGCTCACTCTGACTTCGTGGAAAGAGTCTCAGAAAACCAGAAGATTCCCTTCCTGTGTGAACAGGAAGTGATCTCAGCACACTTGTGGTTCATCTCTTTAATAGGGATTAATTTCCCTGGCACGTAATCATCCTTTTATCTCAAGCAAAAATGAGAACAGTTTTGCTCTTTGTGTAATCACTGCAAGCCTCCCACAGATTGTCTCTTATTTCCCCAAGGCTCTGTTATCACAACAATGTGGACTTGAATACATTTCTGCACATGGCCCTAAAGGAGAGAATTCTCTAAAAGATGTGTAGTCCTTTTAATTTGGGAAGACAAAAGGGTTAGCTTATCATGTAATATGTCTTTATCTGGGGAGTTGGAACAGACCTCCCTCCCTAGGATCTCTGTTTTTTTGTTTTTTTTATTCCAACACAGAGCCTTTAGCCCTCATCCGGTGTAGGTATCTGATGCTATCAGGTCAATCTATTCTGTCCGAGTTCTGGGTGCCATTTTCTCACGTGTTAGGTTACATTCCACTGGAGAGAGCCCCTATCCTGCCTTGGGGTGGAGGGTGGGGGCTTGGGACTCTGGTTCTCTGTGGGCTGATTCCACCACCCTAAGAAAAGTCTTCTCCGCAATGCCTTTGTCAGAGATCCACTCTTTGATGTACTGGTTAGGGATTGTTTTTATACAACAACCACCGGTTGGGCCTGAACCAATGTGTTCCATGCTTATTTGTATTTGAGTAACAACAGTCTTGTTCTGGCTTGGCCTTCAGCACTGGAGGACAGCATAGAGGAGTACCTATGAACGAACAGCAGCTGGGGCTCAAAACAGACCTGGGAGAGCCCCCACTCTACCAACATAGCCCCGTTGTGGGACTTTGGGCCAGTCATTTACTCTCTCTTGGCCTCAGTTTTCTCATCTGGAAAGTAGGGACAATGTAGTTCCCACTTCATGGCATTACTGAGAGGTGCACATGAGAGCACAGAAGGAAGGTGTGTAGTGTGGTGACTGGCAGAGAGTAGACTTTGCAGAGTGAGCTGGCTTTGATATTAGTCAAGTCTTTTTATGGGATGGAACTTGCTGAGCCCCCAGACCCTCTGAGATGAAAGTGTCCTGTGTTCAGTGAGTCTAGTCTCCAGCCCAGGGAAGGAATGAACCTCTTCATGGGGGGAACCTTTATCTCATTTGTTCCTTCTCGGACAGGGGTCAACAAACTTTTCCTGAAGGACCAGAAAACAAAAATGTTAGTTTTTTTCTGGCCATCCATTCCTGTTGTGACTATTGAATCCAGCCACTGTGACACAGAAGCAGCCACAGAGAATGTTTATGCCAGTGAGCGTGGCTATGTTCCACTAAAACAGTATTCACCAAACTGATCCGGGGAAACGTGATGGGATATGGCTGGAGCACTGCACAACTTGAAGGGGCCCCTATGAAGACACACGGGAAACCAGTGGAGAGGCCTGGGCTGATGTGACACCACCGTCCTCGGAGATTATGTCCCCTGCTCCAGAATCATCAGGGCTTTTGAGGCGTGAGGACTAAAGATGACTGCTGCACTCTGCGAGTTTTTATTGGGTGCCTATACCACGCCTGCCAGTGCTGTATGGGACAGAGAAGATGGTTCAGGTGCCAGCTTCAGGAAGTGACGATCTCATGATGAGCCTCACTCAGAGTCACATGGCTGGGCTTCCATTAAATCCGCAAAGTCTTCCCAAGGTGCCTGGGTGCTCAGTCAGTTGAGCGTCTGACTCTTGGTTTTAGCTCAGGTCATGATCTCACGGGTTGGTGAGTTTGAGCCCCGCATGTGGCTCTGTGCTGGTAGCGTGGAGGCTGCTTGGGATTCTCTCTCTCCCTCTCTCTCTGCCCTTCCCCTGCTTGCATTTTCTCTCTCTCTCTCTCAAAATAAATAAATAAACTTAAAAAAATTTTTTTTTTTAATTTGTAAAGTCTTTCCTAACCTGAAAGAGAGGACGTCCTTCAGGGAAGTGCCGCTCTTCCTTCTGGTTGTTCCCTGAGGAACATTAACTTCCAGGGAGCACCCTCCTTTGTGGGGAAGGGAGCTGGGGAGATACTTTGCTAACTTGGCATGGGGGTGGGTTACCTTTCCCCAGGCTGCCCCAAGTCTCCCCAGTATGTTCATATCCACTGCAAACTCCTTGGTACTGCCCACCCCATTTTCTAACCTAGGAGATACTAGGGTGTCCACCACCATGCTGTGTTTACAAAAGCAAACCAACATTTACAGAGTAGCTTCTGTGTTACGGATGCTTTTATAATCCTAAACTCATATAGTCTTTAGAACTGCCCCATAAAGTGATTTGACCCATTTTGTAGTCAAAGAAAACCATGCTCAGAGAGGTTCAGTAAATTGCCCATGGTCACCCAGCTTGAGACAGAGCCAGGTTTGAGCTCCACCCACTCTACTGCATGGACTCTGGGGTCTTGTAATGTAGTTTTGCCATTTACTCCAAGCTACCTAAGAACTTATTGAAGAAAACAACATGTCTGAAGGCAAAGGTTATCCATTGCCTGGCCAATATCCATGCTGTCCTCATACTGACTATCATATATTATTGGGGGTGGCAATGTGCCCAGTGGGTAGTAAGGAAACCCTGTCCTCCAGCAGCAGCCACTGTTGTGTTGGGCTGGGTTTCCTGGGAAACATGGAGATGTTGAGATATGTGGGCAGGAAGTTTTTTGGGGAGTGCTCATAGGATCAATACCCACAGGGGAATGAGGGGAGAAGGACAGGTATAGGGAGAAGCTGGGATGCAATGCAGTCACAACAGAGGCCCATCTCATGGAAAGTTCCAGAGCTGGGGTGGCTCTCAGTGTTGTCCTGCCGTGAGCCATGGGCTTGGGCTTTGTACTTGGATCATCCCATTTCTGGACACAGGCTATCCCCATGGAAGGAGCATGGGGAGTGAGGTCAAGGCAACTCTGGTTAAGGGAAATTCTCTGAGAGGAATCAGCTGACAGCCTTCATCAGCCAATACCAGACCTCCGAGAGAAAGAGGGCCTCGTCCATGGAGAGGGATCTGATGCCACCTCACAGCATCCACTCCCCCTAGTAATTGGAAATTGCTTAGTTAGAAAATCCAACTCAGGAAAGCTGAATGGTTCAGTCAAGTTTGGGATGAGTATCCCAAGTCCATCCTTGGTCTAATTCGAGATGGCTGGAGCCACAGGCATGGTCAGGCTGATCCAGGACCATGGGACAATTGCAAATATTTAATTGTAGCAATAAATATCAGGCAGAAAACCAGACTGCTGTTATAGAAATCATAAATCCCACACTGTAAATAAGCCAAGTTACCAGTTTATAGCTAAGTTTCCTGTTGGCCAAAGATAAAGGTAAACCCTGATCATTTGGCATGATTTTCATTATACTTAAGTTAGTTTTGTAGGAAAAATAAAGGTTCCCTCCCCCATATGGTCAATTCCAGTCAATTTTGATTTGAAAAACAAAAAACAACCTTATGCCCTGATGAGCACAGGCTGGAGGTGGGTAAACGTGACGGGGAATTCCACTGACACGCCGGCCATCTCTTGCCCAAATGAACCCTGCCCTTTGGCCATTGGTGGTTCGGGCCCTTATGATCTATGAAGTCTGGAAAGATACAAGAACCAAACGTGCAGCACAACTGTGTGACTTCCAAGTGCGCCGCGGCCCAAGATGAATTAAACACCTCAGGATCTTCACACGATAATTGATCTGCCCATTTGTAGTTCTTTCCTTTCTTTAATCTTTCAGTGGGGCTTCAATCTTCCCTCTCATATTTTAAATTTCCTCTGTTCGGTGGTTGTCTATGGCAGAGAGTGTATTTTTTTCCCCCTATCTCTCCCATCCCATCAATCAGTTCTGCAGAAACACAAGTCTGCCCCTTGGATCTTCAGCCTCACAAAGAGCTATCACGTGGGCGACGTGATGCTTCTTGTTCTAAGTGCACCTTTGATTTATTAAACATTTTTGAATAAAATTCTGCATACGTTTTGTATGTTGGGAAGCCCTCCACCCCCACTTCAGCATATAGAAAACCTGAAAGAGGGGAGGGATCTTGAGGTTTGGGTGTTTCTTTCTGTCTGGACTCGTCGGCTTTCTGAATAGAGCATGCTATTTCCAAAAGCCTTTTCCGGTTTAGGGGACACAGACCTCTGAGCACCCCTATGAAATGTACTTCTTCTAGACATGGCCTGACGTTGACATCTTTCCTAAGCACATGTGCTTACTAGCCCTGTGCTGTGGTGGCAAGAGACTGGGTTGGCATTAGAGCCAGTGGCAAAGCCATTTGTTTGCCGTGTGATCTTGAGCAAATTAAAAAAATTATTTTTAAATTTTATTTATTTTTGAGAGAGAGACAGAGAGAGAGTATGAGCAGGGGAGGGACAGAGAGAAAGGGAGACAGAATCTGAAGCAGGTTCTAGGCTCTGAGCTGTCAGCACAGAGCCCGATGCAGGGCTCAAACTCATGAACCCCTAGATCAAGACCTGAGCTGAAGTCAGATGCTTAACTGAGTGAGCCACCCAGATGCCTCAATTAAGCAAATTTCTTAATCTCTCCAAGCCTATCTCAAATAATTTTGGGGTGAATTAAATTTTTTTTATGTTTTATTTATTTCTAAAAGAGAGAGAGAGACAGCGTGAACAGGGGAGGGTCAGAGAGAGAGCGAGACACAGAATCTGAAACAGGCTCCAGGCTCTGAGCTAGCTGTTAGCACAGAGCTCGATGCGGGGCTCAAAACCACAAACCATAAGATCATGACCTGAGCAGAAGTCAGACGCTTAACCGACCGAGCCACCCAGGCACCCCAATTTTCGGGTGAATTAAATATGATGATACACGTGAAGGAGGTAGAAATGGAATACACACACACAGAAATATGTGATTTGTCTTCCTGAATCATGTATTCTTTCATTTATTTTGGAAGAACTCATTAAGTGCGCATACTAAGGCATTTATTTATATGAGTTGGGACTTTTATCTCTGTCAAAGGAAACCCAAATAGACAAATCAGTAGCCATCAAACCAGGTCCTTGCTGAGGCCAACTCTAAGCTATACAGGATGCATGGAAGTCAAAGGAAGGTGTATTGGAAGAATGATAGGTGCCAAGAGGGTCCCATTGGTCATTATGAGATAACCCAGCTAACACTTATACCTACCCACATACTCCAACCTCATTCCATTCAGTGAAACCTGTTGCCATATGGGTAATTATTATCTCTCCCCAACATGTATTTCTTGTGTCCTTCTGAATATAGAGATTGGAGGATGGATCACACCCACAGTCACTGCCTTCAAGGCTCTCACCCCCCATCTGGGGAAGCATCCCTTAATTTCTCTATGACTCAGTTTCCTCATTTGGGACACGAGAGCAGCATTAACATGTACCTCATGGGGTTGTTATTACAATTAGGTGGGTTGTGATGTGTAAAGTTCAAAGTGCTTGAAACCGTTCCCGGCTGTAGTGAATGCTCTGCAAGCTTTGTTAAATGACCTGCCTTCCAGAGTGTCTGTCGTAGAGGCTTCAAATATTACTATCTAAAACTGCAGCGAGGGCCCTATTCATTAGTATAAAGGATGTTAAAAACTAAATTTTGTGGGTGAAGTGAACAATATTTGAGACAGCAGGTAGACTGAAATGATCGAGTAGGCATCTTGGCCCGGCTACACAAAATAAAAGAATCTGGTGAAGCCGGCTACCCAACCCTACGGAGAAAAATTCTAGGTCTAGATATCCTTTTGCTCTTGCCTCTGATTCCTGGTCCAGCCCAAAGGCCAGCTGACCTACAATTGCAAAGTGACTCTTCCCTGCGAAGTGGTGTCAGAGTGCCTGCCAAAGCAGCTGAGACTTATAAGGACCCACGCGTGGGTAATTTTATGCCTCTTTGTTACGTGCAGCAGAACCGCTTTTATTATAATGCCATCAGTTAGCCGGTTGGGAGAGGAAGCCATGTAGCTCCCATCCCCCTCTAATTAGCAGAGATTCCTTTTGTTTCCCCCAAAGCCTGACAGCTGTGGAATGGACAGCTTGGCTTAGATCAGTTCACAGCATAGAAAGTGTTTAGAACAGCCCCTGCCGTGTAGCACAGACCTCAAATGTGAGGCCATCACTACCCTATCATATAGTTAGAAACTGGCCAAGTGTTAGATCACATGGAACAGACCACGGGAGCGGTACAATATAAGAGGAAGCCTGGACCCTGTGGCCAGAAGCGAAATGGGGTCTAGCTCTAGCGCCCTCTTGTGTCATTTTGGTCCCTCTGGGCAAATCAGCAACTTCTCCAGAGCTTGTTTTTTCGACCGGAGGATGTGGTTCATTCTGCCGATTTTGCCGATGTGGTGATGAAGGGCTGGAATGCTTCATAGTCATAACTGCCTCCCAAACATAAGACTCGGTTTTTCTCTTCCCCCTGCTGATCTCCCTCCTTCCCTGAACTGTAAAATACTGATCCGGGTGCTGTCACTGGGCCTTGCCCATAGCAGCCACTTCTGTACCGTCCGAGCTTCTCAGTTGACCCGGAGACAGGTGATTTTGTCTTGAAGAATCTCCTTTCTCCAGAGTTCATTTCCTCCTCTGAACTGCCGTTGTCCGCAGCACGGGCTTCTCCCAGCTACCTGGTCCAGCTCTCCGCAGCCCCGCCCTCGGCTCTGGGCAGGGGTCCCTGCGAAGGATGCAGGCGACCTCAGTCTGTGTGTGTGTCTCTCATGGCTGCCCTCTCAACCCCGCCAGCACCGCTGCAGTATGGCTCGTGTCCCCAACATCCCCACCTGGACCTATGAAGTGACTTCCAGCTTCTAAGCTCTCCCCTGAAACCCAACCTTGACCACGCCAGACCAGCCGTCTCCTAAAATGTCAATCTGGTTGTGTCTCTGATCTGCTTGAAACTCATCAGAGGTGACTCATTGCCTACAGGACAAAGTCCAGATTGATTAGCATGACATAGAAGCTCTGGCCCCTGGGGACTTTACTTGCCCCACCCCCCACCAGCTTTATCTCCCCTCCCAACCCCCCACCCCGCCCCCATCCCCGCAGACATATGACCTAAACACTCACCGGAAGCTCCAGCCACATGCCGGTCTGATGCCTTCATTTACTTACACTTCTGGTTCCAGGGCCAGAAAAGTCCTCTCCCACTTCTGGCATCTGGAGTACTCCACCCTTTTCTCTTTTAAGACTCAGTTCAAATTCTCAGTGACATTTTTTTCTCCCTCTGGAAGCTGGAGTCTTCTATCTACCCTGAGGACTCCTGTGGCATTGTGTGCATTTACGACCCTAACACCTTGACGAGTCGGGGGACACTTGGAGGCTGAGACTGTGATTCTCTTATCCCTGGGCATTCAGCACGCGGCACACAGTCAGGCTCACTAATTGTTTGCTGAATGGAATGGACGAGTACATGTCATCTTGCGGGTACGTGAGGTCACGGGGATTGGGGATCGCAGAAGGGCGAAGGAAGGGGAAGCGGGATGAAGGCAGGCTTAGACACAGAGTGGGGCCCCCTGGAGATGGTCGGTCCCCAAATCTAGTCTGAGCCTATTCATATGTTATCCTTGACCTCTATCCTTGCAGCCCAGTGATAGAAGCGGTCGTAGCAGCAAATACATAAGGGGAGCATTTGTCAGGGGTCTTGTGGGAACCGCTTCTTTCAGAAACAGGCACCCTCCCCTGTCAATATTCATGTTCCTGACAGTTCTGACTCTGACTGCCCCCTCTCACTGGCTCCCACGCAAGCCTTTGCTGTGAGCCTATCCTGTGGGCCGGCGTCCCCATTTAGGACTGGGGGAGCTAGGGAGTTCAGGGTTTGGATCCAGTGCCTCCATTTCCTAGCCCACTGATCTGGGACTGGTCGGTTACCCAATCAGCTGGGAGCAAGAAGGCTGACTGAACTAGGTCACGTGAATAATAATCTTTGCACAGTACCTTGCATGCAGCAAATACTTAATAAATGTAGCTGTGACTTTCCTGGGCTGCCTGAAAAGCAAGAAATTCAATCAACACAGAGAAATGCACATATTGTATTGCAAGATTATTAGTGGGCTTTATATAACATTCTTTTTTTTTTTAATTTTTTTTAATGTTTTATTTATTTTTAGGAGAGAGAGAGAGAGAGAGAACAGCGTGAGCAGGGGAGGGTCAGAGAGAGAGGGAGTCACAGACTGAAACAGGCTCCAGGCTCTGAGCTGGCAGTCAGCACAGAGCCCGACGCGGGGCTCGAACCCACGAACCGCGAGATCATGACCTAAGCGAAAGTCGGACGCTTAACCGACTAAGCCACCCAGGCACCCCAATATATAACATTCTAATGGTTCTTTTCTTTTCTTCAAAAAATTTTTTAATGTTTATTTATTTTTGAGGGAGAAACAGACAGAGCATGAGTGGGCGGAGGGGCAGTGGGAGAGGGAGACACAGAATCTGGAGCAGGAGCCCGATGCGGGCCTCAAACCCATGGATCATGAGATTATGACCTGAGCCGAAGTTAGGTGCCCAACCGACTGAGCCACCCAGGGGCTCCTATAACATCTTACTGGTTCTTTATGAGACTGGCATTCTTCACTTGACTCCTCCCCTTGCTTACATGTACCCAGGGAAATCACAATAAAACCGTTATACATCTGAATGCATTTCTAGAAAAAAATCATATATTTTCTTAAAGCCAAGCCCATTTTGTGGTTGGATTTGGGACTTGGTGTTCACATAGAGGCCAGCAGACCACAGAGGCCTTCACATCTTTTTCTAGATAGAATTTCTTCCAGCCTTTCTCATGAAATCAGTTCTCTGATATGTTCTTCACCCAGGTATCTTTCCAACATCTACACCAGCCCTGGAGACAGACACACACAGAGTTACCAAGATTTTGAGGAATCGCTGATTCACCAGTGATATTTGGATCAACTAGTCAATTACTTGTTTTACATGGATGTACAATTCCTTTTTTTCACTCACACAGTGCTAGAGCTGGCCCGTACTGTCACTGATTGTAATATCTCTTCTACAGTCCACATTTGGTGGCATCACATTGGTAGCTTGAAATCAACCATGTGGAAATATTTATATTAATGCTACAGATCAGTGCCCCCTACCCTGGAGATCCAGCTGTTAAGTGCTCACCTACACATGACTGTACCAGATGGAAATGAGAAACAGAGAGATCAAGTGACTTTCTTAATGTCACACAGCTCAGTAGCTTAGAAGAGAGATGATTGAGCAGGATTTTTAATTAATTAATTTATTTTTAAATGTTTATTTAGTTTTGAGGGAGAGAGAGAGAGAGCACACGAGTGGAGGAGGGGCAGAGAGGGGCCCAGGATCCCAAGCAGAGGATCCCAAGGGGCAGAGGATCCCAAGCAGGCTTTGCGCTGACAACAGAGAGCCTGATGCAGGGCTTGAACCCACAAATCTTGATATCACGACCTAGCCAAAGTTGGATGTTTAACTGACTGAGTCAACCAGGCGCCCCTGAGCAGAACTTTTTAGAAGGTATAAAACTTGAATTGGGTTTCTATAGGAATGTGAATAGAATAGAATAGAATAGAATAGAATAGAATAGAATAGAATAGAATAGAATAGAATAGAATAGAATACAAAGAATAATGGCCCCCAAAATACCCATGCCCAAATTCCCTGGTACCTGGAGCCCATTAATATGGCAAAATGGACTTGGCAGATGTGAGTAAGTGTATGAATCTTGAAATTAAAAGACCATCTTGGATTATCTGAGTGAGCCAATTTCTTAAAGAAATGAGCCCTGAAAAGCAGACAACTTCTCCTGGCTGGGTCAAAGGAGGAAACAGAAGAAAAAGAAGGAGACATTCCAAGTGTGAGAGAGACCAGACTTTGAGCATGAGGGAAGAGGGCCATGTGCCAAGAATGTGGGTGGCCTCTAGCAGATGAGAAATGACTGGACGAGGTTAATCAGCCTGCCGTCCATCCAACTGCTAGTCAACGATGTAACCAGAATGTGGACCGAGACCGTCAGGCCCTAGAGCCCTCGCTCACCAAGGCAAGTGCCTTCCAGAACGGGGGCTGGCTCAAGCCTTGCTGTAATCAGCTGCCCAGGACCCACCAGGCCCCGTGGGCTGATACCAGCCCATGCTGGGCCTTCGCAAGTGACTCTTCTTACCCCTACAGCTCCAAGGAGCGAAGCGTGGCTTCAAAATGCTGTCGCAGTTCAAGTTTTGACAGATACCACCAGCTGGAGAAAGGTTCTTTGGCTTTGATGGGAGGCAAAATCCCATCCACGCAGTTCTGGGAGATGGCTTTGCTCTGAACAGATAACTCGATATAAAGGACAGGAAAAAGTGGAGGGGTGGAGGGAAGGGAGAGGAAGAGAGAGGGGGCGGGGCAGGAAGAGAGAGCCAGGATTTCACAGAGCCCAGCCCCAACAAGATAGTCTCTGATGACCAGGGAGAAGGCTTTGAAAGTGGAAGGGCTGGGCCTCCAACCCAGTCCCTGAAAGTGGGGGTGGATCCCTGCAGAAATCACATGGGGACCCCTGCTGTGGAGCCAGGGAGCCCGGGAAAGAGTTCAGGTGATAAAAAAAAAAAATGTTAATAGAGGACTGAAACGCATCTGGCTGTAATGCCAGCCTTCAGGTTCCCAGTCTGAAATCCGGAGAAGAGCGCTGTCACTCTGCAGTTTCTCTCGCCCAGCCGGACTCCATTCGCCCGGGGTGATGACATGCGGGGCCTCTGCACCTTTTGTTGTTTGTGATGTTAAATGTGGCCAAGCAGGCACCTTGGTTTGAACAGCTTTTCTGTTAAGCACTCTCCTTTGTCCCAGATCCCTGAACCACGTGGTGGCCACAAACGGTACCATCTGGAAAGAAGATGGACCCCTTTCCCCAAGAAAGATGGGGTGTCCATACCTCTACTTAGGACAGAAGGATCTCCATGTTTTCAGCCTATTCTCCACAAAGGACATTGTAAAACACAAAAATAAGATCATGTCTCTTTCCCGCCAAAATCTTTGAGTGCCTTCCTTTTGCATTTGAACTAGTATCCAAATTCCTTACTTGGTCAACCAGGCCTGAGAAGTCTGGCCCTTGCCTTCTGGAACCCTCACTTTGGACCATTCTCTTCCTTGCCTGCCAAGCTGCAGCTGAAGAGCCTGCTCTCAGTTCCTTAAAGACACCCTGTTCCCCATCACTGCCACAGGGCCTTTGCACATTCACTTTCCTTTTCTGAACCTTCCTTCAGGCCTCTCTTTGCACGCCTGGCTCCTTTGTCTTCTGTGGTCTCAGCTTAAATGCTTAGTGGCATTTCTTTTCAAAGAAGGGAATGTCTATTACTTTCTATCTTGACACCCTGTAGGGAACATCCACAATGTGTAGTTAATTTATTTATTGGCTTCGCCTTTCAAAGGCCACTTAAGCCCTTTCCCAGAGCTCAGGGACCTTGTCTGTCTTGTACATGGCTGTGTTCTCAGAGTCTAAGCACAGGCTTGTTGCTCAGTGAATATCTGATGAATCCCTGAGTGGCTGAAGAAGGACAGGAAGCAGAGGTTGGAACTGCTGCAAGAAGAGTGGTAATTGTTCCATGTGTGTGTGTGTGTGTGTGTGTGTGTGTGTGTGTGTGTGTGTGTGTGTGTGTGTGACAGTTTCTGGGGGTGATTATTCCTGAGGGTGACTGTTCCAGGGGTGACTATACCTGAGGGTGACTGACTGCTCCTGGAGTGGGTAGGAAAAGGCTGGGAACTGGCTGGTGGAGACGGAAGATTGTGGGGGTGGGGTCCATGCAGGCAAGAAGCAGCAGCCTGTGCTGCTTCCAGAGTTTTCTGCTTCCATTCTTTCTCTTGGTATTTGAGTGCCCACTGGCAGATATGCATGTGGGCAAAAGTGGGGTGAACCTTGAACCCTTCATTTTGTCTGCGCCAGTTTCCGGGGCTGGGGACACCGGCCCTTCATCTATTTCATTCTCTCCTTCTTTTCGCTTATCTAGGGGACAGCAACGAAAACGTGCAGCATAACTCCACCCACCCAATCGAAGGTTTTCAACTATTTTGAGGTTGTGTGGATGAATACATGGTAACAGAAATGATGAGAGACAGGAAAGAAAGACACTACAGTCCATCCATGCATAAACATGTGTGTATGTAAATTGCATGTATTTTAAAATCACACATATGCGTACATTATGTAGACAAAGGTGGCCAACAGAGGAAGTCAGATTGTGCTTTAGTTCTGTTAGGAAGAAGGAGGGATAAGAGGTGGGTGAGCTTGAGCGAGCTAAATCCTCATCTATCCAAGTAGAATGTTGGTAGATAAAGTGCACCATCAATAAAGCAAGAAGTGGTAATCGAAGCAGAATATTCGGAGATGTGGAGGGAATCACCAGAAGAAATAAAGATAGAGACAATTTAAAAAATTACGGGGTGCCTGGGTGGCTTAGTCGGTTAAGCATCCGACTTTCACTTAGGTCATGATCTCGTGGTTGTGGGTTCGAGCCCCGCGTCGGGCTCTGTGCTGACTGCCAGCTCAGAGCCTGGAGCCTGTTTCAGTCTGTGACTCCCTCTCTCTCTGACCCTCCCCTGCTCACACTGTCTCTCTCTCTCTCCTAGAAATAAAATTAAAATATAAAAAAAAAAAATTAAGAAGTTCCCTCTAGGCTTGACAAGGAGGGTTGTTTTTCATTAAGCACCATTGAACAGTATTATTTTTTAAAATCATGAGTACATATGACTTTGATATAATTTTACAAATGTAGAGTACATTTCAGTGGTTTTGAGAAATATTTTGAAATATTTTATATTTCCTAAAATAGTCATTCATTTTATTTTTTTCCCCCAAAAGGTAAAGGCAGGTAAAATCGCAACAGGGAAAAGGAATATGTTGGGTGCCGCATAGAACCCGGGAAACTCTCCATCATTGCACCTCTCTCCAGATTCCCCAGGCAAGCTGCATGCATCTTCTAGCAGATTCTCCCCATCCTGCCCACTTGCTGTGCTCCTGGGAATATCTCAGGTCCTGGAAAGGCATGCAAGCGCAACACCCTTCCTCCCCACATGACTATGGGTGGAGAAAGGTAGTTACAGAGAAGCCCACGTGACCGACCGTGAACTGAGTCATTGAGCACTTGAAAACTGGTTTGTTGCCGAGGTTCCCACAGAGCCTGAAGGGGTGAGGATAGGAAGCTGGCAGCTTCTTGGGGGTAGGATTCCCCCATGTGACCTCTGAGGTGGTGCTACCAGATGTCACTTTCCTTCGGACCCACCAAGACCTGCAGACCCCACCCCCCTTACCTGGTGTCCATGCTGGGCTCCTGGATTGGTCTGAAATCTACTGGCCCTTAGAAGCACCCAGGAAAACTGCCATTCTTCCTCTAGCCAGCAGTCATCTCATGTCCTTCTATTAATCTCTTCTTCTTCTTTCTTGATTCTTTTTTTTTTTATATTTTATTTATTTCTGAGAGGGAGAGAGACAGCGTGAGCAGGGGAGGGTCAGAGAGAGAGGGAGACACAGAATCCGAAACAGCCTCCAGGCTCTGAGCTGTCAGCACAGAGCCCGATGCGGGGCTCGAACCCACAAACTGTGAGATCATGACCTGAGCCAAAGTCGGACGCCCAACCGACTGAGCCACCCAGGCGCCCCCCTTCTTTCTAGATTCTTAACAAAACTGGGCCAGCCACTCCCATAGCCCTTGGAGGCCCTCTCCCTGCCAGCTCCACTCTGCAGGGTCTTGCTTTGCTCTGGGTTTGTCACATTCCTGTCCCTGACAGCTGGGGCTTACAGGGTCCCACATGGAGATGCTGTAGTTCAGTCTTCATAGGTGTGATTACAAACTCATGTGACTTGTTTTAAGTCGCCGGCACCTCCAAAGGAGCCTTGTCTTCCTGGAAGCTCTTGGCTCTCTTGGAAGACCCACCAAATCCAGGCAGGTCATATTGATTGTGTTGGGACCCACCTTCAGATCCCACATCCCATCAGCCTCTCTGATGGCAATCCTCAACCTTCAAGGCTTGGAAACCAAGTTTGCCACAAGAAAGGGGTTGGCTTTCTTGTGTGTGTAGCAAGGTCCTTTGCAAATGGATTGGAAGCAAACCTGGCCTGTTTTGCTTCACAGTCTTTGAAGAACCCAACACTCATGTTTTCAATGGTGTGGAAACAGGTAGGCTGGTGGTCCCAGGCTGAGAAGGAAAGACACATTGGTGGTTGGACAGAACACGTGAGCATCACCCATAGGGCCCCTGCTCCTGTGCCCCTCCGTCTCCTGCCTCCCTGGACTGTCCTAAGGAAACTCTCACCCTCTATTTGTCCTTGGTGGGCTTGTCTTTCTGTCCTTTGGCTGCAGGGAAAGGACACAATCCTCATTTCCACAAACAGCTCAATGTAGGGGCTTTGCAGAGGGGCTTTCTCTTATCTGGGCTCTCCTTTTTCAGAACGGTGTTCAGGGCCGCTTTCAATTTGGGGATTAAGCTAACCAAAGTCCAGAATCCACTTCTCTGTATGGAGAATCCTCTCCAGTCTGTTGTTTATCTGCCCTCCTCCCAACCCCCTCCCTGCTTCGTCCTAATCTTTGGAGCTTAAAAAGGCTTACAATGCTTCTTAGGCACGGAATAGTTCTTATAAGGCAACTATTGATGAGCCAGACAGAAATGACTTCAAAACTTACTGTGTGAACTTCCTTCCGTGACTGCATTGCTGGACATCGAGAGAAAGGGGGAAGGGGAGGGTCCTCCTGTGGTCTTATATTATCAGCTGGTTTCCTCCTGCAGAAAGGCTGGCCATCAGGATGTTCAAATGTGGAAACGTGAACACGCCCGATGTAGCCCCCTCCTTTCTCCCTTTACCCACTCAGCTAAAATGGTAACAATCACCATGACAGCTAATGGCTTCTCATTCCATCACTTACAGCAAAATGGCGTGAATAGTCTCCCCTTGTCTGCGGATCACCTTTCTAAAGTTTGTTACCTGTGGTCAACCCTGGTCCAGCAGGAAATGATCCTCCTTCTGACGGATCATTAGAAGGTCAGTAGTAGCTTCACACTATGTCACGGTGCCTGGGCCATTCACTTCGCTGCGTCTCATCGCACAGTCATTTTGTCATCTCACATCATCATGAGGAGAAGGGTGAATACAGGCAACATGATATTTCAAGAGAGAGAGAAAAAGCAGAGCACATTCACATAACTTCTATTACAGTACACTGTTATAATTGTTCTATTTTATTACTATTGGTGTTCATCTCTTACTGTGCCTAATTTATAATAAATTTCCTCATAGGTATGTATGTGTCTGTACATTTGTATGTTTGTATGTATGTATGTACATATGTACTATCTATGGCTCTGGCATCTACTGGGAGCCTTGGACCATATCCCCTGTGAACAAGGGGGCTACTCTATTAGAATAGAATCATAACATTAAAGTTGCCCCTTGCTGTTTGAAAACTGCTTTGATATGCATTGTTTCACTTTCTGCTGATCACAACACACAGAGGTAAGTGCAGTGACCCCATTTGCAGATGAGGAGATTGAGGTTCAGAACGGGGAAATGACTTACCCAAAGATCTCGATTCTTGAGGTGTGCTGTTAGGATAGAACCCAGGGTTTTGAGTCCACAGCTCTCCAGTGGTCTATTTCTGGTCCAGCTGCTTCGTGGGGTAATCAGTGAGGCCATGAGCTGAGTGACCTTGTGCAAGGCAGGAGCCCTTTGAAGTATTAGGAGAAGGGAGCTCCATAACTCCATCCCAACTCAAATCGATTGGAAGCTCCATGCAATAAGATAGGAAAGAGAAGGACCCAGAAGAAGGCATCTCTGAATGGAAATGAACATGCAAAGAACACTTTACCTTCATGAGTTAGGGAGTGAGAATCCAGTGACCTTAAAACCTACCATCCAAGGTATGTTAGAGCTGACCCTGAACATGAGAAGCAGGGTGGGAATTAAGGGCAAAGCCAGATGATTGAGGGAGTGCTGAGTATTCTCGAGGGAAGTAGAGGCTGGGAGTCTCTTGATAATTTCATGTCTCTCCCCTCACTCTGCATCCTTAGACAGGCGGGGCCAAAGGAGGAAAGAGAATTTATGAAACGCTAACTTGCCTTAGCAGCTCCATCAATGCTGATTTCAGAGGGAAACTAGAGGCACAGATTTTGAGGTTAGAAATCTTTGCTGCTGACATTTAACTTTTGGATCTATTACTCACATTGTGGAGAAAGCAGTACATGTCCGACGCTTTCTTTAAAATGTTTGTGTCTTCTCCTGATGCGGAAAAATAAACCTGGCTTGAACTGGAAAGAAGGAACGTAGTAATAAGGGAGCCTAAGATGCACGAATGGAAATCTGTGCATATTTGTTTTGAGTTCCGGGAGGAACGAGGCTCCTGGCTGTCTTGTCTAAATCATCCGAGGAGCATTTGATATCTACTCAGAGACTCCTGGAATACCCGGGTGTCCGAATGAAATAATAATGGGGCAGAGCCTCTTTCCTGGCTTTTCTACAGGGAGGACGTACCATTACCCCAGACAGGGATTAGGCCTGATAAATTACCCTTCAGGACGCAGGATGCACACAAAACGTCAGGGCTGTGTACACATACGGATGGCCCTGAGCACAGAAAATTCATCATCCTGAGGTTAGACACACAGCAGGCGCCAAGCAGCAGGAAGTGTCCTGGAATGTGTCCGAATTAAGCGGTTCTTGGAGCAGAGAAGGAAATTGCAACAGTAGTGTGGAGATGGTTACTATGGGGAAGCTCAGGGCTCCAGGAACTTGGATATTCCGTGTAAGTCCCTACCCATGCTTGGGTCTACACCTATTTTTCTCAGCCTTGGCACCATTGACATTTGAGGTCAGGCACTTCTTTGCTGGTGGGGAGGCAGCCTAACCTGTGCATTTGTGGATGTTTAGCATTATCACTGCTGTCTACACTCTAGATGCCAGGGTCACACTGCTCCCCGCCACACACCATTTGTGATGACCGCAGATGTCCCTAGACTTTGTCAGATGTCCCCAGGGTGGGGCAAAATTGTCCTCAGTTGAGAACCACTCGTCTCTACCAGGAGAGGCCAAGAGTGATTTTGTTCCTCTCTTAGAACTACCATAAGCTCCAATGGCTTCTGGTCTCATTCAGAATCTACCAAGCACTCCAGGCTCCTTCATGATCCCCTGGTTCAACCTCACCTGACATTGCTTCCCCTTCCTGGCCTCACACCAGCATCTCTGAGCAGCTTGTCCTTCTCAGCCGGCATGCCCCCTTGTTAGGATTTGGATATTTGCTTCTCACTCTGCCTGGAGTGCCCTTTGCACTCCTCCTTCCCTAGTATCCACATGACTCATTTCCTCATTTCTTCAGGTCTCTGCTCAAATGTCACTTGGAGAAATCTTCCCCCAACTATACAGCTTGAAGAGTACCCAACTTCTGTCACACACTAATTCTTATTCCTTATTATTCCTATCCTTCTTCTTATCCTATGGGGACGTATTCTTCCCATAGCTGTAGTCACTGCTGGCTAATTCTATATCTGTTGCACATCTTCCTCATCAGAATACAGGCCCCTTAAGGACAGGAACCTTGTCTGCTAGGTCACTTAGCATAGTTCCAGCTCTTTCAAAATGGCCTGGCCATCATAGGTGCTCAGAAACCTGCTGATTAAATTAGGACAGAGATGGTGCCTGTATTGATTATCAGTGTGAATTACTTAGCGCCCACATAATGTTAAGGAGGTCAGTGGAGTAATGATTAGTGAATTCTTGCATGGTGTCCTTTCTTATAGGAGTGTGGTGGGGATAAAATAGAAATCAAAAGTAACCAAGCAAAATGAATGTACTGGGTGCCCACCTGGGCCTGACATTTCATGGGGCTAAGAGCTTGGCTTGGGGTCAGACTGATCTAGGTTCAGATATGTGCTGTGGGTCCTGGTGAAAAAGTCAGACATTGGCTGTTGGATCTTTGGCCAAGTGTTAAGCTCTTATAAGCCTCAATTTCCTCATCTAGACAATGGGGATAACAACAGTCTCTTCCTTGCAGGAATTTGGGGAGAAGGACATGATACGATGTCTACAAAATGCTTGGCGTGTCCTGAATGTGATGAATGGCTATTCTTAGTTGTATATAAACATAGGTCTGGTCCTCAAGAGACTTACAGTTTCACTGGAGATGGTGGAGAAGTCAAACGTAGAATCAGATGGAAATCCTTCATCCCCAAGAGGGGCTGGAGGGCCTCGGAGGAGGAGAGGAAGCTCTGGGTGGCAGGTAGCATTTACTGCAGACACAGGACAGAAGCCAAGAGTGTCCTCAGTTCACAATCGTCTCAACCCACGCTGGACTTGACTCACAAGTCAAGTTCCCATTGTTATCTCATTCGATCCTCACGACACAATAGAGCAGTGTTGCTTTCCCTGCCAAGAGGAAAGAGAGGCGTAAGACGCTGATGGACATAGGGAATGGTGAGAAGGTGACAGCGCTGACTCTAATCCAGGTCTTCTGATGCTCACTTCACTCCAAATTTCTAAGAATCAGGGCATGGAAGAAATGCACTTAATACTATTACACAAATAGCTACCATTCGTTGCAGGCTGTAGTGTGCCAGGTGCTGCACTGGGGGCCCTGCTGGCTTTGACACATGTCATCGTCCTGACAGCCCTGTGAGGGAGGTCTTCTTATCTATTCTTTGCAGTCAGGGAAGCCGATGCTCAGAGAGATGAAGGCACTTGCTCAAGGGGGCAAAGCCAGATGTAAATTGAAGTAGATCTGGCTCCCATCCTGTGCGTCTAAACTCTGTGACATTCTGCTGTCCCTCCAGGCAGAGGTGCCTGAGTGCCCCATGTCCATGTCCGCTCTCTTCCTGTGACCAGTGCTGTCTGATGGTTTGGGTGATGGTGGGAACGAGGGAGGGAGGAAGGAATGGCTTGGCACCTTCGACCTGGGCAAGTCCCACCAGGCACATCTGCAACAGAGCCTCCTGAGGATGACGGGAGCTGGGGGGGTGGGGGGGTCTGGCTGAGCTCAGAGCTCGGAACCAGCAAGCAGCTTGCTTCGTGGGGTGGCTGAGGGGCCGCTGCTGTCGTTTCCCTCCCCCCAAGCCCTACATGGGGTCACCTCATCCCTCTGTCTTCACGGTTGGTCGTGTCAGCAGAGAAGGACCCCCTGGGGTCTCCGAGCTTCTGGATATTTGGGGCTGTTTCCGCGGGGTGCCTGAGGTCTGCTCTCCCCCAGACTCCAGGCTTCCTGGAGTCTGTCCGGCGTGGTGCTGCAGCCCTGTCTTGCAGCGAGACTCCTGGACGGAGGAAGTGCTCTGCCTGTAGAACGAATGAGTGGGTGGTGAATGAGCGGACCGCAGCCGTCCATTCCACGACCTTCCTGTGTCTGACCTGGACTCTGTGTGGACCCAGGGATAGGACAGCACGAAGTTGCCGTGGACTTATTCTCCGAGGGCCGTGGGATCTGAGGTACATTGCCGTAGGTCTGTCCTCTACCATTTCTGCCCGAGGTTGTCCTAAGGCTCTAGCCTCCACCACCACACCTCCATGCCGGTGGCTGCAAGAGAACATCGTAAGAGTGCGTTTTGCTGGGTGTCCCCTGGCCGGAAAGGAACCCCTGAGCTCATTCTCCTGGAGCTGGGATCACGGGAGCACCACCCGCTTTGTGCGGCTCCGCTCCTGCCCTCCCCTTTTCAACAGCTTTGTTACAGCAGACGCAGAGGTGGGGACAGTAGTCAAGCCCCTGGGTCACACTTCCAACGGGGACAACCTAGGACATCCAGCCAGGGTCCCTGGGCCATCTCTCCAGCTCCTCCACTACTTGGGGGGAGGATGACACAACAGGGAACTTTTTACCTTTCCTGTTAAACACTGTTTGGGGATGAGAAGAACATATGAGTAAATATAGGAGTTAAAGAAATTCTCGCAGTGTCCTATTTATCCCCAGGAAAGGAACAAGGAGATAAAAGAACAGGGGCCCTTAGAAGAATCCAGCAGCTTCCTGAGGGTGACTCATCACTCGGAACATCTGACAAAAAGGCTCTTTTTCTGGGCGCCTGGCACCAGGCAGAACACCCCACTGAGGTGGGCTCAGGGCTGGGTAAACAGCCTTTGCCACAAAGTCCGTCCTCAGGTCAGGCTTCATGCTGTGGCCCTTCTCCTCCCTCAGGTATGGACCCCAGCCCTGGGACACAGGGGTAGCTGTGGTCACAGTGTGGGCTCCACAGTCAGACTTCCCAGGTTCAAACCTTCCTTCTGCCACTTAGTGCATCTTAGTAGATATTAATTTGCTAACACCCCTGGGCCTCCATGATCTATGTGTAAAATTTCCTCATAGGTCATGGTCAAGATGGAGTGAGTTAGTGCACACTTAAACAGTTCCTGGCCCTTAGTAATTGCTCAGCAAATGTTAGGTACTGCTATTACACTCCAAGTTTAATCTTCCTACAACAAATTGCCTTTCAGCCCTAAACTCCAACCTGTGAACCAGAACCTTCCAGAACCTTCCAGGTTTTTAATTCATTGCTGGCCATCGGTGGTAGGACTTCTCCAAAGTCTCCCTCAAGGACAGGCCCCGGGGTCAAGTAGGGGCCCCCTTTCTGCTCACTGGCCTTGGCTCAAGAGCATCTCCTTTGGGTTGGTAGGGCATCCTCACTTATGAGTCAAGGGAGCTTTAACACAGATCCATGTGATACCTTTGGAACTCCTGTGTCATGGACACATTGGTGGAAAAGGGGAAGGACACAGGATTTAAGACAGCAGAGCCCTCAGGCCCCAACCTGGGCCACAAGCCCACGGGAGATGGCCAATAGGCTGTTCATCTCCTGGAGAATTCCAGAAGCCTCTCCCACTGTGTCTCGTACTGGGCGATGTGACAGACCTATAGGAAATGTGCTTGGCTGGCACATTATCAGTGTAAGGTTTCTCTGCCTCCCTCAGAGGACCTCCCAGGAACCCTATCAGCCATGAAAAGATGCACTGGTTGTTTAAAATCTGTTCCTAAAAAAAAATAGATGATAAGATAAAAGGATAGCTCTCATACATTCAATGCTTATTACTTGTCAAGTCCTGGACTAAACCTTTAGATACATCATTTCATTTGATTACTACCACAGCTTTGTGAAATAGGTACTTTATTAGCTCCATTTTATGGATGAGGGAACCAAGGTTCAGAGAGGTTAAGCATCTTGTCCAAGGTCACACAGCTAGGAAGTGCTGGAGCTGAGGTTCAAATCCAGGTCTGTTTGACCTTTGATATCAAGTGACTTTATTAGGCCTTAGGAAATGGAGTTTCCTAATAAAGGAATTGTCTCTCTGACCTCGCTTCTGATTGCTTGGGTATTTCAGTTAAATATACACTTTCTTTCTTAGCAATAGGGACATTAGGGGTCCTGGGTATGAGACTTACTGTTCCCTATTACCAAAAAAACATTCTTTTTCCTACTAATTTAGGCGATATTGTGAAAAGGACACTTGACCCAGATATGTAGTATCTTTTGGAAAACCGGATTGCAGCGAATGCCTCTTAATTAAACCATGACCTTCACCCAGTTCATCTTTTTCCTGAATGCACACTCTCTGTTCCTCCCCAAACTGCTTTGAGTAAAAGAGAGGCTGGTCCTGTAAAGCATTAACCTTTTCCTCTCTTCCTTTCTAATATCTGCAGCTCTAGCTCTGGTTCCAACCTGCCATTTCCAGCTGCCCACAGGAAACCGCCACTGGATGTCCCAAAGGCACCTCCAATCCCTGAAACAAAGCACATCCTCTCCGCTGGGCCCCAGCCCCCCACTTCCTGCTGGAGGTGCCATTATTTTCCCAGCTTTGGAGCTCAATGCCAGGAAATGAGCTGTGATGGCACCACTACCTTATATTGCTAACGTGCCCGGAGTCACCAAGCTCACCAGGGCTTCCTTTCCAGCCCTTTCCAGCATCCTAGGCAATTATCTCCCTCCACACCTTGTCCTGAGTTCCAGCCCTCCTCACTCCTCCTCAGGGCTCAGGCCTCTTTACAGACCACCTGGCCCTGGCAGCCAGACAGATCTTGCCCTCCAGATCACACCTGCCCAGCAACCTTTGCCCACTACTGTAAGTCAGCCCAGAGCCAAGGGGCTCCATAAAGCCGCCTCTCTCTACCTTACTTTCTTTGCCTGGAAGATCTGTCTTCTCACTCATATTTCAGCTTACCTTACTCTCTCTGGCTAAGATGTCCGCCCCCTTCCTCTCCACATATTTAACTACCCATGTGTCAAGACCTGAAAAGGTTAATTAGGTTGTATGCCATTTTCCCACTCTGCTTAATTGTTGTAACTGCCTGGAGCTCTACACTGAGAAATCTGAGATTACAGACTGGCTCTCTGTGAAAGAGGGCTATGATGGATTAGTCACGTCTGCCATGTCATAGGAATGATGTCTTCCGTGGGTTTAGGAGGGAGAAGTGATTGATCAGTGATGTCGCCATGGGTGTGGGAGGGAGATGTGATTGATTAGTGATGTCTGCCGTGGGTGAAGGAAGGAGAAATTGAAACAAGTTGACTCTGGCTAGAGCCAACCGATAGCCTACCTCCTCCAAGCAGCCTTAAAACAAGGCAACCCTGTGGGTCATCTCGCCCATGATGCACTTTCATATTAAGAAATATCATAGTGCAGTGAGCTCTAAGGATAAGAAAATTGAGATCTGCCTTTAGGAAGGTCATGATTAGTATTTATCCTGTTCTTTATCACTCCCCACCCTGCTCTTTATCTGCACTAGACAATTAAAAACCGTACTTATAACAACAAAAGCTAACACTTAGGGGAATTACTCTGTGCCGGGCAGCATGCTGAGGTCTTGGCACACATCATCTCACTTGGTCATTGTGACTCCGTGTAGGAAGAGCTCTTAGTGGGTCCATTTTGTGGATGAGGAAACATTCAGAGTGATGAAATAACTCATTCAGGGTCACCTAGGCAGTAAGTGGTGGGACTAGGGTGTACATCTAAGTCTGCCTGATTCCAAAGCTTGGCTGTTAGGCTGACAGGCATGTTTAGGATTCTTTTACCAGTATACAGTGTCATATAATGCCATCCTGAACTTCCTGCACAGGTGTTGCAAATAGACCATTAGGTGTTCGAGGGCAGAAATCTACCACACACCTTGTCATATCCTTCCCTTCCACACCAAAGCACCCAACAGTCTTAAGCCAGAGCTGATGGACCTTTGGCATCTCTTAGATGCTCATTTTGAGACAAGGCAGGCCCTGCTAGTTATCTATCTGCCATGCTTTTAACATATTTTCAAGGCACTAGAGGGAGGGCCACAGGTACACCTAGGAAATGTGGGACAGGATCAGAGTGACTCAGGGACCCTAAAAAAACTCCAGGAGGCAAAAATATCTCCCTCTCCCCAGCCTCCCCCCGCCCCACCAAAAAAAAAAAAAAAAATCTCTGGCTTTTTCAGATGCAGCAGTAACTTTTGGCCACAAGAGGGAAGTAAAGACAAGGCTACCAGGACCCAAACTCCCAGCTTCCCTCCACGTCTCAGAAGTGGAGGCCTTGGTAGTGGTTGTTTCTTTTTTTAAGGCCACGGCCACCAATCTGCAGGTGAGATGTGCCACAAGAGGCTGGTGCAAGGGCCTAGCTTACGACTTCTCCACCATTTCCAGCATAAACTAAGTTAAATGGGCTTTTATTCATGAATGCATTTGTTCTACCTGCATTTATTGAGCACCTACTGTATGCCAAGCAGGGTGCTGCTACTGACGATGATGGATAATGTAAACTGACAACTCTAGTACAAGTTTCCAAAAGGAATCTGTGTTCTCAGAGGAAGCACTACACCATGATCCTCGAAGGGTCCAGGCTGGCATCTTAGAGGAGGTGGCATTTGAGCTGGGTCTTGGAGAAGGTCTGGGCATTCACCAGATAGAGAAGTCTGGCTAGAAGACACTCCAGACAACGGAAACAGGAGAATGGCAGCTGTAGAAGTCCCTGGGGCAGAAGAGAATTGTTCCACTGTTGCCAGGGGCTGGAATTTGAGGACTACTTTCAGATAAAGATTCCTGAAATTCTCCTCTCTTTTTGGTCAGGTTTATAACCACCACCCACAGGAGAGGAGCTATAGGCTGTGGTTAGAGGGTAATAGTGGGAACCCATGTTTTCTGGAAAGTTCCTGTGATTATATTCTTCTGAGCTTATTCCTGGGAGTTCAGCAAGATCTTCCTGGGGAACAAGCCCAAAGCGACATGCAAGTCTGGATGGGAATCTGGGTGGTGCTTCTACCCCACACTTTCTGCATCAGGCCAGGGCTGGGCTGGGCTGAGGGCTCAGCTCTCATCTCTGGGAAATAGGCTGCAGTCCCCTAGCAGCTGAATTTCCACCTCTTTCCCCTGGGCAATTTTTCCACAATGGCCCTCATCCCTTTGCTCCTGTTTTAGGCCTTCTGGATTCTGCGGCAAACAACAGCTTCCCTGCCAGTTGACCTGAGCCTCTGGGCATAAGGCAGGGCCAGGAGAACACAAGGTCATTGAGGTCAGCCCTGAGCTTGAATCCAGGTCATGTCCACATCTTGGCTATGTGAGCTTGGACTTGATACTCAGCCTCTCTGGGATTCTCTTTCTTCATCTGTGGGATGGGCATCATAGTCCCTTCCTCCCAGGCTTGTGGTGAGAGGTATCAGAGATAATCATGACTGGGGTCCAAGTGAGGACCTGAGTAGACTCCAGCATCCCTGAGTACTGGGGGTGGTGGTGACTGGGTATGTCAGGATGTCAGGAGCACCTGGGCAAAGGCCATACCTGCCAAGGGAGCCACTTGGGTAGCTGGGTGTCCTCCTTTACCCAGCATGAGAAACCTCAGAGAGAAAACAACACCCAGAAACTGTTGAGGGAGACTGCCATTGGTGTCTCCTCTGGCACTGTCCCTTAGCCAAGGAAGCTGGGATCCAAGAGGGCCTGAAGTAGACGAAGGAGGAGCTGACCCCAGGGGGTGCTGGGCAGGGGAGGTCATTGTCCCTTTAAGCCAGCTCATCCCAGAACTACTCATTTTCAAGGGGAGCCCCAGAGTAGGCAGGACTGGGTGGGACGAAGGGTCACATCACCTGCAGTGTTGGGGCTGCACTCAAGGCCAGGAAGTGGGACTTTGACCCTCATCCCCATCATCATCACCACTGTCACCACCATCATCACTATCACCACGATCACTGCCATCACCACCATCATCATTAACACTACCACTATCACGATCACCACCATTACCACCATCACCATCACCATCACCACCACTACCACCACCACCACTACCACCATCATCACCATCACCACCATTACCACCATCACCGTCATCACCACCATCACCACGATCACCACCATCACTGCCATCACTGTCATCACCACCATCACCACAGCAATACTATTACTAATAAAATAATTTGCAATTAATTTGCCGAGTGCCTGCCGTACTTCAGGCATTTGTCTTTACAAGAACCCCTCACAGGAGTATTTCCGGTAGGTGTCGCCATTATTCACATTTCACAGATGAAGACAACAGGGTAGGGGTCTAAGGAGTCCTTCTCTTTCCCACTCCCTCAGCTCTTGGGAGCAATTTCTCCCAGGGCAAGAACATGGGCCAAGTCCCTTCAGAAATAGAAGAAAAGTCACTTTTAAAGTTCTCGGGAAAATTTTCTTTCTTTCTCTCTCTTTTCGGAGAGCATGTCAGACTCCCACCTGTTCTTTGAAAGTGAGAACATTAGCTGGATCAGCAGGGAAGAGAAGCACACCGCAGAATTCTACACTCAGGCAGAACTTTTCTTTCTGCTGCAGAGGGACCGAGTGTTCTATTCCATCCCCAACTCTCGACGGCTGGCTCTCTGAATAGCAAGGCCCTTTCGCCTTCTTGAAAGACATTCACGATCTGCCTGGAGAGGCAGAAGTCAATTTGGTGGCTCCAAACCTCATAACTGTGATTTATGCAGAACCCATTGGTCGTCCATCAGCCAGTGGAACAGTGTCACCGGCAGGGACAGAGAGAGCCACGCCCTCTCCCCAGCCCACCACATACTTCCTCAAGTCTTTGGCCTCTCCAGCTTGGACCCCTTGCTTTCCTTTGTCCAGAAGTAGGGAGGGGGAAGAGGGCAGAAATCATCAAGGATGCTTCTGCCTTTGAGAAGGGACTAGCCTGGACCCTGCTCAGAGAGACACCCACCTTCACTCATTCACACAGTTGGGATGACCCAGCTCAGTCTGGCCACTGACTCTTTGCTGTGGGCCTCGCCCTGGGCCTCGGCCACAAATACTTCATTGTTGTGTGTACCTGTGTGCACCTCACCCTCAGGGAAATGCCTGCCCCCTCCCTCTACCAGGAACTTTGATTTCTTTCTCCCTAGAACCAACTCTGGCTGCATGGTTATTACATAGCGAACCAAGATCCTTGTACGTGGATGGACAGAGGCCCTTCCCTGCTGCCTTGGAAACATTTACCGTTCAAGAGACATGAAATGTACTAGAGCCACATGGAATGTTCTAGAGCTCCCAAGCCATGGTAGGGAAGTCTATGGATATCTCATTTTTGTAAAAATCATTTAGATAAAGGGAGGGTGGGTGCCAAGTCACCATGCTGTTGAGGAACGCAGTGGGGCACTAGAGACTCAGCAACCTCAGTCAGCCCTGCACTCAGGAAGAAGGCCCAGCCAGGGGCTGGGAGCAAAGCCAGGACCAGTTGAGCTCAAACTCTAAAGAGACTGAACACTGACCCAAAACACATGGAGTTAATTGACAAATGATTGTTTAAAATTAGAAGACAATGAGGCACTGGGTGGCTCGGTCAGTGAAGTGTCTGACTTCGATTTGGGTCATGATCTCATGGTTCGTGGGTTGAAACCCCACATCGGGCTCTCTGCTATCAGCGCAGAGCCTGCTTCAGATCCTCTGCCCCCTCACTCTCTTCCCCTCCCCCACTTGTGCGCTCTCTGTCTTTCTCAACATAAATAAATAAACTTTGAAAAAATAAAAATAAAATAAAATTAGAAGAGAATGAGGTACAGAGAACAAACACGTTTGACCTCAGCTTCCTTTTCTGTTACATGGGCGTTAGAGGACAAGTCCAAATCTCCTTCCTGTCCTTCTAAAATCCAAAAAGCTCTAAAAACACAAAGGCTTTCCCTTTTTCCCAAATGTTTAGCACTAAAACTCATTTAGTGCTGACCAGAATTCATGCGAAGCAATTTATAACTTTTATTTATCCCACCAAATGTGAAAATACAAATGTGTTTGATTAAGGAGTGTCCACGCAGATCTACAGAGGGTGTTACATAGTATACGGTCTGTGTCCATATTTTTCTTTCCTAAAATCTTGGGGCTAAAGGTTTAGTTTTGAAACACATCAGGCCCCATGCATTTTGGGATAAGAGCCTGAAGATGCACCATACAAAAGATCATTCTGAAAATCAAGTGAAATAACACATATAAGGCATTTAGCACAGGATTTGGCACTTAGTAAGCCAACTCCCACTGGGCCCTGCTCCCAAATGTCACTGTTGCCAGATTCGGGCCTCAGATAGTAAAGACAGTTGGGCATTCTTTCGAAGGGGGGTCCTTCCCCTGAGGTAATAAAAGGGACTTCCCATAACACCAGGAGAAGCTCCAGGACCTCCTCACGCACCCCCAAATTTTTCCCAGGAAGTCAAGTATCCACCCCGATGCCTCCCAGTTTTTCCATTGAAACAAGTCAGTTTCCAGAAAGAACCGTCGTATTATCCACAGCTTTCTCCCCCAGCTGCTTTAAGTTGCAATACTCCCTGTTGGTTATGAAGCCGAAAAATACATTCACATCTGTCCTTGATCTGGTAAGTCAAGAACATAAAAACTCAGCAACACAAAGGCATTCTTCCGCGCCTCTTCCAAAGGGGCGGTTTCCATCAACTGCGCAGGAGAGTAAGAGCTGCTTTACATATGTTTTTGATGCTGAAACTATAACATTTGACTTTTTTTCCCTGCTCCAAAGTGCTAACCAAATAAATAAGAATTAGATGGTGTTTGTGTAAACTTAGATACATGACCTAAGATTCTTGTTTCCCTTCTGACTTCAGCATAAGACTTAGCTACTTAATCCTTACACTTTAAAGCATGTGTTCTATTTATTTATTTTATCAAATCCATTTCTGCAGTGAATAACTTCTTTCTTGGCAAACCTACAAGCAAGGAGGTTGTTTTGTATTTCCACGAGGTGGAACGAACCCCACAATAAAGCCCAGGGCTCTCCAGGGGTTGGGCAACTGTGCTTCCTTATCTAGTCAAGGTGGGTTCATCTCTGTGCTCTTAACCTTGATTGCCTGACCTCCAGCCACCGGCCATGAGGAGGAAAGGGTGTAGGGTGACCAGTCAACTCCACCTGCCTAAGACTGAAGGGTTTCCTAGGCATAGCACTTTCAATTTGGAAACTGGGAAAGTCCTGGGCAAACTAGGACCAAACGGTGATCCCAGCACAAGTGAGAGAGTAGGGTGTGTCAAAGAAATGTATCCCAGCTACTGGATTAGAATGCATGGACAATTGTCTGATGGTCGCCATGAATTCTGAAGAGGTTCACTTACCACATGGCCATACAACCAAGGGAAGGGAGGAGAAGGAGGCTACCAAGTACTAGCACTTTGAAGGGGAGCCACTGTGGGCTGTATAGGAATGGGAAGCTCAGCCTCACATACAGGTACCAGCTAGCAGGGACCATGGTGTGACACACATCTTTGGAGAGCTTGGTGAGGACCCAGAGGTAGAAGAAGGGGTAGATGCCCATAGATCTGCCTCTCCCACAATGCCAGGGTGGAACAGGAGCCACCTACCACACACAAACAACTACAACAGTGAATACTTAGTCCCAGGGAGGAGGGCTGAAGAAGGGAGTGAAGAAAATCCACAATGAATCGAGATCACATTCTGAAAAGATCAAACATTCATTCCGAAGACTTCATCATAGATTATTTTAAACGGCAAGCAACTGAGATATTATCAATGTCAAGTATGAGTTTTTATTTCTCTGTTGCAAGGGTGCAGGATCAGACTGACATCCGTTACAGGGGAAAAGTATACACTTAAATTATCCTTATAGAGGAGACATTTGAGTCTTAGAGTGTAAGTGTAGACATCCCTGCTCATAGTGGTTTTATAATTATGACAGCTTCCATTGCTTTTAGGATAAGGTCCAGTTCTATCTCACAAGACCCTGGATGACCTGCCCTTGATCTGTCCCTTTTGCATCTGGTACCATTGCCTCTCTTCCCTCTTCATGCCCAGCACACTGGCCTGTTTTCCATCCCTGATTCTCAGATGCCCTCCTGTCTCAGGGCCTTTGCACATCTCCTAGTCCTTCCTCCTGAATAATTCCCTTACTTCTCCTGGATCATTCGTATTTTCTCCTCTTCATCCCACATGAGATATCCTTTCTTTGGGGATACAATTCATGACCACTGAGATGAGGTCACAAGCCTCTGTTGTTTCTGGAATCAGTGGTAATTAGTCATTTGTGGTTGACTTCTTACTCTGACTCAATTACCAGACTGTAAATTCCATGAAGGCAGAAACCAAGTCTATTTTTATTAGTGCTTTATTCTTAACCAGTAGGCAGTGGTGGGCACAGCCTTTATATGTGGGAGGAAGGGAGGAAAAGAAGGAAGGAAGGAATGAAGGAAGGAAGGAAGAAGGGAAGAAGGAAGGAAGGAATGGAGGGAGGGAGGGAGGGAGAGAAGGAAGGAAAAGAAGGGGGGAAGGCAAAAAGTGAAAAAAAAAAAAAAAAAAAGAAAAGAAAAAGGAGCCAAGGGAGGGAAGGATGTGTCCCAATAATTGACAAGCACTCTTCATGGTGCAGTTTGGCATTGTGTAGACCTAGATTACTTTGCCAAGAGTTTCTATTCATCCTAAGGATCCTAATTTCTTTAGGACCAGGGACCTTCACTTATTCTGTATTTTGTCTCTGCCAACTCTCCAGCATATAATAAATATAAAATATTCTTTATGAAGTAGTTATGTTTGGGGCTGACAAAGTGTTGCCTGGCAGATACACAGCTCAACTGGATAACTGAGAGATAGTTCTTGGATGCTGCCATGGCCTATAGCCACTCCAAATTAACTAGAGCCTCTAGCAACATGCTTACTCTATTAATCTGATGGCCATCTATTTCTAAATGAGGTCCTTCAGCCTAGGCTTAATCAATTGTTCTCTAAGCCCCGGGTTCTCAAGTATCCATTAATAACTCATTTAAAAGGAGAAGCTTCAAACAAGGTAGGTTCTAAGCTGGCTAGGAGAGGATTGGCCTTGTCTACTAAAGTGTTCTAAACAAGTACCAAAAGTGACAGAGCGGCAGCTTCCACCTCTGAATGCAGCTTCTAGAAGCTTAAGGGAGGTGGCAAAGAGATGCCTAGGAAACTACTAGTAAAAAGGGCTTGGCATGAACACCACTGTCTCCTTAGAGAATTCTGTCCTCCATGACCTTCCTTGGGAAAAGGAATCTTGCTTTAGAACAGCTGTTATTTTGGATTAACCTTCATTGCTTCAGGTACCAAAATCTTGCTCCCCTGCTACGCTATAAACTCCCAGAGGTCAGAAGCCAGTTTTTTTTTCCCTTACATAGTGTATTGTCAAGTTGGTTTCCATATAACACCCAGTGCTCATCCCAACAAGTGCCCTCCTCCATGCCCATTTCCTCCCTTCCCCTCCCCCAACCCCCATCAGCCCTCAGTTTGTTCTCAGCATTCAAGAGTCTCTCATGGTTTGCCTCCCTCCCTCTCCCCAACTATTTTTCCCCGGTCAGAAGCCAATTTTAAACACTTCTGCATCCCCACTGCCTAGGCCAAAGTCGGCGCTTACAAAATACTTACAAGATGAACATCAGTGAAAATGGCAGAGTAGAGAACTCCAAGAGCTACCCTTTCACAAAAACAATAAGTACTTGGAAAAAAAACTCAGAAGAAACTCTTTTGGAATTGTGGAAACTAACCTAAACCATACAGCAACAAGGGGAACACTTAAAAAAAATTGGGGGGAAAAATCCCAAAAACAAAAACAGAAAACAAACAAATGAAAACAACTGAACCTCAGTAAGAGAGCCTGGTGGCATGTCTAACTTACCCTGGCCCCAGCCCCTCAGCAGTGACCTTGAAGAAAATGGTCCATATCACCAGTATAGGGACCAGTGCCTTGAGGGAGAAAAATTGATCTTTTTCTCAAAGAATTGTGCTTGGTTGTTTTGACCTGTCCAGTGGCCACTGGAGCTGTTCAAAGGGCTCACCTTTACCTTGCATAACTCAGAACTCTCCCAGTGCAGAGATGGCTGTCCACATGGCATTTGCCAAGAATATTTAAAGGCCAATGTATCAGTCCCTTCTGCCTGGGCACAAACAATAGACCAGCCAAAAAATTGGGGAGGGAAGGCTGGGGAATGAGATGCTTTGGGAAATAAGGGCTCTGAAATGTTCTGACGTGTTCTGGGGCATCTTCAAGGGCACATGCATGCCCAGGGCTGTTTGCACACCCAGGAAAGAACTGAAGAGGTGCTAACATCTCACTGCTGTCTGACATTCAGCCCAAGAGAGAAGGAAAAGCTCGAGTGGAATTGTCAGCTGCTTAGCTGAGTATTGAGGACATGCCCTAGTATACGCACAAAGCCCACCTGCTGGAATGAGAGTCTTTGTTTTGGTCATTGTTGGAGACATTTAAAGAAACCTCTGTCAATCTCTACCTGATCCCCAGACAAATGGAAGAGAGTCTTTTTTAAAAATAGAATTTATTGTCAAACTGACTTACATATAACACCCAGTGCTCATCCCAACAAGTGCCCTCCTCAATGTCCAGCAACCACTTTTCCCTGGAAGAGAGTCTTAAGTAATCACAAATGACAAAGAATACAGGCTTTACAAAGTTAGTTCAAAAAAATCATTAAAGAAACAACTATAATATGTTGCATCGATACACCCCAGGAAGGATAAAATCTAATTTCCAGAATTGGTTTGTTATAATATTCAAAATGCCCAATTTTTAACAAGAACAACAAAACTGTGGAGACTGCACAGAGACAAAAGAGTATGGTACATGCTCAGGAAGAAAAGTAATCCATAGAAATTATTCCTGAGAATTCCTAGATGTTGGACGTACTAGACCAAGACTTCCGATTATCAACAGTTTTAAATATGTTCACAGAGATCAAGGAAACCATGTACAAAAAACTAAAAGAAACCATTAAAATGATGTATATAACAATTATAAACATATATACACATGACAGCCGACTCCCTGAGATATATGAAGCCAAAACTGGTACAATAGAAGGTGAAAATAGTTGAACAATAATAGTTGGACACTTCAATAACTTGAATTGAATAATCGATAGAGAAATTAAACAGAAGAACAGCAAGGAAATAGAACCTTGTAAACCAACTAGACTAAACAGGCATCAGTAGAACATTCCAGCCAACAATAGTGAATATTCATGCTTCTCTAGTGCGCATGGAATATTCTCCAGGATAGGCTCTATGTTAAACCACAGAACAAGTTTCCATAAGTTTAAAAAGTTTGAAATTATGCATTCCTCGGCCATAGTGAATAAAATTAGAAATCAATACCAGAGAGAAATCTGAAAAATCCACAAATACATGGAAATGAAACAATACACTCTTAAATAACCAATGGGTCCAAGAAAAATATAACAAGTTGTAGGAACTGGGAACTGGAAAATACTTGGAGATGAATGAAAATAAAAGTAGGCCATACTGAAATTCATGAAAGAACAGAACTCAGAGAGAAGTTTACAGTTGTAAGTACCCGTGTATAAAAAGAAGAAAGATTTCAAATCAATGATATAACCTTTCACCTTAAGAAACTAGAAAAAGAGAAACTAAATCCAAAGCAAGCAGACAAGAGGAAATAATAAAGCTTAGAGCAGAGCAGAGATAAACAAAATAGAGAGTAGGTGAGCTGGACGCTGACCTTGGAGGGCAGCACTGGGCCTGGGGGATGCCGAGCCCTGGGGAGGGTGTGGACTCATTTGCATTAAAAGCTCAGGACCTACTGGGATTAGAACCCTAAACACTGCTTCCTGGATTAAAAGTCAGAGAAATCTGATAGGATGTTTCTGGCAGAAGTTCTCTAGCAAGAAAGACAAAGGATTCCCTAGAAGAACCATGGAGAGCAGAGGAGGGAGGGTTAGCCTGGTCTAATGGCCAGAAATATATCCCATGAGCAGAAGTGTTGTTGGGTGGCCCAGCATGGGGAGTATGCCTGGCACCCTGGCACCCTCACTGATGTCATGTTTCAAGGATAAATGGCTTCCATGACAGTGAATTGAAAGAGCAAATGAGAGGGGTGCTTGGGTGACTCAGTCAGTTAAACATCTGACTTCAGCCCAAGTCATAATCCTGCCCTTTGTGGGTTCGAGCCCCGCATTGGGCTCTGTGCTGACACCTTGGAGCCTGCAGCCTACTTCAGATTCTGTGTCTCCCTCTCTTTCTGCCCCTCCCTCCTTGTGCTCTGTATCTCTGTCTTTCAAAACTAAATAAACATTTAAAAAAAGAAAGAAAGAAAGAGCAAATGAGAGGACCTAAGACCATGACAAGGATCTCGGACACAGGAGTGGATTGCAAAGGAACAGGATGGCACAAAACATGACCATGGCTACATCAACAACCCAGCACACCACTCAACTATCTTATTCTCTCTGTTAATCTAGAAATTGGAGGCAGGACTGAAAGTTTCACTTCTTCATTTCAAGACTCCAGAGTTCTGATGGAGCACCTGGGTGGCTCAGTCAGTTAAGGTCCGACTTTGGCTCAGGTCATGATCTCTTGGTTCGTGGGTTTGAGCCCCGTGTCGGTCTCTGTGCTGACAGCTAGCTCAGAACCTGGAGCCTGCTTCAGATTCTGTGTCTCCCTCTCTCTCTGACCTTCCCCCGATCACACTGTGTCTCTCTCTCTCAGAAATAAATAAAACATTAAAAAAAAAAAAAAAGACTCCAGAGTTCTGAAACGGGTGGTAGGCTGGGGGGAGCCTTCACGACAGACACTATGCTAACAGAGGGCAGATGGTGCTCAAGCAATGAGCTGGAAAATTGAAAGCTCTGTGACCATATTTGTGTCCTCTGCTGAAGAAACATACAAACTACACAAATGTGTATACACACACACCTCCTACACTTACTGACATATAATAGGGCAAGAACAGTTAAAAACAGCTGAAGAAAAGGAAAAGGAAACCAAGACTAGATGAGTCGTCTTGTGCCCAGTGAGGGGGGGCTAACTCACAAATTTGGGGATTGGAAGGTCTCTCCTTGTGCTAGAAGTGGGGCCAGATTTTGTCTCTAAGTTCGTAGGAGGCAGTGTGGAGTAGGAAACACCACCACTCGATGCATGGTGCCCGTAAGGTGCATGCATATTTGTTGCTTAGATATTAGACCTGAGAATCTTCTCCCATGAATCCCCATGGAGTGCTCACTGTTACAATATACTGTCATCAAAGTTATGTGAATAGGATTTCTCTTTCTTCAACTACCTTATTGTCTCCTTTCCTCTTGTGACCATGTGAGATGATAAAATGCCTATGTGATGAGATGAACTGGGGTGAATGATGTAGGCGTGTGACTTGGCGTTAAGCTCTTACTGACCTTCTGACCATACGTCAGAAGGTGATCACCTCCTTCCAGACCTTGGTAACTGAAACCACAGAGAGTGAAACTGTGGGTAAGGAGGGCTATAGTACAGCCGTATCGTGCAATCTCCTCTGTGTAAGTTGATGGCTCACCTGCCCTTGAGTACAATTCAGTAAAATAATCAGAAAGGGTCAAGACCTATGTTTCTCTAATGATCGAGTTCTGTCCTTTATCCAGACACAGAGCATGGAGAATGTGGGAGAATAAAGGGGCCAGGCAGCCTTCATGTGCTCAGCTGGGCTTTGGTAGCTGGTGAGGAGCTGGAAGCCAGAAATTATGCTTCTGATCAAGAACTCAGGAGGACCTTCTGGAGCCTAGTGGTTCAGAGTGCCAACTCAGGAGCAAACTGCCTGGGTCTGAGCCAAGCTCCCCACTCGCCATCTGTGTGATCTTGAGTAGTGTAATATCATGGCTTCTGTTCTCTCATGAGTAATGCAAGGCATAAGTGAGGTCCCACACGTGACACACTTATTGTCTTAGTCAGGGCTCTCGAGCAGCAGAGCCAATGGGATATATATGGTGGATAGGAGGAGCTTTAGGATGGGGGTTGACTCGTGGTTATGGAGACCAAGAAGTCCACAATCTGCTGTCTACAGGCTGGAAAGCCAGACAGCTAGTGGTATAATTCAGCACAAGCTTGAAGGCCTGAGAATCGGGGACTGATGGTGAGTACGGTGTGAGTCCCAAAGCTTGAGAACCAAGAATGCCAGTGTTGGAGGGCAGGAGAAGATGGATATCTCAGCTCAAGCAGAGACAGCAAATTCATGCTTCCTTTGCCTTTTTGGCTGGATTGGGTGGTGTCTACCCACATTGGGGGCAGGGCATCTTCTTTACTCAGTCTACTGGTCCAAATGCCAATCTCTTCCAGAAACACCCTCACAGACACACACGCACAGAGAAGTAATGTTTTACCAGCTATCCCATTGCCCGATCGAGTTGTGCTAAGTTCTGGGGTCGCCGTGTGAGTGAAGTCAAGTACTCTCACTCATGAAGCTTATTTAGCAAGGGAAGAGAGGCAATAAACAAACAGATGAACACCACGTGTCAGACGGCAGCAAATACTTCATAGAAAATCCCCCAGGGGAACGGAGTGAGGCCTGGGGCTGGGTCGTTGTTGTTATTTTATGCAGAGCATTCGGAACGGCTGGACCAAGAAGGTGTCTTTGAGCACAGACCGGATAGAAGTGAGTGGGAGCCGTGAAGATATCTGGGGGGAGACTGTGGCAGCAGAGGCAAGGCCAGGTGGGAAGGTCTTGGGGCAGGGGTTAGGCCTGTTTGAAGAACAGCGAGAAGGCCATGTGGTTGGATCAGATTGAACAAGTGGTAGAATGGTGGGAGATGAGGCCAGTGTAAGCAGCAGGGACCAGACCACACAGGACCTTGTGGACAAGTCTAAGAACATTGAACTTGGGCTCTCGACTCACTGGCTCAGTGATCAAGCCAAATAAGTTTGTTTCCCACAAAACCATTTGCCCCCAGATTGTGAAATACTCTGGGTGTTAAAAAGGTCTATTATGCTAGACTAGGGCTGGCTGTGTCCTGGTTCATGTGGCTAGGAGCTCTAACGGGAAAGAACAGTCCAACAACCACAGCCCCACCTGGTTCCCTAGTCACTCTGATATCATGGGGAAGCAAGCCAGTCATTAGGGAGGAAATAAGTGAAAAGTCTAGTCATATGCACCAGAGGGTACCAGAGCCAGCCATCCTCAGGAAAGAAGTGATTCTTCTTCTTTTTTTTATTTTTTTTTTAAATTTTTTTTTAATGTTTTTTATTTATTTCTAGGAGAGAGATAAAGACAGCATGAGCAGGGGAGGGTCAGAGAGAGAGGGAGTCACAGGCTGAAACAGGCTCCAGGCTCTGAGCTGGCAGTCAGCACAGAGCCCGACACGGGGCTCGAACCCACGAATCGCGAGATCATGACCCAAGCGAAAGTCGGACGCTTAACCGACTAAGCCACCCAGGCGCCCCAAGAAGTGATTCTTCTTTATCTGTGTGCCTTTCTCCAGCTCTCCATCACCCTCTTCCCAGGAAGTTTCTCCTAGGGTTTGTGTGGCCATCATTGCCTCCGTGTGCACAAGCTGCATCTCATGCACGTGATTATACAGCCATCCTCACTCTGTTAAACACTCTTGGTTGGCAAATCTTAGAGGGAGCATCATGGGCAGAAATCGAGGTCAGAGTCTCAGGCACGGCTGCTGCTGCGCCATTTGGACGAGAAAGAGGTAGGTGTGTGTACTGGGGTGTCATTTGGGGCTGTTCCTCGGCTTAAATGTACATCGCCAGGGTCTTAAATGCACACATTTGGCTTCCACACTTGAGGGTCCCCTTCACGGAGAACTCGCGATGAAATACCAGTGTTCCCAGCACCCACTCAGGATGAGACGATGACTATGCTTTGCTGACCCTACTGTGGCCCACACAGGGTTAACCCAAATTTGCCTGTGCTCCCCTAAAAATAAAAAGCGGGAAGCATTTCTGTTTTATTTCTGTTCTCTGTTTAAATGTTTTCCTACATCATTGGGTTTTTTCAAGAAGTAATTCCTTTGTCCTTTTGGAAGGATGAAGTCGCTTTTATCTCATTGTGTTTACCCAGACCCTTATCACCAAGGGCTTTGTAAGTTACGCCTGCTATTCCTTGGCTTCTGGGTATAATTAGTGCCCATTGTAATCATACAACTGACCGATCATGCTAGGCTCCCAAGGGGACGAGTGCTGGGAGACGGGCTTTTCACAAAATCATACTTAATATAGTCTTATCTTGCCAGGGAAAGAAGCCATCTGTCTGGCATCCTGCAACCCAACACCGTTCAGGTACTCCAGCCCTTCTTGAGGTAGCAATTCTCACCAAAGAGTGTAGCACACGGACTTTAAAAGGAAAAAAAGCCACACAGAGGAAATGACCAGAATGTTTATGGACATCGTCAACGGGGAGTTGCCAGTGTGCCGTGAGTGCGCGAACGCACCCTGCAGCCCCAAAAACAGAAAACGATGGAAACGAGAGGAGAAGGCTCTTTGGCCATCTCTTTGCTCACTGTAGAAAGGCAGCTGGCTTTCCTCCTCCTAAAGATTTTCCTTGAAACTGCTACAAAAAAGCATTGCCAGCAAGTTAATGAGTCCCGCCCTCTCCCTTTTTCCTATTCCCTACCAAAGAAGTGAAATATGCTTATTTATATAGGTCAGCATCTGAAGGTAATTAAAAATGTAATCTCGTATTTGCAGCCAGCTCTCTCATCTGTAGTAAATTCCCACCACCAAGAGATGCTACTGCTCTACATCTCTGGTGTTCTGGAAGCTTCCTTTTTTCCCTCTTCTCACTTACGTGATGGATTAAGATCTGCACAGCAATCTGCCACTGCTGAGTGGATAGAAGACGAGTAAAATATTCCCATTATACAGATGAGAAAGTTGAGAGGCACTGGATTCCATGACTCACCTAAGCGTAACAACGCCAGGACTAAATAGCAGGTTTCCTCCTTCTCCCAGTGAAGAGTTATTTTTCCTGTGCCACGAAGATGAGAAGGTATGGTTTATTCTGGTGCATTAATTTCCTTGGCTGGCTCCATTTCCATGTGTGCTAGCTTAGCCTGCAAAATGTTCAAATAATAAAAGGAAGATGTCACTGCAGAGGATTTTATGCAGAATTTCGGAGCCAGACGATGACTTGCAGCACACACAGACCACTCCTTACATCATAGACAAAAACCTGTGCCCCGGAGAGGGGCATGTCAGCCAACGGTGACTCATGAAGGAAGTGGCCGTCCAGGCCAGAGGGGCTCCCGGCTCCCGGAAGGTTGATGCAGCATCTTCCAATGGGTCCAAAAGTTTCTTCCAAATCCTACTCCTCTATAACCTTGTCTGCTTATTGTCTGGGATCCGCACTGTGAAACCAGGTATGACTAGGTGAGCTTTCTGGTTGTTTGGGTTCTAAATAGAATTTCTGGTCTGAAAGCAGAAATTGGACGGTTACACCAGAAAGTAGCATCGTGTAATAAGTAGGTCAAACACTTGATTGGAAGTGGAGACCCCTCTTTTCTGACTTAAGTTTTGCCGATAGTCCCTTAGGGAAGGGGTTGGAGGCCAGGGTCTGGTTCCCCATCTGCCACCAACTGGCTGTCTGATTCCAGCTTCTGACATGGTTTTCTCGTCTGTGAAATAAAGAGAGGTGGTATGGAGGTGTTAGGCAGATTGATCTGGAAGGGCCCTTCTGCCTTGAGAAAACTTTGATTCTAGGGCACACCCATAGCACTGTCTGTCCCCCATCCCAACCACTGGGAGATCATCTTGGAATGAGCAAATAATTCAGGAGTACAAGTCAACTCTCAAATGGACCTCCAAAGGAGCTTGCATTTTACTTACATTGTACTTGTGATCCGGGGAGGATCAAATGGGAGGGCGGGGGGCAGTGGGTATGAGAAGTCTTTAGTTACGCAGCTGTTCTTGTTTGAACATGAAGGTATTTGTTCTAATAGAATTTGATCTGTACGAGTCAACATTTACATTCCCTTAAAAAAACGTCTTCCCTTCCCTCAGTCCAGGGTACTCTTTTCTTCCACCAAATCGAGAAGCATCCTCTTTAATGTGGAGGTGACAGCCAAGTGACAATGCTGAGAGATCTTCCTGTCCATCCCCTCATGTTCAGATGAGGCGATCAATGGCGACTGTAGGCATCACCAGGGCTCACAGTTGGCCATGACCTTCGCAGCTGGTGACCCAGAGAACAGAAAAGAAAGGCGGACCCACAAATGAGAGGTCAGCATTTTTCTGGCTGGTCTTTCACCTCCTAAGTCCATTGGAAAACTTCAGTTGTGGGTCCATAGGGAGGCTGCCTCCATTGAGGGCACCCTGGAAGCTCGGGGGTAAGAAGGGAGAGGTGGTGGGGAGAGCGCCCCCTTGTCTCCCACTGTTAGAGTCCAGAACGAGCTTCCTTTACGCCTTCCACTTCAGGCTGGGTTCACACATCGCCTCCCACCCCCAGTCCCTGACACACAATACTGAATAAATATGCCTGGCCCTGGACCATGTGGGAATTCTGGAGTTACGATTGTTATTTCCAGGAATGCACAGACACCAGCAAAAATTCATTTCCCAGACGCATGGCTATTTTGAGAACCAAATCTCCTGCTCTATAGCAATCAAATTGGGGGCTTTTCAAGTCTTGCTTTACAATAGAAACCTGTTCTGCCTTCAGCTGCCTTTTACCTACAAGAATTCAATAAGAGAGAGAAAGAGAGAGAGAGGCCATTAGAGCTTCCTCTCCCTATCTCCGCTTTGGCACGACATACATTTCTGGGCAACTTTCCTGGCTCTACATCTTAGTAAATTCTTCCTGACAATAGTTAGTGACAAGCATGTCAGAAACAACAAACTCCGTCATCTATATGGCTTATCAATAATTTAGTCTCTTCCCCCTCGTGAGAGCCTGTGTGTTTTGCAATAATGAAATATATGATTTTAAAAATAAATAATAGGCTCTTGTCAGCCCGATTGTAGCTGCAAGTTATGAATGTGATTGATTGATTGAACATTTGACTTCATCTGCTCTAGCAGGATCAAAGGAAGACTCTTCCACCCGCCTAAGGCCACTAGCAATTTATTTAGAGACTGTGTTCGTATCCCAGCAGGTAGCAATATTGGACTGAGGTACACAGAAAATCAGCTCTTTGAGGTTTTTTCCAAGTCCAAGGGAAGCAACAAATGAGATTTTTTTTTAGTTCATTAAATCATTAACCACTTAATCTCTAAAAACAAGACATTATAAGCATTCCTCTTAGCTGGGATACCCAGGAAACAGAGAATGAATGTTGTTTGGCCGAGATCTGGTATTGGAAGGTGGGCTCTTTTTACACAACGTGACAGTCTCTAATTTTTTATTTATATGGCACCGTATTTTTTTTCTTCATCTTAACTAATCAGTGTGGCAACAGCCACGTTGACATCCGAAAGTGACAGGTGTCTGAATTGCAATGAGGTGTCTCTACAATTGCCGACATGAGGGCAGGAAAAGACAAAGGTATGGAGGAGATGTTTGTAAAACAAATACCACTGGGGCGAGGTTGGGTGAATGGATAAGAAAAAGAAAGAGAAAAGAAAACCTGGGGCACAGGAGATCACGGGTGGTGTGCAACAGACCCTCCTCCCCAAATTCAACCAGGGCATTGGACTTCCTTAGTTTGGGTGCCCAGTCGGCATAGGGAAGACTGCCCTTTCTTTCTCAGGGAGGGTCTCAGGGTCAAGTATGAATCTCCGTCCCTTTCAGTCAGCTTCCCTGGGCTTTTAAAAGCCCTGCAAGCCAGAGCGCTCCCCAAGAGTGGAGAGTTGCTCAGCATTCTGATGAGCACGGCTGGCGAGGAGCCTGAATCTGGTCCTAACCTGGGTGCTGGGAATAAAGGAGCCAGGACGAGAAAGCCCGAGGACATCCACCCGCAGAGGGACAGGCTCATCTTCACAGGAACAGGTGACGGTCTTAGTTGTTGTAGCAAGGGAACGGAAGAAAGGGATTGTGTCTTCCCTTTCCCGCTCCCCTCGTCCTGCGCTGTCTGACCTCAGGCAAGGCAATTTAATCATCATCTGAATGCTTTTGACTTCATAGGGCCTTTCATCCACGGATCTCAAAGCACTTCATAAATAGCAATTCATTAACCTTCACAACCCACCCTGGGGGACAAAGGGTGGGCATGTTTCCCCTGTGGTGGAAACACTCAGCTGCAGGCACACCGAAAAGCAGTTCTTCCTTCAAGGTCACTTGAAAGTTGACCAGGAAACTCAGGAGTGAGCTCTGGAGCAGCTAGCATCAAGACGGGGTGCTGCTGGTTGCTGGGGCCTCAGTTTACCCTCCTTTGTGCTATTTGGGCTGGATCCCCACCCTGATTCTCCTCAATCAATTACGGTTAATGACAGATTGAATTTCAGCAAATTTTGGTTTGCATTAAGATGCGGTGTCTTAAGGGTATGCCATGTAGGTTTGAACAACCTATGAGTTGCCTTTGGATGCAGACTGATGCCTGCCCACATGTGCTGCCAGGCAGAGCCGGGCCAGAGCTGCTTAGTGTCCTGAGGATGGCACAACTCTACTTTTCTCATGCCACATTGCCTGACAGTTGTCCCCTCTCTGGCTGAGCTGGACGCTTTTGCTTCTGCGGTCCCACGGCATGTGCAAAGGGTGTCAATCACATGCAACCGTCCTGTGGTTGAGTGCTCCTCCCTTGGTGGAGTTTGGCGGGACAAGCAGCGTGTGTGGCCCTGCCATTCCAGCGAACCCAAGCATGTGCCAGGAAACAGCGGATACTTACAGGTCGTACTAGCACCTTAACAAACAGCTACCACACGTCAATGCCTTAATATAATGAAAGATGATTTCTCACTCATGTGATGTCCCGTAGTGTTGTCCCTGCTCAGAATTTCTCCTGGGCAGGTCACCCCCCAGGCCAGGACTTCAGGGACGAGGCTTCTAGAATCTTGTTATTCTCCATCAGCCTCTTGGGCCTGGGAGTCCCGCACATTCAGTTGCGAGAATGGCAGAATGATGGGGTGTGGAGAAGGAGCCAGGAGCCTGGCATGGAAGTATGTAAATATCACCCTGCCCGTCATGGGGTCCCACCTGACCACCAGGGAGGTTGGGATGCCTTGTCTAGTGCGTGTCCCAAAGGAAAAGGGAATCTGGTTCAGTAGCATAAAGCAGTGTCTGCCATGCAGGGCCCTCTGCAACAACCTAGGTCTTCTATCAGCCAAACATGGGACTTTGCTAGTGTTGGCCCCATAGGCAGCCGGGCATCAAGTCTGCAGGTGCCTTGTGATTCCCTTTCCCCTACACAATGGATTTATGAGCAACCTAGAATCCTCCAGAGGTGAACAGAGGTCTTTTGGGGATTTTTGAAAAGGCTCTATGGACCTAGACAATTGGGAGACATCTGGCACTTTCCGGTTGGGGGGAGGACACGTCCAGTTTAATGACTGCCCTTCAACTGACATTGACCAAAGCATCCGTCTCTTTATTCTGTAAAACACAAAACCAGAAAAACAAAAAACAGCACAGATGATGTGTAAGCCCTAGAGTGAAAAGGATTCCTCACCAACACAACAGGATGAACGCTACACCTCCTCACGTTTCTATCTCTGTTGTCCATCCAACCAAGGTTGACTTTGCTCTCTCGGAATGTCCAGTCAGTCTTGAGGGTGATTTGTCCCTCATTTTTAGGATAACAGCTCTGGTTTTCTTGCCGCTTGCAGTCATGGCCTCAGCAGTAAAGCTGGTAGGAAACTCCACTCCTGTTTCCCCGGAGAAACCATGCTTCCCGGCTCACTCTGACAATCCCCAAATATGTAGCTTTATTTTGGAACACAAGTGAGCACACTCCTCATGGATCGCAGGGGTTTAATAATGACAAAAACCTGCTTCTAGCACTGTCTGCTTCTTTTCATTTCCCCTGAAAATACCAAACCCTGGTTGTAACAGAGAACCAAGGCTGAAATATTGCAAAACAGTGCCTCACTTGTCCTTTCTCCCAGATTCTTTTCTCTGCTGCCTTCTATTCTCCCTCTCTTTCCATTTGTAGAGACAAAAGAGAAAATTCTATAACCGTTGGCCTCTGTCCAGAAACGTGGAAGAAAATGAAGCAAGAGAAATAACAGAGAAATGTGAACAGCAAAAGCACTCAGATGAAATGGCTTGATGGTCTTATGGTACAGTCCTGGCTGGTGTGTGTGTGTTGATTTCTTTTCTTCCTAAATGTCCAGCTCTTGGTCCAAATTCTTAGAATAAAATCAAGGGTTGACAAAAGAGTCCTGGAAATGACTTGCCCATCAATATGTTTCCTGAATCTTTCTTTAAAGAAGTCGTTTGATTTGGCTTGATAGTTTTGTTTCTAAAACTCTACCCAAAGTTGATGACTCAGTTTGGAGTCTCCCAGAAGCAGAGACTGAGACAAGGATTTGGTACCAGTGAGCAGTTTCTTTGGGAGGTGTTTCCAGGAAGCATGACAAGGAAGTGGGTGAATGTGGGAAACAGGAATGAGAGAAAAGCCAATATGAGAGATACACCAATGAGTGAGACGAGGTAGATCGCTGGAGCTCAATCTGGTGAGGACCGTGTGACGTCTGACAGTGTGCACAACACGCTCTGTCAACTGTGTTATTTGTCATGCTGCAGAGCAACAAAGCTGGATTTCCATCCTGGCTGGTTGAGGTTTGCTCAGATACATTAATGCTGGCACATCTGGGCTATTCCACATGTACGTAGTCCAGGCACATTTCCGTGGCCAGGGAACAAGTCCAGGCAGGTGGCATAGGAGACCAGCAGACCATCCAGAGACAGTCTTCACGCACTCCTGGGAAAGCCCTAAGGATGGGATGCTGACAGCATCTGCTATAGATAATAACCCAATACAGGGGGGGAAAGCCTTAACAGAATTTCATCATTACCTACAATAGTGAAAAATTAGAAGCAATTTTAACATCCACATCAGAGAGAGGTTTGCATGTGTTCTGGTGTAGCTACTCAATGAAACATTGCCCGTTGTGATGTTTTTCAGTAACGTTACTGTTGCCAGGCTCTGGGCCAGTTCCCAGAATCACTACGATATAAAAAAAAAAAAAAAAAAAACAGACCCAGTCCTTGCCCTCCGAGAGTGCATGGTCTCATTTGCTTTTGCAGGATTAAAAAAAAAAAAACAAAAAAACAAAAAACAGAGGTATATGCGTAGATTGTACTGTAATACCCCAGAATCAAGACTGTATACATTGTGCCATCTTAATTCTATTTTCTTTTTTTTTTTTTAATATTTTTATTTATTTCTAGGAGAGAAAGAGACAGCGTGAGCAGGGGAGGGTCAGAGAGAGAGGGAGTCACAGACTGAAACAGGCTCCAGGCTCCGAGTTGGCAGTCAGCACAGAGCCCGACGCGGGGCTCGAACCCACAAACCGCGAGATCATGACCTAAGTGAAAGTCGGACGCGTAACCGACTAAGCCACCCAGGCGCCCCTCTATTTTCAAAAATGCATAGGAAAAAACTGGAGGAAACATACCAAATTGCTAAAAGTGATTCTCTTTGGAACGTGTGAGTTCCTTTGCTTCTTACATTTCTGTTTGCACCAAATTTTCTACAATAAGAATATATAAGGGAGAGGATGATAAACTTTATTTGAAAACAAGAGAAAACGGAGTCACCTACCAAGCAGAGGGGAACTCAAAGCTGGCCCTTCTCACCGTCTCCCCATGCTGAACTTTTATCTGCATCTAGCATTTCCGGTTCCCTGCTGAATCTGCAGCCAGCATCTAATACAAAGTAATTTGGGGGCACTTCTCAGGCATCACTGGGGCTTGGAGGGTGCAAGCATCTCCTGATTAAATGTGAAGTTCTTAGGGCACTACAAGGAGAACAAGAAATTTCTACCCTCTTTATTTTTCTTATGTTAATTCACAGAAATATGAAGCCCGTGGTCATGTTGTCCAGCCTAGTTTCTCTGTGCTGAGGAGCTCTGATACTGTCTTGATATCAGACAGTATACTGGTAGTTAGCAAATGCCCTACTTCTGTTAGAAAGTTACCATCCACCAGGGGGAGGGGACTTCCATGTTGGGAATTTTCTTGCCAGTTCTGTCTCTAGCAGATTCCTGAAGCTTGGGGATGAAAGATGTTACCTAAATACAAAGTGTTCTTGTCAAATGCTCTGAAAATGTACAATAAGCTAGGCCTAAAGGAGCAGAAATGACTGTATTCAATGTCATTTCATCTACCAGAAGACTTACACTTGGCAAAATTCATCCTGAAATGTTTTCAGGATGTTTAAAATGTGTTCATGCAGTCTGAGAATTAAATATCTTTAAAATCCCCTTCCTAGACTCCTCAAAACACCTCAATTCTGAATGATGTCTGGTAGATGGAAACATTTTAGTCCTCAAAGACTTTTGTTAATTCAGTATTTGGCCACGGTCCAGGCCGCACATTGCATGAGGCCAGGGGACTCCACTCACATAGCTGTCTCCTGGAGTTTTGCAACAAAGCATCTGTATATGGGTCCAAAGTTGATTTTCAGAACAATTCTTCTGGATGTTCCTGAGTTTCTGATAGATAAGGCTTTTAGATACTTCATTCTGATAAGCATGCTCAAAGTGAGAGTGCTGTGCAGTTTAGGAAACGATAATCAACCTTCCCAAAGTGTATTATTCTTTCCTAGTTCCCTGGGACATCAACAGGTGTTTTGCAAAAGACAAGGTCCATGATTTAAATTAAAATGACTTTAAGAGGCGCCTGGGCTGGCTCATTCGTTAGAGCATGTGACTTGTGACCTCAGGATTGTAAGCTCAAGCCCCATGTTGGGTGTAGAGATTTCTTAAAAATAAAAAATGCTTAAAAACATGAATTTAGGAATGGCTATTTAAGTAAATTTAAACAGGGCTTTCTGCTGTGGGAGGGTTGGTTGTGAATAGACTGGTGGCATGTATCTTTATGAATCTCCAAGACAGCAACAGGATATGCAATCTTTCCAAGTTTTTGAAAATAGATGTGCCTGTCCCCTTGCGACTTCCCTTTTTGGGTTCTGCAGCAATGCTGCCATCTGCATTGGGTGCACATTATCAGCACTAAAGCCTACTGGGGATCGAATCCGGGCCAGTGGTTCTGAAACCTCAGTGTGCGTCAGAGTAGCCCAGAGAACTTGTTAAAACATGATTCCTGAGCCTGTCCTGAGAGGCTCTGATTCAGTAGGTCAAGGTGGGGCCCGAGACATGCATTTCTGGGTTCCCAGGTGATGCCGTTGCTGCTAGTGCAGGGGCCATGTTTTGAGAGCTACTAGTTTAGAGATATTTAGCGATTCCCCAGGAATCCACCCCAACCTGGAGAAAGAGGCATGATTTTCTACTACAGCTGATCCTTCATGTCATGAATGTCCTATTTCCCCATGAAATGTGTGATAGTGCAGGGATACTTGATGTCGAAGACCAGGGATGGGGGCCTAAGGTGCAGATGAGATCTCTCTGGGAACACACTTAAATGCAGTCACAGAAGCTACAGTGTGAGGTAGGAGCTTATCTGAGACAGGGGTAAGGAGCAGTTGCTTTGGTGTCAGACAACCTGGCATCAAAGTCCAGGCAAATAACCCCTCTTGAGCCTCAGCTTCCTCATCTGCCATATGAGCATCATGGCCTTTGCCTGCTGCAGTTATGGGAAGTGAGAACCAGAAGGTGTAAAGCACTTAGCACTACTTTACACGGCAGGCAGTCAAAACATGGGAGACCATGGACTTGCTTACTGGGAATGAGACAAGGATCAGGTACAGGAAGTGGGGCATCAAGGCCAGACAATAAACCTGATTTACTGAGCAGTGGGTCCAAGTTCCCTTAAAATACTTTTGTCTGGGATCGATTTCTTGTTGCAGGGCTGGGATTGGGACTTAGAAGCCCCTCCGGTTTAGAACTGTGGACCTCAGGACCAGGACAACCATCTCAGACACCTCCAGGTCCCAGGCTTCTCCCAAAGCCTTTCAGTGCCCACCGTGACACACAGTAGGTGCTCATTAAATATCTGTTGATGAATCAATGTATTTTGATAGAGGAAATGCGACCAACTCGGCCCCAGGAGACACAGAACAATAACACACCACGATGTTGCTTTAATTGCTCAAGCTTTTTCTTCTCAGAACAAGCAAACAATAAAAAACAAAACAAAAAACAAAAGCAGACAAGCCTTTGGTGCTGAAAGACACTGAGCAAATACACTTGAGTTATTATCTCAAGAAAAATCAATGACTTTCCCATCCACCAGCATATGAGCCTTCGGCATTGACTTGGAAATGCTGAAGTTGGCCGGGCCCGAAGCTCTCCTGAGTCCACAGGCTGAGTCCACAGGCTCGAGCCCTCCCAGCTGCCCAATCCAGTGTGAAATCGTCTCTTTCTCGGAGCACAGAACCGCCGCTGCAGGTAACAGCGCGCTTGCAAAGCCCTCTGCCTTTTGGCTAACATGGCGAGTGCACAGAGAAAAGAGGAAGCAATCAGGCAGCTGTAGGGCTTGGGGTTATGGAGAGAGGGGCTGTGGAATATTGGGGGGGGGGGGATTAACCACAGCCAGGAGAATGGCCAAGAGCTTAGCAGATACTCGGCTGAGCAGCAGACTCACTGGGGGACCTTGTATTGAAAGTATTATCGTGAGAATTATTAAAATGATGATTAATGACAGATTCCTAGGTCCTGCCCTAGACAAGAGTCAGAATCTCCGTCGTATCATCCTCTTTCGGAGATTCCGTGCTGGAAGAGAGGGCAGGCATCCGTTCTGTTTCAGTCCTGGAGATGCCATCTTTCCGAGCCATGTCCAACCTTTAGCAGCCCACTCAGGGGTCTCAGGCTCAAGATGATGCCTCTCCAAGCTCTCTCCTTGCAGGACCAAGCTAAGGACATTGACGCAGAGGGGTGTGCCTTTAGAAATGTGCGACATGAAAACGAAGAGCTGGGAAAGGTCTCAAAGACTCTTCATGGCGGCAGCTGCGTGTCTCTAAGCACATCTTAGAGAGTGTTCTTCAAAAACGATCACAAAGAGTGTCTCATGCAGACGGGAAGTATGCCATGATGTCTGTGGAGACGAATGTCAAGATGCCTCCTTTCAGCACTTTGGCTCTCAGGAAGAGAAAGTAGATGAAGAGGATCCTTTCTGCATCTTGCTAAGAAATGAAGGGCCAGATCTCAAAGCTGAGAAGCTGTGAACCAGTCTCCCAGCCGCTCCAACCATCCCTGCCACACAGGGGAGTGGCTGTCATTATGGAGGGGTCTGTAACAAGTCCTTTGCACACACTAGCTCAATTCATTCTTGTAACAGTCCCATGAAATGGGTCAAGGGTCGGCACGCTACAGTCTGCCACCTGTTTTTGCAAATACGGTATTACTAGAACATAGGTGATGCCATTCACTTACGTATCATCTGCGGCTGCTTTTACTCTACAATAGCAGAGCGGGGTGGTTGTGACAAAAACCTTATGCCCTGTATCAGAGATATCTGCACACACATGTTCACTGCAGCGCTATTCACAATAGCCAAGATACGGAAGCAACCTAAGTGCCCGTCATCAGATAAATGGATAAAAAAGATGGGGTTTATATACACACACAATGGAATATTATTTAGGCATGAGATAGAGAAGGAAATCCTGACATTCACAGCAGCATGTATGGACCTCGAGGACATTTTGCTCAGTGAGACAAATCAGACAAAAGAAAAAAAAGACAAATACTATATGATATCACTTTTATGTGAAATCTATGAGAGCCAAACCCATGAAAACAAACAGTAAAGTGGTGGTTACCAGAGGCTCTGTGTGGGGAATAGGAGAAACATTTAAGGGTACGAACTTGCAAGCAGTCCATACATAACCCTGGAGATCTAATCACAGTATAGGGAATATAGACAACAATGTACTAGTGTAATAACCAGCCTTGCTAAGAGACTAGATCTTAATCATTCCTGCCACAAACATGAAATGATAATTATGTGAAGTGATAGAGGCACTAAAACCATAATGAAACCATATTATAATATATAAACGCATCAAATCCACACGATCAACATACTGTACACTTGAAGCGTACACAATGTTATCTGACAAACGTATTGCAATTGAAAAAAATAAAAGAAATTAAGCCATAAATAAGAAGAAAATCCTACCAGTTGTGACAACGTGGATAGACCCTGAGGGCATTAGGCTCAGTGAAGTCAGTCTCACCGAGAAAGACAAATACTGTATGTTCTCACCTAGGTGCGGACTCTGAAAAGCCTGAACTCAGAAACAGAGAGTAGAACGGTCAGGGGTTGGGGTAAATGGGGAGACGCTAGTCAAAGGTACAAACTTCCAGTTATAAGATGAATATATTCTGTGAATATTGGGTAAAGCATGATGACTATAGTTAACAACACTGTATCAAATACTTCAAAGTTTCAAAGAGAGGAGGCTATAAATGTTATTAAAACCAAGAACTGAGGGGCGCCTGGGTGGCTCAGTTGGCTAAGCGTCCAACTTCGGCTCAGGTCATGATCTCACAGTTTGTGGGTTCGAGCCCCGTGTCGGGCTCTGTGCTGACTGCCAGTTCAGAGCCTGGAACCTGTTTCAGATTCTGTGTCTCCCTCTCTCTCTGACCCTCCCCTGCTCACGCTGCCTCTCTCTCTCTCTCAAAACTAAATTAAAAAAAAAAAAAAAACAAGAACTGATAATAATAGCAACAAAAAACGCTCTGCTCTGCTGAGTCTAAACTATGTGACCCTTTACAGAAAAAAAATGTGTTGATCTCCAAAACTGTAGGACCTCCTATTGGCCTCGCTTTACAGATGGGGAAACAGAGGCACAGAATGCTGTGTGTTTATTAAGATCATTTCGGTTATAAATGACAGGGTCAGAGATGCCTTTGGCGCCTGGAGATAACTAGTCCTACACTTCTCCTACTCTTCACTGCAGTGCTTCCAGCTCCGTCACATTGGCCTGTTTCTGCTAAACGCGTCAGCCAAGAAGAGCATGTTCAGTTTCAGACATCTGAACAAAATGTCTGAAGCTGACCATCACACAGAGGCCTGCAGGAAATTCTGGAGTCCCGGAGAGTGGTGATCGAGCCCACCTCCCTCCTCCTGTCCGAGCGCCTAACAAGTGAACACCCAGCCTGCCCAGAGTTTATGAGAGAGACGGCCATCCAACACAGACAGAGATAGCTCTCTCAAGTCCAGGAGGCCAGTGCAGGGATCCATGGACTGGGAAAGAGCAGAGAAGAGCCAGATGGTTCCAAGCACATGGGCCACAGCTGCTCTTGGCTGAACACCCCCCATGGGGCTTATCCCTAGTCCTGTCTCTGAAGACAGCTCAATGTTTGCCTCGCCTGCTGTTCTGCCTTTACCCTTGGCTTTCTGCTCAGCCTCGGCTTGATCTGCCTGTTGAGACTGCTTACCACCGTGATGCCCTCCTGTGCAGAGTTCCCACCTGGTCCTGGTTTTCTGGCTGGCTGGCTTTGGCTCAGACTTAAACCCTGTAGGTAACAGGCCATCCCTCAACTGGAGTCTGCAGTTCCTGAGGAGTGTCTACACTAAAGCTCCACATCTTGCGAGTATACCCTAAGTTTCCGTACATATCCTGAGACCAAGCCAACCCCAAGACTAGGATCAGTAAAACTGATGGACGAGACTGCTGAGTAAATACCACCACAATTTCCAAGAATACAGAAACAGTTATATAAATTATGATAACTCCACACAGTGGAATACTACACCGCCACTTAAAATGAGATTAACAAAGATTCTTAAATAATGTGATAGAGCAGAGGCAGGGCCAGCCTCACGGGTGTGGGACCTGCACAATTAAACAGGGTCGTGTCTTTGGTGCCCACATTTGTTTAATACTCCACGGCTACTATTCAGAAATTGTTAATAATTCTTGAGCAAGGGGACTCAACATTTTCATTTTGCACCGAGCCCAGAATTATGCAGCTGGTCCTGAGCAAGCCATCTTTGAGAATTCATTCTCTCCTGTCTTTTAGTAATAGAACTACTCCCCCATATTCTCACCCTGACTAAGGTTTCCATGTGAGGATTCCTTCCTAGTATTTCTTGGGAAGTTGTTATGTTTTCCCAAATCCCAAAAGAAAAATTAGTCAAGAAATGGGGACCATGAAAAAAAAGTGATGTAATCTTCCTACAAGAATCAAAGCTTAACAATCAATACAGAGGCATTACTGGTTTGAATCCACCAACATCAACTCAAAAGCAAGAGCAGAAAACATAGGTAGGTCCAGACTGACATTTCCAGGAACCAGAATAGGAGCATGTGGGAAAGGATTGATCATGATCTACATGGTCAGTCTGTTTTTTGTAAAAAATAAAATTTAATGTTTATTCATTTTTGAGAGAGAGACAGAACACAAGGTGGGGAGGGGCAGAGAGAGAGGGAGACACAGAATCCGAAGCAGGCTCCAGGCTCTGAGCTGTCAGTGCAGAGCTCAACGCGGGGTTTAAACCCACAAACCGTGACTTATGAGCTGAGCTGAAGTCAGACACTTAACTGACTGTGGCTCTTCTCTGACTGCTTTGAATGGAAAGCCATTCTTTCAAATAAAAAAAAATATATTGTTAAATTTATATGTGTGTATACTTTAGATATATCCTATTAATGATAATCTCAGAAATAACAAGTTTGGGGAGCAAAGGAAGTCCTTAAATTGGCAATTTTGACATGTAATTCTATATAGTGCTTTAACTTTGCTAGATCTAAATGTTACATTATTTGAATATTACCCAATGCTGTTCACTGATATTTTCTAGTATTTGATTATTTACTACAAGCTGTCATTGTTGTAAATTTGCTAAATTTAGTATATCTTATTCATTGAACCAATATTGTTAGATATCCATATCTAGAATATGAAAAGTGTGGGAATTCTTTTAAGACTAATTTTGGAAGTTCCAAGAATTCCCAGGAATTCCCACTTCCATTTATAAACACCAAAGATTAATATCTAATCTTTGGGAAACACTAATGTGACATGTTTGCCAAGCTGGAGACTACAATTTCCAGCCTCCCTTGCAGCTAGGCATAGCAATATTCTAGGCTTCAGCCAATAAGATGTAAGCCCAAATGAAGCCTGGACCTTCTGGATTATGTTTTTATGAGGAAGCTGTTTGTCCTTCCCTCTCCTTTTCCCTTTTCTCTCTAGTTTGGAAGGGATGAAAACTGAAGGAGCCACTTGGGATCAAGATAAGGAAACCGTGTATTAAAGGAAGCATTCCACCTGCCCATTCCCTGGATTGCTTACAGAGCAGAACTGCCCACCTGCCCTAGCATTAGACCATTACATGAGCGATAAATAAATTCTATTTTATTTTAGCCTCTGTATTTTGGGGTCTCTCTTTTTTATTACAGCAGCTTAGCCTATATGAACACATGTAGGAACATGTTTATGCTATAATGTTACTTGAGAAAGCATTGTACACAATTACATTTTACATTACATTGTATATTACATTATCCATAGTTATGTATATGTGCAATCTAATCTCAATCACTAAAAACATACAGGGGTGCCTGGGTGGCTCAGTCAGTTAAATGTATGACTTTGGCTCAGGTCATAATCCCACGGTTCATGGGTTCAAGCCCCGCTTTGGGCTCTGTGCTGACAGCTCAGAGCCTGGACTCTGCTTCCAATTCTGTGTCTCCCTCTCTCTCTGCCCTTCCTCTACTCATGCTTTGCCTGTCTCTCTCTCAAATGTAAATAAACGTTTTTTAAAAATTAAAAAAAAACTTAAAACATACAAAGAAAATGCCCAGGAGAAATCATGTCAAAAGCCTGGCAGCAAAAGGAATTGGAGAAGCCAAGCCTCAACTTATTGAGGACTATTTATGTCTGGGAACAAAAGCTAATAAAGAACAAGAAAGACTTATTCCCTGTTTTATGGAGTTGGCAATGAAACTGGAAAGGAAGATGTTTGCAAGCAATTACCAGTATGAAGGATATGAAGAATTTATTCCCTCCTTTTGATGAGTCTTTTTTAAGATATTGGAATATTGGTGAGATGTGGGATTTTGGATAATCTCAACCTCCTTCAAGGACTGGTCATTTCTACCATGCCTCCTAGATGCTGATGGGTTCCCCAGGAGGTGGTCCGCCCCCTTCAGCGATCGTCCAAGGCTAACAATGGGCAGAACTCCAAAAGCTTCCATTTCACATTCTTGCCTCCGCCTTCAAAAACCTTAATCCAGCTTCCCAAGCCCTGGGCTAAAGAAAACTGGAAAACCTCCAGCCCCCTTATGCTCTCTGTGTCGAGGGAGCCCTTACCTGAGAACACACGGTTGGCTGTTGGGTTGCCATCTTGGGAACACTAAGAGCTTCGATGTGGTTTTCATCTGAGGGGAGAGCTAAGAAAGCTGCACAAACACATGAGTGGAAAGTTGGCACCCATCTTATACAGTAGCTTTAATTTTGTAGCCTTAAAAAAAGTGAGAAACTCTAGTATTCTGTTTAGCAGAAGTCATTAAATATCCTGTAAGAGCCTGTTCAAGTCAGTGAGAGGCAGTAAGTTTGCTATTAAGTAATGCTCGGTATTTACTAAAGACTTTATCTGTCTATCTGTCCGTCTGCCTACCTGGCTAACATGCCCAGCTCTGTCAGCCACTGCAGGGCAGTTCTGTCCACATACCTGTCAGATTCCGTTCTTCACCAGAAGCTTCATTAGGAAACAGAGCCTGAACAGTTGTCGAGGCACTTTACACAGCTGGAAATAATGAAGGGGAAGTCAATGCAATTAACTAAGCCCTTAACAGTAGGATTTGAATCGTGAAGGATCTGATTATGTGCCCCAGGCACCCACATATTGTATTTGCCACATCATCAGGCAGCAATAAAGAACATCTCAGAGCTGTGCATCTCACAGGACAGGAGTGAGACCGGAGTTACCTTAGTGAATCCCTTTCCTTCTTCCTCTCTGTAAAGAAGGCTGAATCTCACAAGGCCGAGACTGCAGTTATCATCTACCCACTAACCACTCTTCCCTTCTTCTTTGCTAACAGAAGCAGTATTTTACTCAGATGGACAATGTGCCCAGATAAAAAAAAAGAACATATTTCCTAGTCTCCTTTGCAATTATAAGCGGACAACGAAATATCAGTGGAAGTCAGTTGAGGCTTCTGAGAAGGCTGTCCTTCTCTCCTTTCTCCTTCTTCAACCTGAAACGTGGATGTGATAGCTGGAGTTCCAGCAGCCATAATGTTACCATGAGGTGATCTTATGAGTGGAATTCATGAACTTAAGATGGAAGAAGGGAAAGATTGAAGGATGTTGAGTCCCTGGTGATTATGAAGCTGCCACACTCCCATGGGATAATCAGCCTCTACACTTTACATTACATGATAGAAAAACCTTGTATTTATATCACAACTGTTAATCCATGTGTCAGCAAGTCTAATTTTAACAGGTGCAACTTACACTCAATTTCTACCTTTTCCACACATATTTCCAAGAGCCCTAGAAAAATTCAGTCATGGACTGAAGTGGTCATTCATCAACAGGCATTTGCTCAATGCCTACATCTTGGGTCCACACTGGGGAATGGAACAGTGAGGAGGCGTGGTGTCTGACCCTGTCACACACTTTCCCATTTCCCTATTAGAATGAGTGGCTCTGTTCCACTGAGCTTTGAATCTCTGCTAGAGAGCTGCATTGCAACAGAGGAATTATTTAAGCTGCGAGAAGGCCTAGAGTCTCCCTGTTCTTAATATCACCAAGAGTCCCTATGCCTCTCCATTAGCATCTCTGGGCAGGGCTATGTGAAAGCTGAGGTTTCCGCCCAGACTAGCCTGTTTAAGCATCTGCCCATGTCCAAAAATCATCATACGAAGAGTTACCCACTTTGGACTCAAGGTTCACTCATGATGCCTGGTCTCTTTTCTAGCCACATGCTTCGAAGCTCAGGCTCCCATTCCATCCCCAACACTGTCTTCGGATATGATGCAGAAGAAGATGGAATTTTCTCTCCGTTCCGACTCTGCCTCTCCGTCCTGGCCTTGCTTCAGGCATCGCCGCATTGGGACGAGTCACCCTGAGGTGATGAGCATGCTTTGCATCCTCCAGGATACATTCGGGGTGAGGAACCCATGGACTCTGCCAGGCAGTGGCCCATTCTGTCAATTCTCCCAGAGTGGGGTCGTCTCTGAAGATCAAGGTTTTCATCAGAGAGGGGCCAGTGGGCCTCCCGTGGTACATCCCTGGGGGTCATTTTTAGCAAAGGAACTGTGAGCCGGATGCACCATGTCTCTCTTCAGCCTTCTTGACCTCACCCAAGTGCCAGCTCCCAAGCCAGTCATGACTGAGGCAGGCCATCCAGAAGGTCCTTTACTCTGGCCAGCTGGTGAGGGGGGCTCCAGTCCTGCTGTCCAGGCCCACGTCATGCAGAAGAGCAGCATGGTTTGAGTACCAGCTCCATCCCTTCCCACCTCTGGGACTCTGGACAAATCACCTAACCACAGTTTTCTTGCCTGCAAAATGGGGATAATATATAGACCTTACTGAATTATTATAAGGATTAAAGGAGTAAGTGTGCAATAGCCCTCAGCCCTGTTCCTAAAGCATCGTGAGCTCCCAATGAATGTTAACTGTCACTGTCAGTATTATTAACATCTGGCATCACCTGTCATTTTAACTCTTTTGTAACTTGGCGAACATTAAACATAAGGCTCTGATGTTGATAAAGAATCCCAGTTAAATTTTGGGTGGGATGTAATTTTTAATTTTTAAACACATTTTTAGTTATTTATTTTGCAAGAGAGCGAGAAAGCATGCACAAGTAGAGGAGGGGCAGAGAGAGAGAGACGAGAGAGAAAGAGAGAGAGAGAATACCAAGCAGGCTCTACCATGAGCCCAGAGTCCAACTCAGGGCTCCATCTCACCAACCGTGAGAACATGATCTGAGCCGGAATCAAGAGTCGGATGCTTAACTCACTGAGCCACCCAAGTGCTCCACCTTTTTAAAATTGTTTATTTATTTATGGATGAAAAGTGACCTTTTACTTATTTTTCTCAGCTCTCTACTTTATTTCTCCTTCTCTCTGGTGATATTATTTGTCTTTTCAGTTGTAAGGAAACAATCAGATTCCACTCCAAGCCCTCATTCTAACACCCTCGCTCTGAAGCATCTTCCTCACTCACCATCTGATTGGGTCAACTCACCGATGTTTTCTTTCTCTCTTTCTTTCTTTCTTTCTTCTTTTTTTGTGAAGTTTACAGTACAGGGTCAAGTTACCCGCCCGTGTTCTTCCTGAGACGCTCCTACCCACGGACACGTCTGAGGTGTGGTGAGACAGTCAGAGACATAAAGACACATGTGGGAATAAATGTGTAAATGTATTTAGACTGTATTTGGGCAAACTGGGATTTCACCACCCTCTAAATTCAACAGAGATGACTATGCAGACCAAACAGTGGTTAGCCGTTGACAACAAAAACCATTTGCAGCCCAAATTAGACACAACAAATCTGGGAAAGAATTTTTAGACCTCCAAACCTTGCAACCGACCCCTCACCCCAGACTACTTTAGGCATCAGAAGAGAAGGGAAGCGTGCACGCCGAGAGGAGGAGGAGGCCGGAGCAGATTCCTTGGGCTGCAGCAGGTGAAAAACACATTTGCCAAGGCAGAGCTTGTTTGCGGATGGGGATGAAAAGGTGGGGCTGTTTGTAGGTCAAGGCCCTCGGTCCTGCTTCTCTCCTGGACGGCCACCAGGAAAAGCTGTCGGAGCTAAGCGGGGGCTGCATTATCCTCATGCCAATGTGTCCGGTAACAAAGAAGGAAAACTCAGGGTTTCAGAGCGTGAGACTGGCCAACACTGAGGCTGCAAAAGCCAGGGGAGTGGCTGGGCTTGGAGAACCTGGGTGGGCCTGGGAAGGCGGTCCCCTGCTGGACCGCAGAGCCTCCACCGCCCCCAGGGGGCGCTGTCTCGCGGCTCCCAAGAAGCAATGGACGCCTACAGTGGCCCGATCTTCAGATGTTTTAAGAAGTGCTGTAACGAACACTCTCCACAATAGCTAAAACATGGAAAGAGCCTAAGTGTCCATCATGGACGAATGGATCAAGAAGATGTGGTTTATCTATACCATGGAATACTACATGGCAATGAGAAACAATGATATCTGGCCATGTGTAGCAACATGGATGGACCTTGAGGGTGTTATGCTGAGCGAAATAAGTCAGGCAGAGAAGGACAAATATCATATGTTTGCACGTATAGGAGGATTAGGAGGAACTTGACAGAGGAACAAGGGGGAGAAGAAGGGGGAAATGGTGGGGGAAAGGGAGAGAGGCAAACCATGAGAGACTCTTGAATGCTGACAAAAACTGAGGACTGATGGATGTGGGGGGGAGGGGGGATGGGCATGGAGGAGGACACTTGTGGGGATGAGCACTGGGTGTTATGTGGAAACTAATTTGACAATAAACTATTTGTAAAAAAAAAAAAAAGAAAGAAAGAAAGAAAGAAAGAAAGAAGTGCTGTAAAAGCTCTTGATTTTCAAATACTAGCAACCGCTCCAGAGCTGTGTACAGGCTGAAGCAAACTAACCTGTCTGCTGGGTCCAGCTTTCCCGGGCAGCTTCTGAAATTCAAGGTGGGGGCTGACTTTTATCTTACCTCCGACGCTGGGGTGTCAGGGGTGGGTTGAGAACCTGCATGTATCCACGTTCCCGCCTCTGCCCGAATCTTCCTATCGCTAAATTAATCTAGCCTAAGAACTCCTTTGCGGCTTTGAGAAAAGCGAAGCTCAAAAATCAAAGTACCAACCCAGACAAAAACCTTCCAGGTAGAAGCCTCAAAGATTGAGCTTTACTTTTATTTTTTAGGTATTTTGTCATGTCCTAGAATGGTTGGTCATGTTAAAATCACAGGTGTAATAATAGTCACTGATGCTCAGGATACGCTCCCAGGACAGCACAGGCTTGGACGGGAAAGGACAAATGGAGGCGGACAAGTGACGTACCCAAGGCCACCCAGGAGGCTGAGAATGCCTAGGCGAGGCCAGATTTATGCCCCCCCGCAACTTTCAGTTTGGGGCCTGTATTCCCAATCTGCCCCTGGAGTTTGGAACGTCCAGACAACGGCTCGGTGAGGCTCCCTGGGAAGCAAGGTTTACAGAGAAAAGCATCATGCGTGGGAGGAAAGCTTGAAGTCAGAGGGCACCCCCTTGGTCCCCAGCAGCAGGCCATGGTGGCACCTCTAAGTCTGCACACCGACCAAGCAAGGACTGTCAGTGGGAGCCCGAATGCAGAAGAGGCCAGCATGTCTGGGAGTGAGGACCAGCATCAGAAAACACACACGGCACAAAAATCTCAAATTCCAGGCAAGTGCTGTAGCCATTCCATCATCCAGGGCTTCTAAAGGTTGGCGCCCTCCTCTCCCCTGCACAGCGTGGCTTCACCATCACAGCATATCTGGGCAAAGGGAAGAAGAGGAAGGCAACAACAAACAAAAAAAAATCCAAAACAAAAAACAAAAAGCAAGGTAGAGCTCCCAAGCCTGAGATTAAGCCCTAAGGGGCTGGCTGGTAATCATCATGGTAGGAGCAGATCTGTCCCCACACCCGCCTTGCTTTTCCTGCGGATACCAAAGTACCTCTCTCCCGCACAAGCACACCGAACCTTTCACTTTGTTCCCTAGAGCTCAGACACCGGGGCTGCGTGGAAAGATCTGGGAGCTTGCAGAGCATTGTGGGTACTGACATGCAAATGAGAAGCGCAACCAAGCGTGTCCCACATTGCTTCAGAGGACCTGAATTTTTTATGGTTTGTATGTGCTTTTTGATGTTTTCATTGTCTCCAGCATAACTGATATGCATTCCGATTCTGACAAGTAGAAGTTTCTGGGTGTTTTTTTTTTTTCTTTTTCCTGGAGCTGGTCTTCTCTACCTCAAAACAAAACAAAAATAAGGGGAGAAAAAACAAAATAAGACACAAAAAAATCTGGCGTAACAAACTGAGGTTACTCGAAGTGAAATATTTTAAGCAATCCAACCACAGATGCAACCAGGAAAGGAAAACATGTTGATTCTCTTAAATTCCTTGGAGGAAAGCAGCTCCAACTTTCCCACCTCACTTAAAGGGGCAACTTCCAAAAGGCTGGGGGGTAGGGGGGGCAGTGCTTTTCTTTTTTTTTCATGGTGGTCAGTGGTGTAGAAGCCGTTCCTATTATTGAAATACACCCCCCACCGCCATCTGCTGGCATTTGGTCTTAATGAAGTTGGGGAAGTTCATTTGGAAAAAGTGAGAGCCTCACTGGACCTCCCCCACGACGTACACACACAGACACACTTCAAGTGTGTGCTTTTAAGGGAACTATTTTCATTTTACAGCCATTTGCCCTTAAAGGATCCAGAACACCATCCACCCACGCCAAATACCTCAGATTCAGTGGTTTTTCTGGTTTGGCTCAAGGAAGGAATTGCTGGACAAATCACAAGAAAGTCATTGCTGAGAGAAGCCTGCTAATTCCCCGCCCCCCATCTCAGGTGACTAAGATTGTCAGGTAACGGGCTGAGTCTGAGAGGACCTGTCTGAACCTGGACGTGGGACCTTCCACGCATTCCAGTTTCGTTCCAGCCTTAGCCACACGAAGAGAAAACAGGGCATATCCTGGGAACGTGAACGCGATGGCAATGTCTCTGAAATTCCTAACAAACCTTGCATCCTGCTTGCCGTTCTGCTCATCCAAGGACTCACAGCGCATTGCTCCGGGCTCCATATGCCTCCTTCGTCCAAACTCAGCATCATTCTTTGCTTTCAGCACCGCGCTGTGGTTCTGTGGGCCTTGGACAGCTTCCCCACCCCCCCTCCCCAGTGCCCCCCTCCCCACCCTCCATCTCCTGGGGGTGAGACCCAGTTGCTCTTTCACTGGGTCTTTGGAACTTTCTCCCACATTCCTTACCTTCGCTGAAATTCCCCCACAGACTCCAAGTGCCTCCAGGCTCCCAGGCCAGAGCTTGGTGGCACCATCAGGCTCAGAACTGCTCCTCTGACAGCTTCTGTCGCCGTCCTCAGCAAACAGCCCCCTTCCTGGCTCCCAGTCAGTGTTCGGAAGGATTTCTGAATGAAAGGAGGCAGCCCTCCATTGTTTAGCAAATGGCTTCGGACACTTGGCATCTAATTTCCACTCAAGGCCTAAGAGGTAGGGATTCGCATTTTCATTTCACAGGTGATACATTTGAGGCCCAGAGAGGGTACACGACTTGCTCAAAGTCCCCAATTGCTAAGTGTCCAAAGTTCAGGGAGATCTCCCAGTGACACACCCTTTCCCCAGAAGAAACACCTTTGAGTCCTCCATTTTCAAACCACTCCCACAAATGACATTTCTGGGACCTCCGCAATGACCCCCGTCGGGCAGGTATTAATAATAACCCTGTGTTACAAATGCAGGGCCGAGTAGCATAAATCCCTGTATTTCTACTGCTGGTCTGTTCTCTTTTTTCCCAGAACATTCTTTGAAAGACCACAACAACTGCAGTGATTAAAAAAGGAGTCTGAGTCTCCCATAGCATAAGCTCCTGGGAGGGGGAGGAAGGCCAAGTGAGGAATTTGAAGAAGCCATGTTAACCTTTTCGATTACAAACCTCCTGTAGGGACTTGATTCACGAAACCATGCTGAAGACCACAAGCATTTATGATCCTTCTAAATATACCCGGTGAGGCTCCGGAAGTATTTCAGGTAGTCAGAATCCAGCTCTTAAGACACATAAATACATTTAAAATAGGAGTAACTGTTTCCACCTTTCTATTTTTTTTTTTTAATGAGTCAATGTACTCCAAATAGAAATGTTGGCGGCCACGCTTTCATACCACTATTTATATTTAACTTATCAGCATATAAATGGAAGCACAGTAGGTTCACCTAACAGGTCTTGGGTTATTTGCTTTCAACTTCAGAGCCAGACAGTCCTGAGTTCCTAGTGACAATAAAAATAAAGAGAGACATCGTAAGCGTTCTCACCTCATCTGCGGCTTTCAGCTATCGAAACCTTCAGTGTATCCAGTTTTCTCCCACCGGAGCATTTGAGAGGTTTCCCGTGGGGAAAGGAGGGAGATGTCAAATGGGCTCAGCTTTTCAGAGAATGAAAAGGAAGGGGACTTCTGGAGAGATGCTTTGTCCCGGTGGCTACAGTAGGGCTCTAGGAAAACGCAACCGGAGCAAATCAGGGCGAACGCAAAAAGAAACCATATTCCTAACTTCAAATAAGAGCTGTCCGAACTCCCCGCGCCCAGCCCCTCCCCAGCACCCTCACATTGTTTGTATTTCAGGCTCTTGAAGAAAATGTATTTCTTTTGACATTTAATAATGTCTGTTGACATGCAACATCCCTGCTAGGGCTTTTCTTTCCTTTTCTTTCTTTCTTTCTTTCTTTTCTTTTTTTATTAAATGATGTAAGTTCTGTAACTGATACCGGTTGTCATCAAACATCATAAAGCCAATCATGCCTCAAGTCATCAATATTTATTGTCCCCGGTGGGGGAGAGGCTGTTTTCAGTTTGGGGCAGATGGGTTTCATTTTTAAGTGGGATAGTTAAAGCAGACGCACCTAGGAGCAAATGTCAGGCCGGCAAGATTCTGCCGACAGGGTACAATTGAGATGTTCACGCAGCTGGAGGGAAGGGGGTGGGGGAGAGAAGGAGCTGCAAGGAGAAGAGGAGGCACAGACCGCAGAGGGGGGAGGAAAGGAAATGGGAAAAGAGGAAGAGAAAAAAGAGCGTATGCTCCTGGAGGTGTAGCGTTGACAGTAACAGAAACCTCCTCTAAAGGATGTCCAGAAACACTTGGGGGAAGTGAGGGGAGGCCAGGCTGAGCGCGGCAGAGAAAGGTCAGGTGGAGAAAGTGAAAGTGAAGTGCAAGAGAAGAAGAAACGGTGAAAGAGAAGCTGAAAGAGAAGGTAAAAGGAAACAAGTGAGACAAGATGTGAGAGAAAGTGAAAGCTGAACCACGAGAAAGGAAAAGAAAAAAAATGATAGTAAAGTGGAAAGGGAAAAGGGAAGAGGAAAGGGATGGGGAGAGCAGTGGAGAGAGACAGTAAGGGAGGGAGGGAGTGGGGAGGCAGGGGCGGAAAGTCCAGCCTGGTGACAGGCCCTGGTGGGTAGGGGTGGGGATGTCTCTGGGCAGGCCAGTCCCCACCAGGGTCAGTCAGGAGTGGGTGGGGTTTTGTCTTTGGCACCCTCACCCACCTTACCTGTGCCCCCTCCCCCTCTTAGAAGTTCTCCTATTGCACACGGGCTTCTGGAAGGTTCTAGAATTTTCTCACACTCAACCCTCAGGAAAGGCTCTGAGTATTTCATTCACACTGAGGCATAAATGACTAATAAATCTCAGTGGGATACTTCTGGCCGGGCTCAAGTTTTCCTTGTTCAGTTTTCGTTCCAATGGCAAATTCTGAGACGTTTGTCAGCCAGGTAGGGAAATTTTTAGGGGATGTGAAGAGTCTCCTCCCATAATCAAGTCTATCCTGCTTCCTGACTGTTCTCTGAGGTATACAGTTTGCAGACCCAAAGTCCCTTTTTGGAGTAATAGATGGGGAACGTGTGACAAAGCCTTGGGCCCCCGGGATAAACCTTGGGTCCAGAGGCTTCTGCTTGGGACCCCTCTTGGGCTGCTGAACAGAAGGACCAGAAAGTGGGCATCTGGGGGACAGGGGATGAGAAGCCCTGTCCTTTGTCCTTGGGGCTCACTGGAACCCTTGCAGAGCCCAGGGCCTGGGAGGGAGGAAGGGCCAGGAATGGACCGTCTACAGTGTCCTTAAACATCCAAATTCTGCCCACGCCAACTTTGGTGCTGACGTCAAAGTCAGAGGGAAGAAAGGAAGAAGGAAGGAAAAACCTTAATAAAGAGAATTTCCAAAAAAACTCCTGGAGAAAAATAAATAGGTCAGACCTCAAAGCAGCCCAGCAAAACACTCCTTAATGGTCCAGGCCTCCACTTGCGTTTTTGAAATTACAGGCCTGCGTATTTACGTAACCTGGCCTGAGAGGTGGGCTGGGGCCAGGACCCCTGCCCTCAGCACGGATGAGGGTTCTGAGGCACAGAGGGCCCCTGCGCAGGGTCTCAGAGCATGTCAGGGGCGTTAGAGGCGCCAGGCCTGAGGGTCTCATCCACATCCGCCACCTTCTTTCCCTCCTTGTAAGAATGAGAGACGGGGGGCTGATGTTAGTGCTCCAAGCCCCCATGACGGGCCTCTACTTCCCCCACTTGTCTTGTGCTTTCCGAAGTGGAAAGAAATTGCATCCTGTAGCCCTCCCGCCCCACTTCCTGAATTTTCCAGTCCGATCTGGACAGGTACCAGGACTGAATGGCACTGGTCTCTCCTGTTGGCCCGCATTCGGGCAGCCCTGGAGCTCATTTACAGCCCCACCTTGAGTCACCTGAAATGGCTCCAGGCCATTCCGGCCCAGGCACCCAGCTTGCAACCCAGAGCTCACTGAGGACACTGGGTGCCTGTATTTCTGGAGAACCATGCTCTGTGCTGACTGCCGGCACCAAAGCTGGACAGGTCGTCTCCCCACATCCCCACTAGCATTTTGTCTTTTCTTTCGGACTCTTCAAGTTTTTGCCAGTCAGTATCTCATTGCTTTTTTTATTTTATTTCCAATTTTTTTAATGTTTATTTCTTTTTGAGAGAGACAGATCGTGAGCAGGGAAGGGGCAGAGAGAGAGGGAGACACAGAATCCAAAGCAGACTCCAGGCTCTGAGCTGTCAAGACAGAGCCTGATGTGGAGTTTGAACCCACCAGCCGAGAGATCATGACCCGAGCCGAAGGCGGACACTCAGCCAACAGCCACTCAGGGGCCTCTCATTGCTAATTTAAATGACATATTTCTAATTACCGATGAGGTAAAACAGTTCTCCATAAATGTACTAGCCAGTTAGCTCCCTCTTCTAGAAATGGTGCACATCTTTCCATCAGATTTCCCATGTTTCTCTCATTCACTTGCGGTATCTTGCATTCTAGGGTCTATGCCTCTTTCAGTTTCAGACAATGTTCATTATCTCCTCCCCATCGGCCTCCATCAGGTAAGTGTGGTTCTAGTGGCCATGTTTGAACAGATCTTTTTCATTTTGATGTAGTCAAGTTCACCAATCTTTGCCATATGGTTTACATTTTTGGTGTCTAATTAAAGAAATCTTTACCACCCTAATGTCAAAAAGATATTCTTTTACATATTCTTCTATTGAAGATGTAGCATTTTTCCTTCAAATTTAGGCCTTTTTTGAGTTTATTTTTGAATGTGGTTTGAATTAGAGCCACGAGTTTTTTCATCCAGTGAGCCAGTTCCCCCAACAAAATATACTAAATAATTCATTTTTTTCCTCCACTGAATCCCAGTGCCCCCTTTTAAAAATGATATATCATGGGTCTCTTTCTAAATGTTTTTTCTTAATTCTATTTGTCTATTTCTGGACTAGAACCCTACTTTTTTATTACCATGCCATTGTAGAATGTCTTGTTTTTATGCTTTTTTTAAGTGTCAAATTAAAGTAAGTTTTACTCTGGCTGCTTTAGTCTTACTCTGATGAAGTAACTCTTTTTTAAAAATTTTTAACATTTTTATTCATTTTTTGAGAGACAGAGACAGACTGTGAGCAGGGGAGGGGCACAGAGAGAGGGAGACACAGAATCCGAAGCAGACTCCAGGCTCTGAGCTGTCAGCACAGAGCCCGACGCGGGGCTTGAACCCACAAACCATGAGACCATGACCTGAGCCGAAGTTGGACACTTAACCGACCGAGTCACCCAGGCGCCTCTGATCATTACCATTTGTAAAGAAAAGCAGTTTTTCTTTTAATTGTTATAATTTCCATGTTTGTTTCTCTTCTATTGTTGTATTGAACAGAAATCTTATACTTTAGTGTGTGGGTGTGTATATATATAGTACATAAATTTATTATATATATTAAATATTTTTTAAAAGGAACCTTACCTTTTTTTCTGAGTTGAAAAATCACAATGAGATGTTGAACTTTATTAAGATCATATCCTGGATATATTGAGATAACCATGTAATTTTTCTTTTTAGTACAATCTGGTGAACAACATTGCTAAGATTTCTGAAGTGAAACTATCTTTACACTCTGAAATACAGCTTACTTTGCTATTATTTAACTTAGCTACAGTGTTGAATTTGGTTGGCTAATCTTTCCGGAGCTAGTATCTTTTTACTGTTTTATCTAAGTGTTCAGTGGAGGCACATCCCTCCCACAAAATATGTTTGACAACTTTCTCTCCTTCTGATTTCTGAAACAATTTGTATAAAGTAGGGATTGTCTCTTAATTTGACAATTTAATAGAACTTACTTCCAAAATATTTTTATACTGGAGCTTAACATGACTTTATTAGTTATTTCTATTCTTTTTACCAGTTATTACTCTATTAGTTATTTCTATTCTATACTTCTATTTTTCTTACCCCAATATTTTGGCTTTCATATATTTCTGATAATTTTTTCATTTTGCTTAAGTCTTCTGATTTTTGGTACACAGTTGTTCATAACATTTTTTATGACTCTCTGCTGCATCTGTGTAAGTATTTATCTGCTTTCATCATGTATCCACTTATTTATATCTTCACTCCCTTTTTCAAAAGTAGATTTTTCATGAGAGATCCTTATGGTGAAGGATCTGATCAGTGTCTCGACCAGGGTAGTGGACACACGAATCTAAACGTGACAAAATTGCAGAGAACTAAGTACACACACATGCACACACACACACAAATGACAGCAAAACTGAGAAATTTTAAATAAAGTCAGTATATTTTATTCATGTCAAGATCCTGGTTGTGCTTTGTGCTATGGTTTTGTAAAATGTTACCTTTAGGAGAAACTGAGGAAAGGGGATGTGAGACTCTACATTATTTGCTTTGATTGCATGTAAATCCACAATTCTCTCAACCAAAATTTCAGTGAAAGAAATCAGTTTTGCGAGATGTTTGTCCCTCCTTGTTAATGTTTTCAAAATGCCAGCTTTTGGTCTTGTTAACTTATCTGTTTTTTTTTTTTTTTCCTGTCCTCTCTTTCATTCATTTTTTGTATTTATTTTTTCTTCCCATCATGCTTTTCTGAGATTTCTTTTTTGCTACTTAAAAAGCGTAAAAGCTTAAATATCAAAGCTTAGATGATTTGTTTTCAGGGCTTTATTTTTCCTTTTTGACAAATGTATTTAATGCCATATGTTCCCTCTTTTATCCATTGCACAAATTTGACATATAGTGTTTTCATTTGCTTTTAGCTTTAAGTATTTTAGAACTTCCTTTCTGATTTTCTCTCTGACTCAAGAGTAATTAAATAGCCCATTTTTTAGTTACCTAACAGATGTAATATTTTTAAGCTAATAATTAGATACTGGTTTTTTATTTTCCAAACACAATGAGAAAACATTGTCTGGTTTCTTTCCTTGGAATTTATTGGGGCTTCTTTTGTAGCTAAATCTGTAACAGTTTTGTTTAAGTTCTGTGTGTGCTCAAAACATGATGTATTGTCTGTGTTAAGTGCTTTGTTCTATAAACACCGAATTCGAGTTAGTAATCATGTATATTTGGATTGCTTGGTTATATTCATGTGTTTGTGTTTTACTTTCGATCAGTCTGGAATCTCTGTTTATTTTTTATCAGTGGATTTCACCTATTTACAATTACTAGTATATGAGGACTCATTTCTGTCACCTTATTCGTGTACTTCCATTTATCTCACTGGCTTAGGTCAAGTTCTCTAGAAGCAGAGCCTGAGACAGGAATTCTTATCTAAGGGACATATCAGAGGAGGGGCCTCAGGAGAGGGAGGATCCAGACGCAGAACGGGGCGGGGAAAACTGAGTTAGACGCATTTCCAGCTGGAGATGCACTTCCACCGGGGAGGCTGGTGCTCACCCTGAGGCTTCCCTGTCCCCCCCAACCCCCAGCCACTGGCCAGCATTCCATTTCTCCTCATCGTCTAGTGCTGTGGACCCTCCTCCGAGGACTCTGGCCCAGCTCTGCTGGGTAGGTGGAAAGTTAACCTGGGTGACTGCCTGTGCTCGGAGGACCAACCCCCCGTCCTGTCCAACACTATCCATTCTCCCTTCCCCTAGGATGAGGGCTGTCCCAGGGGGCTTCCCCACCTCCCACGTAAGTAGATTCTTGCTGGGTGGGCCCCCAGTCCTTCAGACTGGACCTCACATGCCTGCGTCTTCGGGGGATGGGAGTTCAGACTTGAGCCACAATCCTCCCCCACCTCTACTGTATTATGTGTACTCTAAGCTGCCCAAAATTGTTCAAGGTGGCTCATAATAAAAAAGGAACATGTAAAGTTAGAAACAAAACAATATACAAATAAAGTTCAAGAGACGCCAAGTCTTTCATACCCATGAACCATGAGATCATGACCTGAGCTAAAGTCAGACACTCAACCGACTGATCCACTCAGGTGCCTCAGACATTTCTAATTTTTAAATTCCTCTTCATCAAAGGCCTGTCCATCTATAAATAGTTTTTCCTTCAAACTCACTTGACAAGGAAAAGAATATTCCCTGACGTTCTCTTTGCATCTGCTTTCGGCTCAATGACTGCTCCATGATGATCCGTGAGGGTCTATGATGCTGGAAGGGGGCCAAGAGCTATGAGAGAAGGAGGTAGTCACCCCAGAGGAGCATGTTGTGGGTGCACCTGGAGACTGGGCTCTGTGTCCTCAGCTTCCTGTCCCCGCTCGGCCTCAGAAAAGCAAAGTGACCCTACTAAAGATATTTAACGTTGTATGACCCTACACCTATTTTCCAACCTCTAGGCATCAATTTCCTCATTTGGAAAATCTGAATAAGACTAGCGCCACCCCCTCCTCGCTGTGCTGTGACAGTGAAATTAGATGATGACCACACAACACACGGCCAGGGATAAAGGAGGGTAAGGTGAGTTATGTGACATCACGGTGGGAGCCAGGATTGACTGACGCGCACTAGTGCCAGACCAGGTGCCGAGGACTTTCTACTCAATTCTGCACTGAGCTCTCCAGGAGCCCTGGGAGTAGGTGTGCATTTTAATAATGAGGAAACTGCCCATGGGCAGATGTGGAAGCTGGAGCCCAGAGGGAGGGGATGACTTGCTGAAGGACTTTTTTTTGTTGTTGTTGTTAATTTTTTTAACGTTTATTTATTTTTTTTTCACATGTCAAAAGTTTTTAATGCTCTTTTACACTATTATAGGGTTCATTTTACACAAACCCATGTCTCCTATTTTTTTTTTTTTTACAAATAGTTTATTGTCAAATTAGTTTCCACATAACACCCAGTGCTCATCCCCACAAGTGCCTCCTCCATGCCCACCCCTCCTCCCCCCCACATCCACCAGTCCTCAGTTTTTGTCAGCATTCAAGAGTCTCTCATGGTTTGCCTCTCCCCTTTCCCCCACCATTTCCGCCCTTCTCCCCCTTGGTCCTCTGTTAAGTTCCTCCTAATCCTCCTATACGTGCACACATATGATATGTGTCCTTCTCTGCCTGACTTATTTCACTCAGCAGAACACCCTCAAGGTCCATCCATGTTGCTACACATGGCCAGATTTCATTGTTTCTCATTGCCATGTAGTATTCCATGGTATAGATAAACCACATCTTCTTGATCCATTCATCTGTTGATGGACACTTAGGCTCTTTCCATGTTTTAGCTATTGTGGAGAGTGCTGCTATGAACATTGGGGTACATGTGCTCCTATGCCTCAGCATTTCTGTATCCCTTGGGTAAATTCCTAGCAGTGCTATTGCTGGGTCATAGGGGAGTTCTATTGTTAGTTTCCTGAGGAACCTCCACACTGTTTTCCAGAGGGGCTGTACCAGTTTACATTCCCACCAACAGTGTAGGAGGGTGCCCGTTTCTCCACATCCTCGCCAGCATCTAGAGTTCTCTGATTTGCTCATTTTAGCCACTCTGACTGGCGTGAGGTGGTATCTCAGTGTGGTTTTGATTTGTATTTCCCTGATGAGGAGGGATGCTGAGCATCGTTTCATGTGTCTGTTGGCCATCTGGATGTCCTCTTTGGAGAAGTGTCTGTTCATATCTTCTGCCCATTTCTTCACTGGGTTGTTTGCTTTTTGGGCGTGGAGTTTGGTGAGTTCCTTGTAGATTCTGGATATCAACCCTTTATCTGATATGTCATTTGCAACTATCTTTTCCCATTCCGTTGGTTGCCTATTAATTTTCTGGGTTGTTTCCTTGGCTGTGCAGAAGCTTTTAATCTTGATGAGGTCCCAACAGTTTATTTTGCTCTTGATTCCCTTGCTTTTGGGGATGTGTCAAGTAAGAAGTTGCTGCGGTGGAGGTCAAGGAGGTTGTTTCCTGCTTTCTCCTCTAGGGTGTTGATAGTTTCCTGTCTCACGTTCAGGTCCTTGATCCATTTTGAGTTTATTTTTGTGCATGGTGTGAGAAAATGATCTAGTTTCATTCTTCTGCATGTTGCTGTCAGTTCTCCCAACACCATTTGTTAATAAAGGCTGCCTTTTTTCCATTGGATATTCTTTCCTGCTTTGTCAAAGATTAGTTGGCTGTATACTTTTGGGTCCACTTCTGAGTTCTCAATTTTGTTCCATTGGTCTATGTGTCTGTTTTTGTGCCAATACCATACTGTCTTGATGATGACAGCTTTGTAGTAGAGGCTAAAGTCTGGGATGGTGATCCCTCCCGTTTTGGTTTTATTTTCCAGGATTACTTTGGCTATTCGGGGTCTTTTGTGGTTCCATACAAATTTTGGATAGTTTGTTCTAGTTTTGAGAAGTATGCTAGTGCAATTTTGACTGGAATTGCATTGAATGTGTAGAGTGCCTTAGGTAGTAATGACATCTTAACTATATTTATTCTTCCTATCCATGAGCATGGAATGTTTTTCCATTTGTTTGTGTCTTCTTCAATTTCCTTCATAAGTTTTCTATAGTTTTCATCATACAGATCTCTTGTATCCTTGGTTAGGTTTATTCCGAGGTATTTTATGGTTTTTGTGCAATTGTGAATGGGAGCAGTTTCTTGATTTCTCTTTCTGTTGCTTCATTGTTGGTGTATAAAAATGCAACCGATTTCTGTACGTTGATTTTGTACCCTGCAACTTGGCTGAATTCTTGGATCAGTTCTATTAGGCTTCTGGTGGAGTCTGTCGGGTTTTCTATGTAGAGTATCATGTCATCTGCGAAGAGTGAAAGTTTGACTTCCTCTTTGCCAATTCTGATACCTTTGATTTCCTTTTGGTGTCTGATGGCTGATGCTAGGACTTCCAGCACTATGTTAAACAGCAGTGGTGAGAGTGGGCATCCCTGTCGTGTTCCTGATCTCAGGGGGAAAGCTCTGAGTTTTCCCCGTTGAGGATGATGTTAGCTGAAGGCTTCTCATAGATGGCTTTGATGATGTTTAGGTAGGTTCCTTCTATCCCAACTTTCTCGAGAGTCTTTATTAAGAAGGGATGCTGTATTTTGTCAAATGCTTTTTCTGCATCTATTGACAGGATCATATGGTTTTTATCTTTTCTTTTATTGATATGATGTATCACATTGATTGATTTGCGAATGTTGAACCAACCCTGTAACCCAGGAATGAATCCCACTTGATCTTGGTGGATGATTCTTTTTATGTGCTGCTGGATTCGATTTGCATGGATCTTGTTGAGAATTTTTGCATCCGTATTCATCAAGGATATTGGCCTGTAGTTCTCTTTTTTTTTGCTGGATCTCTGTCTGGCTTGGGAATCAGAGTGATGCTGCCTTCATAAAATGAGTCTGGGAGTTTTCCTTTGCTTTCTATTTTTTGGAATAGCTTGAGAAGAATTGGGATTAATTCTGTTTTAAATGTCTGGTAGAATTCCCCAGGGAAGCCATCAGGTCCAGGGCTCTTATTTGTTGGGAGATTTTTGATCACTGATTCAATTTCTTCACTCGTTATGGGTCTGTTCAGGTTTCTATTTCTTCCCGTGTGAATTTTGGTAGTGAGTGTGTGTTTAGGAATTTGTCCATTTCTTCTAAGTTGTCAATTTGTTGGCATATAATTTTTCATCGTATTCCCTGATAATTGCTTGTATTTCTGAGGGGTTGGTTGTAATAAGTCCATTTTCATTCATAATTTTGTCTATTTGTGTGCTCTCTCTTTTCTTTTGGATAGTCTGGCTAGAGGTTTGTCAATTTTGTTTACCTTTTCAAAAAACCAACTCTTGGTTTCATGGATCTGTTCAATTCTGTTTCCTTTGGTCTCTATGTTTGTTTATTTCTGCTCTAATTTTTACTATTTCTCTTCTTCTACTGGGTTTAGGGCATTCTTATTGTTCTGCCTCTAGTTCCTTTAGGTAAGCTATTAGATTTTGGACTTGCACTTTTTCTAACCTCTTGAAATAGGCCTGAAGAACAATGTACTTTCCTGTTAGGACTGCCTTTGCTGCATCCCATAGATTTTCGATTGTTGTGTTTCATTTTTATTTGTTACATGTTGAACTAATCTCAAGTGTGCTGATTTGACAGACTTTATAGAAAAGGAACTTCTTTTAAGAGAGGTGTTGCTTTTAACTTTCCCGTAACTGTTTTTGGAAGTTTTCCAGACTTCTTCCTGGAATTGATTTCAAGTTTCAAAGCATTGTGATCTGACAGTGTGCATGGTATGATCTCTATTCTTTTATATTTATTGAGGAGCTGCTTTATGTCCCAGTATGTGATCTATCTTGAATGTGCCATGCGCACTTGAGAAGAAAGTAAATTCCCTGGCCTCAGGATGTAAAGTTCTAAATATATCCGTCAGGTCCATCTGGTCCAATGTATCTTTCAAGTCCATTATTTCTTTAGTGATTTTCTGTCCTATCCATTTGACCTATCCATTGCTGTAAGCGGAGTATTAAAGTCCCCTGCTATTAGCACATTCTTATCTAGAAACTTGTTTCTGTTTGTGATTAATTGTTGTAGATATTTAGGTGCTCCCATATTCGGTGCGTAGACATTTATGATTGCTAATTCTTCCTGATGGATGGACCCTGTAATTATTATGTAGTGCCCTTCTTCATCTCTTGTGATTGTCTTTAATTTAAAGTCCAGTTTGTCTGATATAAGTATAGCTACTCCGGCTTTATTTTGATTTCCTGTAGCATGATATATATTTCTCCATCCCCTTACTTTTAATCTGAAGATATCTTCCCGTCTAAAATGAGTTTCTTGTAGACAGCATATAGATGGATTTTGTTTTTTAATCCATTCTGCTACTCTATGTCTTTTGATTGGAGCATTCAGCCCATTTAGAGTCTTTGTATCTTTGTAGGGTTCATGTTTGTGGTGGTGTCTCTGGAATCTTTGTTCCTTGCAACCTTTCCTTCAGAGCATCCCTCTCAGGATTTCTTGTAGGGCTGGCTTCGTGGTGACAAATTCTTTCAATTTCTGTTTGTTTGGAAAGGTTTTTATCTCTCCTTCTATTTTGAATGACAGGCTTGCTGGATAGAGGATTCTGGCTGCATATTTTTACTGTTCATCACATTGAAGATCTCTTGCCATTCCTTTCTGGCCTGCCACATTTCAGTAGATAGGTCTGTCACCACTCTGATAGGTTTCCCTTTGTATGTGGGCCCTTTTCTCCCTAGCTGCTTTCAAAATTCTCTCTTTGTCCTTGTATTTTGCCATTTTTACGATGATATGTCGTGCAGAAGATCGATTCAAGTTACGTCTGAGAGGAGTCCTCTGAGCCTCTTGTATTTCCACATTGACTTCCTTCCCCAGGTCGGGGAAGTTCTCTGCTATAATTTGTTCCAGGACTCCTTCAGCACCTTTCCCTCTCTCTTCCTCTTCTGGGATTCCTATGATACGGATATTGTTGCGTTTGACTGTGTCGCTGAGCTCTCGAATTCTTCTTTCCTGTTCCTGGATCAGTTTGTCTCTTTTTTTGTCAGCTTCTTGTTTTTCTAGAATGGTGTCTTCTAAATCACTTATTCTCCTTTCTGCCTCTTCAAGCCGTGCATTGGAGGCCTCTAATTTATTATGGATCTCATTTATCGCATTTTTAATTCTTCATGCCTATTTTTATTTTCCATTCTGTCTGTAGCCATAGTTTCTTTGATGTTGCCTATGTTTTTTTCAAGTCCTGCTATTAATTTCACCATTATTATTCTAAAATCTTGTTCACTTATGCTGCTGATGTCTGTTTTGAGCAGTTCATTAGCTGTCATTTCTTCTTGGAGTTTCTTTGGAGGAGAGCTCTTTCGTTTCGTCATTTTAGTTAGCTTTCCAGCTCTTGTTGGTTTTAAAGACCTGTTATGCTCTCTTTTCTATGAGCGCTGCTATATCCAAGAAGACTCTTTGACTTTCCAGGGCCTATCCTTTCAGAGATTGTTTTTTGAATGGTATCCCTCGGTCACTCTTGTTGGGACCTTAGTTATTTTATTTTCCTATTCGTAGTGATATTTGGGACTCTTCACCTTGTGTACTCTAGCTTGTTTCTTGAGGTAGCCCTGCAAAAGAAAACAGACAGACAAACACACAGGGAGCAGGAGCACACAAACGCACAGGCTGATTCAACTAACATGCAAAGTGAGAGGGAAAACGAAAAAGTTAATAGAAAAGACGGAGGAGGGAGGGCGAATAATAGGGAGCATAAAATACATAAAAGGGTCAAAAAGGGGAAAAGAAAAGGAAAAAAGAAGAAAACCGATGGACAAAGAACGGTTTAAAGCATATACCTGGATTTCCCAGCTACAGTTAAATAGCCGTGTGTATGCAGTGCTGGTTGAAGAGCATAGAGAAAAAGAGAGAAGGCAGGGTGAGACAAGGCAGATTTGGAAATAGAATGAACAGGCAGAAGGGATAAGAAACTTTTTTCAAAGAGGTAAAGGGTAGAATATGGTTGGATAGGTGAGAGAAGGATGCTGGAATTATCCAGAGAAACTATATAGTCTAATTACTCCTGAGAGAAATAGCTGAAAAAGTCGGTAGGTGTAGAATTTACATTTACAGAATGGACTTGTGATTGTTTAAGCAAACTGGCAACCAGAGTTAATCAGGTCAGTGTTTTGGGGAAAAAAGCGAGAAAAGAGAAAGAAGAAGAAAAAAAGAGAAAAGAAAGGGAAAAAAAAAGAAAGAAGAAAAAAAGGAAAAAAACAAAAAAAGGAAAAAAAAAGGGAGGAGGGCACCTCTCAGGCAGGGATGGGCGTGGCGTGATCCGATGCCTCAGGCGGGGGTTCTGCCTTGGCGATTGTGGGGAGGAGAGTGACGGTGCTCCAGTCCCTTCTTGAACCCCGCGCTGCAGCTCACTTTTTTTGGCGTGTCAACTCCCCGTTCCAGGGACGCAGCCGAAGTTGGTTGCACTCTTCAACCCAGGCCAGTTCCAATCTCCAAATCCCAGTCCGCGCCCCGCTGAAGTTGCCTTAGACACAGCTTCCCAGGCAACCCCCTCGGGCTATTCCAGGCTCCCTGCTGAGCTCTGGGGGCGGAGTCAGGATCGCTGCTTCCTTCTCTGGGTCGGGCTGGCGCGCATGCGCGGGGGCTTGCCTGCCGGGTCCGCGTAGCCTGAGCCCGCTGGAGTGAGGAAAACCGGGTCTCTCTATGGCTCGTCACCCGAAACACGAACTCACAGGCAAATTTCCAGTTTTTAGCTTTTTGCCTTCCCTCTCGAGTTCCAGCCAGCCAGGAGCGCGGATGCCCGGTGTCTGCGCGTCTCTTTCAGGGATCCCAGCCGCCCTGGAGCTACAATGGCGGCAGGCGCGCCCGCGCCGCTTTAAAACCCCACCTCCAGGAGCGGCACAAAGAAGCAGTTTGTGTGCTCAGCCTCCCCCAGGACCAGTTGTCGCGAGGGGACCTGGTGTGCAGGTATTTGGCAAGTACAGTCTTTCTATGCACCGAGCGGAGATTTTTCTGTCTCGGACTCTCTCCTTTTCCCCTCTCACTCCCCGTAGAGGGTAGAGGGGGATCGCCTCCCACCCTGGAGGCTCCGATCCCGGCCTGATTTTACCTTCCCCGGTTCGCACTCACGTTAGAAGGCTTTCTCAGTGGATTCTGCGTCCTTTTTCTCCGAGTCTCTCAGGTTTTGTATGGTTTCCAATGGCTTCAGATCTTTTCTGTGTGATGTATGGGCGCGAGTGCAAGTACGGAGCTCCTTACTTCTCCGCCATCTTGCCTCCCTTCAAACGTTTATTTTTGAGACAGAGAGAGACAGAGTGCAAGTGGGGGAGAGGCAGAGAGAGAGGGAGACCAGAATCTGCAGCAAGCTCCCGGCTCTGAGCTGTTAGCACAGAGCCCGATGTGGGGCTTGAACCCACATGAGAGATCATGACTTGAGCTGAAGTCAGACGCTTAACCGATGGAGCCACCCAGGTGCCCCTCAAAGTCTTGCTAATGAATGTAGAACCAGACTATTTCAGACGGTGAAAATACTTCGCTTTGCCTTTCTGAGTCCATTTTAGTGTAGGGTTAAAGAAAACTGAAAAATGTGTCTTCACCATCTCCTGACCTGTAGAAACCTCTGTGGGTTCTGGGAAGGAGGTGTAGTACTGGGCTCAAACGGGGTGTGTGTGTGTGTGTATGTGTGTGTGTGTGTTTCCTGTCCCCACTCCCAGAGCAATTCATTTCCTAGCTTGAATCCTTGGGCTGCGATTTTTTGTTGCAAACTATCCCCATTTCACAAGTAGCCTCAAGCAACAATTAGTCCTGCCTGTAATTTCTGAATCAAATGGTGGCTTTGGGTAAGAACCGCTAAGGCAGTTTGGAAGCAGATGTAGCCCGAGGTGGAGTCACTACCAGTGTTGAGGGGAGGCCAGGAGGGAGCGGAAGGAAGAAGGGTGGATGCACTGTTGGGTGTACAGCTTGGAGCTCTGCATTAGGAGGTAAAAGAGTGGAGACGGTGTGGTGGGCAGAATAATGACCCCCAAAGGTGCCCACACTCTAATCCTCCAGAACCTGTGAATATTACATGACACCTCAGAAGGAGCTTTTGCAGATGTGATTAAAGCTCAGTTTACATGGGGACATGATCCATGATGGTACAAGGTAATCTGTGAGTCCTCAACAGCAAAGAAACTTCCCTAGTCATATATAGGGAGGTGTGTCTGCCGAAGGGGCGGGGAGATGCCTGCCAGGGACTTTCAAGATGGGGAAGGAGCCATGAGCCAAGGAATGCAGTGGCTTCTGGAAGCTGGAAAGGGAAAGGAAATGGATTCTCCCCTATAGCCTCCAGAAGGATTTTTTAGCCAGTGAGATCTGTGTCTGACTCCTTAAGATACTGTGTGTGTTTGTTTAAAAAAATTGTTTTTTACATTTATTATTTTTGCGAGAGAGAGACGAGTGGGCAGGGGAGGAGCAAAGAGACAGAGAGGGAGACACAGAATCTGAAGCAGGCTTTAGGCTCTGAGCTTTCAGCACAGAGCCTGACCTGGGGCTGGAACTCGTGAACCTCAAGATCATGACCTGAGCCGAAGTGGGATGCTTAACCGATTGAGCCACCCAGGCGTCCCTAGTGCGTGTTGTTTGAAGCCACTAAGTTAGTATAATTTCCTACAGCAAATGAATGCAGTCTGGCTCCAACTCTGCCTTTTGCTAACGCCTCAGCCATGCCATGAGCTCTCTGTGAGCCTCCATGTCTTGATCAGTAAAGCGGAGCCAGAATCACTTCTTAGAATCCCAAACATTCAGGCCTGCACAGCCCCAGGGACCTGAAGTCAGTTCAACAATAACATAAAACTGTGTGGCTCTACCCCTTATGTGCTGAGTCTGCAGGCACCTGGCAAGCCTCCTCCAGGCAGCCTCCCAGGAGAACAAGTCCCTCTGTGCTCTAGGAAGATGCCCAGAGCTTCCTTGCCAGGCTCTGCCGTGGCCCCACCAAAAGGATCCTGCTATGGATTTCACAGTCCCTACCGCAGGCCAGCCTCCATGGCGCTCACCCCTGGCTGCCTCCTGGACGCCCCCCTCACCCCTCCCCAGCCTTTTAAAACCACAGAATCCCAGGCCCCACCCCTGATGGGCTGAACAGAATCCCTGTGAGGTCCTACGAATTGCCATTTTGCAAAAGAACATGAGGAAATTGAGGAGACTGAGGATTTAGTCTTTTTCCAATAATTATATCATTCCTATCACTTGGGGCAAGTCATTTGATCTTCCTGGGTCTCATTTTTCTCATTGCGTGGCCTGAAAATGTTGGACTAGCCATCCCTAAGCCTCCCTCCACAACTGAAGATCTCTCGCGCACGATTGTATCTTCCTTTCATTTCCTGAAGACACCGTAGGACTGTATCCCATCTCAGGGCCACTGCGGCAAGCGTCCATTTTCTCTGTACTCGACAGTCACTGTAGATTTGAGACCCTGGGGTGGATCTAAACTAAGACTAAGACTGTGGCATAGCCTGGAATTTGTTTCCAAATGTATAAACATATATTTTTTAATTCTTAGAAAAGTAAAATAAAAGCAGCTCCACCAGACATTCTGATGAACACACAGAGATGGAAACCAGAGCCTGAAAAGATGGAGGTCACTGTGCAAGCATGAGAGTGGGTGGGGGGAGGGAGGGAAAAGGTGAGAGAGAGGGTGGAGGAAGCAGGGAGGGAGAGATGGCAGAGGGTGGGCAAGGGGAGGGGTGCTGTGGGGGGGAAACCAGAAGTTCAGGAAACCCAATCTGCTCCATCTTCGACAAGTATAAAATCTGCCTGCTCTGTCTACATCCTCAGGTTAGTGTGAGAAGCAACAGTGTGGTCTATTTGGACCATGCTCTAAACTGCTTAGTGTTACTCAAGACTAAAAGGTTTTCCTTCTTGAGCATGGACCTTAGCAGCCAGCCTTCTGAGACAATGTCATCATGCTAAGAGAAAAGTGGAGCCTTTGGAGCACCTGGGTGGCTCAGTTGGTTAAGTGTCCGACTCTTGATATCAGCTCAGGTCATCATCTCGTGGTCTGTGAGATCGAGCCACACATGGGGCTCCATTCTGACAGTGTGGAGCCTGCTTGGGATTCTCTCTCTCTCTCTCTCTCTCCCCCCCACTTCTGCCTGAAGGAGAAAAAACATAAAGGAGAAAAATGAAGCTCAGAGAAGGCAAGTGACCTGTTCAAAGTCACACCCTCTTCCCTGATAATGTCATTGATGGAAATCAAGCCTGTTCTCTCAGTGAGGAGAAGCAGGCTGTGCTACAGTAGGAAAACACCCCCCAAATGCCAGGCTTTATGTGTCCCTCATTCTACAAGTCTGTCATGGGGCGACAGGGGTTCCGATTGTTGGAATTGTGGGGGACCTAGGCTGACAGAGTGGCCATCATTTGAAATCTCATGCGTCATTGTGCTGGAAAGACCCAGAGAGCTCTGGGAGTTCTAGCACTCTGGCCTGAGGTGACACACGTCACTTCTGTTCACACTCTTTAGTAGGAACTCATAACATGGCTCCAACCAACTACATGGGGCCACGCGTAAAAGGAAGCATACGGCCATCAGATCTCTCCACGGCAGGAGCTGAAAATACTTGGCAAATGGCACTATTGCCCATCACACCCATGTTTCCGCCCTGGTCCCCTCCATGCTGCCTCCTCTACGAAACCTTTCTCATCCCGTAAACCATATTCCCGAAAGTTCTATGTGACCAAAACTTCAGGGTGTCTTCAACTCTGACCCGTCAGCATTTCGTACAGGCCAGGACCGGTGCTTCGTCCCTGAGCCTCAGTGTGCGAAAAACTAACGCTGCTTCCAATGTCATGTGACACTTCATTTCACTTTTCTTTAACAGTTATAACACATCGACACTATTTAAATGACTTAAAATTGTTTAATCCTTAAAAATGGCTTTGTGGCCATAACTATTATTTCCCCCATTTTGTGGCTGAGGATGGTGAGGCACAGGGTGACTTCCCCAGGGCCGCAAAGCTACGCAGGAGTCAGTGGGGAGCTGCAGACGCACATCATCCTGACTGTCCGGGTGCCCAGCGCCCACACTGCGATGCTGCGTATTGCCCCAGCAGGGAGGGCCATAGCTGAGGGCCCCTGACCATGGTCTCATTCTAACCACTCAGCCCAGTGCTCAGCCGGCTCCATGGGGGCCACCCCCCTCTCCTTTTGGGGAGCATCCTAGATCTAGCTCCCTTTTCTGCCAGAATGTGCCTGTCCTGTGTCCAACCCCCTTTTCTCAGGGGCTTGCCCTCTGCGGATCTGGTAAATTCCAGGAGAGCTGGGAGGTGCAAAAGGTCATTATTTTCCCCTTGACAGTTTTGCTGAAGGCTGGCCCTGCAGCAAATAATCCACCCTGGGCAGAACCAGGCTGGTGGCGCAGGCGGGTGAGTGCTTTGTGATGCAGACATGCACAGGTTGTTCGGAGCGCTATCTTCTAGCAATCAGCCTCCAAGCACCGGTCCAGGCTCCGCTTCTTCATTTCAAAGGAGATCCTTAGATGAGGAGCCCAGGATGCCGCAGGATTCTGGGGGGATGAGAGGCTGCGACCATTCTCCTGGGTCGGTGCCCCCATCTTGGAATCGGCAAGTGGCTTCTCTACCTGGAGTCCTTGTGTGTGGGGGGCTCTTGCTGGTGTCCTGATGAGCAAATTCTTTTAACTCAGGCCAAATCTTTCAGTGGGAACGCCATAGAGTTTGCAAGGGAGCTTTCGGAAGCTGAGGGTAAAAACCCACATCGACCACGGGGTTGCTGGACAGAGCTGCCTGCGGAAGTTGCTCTGGCGGGTGGAGGTGGAGCCAACATATCTAGGCTTCATGGCCTGTGCTCTGGGCCGGGCCCAGGAGGATGCTGCACACACTGGGGACCCTCCTCCTGGACTCGCAAAGAAGTGCTCTCTCCAAAGAAAGAATTCCAAAAAATTCCTGAGAATTCAAAAGTGCATTCAAAAGTGATGCTCTTTTCAGAAAGAAAAGTTCCGAATTCCCGAACGATTATTCAAACATGGAGGTGTTGCAACTCTGGAGCAGGGTGTGCTGGGGGGAGGGGAGGGTAATGGCAAGATGGAAAAAGATGAGAAAAAGGGACCTGTGAATTTGGGAGGAGCCCTCCAGGAGCTGGTTTGTTGGAGAAGTTGGCCTGAGGACCTTGCTCTGGCCTGAAGCCACCACAAGATGGCAGCATTTCTGAACGTTCCAGATCCACCCCCACCCCCACTCCCATCCAACAGGCCACCTCTCTGGGCGCTGGAGCTCCTTGGCGTCCAGTCAGGAGCACATCCTCCCTCATGTTTACAAGGATTAAGAGTCCCGACCTGAGATGCTCTTGTCCTCAGCCAGAGACCAGAGAGAAGGGCCGGGGCAGAAAGGGTGGATCTCTCCAGTGCACGTTCAGCTGTTTAAACAAAATCAGCGTTGAACCCAAGTGCCTGTTGGCCAGTGGCCACTTTGGACGTTGGGCTGGGTTGTCTTAGTTTGTCTGAGAAACAGAATGCTTGTTTGACCAGATGTTGTGTGGGGGCCAAGGAATTCTGTGGTGCTTTAGAGAGTACATCCCCGCCAGTGAGCCTCAGTTTGGAGGTGCTGGGGTGGAGGGGACTTTGCTCGGTAAAACCCGGCACCAGTGCCTAAATCCAGGTTCCCAGCTCCCCCAGCCACGCTCTGGATGTCCGCCCTGGTCATTCGGTGTGAAATGGTGGACAGTTGTTGCTATTAAAAACTCTCCCTGCTATCTGTTTTACATACTCTATTTGTTCATTCATTGATTCACTCTTCAATATTTATTCAGCACCTACTCTGGGCCAGGGGTCCCGCAGTGTCCCAGGGTTACAAGAATGACCCTTTTGCCATCATGGAAGTTAATTATAATTAATTATAATTGTAAAGGGCACCTGGGTGGCTCAGTCGGTTATACCTCTGACTTCGGCTCAGGTCATGATCTCAAGGTTCTTGGGTTTGAGCCCCGCGTCGGGCTCTGTGCTGACAGATCAGAGCCTGGAGCCTGCTTCAGATTCTGTATCTCCCTCTCTTTCTGCCCCTCCCCTGCTTGTCACTCACATGCATACATATATATCTCAAAGAGGGGCACCTGGGTGGCTCAGTCGGTTTGGCGTCTGACTTTGGCTCAGGTTATGATCTCATGGTCTGTGAAGTTTGAGCCCCACGTTGGGCTCTATGCTGAGAGCTCGGAGCCTGGAGCCTGCTTAGGATTCTTTTTTTTTTTATTATTTATTTCTAGGAGAGAGAGAGACAGCGTGAGCAGCAGAGGGTCAGAGAGCAGGACAGGCTTCAACCGAGCTAACCGCCACCCAGGCGCCCCAAGAGCCTGCTTAGGATTCTATCTCCCCCTCCCTCTGCTCCTTCCCTGCTCATGCTCTGTCCCTCTTTGTCTCTGAATAATATATAAATGGTAAAAAAAATTTTTTTTAATAAAAATTATAATTATAAAAAGTACTCTGCAGGAAAAGTGCAGGGTATTATGGCAGGAATTCTAGAATGCTCTGCCATTTATTAGCTGTTGATCTTGGGCAAGTTACTTAACTAGGGGTGCTGTGTATCGTCCCTTGGATTTTGCACAGGACAGCCATGAGGAGTAACGAATTAAATGAATGTAACAGTGTCTGGCATATAGTAAATGCAAAGAAATGCTGCCTGCAACCTCTAATACTCTTACACACCTCCCAGCCCCCGGGGGGTGGGGGGAGGTGCTATTCAGACCACAGGTGCAACTGATCATGGCAGCTTTGATTGCACCGCTCCAAGACTCAGTTTCCTTATCTGTAAATAGAGTAATAATAGTGGTATCATGGGACTGTTGTGAACATAAAATGAGGTGTGGAAAGGGTGTTAGGATTTAGCTCCATGCCTGGTGTCTGTTATTATTATTAGATCTCGAAGCCATGATATCAAAGCTCAATATAAATGCTTAAATCTGCATTTTGGAGATGTATGTAAAGCCCCAGGTGCCCATTAAGGTGTGTGTTTGGCTAATTAGTGACCTTTTTTCAACCACTACTTGCTTCTTCTTCCTACCATCTGAAGGGTGAGGGGTGTGGAGAAAGCTGATGCCAACCAGATGGGAGTATATGCATGCTGCTGGGTCTGAACTTTCTTTCTTTTCTTTTCTTTTTTTAATTTTTATTTATTTATTTTTTGTGGGGGAGAGTGTAAGTGGAGGTGGAGCAGAGAAAGTGGTTCAGGGGATCTGAAGCAGGTTCTATACTGACAGGCTGACAGCAGTGAACCTGATGTGGGGCTTGATCTCACGAACTGTGAGATCCTGACCTGAGCTGAAGTCGATGCTCAACTGACTGAGCCACCCAGGTGCTCCTGGGTCTGAGCTTTCAAGATCAGGCCAGTATCCATCTTTACGGGGCACAATGAAGATCTAATGGTTGGCCAGTCAGCTCAGCAAAGAGTCAGCTGAGAGAGGGAAGAGGAAGTCATCTCCCTCTGTGGAGTGATTTCCACAGTGGCAGCCACTGGGCCTGGTATTTGTTACCTCATGTCATCCTTACGGCAGCCCTGTGACATGGGCCTCGTGTGAGCATCCTTACAGATTAGGAAATGGATGCTAAAGGTCATTCGGAAAATATTTGCTTAAGCTACGCATAAACCCGAGTTGAGTGACTCCGAATCCTGAAGGCTATCTTGAGAAGCTCGATGGAATTGACTAGAATGTTATAACTAGCTTGTCCCTAGGCCAAAAGAGGCACTTAAATGCTTGTTGGTCCAATGGACCAATTCTGTCTTAACCAGGCTATCTATTGGCTCCACATGTGGACAAACGCAAGCTGCTAGAAAATTATTACATAGCTATTTCACCAGCTTACGTGATGCCGTTAGCTTCTGTTCAGCCCACTTCCGGCTGCCTCTAGGTGACCTGACTTGGTGGGCAGATTGCCTCTCTGTGGACAGGAAGGCCCGAGAGCCCCGTTCTGGCACCACGGCTGTCTCATCTGACTTCTAGGAACGAGATCTCGTCGTCCTAGGACAACAGGGGTGAAGTTCACCCTGTTCAGACCCCCGAGGGAAAGGCCATTTCGAGGTGCACAGGGAAGAGGGGAAACCGCAGTGCCTCCGAAGAGCTCCCTCCAGCTGACGAGGAGAACAGTGGCATCCAGCCACTTTCAGGGCCCGGGAAGGTGAAAACAGCCAGAGGTTGAATCACAGCTCAGCCGCACACGACGGGGCTTCTCCTGTGCTCTCTGTGCCACCTTGGATTTTGGGGTGTCCTGGAAGATTAAAGTGTTTCTCAGATAAAGAAAAAAGTATTCTTACCGGAAAGTTTGAAGATTGAGGGTTTGGGTCCAATAGGGCATCAAGTGTGATTCAAATAGGTTTTTGGTTTTTGCTCAAAACTTGTTTGGCAAGTTGTAGTGAACATCTGATGTTTCCACCGGCTGGCATCAATCCCCTTTCTTCTCATACTAGCACCCTGGGGTTTCCTGCGGGAGGGCTCCCCTTCCCCACTCCTGGTCGTTCTTCTGGTTTGAATGAGGCTGACCCTCTTCACTGGTTCTGGGGATAGTCACCTGACCAGTGCTGCCCAATCCCTATGCTTCATACTCTGGAGGTGTGATTATTTCAGAGGTGGGTATAAATCCTCAGCCAAACCAAAAGAGAGCCCAATCCTGAGGTTTTGCTGGAATCTGGGGACAACACCACACTCTATGAAGGGGTTACTGGGCTTGAAGCCCATTGGCCTGGAATCGCTAGTGGCTGTGTTTGCCCCGACACGATGGGAGCCACCTGAGACTGAGGACAGACCAGAGAAAAGAGGAGACAGGAGATGCTGAGATTTCTGGTGGCATTTTTTATTTTTTATTTTTTTATTTATTTCTAGGAGAGAGAGAGAGAGAGAGCGTGAGCAGGGGAGGGTCAGAGAAAGAGGGAGTCACAGACTCTGAAACAGGCTCCAGGCTCTGAGCTGGCAGTCAGCACAGAGCCCGATGCGGGGCTCGAACCCACGAAGGCGAGATCATGACCTAAGTGAAAGTCGGACGCTTAACCGACTAAGCCACCCAGGCGCCCCACTCGTGGCATTTTTTAAGTGGCTGGATTCAACTGTGAATGGTTCTAGTAATGTGAGTTACTCTATTTCATTCGATGTTTTTTGCAAGTTTGAGTAGAGTTACTGTCTCTTAGTCCCGAGAGCGTCCTCTCTAACATGGAAACATTCTCAAAATACATCAGTACGCTGGGTGCTGAAAATACAATGGACATTTCATTTGAAATGTATTTGATGCTAAATATCAACCATAATTGTTCTCGTGTTGTAGATACGAAAGATGTAAGAGAAATTGTGCTATGCCTGTATCATGGAAAACATAAACAAAAATAAACAAACATACTCATACTATTATCCAGTAAATCCCAGAGACCTGCTTCTCTGGAGTCAGAAAGATCTGAGTTTGAATTCTAGCTCTCCCAGTTACCTTGGACAACTGGCACAACTGTCATGGGCCTCGGTTGACTCGTCTGCAATTTGGTGATAACTGGAGTAGCAACCTCACTGGGTCATTTGAAAGGATTGTCTGAAATAATAAGAACATCCAGGCTTCTAACACAATAGTACTATGATATAGGAGCTGAAGGAAAGAAAGATTAAGCTAACTAGTTAGTGGCAGAGCTGGGATTTGAACCTGGGCAATGTGGCTCAGAGCTTCCACTCCTGACTACCATGTTTACCATCTCTTGAACCTAAAAGAGGTGGAATAACTTGCCCAAGTTTGCACCTCATGATATCGTTCACAAAGCACTTATCATGGGGTCTGATACCAACAAACGTTAAGGAGAACACAGAGCAAGGAGCGTGTTAACCAGCTGGTTACATTTCAGGGCAGGGCCATGTCTACCGTAATGGGGGAGGGATGCTAGAGTGGGGTTTAGGATACCTGGTTTAGACTTTCCTCTGTCACTAACCTGACATGTGACCTTAGTCAAGTCACTTGCTTTTCTGATCTTTGGTTTCTCATCTGTAAATCAAGAGGATCAAGATTGTTCTGCACCCACTGTAATCAATGTCCAGGGGTTGGAGCTGTGCAACAACCAAAGAGCCTGAGGCCACATGAACCGGACTTGGCAAGGAGTTTTGGGCAAGGTGGCTGGATTAGAGACCCCATCTCCCTGCCAGTCAGTCTGAAGCTGTGGGTCCCCGGCTTCATCCTCCATGCTCTACTCGGCTTGCAGCTTGGGGCTTCTCTCTCAAGTTTTCCACATTTCTCTACCCTAGTCTGTTTCTAAGATCAAGGAAGAAAAACGTGGCTGAAATTGGCCGTCTCTGACCCAAGCGCAAAGAAAGCCCAAGACTGGACCTCAGCCTTTTCACATGTCAAATCAATGGCGGACTTCCAGCCTCTTCCCTGATCATTTTAAAGGCTTTTATCACATCTGAAAATGCTTCCCGAATGGCACCAAACTCTCCCAGGAAAAAGTAAGTGTTTTGATGAGTTAAGTATAAATGAATCAAAACCATATGGATTAAATTTCCCCTGAAATACACTCAGGATTGACCATTAAGGACAAATGCTTTGGGACAATATGGCCTGCGGGTGAGAGGGGTGGAGAGTCTGGGATCTGACTAGAAACTTCATCTCTGCTCCATAACACCAAGGCCATTTGCTCCACAGTGCACACAACCCCAAAGGCTCAGACCCCCTAACTCGTGCTGTCTTTAATAAATGAACAGATAATCTTAGCTTGGAACTTAATAAGACCTTGGGGTAAGAGTTCAACTAACCAAGGGCCTCTTGTTTTGGCTGCTTTGCTGTGAGAGTCTATCTGAAAGTGATAAACTTACTTGTTCAAGGTGGTAGACAGCCTTAAAAAGTGAACTTGTTCATTTACTAGAAGAACACTCATTGAATACCTGATTTGTGTCAAAAACGGCAAAGTAATAAGAAGCAAAGAAGAATAAAACAACGTCCCAGCTTCTCTGTCCTCTCCTCCTCTGGCATGGTGTCATTTGCCCTGCCGCTACTTCAGCCTCTGATGACAGGCTTTCAAACCAATTTGGGAGTATTTTCTCAAGGTTTAGGTTGAGGTTTGGAACGTACCAAATGACGGTTTCTCTACTCTCACCCCCACTAATGTACGGCTTATGCATCAGACTTCATCGTCTCCTACCAGAATACCAAAGTAGACCCATAACTGGTACCATGTCTGTTCCCTACCGATCCATCCTCCACCCAACTACCAGAACAATCTGCCTCGACCTCAGATTGGACCACATCATTTTACTCTTGAGAGTCAGAGCTTTCAAGTGTCTACTCAGTTAAGGACAAGCTCCAAGCATGGTAGCCAAGGCCTGCTATAGGAATTGGCCCTTACTTGACTCTCAAGCCTGTTTGGATAGATATCCTGTATTCTTGGATTGTATTAATATTGTTAAAATGTCCGTACAATCCCAAGTGTCTACAGATTTAATGCAATCGACACAAAATTCCAATGGCATTTTTTACAGACATAGAAAAACTATCCTAAAATTCATACAGAATCAAAAAAGACCCTAAATAGCCAGATCTTGAGGAAGAACGAAGCTGGAGACATTACACTTCCTAATTTCAAACCCTATTACTAAGCCATACTAATAAAAATGGTATGGTACTGGGCATAAAAACAGGCACATAGACCAGTGGAAAAGAGCACAGAAAGCCCAGACAAAAACTTAGGCATGCACAATCCAGTAATCTTTGACAAGGGAGCCAAGAACACACAACAGGGAAAGAATTATCTCCCTAGTAAATGGTGCTGGCAAAATTGGATACCCACTTGTAAAAAAGTGAAACTGGACTTCTATCATATATTACTCACAAAAGCTAATTTAGGGGCACCTGGGTGGTTTAGCCAGCTAACGGTTTGACTTCAGCTCAGGTCACGATCTCATGGTCCATGAGTTTGAGCCCCGTGTCAGGCTCTGTGCTGACAGCTCAGAACCTGGGACCTGCTTCAGATTCTGTGTCTCTGTCTCTCTCTGTCCCTCTCTTGTTCATGCTCTGTCTCTCTCTTTCAAAAATAAATAAACATTCAAAAAAAAAAGTTAATTCCAAATCACTGAAGACTCAAATGTAAAACCTGGAATTATAAAACTCCTGCACAAAAAATGAAAATTAAAAAAAAACTCCTAGAAGAAAACAGTGGGAAAACTCTCCTAGATGTTGGTCTTGGCAACGATTTATTGAATACGACGTTAAAAGGATAGGCAACAAATTTTTTGCAAACCACATATCTAATAATATATCCAAAATATATAAGAAGCTTACACAACTCAATAGTAAAAACTCAAATAGTAAAACAAACAAACAAACAAACAAACCAAAAAAACCCCCAAAACTATTAAAACTGAGCCAAGGACCTGAACAGACATTTTGCCAAAGAAGGCAAACAAGTGACCTATGGGTACATGAAAAGATGCTTAACATCACTAACCAAGCATAACCAAATCCAAATCTAAATCCCAATGAGATATCACCTCATCCCTGGAAGGATGGCTATCATCAAAAAGGCAAGAGATGACAAATGTTGGCAAGGACATGGAGGAAAGGGAACACTTATACACTGTTGGTGAGAACGTAAATTGGCACGGCCATTATGGAAAACAGTGTAACGGTTCCTCAAAAAACTAAAAATAGAACTGCCAAATGATTCAGCAACCCCACTTCTGGGCACATGTCCAAAGGAAACACAATCAGTATCTCAAGTAGATATCTGTACTCCCGTGTTCATTGCAACATTAGTCACCATGGCCAAGATCTAGAAAGCACCTCAATGTTCTCTGACAGATGAATGGATAAAGAAAATGTGAGGTAATATATATCTATATATCCTTCTACACATATCTATATATACATATACATCAGAATGTAGAAGAAGGAAATTCTGGCATTTACAACAACATGAATGAACCTGGAGGGCATTATGCTAAGTGCAATAAGCCAGACAGAGAAGAACAAATACTGTATTTATCACTTACACGTGGAATTCTGAAAAAAAGAGAAAAAAAGATCAATTTCATAAAAACAGAAAATAGGATGGTGATTGCCAGGGGCTGGGCAGAGGGGGAAGTGGGGAGACGTAGATCAAAATGTACCAACTTTCAGTTGTAAGATGAGTAAGTTGTGAGGATCTAATGTGCAGCATCGTAACTGTATAGTTAATAAGATGATATTCAATATCTGAAATTTGCTGAGTAGATCTTAAGTTTCTCACCACCAAAAAGAAAAAAGAGTTAACTATGTGAGGTGATAAATATGTTAATTATCTTGATCTCAGTAATCATTCCACAATGTATATGCATATCAAATCATCATGTCTGTACCTTCAAATGTATACAATTATACTTGTCAATTACTCCTCCAGAAAGCTGGGCAGGGGTAAAGGAAACAGGAAATGTCTCTGCATTTTCTGTTTAATTTAAACATTTACAAACCAAACAACTTCTGCTACCTTTCATATCATCGTCTAAGAATACTGCTAGTTTTGCTCTTGTGAAAGTCTCTGGGGCACTTTTTAAAAAGTTTATTTATTTATTTTGAGAGAGAGAGGGGGGCAGAAAGAGAAGGAGAGAGAGAATCCCAAGCAGGCTCTGCATTGCCAGCACGGAGCCAGACGCTGGGCTCGAAACCCACAAACCGTAAGATCGTGACCTGAGCCAAAAGCAGGAATGGGACACCTACCCGGCTAAGCCACCCAGCACCCCGGGGGCACTTTATCATCACGTACACTTAGTTCTTAGTCTTAGATATGTCTCACATGTCAATATGAGTTACTATAAATCACAATGATGAAATATATACATGTGCATATGGATGTGTACACATGCGTATCACCCCTTGGTGGGCATTGTTAGCACACAGCATTAGACCCAAGATCGTGAGAAGTGCAACGCAAACCCAAAAGCGGAATGATATTTTCCCTGGGTTTGATTGTGAATCTGCTTGATTGTGTGGGAGCCGGGGCGGAAGAAGGTGGAAGTGTGACTCCCAGAGGTATCTCTTATTTAGGGACATAGCTCACAAAGCAGCTGGTGTTTCCTCCATGTGACAGCCAGTTTCAACTTCCGGTTGTAGAGGCACTTGTGATTTGGAAACACTCCACCTGAAATCCGTGAGGGGTGGGTTGTGGTCATAAAGAAGGTGCCTCTAAGCAAATCTGTGTAATTCCTTTTATTTTTCCCAAGGAAAAGCACGGTAGGAAAGGAATGACTGTACCAAAGAAGCAACCTGAAGGCTTAAGGAGTCTATCCTCAACTTAGGGCTTCATCCACTTCAGAGACGAAAAATGCAAAGGGCCCGGCCGCTTGTGAAAAGAGAACTTGGACCCATGGTCCAGAGCACCTCATCTGCAATGACCAGCCGAGGAGGCCAGGTCACTAACTCTAGTGACAGTCCAGGACACTAGACAGTCATGTCTCTAGCAGTCAGTCCCAAAGAGCCCAGACTCAGTTAAAAACTGACAGCCTCCCTGGTGGTCATCTCTGCTTCTCACTTAGGACCAACCAGAGAAAGCCACATATGTCCCCCTAACCCACCACTCAGGACGCTCCACTTCTAGGTGTCCCACCTGCAGCTTCCCCAGGCCAACAGCCTCCAGTCAGGCTACACCTAAAGCGTCTGTTTTTTACTAGAAAGCTTCCCCACTCCTGCCTGCCTTTGAGTGTCTGTCAGAACACAAGTGATGGAGACTCACTCTCTGGCCGGGGCAAGCTCTGATTACATAGCCTCTGCTTTTTCCATTTTATTTCCACATACCTTTCTAGATATTTGTGGAATAGATGATTCCAAGCAACCAATGGTGTTACCCTCTTCCCTGATTCTCTCTCTTGCAGCACCAGCTGGCAAGCAGATAGCTGTCAGCTGCTCTCTCCTCATTGCCTTGCAAATAGAGGTTCCTTCACTGACCCCACCCCTGGTGGGCGCCATGACAGTTTCCTGAGGTCTAGAGCAGGCCTGATGGGCAGCTCTAAGATGCACCGGGAGGGCATGAGTGGTTGTTTATGGCTAGTGTCCATTCTGTTGCCTCTACGCTCTTGCCCCAATTCAGCATTGTCTTTCTTACTCAAAACTACCATGGAGGATAAAACGTTGTACGTTGGCTTCTCATCCCAGAACTAATGAGCAGAGAAAGCCACCTTCCCTTCGCAGTCCTACCTCTGCTGCTATAGTATGAGGACAGGACTAAATAATATGTTAAGTCCCTTCTATATCTTACCCAGCTGAATCTTCTCTTCATTGGCTCCCAGCCCTCACACGTGTTGCTCATTATAAAAATCTCAAAAGGACCACCCCCGATGGGCTCACCCTTCGCAGCAAGAAGGTTCATTGAGCCAGGGGCATTTGCACTGCCTGGCCAAAGAGAGGCAAACCCAGGGTGGAATCCAGTCCCTGTTTTCCGACACCAGATTCGTTGTTCCAAATGGTACCATTTAGGCAACGCCAACTCTGGAGCGGCCACACCCTTTGTTATAATTCACACTCATACACTTGATTCCCCCTGGGAACGTGTTTTTAAAATTGAATGAATCCAGAGTTCACATATGTTGCCTGAATGCAACATTGTGTAATACCTTTTTCCCCCTTAACTATCCATACCATCGTCCCCTTTCAAAACCCACTCTCATTGAGTGGCATTAAAAACAAAACAAAACAAAACCTTCACTCCCACTTAGAGGCCTAAGTCCTGGGGAGCCAGAGCAGAGGAGAGGTTGTCACCTCTCACGTTCAGCAATAAAAATGACTTCCTCCTTTCAGCCGCTGTTCCCTGATGTGACTCTGTGATCAGTATCAAATGCTCGGTAGCAAGGATTTCTGTAGAGCCTTCCCAGCTAAAATAGATTTAACCTGCCCGCTGCTCTTTGTGTGGGAACAATGGGTGTAACAATAAGGAGCTGCTATATTGTTCATGCATGAATAGTTCTGATTCTAGATATTTGCTGTTGGGCCCTGTAGATTACCTGCAAAGAATGTCCAGCTCCCTCTGTTGAGAAAGGTTATGCTACAGGCAAGCAGTCCAGGCTGTTTCATGGTAATGAATCAATAGGGACCTGCAATTAATGAAGCCTTATTTCAAAATGGTAGGGAGTCACCTTTTGAAATAGGGTCTGTTTTCTTCTCCAGCCTAATTGCACAGCCTGGGGTGTCTCCAGTTTGAATGGGTCAACTTTGTGTGTGAACCAGGGTTGAGGGCTGCCAGGAAGAGGCAGAGGGTGGCAAGCAAGGTGGCTTTGGGGGTTTACTTGGGCCAGCTCTGGAGGAAATGAAACCCATATGTGTGGTTATTAGCATGTGGCTCGGAACCAGGCAAACAACAGAAGCAAGCTGGAAAGGCAAGAACACCTTCTAAGTTTTCCATTCCCAGTTTTTCAAAGGGGCAAAATCTTCATCGGCAGGGGTTTCTGCTATGTGGCTATGACTGAGTCTTTGAGAACCCATGGCTAGTACATGGTGGTAATAGCCGAAAAAAACCCACAGGCTTTGGATCCAACATGTCTAAATCTCAATTGTTGCACTATCATTTACCAGTGCTGTGATCTTAGGCAAACTATTTAAGACCTCTGAGCATCCTTAATCTGATCCATCAAACAGGGATATCGTCACCAACAAACAGGGTTCTTGCAAAGAAAATATGTCTCCTTAGTAGGGATCCAATACATGGCTGTGGCAAATGCTGCAAGTTTACCAATATCTGTCCTTCCTTCCTTCCTTCCTTCCTTCCTTCCTTCCTTCCTTCCTTCTTTCCTCCCTCCCTCCCTTCCTTCCTTCTTTCCCAACAGAATCTCAATTTTGTTCAGGGCACCAATGTATCCAGCCAAGAAAATCCTGATTTCTCATTGTCCCTTGTAGTTGAGGTGTCCATGTGATATAGTTCTGCTCATTCAAAAGGGAATGTCTGCTGGATAGAGCTTCCTGGAAAACTATGGTTTTCTTGATTTAAAACAAACAAACAAACAAACTTTGTAAGGCTTTAGATTTTTCCCTTCCCTCCTCTCATTTCCTGGAACGCAGATGCAATGCCTGGAAGCGTGGGAGCCGCCATCTTGCAGCCATGAGGACAAACCCCATATAGGCTAAGAGAGCGGGACAGAAGAGGGGCGGGGGAAGGCTCATGAAGCTGTGGGGCAGCTGTTCCAGTCCCCGAGAGACTCTCTCAGGCCTCTTGACAGGTGAGAACAGTAAATCCCCATGCATTTAAGTCATGGTTACTTGAGCTTTCTCTTATGTGCGTCCATGCACAATCTCTGTCTGATACCTTCTGAGTATTATTTCTTCAGTCCAGTCTGCCACAAAGAGTCTTGGGAACTTCCCTGAAGACTAACTAAAATAAGAAAGAGGAATACACTGGCAGGAAACCACCTAGGCTCTGAGATTTCAGGACCTCCTTTTTATCTGTCAACCCATGCACCTGAGCTTTTTTATTTACAGAGGCTTCCTTGCTTATTATTATATCAGGGCTTCCAGGGAAGTAGAGTGAAATTAAGGGAGATCAGAGGCAAAGATAGTCATGGCTACTATCTAAATACCTGTCTGCATCATAGAAGATACTGGAGTTAATCAACTCCAAGAACAAAGGCAGAGCCCAAATGAACAAACTGTCTGCTGGAGCTAGCTATAGCAACCCTGCTGAGCGTGGAAAGTAAATATGAGAACGAATAGGCCAAAAATAATGATAATGAGAGTTTTTAAACTTCATCCCTAATAAAGAAGCCTTTGCTGAATTCTTATACCCTGGAGAAATAGCCTTTGCTGAATTCTTATACCCTGGAGAAATAGCCAAGAGTATTTAGGTTTGCCCAAAAGGACTTAGTGGGAACTTGGGAAAAGTGTAGGCAAGGTTGAGATGAGGCCCCTTGACCCAGTGAAGAGCTAGGAGGGAGTCTTCTCTTGACCTTTGAAAGTCAAGCTACTGGCCCATAGCTCTGGACAGTGTGGCTTAGAGGCTGCCTCTCCAGGAGGATAGTGGAGTAAAGTGAGTCGCAAATGAGCTAATCACCATTAATGTTTCGGCTGAAACTGCCAGTCTGACATCCTTCCTAATGGCTGACAAATGTCAGGGTGACTTGTGTGCTTTTTTTGTTAATTGAATTGGTTAATTAGGTCCCAGAGGCCTAGCTGCTAATTATGAGCTACAGCCGAATATGAGCTTTAAAAAAAAGAAAAAGAAAAAAAAGATGCAAAGAAGTTAAAACAAAAGAGAAAATACACACACAAGCGCACACGCACACAAGCACGCATGCACGCACACATACACACTCCAACCCCTTTGTGTTCTTTACAGTCTATACTGTTACCTTCTCTTCATTTTTGACCTGCCACATGTTACTACCTTCTTGATGTGTTCAAAAAAAGAGGGCAAGAAAAACTCCAATTCTGCCTTTTTCCATGAGGAGCATCTGTTCAATCGGTGCCTCGTTCATTAATTTTCTGCCAATTAGCAAGGAAAAAAGGTAGACTGGGAAGGGGGAGGAAAAATGTCCAGATTTACTGCTTAATGCCTTACCTTGTGAAGATGGTGTTTTCAAAAGCTACACATTGCCTCTCATTTGGGTAAAGAGGCATTAACAGGCTGGAGACCCAGAAGGGACTTGTTGATGTTTAACAAAACTTTTCTAGAGTTTCCTAGAACAGGCCCCAGACCCCGAACAGTCTACAGTGTCCATTGAGGAATACCCTTTCTCAAAGGTAAGTAAAGTGACTTCTAGCTCACAGGGGACTCTAGGAAGTGAGTGCTGAAGGTACCTCCAAGGAGTATCTTCCCACTGTCAACCATACGTTCCCAGTGTTGTCTTTGGTTTTGGCTTCCACTTAAGGGACAACACTGGGGACAGTTGGACACTCCAGTTCACCCTGCTTCTGGTTGCTGGCAGACCCAAAGTATCTGATAAACTGGGCGACATTCGTTGGTTGGTGAGGATGGAACCCAAGGTGGAGAAGAGAGAAAGCAGAGGCACTCAAAGGAATTTTGTGGCAGAATCAGATTTTTCTAGCCCCTAAGTTCTGACAGAGATAATTGGATGGGGGTAAGCTGCCCAGAAATGCACTTGCTTAGTCTCAGAGTCTTGGGCTAGCAGAGTCTGGGATTTTGAAAACATGTGGCCAGAAGTTTGGGGACTTGAAGAATGTGTGTGGCCCACATACCACTTGGAGCCATCTTCCCCTGACAGATCAGATGAACTTGACTCACATTCCCAATTCCAGTCTGCCTCCCAGCTCAGCCACTAAGGCCTTCTCCCAGTTTCATCCAGGTCCCAGCCTCCCTCACCTTCCATGAATTCCTGTGCATGGGTTCCTGGGGGTATGCCCCAGGTTGGCCACAAGCTAGATTTTGGTCTCTTGCTATTCCCAAGGCTTCTAACCATAAAAGTTTTAACTTTTCTGAAGACTTGAGAGGGTAGGACCATGGCCTACAAAGAGACTTCTACTTTCTAGTAGCTTTCCCTCTACTGCTCCAGCATTTTCCTCTCCCTCCCCTACCCCCTTCGTACTGCAGAGAACTTAGATGGTTATATCTGATGCCTGGCAGACAGTCCCTGAAACACATGCATGGAAAGCTCAAAGTTAAAAGAAAGGCTGCATGTTTTACAATGATTCCATTTGTGTCTCTGTATTTTTACCAGTAGATGTGCATGTGTGTGTGAGTGCCCACCAGTGTTAAATTAACTTGGACTACTTGGGTTCATCTTGAGCAAAGCATTTCTGAAGAGTTGTCAGGAAGTGTGTTAAAAATCTATGGGGACAGTGGTGAGGTTGAATATATGGCAGAAGACAAGACAGTGGCAGGCAGTGGAGCTCACCAGTCAAGATCACAGCTTTGTGCCCTGAAGACCAAAGTCCAAATTCTGGCCTCGACCCTTGCTAGCTGTGTGACCTTAGAATAGTTACTTCGACATCTTTGAAACTCATGCTTTCAACTCCAAAATGCAAATAATAATAGTATCTATCTTCCAGGCTGGCTTCTGGGAATAGATGAGATAAGGCATATAAACAGTTAGTCCAGTGCTTGGCAAGTATCGTGAACCCAAGAAACATTAGCTACTATGTTTGCTTTCTTCCCTTACATTTCTTTAAAATCTGAAGTCCACAGAAACATCAGTTATACCAGGAGTTTAACTGTATCTTCAACTTGTTTTGTTTGGCTTATGCTTAAATTATTCTCAAGTTTCTTTTACATGTCTGGTAGAGTGGCTTCTGCTGCTCTTTCTCAAAGAGAATAGAGTTTTTAAGACTTTTAAACTCAGAGAAATACCAACATTTTCTTCAGATTTAGTTTGGGCATTGCTCTACCCCCAGGGGTCTTGCATAAGGCTCAAAGGAGAGGTAGGGGGTGGAGGTAAATGGTATGTCCCATCATCCATAGCATCCATACCAATTAGTCCTTTCCACAGAATCTCTTCTAGGAAAGAGCTGCCTCGTATGCTCTGCGGGAAGAGGAGATACTGAAGTCTCAGTCCTCAGAGCCCAGGTTTCTTTGGGTGTCCCCATTTCTCTCTGCTGGAGACACCCCACAATTGGTCCCAAGATTTTTGGTTTCATCATTAGCTTAAAGGGAAGATACTTTGACTACCTGGGAAGGTAGGGTGACGAATGTGGTAGGGTGCCCAGGACGGAATGGGTTCTCGGGACATGGGTCTTTCAGTCCTCGAAGAAGGAAAGTCCAGACAAATCAAATGAGTTGGTCACCGTCCTGGGAGGCAGATATTTAATCAGTTTGTTTGGAGTGTCATTGCAGTTGGGGAAGGTGCTATTTCCAACTCCCCAGCCAGTTAATAAACTCAGTAAAATCCGGGGCCTCTCAGTGTATCATCGGATGCTAACTATGTATTTGGGGCTGGGACAGCTCTGATGGCAGAAGTCATAGAAACACAGGATTTCTCAGTCGCACAGCCGGTGCGACTCATTCCCTTAGAAGTTGGAGTCCCATGTAGGAACTTGTCAAAATGAAGTCCTGAATTAACCATGCTGCTTCCCACAGATTGCATTCTGCAATACAGACAGAGAGGAGGAGGTGGTTAGGTGACAAAAGACAAAAGCCATAAAATCCAGACACTTCATGAGCATTCCCTACCAGAGGCACCCCCTGAGGGAAACAAACCTTGTTCTCATGTCCTGATACCAGCACCTGGAAAGCTTGCGCTTCCTAGCCCTGGCTTGAAATGAAATGGCTATGCATGCTTCCCTCAGATTTGCAAAGAATACTGCAAAGAGAAAGAAAGTTTACATCTCTCCACAGAAGGAAAGAGATGCATCGAGAGAACTGCAAATACGCTAGTCCATGGGTTACACCATATTTTCACTTAATTCTCAGAGAATCTTGAGAGATTGGTGTTGATTCCTAGTTGACAACAGAAGAAACCAGGGCTCAGACAAAAGTAATTTTCTGAGTTCACTCAGCTAAGTAGCGGCTGACCTGGGAATTGTAATAATAATAATAATAATAATAATAATAATAATAGCGGTAATGATAATAATTTAATAAAAAGCCATCATAATGGAGCAACAGTGTTTCTTAGGTCTTGGGTACCAGGCTATGTACATTCTTTATGTTTAATCTCATTTTGTCCTGAAACAAGCCTTCCAGAATGGTACCACTCTTAAGTCCATTTACCATATGAGTAAATTGGGAATTAGAGATATTATGTAAAGCACTAGAGGACACCCAGACAGTAAGTAGCAGAAAGGAAGTTTGAACCTATGTCTCTGTGGCCCCGTAAACCATTGTACAACCGAGTTGATCCATCGTAGCATTATAAAAACACTTTTGTACACGTTACCACATTCAAAGGTTGAAACATACTTTCTAGACTTAAAAAGAGAAGCCAAGAGAGCTTCTGACTTGTCCCAAAGTGTGGGAGCCTGGCAGAAAACTGACTCCAATTCCAGCACCCCAGGAGAACCATGGCCCTATGGGTCTATTGGGAAAAAAGATACACTTCCAAAATGGTGGGTTTCTTCTCTTGCTGCAACAGTGAGCTTCCTCAATAACCCAGTCGGCCCCAGAGGCTATCCGTGACTCGGAATGGGAAAGAAGATGGTGACACTCGAGAGCAAAGACCAGTGGAATGGAGTTTCTGCCGACCGAAGCCTCCTCCCCCAGACCATGCAGAAAAGCCCGGATCTTGCCTGCGCTTGCAATATTGACCTGGCGGTATTGACGTACCACCTGCAGGGCTGCCTTTCCTTATCGATAACCAATGGCAGTGCCTAAAGTTCAAACACCGCTGGGCAGCTTTCATGTTTGTAAACAGTATTGATGTGCATAAATAAGGGCCCATCAGACCGCAGGATTCAACAAGGACAGAGGCAGAACATTTGGGAGATTAAATCCGGAAGCAGCTAATTAAAATAAGCTGGGAACGAAGGCATAAATGGTGGCCAATTAATGAAATGCTTTGCAAGCCTGGACACCCCAGTACCCCCAACTCAGGCTTTCCTAAGCTGGTGGCCAATGACACTGCTTCTTCCTCCCTAGGATAAAACTGGCCCAACCCTGCCTGTGATTTACTCCCCCACCACAGAGCCTCCTAAGCCAGCGACCCACAACAAGTGCCAGGAAAGAAGTGTTGTCTGAGAAGACTGGGTGGTCTGTGGGAGAAGACAGACATCTGACATCCCCACTTTGACCCAGGATGCAGCCTGGAAAACAAATGCTTAAGCTTTCCGTTAAAGAAACAGAAAGAAAAAAAAACACACTATTAACAAGAATTGTGGAAATAACAATACTTCCTCCTTGATTCCAATAGGGTTAGATTCAAGGACAAAATTGGACTCAGGGCAGGAAGGAGGCTCAAGACTGAAGGCCACTTGTCCCCATTACTTCTTAACTTTTTTTGAATTGTCTTTGCATTATGATTACTCAACATCAAGAGGACCATGTTGAAATGTCCCCTGGCTCAGAACAGGCCTGTCCGAAGGTCCTGCTTTGCTGTTGGGGCAAATCAGAAGAATCAGGACAGCAGCTAGTTGTAGCTGGGATAAAGAACCTTCTGCCCAATGGATTGCTCAGGGAAATAGCTTGACAGCTGTGCTAATAGGGAAGTAAATCATGCTTTTGCTAGTGACACACTTTCTCTTTTCCACCATCTTTAGTGTGGCTTCACTCAAAGCCAGTAAAAATAATGGCCAGCATTTACTCCATACTCTCTGCCAGGCATGATCTAAAGCATGTTACATGCTTGAGCTCATTTAGTTTTCTTAAAATCCCCAAGAGAGGAAACCAAGGCACAAACAGATGACATAGTGACTTGTTTCCCCAAGCAATCTCAAAGATAGGGCATGTTAGGGGCGCCTGGGTGGCTTAGTCGGTTGAGCGTCCGACTTTCGCTTAGGTCATGATCTCGCGGTTAGTGGGTTCGAGCCCCGCGTCGGGCTCTGTGCTGACTGCCGGCTCAGAGCCTGGAGCCTGTTTCAATCTGTGACTCCTTCTCTCTCTGACCCTCCCCTGCTCATGCTGTCTCTCTCTCTCTCTCTAGAAATAAATAAAACATTAAAAAAAAAAAAAAGATAGGGCATGTTAGCTAATTTTTGACATGAAGAACATAAGCCTGAGGGGTAAAATGATTTGCACACAGTCAGAGGTGGGCACCTCGCAGAGAGCCCTTTGGGGGCACCTAGATGCCCGAATTTGAAGAGGTAGGGTGCCCGTGTTTTGTCCCAGACTCTATTTACCATCACCATTTTTTCCTGTGGTCAGGCATGGCCCAGCATGCTTCCAGAAGCATCTTTATTGGACTGAGGAGAATATGAAGCTCCCATTAACATTAGGCTTTCATGAAGAACAACAAAATCAGCCATTTGAAAGAACACAATGTTTTAAACATGCATCAGGCTATTACTCTGATTAAAAGAGCTGTCCCCCATGACAGACCCAAGGTTGCTTTTTCTGAGCTGGTCGCAACAAAGGACTCCTCCACTGGCTTGAGTGGCAAGAAGGATGCATTGTACAAATGCACCTAAGATTTCTGAGACTCGAGGAGTGAGGGAATGAGGAGCAGGCCTGCAAGGAGGGAGTGGTATCATGTTCCTGATTTTAGGGTTAGCTCCAGGACTGGAATGCTTAACTCATGTGGTTTTTCAAGATTAATCATAAGTTACAACAAGCTACTCCCCCTTGGGGTATTTTATTTGCATCATTCTCTCTCCCAGAGGGTTGAAGGAAGAAAAAATATCCGCTGCACAGCTTTGGAAATTAGTTGCTTGTCACTCACTCGCTTGGAATGGGATTTGAGTCCCATGGCCTTTGCTCCAGAGCTCTGGACGGGCTCTCCATTAAGTAAGAGACGTACAGCTGGAAAAGACACTGCTGCCAAGGTACTTAGAGTGAGGAAAGCCAGTTGTGGGCAGCTCTATGGTAACATGAGCCCCTGGCTTCTGAGTGCCATCATTTATCTACAGGTCCCCAGGCACCTTCAAAACTAGGCATTTAGACCTCCATGTGCATTTGAGGATCAGGAGCAATAAGCACGCCCCATTCTCCATGGGAATGAACGGCTGTGGTTCTTTCCTGGGGAGCTTTATGTGAGGTATTCAGGGTCTTTAGGAGTGCAGGTGGAGCGGCCTCCTGATGACTGACCTGGCTGGACGGTTATTGATTACCTTTCAGAAGGGTGACCCATTGTCCAATTTTATATTACACAGACTACACAGCAAATGCAGACTGGGTGGAGTCAATGTCCACAGGAGACGGATCTGAGGAGTGGAACATGTTGCCTTGGTTCTCCGGGCATGACGTCCATGTCACCAGAAGGATGACCTTTGCCAGAACCTCGGGATGTTGAGTCATCAAGGCCCAAGGCACTAGGCACTCGGTGCTCTGAATGCAGAGAGGTGGGAAAACTGGAATTGAAAACCAGGAAGGCAGACAGAGACTTTGTCCCATGGCCATGGACGGGGAAAACACGGTGAGATCAGGTCAAGGCTGGGCTCCGCTGTGGCGGACGTAAGGCAGCACTATTCATTGCAGATGCGACTCTGTCAAAGGCTGTAATATTCTGCCTGACGTGGGTGGACTGCCTCAGGTATGAGGGCCGATGCCAAGTGCTGATAAAGGTGTCCCTGCTAAGTGAGGAGACATAGCAGGAGTTTCACCAACAAAGTGGCTTCTTCAGGAAGCAATATGTGCAACTATGTAGCCAGAGGGAGATCTATTTACTTCACCAAAACCAACCAGTCTAGAAAACTATTCATTACTTTATTCCTTATTGTCCCAACTCGGGGACTTCCTTTGCTCACATTGACTTGGTCCTGATTAAATTTTGACCATTTATAAACCCCAAACCCACTAGGAAAATCCTCAGAAAGCTGTAAGAGTTTCTGATTGTCAAAAATGAAAGCATTCAGAGTTAACCTATCAATCAAGACCAGGGTTTGCTCCCATGACCTGGTCCCAACCTACCTTCTCCAGCACCTCTCACCTACACATGAGCAGGGCCAGTGTGCTTGCCCGGTCTCAAACACGCAAGATGGATTCCTCACTCTGCCCCTTGCTGATCCCATGCCTTTGCCGGGAGGACCTCTACCTCCTCACCCCTACTATTTATTTACCAAATTTCTTCTCATTCTGCCCTAATTCGCTACCACTGATTTGTTACCGTCTCTGTGATCATAAGAAATTGAAAGATATATTAGGTATCATTGTTAGGGCTGCCATAACAAACTATCACAAAACGGTTGGCTTAAACAACAAGTATATTGGCTTACATATATGGAGGCTGGAAGCCTGCCAATCAAGTAGTTGGCAGGGTCAGTTCCTTCTGAGGACTATGAGAAAAAAGTCTGTTCCAAGCCTCTCCTCTTAGCTTGTAGATGGTCGTCTCCATGTTCATAGGGCATGCTTACGGAATGTGTGTCTCTGTGTCCAAATTTCCCCTTTTCTTTTTTTAATGTTTATTAATTTTTTTGAAAAAGAGAGAGAGAGAGAGAGGGAGAGAGAGAGAGAGAGAATATGAATAGGCGGAGGAGCAGAGAAAAGGAGACAGAGATAATCTGAAGCAAGCTCTGTGCTGTCAGTGCAAAGCCTGACATGGGGCTCAAACCCTTGAACCATGAGCTCATGACCTGAGCTGAAGTCGGATGCTCAATGGGCTGTGCCATCCAGGCACCCCCAAATGTCTCCTTTTCATAAGCACACCAGTCATATTGGGTTAAGGCCCACCCTCATGATCTCATTTTTACTTGATTACCTCTGTAAAGATCCTATCTCCAAATAAGGTCACATTTTGAGGTAATATTTGAGGAAATATTTGATTTTTGTGCCAGGAGGGCTAATCAGGACTATATGAAGAAGAGAGGTATGTGTAAAGATAGGAAGCAAAAGCCAACATTATCAGGCCCCTTGAACGATCTTCTAAGAGAGCAAATGTTTTGTAAAGGTTTGGGGAGGTAAAAGGTATAATAGATCTTGTGCATGGAGGGTATGTTTTCTAAAGCACATTGTATCTGTTAGAAGATGCTAGGTTTTGCTGTGGTAACATACAACCCCACAATCTCAATGGCTTACAACCACAAAGGTTTGCTTCTTGCTCACGTGACATGTCCCCTGTATGCCATCTGCAACTCTATTTCACACTGTCCCCACCAGAGGACCCAGCGATAAAGCAGCCTGTGACTGGAACTTTGCCAACTTTACAGCAGAAGGAAAAAACATACGGCAAATTGAGCACAGCTCTTAGAGGTTCTTCTTGGACAGAGCTCACATTTCACTGGCCAAATGAAGTCACCTGGCCAAGTCTGATGTCAGCAGAAGGGAATGCATAATCCTTCTGCAGGAAGGGTCATTGCAGGGAGGGGCATCAAATATAGGCAGTGGAAGTCCATGAACCACACAAGTATAAGCACCATGATGTACGTCTAAGAGAAGGAGCTCCACGTGACTTTGGGTAACACTTCACTTCTCTGGCCCTCAGTCTCCTCGTTTAGTAATTAGGAATCATAAAACTATCATTCCTTCCCTCCAGAGCCATTGAGAAAATAAACCAGGAGACTCAGTATGAAACTTCTTGGCAAATGATTCTTAAGTCACCCCAGGACAGAGGTGTACATCTACTATAATTGGAATACAAAGACAGTTGCAGTTCATGTCAACTGCCAAGACAGGTGGCCAGTGACAAAGTAGGTCTTTTCCCTGAAACCCTGGAAAGGAGTGCCTGGTATGGTCAGTGGGTTCAGCAAGGCAGTGCCTATGGATGCAGCTCAGACAACTGGGAAGACCAGGGAAGGACGGGTCACCTTGCTGGCATGACAGTCCACTCACTATAGTGGACTCTTTCTTTCAACCAGCATCCCTTGTCTACCTGTCTTCCTGGCTAGTCCAGGTCCAAACATTGGTCCACATTAAAGGGAAATAAATAGAACAGCACTGCTATCTGCATTTGGTAACTGAGGAAACAGGCACAGATATTAAGTAACATGTTTAAGGCCACGCAGTATATAATGCTTACATAGCATCTCCTTGCAGCACTTTATATCCATCAATATTTAATCCTTGCAACAATGGTATGAGGTGTGTGCTTTCACTATTCCCATCCTACAGACGAGGAAATTGAGTTGCAAGATGTTAAATAACTTGTCCACTGTCACACAAGTCACAAATGCCGGTCTTGGGAGAGCCCTGGGGCTGAATATCCTGAGATGTACATTTTTGTCCCCATATTTTAATATCTCTGAAATTGGGATGTGTCTTTTCATTGATGGCATATCATAACTAAAGAGTCAGCATTTTTTTTCTTAGTGGTATATAAAATAATAATGCATCTTAAAATTGATGACACCTTACTTAGAATCAATGAAATATGAGACATGATTTTTTTTCCTCAACCTGCCCCTCCCCACTTCCCCTCATCAATTTTGAGATTTAAAAATGATCTCCCTTCTGGATGGAGGGGAAACGAGAGAGAGATTCTATCAGTATTCCTTCCCCATCTCTCTAGCCCTCTGGGCAAAAATGCAGGAGATAAAGTGACCTAGTTAGGGTGCAAAACAGCAAGAGTGCTTGTGGGTTGTGTGCAAGATGGGGTGTTAGGGAGACAGTGGAGCCATGCCGCCCAGCATTTCATGGAATTAGAGCTCCGGCTAGAGATCCCTGCACACAGTGCCCATTTGTGTCTCCGGTGCTAAGGGCAGACCCACCATCCAGCGTGCAGACACGCAACCAGGAAACACAAATAGGAATTCGGGGGCAACTTCAGAAGGCGTGTCTAAGGCTCTGCACTTACTGAACAAGACACGAATCTGTGTCCATTTCTTGGGGGGTAAATACTACCACATGTGCCTAAAACTCTCACATCATTTAGTCTGTGCTGACATGAATCCCCTTGGAAGAGTTAGCTTTTGGTTAGGTAAACGTTTCCCCTCTCCCTCCCCTCTTCACCTCCCTCGTTCTCCATCAATATCTTGCAGATGTTGGAACAAGCCGATGACTGACTCAGTTCCCACACTGGAATGCCGGCCCAGGGAAGAATGCAGGCGAGCTTTCTGGCCGCAGGCGACCCTCAGCTACATTGGGCCTCCTACATTCTCTTGCTCGTGCATCAAGCCTTCAGCTGCTCACTGCCAAGTATTAAGTGCTTGTTCCACAAACCTGGTGTAGATTATCACTTTGCTGTATAGATGTATCTAATAGAATTAAATAGTTGGCTCCTGACCAGTAACAGATGTGCTACGTATAATGCAACAATAATGAGATGGAAACCACCATGTAATATCGAGGGAAGAGTGGAGGGCGACTTGCATTTCTCCAGTTTGGAGGCCGGCTTGAAGGAAAAAAATAAACAACTAGAATGAATGGCCATTTATTTGCACTGAGTGAGCTGTCTCTGTGTGTTTCGGATTCCCTAAGGGGTGTCTTTCGTGGCCCTGTCCATGCCCGTAACATGGGGTGAGAAGACAACCACAGAGGAAACGGGACTGGTTTGTGTGGGAGGTGGACCGGTCCACCTTTTTGGCATTCTACATATTCCCCCGAACCTGGTGCTGTCTGGTTTAGGGACCCGGGAATGAGACCATAACGAAAAACAGTCTTGCAGGCTGCTCGGAAGGAGAAATAACCAATGAAACTGGAGCTCAGGAGGCCAGCCACGTGGGTAGAGAGAAGATGGAAGTGTAGACAAGGACAAAAGAGCTCTCTGTGTTGCTGGGTGGGATCTCCAGTGATCTCTCCTGATGGCTGCGCATTCTAGAACCTCAAAATCAGGATGGGCTGGTCCCCGGGGACATCTCCAAGAGTTGATAACTCTGGTTCCTGGGACTGCTAATCAGAAGACCCAGAAGGGAGTATGCCTCCACAGAAAGGGTAACCAAGCTCATCCCTGAAGGTCAAAGGGTAGCCACAGAGCCGGGGCGGGGGGAGGATTCTTGCTATACAGTAGTACTTAATGTGAATTCAGAGCTGGGGTTTTTCTGAGTGTTTTGATCAATTGCTGTACTTTCTGCTTGTCTTTTTCCCCAACTGCTCCCCTTTCTCTATTCTTCAATATTAATGTCTCTATCAGTTAGTTATTGCTGAGTAACAAAAGAACACCCCAAAGCTTATTATATGGTTTATTTTTTTCCTCTCAGGGTCTAAGGGTCAGTTCAGCTGATATAAGGGGCCTCCACTGATCTTGGCTGGGCTTGCTCACATGTCTGAAGTTGGTGGCAGATTGACAGTGGACTGCCTGGCCTTGAAGGGCGTTAGGTCCTCACAGCCAGCCTTGCTATGTTCTTATGAGAGAGTTGCAATGGAGAGAGAGCACAATTATGCAAGAGAATTGGTGGATGTTGATCTGTGCTTTCAAACCTCTATTTGCACCACATCACTAACATCCCATTAGCCAAGCAAGTCTTATGGCTAAACCATAATCTGAGTGAGAAGGGACCACAGAGTTACAGGGCAAAGCACGCAATGAGGGAGGCCACGATCTGGGGCCATCAATGCAATCAACCTAATCCAGTGTCCTTGGAATTTTCCAGAGGTTGCTTACGGATTAGGAATAGTTAATGGGACAGGTCAGCGGCATGCCCTAGAAACCCAAGTCCTCCTTCAGTCCATCCAAAGAAATGGTCAAGAGGGAGGTAGGCCAGTTTCCAGTTGTCCCCACCTAGACTTTCATCTTCTATGTTACTGCACACCGACTTTGGGATTGCCTGCTTCTCCCTTTCTCTTTTGCCCTCTAAAACACATATACTTCCACAGGGAGACCCTGGTCCAATTTCTGGGGACCCTTCCTGCCACAGTCCTCAGCCCCTAAAGGGATGGTAAGGCACAGAAAGCCTGGGTGTGAGAGCCCAGCACACAGTTTCAGAGATTGAGTAGCAAGAGATGAAAGGTCAAGGTGGAACAGACTTGATACAGAGAGGCGTCAAAATAAGACTGGGTTTCCCTCATGCCCTGGGTCCAAGGCACAACTGAGGCCAAGACACATGGAGGTAAACAAGCCTATTTTTTCAGGTGAACAAAACCAAGTGTAGCATAGCTGAGAATTCCTATCAGTATCAAACAAGCAGGCTAGAAAAGCAAAAGAAAATCTGTTGGGCACATAATAATTGCTCAATGGATATTTGAGGACTGACTGGCTAGGAAACTTTGCTAAGAAACTAATAGAATCTCAAACAAAGATTTAGGAACAAGGAGAACCATTGAAGCATATTTGTAAGAGTGGAAACAAACCAAATGTTCAACAATAGGGAGATGATTAAATAATTTATGGCACATCTATATAATGGCATAGGATGTAGTTATTTAAAATGTTTTAAATTAAATATTTATGACTGGAGGAGAGGTTCACCATGTAATTTGAAGTGAAAAAGCAGGTTACAAAACTATATGCAATATGATCCCAAGTAGGCATAAAATAAGTGTGGTTTTAACAGTGGTTTACGGGAGATTTTTGTATCTTTACGCTTTCTATATTTTCCAGGTTTTTCATAATGAGTCTATATTTCCTTTATGAATCTAAGTATAACTGAAGTTCTGAAATGAATGCGGATCTTAATTCTGAAACAGGAACCAAAATATTAACTTCTTGATCATTTGGGCATTCCTTATATATTCTCATATATGCTCCTGTATTTTCATCGGTGGCATTCACCACATGTTATATGTAGCTGGTGGTCTTTCATCTCTCTTCCTCCACAAAATGTAGACTACAGGGGGACAGGAACTTTGACGTCTTGTTCACTGATGCAGCCCTAGCAGTCACCACAGTTTTTTGTTTTTTTTTTTCGAAGAGAAAGAGAGAGAGACAGCGTGAGCAAGGCAGGGTCAGAGAGAGAGGGAGACACAGACTCTGAAATAAGCTCCAGGCTCTGAGCTAGCTGTCAGCACAGAGCCCGACGCGGGGCTCGAACCCACGAACTGTGAGATCATGACCTGAGCCGAAGTCGGACGCTTAACCGACTGAGCCACCCAGGTGTCCCCAGTCACCACAGTTTTATAGATACCAGGCCTTCAGGAAATATTTGTTGAATGAATGAATGAACAAATGAATAAATGAAAACACTCAAAGGAATTCCTATTCCCTTTTACTAAGTCAACTAAAATGTCCAGCAGCATCAGTATCAGGAGCAACTTGACTGATCCACAGAGAGAAATGTTAAGAGTAACTTTGATTTGCAAGTGTTCACTGCCTCCCATGGCTATAGATTCCCTACCGGGGACTTGGCGCAGTACCAAGTACTATGGTGGACGAGAAGGCAATACTTACGTAGACAGAGTATACTGCAAGACAGAGCATTCATCATATCAAAGCAGGGACTTGAACATAAAACACAAAGAAAGGCTCAGTTGAACATGGCTGCCATTTTCCCCTTGAGATGCACCTTCCTGGAGATCTTCAAGAACCAATACAAATGTACTTGGTCTCTTGCAACACTTGGGGGGCAGCACCAGAAACCACACCCATGTCCTCCCCACCCATCCCCTTAAAGGGAATGATGCACGTTCCAGACCCCCACTCTGTCTTCTACCTCATGGAACTCACTTGAATGCATCTCAGTCGGTTTCTTGTTTCACATACAGGTCCAAGTAGTGATGACGCTATTAGTCACTGTTAGTTAACTATTACAGTAGTTATTCCTTTGTATTCTCATCTCTGACTGTGGCACTCTCTTCAGACACATCAAGATAACCCTTTTTTTTCTGCCTCTTTTTGTGTCTTCTCTGTTTTCTCCTAGGTCCTTTTGTTTTGTTTTGTTTTTGTGTTTTTTTTTTTACAAATAGTTTATTGTCAAATTAGTTTCCACATAACACCCAGTGCTCATCCCCACAAGTGCCCTCCTCCATGCCCATCCTCCCCCCCACATCCAACAGTCCTCAGTTTTTGTCAGCATTCAAGAGTCTCTCATGGTTTGCCTCTCTCCCTTTCCCCCACCATTTCCCCCCTTTTTCTCCCCCTTGTTCCTCAGTTAAGTTCCTTCTAATCCTCCTATACGTGCAAACATATGATATTTGTCCTACGTCCTTTTTTGAGCCCTCCTCCCCTTTAAAAAGTCTCAGAAACCACCTAAAAGCAAATGAGTAGTGTCAGCAAGAGAAAACGGGGCGAAAAGCGACTAGCAAAATTAGCCATAAAGAAGACATTCCTGCATAAGGTCCTTGAAAGTGTTCCCAAGATTACATTGGAATATTTTCCCCGTTCTTTCATTAAACCTACCCTTCTGTACCCACCAGTACTTGAGATAAAGAAAACAAGTGTTTTCGTCATTTATTGGTCTTACCGGTTTCCTATTTCACTAAAAGTGAAGCTTGCCACTACTTTTTTTAAAAGCACATACATGCAGCATTTCTCTTTCTAATAACAATGGCTACTGTTTATTGAGTTTACTGCTGCCCAGCCAGTGCGCTAAGGACTGAATCTACCCGAATTATTTAATAACCTCAACAAACATGAGCTAGTACTATTATTATTCTTCATTTTCCAGACAAGGAAACTAAGGGTCAGAGAGATAAGTACCTTGCCCATGGTCATCCAGTTAACCTCTTCTCAGATTGATTTGGAAGAATAACCATTACTCATAACATTATTTCTATAAGGAAATATCTATTCCTGTTCCAGAGGACCTACACACACACATACACACACGCACACACACACACGCACATGCACATGCACACCAGGAACACAACCTGCTTCTGCTCTTTAGAGGAGAGAAGAATCAATGTGTGCAAACCTTTGGTCACTGTGGAAGATTCTAATTCAAGTGGCTTCCGGTGATAAATTTACCTCTAGATAAATGCAAGTTCTTTTCCTTTCCTTGCCAAAATGATTGGCCCACAAGATAAACCTGTCATTTAAGCTGGACCAATCAGGTCCTCCCCTAGAATTTTAAAATTGTGGCTGGGAGGGGGAGCCTAGATGGCTCAGTCGGTTAAGCATCCTACTCTTTTTTTTTTTTTTTTAATGTTGTGTTTATTTCTGAGAGAGAGAGAGAGAGAGACAGCATGAGCAGGGGAGGATCAGAGAGAGGGAGACGCAGAATCTGAAACAGGCTCCAGGCTCTGAGGTGGCTGTCAGCACAGAGCCCGTCGCAGGGCTTGAACCCACGAACCACGAGATCATGACCTGAGCCAAAGTCGGACACTTAACCGACTGAGCCACCCAGGCGCCCCAAGCATCCTACTGTTGATTTCAGCTCAGGTTGTGATCTCACGGTTCATGAATTCAAACCCTGTGTCTAGCTTCAGGCTGTCAGTACAGAGACTGCTTGGGACTCTCTCTTTCTCTCTCTGCCCCTCCTCCAGTCTCTCTCTCTCAAAATAAATAAATAAGCTTTTAAAAAAAGTAACTGGGGGGCGCCTGGGTGGCTTAGTCGGTTAAGCGTCCGACTTTCGCTTGGGTCATGATCTCGCGGTTCGTGGGTTCGAGCCCCGCATCGGGCTCTGTGCTGACTGCCAGCTCAGAGCCTGGGCCTGTTTCGGAGTCTGTGTCTCCCTCTCTCTCTGACCCTCCCCTGTTCACGCTGTCTCTCTCTCTCCTAGAAATAAATAAAAATATTTAAAAAAAAAAAAAAGTAACTGAGAGGAAGCCCTACTTGGCCTCCTGCGCCATCACCGAAGGGCCATGAATATGGGGTGGCTGAAGTCTGCCTATTTGTATAACAGCCTATTTATAGGAGGACAGAATGTGGCCAAGAAGAGAGAAGCAGAAGCTGGCAGTGTTGGAGAGCCAAGGAGAAGGAGACCGAATCCAACAGTCTCCAAGCTCTTTCAGTTTTGTGAGCTGCCCCCTTAACCGCTTCCTTCTCTTTACAACTGAAAAGGCGGATCAGGGACAGGGCAGATGTTGGCTGCAGGTTACGCGCTGAGCTGGTGCCCGAGCCCGGAGCACAGCAACAGCTCCCACAGCAGTGCCCCTGACCACACCCGTTAATCTGGGGAACTGAGGGATGAGAGGAGACAAGTGAGATGGGTCCGTGCCTTCGGTCATGCCCTTGGCCTTGTCACCCAGGGCAGGCGCAGCCCCAGCTCCGTGCCTGCCACCTGGCTGGCTCAGTGGCAGCCCAGTTGACGCCTCATTAACTGGATCCACCTGTGGGCACTTTATTTAATTATCTCAATTGGAACGGAGTCAAGATGCTGGAGCTAATGTCCTTCCGCTTTCTGAGAGCTAATTAGCACCCGTAGCGTGGCCCCAGGCGCAGAAGGAAGGGGTTACCAATGGCACTGTAACTGTGCTGACGGTCGAGAGCATTCCCTCTCATTTTGGTGGGAAAGGTGAGTTAAACATGACAGAAGGTCAGAAAGCATCTGGTCCATTGGCTGCCTCCAGAGATTAGAGCACTGTGCCCTGGGTGGTCCATTTCCATCACCAGGCTGGGCCTAAGGAAGTGCCCAGAATCCTGGCACCGGGAAACAACAATGGCCACCTCTTATGGAGCCCTGGTGTGTGGCAAGCCCTCCTTAGCTGCTAGTGCAAGCGTTCACAAGAACTGTGAGTGTACTTTCACTTGCACCTCTGACTGGGGCAGGTCTCTTGGCACAGAGGTTATGTGACTTGCCTGGAGCTTCTCGGTGAAGCAGCCAGGTTAGGACTCAAACTTTAGTCTCATTAATGTTGTAGCCAGAAATTTCCCTTGTCCCCTCTGCCTCATGGTGGGTAACCGATTACCTACGATGTGCCAAGCACTGCGGGCAGTTTGGGGAATACAAAGATATCTACTTTCTATATATCCATTTCCTTCAAGGGGCTCACATAAAGTCTTTCTGGTTTTGAAATAATTACACTATCCTGACACCAGAAGATTAACGTGCCACTAAAACCACATCGAATGTGGAATCAAAAGGTATGAATCTGGGTGGCTCAGTCGGTTAAGCATCCGACTCTGGCTCAGGTCATGATCTCTCGGTCTGTGAGTCTGAGCCCCGCATCAGGCTCTGTGCTCACAGCTTGGAGCCTGGAGCCTGCTTCAGATTCTGTGTCTCCCTCTCTCTCTGCTCCTTCCCTGCTCATACTCTGTCTGTCTCCCTCTTTCTCAAAAATAAACAAACATTTAAAAAAATTTTTTTAAAGGTACAGATTTGATTTTCGGCCCCACTCCTCTCCCTAAACATACATTTCTTATCCTTTTTTACCCTGGCCTCCCCATCACAGGACACGGAGCATTGAACTTGTCTCACCCACTCTGTTTCACAGGGTTGCCAGGAGCTCAAGTCGGATGACATATGTAAAAACTCTGTTTACAAATGCACGACTTTGTTTGTTGTAGAAACTATTATTACTGGACGGACTCCAAGATTGACTTTACTCCTCAAGGAGACAGAGGCTTGATTATAGCATAATTCACAAGTGAGAGGCCTCGGCTTATGAAGTGGGACCCAGAAACTGGAATGAGGCCCCTGCTTAGGAATTCTTTCTCCTGCCTTGCACAAATCCAGTGCTAAGCAGAAAAGAGTACCTCTGTGCCTTTAAATTGACCCGCTGGTTAAAAATAAGAAACAAAAATCATAATTTGCTTACGGACCTTCTGGAACTGGAATTGAAGATGATTCCTTCTTGTCTTGGCCTGGGGGATGGTTTCTGGGGAAATTTTGGAATGTGTTAAGCAGTAGCATGTGTCATTATTGTTATCGCCTTCTTCCTTTGTCATATATCAGGATGGTATGGGGGAGGGGTTACCCTACAGGTAAAAAATAAGATTGCCTTTGCTAGGCCAACTTGCTAGGTCACCTCAGAAAGACAGAGCTACAAGCATTGAGGGCCTGTTTTCTGAAAATGCTCTTGACATTAACATCTAAGGAGGTTCCTTAGTGTCAGACCATCCATACTCACGGGGCGACCTACTTATGCCAAGTTGACTGGGGCAGCCCTGGTTTCAGCACCGGGAGGTCCTGCTTCCAAAGACCCCCTTCAATCCTGGGCACCCTGGAACAGTCGATCCCTGTACCCACACTTCACATTCAACCCTCTGGGGCTGACAAGCACAGTGCGACCCAGCAAGGGCGGTGTCCCTTCTCCATCCTGTGGGGCAAGCTGTACAATTTCACCGAGTCTTCGTCTCTCTGTCTACAAACGGGGACATTTGTCTCTCTGTCTACCCGCCTCCTAGGTCACTGTCGGGACAAAACGAACAAACGTGGAATGTGCTCCATAGAGCACAGGCACACCGAACAATTATCCTTGGTTCTGATTCCCGCCTGGTGCGGGCCAGAAGCAGCGTCCAGTCCAGTCCGGGGCACAGGACAAATATCCTTCTTCCTCTTCCCTTTGCACCTCCCTTTCTGGTTTTACCTCCCTGGTTACCCTCTACCCCCCAACTCTGCCCCTCTGTTTCTTGTTGCCTCATCCAGGGATTCGTGGTTCTGGGTCTCTTGCAGTACATTATTCACTTCTTGGCAGGGGGTGCTGTGCTCATAAGAGTTAACATTTGGGTTTTATTTACTGGCTTACAAAGTGCCAGAATTGCATAGGGGATTCAGTTGCACAAACTCTCTTGATGGGAAATCAATGACAAATTGAGAAGAAGGGGGTCTCAAGGATCAAACAGCAAACCCTTCACAATCCCTGTTTGAAAACTCAGTCCTGGCTGATTTATTGCTGTTCCCAAAGAGGTGTGGGGGAGGGACGAAGTCTCTCTCTGGAGTCTTCTCGCTGACCACCACATTGAACAGCGAGGCCCGTTCCCAGTCTTACATGGGATTAGTCACAGGATATTTCATTTTAAATCCAATGGAATGTTTTCCTAAATCAGACAAGACTCTTTCAATGTTTATGGCTGTTTTGCTGGAATTCTTTTTGGCTCCAGGAGGGATTTGAAAATTAGATACATTTCCTTTTGGTGACCTGGGGCTGAGCTGGAGGGAGATCAGGCCTGAGGCTTGGGCCAGTAGTAACTTGTCAGGATTGTTGCAAGAGATCTCTCCCATTGGCCAACCTTCCCAAGCACCTGCAGCCCACCGTATGGCCAAGCCAGGCACCGCATCTCTATAGGCCCTCTTTCCTTTACCCGACCCACTGGTGTACCATGGAGACACAACAAATGTTTTGCAAAATTAAAAAGGTGGGGTAAGCTCAATCCATTTGATGGTGAGAAGGCTCACATGGGGTTTCTTTTCATATCAGAACTTTATTTTTGCCTGCATGGTAGATAAAAATATAGAATTCTTATCAAAGTAACCACAGTCAGATGCTGCGGAATTTGTCTGATATGGTGGGTTGCTATTTCACTTGTTCTTAACACACATGAAGAGATGAAAAGAGAGACAGTCACAGAGAAATGATGGAGATGAGAATATGAAGAAAGAGCAAGAAACATGGGTAATTACCTCAAACTAATACTCTGTTCTCCAAAGCCTGCAGTGGCTTCCCTGGAGATTGATGAAAAGTCTAAACGTGTATTTTTCCCATTTTATAATTTCAAGTGAGTTCCATTTTAATTGATCGCTTCTGCCACTTCCCTTATGCACTTTCATGTGTGGATCATAGAACCTCCTCGAATGAGAAACAATTCAGCTAGTGGCACAGAATCTGAAGCTAGACCCCTTGTATCTGAATCTGGCTTCAGCCACTTACCAGCTGTGTGTCTCTGGACACATTGCTTAGTGTCTCTATATTTCTGCTTCCCTGGCCATAAAATGTATATAATGGTGGGAACCCACCTCACAGGGCTGTTGAGAAGAGTACATAAAGTATATAAATGTCTCCAACGTGGCTCTGATACACAGCAAGTTCTGCAACAGTGCTTGCTCTTATCAGGCCTGACTTAATCCAGAAGCCTGGTATCCCCACAACTTGTGTTTCCAATAGGGCTCCATCCGCCCAAGAATTGAAATCCCTAAGAGCATTGCACAGGCTGTCAGATAGGCAGGGGTTGGGTCTGGCTGAGTATTTTGCCTTTGGGAAGGACCCAAGCCCTGATAAAGCCAACGGGAGGTATAAGCACAGAAGTAAATTTCTGGTTCTGTTTTATCAAGTATGTCCATTAGGATGTGCTAACGCATAAATAACAGAAAACTACACACACGGAGGTCTAAACACTGAGGAGCAAATTAATATCCCAAGTGCACAAAGCCCAGAGGTAGATGAGCTTCCAGCCAATCAGCTGGATGAAGGACACAGTGTTCTTCCTTTCTTTCTATGTGGCATCCCTGGAGGTGGCATCATCCTAAGGCAGGCTTCTCTTGTGATTATAATATGGCTGGTCACGGCAGTCAGGGTAGTGGAGCGTTTCTCTACTGTGTCCATCAGGAGATAACACAGGAAGACATTCTCTGGATGCTCTCCATTAAGAAACAAGACAGACTTTCACAGAAGCTTCCAGTCTACATCTTCTCATATCGCATTGTCTTCCATTGAGTCACATACTTGCTTCTGAACCTCTCATTGGCTAGAAGGATGGGCTTACCCCTAAAGCTGTGGTAAAATCACAAAAGAGCACTTCTATTACTCGATCAGGGGAGAAGCAGAAAGACTCTGAGGAGTTAGCCTAATTGTCCACCATTCTGTAGTTTAGGTGCCCTTCACACTACATTAGATGGTAATGTTCAGGGGTGTCTGACTTTCCAGGAGTTCCAGAAAGTTCCACGATATCATTTACTTCCATAACCATACCGCATAGTGAAATTGCTAAGAATGGAGTTCTGAAGATGAGATTTTCAAAGATATGTGATAGTGACCCGATGGTGAGCATTGGGTCCATTGTCTGTCTGGTCCATACCAAAGCCCTCAGCTTTGACTTAAATATTGCCTTGGATCAGACAGAATATTCCAATGCCCATCCCCAATTCTTCCTTCACAATGGCCAGTGAGAACAGTAATTATTTCTGCCTACTTCTCCACTGTATTCCATGTTGCCTGGCCAATGGTAACTTAATATTTATTGAATGCATGTACCTGCCTGCCAAAAAAGTACTGGATTTAGTTCTTTTTATTAACTTGTGTTCATATTCTTTATTACTGTTGTTCTAAATGTTCTTTCTTTCCCTCTGATCCCTGTGAGGCCTCAGTGACCATGAAATGACCACTTCCCTTAGATATAATAATAACTTTCATTTCTTTACTGAGCACTTACTATACACCCTGCCCCATGCTAAGAACTTGATGGATATTACCTCATTGAATGGTCACAAAATCCAGTAAGGTAGGTTCACAGGTGAAGAAAATACCTTACTGAAGGCCACATAATCCATACACAGAAATGGAATGGAGATTCAAGCCCAGAGAGGCACCAGAGCCTGACATGCCAAGCACTCCGTGTATCCCTTCCCAGGCTTTTGCAGCCCTGGGGACATCCTTCCAGTGCTGGTCTCTTGGCTGTGCTCTCCTGTTGCTTTCCAGGGTCCATGTGTGAGTCTCACCTCCCTCATGGCATGTTATTCTCCGAAGCCCAGAGGGCTGTGTTTTATCCTGCTGAGCCCCCAGAACTCACCCTAGCAGAGATTCCTGTCTTGAGTAGGTATCATTTGAATTGAATTGCATCTAGGTCCCTCAGGATAACCCAACTGCAGTCTATATGTGGAGACTGCTGAGGGCCCCCCTGGCTTAGTCTATGTGTGTTCTATGTCTAGGCCAAGCTAGCTTACAGCAGGCCACTGCCTCAGAAAATCACTCTAGAGCAAAACTCAGTGTTCATCTGGATAAAGCATGAAGCCAGGCATGTGGTCCCAGGCTGACTGGTTTGGCTTGGTTTTCTTCAGTATAAGCAAGCTCAGTGACCCTGGCCTCCTGGCCTTGCTATAAACCTCTCTACCTCATACTATCCATTAAAGTATTTGTCTATGTGTGCATAGCTCATCCAGGCTAGGGAGGGGCACCCAGGCTAGTGGGGAGCACCAAGGCGCTGGACTCTTCCCCCTCCATTAAAAGACTACAAAAACTCTTGACCTCTGACTGGAGACATAAGGATGGAGCAATTTACAAGTGCTTGTTATGGGTCGTGTCTTTCAGGGCATGCTTTAAGAGCTTTCGGCTGGGCCACACATACACACATAATCTGCTCAACACAGCCCTGAACACTTGTTCCTAGAGCCTGGCCAAATTTAGGGCAAATGTGTGGCCACCGGTCTACTGGGCCAGCTATTGGAGATGCTAGCAGAGCTGCGGGCTGGCTGAGTCTTCTGGAAACCAAAAGCAATTGCTGACATCTGGATGCCGTGGGAGTGGGTTCTAAGTGCTGGATAATTAGTCACAGTCATGGGAGTGAAAAGCTGATAGTGAAGGCAAGAGCAGAGAGAAAACCTACCCGCTTCCTACCCATCCTAAAGACTCAAAAGGCTGAAATCCCTCTGCCACCAAAGCAGAATCCACAAGTTGTGAATCAAGTTCTACCACTGAGATTGTGAAGCTTTCCCTGGCTCTGTCTGGTAGTTCTCTATGCCACCTGCTGTCACCTCCTCTGTTGTTCTCTCTGATCTCATCCTTTGTCCTTTTCCCCTATTATTATGTGAGCAAAAAGACCAAGAGAGCAACACCCCATTCTCTCCTGGCTCTGCACCCAGTTTTTTTCCTTCCTACACTAGATCTCCAAGCCTCAGGGAAATAAAGAGATAGGGAGACTCAGGACATAAAGGATAGAATTTCCTAAGGAGGTCAGGGAATCACCCATGCGTAGTCTTTGTTTGAGATAAAAAGGAAACAGAATGTTTTCTCTCAACACTAAGTTCAATACAAAGCAAGTTGGGAAGACAGGAAGATTTGATAAATGAAAAAACACAAAAGAAAACGGTTTGAATAAATCCAAGCTGCTGAGTGATCACAATAAATGTGAATGGATCAAAGCCATCATATTTAAGAATGAAGACTTCCAGACTGGATAATAAAAATACCCCAAACTGTCTTTTTAATAACTTAGGAGCAGCACCTAAAATAAAGTAACACAAGAATGAGATTGGAAATGAAGGAGTGATTATACAGTCAGGCTCCTAAACAATGGGGAAGTGTGGGTGAAAAACAGAGAGACAGTGGCCACTGGACCTCTCCCTGCTCTCTGAGAAACAATATATTTAGGGGAAAAAAAACTTGCTGCCTGGTTCTATCCTCAAAGTGAGCTTGACGAAAAGCCATTAGGGAAAATGTGTCCCACTGACATCTTCAGGGCAGGCTAAACATTAATGTTTCTCCTCCATTTATCTTCCATCCCCTCCACTTTGAAAAGTTGGGAGAAGCACAGTCTCTTGGATAGACTGTTCCATCTGTCTGTTTCCTCTCTGTTTCCAAAGAAAGGCAAAGATGTTAAATTAAAAGCAAGTTTAGAGGGGGAGGCCTGGATGGCTCAGTCACTTAAGCGTCCGACTTCGGCTCAGGTCATGATCTCACGGTGCATGAATGTGAGCCCTGCATCAGGCTTTCTGCTGTCATGCAAAGCCCGCGTCAGATCCTCTATCTCCCTCTCTCTCTGCTCCTCCTACCACTCATTCTCTCTCTCTCTCTCTCCCTCTCTCTCTCTCTCTCCTTCACCCTATCTCTCTCTCACACACAAAAATAAATAAATAAACATTACAAAAAAAAAAAAACAATTTTAGAGGTCTCGCCATACTTCTTCTCAGGACTATCCCAGAAAATGGCTTTTGGCTGGTCAGTGTAGATAATTCCCCAGGCGAAGAGGTCACATATAGGCCATAGAGCCAATTTTGTGAGTGGACTAACAGAACCATATACTGAAGCATCCAAGTGGTACCAGCACAAAGGAAAATGGTGATGACCCAACAGAGAAACCAACAAGCCAATGTGTGTACATGCAGGTATTCCATAGATGGTTCTCAACGAGTTCAGAAAATCCCTTCCTATTCTATGAAAATTATGAATCTAGGAGCTCTCCCCACCCCACCACACAGTAATAGAATTCATAGCTCCCAATGCATTTCCAAATGGATTCAGGTCTCAAAGTGTTTTAGAACCATGGACTTGCATAGTAATTTCAAAACATGTCACGGATTGAAGTCTTACGTTTTAAAGAGCAGGGATGTTCCCAAAGTTGGTAAAGCTAAGCACAGAACTCAGCTCTCAAGGAGTGGGGGTTAAGGGGAAGTATAGTAGTGGGTTTGAGGAGGGTAGGAGTTTATGTAGGCCTCACAGGGAACTAAAAGTAAAACTGGTTTTTCACTGGTTCCCTTTCCAATCATTTCCTAATTCACGTATTTGGGAAAGTGTTTTCTAGAGCACTGGATTAATCTCATAAACCTCACCTTGAAAAAAATGGATTCATTGGTGGAATAAATTTGAGGAATGCTACAAAGTTTATTCTCCCCCCATGAAGATTTGCAGTGCATGGTTTTATAATAAAGTTTCTGACATATTCTGTAGTAAAGAGAAACATTTAACTTAATTTAATTTAAACCAGTGTTTCCAAAATTTATTAGAGCAGACTTTTCTCCTCCACAGAACCCCTCTTTAGCATGCCACTCATGGAGGGTTCTATAGCGCACACTTTGAGAAATGCAAAGAAAGTCAAGTCCAATGTGCTTCTTGGCACTCTAGGCCTATGTTCTGGCCCTCCTCCTTCCCTGCCAGCCATATGTGGTACCACTCTCATGCCATCCCACCTTGTCCTTCCCCACCTCTTGCTTCCACTGACCTTACACACTTCGCACTCATAATACTTTTTTTTAATTAAAAATTTTTTTATCTGCTTTTATTTATTTCTGAGAGAGAGAGAGAGACAGAGGGCAAGTGGGAGAGGGGCAGAAAGAGAAGGAGACACAGAATCCAAAGCAGGCTCCAGGCTCTGAGCTGTCAGCACCAAGCCCAACACAGGGCTTGAACTCACGGACAGCAAGATCATGATCCGAGCTGAAGTAGTTGGATGCTTAACTGACTGACCCACCCAGGCACCCCAACACTTATAATACTTTTAATACCCCTTTTACCATTCTTCCCTGATCCTCTTGAGGCTACAGTTCTTACCCATCGAGAGTCCTAGCCCACATCTCTCCTTTTTTTTCACAAAGACTTTCCAACAAAGAGCAGATGCAAAATTAAAGTAGGCGAGGGTGGGAGGGAAAGATACAACAAGAAGGGCCCTCTGAGTCCATCCCCTGCTGTCTTCCAGGCCCTCTGAAACAAACTGTGTTCTTGGATGTGGACATCTAACTTTTACTTTAACTCACAGAGCTGTCACCCAGCTTTCTCTATGCATTTCCGGGCTGAAGATTAACAGGATGAGGGGGAAAAAAAGAGGAAAATAAAGCAAATTTAAACAATGGATGTATCAACTTCAGGGTCAAGGCACACTTGACCCAACCCTGCCTTAATCTTGATAGAGATTAGCCTTTACCTTCAGGATGAGGCTCCTCTACACCCAATCCTACCATTCATACCAACTCCTGTAATGAACCCATAGTCTGGGTCACAGGGCAGGTAGTCTTCAGTGGCAGGCTGAACTTCAGTCATCCTTAGACAGTCGACAAAAGGGACACTATGTATTTAGTAAGGTACTGGTACCCTTGGAAAATTTCCTAGATCCCCAGCCCAAACTCATAATGAGTACTGAATATAGTGGAGAGGTCTGTGGTTGACCACATCTCCAAGTTCAGAAGAGCCCTTTGCTGCAAAACCACACCACCTCTTCCTCTGTTCTCTATGGCACAAATTATGTTCCTTAATCTCAGGATTGAGGGGTAGGCGCTAAGCCAACCTTGGGTCTGTGGGGGTTTATTGTCTTGAGAAGACCCAGAGCATCAGAAACTAGTCCTCTAGCATGGCAGCAGAAGATAGCAAGGGGAATGATGCACACTGAGGTTTGTGCCCTTCCTTTACCACTTCCAGTCTGCAACCTGAGTCGGGGTACTCAGGCTCTGGGCTCTAGCTGTTTCGTTTGTGAAATGAAGATAGTAACTGCATCTACATCACAGATTTATTGTAAGGACTAAATGAAATATAAAACCCCTCATACAGACACTTGTGAGTAGCCATTGTCATGATCATTGTCATCACTATTAATTCACTATTAATCAACTGTATCATGCTCTGGACTTGGGTTCAATATACCTGAGTTCTAGGCTCAGGTCTGCAACTAATGTACATACTAAGCTTGGAACATTCTGGACCTATTTTTCCATTTGGAAAATAAGAGTTCCATACTCCTTCCTCAGAAGAGTGTCCTAGGGCTCAAATGAAATAAGAAGTATTAAGGTAGTTTGGATATCAAGAAACCCTAAGAGAGTTGGGAACAAACAGGCAGCCACCACATGTAGCTTGGGTCATTGGTTGGTCTTTATTCATCCTCAGCGGCATCCCGAGACTTGACTGGCACCTCTTCCTTCTTCCTGGGACCCTAGACTCCAATCACTCACACTGAAGCATCCAATATCACTGCCAGGACTTTCTTTGCTGTGGCCCCAGCCTTTTAGGAACCTCGGGAGACTTAGAGTTGAAAAAAAGGGGTGCTGAGTGGCTCAGTCAGTTGAGCATCTGACTCCTGGTTTTGACTCAGATGATGGTCTCATGGTTTTGTGAATTCAAGCGCCACATCACTCTCTGCGCTGACAGTATGGAGCCTGCTTGGGATTCTCTCTCTCCCTCTCTCTCGGCCCCTCCCCCACTTGCACTGTCTCTGTCTCTCTGAAAATAAATAAACAACAACAACAACAACAAAAAGAGTTGACAACATTCTTCCAGAATGTCTGAAAACCTCACTGACTTTGTTGACTTCCTGTTTGGCTGGACACCAAGGTCTTTTGAATAACTCCCAAAATGGACCTTTGGAGCAAGGCTTACATAAGAAGGAAAAAAAAAATGCTTCCTCTGACAAGACTTAGTACTATTGTCATTACTATTATTCTTAGCCAATATTATTGTGGTTATGGTCCTGATAGCAAGCACTTACTGTAAGCCAGGCACTATACAGAAAGCAGAGCAGACAGTTAGACATTCATTCCTCACAGAAACCTGTGAGGGACACGCTGGCATTACCCCAGTTTACACATGGTGAAGATGAAGGCCAACATACTCCTGGCCCCACAACTCACAAGGCAGGGGGGAAATGGCCATAGCCAGGAAAGGAGAAAACGGTCCCCTCTGACACTGACAACTTCCTCCGGAAGGTGCTTGCCCTGGGAGCATGTCTCCTGTCTTCTGCCATGTCCTTTGCATCTGATGTGAAACTCATGAGCATGGAAAGATTTGGGCTGAGCTCAGCACCTTGGTATCATAGCACCACTTGGGTCTTCAGCCTCAAGTCTAACATTAGAAGACTGTCAAAATTACATTGTTTTTCATTATGTTCATTACCCTTAGGATGCAGTATTGAGTTAATCATGCTCAAGTTCATGACACCTCATCATTGAAAGATTGAATCATTCATTTTACAGCTTCCTTTTTAAAGAAAATTTTTTAAGGTTCTTTATTTATTTTGAGAGAGAGCACATGCAAGTGGAGGAGGGACAGAGAGAGGAGAGAGAGAGAATCCCAAGCACGGAGCGTGATGGGAGGCTCAAATTCATGAACTGTGGTCTCACATGACCAAAGCCAAAATCAAGAGTCGGATGTTCAACCAACTGAGCTATCCGGGTGTCCCCTTACTTCTTCCTTTGGATCCCTATATTACATTTCCATTCCTCTCCTTTGTAGGCAGTTCTTCTAATGTGTTTAGTGAAATCTTTTTGTTTTACGTGTACTGCTGCTTTATATGCATCTACTTTAATTTACGTAAATCATAGTTTCTTATCTACCTCATTCTATTCCTCTTTTTTCTAAGCTCAGGATTGTGTGTTTAAGATCCATACACATCAATAGATGCATATGCACACTGACTCCATTCATTCCAACAACTGGGTAGCTTTCCAAGGGAAAGATGAAGGCAAAAAGACACATAGGTTGTTTCAACAAGTCAGTGCTGAGTCTGAGAGAACAAAGGAGAAAGTTCTACCAAGAGAAGAAGCTCTGTGCTCTCTCTGGCCAACACACTGAAGTCCAGAATGGACTCCCACGGACACCATGTTCAGCAATGTCAACCAGAAACAGGGAAGGGGAAAGAGAAGGGGTGGAAGTCAAGCACAGTGGATGCTGACCCAGTTACTTTCTCTCTGACAAACCCACATTTTCTAGAATGTCTGTGGTGCCCAGCCTCACACAACCCCACCCAGGCTGCACTGCCAACGATGTCAGGAGTGTATGTATGGCTCTGTGCCTCCAGGCCACTTCTCTATCGAGTCATAGGAGAGTTTTCCACGTGTTCTGGGCATAGCAGTCTGGCCTGAGGGGCTGCCAAAGCTGGGGGACGGGAGTCATCAAATGTGACCCAGCCTTTTGGCAGCTCTTCTTGCCCTCTCCACATCTACACAGAACCAGAGGAATGGGCTGACTTTTTAATAAATCAAAACCAGTCTCATTCTTTAAAATTGAAATTTCACAGGTCATCAGCCTACCCCGTGGCCTGCTGCCCTTGGAGAGGATGGAAAAATAATTGGAATCATACGAGCCAGTTTGATTAGAAAAGTGAATGTGGTTTGGAGCGAAGGCCTGGATTCCCTATCCTCGGTGACTAACATGATCTCCCCTTCCCTAAGCAGAAATTCTTTACAGATAAAGCTGCTTCTTGCTCAGGGACATTATCCCAACTTTAGAAGCAAGAGGTCACCTACATCCCCAGATGTCAAGACTGTTCACCACCAAAACAGACAGTTGAAAAGTGAAAAACTCAACCATATGATGGAGTGTTTCCAAACCTTTGACAGACGGCTGGCCCCGACCCCTTACCCTCTTCTCATCCCACAGAGTGACCAGTTGTTCAGGTGAGCTATAGACACCAGTGTAAAAACACAACTTCATCAATGACCCCAAAGATTGGATTTTGCTGCGAAAAGCTATTTCATGTTTACAAAGCAGCTCCAGAAATGATAATATAGGAAAAGAGGGAGAGACTATGTAGAAGGTTCTTTGTTTGGCTTCTCTGACATTGTCTGGAAGATCTGACACATTATTCCTAATTTTGTGGCGACTACATCAAATCATGTTTGGCTAGAGGAAGCAATTAGTTTGCTATGTCCCACTTAATACATCAAAGAGTTAGGTGAACTCCCAGAAATCCAGATCCTACACTTTCTTTGGATATTCTAAGCTAACATGCAAAGAAATATGTTTCAGTAGTTGATGGATGAACATGGGTCTCCTCAATGGTATTGCCATCCAGAAGTTTTGGAAGTTATGCTTTAGAAGTGGAGTGACCCTTTAACTTAAGTGGTGTCTTCTAAGTTCTAAGACATCTTCCTCTCAGCTATCTCAAATCTCCAACACTTCCATCCACTCTCCCTCTAAACCCAGGAACGCATGCATCCATATTGTCCTTAGGGCCTGAGTTGCAATCTTCCTTCATTGACAAGGAAAGGTTCTCCAGTGAGACTCTGCATCCAGTCACACAAAAAACAACCTCCATTCAAAACAAAGAATCAAGTCAAGTATCTTCTGTGAGCACCTTGTAAGCCTAAAATCTCCCAGTTCCAAAACTCAAGAGTGGGGAATTGGTGAGTGGCCACAGAATTGCCTCAAGCTGCCTGAGCTTTCCTGATAACCTGTTCTGACCCACAGACCAGTCCCACAGCCATTCGGAATGCGGACCAGCAATGACCTCTAACGACGTGGACTTTCACAGTCAGGTGTCTAAGAGCCAGGAGTGGCTTAAGCCAGATGTGCATGCAAAACAGAGCTGGTAAAATACTGAACGGTTTTCTTTTTAATGCCTCTTGTTAAACATGTTTTCTCCAAGACCTTGAGCTATCTATTGCTTTTTTTAGGCTTAGTGAGGTGAACTACCTTTCCCCCATAGACCTCCCCTGCAAATTGCTTTTCAATAATCCCAACACAACCTGCTGGCAGCCGCATTCTACATAACAATGTGGCTTGCAAATGCATCACCTGCAATTATAACTCCAACTTTGATGTAAGACCAATTTAAAGATAGAGAATCTGGGTCTAATTAAGGCAGCTCAAGCTCAGGCTGATAAGGGCCACCTTCATTACAACTCAAGTGAGCTGAAAGCAGTCCCAAAGACTCAGGAATTAGTCGGGAATATGTTCCTAGCTTTTCAAAGCGCATTTCATTGTAAATCAGGATGCCCTCCCCATTTACTTCCGTGTACCGCGTACTCCTTAGCAAAGTTTTTCCCTCCCTACTTTGGTCTACACCTGCAGAACAATTTCTTCACATTTGAAAGAGACCTTGACAAATGGTCAAGATCCATTTCAAGGTCAAGGACAAATGGTCCTGTATTCAAATGTGTTTACTCTGGGTCAGTATCCATGAAGTCACCCTCACTTAAAACCCTCCAGTGGCTTCCCACTGCCTTAGAATAATATCCCACATCTTTGCCATGGTCCCCAGGGGCCTGCAGGGACTGGGCCTTATCTGCAGATCCAGCGTTGTCTTATTGACCCCTCCCCTTGGGGCAGGATTCAGCCCCCAGGCCTTATTTCTGTTCCTTGATCCTATGGAACCATTCCCACCCCACAGTATTTGTATCTGCAATTCCTCCTGCTTGGGATCTTGATTTTTCTGCTGTTTGCATAACTGGCTCCTTCTCACTGTCTCAGACCTAGGAGACCTTCCCCCTCCTAGGAGAGATCTCTCCTGCCCACTCTGCTCCTAGTGACCCATCCCCTTCCCCAGGTCTTCCCGTTCCCTTCATTCACGTATGCTTTCATTCACATTCGGATGGCTCCTCTCTCTGAATCAAGTTCCATGAGAAGCTCCTTGGAACCTAGCAGAGCACTAGGGGACACTCAGTTTTAAAAAACATCTGAAACGACAAAATTGACAACAGGCCAAAGGCCCCTGATCAATGGGCTGGTATGTAATGCAAAGCTACAGTTTCCATAGCTGCATAGATCCTGGGGGTTTGAAGGCAAGAGGCTCAGATGTCCCTTGCCAGGTAAAAACTCCCTCTCCAGGGTCATAAATGATGGTCTCCAGCTTCTGCAGGGACACCTCTGGTGACATGTAGTCTCATTGTGGGCCATGGGAGCCCACTTTCCACAAAACTGTTTTGGATCTCCATGGGAAAAAAAAAAACAACTCTAGAATAGACCTCACTCACAAATACTCATTACAGTGATAACTTGCCTGCACCAAACTTCTTAGCAGTGAGCAGGATGGGGGATAGAGATGGGAGGGCGGCTGTGGGCAGTATGGGGGTGTCATCATTTTGATTCCTGGCTCCTTCCACACAAAGAGCCTTGAGGCCCAATTTAGAACCATAAATAAAGAACGTGATGCGGGCGCTCTCTAACATTTATTGAGCACATGGCAGGTGCCATGGCCTGTGCTAAGTGCTGCAACATTTGTGTCACTTAATCCTCACACCCACCCTAGGAGGTGAGGATTTTCCCAGTTTATAGGTAGAGAAATGACACTCAGAGAGATGAGGTAACTTGCCCCAGATCACACAACTAGCTCAGGAGTAGCCCAAGCCTCGTTCTGCCTCAATTTCCCAGTCCAGCCATCCCCATTTTCCATCTAAAGACCTTGGAAGCCAGGCCTGGCTCTCCATACTTGTCAGAAGGAAGATTCCAGAGCCAAAGTGGAGGTTTCTGCAAAGCTATGGGCGTGCAATTAATTTGCAGGCAGGAGGCAGTTCGGTGCCCTCCCTCCTGGAGCTATGAGCACTAATGAAGCGAGTCTGAGAGGGGAGGCAATGATTACGAAGAGCCGGCTGGGCCTGGGCTCCGCCTGGGGAGCCCCGTGGCTGCCCCTGCCCCGCGCAACAGCGTAAATGATTTCACACTTCGGCGGCCCAATCAATTGGGTGTTTCTCTGCTTAAAAATCACTAGGATAAAATGTTTCCTTCTCTATAGTCAGGGCATGTTCTTGGCCCTTCAGGGGGCCTTTGAAAAGGGTTGGTTTTGTATTTAAGAGTAAAGCATCGCTATCAAGAATTTTTAATATATTCTCCGGCAATTGAGAGATGACGCTGGCCTCAGAACGGCCTGAAAGAGATGCCTCTGAGGGGCTTTGGAGGCATCCTTGGGAGGCCGAAGGTCCGGTTTCGGGCTCTCGGCGGAGGAAGGGCAACTCTGGGGCGCCGAGTGACGTCAGAGGTGGGGGAGGGAGGCCTAGTGTTCAGAAAAGCAAGGGGAGGGCAGAGCCCTGGGCAGTAAGGCCCAGACGGGTCCTTCTGGGGTCCCGGTGCAACAGGAAGCCAGGCTGGTGAAGGCCGTGTGGCCCACTGTCCTGAGGGCCTCTGGGGTCCACTTAGTGCCCTGAGCAGAGATGGTGCTCCTCTTCTTCAGCGTTAGCGCCTTAGCACCGTCAGGACTTCCTACCTACCTCAGAAAATGTCTTTGCAGGTTCTGACACAGAAAAACAATATGGACTCCAAGGAAACGCCAGAGTTTCTACATAGGAGGGCGCAGGAGTAGTTAGATATGATGTGGCCAGGGCCGCAAGGGGTGGGCTCCTCCCTGAAGCAGTTTCTTCATGGCCCTTGATAGGAAGGGGCAGGTGTGGCTCTTCCTGTAAAGTTGTTGCCTCTTGGTGAAGGCAACAGGGAAGGGAGAAAGAGAGAAGAGATCTAGAGAAATCCGTGGCATTATCCTTGTACAGTTAGAATGGCCAGTTCAGGCAAATAGCTGGTCAATTAGTGAAGAAGCCCAGACCTAGTCAAGATACTTGTTTTCCTGAAGAACCTAATCAATTGATCAAGGAGATTGATTCTTGGTCCCTAAAGGGCCATGGAAAGCAGCTTCTTCTGTGATAGCTGTTTCTGGAAGTCCCCCCACCCCCACCCCCAATCATTGTCTGCAAAAAAAGCGCAGCGTTTTCCCTCACATTGTAAGTAAGGGCAATTATCTTTTTTTTTTTTTTTAAGGGTATAACTTAGAAAAGAGAGAGTGGCCACTGGAGTGCCACTGACCACCTCTGCTCCTTAACTCTAAGTCAGGAAAGAAGCCTCTGGAATCCAATCCTCTACATGCTCAGAAGAGTTAATTTCCTGAGTACGGATCTCACACAGTGATCTGAACCTAAAATAACAGTTGCTGATCTTAAGGTCAATCACCGAACTGTCATCTTTATTAAGAAGAAAATAGTGGCAATTTCATATTTCAATAGAGTTTTTGAAGATGAAAATAAGACAAAGTAGTTTGGAAAGATGGAAAACTCTAAGAAAAGGCCAAGATTCAATTGCTTAGTGAATTTTTCAAATGAATGGCTCATGCACTTCTATAAAAAGCAAAACCTTAATATCCCAGGTGAATAATTATAAGTAAATGAAGAAGACAGGAAGTACATGAAATCGTCCATTTCCCAGAGACGGCAGACATGATGTGGGCATGGGGGTGGGGTGGTACCTGTTCCTACAAAGTAAAACAAATGAGATAACTACTGTGTGGTCAGATCCCATTCCCCCCAATATTTAGATAAACGGGGTGGGGTGGGGAGCTGTGGCCTCAGAGGGTTATTGACAAAGCCTTCCATGCACTGGACGATCACTTCAAGATTCTAATGCCTCCTTCCCGAAGATTGTTAGGGAGTCGTCAGCATATCCAATATTCTCAAACTAGGAGGAGGGAGAGCCAAGTCGATGCCATGGTGCCCACTTATTTTCATATGGGAATGTTTCAAATACTAACCACGCTGGACACTATTGCACCCCAGCCAGGACCTTCTCCCCACATGAAGAATAGAACCCGTAAAGCCTGCTTGACATTCGGAATCCGTTCTGCACAGGCCTCAGTTTTCCTGAGCAGGAAGCAGAGCAGCTTTCCTTAAGGTCCAAGAAGGGGAAGGGGACCCACTCCCGGAGGGCTGAAGCACTCTAGCCGGTTTGGGGTATCATAAAGCCCCAAACCCCTCACTGGCCAGAAGGTTGACTCTGTTTGGTGACACTGAGCACTATCTGTGTTCACTGAGAATTTGAAAACACCTTGTTGTCACCTATCCTGACCCTGAGGTGGCCCTCCATGGTGTGACTGCTGATTTTCCCTAAGCTCGCTGCCCTGCACACCAGCCTAGGCCTCGGTTTCCCCATCTCTCAGGTACATTTTGATGAAATAGTTTCCAAGGTGTCCCCAGAATTTCCCTTCTAGCAATCTGTATTAGATTTGTAGGGTTTCTCTAATAAATTACCACAAATTGGGTGGTTTAAAACAACAAGACAGCACCAGGTAAGTTAAGCATCCGACTCGGTTCAGGTCATGATCTCACGGTTCATGAGTTTGAGTCCCGCGTCAGTCTTTGTGCTGACAGTTCAGAGACTGGAGCCTGCTCCAGATTCTATGTCTCCCCCTTTCTCTCTGCCCCTCCCCCACTCATGCTCTGTTTCTCAAAAATGAATAAACATTAAAAAAAATTGTTTTAAACAACAGAAATGTTATTTGCTCACAATTCTGGAGACCAGAAGTCCAAAATCAAGGTGTTGGCAAGGTCCAGGCTTCAGGGGAGGTTCTGGTGATTGTGGGAATCCTTAGTGTTCCTTGACTTACAGCTGCATCTCTTCAGCCTCTGCTTCTTTCCTCACACGTCCCTCTCCCTTGTCTGTCAGTGTCTGCCCAAATTCTCCTCTTCTTGTAAGGATTCTAGTCGTTGGAATAGGGCCACCCTAATCCAGTATTACCTCATTTTATCTTGATGGTATCTGGAAAGACCCTACTTCCAAGTAAGGTGACCTTCAGGGTGGTATCATATCTTTTGGGAGCGTACCCAATCCACTCCAGAGACCATACATTTTCCTTCCGTTCTGTCACATTGTGGATTCTGAAGCAGAACTTGGCATTTATGTTGGCTTCCACATGACCACAAGAAATGTTAAGCTCATGCATTTTGTCTTTTTTTTTTTTAATGTTTATTATTTTAGAGAGAGAGAGAGCACAAACAGGGAGGGGCAGAGAGAGAGAGAGGGAGACACAGAATCTGAAGCAGGCTCCAGGCTCTGAGCTGTCAGTACAGAGCCTGACAAGAGGCTCGAACTCACAAACCATGAGATCATGATCTGAGCCGAAGTCAGACCCTTAACCGACTGAGCCACCCAGGTGCCCGTCATGCATTTTGTCTTTTAGGCCAAGGGGAAGGTTAGGCCACTTCTGCAGAGTTTCAGGACTGCTACCAAGATCAGATGGTAACTGGAGACAAAATCCCCCCTTGCCGCCTTTCTGGAATCTTCTTCAGCCCCTCTACTTTACAAGATGAGAAGCGACTGGAGTTTGCATAGCTACAACTGAGGCGGCAGCATCACCGAGTGGCTCGGGGCACGGTGCTTTCCAGCCCTGGCTTCGCCTCCTTCTAGCAGCCTGACCTCAGGACACCATCCCCCAACACAGGGGACAGCGAAGAGAGATTAGTACTTGACTTACAGGCCTTGAGTGCAGACCAGATACACTTACCAACAATACATGCTGTTGCTGTTGTCCCTACAGGTCAGCAAGGGTCAGGTCAAGTTTAGTGATTGTCACTGGCAGACCTCTGCTTACCTAGGAGGATGCGCTGTTGGATCTGGGAGCGTGGGCCAGCAGATTTCTGCAATGTGGCCAAGTTGGATTAATATTATGACCCGAAGATCCACCTAAAGATCTTATTGGATATGTTACCAACAAGAATCTGAACACTTAATGACACTGAATGGATTCTTGCCATGTGTCCCGGCTGTTGCCGAATGCTTTACGTTCCTCCTCTTCGTACGCAATGAGCCTCAAAGGTAGGACCTGTGTTTATCCTCATTCTGCAGATGAGGAAACTAAGGCCGGAGCATTTTGGCAATTTGCTCAGGTCACACAACCAGCCCCACAGCACTAGGCTTCAAACCCAGACAAAATGAACTCTTAATCCCTAAATTCTGCCTCTGTGAGAGTCCCACCCCAGGACTTTCCTTCTGGAGAAGAACTAGGTCTAGAATGGAGCAACCCTGCCTCAGGCTTCTGGAGACAAGCAGACCAAGCTTGGAACCCATGGTGGGAGCCGACCCAATACACACGGCAGAAGGAGAAAGACCCTCATGCATGGCCCATTGAGCTCTGCTCACTCCTAGCTGACAGCTTGCTCTCCAGCCACGAGGTCCATGGGCCCCACTCCCTGTTTCCTCTTTCTCACAGTTCCCTGCCGGGGAGGAGCCACGATCACTCCCAGACCCCCTCACGTTGCAGGCTGGGGGGGCACCTGGTAGCAAATAGAAACATGGCAGTGACAGCTCCCACCTTGGAGGGTGGATTTCTCCGCCTTCCCAGGCAGAAACACCAGGGGTGTGAGCTGAGCCTCCTGGGGTGTCAGCTGGCTGCTGCGTAACTCTGGGCACGTGCCTCACTCCTCCCCGCACAACCTTTGGCATCACTGGAGCTAATGGCCTGACCACCACTTGGAGTCTGGCAGCCACCTTGAGGCTGCATGTTGTCAGTGCCACTGGGTGGTCACCCGTCTCCAAGAGGCAGCCATAATGCCAAGGCGGGGGTGGGGGTGGTGCTGGGGGCAGGGGCCACCAGGCTGCAGCCCAGAGACACCACCACTCATGACTGCCCACCCTCCCCGGCCCCACCGTCCTCACACATCTGTTTCTTTCCGGCCTGGCCGAGAGGGCTCTGAGTTAGCTCTACCCAAGTGCTCGAGGTGACGTGAGGTGGGAAATCTGTTAGCAGGACAGCGGCGAGGAGCGCCTCGTCCATCCAGAAGCTGGCCTTCTGCCTGGAATCCGGTCGTCCCGCTGACTGGGCGAATTATCAAGCCTTCGTCAAGTGTCAGTTTCTCCTTCTGTTAAATGGACATAATACCACCATCTTCCCTGTGTGAGAAGCAAAAGGATTCGAAGAATGTCCCCTAAAGGATGCAGTACAAAGGCTGCCACATGCAGTGGATGCTGTTTGCATCTTCGTCGCCGGAAAGGTTATGTTCATACATCTGGAAAGGGCACTTAGCTGCTGCAGTTTTGGGAACGGGGATGGAAAACAGAGCTGGCCCAAGGTCTCCGGAGGGAAGGATGTTTTCCCATGACTTGCACCTTCCTGGTCTGCGCTTTGCCAGAAGGGGAAAGGAAGAGCGGAGCGTCTGGACTGGGAACAGAAGTTGGCAATGATGAGCGTTAGAGAGAAACAAAGAGAAACTGACATTCCCCACGGCCTGGCTAGTGCTGGGCTAGACACTGGAGACGCTACTTGATTCAGGCTGTACCACAGCCCAGTAAGGCAGGCAAGGTCTCTCTCGTTCTGCAGAAGAGAAAGCTGAGGTTTGGTGATAGCGAGACATGTGCCCCAAGCCGCTCACCTGGCTAGGTGGTTGCTCTGAGACTTGAATGCCTGTCTGACTGGTCTTCTCAATGTGAATAGGAGTTTCACACCATGAGGTGGGCACAGAGCTGGTCAGGAGAGCAGCTGCCTCCTTGACATAAACATCAATAAAGGCAAGAACTGGGAAGCGCCTTCATCACTTAGTCCAAAGCTCCTGTTGTAGCTGAGGACACCAAGCTCAGAGAGGTTAAGTAACCTGCCCAAAGACACACAGAGAGCTGGTGACAGGATGAGAACATCATGCTGAATCACTTCAGTCACTTATCATCATGAGTCACTCTGGACCCTTACTGCTCAGAAATACAGACCTGGATTTGGAAGGAAAAGAGATCTTTAAAGTGTGCAGGAGGAAAGTTCCAAGGGCTTCTTGGTGAGAAGTTTGGGAGGGCTGTCCTTTCCAGACTCCCTCTCCCTCCCACATCCGGGAGCATGCCCTCCCACAGAGCACCTTCCTCCCGCTGCTCCCCAGGGATCGCACAGCCCACTCTGACAGTGAATTTTATTTCTCATCTCAGTCCTTCTGAGGAGAAAGGATCAAACACTGCACTTTGGGGATGCGTGGACTATTGCTGAAAGGGTAATAGACCCCTGAAAATGTAATTTTTAAAGAAACATTTGTATCTTGAAAATACTCACTGTGTCAAGAGGCTGCGTCATTTGAAAGAACATTCTTGCCAGTCTTTGAAAGGATTTTGATAGCTGTTGTTGAGAGCCATGTCCAGTGAAAGGGGCTGGGTTAAATGCTCCTTATTAAGCTTACCTTTAGACCCCAGCCCTGGTCTACATAGGTGCCTTCAACGCGAGTCATTATTACCACAATGACAATGATATTATTCATAATAATAATTATTTATTGAGTGCTTATTTATGTGTCAGGAATGGTATGAAGTATGTTACACAATTTCCTCTTTCCCATGCACTTGCAGACTCCCCACTGCCTGATAGGTAGTGCAGTTAACATGACCACCTGACAAGTGAGAAAATTGAGGATCGGAGAGTTCCAGTAATCTGCCCAAGGTCACAGAAGTTTAGGAGCTAGGTTTTGAGCCTGTGGCATGTGAGGTCAAGCTGTAACCTTACCTATGAAGGCATTGATTAGAAGACCCCATATTTCGATAGGAGCATTAGATGCAGACATATCTGCCTATTTTCTATCTCTCACTGGCCACTCCTTTCAACCAGGTGTGGCCAGTTGTCTGCTCTTACCTATAGGCTCGGGCTTATCACAAAGCCTTCATGTACTCAGTCAACAGACATCACCATGCACTAACTATCTTACAAGGAGATAGGCACCATCCTATGCACGATGGACCCAAGGATGAAGAAGGTGATGTTCTGCTTTCAGGGGTCCCATTGTCTACTGGGTGACCCAGGTCAGAAACAGGGAAATGATGGTCCCAAATGACAGTAGGGCAAAAGGTAGTGGGGCCAAGTAAGGAGCAGCTCGAGGAGAGCAGAGCATTGAAGCTCAATCTCCGGGAAATGTGGAGGGTAGAAGGGAATTTACTGGACACAGGGAGGAGCATTTCATGCAGAAGACATGGCAGATACAATGGCACAGGGGCGCGAAGGGGCCATGTAGGACTGAAAACTGAGAAGAGTGGCTTGGATGTCAGGCATGACCTGACTTTGGTATGTTCAGAGCTTGCAGCCTCATGGCCATCCTGTCCCCATGGCTGGGATCTCTATTTCTGACAGGGAGCCAGCTCTTCCATAGATTCAAGTGTGTCTGTCTGCTTGACTATGTCCAAAGCACCAAGATTCTGAGTCATAACATCTCTTGACTTTTATACAACCAGGGTCCAAAGTTTGGAGGACCAGTATGGTTTGAGATCTACCTTAAGATCTCTACTCCCCAGCACCAGGCTTGACACATCAGAAGTGCCATTATATATAAACAGTGGCAATAAAGAAGTCCTATGCTGCCTGGTTTCTACTAGGTCTTCTGAGGACAATGCCCATGTGTCCAGAGCATCCTCAAGACCACTCCCCAGACTAAGGGCTCCAGGGCTCTACCTCTAGAGTCCACTTCTCTCAAAGTTCTCCTTCTGCAGCCTTCCATCACCTGCCCTTGCTTCCTGCTCACAGCTGTCCAAGTTCACTGTTCCTATAGCCCTGGATTTCTGAGCCAGTGTCCCCTGAATGGGAACCACCTAATGGCTCATGGTGGGCTTCAAGGGGTCCAGACACCCTTGGCATTGCATACAATTTTTGGGTGCATGTACATATGTGTATTTATATGGAAGTCGTTCAGTATGGTAGTTGGGGGATCAGGTTTTAGAGCTAGACAACCTGTTTAAATCCTGACTTTGCTACTCACTAAATGTGACGGGTTGATTGTGTTTGGGGGAAAAAGAAGAAATAAACTATGTAGAAGTCCTAACACCAGTACCGCAAAATGTGACCTTATTTGGAAACAGAGCCCTTGCAGCTGTAACAGTTAAGATGATGTCATTAAAGTGGGCCCTAGCCCAGTATGACTGGCATCCTTGTAAGAAGTGGAGAAAGAGACACATAGAATGACACACACACAGAGAAGAATGCCATGTGACAACAGGGTCAGAAGCTAAAGTAATTCAGCTGCAAACCAAGAATTGCCACCAATACCAGAAGCTAAAAGGAAGCCATGAAACAGATTGTCCCTTATAGCCTCTGAGACAGCATGGCCCTGCCATGGACACTTTGATCCCAGACTTCCAGCCTCCAGAGCTGTGAGAAAATAAATTTCTGTTGTTCTGAGTCACATGGTTATATTTTGTTATGGCAGCCCAAGAAATTAATACACTAAGTACAGCCGTGGCCAAGTTAATTGAATTTTCTGTGTTTCAATATTTGCATTTGGCAATAATAAGTAGTATCTACCTTCTAGGGTTGTTCAGAGATTAGATAGTCCATGGAGGCACTTGGCATAATGCTTGGCACATAGGAAGTGCTCGGGAAGGATTGCCAGCATTCCTACCTTTTTTTGTTTTATTAAAATATGGAGAGAAACCATGGATTTCATTTGATTCTCTCTCTCTCTCTCTCTCTCTCTTTTTAAGCTTATTTATTTATTTTGAGAGAAACAGAGAAAGGGAGGTGCAGAGAGAGAAGGGGGCAGAGGATCCAAAGCGGGCTCTGTGCTAACAGCAGACAGCCTGATGTGGGGTTTGAACTCACGAACCGTGAGATCATGACCCGAGCTGAAGTCAGACGCTTAACTGACTGAGCCACCCAGGCGCCCCTCAATTGATTCTCAAATAGATAACATCACAAAGAAAGAGTTAAGAAGCACCTTCCATAGCAGGTGACTGCATCCGAGAATGGGGCCCCTCCACCTTCTCCCAACACCCTTGCCCCATCACTTGTGTGTGGGGCCCTGCCCCGCCACAGGGGAAAGATGCTGAAATCCCTGTGCACCCGCTCTGTGTTGGAGCAACACTGCTCCTTGATATTCACACACACTGTCTCATTGTGTGCTTACAGCCACCCCAAATGGCAAGAAAGATCTTCCCCATTCTACAGATGAAGAAACCGAAGAATCAATTACTCTTGCTCCCTCTTGCTAGAGATGTCATGTATCACTGGCCCCGCTAGGGACACATCTCAGGAGGCCACAGCCCTTGGCTGATCTGACCCAGTAGGTGAACAGTGTTGGGAAATCTCAGAATCACAAATCTTGGGAACGAGTCCTCAATAAGCCTCACAGCTTGGCCATAAAGAGTACTAATTCGGTGTCCAATAGTCAAAAAGGCTTAGAAGATAGAGGTAGAATGGAATTATCCCCTAGCTTTTCGAGTGAAAATGGAAAGTTATGTCACAGTCCACCAAGTCACAGACTGTTCCTACTAATTTTACTGTGCCTGTGGACTTCTCCATTTCCATCTGCAGCTACTCGACCGATGGTACTAACTATTGGGTAGGTTCCATGTTATGAGAAGGCAGACACCGTGTCGCCCAGGCATTTCCTTTTTGGCTTCTGCTGCTAAAAATGTCCAACCAAGGTCATTGCTTAAGTCTGAAAATCTACTCAGCCATGTTCCTCAAAGCCATGACTTTTTTTTTCTGTCTCCATGAAATGATCTTGGCTTCCTTTTTTTTGGCTGAGCACAGCACTTTCATGCCTGAACTTCCTAGAGCCATCTAGGGAATAGTTGGAGTAAACTCTAAATGCACAGTGACAATGAGACAGGTCATTTGCTTAACGTCTCCAAGAGATTGGCAGGAAAATGGGTTTTCCTGGATGGCAGAGACACACCTGGAGGAGACAGACAGAGAACAGGAAGCATGATATGAAAGAAGGCATCTGGCCAAGTGGTATTTCCTCCACCCCCATCCGGTAGATAGGTGTGTGTGCCAAGATTGGCTGCCTGGTAGGCTTGGAGTTTGGCAAGAATCATTGATTCTTTCTCTAAATTGGTTCAATCCTTTTGAATGATCTGTGGGTTGGTTCAGTCCCCCAAAAGTCAAAACTTATTTTCAACTTTTCATTAAAAACAACCACAACCACTTTTCTCTCTAATGTCTTGATTATCTGAGTGAGGAAATAACCACACCTGTGGAGCTATACTTATGCACATACCAGCATCCTCATGTGTAGACCAGAGTGGATCACAATGGAGACATGATTGAGCTTTTTTTTTAATTGGCAGGGAATACTGTTTTGTTCTTGGGATGGAAGAATGGATTTAAATATGAATCATCCAAACTGGGTTTCTAGCTGGGTTGAGGTCACAACATGTGTGCCTCACCTTGTCCCTCTACCTGCCCCATCTCTGTTGGTTTGGGCCCAATCTTGAACTGCCTAAGGTTTGGATTTTGATAGTTTGGGGGCAACTTTTCTAGAGAAAAAAAATGTATATCTTGAGAAGAAATGTTCCAGGAGATGGCATTTCTGCTCCATCCCAGATGTATCTTTCCTGAGTTAGTTCAGCACTTCCTTCCTGGATGTGCGACAAGACACCAGATGTGACTTGAGACCCAGTCCCCATCCGGAAAGCACACTGACATCAGCAATCTCCTAAGTGGTAGTAGGAAGAAGATCACAGAGAGCTCAATCAGCTTCCCCAGACAGTCCAGCACCCAGCACAGCCAAGCCTGATGCAGGCAAGTGCTGAGCAGAGAGCAAAGCAAGGCGTGCCAGGCTCCATCGCCTCTGAGTGGTGAGTGCCAAAGTGCTCTGGGACTCAGCTTGGCAGGGAGAGAATTGCGGAGCCACATTCTCTCACCTGGGTATTTTAAAAACGAAGCAATTCGCTGGACACTTTGGCCCCTTTCTAGTATGGCTCACAGTTCAGGTTGTGGGTCTTCCTTGATAGTTATAGTTTGAATGTTTGTGTGTCCCTAAACTTTATATGTTGATCCTAACTCCCAAAGGTAATGGTATTAGGAGGTGGGGCCTCCGAGAGGAGCTTAAATCATGAGGGTGGAGGCTCCAGAGAGTCCCCTCGGCTTCTTCCCTGCATGGTGAGAAGTCTGTGGTCTGGGAGAGGGCCCTCACCTGACTATCCTGGCACCCTGATCTCAGACGTCCAGCCTCCAGAATGGTGAGAAATAACTTTCTGTTGTTTATAAGCCACCCAGCCGGTAGTATTTTATAATAGCCTGAATGGACTGAGACATTTATCACTGGCCCACCGAGTTATCATCCCATACTGTGGGCTGGTCATCAAGTCAGGGAGTGGATTCGTCTAGCCGTCTTCTCATACACTTGAAATTTAAAAAAAAAAAAAAAAAAGCCAACAGCATTTATAATTAACTTTAAAGGACTAAAAGACATAGATCCATTGACCAAATCTCCCACCTCTGATGGGATCAAGAGCTGTGCCGAGAAGCACAAGCCCCCCACGAATTCACTACCCACATGTGAAGAGTGAGTTTCAGAGCGCCAAAACAAGAGCCTAGAACCAATCTTTCCCCAACCAGGATGTTTCATTCTCCCCTGACTTCATTCTAGGTGTCTGGAAACAGAGTGATGTTGATTTTTTCTTCTTTAGAACCAAGTGGCCACAGCCACTTCCCCACAGCTCCATAACCATCTACCCAGAATACACCGTCTAAATATTTACCATAGAGTAACACGGGGTCGGCTTGAGTTCATTCATTTTTCTGATTATCCCCAGCATTTGATGTGAGAAGGAGTGCCACACATACTGTAAATATTTACAGACTGCTCAGATCGGTGAGTCTGGCCATGGCTCCAAATGGCTCACCCTTTCTCGCTCCCACAGACAGGACAACCACCAGGGCACAGACATCCAGTGAAAAACCCATGGGAACATGCCAGAGCTGCAGCCACAGGCTGGGGCAGCCGCTCACAGAAGGCACAGCTAAACAGAGGTGCCCTGAGCTTTGCATTTCTATAATGGAAGCACCTTTAATTATTCATAAACACAAGGGTTTAACACTATTTATAGTATTAAAGTTAATCATTTATTTAGTACAGTTTCTCCAAAAGAGTTCAAGATAACCTTTATGATGCTCATTAAGCAGCAACTTATAATAATTAGTACTTGTAGCTTTTCTGTCTTCCTGGCTGGACCATAGATGTCCCAAGGGCAGAGCCAGTGACTGACTGGTTTGCTACTTCGTCCTGTGCTTAGACACAGCCTCTTACATAGTAGGTGCTTAATACATATTTATAGATTGAACACACCAATTTAGACCATCGCTTTTCATTTGACTTTCAGAGACGTACAGGCAAGATATTATTTTGAGGTTTGAGCTCCACTAAGTTAAGCTCCTAAATTTGAGCTATTACCTTAAGTTTCTCTGAATGGTAGACTTTGGGGTCTTCTAATGAGCCCTGTGCAGAGAGTTAGGAGGCCTGGTGCCCTTTCTGCCACTAACCAGCTGTGTGCTTTGAACAAGCACTTACTTAGAGCATTGATCGAGAGTTCTTTGCCTGGGGGCGGGGGGGGGCATCTTTGAATGCCCTAGAGACCATGGCTGGCCTTCAGGGGCTATAAAACCCCTGAAACTGTATTCACAAGTGTGCATGACCCAAATGTGCACTTCTGTTTGATGAGAAAGAGTCCATAACTTCAACTAGATTTCTAAGGTCTCAATAATTGAAATAAAGTTAAGAACCACTCTGTTTCTTTAATAGTTGAGGATGGTGGTGGAACAGATCAAATCAAGCCTGCCTGACCCATAAATCGGGGATACCTGCACCAGGCTCTCCTGCTTTTAGCCCTGGTCATCCCTTCCAGGGGTTCTGCTGGCCAAGACTAAGGACCCACCAGTTGATCCATCACCATGGGCCCATCCAGCTCTAGGTTCAAGCTGGTGCCGGGCCTTTCCTTTTTTCTCTTAAATAGAGTACACAACATTGAATAACCCTTGTTTACTATATGAGAAATTAATAGTCTCTTCTCTCCAGACCTGCCTACAATGTTGTGGGATGCTTTTGAGAAAAGAAACATGGGTATCTGTGTAGGATTATAAGGCTAGTGAGTCCAGAGTCTACTACTTCATACTGTGCAGAGTAGCAGTGAACGGAGTGAAGGTTTGGATCCTTGTAGCTCAGAATTCCAGCCAAGAATTAGGTGTTGGGGGTGAGGGTTTGGGTGGAACTAATTAGCCCCACTAATATTCAATCATTTGCACATCTTCCGTTGAAGTCCAGGCTTCCCCATTTCTAAGATGCACTTTAAATTGCAATGATATTGAGGTACCTGGGTGACTCAGTCAGTTGAGTGTCTGACTTTTGATTTTGGCTCAGGTCATGATCCCAGGGTCGTGGGATCGAGACCATGCATCAGGCTCCCCACTGACCATGGACCCTGCTTGGGATTCTCTCTCTCTCTCTCTCTCTCTTCATCTGTCTCTCTCTCCCTCATTTGCATACACACACACACACACACACACACACACACACACACAATCTCTCAAACAAAAAAATTTAAAAATTTTAAAAATGCAAAAATGCAATGATATTCCTAGAGATGGTGGAGTTTGGAATTGGTGATGCATTTTGAAAGTTATCAGCTAATGCTTTCAGTAAGTCGTCACTTGGACAAGTCCAAGAAAATCTGCTACTTTTAGGAGGATGAGTCATTTGACTTCAGTGGGCTTGTGTTTTCTCATCTGAAAAATGATATGATTGGGCCATATCACACAAACAAGCTTCAACTCCAATGTAATTCCAAATGCCTAGACCCATGCTTCTGATACTTTATTCTGCAAACAGATCATCTAAAGATCTTGTTAAATGCAGATCCTGGGGTGGGGCTTGAGGTTCCAAATTTCTGTCAAATTCCCAGGTGATGCCAATGCTACTAATCCAGGAGCACCTTGGGGAGCCAAGGTCTAAACTGCTCTACTGGAAAGACTTTGAGGTTAGTCAGAATCCATGAGGAAAGAGAAGCATGACTGATTAGTGATGCCTGCGCAGGGAATGAAAATGACTATGGAATTACCATACTGACCAGATGCTTCTTAAGGGAACTTCAGAACCTAACGCAGTCATTCCCAAAGTTGATCTCTTGACCAACAGCAAGACTATCACCTAAGAATTTGAGAGAGGGCCAAATTCTTGGACCATACCCCATAGCTACTGAATCAGAAGCAGGCTCCAACTGTCTGGAGTTTGGCATGCCCTCCAGGTGATTTTGGTATACCTAGTATGAGAACCAGTGATCCAACATGTACATCTTCTACAGAATCAGTGACTATCCACCAAGGCCAGGAATGAACACAGGTTCAACATGAGAGGTACGGCATCCCAAGGGAGGAAACAGGTTCAGATAATAAATCCAGATAACACCCCTCCCAATGTACCCTCTTTTTCAACTATAGACTTCTTATGAAACGTCATTACATTGAATGTACTTCATACTGCTTTGGTCTCCTCCAATTAAATTTATCCTCGCACCCACAAAATGTATATCTGGTTCATGTCTTTAAAAAATGATCATAATGTGACACAGTAGTGTGGTCTACTTGTCATTTCCACAGCTTTGAGAAGTGGGCCAGGTGAGCCTTGAATGAGATACCATTTTGTTCGCAGCTAGTACATGAACTGAGTCTCAAGCTTGACCAACTGTTTTTTCCTGATTAGACTATTTCTGTATTGTTTAGACTTTTTTAAACAGCAGGCCCTAGAGAGAGTTAGATGCTGAGACTTCCAGGTCAAAGTAGAATCTTAGCCCAAGGGAGATTAACAATGAGAGTCCAACTGCCAGTGACTCCTTCAAATAAAGGAAAAATCATCTACACACTCAAAAGTGGGCATGGGCTCTCTCCTTCTACTCCATCTCCACCACTCTGGGAAAAGTCCTAAAAATCGAGTAAAACAACACTCAGGTGTGAAACAGATTATGGCTCACAGCTGGAGGCAAAGAAGTTGCAATTCTGTCCAATTACACCAATTTAATTGGGTGTTAAAAAAATCTTAGGTCCCAACAGTAGTTCTCTGTCCAGACATCAGTCTGTAATGAAGAAAAGTGGCACCTCTATTTGTTAGGAGTTATGATTCGGGGTTAAAGAGAGAAAGCCTGACACATTGCTTAGAGTGCCCCCAAGGTGGGCATCATCTTGACTTTGGGGATGAACTTGACATCTGGCTTGAATGTTGAGGCTCTTCTCCATGGCTTGCAAGAGCACAGTGTGAGGGCAGGATCTGCAAATGACTCCTAGGAAAAGCCCTGTATTTGGACTCTCCCACTCACTTCTTACAAATCTAAAAACAACCCCCCAATACATGAAAAATTGGGCAGAAACTGAATGTCCAAATTTTGGAGGAAGGTTGAAATACTCATAACACATCATGGCAACAATTGCAGCCAGTATAAATTTTCATGAAGAATTTCTCATGACGTGGTGAAATACTTATGATACAATGTTGATATGCCCTCAATAATGTCCAAAGGGCATGAAAAGTAGTCAAAATTTGAAGGTGATTTTGAAGGCTTTTTATTTATCTTGTTTTACTGTATTTATTAAAACTCTCATAACTTCATATACTATTTCTATACACAGAAATGAAAACAATTCAATAAAAATTTTTGCTTTTACTCCAATGTGCTGCTTTAATCTGACTGCGCTGTTCTCTGTTGCTGCTTGCACATTTTTTTTCTACTCTTGCTCCAAGCCATTTTTTCCCCTTTCAAACTCTACTTGCTCCTCTCTCTGCATCCAAACCTTCCTCATCCTTAACCCTGTTGGGTTCCCTGTTCATCAGGGAAATGACTGGAACCATTCCATTCATAGAACATTCCCTCTTCTGAACACCTATTCCACTGTTTCATATACACCAACTGTGGAGCCTTGGAATCTGAGAGATCTTTATGGTCAGCATGTTATCTCCATGCTTAGGCTGCACCCCAGACTAATTTTAGAATCTCTGGGGGAGAGCCCAACCATTGGTATTTTTTTTTAATGTTTTATTTTATATTTGAAAAAGAGAGAGATGGAGCACGAGCAGGGGAGGGGCAGAGAGATGGAGACAGAATCTGAAGAAGGCTCCAGGCTCCGAGCTGTCAGCACAGCGCCTGACATGGGGCTTGAACCCAGAAGCAGTGAGATCATGACTTGAGCCAAAGTCGGACGCTTAACCGACTGAGACACCCAGATGCCCCAACCATTGGTATTGTTTTAAAGTTTACAAGACAGATTCCTGTGTGTAGCCAAGGACAGGAAATCACTGATCAGAAGTCAAAAGTCACCTCCTATACATACAGCAACAATTTGGCCAATTCTAATTCAAGTCTCTGTCCAGTTGATCCTACATAAACCACTCAGGCTTCCCAGAAATACTGGGGTTCCAGTGTTTAGCTAATATTATTATTACCTTTTTAATTATGTGTCAGAGAGGCACTTGGATGCCAGAGTCACATCATATTTTTGTTTGTTTGTTCATATCCATTTGTTTTGAGTTCCAGAAGAGTTGTCAGATTTCAGAAACAAAAATACAGGATGCCTAATTAAATTTGCATTTCAGATAAACAGTGAATTATTTTTGAAGGATAAGTATATCTCAAATATAGCATGAGGCATATGCATCTTAAAATTGTGTGCATTGTTTATCCGAAATACAGATTTAACTGAGTGTCTCTATTTTATTGGGCAATCCCTGGTTCAAGAAATAAGAGTTTTTGTACCTGGGACTTTGATTTCCTGTAGTTTTAGCATCATGGAACCTTCACAGAATCCAGGTTGAACCCTCCATGTGACTGAATTACTGATTGCAGAATAGACTTATCCCAGATTCAACTGGGAGAAAGGCCCTACCTTCCAGGCTTTGTCACCAAGGACACTTTTTAGAACATTTGCTTGCAGAAGTACAGATGATACCAACATACAAATATTGCTTCCAACCTGCTCCTGGAGTTTGAGAATCTCTGGTCTACGCTGGACGGCAGCTCAAAGTACAAGGTTCTGAAATGAGAGTTCTGGGTATGGCTGTCACCTCTCCCTGATAATGTATATTTTTAGGCAAATTAACGAACTTCTGTGAGCCTCAACTTTCTCATCTGTAAAGTGGGGAAAGTAACATACTTTAACCGAATTGCTTAGTTTTAAGATTAAATGAGATCGTGTTTTAAAGGGTGTTGGCCTAGTGCTTGGGTCGTTATTATTAATATAAAAGGAACATTCTATTCCAATTCAGCCTACAAAAATACCGACTGCTGCCCTAGCGCAGCTACTCTTCCGGTCCTGATCCTGCCGCTCATGATATAAACAGACAGTCATGACTGGGCAGGGGCAGGACAAAAGCCTCCTGCAGAAAAAGAGGGCAAGATAATTCTAGAATTTAAGACTGAAGATTGTTTAAAGAAGTCAGGTCTCAGTTGGTGGAATTTTATGCAAATTACAACCAAGTGGCTGGCCTTTGTAGTTTTATGCCCCTGAGGGTGGTCACCGGCACATCCGAATGGGAACTAGTGGCCAGGGTCACGGCTAACACTGGGGTCTTTGATCGGCCCCAAGTGCTGGAACCAAGGGCCAGCACCTCTCTGGTGTGTCACTCCTTCAAATTCCTGCAGGTCAAAAACCATGTTTCTCTCTCAGCGATTGTTTCTACCCTAGGGCAATTCAGGATCACCTCTTCTGATGCTACCCACAGCTACCCCTTCTGGAATAGCGAGACACTAACCAGATTTGATGTTTCGGTTTTTCAAAAACAAGTTTGAAAAATATCACCTGGGACAGCCCAAAAAAGAATGCCAGCCTGCCTGCTCCCCAGTAGTCCACAAAGAGACACGTCAGCCGCCAGTCACTGTCAACTTTCTGCTTAGACCGTGACAAGCTGCTGAGTGGGGAGGAGATGAAGACCATGTGGCTAACACATCCTTCCTGCACGTCCTAAGAGGGGACTGAAAATGGGGCCCAAAGGGGAGGGGGGACATGAGGGAGTCAGGAGCCCAGCATCTGGTAGTCATTCCTCCAAGACCATCCTCTTCCCCATTAAAGTCAGATTATTGGGACCTCTCTAGACATGTCTGGGGGAGAAAGTAGAGAGAAGGAAAGCTAGCTCCATTCCAACATGGGCAAACCACGCAACCTTCCTGAGTCCCAAGTCACATTCCTTTGTGAAACAGGAATGGAATCCTTGTTCTCCCTACAGCGGGGAAGAGGTTAAAAGGAGGTCACTAATGTGCAAGCGCTTGGCAAATTGTAAGGCTCCGAAGATATTCTGTGTGTCCCTATTAGTACCTCCCTTTGCCCATCGGAACACTGAATCCACCCAGATGTTGAAACAGCCAAAGCTGTGAGGAACGCCATCGTCTCTGCTCCCCTCACTCAGCCCAGACCAGGAAAACGGCTCATGAACCCATGATAAACAATTGCATCCAATCTGTTTTGTTTCCCCACCATGTTCCTGAGTTCTTTTCCAGGGTCTTTTCTGTATCAAAGAAGTTTAAGCTGGTGACCCAGCGGCTTGTAGGCGGTCAGACGACAGACAACAATGGGCTAGAGACCCATGGCGAGCTAGGCGTGGAAAGCCATCGCGTCTGTTAAGCCCAGCTCAGAAACGGAGTTGACCTCCTTGGGCTTCTCACTCGATGCACACCCAAATGAGGTGACAACACACTACACACTACAGAGGGCAGGGGGCTGGCCTTGTGGTTTCCCATCTGGTCTCGTTTGGCTGTGGGGGCTCAGCGCCTCTGACAGACACATGGAGAACAGCCCTGTCATCTTGAATCAGACAGTCGGCCTCTGTGCACGAATACGTGTGAGATTTCACACATGTTTGCTGGAGCACAGAGGCCATGGAGCAGGAGACGAGGTATATTTACGTTCTCTGCGAGTGTTTGGACTTTCAAAGGAAAAAAAAAAATAGACATTTCACAGAGAATGTTATAAACCAAGGTCAGCTCTCCCCCTGCGTGGTATTGAAGAAACATGAACAACCCGAAGCAGGGGGAAAACCTGATTCCGACCTGCTGGGGTAGGGAATATCTGCCTGATGCATTCAGGAGATTCACTTTCCTTATTCACCCTGCCTACTGTCATCTCATGACAAGACTCAAAGGCAGGATGATATTCGTAGGCTTTAACAAATATCTGTTTTGGGTGATATGGAGTCTATATCCTATACATAAAGGATCAAAAAGTGAATTACCTTGAAAACCAGAGGTGAGTATTAAAAAATACGAGTAATTTTATTTTCTTGTGCTATTTGACTTTTCACAATAAGCACCAATAGCTTAGCAAAGACAAATAACATAATGGTTAAAAGAGTAGCCATCCTAAGGATGGCTATGGACACAGATCCATACTGCTGGAAATGGGGCATGTGGATGAGAGCCGATGCATGTAGCTTGGTGGGAAGGACCGCTACCATCTCCCAGCCACCCCCCCTCCCCCACAACTCTGATGGGAATGACTCCTCTCATTCAGCATGATTTTCTCAGGCGACTCAGCCAAGCACCACCATCTTTATGGTGCTGTGAAATTAGCTAAGAGGCACTTGTGAAAATGTTAGAATGTGCTAGACTTGACCAAATAATTCCACATACAATTCCATTTAGTCACCACAACAACTCTGTGGGATGACAATTATTATCCCCTTTTCTAAGAGTTGAAACTGAGACTCCGTGAAATTCAAGTATTTCCAATTCCCAAAGCTAAGAAGGGAAGAGCCGGGACTCCCCAGTCCACGTTTCTTAGACTCGGCCAGATTCCAGAAGAGCGGAGCGATGAGGCCGGCAGGCACTGGTGCCAGCTGTCTTGGTACGAGTCCCAACTCTCATACTCACTTGCTTTGTTGACTTGGAAGTGAGATATTTCACTTCTCTGACTCTCAGTTTCCTTATCTGTAAAATGGAGGTGATAACAGGACCCACTTTGCAATGTTGTCATGAAGATTGAATGGACAACACACATAAAGGACTTAGCTCCATCCAGGACATGCAACATATGTCAGCTACCTGACCTTGGGAATCAGTGAGAATGTGAGAATAAATGCCTTCCCACTATGTTTTTCATTCTGTTGAGATTTCCTGGTATGTCTTCTCTGTCAACCTTCTTTATAACCAAACACTCACCATACCTATGGCAAGTTCTCTCCAGACTAAAACGCATTTCCCAGGGGTTAGAAATTGTGGGGGGGGCGGGGGGGGGTAGACCCGTTTTATTGCAATAAAGTAAAAAGTCTCTCTCTCATCCACATGCCCCATCTCCAGCAGTATGCACCTCTGGGTTTCCTGGGAAATGAGCACTGGTCTATGAACTCCTTCAAACCTGCCCAAAGTTCGCACTGAAGTGAATGAAAGAGTCAGCCTCTTCCTTGGGACAATGTAGATACACATTTTTGGGTGGAATAGAACATGACTTAAAATAATTTAATCATTGGGGGAAAGGGATAAAAAAGTCTACTCGGGGACACTCCGTGACCAGTATTTATGCCTACAAGGCGGGAGTAAGGCTGATAACCTGTAGTGCATGGACATTCCAGCAATGTTTGAACTTCTTACCATAGATATATACTATTTTGTAATAAGAAATTAAAAGATGGTCCCTTCCAAGGCTGGCTAGGCGGTGCACCTTGTAGAAACTCTCCCGAGACCCATCTGTCTCAATAGAGAAACTCTGGCTTTTTCCTTAAAATCCAGCTAAATGACCACTTCTGCTAGAAAACCCTTCCAGTGGGATTCATTATCGCTTTGTTGACTCAACAGCATCTGCATGTACCTGTGTTACAGGACTTCATTAATTCAGTCTTCCATTTGCTCACCCACTCAACACGTGCACTCTGCACAGGGCCCCGAGGGAAGCTCTGGGAGGCAAAGGTCAACAAAGACAGGGGAGGTACCTGTTTACACGGAGCATGTTCTGGAGGGAGTGAGGGACAGGAACCCCCCAGCCCTGGCTTCGTTAGCTGTCTGTAGGTCCGTGGGCTCTGATGGAGATAGGACACTCTCGAGAGACCTGACATAGGCCCAGAGGCCGGGGAAGCTTTCTCTGTGCCAGTGACCTTTCAGCTGGGAACTGAGAGATAAGAAGAAGCATTAAGTAGGTGAAGGAGTAGGAGGAAGACCAATATGGCTTTGGGCTGAGCACCCGGAAGGCATTGACATGAGAAGGAACAGAGCTCACCAGGGAGATGAGAGTATTGCTAATGCCTCAGAGACTGGAGGAAGGACGGAGACGCGATCAAAGCAGCAGGCAGGGGCCGGATCACAGGATGCTTTGCAGAAGATGAGATTTTAAACTTTACCCTAAGAATAGTTAAAAGCCACTGAGAGATTTACCCCATAGACTCCATTAGTTTTCTTCTCTGCCTTTGCTCACTTCCACTTTGACACCCCAGCTCCCTGCTCAGTGCCCAGCACTTAATGGGAGCCTAATAATTACCGATTGGATGGCTGAACCCAGGCACCCTAAGGAGGAAGAGTCTTCAGGCAAAGAACATGACTGCACATCCCACCTCTCGCCTGCTCTCTTTGTCTCCCCAAGTCTGGGCCAGTGGGTTGCTAAGTGTAAAATCCGTACAAAGAAGGAGCCACTAGCAATGAGATGCAGAGCTAAGCCATTTCTCCCACCTCGCAGCCCATCCAAAATGCTCACAACTGGCATCACCTATCATCATCCTGACCAATGAGACCAACAAACCCGAACTGGGGAATCGAGAGGGGCGACTGTTTGCCGGAGGCTGTACAGCAAAGCCATGGCTATGCTGAGAGTCATGTGTCGGCCAGTTGTCAAGGACCAACTCCTCCATCCCTGGCCTCAAATACGCATTTAGAAGCTTAATTATGTGAATCTGCTTTCCTTTGGCTCAAAGAGAGTAGGTGTGGGGACAGTTTTTAATGCGGCACAAAAATGAAAGTATACTGAAACCATCCTGACCTCAAACTGAATGTCAGAGCAGTTGGATTCCTCAGCGGCAAGTGAATACTTTTTATAGAACGGGAAGTCAATTGAGAAATCATAAAAAATTGGAGTTGGACAGGACCTCTGCGCTCTTGAGGGCCAGGTCCCAGGAGCTGCTGCAGAATTGTTCCCTGTGGTGAAGGGTCTAATGTTTTGTCCACTCAAGTTTTAAATATCTTTCCCAATAGCTCGCCCCCAGGGGACGCCTCTCCACGGGGCAATAGATCTTGCTGTCAGGGCTTTTTTCCTGCTATTCAACCTCACTTTTCCTTTCCTCCACTTCATCCCATTTGTCTTTGGCAATGATTTAGACAAGAAGCGTGCTGACATTTTGAAAACAAAAAGCCCTGTCTTTGCCTTCAGCTTCTTTTTTCCCAGCCCCCCCTCCACCTATGGAAACTTCGAGGTCCGGGAGGAAAGGAGGAAAGCAAACAAGCAGAGACCGGCTCTGGAAGAAGCTATTTCAAAGGGCCAACCCCCGAGTGGACAGGCCTCCAGGTGGACGTGAAGGAGAGGCACGAAAGCTTCGGGAGGGTACAGGGCACGCGGTGCCTGATCCTCAAAGGCGGAGGGGACAGTCACTGAGCTTTCTGGACAGCCCAGAGTTCAGCAGCCTCTCGGCGTCAAGGCTGGGACAGAAGGTGGCAGCAGAGTATCAGGCTCTGTGGCTTGAGTGGTCCTGGCTACTGCCACGAAGTCCCAACTACTCTGCGTCCAAACTCTGGAGAGCGTGTTTCACGGGCCAGCACAGCCGTGCGTCCCGAGGCCAGGAGTGAGCTCCGAATCAAGGCTCTGGCCGGCCTTTGAAGGCAAATCCCAAACAGTCAGGATTCTGTGAGGACAGTCCACTTTCTCCCAAAGAACACCCTGCAGCCAGAATTGACTCCGAAGGGTCTCTTCTGCCCTAAACGGACACATTGATTCAAGTCGATCTAAATGCATCCACTTGCTGCGTGGTCTGCGCAATTTTTCTCCGTGTTTAAAGAAATTGGGGGTTAATGCATTTTTTGTTATTTATTCTTCCCAGCCCTGAGCTATTTATTTCTGCATTTGTCTCTGGTTTCCCGGTTTCCCTTCCCTCGATTTCTTACTGATTTGGTCGTGTTTGCACACGGTCCTTTGGAAGCAGAGATCTAGAGAGTAAGCATTTCTGACTTCAGGCTGGCCTCCTGCTGGGGAACCAATTAAATGTACTACCCACCAGGGAGAGTGTGATATTTTTTATTACTTTCTAATTTCGGGCCCTGAAATGGCTTCAGTGATCAGAACATTCTTCTGCTTAAGAACCTAAAGAAGCCGGTGGAATGATGCTTTTGATTTGTATTTTATTTATAACAGTCCATACCGACCAAGAGTACTCCAAGGATTTCCATGGGGCCTCAGATCCCTGAAGTGGGGAAAGGACAAGATGAACAGAACAAACAACAAAAATGTCCCCCTCCCTCGCCTTACGGTACTGGAAACTGCCAGCTACTTTGGGAAAGTCTTTCTTTGAGAAGTCAGTGAAGTGAGGAAAAATCAGAACAAAACCATTTCACCGGATTCTAAATCTATTTAAACTACAACAGTGAGACACAGCCATGCCTCCCTCTCATTACTGACGGCCTGATAGCAGGGCCTCCTAAATGCTCGTTAAGGCAAAAAGGAAGAGTCGTGTTTTATTTCTAAAAACATTCACAGGAACCCCCACCCAAGGTTCTCTTGCTGTTTGTTTTGAGCCTCTTTCTCTTCTTTAAAGAGTTAGCATGAAACAGAAAGGCTTGAAACAGAGGTGGGGAGAGGGGTCTAAATACGTTCTAATGAGGACGCTGGAAATGAAAGTCCACCAGTTCTCCCTAAAAGTCTGAATTTCTATTTATTTACCTTTGCAACAAGGAAGGACGCCTTAAAATCCAGAATTGCTCTTGGGTAAAACCAAATACTAACAACACAGCAAAACAGCTGAAAGCCCAAATTATGAGCTGTTCCCAATCCTTTCCACTTGCCACGGGGGTCTTGGCTGAGATTTTTTTCCCTCTTTTCTTTTTCTTTCCTTTTTTCTTTTTTCTCTTTTTTTCCCTCCCTTGCTTGCTTAGCCAGGAGGTAACTCTGAATGTTTATCTGAAGTATCTCCCTGATGTTCTGAGGGGGCTTCTCTCGCAGGCAAAATCTCGCCTGAACACGGTCTTGTTTTATTCCCATTAAATAATGCTCGATGTTGAGTCTTTCACTAGTGAATGGCTTCTTTTAGTGAGACTGATGACAGAAATGGACATATATAACCATGCTCAGCGCCAATTTCTGCAAAATGTGATTCAAAAATTAACATTTATAATTTTATAATCAGCCAGCCAGCTACCATTCTTGCCATTAGATGATGCTGTTAAAATCATCTTTCCTACTTTTAAATAGACATCCCACAAGAGCAGAAATGTTTATCTTTATTGTTTATAGTCCTGTTAAGCACCACTTTATCACACGATTTAAAATTCAACAATGTAATTTAGTAGACAGTATTTATTTATTTAAAGAAAGGGTAAGTTACTTCAGTTTGTCTAAATTTAAAATCACAAACCAAACCACCTCTCTTCCTTCCTTTCTTCCTTACGTACATTCATTTTAAAACACGGCAACTCTATGTTGTCAGGGTTTAAAAGTCCAAGAAATCATTTCCCTTTCAGGAATGAATATTGTAGATTGTTTAAGATGATCAACTTCCTTGACATGCCTTTAGGAAAAATGCTCTGTATAACTTTGACTAAAAAGGCAATGTTCCAGAGACTCCTGGGTGGCTCAGTCAGTTAAATGTCCGACTTCGGCTGAGGTCACGATCTCACGGTGTGTGGGTTCGAGCCCCGCGTCGGGCTCTGTGCTGACAGCTCAGATCCTGGAACCTGCTTTGGATTCTGCGTCTCCCTCTCTCCCTGCCTTTCCCCTGTTTGTACTCTGTCTCTGTCTCTCTCTCTCAAAAATAAATAAACATTAACAACAACAACAAAAAGGCAATGTTCCAGATCCAAATAGAGCTCAGGTCTATACTGGCAAAGGGAATTGAACCAATTACACAACTAATAGAAACATAAATGCGTGAATCAAGCAATACACAGACAGACATAAAGCAGAATCAAAATACTCCAAGCATCCAGTTCACCGAGGCACTGAATTACCTGGACAACTGTCTCCATTCTCCTTGAGGCTCTTGCCTACAACTAAGTCAACACATTGGGTAACCTCTTGCAAGAAACAACAGATTGTCAGCCTCTGGGAAGCAGCGTTATTTCAATCAACCAATTTGGCATGTGGTATTTTACAGTTTCTAAAATTGACATAGAATCCAAACAAACACACGGCTGGTGTGGAGCCATATCCAAAGGACACTGTCGCCTGGTTGCCTCGAATCTGTTCATTATCAAAATTAGCTGCCTTGTTTGTCCCCACTTTTTGAAGGCACACTATCAATTAGCCAACCTGTCATTACGTGCTGGCAATGGTCAACTTTTCCAGGATTCTCGTTTTAAATATAGGATTTGATAGGAGCCCCGACGCTGGGGAAAGAAGAGGCAGAGGAGGAGGCAGCAGGGTTGGTGAAAGTCGAGCAGAGCCACAGGTAGGTCCAGAATCACGTGTGACCGCTCTTGGTGGCTAAAGCAAGAGGTGTGCCCGGAACAGGGCCCTTCTGCTGCCTCGCACTGAGACAAGTGGAGGTTTTCCAGGCTTCGGCAAAGAATTGTCTTCACAATATCTGCACGAACGATGAAGCTGATTACTAAGCAGCTGTCAGCCACTCTGCCCTTCCTGTTTGCTCAGGGCGCATCGATGTTTAAGTCATCATGCCCTTGGCATTTGTCTCCTTTTCCAACCCATCTCATTTGGAGGCTAAAAAGGAACGGGGGGGCGGGGGGGATGTTTCTTTGTTAGTCACTTTGATTTTACACAATTTCAGTAAACAGATCCATAGAACGCTGATGAAGAGAATGTTGACAGAATTGTGTGGGGAGGAAGAGAGAGAGGAAGAAGGGAGAAGGCAAGACAGATGATAAAAAAAAAAAATGAAAAAAAGAAAACAGAAAAAAAACAAAAAACCAAACAAGCCGACCAATAGTAAACAACGCATTTTCCCAAAAAGACTTCTGGCTGCCCACCTAAACTGAAACGGTTTCCTGGGGGTGAACTATCTTCAGGAAACACATCCTGAAAGGGCTTTGCAAGAAGCAAGTTCAATGTCCAACGGAGCCACAGCAGATTCTTAAAATTCTGTCGTTCACACCCTGATTTTCCATTTGAACATACTTATTAAAAATTTCCTCTATCACCCTTAACATACACGATTTTCCAAGGCAAAGACTGACTTTTTAGAGTCTCTGTGTGCCCATAAAATTCTGTCTCAGAGATTTTATTAATAATCATAAAAACATCAGTATCCATCAGGATCACTTTGGAAAGGGGGAGCCATTTTTTCCTAAAAGCATGTTCAAATTGTCTGAGTCCTGTGTTAACATAAAAAGGGGGTTAAGTCGTGACTGGTGATGGATTGCCCTTCCCGATTCCCCACGGTTCTGCATTGGGGACACACTGGCCAGAAGCTACCATAAGCTGCTTGGACGTGGCTTCCCGTGGAGGGAGGCGTCCCCCACTTCCCGGCTGCACATTGTGCATTTATCCATGACATGAAGGGTAAGGGAGGGACCAGGAGTTCAGCACTACATATTTTTTAACGGCATGAGGATATGTTTCTCGGGACTCCAGGAAGTCTAGAATGAAGTGCTTACAATGACTCCTATTCCCCAGCCAACCCTAAGCATTGGCACCACAGCCCAGGCTTGTTGATTGTCCGTTAAGAGCAACCAAAATAGCAAATGGTGAAACAACCCCAGCAAAAGGACATGTAGGGTGGTCTCCTTGGCTCGCCTTTCGGAGGAGGCTGGCCATGCGATCATGAACCTTCTTCCCCAAACGCCCTCACTTTTTCTTTCTTTCTTTCTTTTTTACATCATACCTTAAGCCCTGCACTTAACTCTGATCAGAGAAATTCAAAACTCTAACAACCAAACATTTGTGAGGGGATTTGAGCGATGGGGTGTTTAGCGTGATGCAATGGTTTCACCAATAGGGTCGTTACTGGGAAGCCATCAAATGATCCGGTAGTCCACCAATATGAAGGCAACATGGGGTGGCTTTGACGGCACGAGCTCTGGAGTGGGATAGATTGAACCCTCCATCAGTTTTGTGACTTGCAGACCTCAACCTCTCTGCACCTGTTTCCTCAAGCACAAAAAGTAGGGTGATAATATTTACTCCAGCAGACTGTTAGGCTTTCAGGAATCCATGCATAGGAAGCACCCGCCTGGCATCCAGGAGGTCCTCAGATTAGGCTCATATCTTCTCTTAATCACCACCAAGAAGCATTTGATAATTACCTTCTGTAAGAAAAAAGGTTCTGGCTGAGCAGCAACATAAACTGAAGAGATATATACTTCCAGGCACTTTCAGTGCTCAGACCCAGAAATCTTCCACAGGTGAGTCTAATTGCAGCCCACCCAGACTCCGTCCCATCATAACCACAGATGATGAGGAAGCATTAATGACAGTCCCATCTCCAAGGAGTGGATCGTCTCATTGTGAAGGCCAGTACACAGAAGTATCAGCAAAATCTCTTCATGAATAACACAAGAGAGTAGAACTGAAGAATATCTTGTGTGGCATCATCAAGATGCTCTGAAAGTCTTCAGAGAAAGGAGAATCCCGGTAACTGGAGTACTCCAGAAAGACTCATGGATATTGTGAGTTCTGTGGTGGTTGGGACTCACAAAAAATTGTGAAATTTGGCATGTGTGTACATGTCTGTCTTCGGTGGGAGCAGATTTAGTTGGGATTACCTTTACAAAGTGGTCTGTGACTTACCAAAGTTTAATAAGTGATTCTAATGACTGACTTTATTGAATATTTACTATATGCCAGGACTGTCCCAAATGCTTTACTTATATTATCTCTTGTAGTTCTCACAACCTCCCTTGAGGAATCATTTTCATTTTGTAGATGGAGGAGGGACTAGAGGTCCAGGAACATTAAACACCTCGCCCTGGGTTACTCAGTGTTTTCGGCTGAATGTTTGTGTCCCCTGATCCTCCAAGTTCATATATTGAAACCTAAGCCCCAGTGTGATGATATTTTGGAGGTAGAGTCTTTGGGAGATAATTAGGTTTAAATGAGGTCTTGAGGGAGATGCTCATGACAGGATTAGCGCCTTCATAAAAAAGAGGAAGATCTCTCTCTCTCTCTCTCTCTTTTTCCACACACATACACATGAAAGATTATGTGAGGACACAACAAAACGGCAGCCACCTGCAAGCCAGGAAGAGAGCTCTCACCAGAACCTGAAACTGCATGCACCTTGATCTTAGACTCTCAGCCTCCAGAACCATGAGAAATAGGTTTTGTTGTTTAAACCTCCCAGTCTATGGTTTTTTTGTTATAGCAGCCTGAGCTGACTGAGACTCCAGCTAATGAGTGACAGATAGCTGATTCAGCCCCTGGCTCCAGAGCTCATGTTCTTACAGACGCTATTTTAATTCAACATGCTTTGTTTTGACACTGGCTCCATTTCTAGAACCATCTGAATCTTATGGCTCAGAGTTGGAAGAGAAAGGTAGGAAAGACCAAGAACCACTCCTACCTTTTGAAAACCAACCCTCTATGAGTAAACAAGCATTCTGGATTCCCTCACTTACTCATGTAATCTTACTCATGTACTTACTCACATACAGAGAGATTGAGGAGCAGATGAGAGAAAGAAGAAAAGAGGAGAGCAGAAGAAAAGAGTTGATTTTCACCACCCAGCCTCAAGAAAAAGAGGAAACACACAGAACCTGAAGGCTGTCTTCTCATCTGGGAAGGGGTAGGGCTGAGGATTCCTTGTTCTGCCAATCATTGTCCTGGATTCTGTTTAAATCCTTAACTCAGTTTTAAGCTAGGGTTCTCAATCTTGGCACTGTCGACATTTGGGAACTGCTAACTCTTTGCTATGGAGGTCTCCTGTGTAATGTAGGATGCTTGGCAACACCCCTGGCTTCCACCCACCCAATGCCAGGGGTACCCTTCTCCCAGATGTAACAACCAAAATGTCTCCAGGCACTGCCAAGTGTCCCCTGGAGGGGGTGGGGGCAAAATTACTCCTGTTGAGAGCCATGGCTTAAGATAAATGAAATCTATTCTTAAAAGTTATGCAATACTTTTTCCAGGAAAAGTTTCCACATTTTCCTGCGGCCCTTGGGCCATGATCATAAGGTGAGCTAAGCAAATATATTCATTTGACAAGCAATTACCACGCGTCTGATTATAAGGCAAAGTGTTTCCCTGACAACTATTCCATAGAACAGAAGCTCTTACAAAGTTTCTTCTTTCTTGACACTTTTGCAATCCCTTTATTTTGAACATCCAGGAAGGGTTTGGGGGAAGACATCAGCCTGAAGTGACCTCAGCTGGTGCTGGCTGGTGAGGGAGAGAAGACTGGAGGCCTACAGATGTCACCTGATAACATCAGGGGAAAAAGAGAGGCAAAAATATTTAACACAGACCTCGTTGTTATTTCTGAAGATATGACTTCATCATTAAAAATATTGGAGATATTTTAAGCAAGTCTTTTAAAATTCACTTAAAAAAAAAAAAAAAGCACACTGCAAGTGGTGACCTTGCGGAGATCATAAAAATCTGCCCATAAGACAAACATAAAAACCTCTTGAGGCTTGGGATAAAATTTTCAGTTACAGCATCTTACCTGGATTCAAAGTGCTGTGCCTTGAACAATTTATAAGTGAAGGTGATATGCAGTGTTAGATTATTCAAAAATGGCGTTAGTGATGAAAAAGGCAGATGATAAAGGCACCTGGGAAGAGTCTGAATTCAATTATTTTATGACCGGAACTTTTTTTTTAAAGGTTGGGGAAAATGATAGTTCTAAATATAAATATTACTATTTTATATAACATGCAATATGCGCAAGTCAATTGATCCATTCAGTATAGATGTAAACATTGTACTACTTCATAAAAGGGTCTATATTCAAGTAGGCTTTCTCTGCGAAACGTGAGACATTGCCCTCCATTTGGCTTTCTTTGCCTTATTATACTCAGGCATGTGTTACGTCGAAGCACCTACTGTTTTCAAGACTGTGAGTCACTGTGGGTAGTGCATGTCTCTCGTCCTTGGAGGGTTTATGATCTCTGTGGGAAGATCATACAGAAGCAAGAGAAGCGGTTTCCCCATAATTCACTGAAATTTGGCTCCAGGTAAGCAGCTGGGAGTATGTACTGAGAGGAGGAGGCAGAATGACATTTGAGGAATACCTCCAGACGACCTTCTCAAACCTCAAATCAGACGTACCACCCCCTGCTGGAGGAGTAAAGATCAGCATCCATAACATGGGTTCCGGGGCCATCATGGCTGGACATCTGCCATTCCTATCGCCATCTTCAACCTCCCTGTTATGACTTCTACCCCAGAAATGACTTAGATGCCCTCACCCCCATCTCTAGCTTCAGCCGACCTCTTACTATGCACCCCTCCCCGGGCCTGCACCTTGCCTTCACTCCTGCCTTTCTCTTGGTCTTTCAACATGCTCTCCCCTCTCCCCTTCCCTCACAAACTCCCTCCACTCCTTAACCTTCAACTTGATCTTCACATCCCCTGGGAAGCCTTCCTAGATACCCAGTTTTGGTAAGCCTCCTTTGCTTTGCTCTCACTGAACTGTGATCCTTCCTTTTAAAGTATGTCTCTCCATTTATGCTCATAGATCCATAGTGTCACTGCTGACTGATATATGTCTCTTCTTTTACGCTAAAGCCCAGAGAGAGCAGAACCTTCATCCTTTTCCATTCGTCAGTGCATCCCCAGGGCTGGCCCGCCATAGATACTCAGTAAATAGTTGTAAATGATTAATTAAATGTGTACCCACTACAGACTTTATCCTTAGGCCTATTATTACTACCTATATATAATAACTGAGCTCCATTGACATTACTAGAAGTCAACCATTTTATGTGTATTATCTCATCTAATCCTTGCAAAATCCTGTAATACAGGTTCTGTTGTTATTATCAGCCCTGTTTTCTATATGAGGAAACAGGGGATTCAAAGAGGAGTTCAGTAATTTGGTCAAGGCTGCAGGCACAGCTACTGTGTGGAGATGGAATTTGATCCCTGGTCTGTCTGATCCAGAGCACTATCACTGTTGTATTATATTGTATTGTATTATATTGCACTGTGCTGTATTATATTATGATATATATCATATACCATATTATATTATAATCTCATCTCTGATACTCATTTGGAGTCTACCCATACAATCTGCTGAAAGATCTAATACCTCTAAGGAGCTTTCAGCCATGCCTTTCATCTCAGCCGCCTGAAATTACTTTTAGCTGGTCCCAGCCATTTGATAATAGATGTCCTGACTGATGGAGTCATTCTTACTATTTATAAATATATCAGTATATCCTAGTTACATTACTCCCTACTGAGACTGAATTAGAAGGTCCCCCCCAGGGGGTAGGAAATGCATCTTTTCTTTCTATATGACTCATGACATCTGGCAAATGTTGGACATAGAGGGTTCTCACCTATCATTCCTTTATTGGCTCTTGACATCACGAGGATTTCCTTAGAAGTAACAACACAGAATTGAAGCATAAACCAGGGCTAGATATTATATAGCTTTGATGTTATTGCCTTTCCCAGAAGTTTATCAACATGTTATCTATCTCTAATGGATAATGTTTTAAATCTGATGCACATTAACCCTTTAGCAACTATTTGTTGGCGGGCCAATTGGTGGCCAGATCCCCCACATATCTCCAATCCACCTTCCTGTTATGGAAAGAGACACTCGTACAGGTAAGTGATCCTTGATCTGAGTGACTTCCTTAACTTTCTCAGACCACCGGGTGACTCTATAGGAAGCCTTTGTTTCATTAACATGACTAAAATCACCAAGTTACCAGAACACATTAGCCTTTCAACACTACTCTCAGATGCCTCCCCAAGACATAAAGGAAGCCCAAGAACAAGGCATCTGTGGAACTACAGAGGTTTTATGTGAGCTCAAAATAGCAGCAGAACTTCTTAATTGTGAAACAATGGATCAAGAGAGGAAGATTCAAATAGGAAATGGTAAATATTCAATAAAGAGCATGCTTAGAGTTCTCAGGCAGGAAATACCCACAGCTAGCTTTATACTGACTTAAATTAAGCAGAAGCTCTAACGACAAGGAAAAAATGAAATAATGGATACATTATTTCTAGTGGGACTCGCATTGCTCTTTGGCATAATTATTTGTGATATTGCACCCATCGGATAAGAAGCTTCTTCAGAGGGGAAAAAAATAACAGTTTGTCTCCTTGAGAACAGAGAACAAAGGACCTCGGTGCTCTCCAGAAGCTTGCCCATCATTAAGAGGAGAAAGAATCTGTCCATTAGCAAGAAATCCTTCTAGAAGTCTTGAATATCTCCCCAGATAATCCCTCAATGGACTTCAAATGCCCATAAAGAGGAAGATACAGAAGCCATAGGCCTTGCAGCAGACATAAGAAAGAGGGTGTAGCTTAGAGATGATACAAGTCAAAGAAAAGTTCTCTCTACCTTTGCTCTATGGTAACTGTGAGTGTGTGTGTGTGTGTGTGTGTGTGTGCATGAGCATGCATGCACACTGTATTTATAAAATAGAGAAAAGCAGCATATTCCCAGGTTTGCCTCCTTCTATGCCTTCCAGTTTAAAGGACCAGGTTTGGCGGAGACTGATAGGAAACCCAAACCCAATAAGACAGATGTCTATCTCTGCCCCAAGGAAGTCCGTGAGCAGTCCTGGCTGAAACAGCTGCCTACAATCAGCAGAGTCCCAGGCTCCATCATAACCTTTGCTCTGCCATCACACACATGTGGTGTGGCTTGCACTGGTTCAGGATGGTTGTTTCATCTCTAAGCATCACGTCCATATGCCATGAAAGGGAGGGAGATAGTATTACTCCTTCCGACAAAGACCCCACCCTGGAATTGGTACACACCACCTCTGTCTATATCCCACTGGCTGAAGCTAAGTCACATGGGCTTACCTAACTGCAAGGGAAGCTAAGGAATGGGGTCTTTATTTTGGAAGATCTTATGCCCTGGTAAACATCAAAAGCTTCTACTGCTATTGAAGAAAGGGAACAAGAAGACTGGAGAACAGCCAGCAACCTCTGCAACATTCTCCAAGGTAACACAGCTTTAGGGATTTCTTCCTAGGCCACAGCACTCCCTTCCATCCGCAGGAGCTGATCCACGCAGCTGTAGTCATAGTGGGGGTCCAGATTGCCTGGCTGTAGGGAATGGGATCAAGAGTTTATAGAAAACTGAAGTTGGATAAATTGTATGTTCTCTCTCAGGAAATGACAATTAGGATGCAGCAATTGTCATTAGTCTTTCAAACTGGACTCATTGTTGTGCCATATGGTGTGGTTTTCTTCTGCCAAGTTTGTCCAGAAGCAGAGAACTGGTCTGCACAACCTCAGAGAGAAGCAAGGACAAGATACCATGTGAGCCTGGACCAGACGAAGTCTGAAAGAGTAGTGTCCCTGATAGCTGACGGCTTTCTGGTTCTGGGGCTCAGCTGCCTTTCCTTCTCTTGGGTTGCATAAGGAACCCTCATGCCCATATTGAAGCCTCCCATTTGGGGCTTAGGAGAGTTTGAGCAGGTTTCTCTTCCTTGCAGCCAGAACAACCTTGACAATGACAAGGTCTCCATGTGGCTGTGGGTCTGAACAGGGGACAACAGTCAGCTGAAGGGTCCCCTCCCTCTGACTTCCCCGACAGGGACAAAGCACATCCCTTTCCCTCAGAACTGTGACCTGCGACGTAGAATCCCATTAAGTTGATTCACTTTTAGAGCCTAAACTGTTTTCCTTCTTTTGCAACACATTTTCATTAGATCTTGGATGACCTGGAGCCACCACACTGTACTGCTGTTCTACACTGGAGGGACTATGGTTGGAAATATTGGGTAGCAAAGCAGGAGTTGGGAAAGGCATATTTTAGGGCTGTGGGCCGTCCACTGGCCTTCAGATCTCCATTCGATGTAATGTTTTCCATTTGACTTAAGTAGAAGACCAGACCTGGGAACCCCCAATATTATCACAAGCCTGCTGGTAAACGAATCTCCCCCTTCTGACTATATCTCCTATAAACAATCCCCATCCAAAGAGCAAGGGACAGGAACGGGAATACTAGACGTTACAGCTATAACCAAGGGTTTTCTCCTTTGTGTCTTTCAAATATTTAACACTTGGAAAAGCCACCAGATGAATGCTTCTGATTAATAGCTTGTCTGTCTAAACCAGCCTCCCAAGCACACTAATCTAGCTTGATCTTTCACCTCTCTGGGCCTCAGTTTTTTTTTCTTTTGTGAAATAAAGGGTTGATAGTAGAACCCTCTTCTGACTCAGAGGTTGTATGAGTCTCCAACCACAGAGAGGGTAGGATCATAAACCCAGTGGTTTCTGAAGACAGAAAGAGAGAGTTCAGATGTTGGCTCTGCCACTTACTGGTTATTGGAACCTGGGAAATATACTGCTAACCCTAAATCTCACCTTCTATTCTGTAAATGAGGAATGGGGACAGAGCGCCTACCTGCCAGGGTCTCCTGGGGCTAAATGGTCGCATTAAGCGCTTAGCACAGTGTGCTTGACACATGGGGTGTGGGCAATGGGTATGAGTCATCTCAGCACTGATGACCTCTGGTCTCCCTGAAATGCATCCATCCTGCAGATTATCACCCCCTCACAACACCACAAGACACGTACACAGACTGACTTGTCATATTTGATAAATGTTGCTTTTATTAACTAACTCTGTGTGAGGGAAAAGCTAAAGCGAAGGGATGGAGACAGTAGAAGGGAGGGTGCTTGAGCTGTGAGAAATTCCTGAGTTATTTTCCAAATAATCTGGCTTGGCAAAAAAAAAAAAAAAAAAAAGTGGGGGGGGAAATCCCTTCCCAAGCACACATCCTGTTAGTTTTCAAACCCAAATGTGCATTTCAATGGAAATTTCATCCATATGTTTCTGATTCTTTTGTACTTAACCTATCAAAGCGCTGTTTGAAAATTATTATTTGATGCCCAATAAACAGCCTTTCCCATTGACTTTCCCATGCAACCACCTGGGTGATAGTTACCGGAAAAGCAAATGGCTCCAGATGAGACTCAAGGTGTGTTCAGCACAGTGAGCTGCGGACCGAGCAGCCAACATTATGACTCTCCCCTCCTGCTAGAGCTGACAGGATTGGGGTGTTAGCTAATGGGGGGTGGCCATCCATCACACCCTGGCCATCTCTAAATGCAGCCTGACTTAAAAAGATGAGCTTAATTCTCACTAGAAAAGAGCCAATCTCTCTCTTTGGAATTTACATGAAGTGAGATAGAATGTAGGTATCAGTGAGCTGTGGGTCCTCAAACTGCATGGTCATGTAAGCACTGGGGTGAGCCCATTATGCTATGGTTTGGTATGGTATGGTTTTAAGGTATTCCCACAGAAGCGACCCTTGAATTTATCCGGGAGGCGATCCCAAAAAGCACCAGTCAGGGAATGGGAAAGAGGAGGGAGGGAGCAAGCGAGTCAATTGGACAGTGAGCAGTTGGAGCTTCATCTTGCTGGGGACTTCCGCTGGGTGCCTCAGAGTCATCTTGGCCAAGAGGTCAGGGGGCTGGCGGATTTAGCCAGCTACTGGTTATTGGTTGAGGACTGTTCCCAGGGGTGTGGACGCCCTAGTACTTCCGGTGTGCCCTGCAACAAAAGGTCATACGTAGGTGCTGGCAGTTAAAACGTGGACTGCTGTGCCCAGAAATGAGAAGTGCTGGGGGCATTCATGCGGGCCAGACAGCGTCACTGCATGGGCTCCTGTGTGAGCTAAAGCAATGACAGTGGAACAGACAGATGTGTCAGCAATAGAACAGACCAGATGCAGCGAAAGCGGGAGCAGGGGCGCCAGCACTTAGCTCCCGGAGTTGCCTCGGTTCCTTTCCCACTTGAGACCTAGCCGTTCAACCTTTCCTAGATTCCCACAAGGTCTATCTTTTCAATTACCCATTTCCTTGAGCCATTTTGAGTGAATTTTTGTTTCTTGTATAAGAAAGGACCTTTCCTTTTTTTTTCAGCACTGCAGCTACAGAGAGGTACGGTATCTCAGAGAATCTATCTTAGCTTTCTCCCCATCTCCTTACATCAGTCAAGGGATATTTTGGTGGCAAGCAACAGAAACTCACACCGATGAACTTAAAAATGAAAGAATGAATCTACTGGAAAGATTCGACGTACTGGGGATGGAAAAGAAAGTCACAGAATCCAGCCAGGGACCGACAGACAGGAACCAGGTATTAGGTCTCTGTGGAGGGAGCCTGGATCATCTCACGTGGGGATTGGCCTTGTGCAGGAGCAGAAGCCTTTCCTTTCATCCTTGCCAAAATTCAGAGGTGGGACGGGGGCAGTTTAGCCAAACTTAGGCCATATAACCTCTACTTGGCTGCATCGGGCATGAGAGAAAATACCTACAGAGGACTCTGCAGACTAAGTGAGAATTCTTAGAAGAAAATGCTGTTGGAGTTCCTGGCTCAGTCGGTTAAGCGTCCGACTTAGGCTCAGGTCATGATCTCACAGGTCATAAGTTCAAGCCCCGTGTCAGGCTCTGTGCTGACAGCTTGGAGCCTGGAGCCTGCTTCGGATTCTGTGTCTCCCTCTCTCTCTGTTCCTCCCCACCTTGCACTCTGTCTCTCTCCCTCTCAAAAATAAAGATTAAAAAAAGAAGAAGAAAGTGCTATTATGAAGGAGGGGTAGGTACAGGCTGATGGGAAAACACACACACACACACACAGACACACACACACACACACACTATACCTATGTGTACAGGAAGCCTACTATTTAATGAGGGGGACTAGGAGATTATAATGCAATGTAGGGAAAGCTACAGTAGAGGTAGATACATTCAAAGATTCCTAGGAAGCCAAAGAAAGGAGTAGCTGGGGCCGAGGGAAAGGCAGAAAGGCTTTGCTGAGACCCACCTTCAATACTCAATGGGTAATTGTTATATGAGGCGTTTAAGCGGAGTCTGGAAAGAGAAGTAAGAGTTCTACAGTGGAGCTGAAGGGTGGAAGGAGGCCTTACAGGTAGGAAGAACAGGCGTAAAATCATGGAGACGTAAGGCAGCGAAAGCAGGGAGCCAGGTTGCAGGAGAGACTGGAGGAAACAATGCGGAAGCAGACGGACTTTAGGGATCTCAGGCCAGGACATCACACCAAGCTCTCCACGCCAAATTTACAAAACTGGATCTATCCGAAGGCAGCGGTCAGACATAAAGGATCTGTAATGCATCCCAGGACTGAGGTCTATCGTGGTGAGTGGATCCTGAGCATCTTGTGGGAGGGGCAGTACAACTATGGCCAGAAGGTCAATTAGATGCCTCATGCAGTGCACAAGGGAGATGTGCTGAGGGGCTGATCTAGCTCAGGGCTTAGAGAGGGAGAGGTGACATTTATGAGAGATATTTGGAGGGTAGAATTCCAGGACCTGGTCATCAGCTTCTGGAGGTGGAAAGAGAAAAGAGTATAAACAGAAAAAGCTCATAGAGTGACCATATACAGCAGTAATTACAAGGTTTTTCCTGTCCTCCCACTAGGGAAATGGGAAGGTCTAGTCCATTCTTTCTTCCAGAGATAAAGTAGTCATCCATGGAGCCCCAACCTGGTTTTCAGAGCTCAGCTAAGGAGTAAAGTATGCCAGGGGGGCATCAAGGAGGGGAAGGAGTGGAGCAGGGTCCAGGTGGGCTGATTGAGGAAGTGTTTATCCCCTCCGTGCCTGTTTTCTAGACTCCTTAACTTTCCATTCAGGGCCTTTCAAAGACTGATGCCAACCTGATGCATCAGCATTACCTCCTACCGCTGTCCTATATACACACTAGATTCATTGCTTTCCACCTCCAGACCTTTGTTCAGGTCATCCCAACCATCCAGAGAGCCTTCCATAGTCTCCAAGTTCCAACACCACCTGCCTCTCCCATGAAGCCAGGCAGATAGCCCCCAGGAAATAAAAGGCCTCTAGGAAACACCATCTTGGCTCTTCTTCTGAGCAACCTGGGAGCGATGGTGAAACAGGAAGAGCTCTCTGCTTCCCTGGCCATCTCCCGCTTGCAGAGGGCTTGGAAGTAGGAAGCAGGAAGCTGGAGACACAGCAGACACATACTGGGAAAGCCTCCATTCAAAGTGCCAGGAGAGAAAATCCGATTGCCCTCTGCCTGGCCCTGCACGGCCAAAAAGGCATCTAAAGGGAGGCTCCCACACCCTCAGCTTCCACATGGGAAGTGGGCACCTAGACTTTCATCTTTGCCTAGATTTCACATAATGGCAGATGGAGGAAGGGGGTAATTCCCTGTAAGAAACTCAAGGTGCCGTAGGCAACCAAAAACCAAATGTCTCCTGCAGTGGGGAACGAGCCAGAGGTTAGGTCTGACCAGAGGACTTCAGGGGGCCAGTAACCACTTGCTGGCCACATCTCACTATGAAGCAGGGCACGATGGCTGCACTGCAGGAGGCTCTGAGGCCTCCTTCTGGGCTGGATCGGAGGGAAGTTTTTCTTGTAAGTTTCCAGCCTTGCTGCGGGCAATAGACGTGAGTGGCTTATACTGATGGGGATCTTACCTTAGGAGATCACACAGATAGCTTTTTCTTTCTCAGTATAGGATGTTCAGAGTAAGAAGGAAGTAGAATTGAATAGAGAAGCAAAGGTCACAGAGTGTAGACTCCTAGTCTTGTCTTTCCCCATCCTGTTCTGTGGCTTAAGGCAAGCCTCTGAGTTTCCTCCTGTGTAAAATTGGCATGCCAAATCACTCACCTGATTGATCAGTTGGCAAGGATAGAAATAAGTCACAGCTGTAAATGTGGCTGAAAACACAGCATGGCTATTGATCTGGCTATCACTATCAGAGGCACCCCATGAACCATGATCGAAATTTGTGTGTGCACAAATTTCTCTCCCTGCAATTCTCTGACAAAAAAAATATGTATATATGCATGCATATATCCATGCACATATATACACACATGCATGTGCCATGGAGACTTTTGCACAACCCCTGACATTCTTGGGTTTCATCTGAAAAGAATCCAGCCCTCTAAATATCTCCCTGGTGACATGATCCGTTCAGGAGTAGGGCTGAGAGTTTTATCACTCTTCCTGCAGCAACATAAGTTTCTCTGGGCCTCTCCCAAGTCAAGTAAAAACAGTCAGAGTTAAATGCTGGCTCAGCTTCTCAGCTTTTGCGAGGACATGTGCCAACATGATATGGATCAAGAACCCAGGGGAGTTTTCAAACCAATAATGCAAATGAAAATAAAATAAGTTTGGGCAAGCAGCCTGCTATGTTAATACTACGTTCAGGTTATAAGCTACCTTTCCCTGAAAATTATTGCCCCTAGAGGTACTTGTTGGAAAACTAGAAATTGCTCCCCTAACTTGGAGATTTTAATCCTTGAGCTTGAAATCTACCAGATGCCAACATATTCAGTGGGTTTCTTCCAACCTTTATTTGGATGTTAATTGCAACCCTCCATGTTTTTATCACACATTCCCTTCCATGTTTCCACGACTCCACTTCTCCGCTTCCCTGGCATAGATTCGAATGTCCTGGGTAGAAACAGTTGTTCTCTGTCAGTGGTTGCTAAACATGTTGGAACTCTTTCCAGATAGTAAAATCTCATCTTGCTCCCAACTCTGGCCCACCCTTCTGGTTGCAGCAGTTATAAAGCAGGTTTTGTGAAGGCCGGTGGGCAAAGATGAGTAATTAGGCCCTAAATCCATTTAATTTCAAAGTAAACCTAAACGTTCTCTTGGCCTGAAAAGTGAAAAATAATTAATTTTGTGTTGTAAAAGATGAGGGGATGTCATGCGTAGTTGTGAGGCCCCCTGAGTAGGTTCATCCAGTTTAGATGGAGATCATTATCTGATTATTATTCCCTTATAAGAGGGGGAGGTGGGGGTGGAGGTGTACATCCTGGGGCTTAACAACCCAGTCAGGTAGGGTCCAGACAAAGAAAGAGAATGGGGTACTCAGCATGGTCCAAGGGAATACAGGACAGAAAAATGAACTCCAACGGAGATGGTGGGGACAGAGGGTCCACTTCTGCTCTGCTGGGGGAGCAGATATATGACTTCGTAAGGGGCCTGCATGAAGGAGGTGAGAGTACATGACTGTCTTCCCCCAAATGAATTTCTTTTTCTTCGTTCTACATGAAAGCCAAGGATACTATCAGGAAGAACCACAGTCTGAAGGGAGGAGCTTCTGAAGCTGTTCAGTAGATTGGAGGAAAACCAATCTACTGACTAGACCAAACTGGCATGTCACAGGGGTGAGTTATCAGGGGAACCTAGGGGCTACACACCCTCACAAAGTACAGGTGTGGCACACCAATCTCCCACCGAGGCAAAAAACAAAAAAAATAAAACAAAAAAATAAAACAAAAAAAAAACAAACTGTGCCAACCCCATCCAAGTTCCATGAAATCAGCCAGAGACATTGTGCCCCATGCCACACTACTATGGTTCAGAGTTTGGGGTATCTGCCTTTTCTGGAATCACCTCCACTCCTATCTCCTACCTACTGTATCAGCTCTGGAAATTTCTTCCATCCTCCACCTTACAATGGGGCTGATAATGGCACCTACTGCAAAAGATCGTTTAAAAACTAATATATATGAAATGCTTAGGACAACACCTGATCTCACCGCTCCAAGTAAGTGCTCAATAAATATCAGTTTCTACCATGGCTCCGTGGCAGGATAAAAATTGCAAAACTTGATTCCTGAGAGAAAATCAAACCAGAGGATGGGCAGGGAGGGGTCCTGTCTTCTGATAAAACCCACCAGCACCACATCTTGTTTATCTGTTGCTCCCTCCTGTCCCCTACTTACCTTCATTCTTATTCTAGACCTTTCACTAGTTGTGTGAGAAGAGTTATGTCAGCTTCTCCTGAGAGTTAACGTATCCAAAAGGTTTAAGTGGAAGATGATGCATGACAATAACTCATGGATATATTAAGCATAAACAAAGATATTTCCTTACTGAATCCATGCCATTCAATGTGGGCTAACATGCATCCAGCACCCTCCAGATAGCACTTCATTTTATGCTTTAAACACTTAACAAGGTAAATATTATTCCTGGTTCTCACAGAGAGAATCCCTTGAGTGTGGACTGGATTTACTGACTTACCTCTAGCAAATAGAATATAGCGGGAACGAGGAGAAGCTACTTCCAACATTAGGTTATAAAAAGACTCTTGCATGCTCTGTCTCACGTCCACACTGCTTGCTGTAAGAGGAATCAGCTGCCAGATTGGAAAGTGTCCTTTGGAAAGATCTGGATGGTAAACAACTGACAGGGGCTTCTGCAGCCAGCAAGGAATCCAGGCCCTCTGTCCGACGGCCAATGAGAAACTGAACATAGCCACGTCCACACGAATGAGGTTAGAAGCAGATCCTCCCTTGGTCCCCTTCTCTGCCTTCGGAGGAGAGCGCAGCCCTGGGTGACAGCTTGGTTTCCAACTTCACGACAGATCATAATTCAGGGGCTTCCAGTTGAGCTGCACACAGATTCCTGACCCACTGAAATTGTAAGGTGATAAATGTTCACTGTTTAAAACTGCTGAGTTTTCCCCTATGACCCAGCAATAGCACTGCTAGGAATTTACCCCAGGGATACAGAAATGCTGATGCATAGGGGCACATGTACCCCAATGTTCATAGCAGCAATCTCCACAATAGCTAAAACATGGAAAGAGCCTAAGTGTCCATCAACAGACGAATGGATCAAGAAGATGTGGTTTATGTATACCATGGAATACTACATGGCAATGAGAAACAATGAAATCTGGCCATGTGTAGCAACATGGATGGACCTTGAGGGTGTTATGCTGAGCGAAATAAGTCAGGCATAGAAGGACAAATATCATATGTGTGCACGTATAGGAGGATTAGGAGGAACTTAACAGAGGACCAAGGGGGAGAAGAAGGGCGGAAATGGTGGGGGAAAGGGAGAGAGGCAAACCATGAGAGACTCTTGAATGCTGACAAAAACTGAGGACTGATGGATGTGGGGGGGAGGGGAGATGGGCATAGAGGAGGACACTTGTGGGGATGAGCACTGAGTGTTATGTGGAAACTAATTTGACAATAAACTATTTGTAAAAAAAAAAAAAACTGCTGAGTTTTGAGGTTATTTGTTACGCTGTTGCTCATATTCTGCGTTTGTGCTTCTGGTAAGTAGCCTGTGTTTTTTTTACAAGGATATCTAAAGTTCAAAACTCTTAGAGTCCTTTCTTACGACAGTCATCATTTCACCGCATTCTGAGCCTCACCCTCCTCTTGCATCTCAGTGGTTCAGGAGAGAAACAAAGGTGCTGGCTTAACCTTGAGGGGCAGACACTTGTCATGGGTTGATGTCCCTTCAGAACACCAGCTGGCCATCTGGCATGTCCCCACTTGCATGTTCTCTGGTCACACAGATGCAACTGCTAAGAGCGCTGATTAGTATTACCACATGAAATTAACCATGGCTCTCGGTCAAACTGGGAAGGCAGATTGTGGCCACGCTCATCCCCATGCCACTCAGCAGTACTGAGGTCCTGCTGGAAACCTGGTCCGAATGCAAGCCTTTGGCCCGGCTGAAAATTTCAGTTCCCTGAGATTCTTTCAGGCTGGGCCATGTGATATTGTGTTCTGGGCCCGTCAGACTCTTCTCCTATTTCTTCACATTACTTCATGTTCTTTGTCTTTCACCTTTAGACACCACTGCCTCTGTGATGTGCTTCTGACCACTAAGCCCAAGTCTGAATTGGGTGCTCATCCAAGATTCTCCAACAGTGCCCTGATCTTCCCCAGCCACAACATTCCTCCCATGACATTATATTGTCTGGTTATGAACCTCTTTCCCTCGCTAGACCTACACTGCAAGATATGCTATCTAGTCTCTTTGGTCACTATTGCATCTTCAATGCCTAGCACTGTCTCTAGCATCTCATAGTTGAATAATAAATATTTGTTAAATGAATGAATGCTTTGGACTCTTAAAGCCAAAAATCTGCTTCTAGAGTTTACCAAGCATCTTACTCTCAAAACCCCAGAAAACAGCAACCTGGATAGAGAATGTAGGCACTAAAAGGAAGGGGGAATGTGAAAGAACAGACATCTTCCAAGGAAAGTAGAAGAATGAGACAGCTGTCCAGATAATGGAAGCCATCAGACACACTTTGGCTGCAATTCACTGGTTAATTCAGGCAAGAGTGTTCAGTTGGCCTAAATTATCTGGAAAATTCTTCATTTTGCTTTGGTCCATAAACTCTTTTATGTCCTTTACAATTGGATAGTTGGCAAAGCTTGTCACTACCCCCGGAGAATGTGGATGGGTTCCAAAGCACTGACCTACCTCTTACCGGATTTTATTTCTTTTAGTTCCGATAGGGTCCTGGGTTAAGGGTTTCAGAACTGTTTTAAGAGTGACTTTCTGTTTTGACTCATCTTGCCACTGAACCTCAGTGAGCTTCAGTGTTTGGTATTTTCTCTGCACATTATTCTGGTGTTGAGAATGTTGATGGCAAGCTTTTAAAATACGGTGGAAGGAAAGACTTGAAAATATTTTCAGGAAAAAATATCTCATTGATGTTTTACATCTTGGCCTTTGCAGTTATCTTAAACTCCTAAACTGTTCACAAGAGCTACCAGAAACGTTGCTATTCCCCAGTCCTTCTCTACAGAAAGAAAACCTTATGAACAAAAATGAGCTAAAAACCCAAGTTAAAAAACCGGTTGACCTACTCAACGAGAATGACGATAAGGATGGATACCACCTATGTCAAAATTAGCTTTTGCTGGGTAACAAACCGCCCACAACTTAGTGGCTCACAACTAAACAACAACCATGTTTTATTTAGCTCCCAATTCTACCGGTTGGCTGGGTGGGCTTTTGCTCCCTGCTGCTGGGCGTTCCCATGTGTCATGATAGGTCAGCTAGTAGTTGACATGACCTAGATTGGCTTCTCTTCCATGTCCAACAGTTCACAAGCTTCTCCACTGGGTCATCCTGAGTCTCCATGTGCCCTCCTGGTCCAACAGGCCAGTTCGGGCTCGGCTGCAAAGCAGTCCCTGGTTTCCAAGCCCAGCGAGAGAAAGAAAACTGTGGTGGACAAGCAAGTTTCAAGCCTCTGCTTGCTTGGTTCACATTTGCCAATGTCCCAAGTCACACAGCTAACCAAAATTCAAGGGGTGGCCAAATAGACTCTATCTCTTAATGAGATGTCCACAACATCGCAAGAGTGGATGTAAAGAGGAGAAGGTTTCGTGGCCACTTTGATACTCTCTTATAATATTTCCATACAACCTACCCAGTTAGGTCCTCATGGTAGCTTCTTGAGGGAGCATTCATTTCCATTTTATGGATGAAGCCACTGAGGCACAGAGAGGTAACGTAGCAGGTTCACGGTTCTACCACTAACAGACCTGGCACTTGGACTTGGTTCTGCATTGCTCTGAAGACTGCGTTCTTAATCATTCTGCTTTGTACCTAACACACATACAGGCTGGTTACTAACAGGTTGCTAATCTGAATGTAAGGCTATTTTTTTTTTCCATGTGTATAGGTGGCAGCTTCAGCCTGTGTTTATCAAATATTTTCAAAATATTTTGCAAAGATTATTTTCATTACCAGTTCAATAAAACCTCAAGTCCCAGATGCGGTTAGTCAAGTTCTCTTCTCCTGAACTTTCAAACCCTGAGGCACTTTATGGTAATGCAGCCTCAACCCCGCCCCCAGCTCCTTAGTGACATTCCTTCCTGCTTATAAACAGAAAATATCTTCTTTTTGGAAGCCATGAAATTCTGCTGCAGGCTCCACCCTTGGAAGAGACGAGGCTCAGAACCTCTGGGCTCATTTCCAGCCCAGCTCTCCTCTCAACACCAAGGAGGGAGTTCAGGGCCACATCCGGGGATTTTGCCTCTGTGCATAGATAAGAGGTGGTCATGAGAGCCCTTCACGTTTCAGATAAATTATGAACCATATAAAAATGAAACCAGAGCCACAGTGAGCAGTGCCTCCAGAGCTGACCTCTGGTCAGTCTCTACAATGTCAGATTTTCTCGATTTCTCACTTCTCCTCAGCCTCCTCCATGCCTTGCTTTCCTCAGGGCCTCCCCTTAGCTGCCCCTCTCCTCCACCCTCCTCTTCCTGAAGCTTCTTACTACTCACTCCTTCCACTTCCATTTCTTAGGATCCAAACATCCTTTCCTCTCCTCTCCATGCCCTTCTTTGGCCGAGGAATGCCATTTAGCAATAGAAATGGGCCCAAAAGATGCCTTCAGCTGCACTTTGAGAAGACGGACGACCCATGAGGTAAATTACATCCACTTGATGAATCTGGTAACCGTTTATTTCTAGGGGAAAGAAACACATTACTTTTTTTTTTTTACTTACATCTATTCTAATTCTTCTCTGAAGTTTCCCATCGAGTAGGAATGAATTTATCTTCATTTGACAATTTTATGATCCAAATCAGCCAGTTCTGCCCATTTATCTGATTTAAAATGCAACCAAAGGACTGGACTGCTTTCACAGAAATCTAAGCATGGCCAGAAGTGTTCACTATCAACACAGATTTTTCATAACATGTGAGTTTTCCAGCATGGCTATTGGGGCCTGCTGGTTAAGCTTACCTCTTGAATGACCATTATTCAGCAATAGCAAATGATTCAGTAATGAAAACAGGGGCTTGACTTTTTTTTCTTTTTAAAGATTTATTAAAGCACCTCAGAGGCTGTTTTTTTAGAAAAACCCAGCCCTTAGAGTGGCTGACCTTAAAAATGTGTTTATCTAAGCTATATTCCCCCAAAACATTGACCAACATGATAAATAATTTATTTAATGTTTCCTTAAATATTATTTTGTTTGGTTTAAACCCAAAGTAGAAACTCCTTCTCCCTGAAAGGAACACTGTCTCATTTTTGTATACAATGGAAACATTTGAGGACAAATAAAAGAAATAAAATATTTTTCACAAAATTGGGCTGAGTGAACGCTGGTTAATCTAGAGGCTGTGGAACAAATGTTGTGACGTTAGGGTAGTTAAATTAGAAGCTGGGACTTTGGGTGAAGGTTATATACTTATTTTGAGCATTTCCTTATGCCAGTAGGAAAATAAATATCCACAAATAAACACACGTAGGGCACAAAGGGGTAATCAATAGTAAAATGGTCCCCACCTAAGCCACTAACAACACAAGCAATACATTCACCTTGACAAGAATTCTTTCCTGGGGCTTTTGGTAAATCTAGAGCTCCGCCATATTGTAACCATCCTTGAAGAGAATCTGTTAAAGGTTCCCATTTTCCTTGCACAATTGTCCCTCAATCCACATGACCAGTAATCCCAGAATTCCGACCCTCGGGCTATAGAAACTGGCCCTGATGCAGGCTAGACAATCAGATTCCAGTCCCTGGGACTCTGTGACTGGTTACGTCACACATGGGTTCAACCTGAACTGATTATAATCTTTGGAATTCTTTTTTTTTTTAATTAAAAAAAAAACAGGAGAAGAAGGGGCCTCCTTCTTTGTTGTTGTTTTTTAATTTTTTTAATGTTTATTTATTTCTGAGACAGAGATAGAGACAGCATAAGCAGGAAAGGATCAGAGAGAGAGGGAGACACAGAATCTGAAGACAGGCTCCAGGCTCTGAGCTGTCAGCACAGAGCCTGACACGGGGCTCGAAACCTCGAACTGTGAGATCATGACCTGAGCTGAAGTCGGGTGCTTAACCGACTGAATCACCCAGGTGCCCCAGGGCCTCCCTCTTTGAATCATGGAGTTGGAAGCAAAGCAGAGGCTTCCCAAGAAGGAAAGGAGGCCATTGGAAAAGCAGAGCTAGGCAGTGAGAACGACGATTTCCGATGATGACGCTACGTGAGTTCCCAAAGCCTGACCATAAATTCCCCTCTCACTTGCTTAGGCTGGCCGGAATCACGGTGCCATGTCACTTCGAATACTCAAGAGTCCTGACTAATCCAGTGAATCAAGGATGAGACACAAGGAACCCTCAGGGGATGTTTGTTTATTTGTTTGTTTGGCCTTACTTTTCTCTTAGTAATTTAGATTTATGTCTATCTTAAATCCTCTGATTTGAACAGCACATCATTCTGTTCATCTTTTTAAAATTTTTTTTTAATGGAAAGTTCCCTATAGGAACAGGATGGCAGGATGCCTAGTCAGTCTCACAGTGAAGAGCATGATAAATGCATCCCAAACAAGTGAGTCCCTAAAAACATTCTTGCTGATTTTAGGACGTATCTTCGGGTTAACATTAAACATGAGTGTATTGCTCAATGACCTGGGAATCCTTACACTTTAAATATAATTATGCAACACGTCTGGGGGGGGGCTTATCTCAGGCCCAGCTAACGACGTACTTGGCACCTTAGAACAGTCACCCTTTGAATGATTGCCAGGCACCATGTATTGTGTTGAGTGCTTTACATGTACGGTCTTATTATAACCACCCACAATCCTGTCTGGCCGCTACCCCATGGGGTACTGTCCAACTTCACAGATAAAGAAAAGACCATCAGAAACATTCAGACATTTGTTCGAGGTCGCACAGTTAATGAGCTGTAGAGGCTGGATGGGACTCTGGTCTAAGGAACCCCCTCCTTCCTAAACCCTGGCCGCCGTGCTGAGAAAGTAAACAGCAGACTGAGAGCCACAGAAGAGACCAGCTCTACCACACAAGGTTGAGGAGGGGCTATTGAGAAGAGTCATCAGAGAACAACAAACACTGGAAGTGAGGTGAGTCTATTCCAGGCTGGTCTTCAGGTTCTGTCATTTTCTTGTACTTTTGGATGCATCTTTTGGCCCCACCAAGCCTCGGTTTCCACTGCTATGAAGCAGGCTGATGATACCGTAATCGAGAGTCTCTGGATATGATCCCCCATCTGCAAAAAGCAAATGACACTCTTGACATCAAGAGGGAGAGTCCATTTCCCTCTCCTCAAAAACGGGCTGGTCTCAGCACTTGTTGGGGCCAAAATGATGGGAAGGAAGTGACGTTGTGGGACTTCCGAGCCCAGTCCTCAAGCTTCCAGTGTTTCTCTCTTGGGGCCCAGACCCCATGCTGTAAGGAAGTCTAGGCTCGACTGGCACGCATTTAGGGGACCTGGAGCATGAGCAGATGTCTTGAATGTTCAAGCCTTGACCAAGCTGCCAATGAAATGTAGCCTCATGAAAAATTCTGAGCAAGACCAGAAGACAGATCGGCCCAGCTGAATCCCAGCCAAGGCACAAAATTGTGAGAGATAATGAATATGATATCTTAAACCATTGCATTTAATGCTGATGACTTATGCAGCAATAGATAGCCAATATGCTTATTTCACTGGGTGGTTTGGAGGATATAATGGGCTCATATATTTTTTTAAATTTATGTATTTCTTTTGAGAGAGAGAGAGAGAGAGAGAGAGAGATCAGGGGAGGGGCACAGAGAGAGGGATAGAAGTAAAATCCCAAGCAGGTTCTGCACTGTTAGAACTCACTAACCATGAGATCATGACCTGAGTCGAAGTCAAGGGTCTGATGCTCAACTGACTGAGCCACCCAGGTGCTCCTGGGCTCATGTACTTAGTAGCAAGAGCACCTAGAACAGTGCTTGGCATTCATGCATTCAGAACATGTTTCCTGGGCAAGTACTTTGTGCCAACACAGTTGTAGGCAACTGGAATACTGAGGAGAACCAGACAGAGCCCTGCCCACTTGGAGCTCACATTGGAGGAGGAACAGTAACGTGCAACAAGAAATGATCAAATGTCAAGTACTGATTGCTGCTTTGAGTTGTCTGTAGCAACTCTCCATTATCTCTGCGAGCCGCTGATCACCCTTGGTTCGGGTGACCCTCGGGTCAGGCCTTCAGGCGTTAGATGGCCCGTGAAGCAGGGTAGAAGGCAGAGCCTGGGAGACCGAAGACCTGTATCCAATGGTGCAGTGGAAGCCCTGGGCAGACAGCTGTCCGAACGACATGAGGAAGTGAGGCACGCCATCTTGCTTCCTACAGCGTGCACCCACCCCCAACCCTGTATTTTAATTGCTTCTTTTCATCTGCCTACCCTCACTCATCCCAAGCTCTTGGAGTCAGACAGAGGTACTTCTCATTTGGATTCTCTGTGGTTTGGCCTGTGGTTGACACCTAGTAGGTGTTCAGGGAGCATCCTTTGAAACTGACGGTCTGAATTCATGTCCTGACCACACACTACTCGACAGCATATGAAAGTCACTGAGCTAAGAAGCGGCCTCAAAACATACCAGCCCCTTGTCTGCAGGAGACACATACAACACGCTCCAGATCTCCGCTTCACAGATGAGATTGTGGGAGACTCAGCTCTCATTTGACCCCCACACTCAACCTGAGAGAGCCCTGTGTTACTGGGGCCCAGGTGCTGGGGACGGCCATGATCTTCTCACACATACCTGGGCTGAAATGTCCATACCCATTCCCAGGGGGAAACACTTACCTACACCTCCCTTGATCTGACCCCTGCAGAAACTACTTAGGCACAGAGAACCCCTAGATCGGCTCCTCCTTCACCCAGCAGCCACACTGCAAGTTCCAGAGAGGACTCGATGGGAAGGAAGGGTGATGGAGCGGAAGTTTCTGCCCGGCACCCCCACCCCACCTCGTCTGCCCTGGAAACGGAACTACATACACGCGGCCTCCTCAGAAACACTAAGCTTAGTTTCAAAGAAAACACCTTGGTTGTGTGCCGCCCACGGACCAGTCGGCTTCTCCCTCCGCCCTTCCCGCCACCCTCCTCATTATCCTCACAGGACCTGATGGCAGGAGAGGCCCTTGTCCTCAGAGCGGCCCCACATTCCACAAAGGGGGTCTTGCTGTTTGCCACTCTGGGAGAGAAAGCCCATCACGGGCCCTCCCAATGGGGCCCTCTCTTCCTCATTCTCTCTCTCTCTCTCCCCCCGCCTCTCCTCCAGCTGCTCCTGGTTCAAGCCGCTGCCTGCCCTGGCTAATAATGCCTTGTCATGCAGCGACAGAATTATGGTCTCACACTGGCTTCACATGTCACAAATAATTGTGCTCTTTGCACATCATATTGAAGTTGTCAGGACTCTCTTACGCCTATAATTTGTGTGAGTTGATCATACTTTGGTAAATCAGCAGGTCATGACCTGTGCCCTTTAGCTCCAGTGGCTGGCTGAGAACGACCTACAAATCTCGTGACAGGGACAACAGAGAGGGTATGAACCGTTCAATTGCTCGTGTCTGTCACCCGCCATGGAGAAGGGCTCTTGCCTTGCGCCGTCTCTTTAAATGGACCAGCACAGCACCCCGTGACATCCTGCCTTCGTTTCTTCACATCTGTTTCTCCCCCTTACATTTTTTAAAGCACTTTTGGATATTTGGGTTTTTTTTTTTCTTTACCACAAGACCTTTTGGTGCCAAACCCAAGTGTCTTTTCTTCCATGTGTTTTAAATAATAAAAAAAAAAAATCTCCGGCATTTGTGATAAAGTCAGCAGACCTCACTCTGCGTCCAGCCCAACTGAATAGTGTTTCCTCTCGTCCTAGCAATGGTTAAATCCCCCTGGCAGCTTTATGGGCTCCTTTGCTAACACTTTATTGAGTAACACGTTCACAAATAGTGTTCCCAAGCCTTTGTTTTCATTAAGGTACAACATGTACCATCAAGTTGCATTTAATTCACTACTTCTATATTTTATACGTGGTATCGCTGACCGAGGCCTTCTGTATCTAATACTGAAAAGAGGGTAATAAAGTTCAAACTGCTTTTACTACCCAATATCTTCAATAATTGACTTCTAAAAAAAAAAAACAGTGAAAAAGAAGTAAGATGACCAAGTTCAGGCCAGACTGATGCTCTGCAGATATACTGGAGTGAGGTCAAGGATAAAGTGATTTCATGTGCATCTGTCCCCAGGGAAGCTGTTGTGTGTAAGTTAGCTGCTTAGAGAGCTTCTAACTCTCTCCTTGGGTTTAAGACAGAGAAGATGACGTGAATGTGTATTTGCAGATCTGCACTAGTTGCTTCTTATTCTTTGGCAAAGCTACTCCACCCCTGCAGAGAGGGGATCTAATCTGGCAATTCCAAAGGCAGGTGGCAACATCCAACTTCTCATCCTGAGATACCAGAGTGTGCGGACCACGCCATCTGTTGGTACAACAGCAGGTGTAGGGCAATGGGTAAAATGGAAACCAAATGAGCCAAGCTCTCACTCCACCCAGTACAAGGCACGTGCATTTAATTTCTGAAGGCATCAACTGAAGGGACATGAATCCAGAAGGATAATTAGCAGCACACACAACCAACACCAAGTTCTATGAGGGACATGAAGCCAAGTAGTTCCGCTGTTTTGGTCACTTTATCCCTCACCTCCGTTGTCTGGTTCATAGGCACAGACCAGGACTGATTTCAGGCACTAAAAGATATTTCACTTTTGACTCGACTTACAGACTGCTAGTCATCAGTGTAGGGCAGGGAGTGGGGTGAGAATGGGGGTGGAGGGAGAAAATGTAGTGTCCAGGTCACAAACCTAAACTTAAAAAAAACCCACCTACAAAGCTAATTCAATGCAAATGTAGGTGGTCATGGGTTCTACATTTACCTTTAAGCTCTTTTGGCTGGAAGAATTTAGCGGAAAGGCAGACAGGGTTTCAAATCACTGCCCCACCTCTGACCAGCCTTGACAAGTGACCTCAACTCTCTGGGTCTCAGTTTCCTCATATATTCCTCATATATTCCTGTACAATATTTGGCAGGCAGCGGGTGGGCATGTAGTGGGTGGTGAGCATATCTTAATTTTGTCTTGGTTTAGATTCTCATTTGTGACAAAAGTAGCCTAATGGCTAACTTAAGCAGAAAAGGAATTTAAAAGGAAGATGTCAGGGGTGCCATCGGTTAAGTGTCTGACTTCAGCTCAGGTCATGATCTGAAGGGTTCGCGGGTTCAAGCCCTGCATCGGGCTCTGTGTTGACAGCTCAGAGCCTTATAGCCTGCTTCAGATTCTGTGTCTCCCTCTCTCTCCGCCCTGGCCCTACTTGTGCACTGTCTTTCTCTCTCTCAAAAAAAAAATAATAAACATTTTTAAAAATGAAAAAGAAGATGTCAATGGCTTACAGAGTCTACAGGAAGACTGGAGAGCTAAGATGGAAAATGACCCAGAACCAAGGGAGCTGGAGAGCAACGAACGCAGTTGAGGTCATGCCTTGGGCAATATCTGGTTACAATGCTAGCCTCGGCACCATGACCATTGGCCATTGGTGCCACCATTCAACTCCAGACTTCTCTATGAGCCTCTGCTTTGTCCCTTCCAGATTCAAAGTCCCTGGAAGCATCTGTGAATGAACCCCAACATGGTCATGGCTAAGCTACTAGAAGATAGAAAGAGAAAATATACTTAGAAACCTTGGAAGATGCTCACCAAAGCTCAGGAGATTTCTTAACCAAGGATTCTCTTCATTCTTGTTCCCTATATAGAGGCTGGGGAAAGGGGCATTCAGGTTCCAGGTTTTCCTCACAATCACTTTAATGTAGTGTATTTTTTGTAACTTATTCAGCCTGTTCAAAGCCACACAGAGAAAAAGTGACAACGTTTGGAAGGAAAACCCACACATCTGATTCCTGTTGTACCTATACTAGTGCACATGGAGTGACTATGGAAAAATTCTGGAGGGAAGAGTGGGACAATGGCTCTCTACTGGAGCGGTTAACACTGGCTACCAAGTGCAAAGTCATTTTTGACTTCTGAATCTGTCACTGGTGAGACAGAGTTTCCCAGAAGTGCCTCAACTAGAGAAGCAAAATGGCACCTTGGCCAAGTCTACGGAGAAGGAGAGGATGCAAAAAGTATCTGAAAGTTTCCATTATATACTCCATTAGTGAGCAGTTATGTTCTAGGAATTAGGCTAAGTGCTTTTGTGGCATTATTTTCCTTAACAGTCAAAATAAATCAGCAAGGTATTTATTATTATCCTTATTTTACAGATTTGGAAATCAAGGTTCAGAGCATAGGGAATAACATACACATGGCACAAAACCTGGGCCTCAGAGCTTTGTCTTCAAAGGAGAAGATGCCCTCACATGTCTCTGAGTAGTGGCGGTATATAAAAAGGACACCGGAATCTCAGGGTGCGATATCATGGGTACTTAAGAAAGTCCTGATGATCTCCTAATCTCAAAACCAGTATTGTTTGGACTGAGCGATCAAGGGACAAAAAACTAAGGAATATTTCATGATCTGGAAACTCTCAGTCCCTTTAATATGAAAATGCTCGACATAAAGTATTAAAGATGTAAGGATTCAGAGGTTGCAGGCCGCCAAAGGAGATTAAGAGCTTCTTTTCCCAAACGAAGTTCATAGTGTATCCATTACGGGGCATGGAGATTTCTCCTCCCTTCCCCCACCCTCTTCACTTAATAGGCAAAATGCTAGAAACTTTGAAGACATGTTTTCTTTGTTCTTTAAGTTCCATGATTAATTAGGTATAAGCCATGTTTCAAAATGTTTCGTCATTTATTTGTAATTCTCCCCAGAGTGTGTACAGTAACTTGGCTCAGAGCACATAGATCACATTGCAAACACTACTCACAGGCTGAAACTTTTTGTTTCTTTCTCTTCCCCTCTCTGCTTTTCCCTGTAACACTGGAGTTGAGGAAGAGAGCTGGATTTCAATCCGAGAGCACGCCTCGCTCTGTATGGAACTCCCTGGCCTGTCCGTAACCTCCCGAAGAGGGATTGCAACTGGAAACGGCCAAGGGAGGCAGCCTGGGACCCACACGTGGAGTGTTACATGTGGGGTGAAGACTTTGGGGTTGCTCCAGCCCCTGGTCAAGTAAAGATGGGCATTGGTTTCCAGACCACCTTCATCTCTCCATCTGCATCCACGCCCCCCTTCCCGGGAGTAGCTCTCAAGTATAAACTAGTGAGCAGTGTTAGTACAAGGGTGAGGGCCTGACTCAGTTCTTGGAGCTTCGTTTCTCTTATCTGTAAAATGGAGATAATAATAGCCTCTGAGCCACATTAGGTCAATCCTGGGACTGAATGTGACTAGTGCGGTACTTCATTTAGAGCATTGTCTCTTTGACTATTGACTATTACTTTTATGACTGTCACTTTGGCTCAACTCCCCACGCCAAACATGAACACGTACACACACACACACACACACACACAGAGGCTGTTCCTTCTTCCTCCTCTCAGGAGCATCTGATCCCTAACCTGCAGCCCCTCACTTCAGAGTACGTTTGTTCCCACATTTTTGCTTCCCTTCACTCTTATCGAAGCAAACACTCCTCTTCCAAAGCTCAGATCAAAAGTCGTCACCTCCTCTTAGAAGTCTCCACTGGTAGTCCCAAGAAGCACCAGTTATTTGCCCTTTGCTCACCGTTCTCGCTTTGCAGACTATTGGAACTAGTTATACAGCATGGTCACCCTTATGGGCAGCGTGTGGCCAAGGCTGAGGCATGGTCCGGATAAACATCATCTGCCTGGAGTTTAAAAGTATGTTGCCCTTGGGACCCCTGGGTGGCTCAGTTGGTTAAGCATCCGACTTCAGCTCAGGTCATGATCTCACAGTTCATGAGTTTGAGCCCCTCATCAGGCTCTGTGCTGACAGCTCAGAGCCTAGAGCCTGTTTTAGATTCTGTGTCTCCCTCTCTCTTTGCCCCTCCTCCACTCACTCATGCTCTCTCTCTCTTTCTCTCTCTCTCTCTCAAAAATAAATAAAGGTTAAAAAAACTGTTTTTAAAGTATGTTGCACTGACCCTCTAGGTGCATTAGTTTTCTAGGACTGACATAACAAAATGCCACAAACTGAGTGGCTTCCATGACAGACATTTATTGACTCGCAGTCCTGGAGGCTTGAAGTCCAAGATGAAGGTATCAGCAAGGTTGGCTCCCTCAAGACTCTGAGGAAATCTGTTTCAGGCTTTGGGGCTAGCTTCGGATGCTTTGTTGACAATCTTTGGCATTCTTTGATTTGAGGAGCATCACCCTGCTTTCTGCTTTCGTCCTCAAATGGTCTTCTGCCTGTGTGTGTCTGTCTCCATGTCTGAATTTGCTCTTTTTATAATAAGGTTTAGGACTCATCCTAACCACTTCATTAAAAATTTTTTTTTAATTTATTTTATTTTGAGAGAGAAAGACAGAATGCATGAGCAGGGTAAGGGCAGAGAGAGAGAGAAGGAGAGAGGGAGAGAGAATTCTAAGAAAGCTCTGCACTGACAGTGCAAGGCTCATTCTCATGAACTGTGTGAGCCCAACCTGAATCAAATCAAGAGTCAGACATTTAACCAACTGAGCCCCCCAGTATCCCCATTAAAAAAAAGTTGTTTAAATTTATTTTACCTAATGACTTCATCTTAACTTGACAATCTATAAAGACCCTATTTCTAAATAAGGTCACATTCACAAGCGTTGGGGGTTAGGACCTCACCGTCTTCTCCAGGAAGACACAACTCAACCTATAACATGGGGAAGGTAACACATCTGAGCCTACATTTGGAGTCAGAGGATAAGTCAGGGATGCACACGTTTATTCTGTTCCTACTTACAGCAAGGACAGGGTGCTGAGATTTCTGAGCGGCTCTCACCATAGTAATGCCTGAGCCTGTATTTATCCTCAAACTCAGGCTGGTGGTTCTCACCCTGTCTGCCACAACAGAATTACCTGGGAACCCTAAGGACAAGATAAATAAAACAAAAACCACCAATTCAGGAGGTGGGGGAAGACAGAGTTGATCTATCTTCAAGCATCATTGTTTTAGGTGCAGCCAGGGCTGGGAACTTCTGTACTAGACTAAACACATGAGCAACCCATGTGGGTTTTCCCTGGTCTCGCCTGAGAGGCGCTTCTTGCTTGAGGGGCTTACAATATACTCAGGATGTTTAAATGACTCTTAAAAAATTAAACTGACCTCTTATGTAGAATATTATAAAGAATATAGAATGTTAAACTTCTCCAGATGGTTGACATTAAGGAAGAATACACTCTCCTCTGAAACAGGCAGCCATTACCTTACTGTTGGCCTAGTTTTGACAGTACCAACTCTTGCCCAAATGGAGAAGTGTAGGCTAAGTTTTAGTGTCACGTAGTAAGTACTTTAAGATCCAAGAGAGAAAGGTATTACAAGTGAGGACACCATCGTTGGCTACTCCTGTGGTGGCCAGAATGGTCTTCGAGGCTAATACCCAATCTGGCTGGCTGGTTCACCACTGACATGGTAGAATTGGTGCTTGGCGCTTTGACTGGAAAAATGAGCTGGTGTATGAGAGTCTGTAGACAGCCGGAGAAAAATGAACAATTTTCTGGCCAGACTTTTGGTAGAAAAGATAGCAGGAAGCACTGGTAGTAATAATAATAAATAATAGTAATAATAGCTAACACTGACGTGAATAGATTCGTATGTGATGGTTATGGTACTAATGCCTTTATTATTCACTTTTAATGTTTTTTTTTTTTAATTTAATTCTGGGAGAGAAAGAGAGAAAGACAGCTTGAGCAGGGGAGGTTCAAAGAGAGAAGGAGATACAGAATCTGAAACAGGCTCCAGGCTCTGAGCTAGCTGTCAGCACAGAGCCTGACACACGGGGATCAAACCCACGAATTACGAGATCATGACCTGAGCCGAAGTCAGATGCTTAACCGACTGAGCCACCCAGGACCCCTATTATTAACTTTTTAGGCCAATTTTCTAACTGCCAAAATTCCATTTTGAATATTTGGCTACTTGAATGTCTATACTCTTCCCTATGTCTTAGAAATATGAGCACAAGGGAGATTCTTTGGAAATTAAAGGCATCTTTATTTGGAACATATTTTTAAAGAGTCTAGCAGGACAGAAGCTGCCTAAATTTGTGTTTCAGTCTTTGGTGAACTGAGAGGGAGATGCCTGAGAACAAGTTGCGAGAAAGAGCAAAATAACGGGCATATAGGCCTATAAAAGGACTGGGAAATTACTCATTCTGATCAAATTCCTTTTTCTTGTTTCAGAGGGAATTGGGGGAGGAGGAGGAGAAGCAATTGGGATAGTCAGTGAGGACTGGCTGCATGGTTAGTTGCAGAACATACAAATCCCAGAGATGTAAATCATCCCACAACGGTATCATCTTCACCAGAATGAATATGGTAGCACAAAAGATAACTTAGTAATTTCCACAAGTTTGCCCTCAATTTGATTACACTGGTCCCAGCAGATCGCGTCCAGCAGAAAGGGGAGGAAGGCACAAACTTTGCCCGAGTCACGTGAGTGACGGTCAGGTTGGGGACTGAGGAGCCCTCTTCTGCCAAGAAGTTGATCTCCAGTATTTATTTGGGTGCAAACCAAAGTAGAATAATGGGGAAGGAGGTCCTTCATGTAAAAGAAACTCAAAAGCTTTACAGACTGAATTAGGTGTAATCCTTATGGGATCCCTAACAGCTCATAAATAACTTTTAATGAGATTTCCAGCAAGTCAAATAGCACGTGGGGGAAAAAGTATTCTTTTTTATTTTTGTTATTTTGTTTTCAATAAAGCACATACTTCATATCGTTGTTTTCCCAACCCGTAACCGAAAGAAGGGAAACCATTTCAATAAGAAGAGATTAGTACTGAAAATATTTAATTAACTGATAGGGACAGGAAACGCTTGAATATGTCATTGAAAATTCTTGACATTGACCACTAATCTATGGAAACTTATAGAGCGGAGTCTAAAGCATGTTCCGGAGTTAAGCAGAGAAATAAATCAAGGTTTGCAAATGTCATTTAAGTTTTCACCTGTCTCACGATTCAAAATTATTGGCTTCCCAATGAAAAGCATATGTTGTGTCCCTTGCCTGGGGAGTAGTAATGAAGTGAGGCAGACACTCTCCAGCTCTCCCTCCCATCGTGCCCCTCTTGATTTCCCATCGAGTGAAAATAATTACTATATCCTTAAGGGAGCGCTTCCCCGGCTTCCCTGCGTCTGGTCTCCCGATAAGCACGCCATGCTGGTTCCTCAGGCCCTGCCCCTCTTCCTTGAGGGACCAGGGTTTGATTTATGAGAAAATAGTTGGCAAATTGCAGTGTCCATCTTGATGGATGACATCATTTGGACCATTTTGCTGATCATGTATGACTACCTTTTTTTGTTCAGCCTCGTTGCAATTGATCCGCAGCTCCAACAGCCAAAGAAGGGGGGAAGAGAGCAATTGCCTTTTCTTGGAGAGGTCACTATGCAGAAAGGGCTCTGGCCTTTTGTTCCCTTGAAGCCCACAAGTGGTGTTTGCACCCTTTACAAAGAGCACTCATAGATGGAATCTTCGATTATCCAAAGACTTAGAGGAAGGTAACACAGGTAGAGTCGCCCTCATTCGGAAGAAGAAAAAGGGTGAAATTCAAGAGAGACCAAGTGCTTTGCCCAAGGTCACCCCGTTAGTCAATTGTGGGATTCAAATCTTAGTCTTTTGAATCCAGTGCAAGTGCTCATTTCTCTTTCTGTTGCTTCTAGGTGGAGGGGCATGTACATTGAATGACAAAATCGAACTTCCTCTGTACTAGGCTCTTCTATACAACCTTCTCCTGTGCAGTCACTGCTGTAACCCCTGACTCATCGATATCTCCTTCCCATCTCTCCTCCTGGCTTCCACCAGCCGTAGAGTTCTACAAACCGAATCCAGTGTGTCGCTGCACTAGTTAACAATGTTACGTGTTTCCCCTTGCCCCACTGCTGTCTCTCAAAACTTTCCATTTTATCCCTTCTAATGGGAAAGTTATGGCGGTGCGGGGTGGGGTCCAAACTCCTATGAAATATCATGCTTCGTCTTAAACTTTAATATGGATTTGTTATTCTACTCAAAATATTCTTAGGTGGGTTTTTTTTTTTTCTTTTAGAAACGGAATATTTCTCTACAATTCTTTGAGTACAAGCAATGCCCAGGAAAGGTACCTCGTCTTTTCCTGCAACTTTGTGCACTCCCTAATGCGCCCCCTGATTTGAGGAGCTAGGTCCCAAGGGATCAAGTCCAGAGCTTGGCATAGACTAACAGGTTCTCGTAGAACTGGCCGTCCCTTCTTCTCTGCCTCATTTCTGCCACTTCCCCCCAGATCCCTGCCACAAGAGGCACCCCAAACTTCCATACATCAGTGACTTTGCACATGCTGTTCCCTCAGCCTGCAAGTCTCTTCTCCCTTTACCTCCAGCATGCATGGCTTGCAATCCCGGGACATGGCTATGGTTCTACCGCCTGCACCCCGCTCATGGTAGTAGTTAATCCTTTGGATGCCAATCACTTACGGGCATGCCTGTCTTTCCCACCAGACTAAGCACTGCTGCCCATCATCTTTACCATCACATACCAGTGCCCAGTATACCGGGCACAGGTGAGGCAGCAGATAAATACCTTTAAAATGCATGAAAGGTAGGAATACACTTTCACTAGTAATACATTTTCACAATTTGTTTTTAGAGGCTAGCCTCGTTGGTTACATTGTACAGTTTCTAAGAGCTTTCAGACATTCAAAAAACCCCACAAAACTCCAGGAAGCATCTCTTATGTACGCCAGGCGCATGATCTAATTTGATGTTTGTATTCATGCCACAAAGCACGCACAGTCGCTCTGACTTTACCTCAGCCCCTTGACCTAACTTAAAGGTAAAGTCCAGACACTGGACTTGGATTTCTGGGCTCCAAAATCCCCCTCCCTGCCAGCTCTGTATGACCTCAGCTTCCTCATCTGTAGATGAGGATGATAAGGGTACAACTAAGAGGCAGCATCCTGTGGTGGTGACGAGCATGGACTCCACGAATAATAGGCGAGGTCACGGATCAGCAAACTGCAGCATATGAGCCAAATCCAGCCCCCATCTCATTCTGTGGGGCAGAGAGTGATTTTTAGAAGTTTAAATGGATCAAAAAAACCAAAAGAGTAATGATATGCTGTAAGACATGAAATTTAAATCAAATTCCAATGTAAATATTGACAAATAAAGTTTTATTGGAACACAGCCCAGCTCGTATGTTTACATGTTGTCTGTCACTGCTTTTGTATGACACCAGCAGTGTTGAGTAGCTGTGACAGAGACTGGTCAGCCCGCCAACCCCCAAAATACTGACTTTCCGACCCTCTACAGAAATGTGCTAATCCCTGACCTGGGTTCAAATCCCAGCTCTGCCCATTACCAGCTCTGTGACCAGTTTCCTCTACTGTAAAATGTAGATCATTTTTTAAAAGTAGAGATAATAATAGTGCCTGCTTCATAGGGTTTTAAGAGATTAATAAAGTGTTTGGTAAGGACCCAGTAAATATTACCTAATATTACTAAGCTTCCTTCCCAGAGGACTAGAATTTGCCAAGTAGTAGAGTGGGGTAAGAAGGGGGTGTTAGTGCCAGCTGTGTGTGGAGTTCCAACCTGATGGAACCAGAGAAGCTAAAGCGACATGTAAGCCAAACTGAGTAGAAAGAAGAAACCAAGGGCCAAGGTGCAGGTACCCAGGGCATCCCCGTGAGCACCTTTCCAAACAGCCTGCACACCACCGAGGCTAGATCACAAAGTCAAGAATTCTGAATTGGGTTTAGATGGGACCAACTCAGAAGTCAGTGAAGAACAAGCAAGGGGCAGAAGTAAAAGGTTCTGGAGGATTCCTCAGGTCTCAGGCAGCACTCCACTCAAAGTCTGGCTTAAAGGGATAGGCATGCCATTCCCATCTACTGATAGGGAGAGAGAAGCTCCAGACGGTCCAAGGGCTTGCCCAAGATGATACAACTTGGAAATGACTAGCTCCAAAAGGCCACATGCCCAACCCAGGGCTTCTCCCTTCGCTCCACCCTGCCACCTTTCCTACTAAACGTCACAGTGTCAATCCTTTGGCGGCCCTCATGCACACCATCAGTTCTCAGGGAACATAGCTGCTCTCTGTTCTTGTGTTGTTTTGTCTTTTCCGGGAACAGAGTAATTTTTTTAAAACCATCAAGCATTCATTAAGTGTGTTTTCTCCCTCCTGCAGTTAGACTGCATGTTGCTGGATGCAGTGGCCCCTTGCTCTACAGACTCAGCTACGCAGCCTGGCCTCTGATGTGAAGTCCAGCCCACAGGCACGCCTCCCTCTCACGGTTCCGTGAAACCCCTGCAAGTGGCAAAGTGTTTATGATTTTAGAGCAGCAAGGATCCAAGACACATTGAAAGAAGTTAGGGCTGGGGGACCTGGGTGGCTCAGTCAGTTAAGAGCCCACCTTTGGCTCAGGTCATGATCTCATGGTTCATAGGTTCAAGCTCCACGTTGGGCTCTGTGCTGAAAGTTCAGAGCCTGGAGCTCTTCGAATTCTGTCTCCCTCTCTCTCTCTCTGTCCCTCCCTTGCTCATGCTCTGTCTCTCTCAAAAACCAAACATTAAAAAAATTTTTTAAAAAGAAGATAGGGGGAAAGGAGGCTAAGAAAAGCAACAAGTAATTCAAGGATCTAAGCCAAACATAAACCTATAGATTTCACCAGACACTCAATAAAAAACGTCTTTATAATGTCTACATGTCTTTGAAAGAAGGCTCCAGATCCACAGCTCCTCTTATTTATTATTCCCAACAAACGTGACTGCCGAAGAAGCCTGGGCTCGAAAAGGCACCCTCCAAGGGCAAAGCGAAGACAACTATGCTTTAGAGCCTGGAGACCCAGAATGTTTTTCTGCTCAGCCGAAAGTGGGGCTTCTTGTTTATTTGACAATTTTTCTTCCTTGGACATTGTATTTAAACAAGTGTCTCTTTTTGGTCCAGTGTTTCTTCAAATTTATTTATAGAAGAAGTTTTCCTTCCCCCCGTCTCATCTGTTTTTCATATTTTGGTGAAAGGGATAATATATAAAATTTTACAAGGGTTTAGCTTTCTTTATATTTCCTAAATGTCAGCATCTGGTGTTCTCATTAAGCAAGTGATGTCCATTCATAGACTCGCTCCATCTTTAATTCATGCTAAAGAGCGGGGCAGAAATTTAAAGAATACACTGCCTTCCTATGTCTTTGGGGAAGCTTCTTTTAAAAAAAAAATCTACCTAGCATTCTTTGGTTAGTTTCATTCTGCTCATATCTTTAATTTTCAAGGTTTCCCCTTTAAATCTCTTTTCCCTAATGACAAAATGCATAGCATTATTATTTTCGGGGTTCTGCCAAAAGCGTGCTTTTTTATGCTGTAAGTTTCTCACTAGGATGCATCGACATTTTAGGCTCTTAGGCAAGGAAAGAGGGAGAGCCAGCAAGCAGAATGCACAGTTTCTCATTATGCATTACAATGACCCTCGAAATACTATACTCCTGCTGAGAGCGCCTCGGATTTGGTAAGACTTTAGAAAGCTCCAATTGAGTTTATAATCTCCTAAAAGTGATATAAATCCAAAGGTTTGCTCGGTTCCTGTGATGTCATCAGTACATTTAATTATGTGAGAAGAATGTTTGGATAGCATCATGGGAAACACACACACACATACACACACAAGCGCGTACACACGTTTGCAAAACACAATAGTTCAACCACGGGCCAAGGGATTAATGCCCATTTCAGAATCTTCACCTACAGAAGTCTTGTGTACAAATCTTTTATAATGTCGAGGCACCTGGGAAGCTCAGTCGGTTGAGCATCTGACTTCGGCCCAGGTCACGACCCTACGGTTTGTGAGTTCGAGCCCTGCATTGGGCTCCTGCTGTCAGCACAGAGCCCGCTTCAGATCCTCCGTCCCCTATTCTCTTTACCCCTCCCCTGATCATGCTCTCTTTCTCTCTCTTAAAAATAAATAACATTAAAAAAAATCCTTTATAACCCTTTTATTATTGTTGTTGGTGATGATAATAATAATGGTTTAAAACAAAATTATAGTTTGCACAAAAAACAGCGTTGTTCCTCGTTTGCCGAGATGGTCCCCTCGAACAAGGCTTTGTTGGGTAGTTTGCATTTTTTTTAATATGAGGGCATGACAAATTTCTCCTTAAAAGTCCTCTACACATTACAATCACTTACATATAGAAATCCATTTAAATTGACAAGCTGATGAATGAGCTGCCCAGGTAATATAGATGACCATGGGTAAACATATTGGGTGCAATGTATTTTAATGATGTCTAAACAGTCAGATGTTAGTACACCTAGCCGGGAAAGGTCTGTTGAAATTAAACCTGCTTGTTTTCTTCAAGTTTGTTGCCTGTAATTTATGAGTTTGAATGTGGTCTGCACGTTCATGTTTCCTCTGGTTTGCCCTCCTTTGGAGTTGAGTTGGGGCTCTGCCCCATTAGGCTGGCAAATGAGTTGCCTTGAATTTAAGTAGTTCCTGGAAGTGGAATTCCTTACAAACAGTCCACAAACTCAGAGTGAATCACTCATTCCTCTGCAACCTCACATGGTACTGGGGGTTCTGGTTCTAGAAAGAGTCTAGAACAGTACATGGTTTGGTAGATCAGCTAGAAATCATGTGAGGCAACATGAAATACATAGCCTCCTTTATGTTGTATTTTAGCCCAAAGTGTGTAATTGAGCCCATCAGGCTTTTAGATATAGTATCCAGCTTGTAAGAAATGGGGGTGGTAGAGCAACAATGGAAACACCACTGCAAGGAAACATCCAGATAAACCTGGACAGCAGGGCATTTCACAGAACCTCTGGCCTGGCCTCTTCACCAAGTCAGCAGCATAGAGAAGAGCTTCGAAGGCCATCGCAAGTCAGTGCAATTTGCAGTATTGGTTTATATAGCACTTTGGACAGGCACCTGTAATGGATATTTTGGCTTCAGTTAGGAGAATTTAATTATGGTCTGGCTTTTAGAAAAGATAAAAATGTACTAAAATGGGAAGGTAGAGTTGACCAAAAAAGTAAATTACAAAACAGGATGTGCAGTATGATCTCATGTCGGTTAAAATTTAAAAAATAAAAACAAAAACGTGTGTGTGTGTGTGTGTGTGTGTGTAAAGATCTAGAAGGATATGCACACATATACTAAATTACATTAGTGACCTGGGGGGGAGGTGTGTGTGTATTAGTTTCCTATCACTGCTATAACAAATTACCACAAATTTAGTGGCTTAAAACAGCACAAATGTATTATCTCATAGTTCTAGAAGCCAGAAGTGTGAAGACAAGGGCGGTTGGGTGGCTCTGTCTGTTAAGCATCCACTCTTAATTTTGCTTCAGGTCATGATCTCACAGTTCGTGAGTTTGAGCCCCACATCAGGCTGTACTCTGACAGTGCAGAGCCTGCTTAGGATTCTCTCTCTCTCTCTCTCTCTCTGCCCCTCCCTACTCACACTCACTCACTCTCTCTCTCTCTCTCTAACTAAATAAATAGAAGAAGAAGAAGAAGAAGAAGAAGAAGAAGAAGAAGAAGAAGAAGAAGAAGAAGAAGAAGAAGAAGAAGAAGAAGCGGTGAAAGCAGTCTCCCTGGGCTAAAATCAAAGTTTCCATCTGGAAGTTCTGGGAGAGAATCCATTATCTTGCCTTTTCCATCTTCAAAGGGTGACCTGCATTCTTTGGTTCATGGCCACACAACACTCTGACCTCTGCTTCCCTGTCACATTGGCCTCTCTGATTCTGGCCATTCTGCCTCCTTCTTACAGTGACCCTTGGGAAGAAATCTAATCCAGCAGGCAAGCCAGGATAATGTCCCAGCTCAAGCTCTTTAACTTAACCACATTTGCCAAGTCCCTTCTACTGTGGAAGGCCACACATTCACAGCTTCCGGGGAACAGGACATAGATATCTTTGGGGAAGAGGAAAGCACTATTTGACCTATCACAGGGGGGTGATTTCTTCATCTCTTTGTTTTTATCTGAAATTTATAATTCTATGCAGTACTCATGTCTGATTCTTTGATATTAACATCAAAATGGTATCTATTTTTTCTTGCTTGGGAGCTCTACAGTCTCGTTCTTGGTGAGCCTCCCCTTGCAGAGGACAAAGAGGACCAGTCCACAGAGGGGTCAAGTCCACTGGGTGGGGGTGGGGTGGCTAACTCCTTCCAGACCCGGGATTGGACGTCAGGACATGTTGCTCTACATTGAAAGTGTCATATTCAACACTAGCCCCACCAATGCTGGGCACCGTCACCACTCAAGGACTCCATGTGTGCCAAAGAATTACCTCACACCGCAAAGTACAGATACTGGCACCTATTTCACAGAAGAGGACAATAAAGCTCAGAAAGGCTAAGGAGCTCACCCAAGGCCACAAACAGTTTGTGACACAGTGAAGTTCTAAGCCCAGCGCCTGAGCTCTTAACCTCCACACATGTTTTCTCACTAAAAAGACCTGAAATGGTCCATTCATGTCTCCATAACCATAAGCAGGGAAACTACCTGTCCTGGAGTTAAAACTTAAGAAAGTGTAAGCTGGGAGAGGCCTTCTGTAGCACCAAGTCCAAGCTTCCCATTGTACAGAGGAGCAAACTGGGGCCCAAGTCAGGGCAGCTCGTCAGTGGGAGGGTCAGAATAAGGACTCAAGGATCCCAACTTCCTGCCTGCCTGGGGCTCTTTCTACTAAACTCTAGGCTTCAATTTTCATCCACATAACTTCATTTTTTGATTCATCTGGCTATAAAAAATAAATTTTGTCCCCAAATCAACACATACAACTGGGGTGTTGTGCTTCTCACTCCAGGAAAGTCAGCTCAGGTGAGCTCCATCCCGTGCTCACTTCTGTTTAGTGGGGGTACCCAGTTGAAAGGAAGACAACATTTAACAGGATCTGGATCCCTCGTTGCCATACTGGTTCTGGCTCCTTCTACCCCAAAGAAGGTCCCAGTGATTTCCCAGAGAATCACACCACACCGAGGCCATTCATCACAGGCCATTTCTGCCTCATATTTCACTCCCTCTGATCTGGAGAAGCCCTGGAGGGCAGGCAGTGTGGCACATAGGTCAGGGAAACGGCCTGGGTTTGGAACAGTTTGCTTAATTCCTTGATGACTGTCCAGTTACTTCTGGTTTATCTCACTGGATTACTGACCCAAACCTTGCCAGCATGAGCCATGTTACTCACTTGGTGTAAAGATGTCCTCTGGAAATTAGATGAGACATCCCTTCAGTGGGACGTGGTGTTCGCTCAAGGTTTCACATGGGCCTCTCTAAACCTCAGCCTAGCTTGGGCTTTGAGTATGAATCTCTAAGATATACAAGAGTAAACAGCTTCCTAATTGGTCTCCCTACCTCCAGCCTCCTCTCGCCCTCCATTTGACCTGTCCTTGACGGGCCACAACATCATCCAGAAGACTGATCTGGATCAAGAGTCCTTCCTTCCAAAGCTCTCAATGCTTGTCCGCAGGAGAGACTAACTACATCTCTGTGCCCCTTTCTCCCCACACCAGCCCAGACCACATCATGGTGGGTCTGCTCATTTTCTTTTCAGGGACATCATCAGCGTGGCTTCTGATGGCCATGGTCCTGAGATGGTATCGTACACCATGATGGCATTTGACTTGAAGGTCTTGGTGCCACTGAAAATAGCCAGTGCCTGCACCAACTCTCCTGGTGTAGAAGGTAAGTTCAATGACTTATTCTCCTGAGGTTGCTAACCCCCTTAGCACAAATGGCACTGAGGCCTTGGCACTTTGGTGCTTTCTCCAGCTTCTACAGAGCCCTTGTGCCTGGGAACTTAAGGACAAGATTTTGGAAGTGGGGTGAAAAGACTGAACGAGAGACATCCGTGACTTCCCCAGCACTGGCCCATTGACCCTTGCTCCTGGCTCTCACTCTCTCTTTCTTAGGACACATTGTAACCAGGCAGCTCCTCAATTTCTCACAAAACACGTCTTGGGAGGGAAGAGTCCACAGCCTCCCCCACAGCCGAGAGGTGCCTGAATCGTAGAGCAAATACATTCTGAAGTCTTCCATTCCATAGTGTGAGGACGGTATGAGAAGACAGTGCCAGGAACTTAGTCGCTGACAATAATATGACTAAACTACCTGTTTTCAGGACACCATAGGAAAGTAAATCCTTTCTTCAAGACCTCATTGTTGCCTTGGTGTGTTTGATGCTTGCCCATCTGTAGCGGGTAAGCAGCTGTTCAGGGTATAAGAGAGACGTGTGGGCCAAAGCTTGAAGTTGGGAAGCTTCTTCCAAACGATGTAATGATACTTTGCAAATCTGGAAAAGCCATCTCCGGTTCCGTTTTCAGGAAAGAGTTGCAGGGTTCTGCACAGATGTGGCTCAGCAAACGCTCTTCCACATTGTGCAAATGAGGGAAACGCCCAGGAGAGAGAGTAAGACATCTTCCAAGGTGTTCTAGAACCCACGTGCCTCACCTGCCATGCCACCACACCTCCTCTCTGCCCTCGTGGTCTGTTCACAGTGATCTCGGTGGATGGAGATGTACCAGCGAGACAGACCCGTGGCCATGGGGGCAAATCCACGCGGTCCGTTTTGTCACATAGCATACTCCGCAGATGATGCTACAGAAATCAGCGCTTGGTGAAAAGCCCTTCTTTTCTGATATTTTATGTGGAAAAAGAAAAAAAAGTGGAAGGAGAAAAACATATCCAGACCTTTTTTTTTTTTTTTTTGAAAATCACTTACAATCAGCTGGAAGGTATTCGGTGAACTTTGTTTTACAGCGTTTTGTGGCCAGTTACAAATTTGGGTCATGCCCTGCAATCAGTCTCTGCCGGGAACTTTCACTGCGGCCATCAGGGGAATTAGAAATAAAACGTTCGAGGCGGAATCAAGAATGCACAGATGAGCCGAGGAAACTTGTGACCGGCTTTCTGGACGCAAGATAAAAGAACAGCTGGACGACTCCAGAACAAGTCCATCCAGTGTTGCTTACAGGTCACCCCAGCAAGCATTTCCCTCCATCACTGATGGCACGTAGGCTTTCCTGACTCAAGGACCGAGATCGAATCCCCTCGCCACGAGTATTTTATTGGCTGCAAGGTACATGAAAAATGGTTAGAACATGAAATGCACTGTGACTAAGAAAATGGGGGGAACAGCCAAGTCTAAAAAACGTCCTCTGTCTTATGAGCAAGTATACGCCCTCTTTGCCCGGGACGCTGCTGAACAAATTTCAAAAGGAATGCATGCACCCGCCCGCCCCCCCCCCCACCGCCCAACTCAAAATCTGGTGAGGGAAAGTGTCTCTCTTTAATAAACATTCCTTTTTTGTAAGGAACCTGACTTGCGTCTCCAAACACCAAGTGGGAGGAGAGGCTGAGAGTGTTGTTTTTGTCTTCCTTGGAGGACCACAGAGATCTTTCCAGCTGTTCCCAGAAGCAAGCTAGAAAGGGTGGAGTTCCTTCCCTCCTCTACAGTTTCTCTTTGAGAGGGCGGCACAACAGAAAAACTTGAAGATTACATTCAAACTAAGATTTCCTTAGGACCTAAATGGAGAGGCTCACTGCCCACCAACTCCCCAAATCCCAAGGAAGAATTTTTGACTCTAAATATGGAAATCCTTAGCACCATCCCATTTAGGAAGCAACCACTCTGATTTTTTTTTCTTAGAAAGAAATTAAACGATAAAACTAGTGGAAATCCTAATCTGGACTCCTATCTTTGATTCCCCCGAGTACTAGTTAGATAATCATGTAATAGTTCTAACCACAAGACATGGTTACCATTTATTGAGCCCTTATATGTGCTACGCTATGAGCTAAGTGCTTTGCATTAAATACCTCATTTAGTGTTTACAAGAACTTTAGTCTTCACAAGAAACTGAAGCTCAGAGAGGTTAGGTAACTTGCCAAGGTCATACAGCAGTTAAGTCATAGAGAAGAGAGACGTTCATGAAAAACTGTACTCACACCTCAGTTCCATCCTGGAATAACTAGTCATGTTATCCCTAGGAGATTCCTGCCCACGGCATCTAGAAACACCATCTCTCTTCCCCCTCTCCCTCTTCCCCTCCATTCCCTCACAGCCAAGGGGAAAGGCGGGCTGGGTTACATGATGCTGCTTCAGAGCCCAGGTAGTGAAATCAATCCACCTTTTGCTTGACCCAAGCCTTTTGATTAGAAAGTCAAGCCATCCTTCTGGAGCAAAAATTCCTCCTCTAAACCCAAGTTGAACTCACTCAGTCTTTTTGAGATAAAGACTAGCTTCTGAACAAAAAATGGTTTTGATTATAAAATGAAGGCTGTTAGCCAGGGAGACGTAGGATTTGAAACTCCCCCGAAAGGGTACAGGAGGTCTGAGGCCACCAAACCGATTAGCAAGCTAAAGAAAATAGAGTGTCATGCTCTGTTGACGCCCCTGGGCAATGCCATTCCTGCCCTCCCTGGTGACCGGTTCATTTAATTATTTTAAAGCAGAGTTTTATGGACTATTTGCCAGACGTCATGTTTGCTGGGGGCACCTCAAGTTTCAGACATTTATAGGAGTTGACCCTAGTTAAGATTCTGTTTCTCGCAGATGCCTTCAGTTTGGGGACTAAGGTGTGGGATGGAAGAAGTGAGAAGTCCCCAGTAGAGGGGCACCGAACACATCCTTCTAGAAAACATCGAGACCATCTTAGAAAAACTTCAAAAGGGGAACGACATCTGCAAACAGAAACTTTCTAGTATTTGGCAGCGTCTGTCACTGAAATGAAGAAGTGCCACTAGACAGCACCTGCAAGACAGACATTCGGGGAAACTACAGAAAAGGTCCTCCATCAGAGAGCCTGGCATATTGCCTTCCTGTCCTCAACTGAGAAAGAGCCCAATTTTCTGGCATTTGAGAAGAAGTAATATTTAAAGATTTAGGGAAAGTTAGTCAAATGCACCTTGATTATAAACACATGTACCCATTTCATTTGGCTATTTTAAAATGTGGGTTTTAACCAGCTGCCATTAATAGCAAATACCCTGTTTGTCTGTTTCTCCCTCTCCTTGTTACAGACACGGACGAGGGAAAGAAATATTTAGCCATTTCGAGTCTCTTTCCAGAGCAGGAAGAATTATTGACTATAAATTGTATCTTCCTATCTCATGAAACAAATGAAACCTTCTAAATTAAATAAAAGGAAAATTAACAATCAGGATTAGGTAAAAAGCATTACATTTCCTTGGGGCTCGAGTTACAAAGATATGTTTTTGTAAAAGAAAGCAAGGTCAGTTACCACTATTAAACTTGTATATTGTTTTATACTAAAGTCCTTTCAGTGGCCTCTCTGAGGGACCGTTTAGTTTGTATTACACGCTAATAAACTCCAGGTGCACAGGACAAACTGAATAATCAGAACCCGATGGCCCAAACTAGTTAAAAATAATGTGGTACATTCCTGGTTCTCTGCATTTAATTTATTGTTAATCATTGTTATTACTTACATTTATTGGGTAGTTTTTCCAGATTTATTAGGCACTACATTTAACAGTGTTATCGCTTGTAACTGACCATCAGTGGAATCGAAAACATATTTTTGTAAAGACTCTTAGCCTAATTAGTAAGTTGTTTCCCTTTGAGACTAAACAGACCCCAAAAATGACGGTGTTATTTTCCCCTTGAGTCAGAGGGAAACTCTGGTACGAAAACCCATTTTTGCTAAAACCACCTGTTGGGTGATAACGGAAGGGGTATCCTTCTAGGGAACGCTAAGGTGACCTTTGCCTTCAAAGCAGGAAAACGTGGGATTTTGTTCTACAGGCCAGGGGCAGTCTTCTCTCTCAGGGGAGTGTGTGGTCTCTTATAGACATGACTCCTAGGATGCCAAGGAAGGGCAGGTGGGGAGCCTGTCCCTCCACCTGCCTGGGATTCTACTACCCGGAAGCAAACCTTGGAGTAGATGGGAGAAGTGATCCTTTGACTAAAATTCACACTCGGGTAGAAATGACTGGCTATTCTCCCAACCTGTCTTAAGAGTTGTTTTATAAAGGGGGTGGGAGAGGAAGCAGAACAGCAAAAGGAGAAAGAGAGAAGAAGAGGAAGAACAGAATAGGAGCCTTCTTGTCCCTTCTTGTCCCATTTTCGCCAGCCCTGGTCTTGCGAGGGAGCAATACTTCTCACTTGGAAAGCGGTGAAGCCATGGCTCAGCACAGAAGATCTGCCCCCAACGCATAGGGTCATTCCTTTGGCTCCATATGCTGCATGAAGGTGAACTTGAGTAAGGTCCAGCCTTGGAGGTCAGGAGGTGGCCCCCGGCACTCGCTCTAGCCATTAGTGAGCCCTAAATGCTTAACACGCAGCACACCACTTCTTTGCTGAATCGCCCGCTGAATGAATGCCAGTTCCTATCACATCCCTTTGCTTTCAGTCGGAGCCTATGGGGTCAAAGGAATGGCCACAAGAGTGAGAGGCATGAGTCTTGGGCTCAAGTGTGCTTTCTGCTGAGTGACCTTGGACTCGTCACTGTTCGTCCTGTGAAATTTAGTATGCTCCTCTCTAAAGTGAGATGGCATGGTGGTAGACTGTAGTAAGGGCCCCGATTCTTCACCGCCATCACCCCGAATCCATGTTTTTTGTCAAGTGACTTTGCAATTTCTTTCACCCAAGAGGCCAGAGTCCATGTCCCTGGTCCTTGCATCTGGGCTGGTCTTATGACTTGCCTAACCAGTAGAATGCAGTAGAAGTGACAATGTGCCAGTTCAAAGTGGAGCCTTGGGAGGCTTTGGTGTTTTCCTTGTGCTTACTGACCTAGCATCTTGGGAAATGAGAGATACATGGAGCAAGGTCAAGTCACCCTGGGCTCCCTAGTCAATGGCCAGCCAACCCTTAGACATGTGATAAGTCCAGGCAAGATTGGAGGTGCTGCAGACCCCAGACATGAGAGCAGTAAATGCTTATTATTGTGTCCTACTAAAGTTCATAGCTATTTGTCACTCAGCATTACTGTGACAATACACGCCTAATAGCTGGTGCTGTTATGGGGTTCCTAAGGTCCAAATTCTACTAGCTACTTAGCACTTAATCCAACCCTAATTGTACCCCCACCTCCACCATGAGACACTGGTAAGTCTTTTGGCTGCCCTGGGCCTACTTTAAATAGAGAATGATAATCCTTATCCCTCCATATCTCATGGACCCCTTACAGGGTATTTTCAAGGACAAATTTAATATTCAATATGGAATCACTTTGAACCATTCAAAAGGCAGACACTTCGTTAATTCTTAGCCATAATAATGCTACTTCTTCTTAGGGATCTCATTAGGAAGCCCCCTAAGGGGACATCACTTAGAAAATAAGCAAAAAAATCAAGTAGATGTTGTTTAAAATCCCATTTGGATCTCTTACTAGGTATTCACATTAAATGCCCTAAATTAGTATTTTTGTTTCGAGCCACAGTATCGCAGCCCTTTTTGATGCCTCTGTGGGTACTTCCTCACTAATTTTATGTTTTTGATCCAAATCATTTTGACCCACAGTATAACTACATGAAGCTAAAGGAGAATTGAAGATAAATTAGAGGGGCAGTGAAATGGAAGAGACAGGAAAGAAAAAAGGTCATTCTATTCATTCATTGTTCTTTCAATGAATACCTAACAAGTGTTGATCATGTCATGGGGGCTAGATTTGACCCAGGGGTTTCGTGGTAACAAAAATGATCCAGTCTTTCCGCTCATAAGGGTTGGGGATACATGTTAGAGGAGAGAAAAACATTAAGCAATTAATTACAAAGATGTTAGCTTAGTCATTCATTTGAAACCTGACAAATCCATCAAGCATTTATCCTACCTTTCTGATACAAACTGTGCCTTGGAGTAACTAAACAAAAGTTGAAGACAAGTTTCTCATTTTGGAAATAGTCTTGCTAATAAACGAAGAAAGAAAAATAAAGAGCGTTGCCATTTTGCCACCCTTATGATAAATGAATGGTGCTAGATATTGAGCGTCAAAGACTACCAACATGAAAGAGAGAGACAACCAGACATTATACGCCTCCTGATGGAAGAAGATATCACCTCTTATATAATATTGCCGGTCCCCTAACCCTGGGGGAGGGGGGAACAATTGACACTTAACCCAATCAAACTCTAAAAGCCAATTCCCGGTTACACGAGATTCAGAGGACAGAGGAACATGTTCAATTACACCAAGGGGATGAAGTCAGCAAAATCTGGACTGTGAGCAACTCTATAGAACAAGTTTGTTTGTTTGTTCTGCGTTTGTTCACCAATAAACTTCAAGGAAGGAAAAGACACATAGGATGAGCCTGTTGATAAACAAAAAGTAAACGACATATCAAAATGAAGCAAAAAGGAGATCTAGGGATGCATGCTCAGGTGACAAAGAAGGGGGAAGATAATAAAACAAAGACTAGGTGAACCTAAATGCCAGGAGAGTGATGACTTCTGGAGGGAGTCACCCTCTGTGGAGCTTCTGGTCTATTGGCAAAATTCTATTTCTTGAGCTGAATGGTGGTGTCAGTGTTATTCGCTTTATAATAAGCCATGAAGCTACAGTTTTTATGTTGTTTTCTGTTATCTATTACATTTCACAGGAAAGAAAGTTTAAAATACTTCATTGCATATATTTTAAAATATCACAATTTAAAATTGATATAAATCCTTCTAAGGAGAAGTTTCAGGCCCTGAAAGGGTTTAAGAAAGGCCTTCCCGAATCTGGGGGAGATGGCTAACTAAGGAGATGAAGTCAGAGCTCCAGGTAGAGGGAATGGCATGAGCGAAGGCCCTGCGGTGGAAAGAGGCACTGATAATCACAGTGCCGGCCATAGAACCTGGAGATGAATGGTAGGCTTCCAATAAATGCTTATCACATATAGATGGATAAATGGAGCTGGGGTTCACTCACTGGGTGCGCTCGTTGCCATTGCTGTTGTAACAGTTTGCCACAAATCTAATTGCTTAAAACAACACAAATGTATTACAGTTCTGTAGATTAGAAGTTCAGCACAGGCTGGGGTGCCTGGGTGGCTCAGTTGGTTAAGCATCTGACTGTGGCTCAGGTCATGATCTCATGGTTCGTGGGTCCAAGCCCCGTGTCAGGCTTTGTGCTGACAGCTCAGAGCCTGGAGACTGCTTCAGATTTTCTGTGTTTCCCTCTCTCCCCCTCCCTCTCTCTCTCTACCCCTTCTCTGCTCACACTCTATCTCTCTCTCTCTCAAAAATAAATGAACATTTAAAAAAAATTTTTAAGAGAAGTCCAACACAGGTTTCATGGAGCTAAAAATCAAGATGTCGGCAGGAGTGAGTTCTCTGGAAGCTCTAGGGAAGAATCCATTTCCTTGTCTTTTCAGCTTCTGGAAGCTGCTCACATTCCTTGGCCTGTGACCCTCTTCCTCCACCTTCAAAACCAACAAAGAAGGATTGAGTTTTTCTCAGACCACATTGGAGGAGAGGACCTTTTCTGCCTTCCTCTTCTACTTTTAAGAATATTTCTGATTACATTAGGCCCACCCAGATAACTCAGGATCATCTCCTTTAAGATCAGCCAATTGGCAAACTGAAGTCCATCTGGAACTTCAAGTCCTCGTTGTCATGTAGCATAACATATCCACAGATTCTGGGGATTAGGACTTAGACCTAATTTCGGGGTCCATTACTCAGCCTACTATTTATTGACCAACTACTATCTGCAAAACCCTGTCTAAGTGCTCAGGACATAGGACAGGATGAACAGATGATGTTCTTGAGCTTAGAGAGCTTACAACCCACAGTGGGAGAGGGCATACAAACAGGCAAACAAGCACACAGATAGTCCTAATTGGCTTGAAATAAAAATGGGAAGCAGAAGGGTAAAACTAGGTACGCTGCTCCCTTCAAAGATATTACTTGTTAATTTTTCTACTTCCCAACAGCTAGAATTAAATCTCAGCATCTTTATTTATCTGACCCTTAACATTACTCTAATTTGAATTGGATTTTTTTTAATTTTTTTAAAGTTTTATTTATTTCTGAGAGAGAGAGAGAGAGACAGCATGAGCAGGTGAGGGTCAGAGAAAGAGGGAGACACAGAATTGGAAACAGGCTCCAGGCTCTGAGCTGGCTGTCAGCACAGAGCCTGACGTGGGGCTCGAACCTACAAATCGTGAGATTATGACCTTAACCAACTGAGCCACCAGGCACTCCTGAATTGGGGTTTTTATATTAAAAAAAAAAAACACCTAAAAATTAAGTTAGTTTTTTTTTTAAGTCCCCCTGTACTTATCTCTGGAATCCAATTTGGACTGATTTAAAAAAAAAATATTCTAAAGCATTCCTAATATAAAACTTCTCTGCTTCTGGTTTCCAAGGGAAATTTATTATTTGAGGGCAGACTTTTAAACGTGTCACTCTTCGCCAGCATGCCTCAGGGTACAAGTACAATAAATAAAGGGTATATTGAAATAGAATATTTCAAATAACTAGCAGCATCATTAAAATATCAAATTAAATGAACAGAAAACAAACAGATTCTAGTTTCCTCGTATAATCAGATATTCCTCGTTAAGGACTCTCACGTGGATTGTAATACCAGCAATTCCAGCTGTAGCTTCCTGGTTAAGTACTGGTCTTAGCCCGCCCCCCACTACAAAAATGGAGGAAAAGAAAGCATACCCTCTGACCTCAGCAGACACCCCAAATTTATCTTGGTTTGTCCAACATTTTATAAGATCCTTAAAGGCAGAGGTAGGTCTTCAGTCCGAATCCTAAATCAGGGCTCTGTGAGCAGAGCCAACAACCATCAATATTTTCTCTTTCTGGAAGAAGAGAGAGGCCTCTCACATACTACCTAGAGTTCAGAGACTCACCCCATGGCCCAGGGTCTCAGTGGTGCTCTGGGCATTTGGGGTGGGACAGTTTGTCTATGCACCCCAAGATCTTCCGATTTCTGCTCCCTCTCCATACATACGCACTCTACATGTCAGTCCCTGGGTCAAGCATAAATACTCCAAACATTTCCAAATCCTCTCCTGGGGTGGGAGATGCTAACCCATTTCTAACAAAAGGCCTTCCCAGTAGTCACAGTCCAAGGTGAATTCTCCTGGCCTCTAGAATAGCTGTAGTACATTCTGCTCCTGGGAGACTGGGCATAATCACCACTGTAGACTGTCAACATGGTGTGGGTGCACCCAGCTGCCTGGAGCTGGATGTCTGTCCAGCTGTGATGACACCTCTAGCCAGGCCTTGAGGATGGGCAAGTGGTCTCAGCCAATAGCCCAAGGGGAGCTGGATGTGAGATGCTAAGCACAGGCCAAGAGTTTCAATCCGGGTTCTGCCACTCCTTTGTTGTGTGACCTTGAACAGTTCCTTTATGTCTCTAAGACTCAGTTTTGTCCTCTAAAAGTGGTATAAAATCTGCATTGGATCTCCCATGTCTTGAAAAGGCTAAATGAAATAATCTAGGTAAAGCACTTAGAGCCGTTCCTGACACTGGGCATGCAATCACTGAAAACTGGCGAGCACTGCTGTTTTTATTGTCCATGATAACGACAATGAAGCGGTTCTCCAAAAATGACGTCTTGTGCAATCTTCTGTTTATTCTATACACATGAGACATTCAAAATGGGTGTGTGTTCTTTCCCTTGGTCTTCCTGTCTTCCTGGGAAAGAAATCGTAACTGGGTCTCAATTCATATTGCTTCTTATAGTTTACTGGAAATTTATTCTCATGCTTATAGAACATGAAATCTTAAGGACCACATATCATTGGCTCAAGGAAAGCCGGGTACTGAAGGCGGCAGCAGTGTCTGGTGACTGGATCCACACTCAAGACTCCATATGGTCCCTCGAATGAATCTCTGTTAACGATGGCATCGTCTTCCCTTTTGCTCAAGCCAGAAGCCTGGGACTCATTCTTGATTTTTCTCTTGTCCTTTCTCCCACCTCCACACCCCAAATCCAATCTCCCAAACAGATCCTGAATCTCACAACCCTTCTCCCATTCCACAGCCAGTACCCTGTTCCAAACCACCATCATGTCTCATCTAGAATCTTGCAGCATTTTTTGTTTTTAATTGATCCACCCTGGCTCTCCTCTAACCCATTCTCCCATAAAGCACCCAGAACACTCCTTTTTAGAACCAGAGCAGGCTTTTCATTCTCCTACTTAAAAATCCTCCATGGGCCTCCTGGGTGGCTCAGTTGGCTAAGCGTCTGACTTCGGCTCAGGTCATGATCTCACAGTTCATGAGTTCGAGCCCCGCTTTGGCTCTGTGCTGACAACTCAGAGACTGGAGTCTGCTTTGGATTCTGTGTCTCCCTCTCTCTCTGCCCCTCCCTCCCCTGCTCTCTCTCTCTCTCTCTCTCTCTAAAAAATAAATAAACATTTTAAAAAATCTTCCAGTGCCTTGTCACTGCCCTTAGAATAAAATCTCTAGCCCCAGGGTCCCTTAGCTCCTGTCTACTCTGTGGACCCCATCATCATGTACCATGTCTCCCCCCACCCCCAAGCTTACTCTGTTCTGGCCACACTATCCTTTTTGATCCTTGAACAAACCAAGCTCTTTCTCTCCTTTGGGGCCTGTGCTTGCTGTTCCCTCTGCCTGGAACATTCTGCACCCACATCTCTGCTGCCTGGCTCCTCTGTATCACTTGGATCTCAACTCAAATGTCACCTCCTCAGAATGGCTTGTTCTCTGCTATCCTCCTAGCTCCCAAAAGGATGTCTGGCACACGGTGAGCACTCCATGGGTGTTTATGGAGGAATGAATGAGTAAAGAGCCAAAACAACTAAACCCAGGTGCATACGGGTTGAGAACCACACCCTCAGTAAAGGGTGACAACGACCATTCTTTCTATGAGGCTCTTCACGTAGTTTAAGAAGAGATCAATTCACCCCTCTCAAAACACCCAGCCCACAGTGTCAGAGAAAACCAAAAAACATGACTCCTCAGAAAAACAATGAGCAGAGAGCCATACTTCTTCAAGCAGATGAGGATCTGTGCCAAATGCCTTAGATAGCTTTCAGAGTTAAGCAACCCCACTGTTGACAACAGCCAAAGAAAATGCTACAGCTCATACCAAAAGAGTATCTGCAGCTCGGGCTGACATTTCAACACAAATTGGATTACTTTGCCCTTCCTGGAAATGCATGATCTGGTCACATAATGGGACACTATTCAATTAGCAAGGTTCCTGGTTGTTCCGAAAAGTATAGGAAAAAGTGGTTGCCTTTTAGAGGGAGCTTTGTGACACAAAAGAATCAGGCTCCCGCTACCCACATTCACCCTAAACTCTTCTGTTGCAGAAAAGCAATCAAGTGACATTCTTGACAAGTGCACAGAAATTCTTATCTCTTGGTCGGCATATCATCTCCCCCAGGAAGCATTTCCTGGGAGGTCTATTTGAGATCAGAGTGTTTCTCACCAGAAGTACGCAATAGGCATTTAATCAATGTTGCTATTTTAATTTCAATCTTAATAAATGGCATCCACATAGAGGTAATCATTGAAGACATGAGAGAGGATCAGGTGGTGTTAGGATGGAGAAACATCAGAGAAGGAGGTGGAGGATACATGGCGGGATGGGCAGGAGGCAGCAGAGGAAACAAAAGAGGCAAAAAAAGGGGGGGGGGGCACCTGGGTGGCTCAGTTGGTTAAGTGTCCAACTCTTGGTTTCGACTCAAGTCATGATCTCAGTTTCATGAGTTCGAGCCCCACATCAGGCTCTGTGCAGAGCCTGCTTGGGATCCTCTCTCTCTCTCTCTCTCTGCCCCTCCCCGGCTTGTACTTTCTTTGTGTCTCTCAAAATAAATAAATAAACTTTAAAGAGACAGAGAGAGAGAGAGAGAGAAGACCTTAAAGACTTGACCCGAAACCCCAGCAGGTCATAGTTTTCTTAGTGTCCCCCACCCCCACCCCCATCAACACTAAGCCATAAGCTCTTTAAAAAGCAGATGATACATAATTCACCTTTCTGTCTTTTCCCATGCAGGGTCTAGCTCTAGGTCTCACAAATGAATCTGAAATCTAAAGAATAGAGACAAGAATGTAACGTTCTCTGAACTTCAGATCGCACTGACTCAGTCCCGTATCCAGCAGAATATCAAAAGCATGAAAATAACCAGCAGGGAGGGGCCGCGTGCTGGCATCGTTTCCACCCTGTTTGCCCCAGGGGGTGGGGGGCAGGTCTGAGGCCTGGGATGCTCCGCTTGTCCCAGTTTGCCTGAGACTGTCCTGGTTTTAAAAGTCAAAGCCCCATGTCCCAGGAACCCCCTCGGTCACCCTAAACAGAGCTTTCAGCAAGTATTTGTTGAATGATTGAAAGATGTGACTACCTCACAGGGCTGTTGGAGGATCAAAGAAATTATGTCTATAGAAATGCCATAAGAATTCTAAACTGCATCCAATTGGGAAGTATCACCCAGTGTCAAGTGTGATTAGTGTGGGGTTTTGTGCTGATTGACAAGAACCAGCAGCTTCTGCATCTGACTTTGAGCACCGGGTGCACCTGTGCCCTGGTCCTCAGGACCCTCGCCGTGGCAGAATGGCAGAGTCGGGAAGAAAGTGGGAGAGGAGGAGGTTGCAGGTTATGGTCCTGGGACCACCGCCCGTGTCGAACTTTCTTTTCTGACCCACTGACCAAATAACGAGCTCATGTTGCCACCAGGTCCCTCCACTGGGAAGTGGGGTGGGGAGCAGAGCTGACTGAGTTGTCCTTGACCAGTAAATCAAAGACCTCCTCCCAACATCCCCAGATCTCGGTCCTCTCCACTTCCACCACCATGAGGCAGATCTCTGCAGATGCTATTTTCTTGTCTAGATGATAAGTGTTATGCAGGTAGGAGAAGCCCCAAGGTGAATGAGAGTGTTTCACACTATCGAGACAGGTGGGTGGGGGAGAAGTGATTCAGGTCAGGGAGAAGCCAGCAGAGCAGGGATGGGGTACAATGCAGGAACAAAGAGCATTTTCATAAAGATTTCATGTGGGTAGCATACCTTCATTTACCCCCTCACTGTCCCTTTAAAAGGGCCCTCTGCAAAGATTCACTCTGTGAGGTCTTTGTATTCAAAATCCTGCTCCTTTTGAATATGCCTAACCAGCATTAAGTACAGCAAGATGGGGCTCAATTTGACTTGAGTGACACTTCCCTTATATCTGGCCCATGAGAGAGCTGGGAGCTCGGATAGATGATAAGGCTCTGGCCAAAAAAGGGGAGGGAAAGAAAGAAAGAGAGGAAGACAGAGACAGAGAGAGGAGAGAGAGAAACCCCAAGGACTGGGTCTGCCTGCGCCCCTAGTGGGAACGGAGAAAGGTCAAAGATTTCCAGTGGAACCAGAGCATGCCACCTTGAGCTTGGCCAAGTTGCCATTTGGGCATGTGTCTGACCACCAGATCTAATCCCATGGACGTTTTCTTCCACCCACAAGCCACCTGAGCACTCTCAGATAGACGCAGAAATTGCCTGAAAGCCATCCACATGCCTAATAGCAGGGCCTTTCAATAGCATAATAGCTGAAATCCTGAGTGCCTTTGTGTTCCATAACATTCCAAAGGCTCCAAGTACATTATCTTTCTGTTTCTGACCATAACCCAACAAAGGAGGCTGATGGGATCATCCCCATTCAGCTGATGAAGAACATGAACCAAAGAGAAATCAGTCTGAAGTGACCCAGCCGGCCTGAGCAACGCTAATATGAAATCCTAGCCTCCCGATGGCCCCTTTCTGCAAATCAATGCCTCTTGCTTCCAGATAGACGAAACAGAGCCAAAGGGCACAGCCACAGAGCCTGGGAATTCGGCTGTGCACTTGGAGCCGACCTCGGTTTAAGACTGACACAGATTCTGGATCTGAGTGAGGTCTGCTCCAAGCAGGCCCTGTGGGCTTGTGCATATGGCCTCGGGGCCTGGTTTCTCCCAGGAGTTTAATCAGAAATTTCCTTCAATTCTTTCTATCGCAGCCTTTGAGTGTGAAGATGAGAATCTAGACATTTCAGAGGGTTTACTTGTGAAGTGTCAGCAGGGTCCTTTAGACCATTCTGTGAAAAAGCCCAAAATACCTTACCAAAATACCCCAAATTCCTCAGGGACAGGAGAATCAAAAGAGTGACAACCAGCCAACTGAGAAGCCCTGATGAAAACCGCTAGGTCATATTTTTCTATAAGCATTGTCACCTACTTGAAAGTCTGAGTCATTTTGCCGGTCCCGGGGAGGGTGGATGAGTCACACTGATGAGAAGGATACTTTTTTCTTTAACCTAGTTCTCTAACCTTTTACATGAGCGCTCTTGGTCTGCTCTGCTCTTAAAATATCCAGATGGGTTGTATAAGATCCAGTATCATGATTGTTTGTGCAAGGTCACTCCTTGTATTTGTGAATTTGAGTCTTTTATTGCTCAGAAAGAATGTTCTCATTTATATATATATATATATATATAAAAATTCAGCCCAAGTTATAATAGCAAAAATAATTTTATATCCTCCCACAGAGCTGGAAACTTAAACTCAGTTATGGAGGAATGGGGCCTCAGGATCAGAACTGAAAATGACGAGTTCAGTTTCCCAGCCCAAACTAAGTAAAGAGCTGGAGGGAGAAATAGGAAAAAATGAATGGGATTTAAGACTTTCTATTGTTTCCAGAAAACGAGTTACCCAAGTGATTTAAGCTAGGGTTGTGCTTTCTCAAGTTTTATTTCTGATTGAAGATGGCTTTTGGAATTCGTTGACACAGTTAAGAAGAGAAGCCCCAAATTCCTTTCCTTTCTATCAAGCTCAAACACCAGCAGAAGGAGGAGTGGCAAAGCACAAGAGGAAGTAGAAACTTCCCTGTGAAGGTCATCCTGGATTGCCTGGTGTTTTGGCAGTAGGGTGATTCAATTTGAGATGCTGCTGGGGAATATTTAGCAGCTTGAGAGCCACTGACAGTTTTTATCCCTTCTACACCGAAATCCTTAAGCCATCCATGTTGAATTCTCAGAGTTTAAAATGGTGTCCAAAATTCTGTAACAAGGATATATTTTAGGCCTTTAATATGTCTTTAAAATAGCTTTGTTCTTTTAATAAGGACAAAATAAGGTGAGGAACCGGGACAGTATCTGTATAATTCTTGAAGTTTTCCCATTTGGAATGGATGGTTGGGTCACCTGATATGGATGACCCAAATTAGTGAGCTACATTGATTTTATGTGTCAGCTTCTGCTGTGGTAACAAATATCCCTAATGTCTCAATGGTTTCAGTAACTCTTATTTTCTGCTCAGGGACAGTGAGAGCTGTAGATCAGCTGTGGCTTCGCTGAGGTCTGCTGGGCTTTGCTGTGATTACCTTCAGTCAGCAATTTGTGTCTTCTCAAGTCCTCATAGGGAAGAACAAATGCTCAAAGAGACAAGCGAAATAATGGGCACACTGTCACTTCTGCTTGTATGCATTCATCAAAGCAAGTCAAATGGGTAGAACCAAGGACAATGACACAGAAGTATATGACATAGAGAATGAGAGTGAGTATCATCATACAACCTACTATAGTCTGCTTTCTTAGGCACAAATCTTTACTTTTCTCCTACCAAAAAAAAGATATTCACCTCCTCCCCCTAAGCCATCCCCAAATTCTCACTCAGTCATGGCATAAGGTGTAAAGCCAAGGACCTCATGATCTAGATCAGATTTAGATGTGGCTACTCTTGCCTTGGAGAACTAGGAGCCAAAAGATAAAGTATTGACACTCCCTCCCTTATACACACACATAAACAAAATACACAAAATACAGCAATAAAATAGCTACTACAAACACCCCCAGTTGGAAAGGGAAGAATGGAAAACACACAGCACTCAGTGAGTGGTTGATTTATTTGATGTGTCAACTGGTTTGGGCCACAGTACCTAGGTATTTGGTGGAACACTATTCTGGATGTTTCTGTGAAAGTGTTTCTGGATCCCATTAATATTTAAATGAGTATATTTTGAATAAAGCGGATTACTCTCCACAGTGCAGGTGGGACTCATCTGATTGGTTAAAGGCTTTAACAGAGCAAAGCTTGGCCTCTCCCAAACAAGAAATTCTGCCAGCAGACTGCCTTTGGACTTGAACTGCAACTCTTCCCTGAGCCTCCATCCTGATGGTCTACCCTGCAGATGCTGGACTTGCTAAGCCTACATAAGTAGATGAGTCAATTCTCTCTGTCTCTGTCTCTGTCTCTCTGTCTTTCTGTCTCTCTCTCTCTATATATACATATATATGTTGTATATAAATACATACTTAAAATTTATATATAACATAATTTTTATATATTTATAATATTTAATGTCTCCTGTTATGTGTGTGTGTATGTATATATATATAGAGAGAGAGAGATTATCTATCATCTATCTATCACCTATCTATCTATCTATCTATCTCTCTATCATCTATCTATCATCCATCTATCTATCTATCATCTATCTATCTATCTATCTATCTATCTATCTATCTATCTATCATCCATCTATCTATATCCATCTAGATCTATTTATCTATCTATCTATCTATCTATCTATCTATCTATCTATCTATCTGTCTGTCTATCTATCCATTTATCTATCCATCTATCTGTATCCATCTAGATCTATCTATCTATCTATCATCTATCTATCTATCTATCTATCTATCTATCTATCTATCATCTATCTATCTATCTATCTATCTATCTATCTATCTATCTATCTATCTATCTATCATCTATCTATCTATCTATCATCTATCTATATCTATCTATCTATCTATCATCTATCTATCTATCTATCTATCTATCTATCTATCTATCTATCATCCATCATCTGTCCTATCATCTATCCTATCTATCATCTATCTATCATCTATCTATCCATCATCTATCTATCCATCTATCTATCTATCCATCATCTATCTATCTATCTATCATCTATCTATCTATCTATCATCTATCTATCTATCTATCTATCTATCTATCTATCTATCTATCTATCTATCTCCTGTTGGTTCTGTTTCTTTGGAGAACCTTGACAAATAATGGTTCACTGCAATTCTGAAATCTCTCTCAGCAAATCTGAGAAGCCATACAGGGAGGGTCAGGAGTGCCCTTCCGTTAGACCTTGGTCATGACTCCTGGGAGAAGCTCCATGGCTTCTGACCATACTCTCCAGGAAGCCCTTCCTTTTCCATTGCACTGGAAAATATGCCCATCCTGGTTATTGAACAACTTTCTCTGCATGCTTTTCTAGCCCATCACAAGGGAAGACTCAAGGTTTATTTTACTTCTTGAATAACCACTGTCTCTTTGTTCAGTCTGGTGGCAGTTTGGGAAATACAGCTCTCTTAGAAACTCTGTTGGTGTGTGTGTGTGTGTGTGTGTTTAATCAATCTGATTCCTGGAAGCTCCACGGGCCAATAGCAGCATGCACAATCTTTTTCCAGACCTGCCTCTTTCTTTAGACTTAATCACAGGTGCTCTAAACTCTTCAGGCCTTTGCAGGAGTACCTTAGGATGCTTTAACCCAAAATATTTCTACATATACAAGGACTTAAAGGGGGAGACATACACCATTCAGAAGTCATAGCAAATGCAGGAGGGCCAGGCTCTCAGTTTTGTGTTTGACCTAGGGCTGTGTCTTATTTCAAAACTATTTTGCTGTCTGGAGCCACAACCTTTAACTCTGAAGATCGGCGAGTGTCTGGATCCTCCCTTGTTCTGTTCACCCCCACAGGCAGGGAGGGCATTATTAGAGATGGATCCCACGGGAGGTGGCCGCTGGAAGTGGAGTCCTGCCCGATAAGGAGTTCAGCAGCTGGAGGCAGGAGGAGAGCGTGTATTTCAGCAGAGAGACTCCCCGGAGAAGGTGGCCATGAGAGCAGTGTGGCTCGCGCAGGACACATGGACACCGGGGGCGGATGGACGGAAGAGGCTGAGCATCCATCCACAGCGTGCTCTGAAAGACCAGGAGGGACCTTGCACATCACGCGGCAGAGTGTGAACTCTACGCAGCGGGCATCTAAGGCTCACTTTCCGCAGCTGTGCTGCACAGTCAGCCGTGACTCAGCGCGGGTGGCCTCTCCCCTGCCTGGTGCGCATTCACAGCCTAGAGCCACGCCTCGCCACGGCTGTACACAGCCTTACCATTCTCTTTGCCAACCTCGAAAACGAAGCACACTGGAGAGGACAATCTACCATTGCAGGCAGGAAGAAAGGACAATCTTTCCAGTAAAGACAAGCAAACCAAGGCCCCCAGGGTGGCTTGCTACTCATTTTTGTGTTTCTCCCAAATTGCACTTTGCTCTGCAAGCTTCCTTCTTCCTTAAGCGTTTCCAAGAGCCCAGAATTCAGACCAGCAGGCACAGGCAGGCTGCCCATCAGCTCACGGAATAATAAACCGAGAGATAGAATCTGCCAGCAATCGGCCCAGCTTCTCAGCGCTGACTTAAGTGTCAGAGACATGCTGTTTCTAATGCAATCCTGGGGGTCCGGAGCTGTGCGAGGCAGTGGTGTCTTATTCCTTTCCTTCATGTCTCTGTGTTTCTGCTTCCCCTTCATGCCTTGCAGCCCGGGGGAAGAATGTCCAGCCCTGTTCAGGTCTTAGCAAGAAGACACAAACACAGAACTGAACACAAGGGCAAGGTCAGCTCACAAGGGCAAGGTCAGCTCCCGGGTCCTAACAGAGTACTACTCTCAGCTCCACTGCATCTTTCAGGTGCTTCCCAAGGAAACCCACTTAACCTCACATGAGGAAACTGACGGGGGGTAGGCTTCACACCCCCTGGAAATGCTGAGGTTTATAAAGTCTGTTTCTGTCGTCATGTTTACACTGATGTCCACTCAGCATTTTTAAGAATGGCCCAGAACCACCTGTAGAGCTGGGGAAGATAAGTATACTCAGTTCCACCCCTTGTCCAAGGCTCTGCCTTGTATTTGGAAAGAGCAGCTCTTGATACGCGGGGCTGTCAGCACAGAGCAACAGCACAGAGGCACCTGAACGCTGGTGCGGTCAGAGATGTGCTCGTGGATTGACGAGGACCCTAATATGCCATGTAACTCAGAGACCCCATAAAATAAAGATGTTTAGGAACTTTCTTTGCCAGATACAACTATATATGCATCTGGAAACTCTAATGGAGACAAAAATATGTATCCCCGAGAATAAGTATCTCCACAAAAAACAAAACAAAACAAAACCCTGAAAACATGAGTTCAAAATAATGAAGCCTCTGCCAGATTTCCTGGAGACATGCTGTTAGCTGGTTTGTAGCAGCTAGGGTCGGTTCAACATTTAACATAATGTGAATTATTGTCGCAACTAAAAAAAATAACTTTACCAGTAAGCTATCCTCTTCCCCCGGAATAACACCAGCAAATGTTACAAGAGTCCGCCTTTGACTGTCTAGCAACAGCACTACTTCAGAAATGGGATTCAAACGTCCCCACTTGCGAAATTAAAGGTGATTTCAGACCTGGTTTTCAGGATGTTGTCTTTAAGGAGAGGGTGTCAAAACATAAACTGCTAATTCAATTCAATCTTATTGGAAGATAAATAATTCGGTCTGCAGAGTTTTTCTTGCCTTTAGTAAAGTAATGCAGAATCTTTGGATCATTAATATATTTTTACCTTAATCATTGCCTTCCTTTTACATCATCAGGTGAAAAATAAAAGGCGTTAACACCCCTCGTGGGAAGGGAAACTTTTGATGGAATAGCGGAGCTGTCTACATTTCCTCACATTACCACCCCCTCCCTGCCACCCCAGGAGGACGGACAGCAAAAACTAGTAATAACTCAGAGTCTCAAGTTCCACCTAGAAACGTCCAGGGAGCAAGGATGCTGAGTGAGATTGAGTGGCAAATGTCACTGATCTAATTTCACTTTCTTAACTTGCTGTTTTGAAAAACATCTTTGTGTGTGACCCGGCGGAGGGAAAGGCAAAATGAAAACAGATAGTCACTGAGAAACCGCTGTGAGTTTTTAAAATATATACATTCACAGTTGGTGGCAAGGAACCCCTAGCCTTAGCAGGGGGAGAAAGATTTGGCTGACTGATACCATCCGTCTTGATACAAGTGTTCAAGTTCTGCGTCTTCCACCCACGAACCACGTGGCTGCAGCTTGGGGTACCAGGGACCTTGCGAGAGACAAGCAGGCTGGCGCAAAGTAGTCTTTGACTGCTATGAAGCTAGCCCGAGCCCATCGCGCATCCACAGCTCTCCTGAATGCCCATCACTGTGCCACCATGGAACTTCAGGAAGCCCCATCCGCCACCGATTTGAACCAGAAGACTCCCTGCAAATGGCATATGCCACACCCCCTGGGGTGGGTTAAAATGGGTCCATGCGTTCTTCCACACATTCTTTGAGATGTGGGGTCTAGTTCCCCTCCCCTTAAATAAGGGGTGGCTTTAGTGACTTGTTTCTCAAGAGTTGAATGTGGGGGAAAGGGATGCTGTGACTTCCAAGGCTAGATCAGAAGAAGGCATGCAGTTTAGGCAAGTTGTCTTTCAAGATGTTTGTTTTTAGACAAACCAGCTACCATGCGGTGAGAAAGCCCGGGCCATCTGGGGAGGCCACGTGTGGCTGTTCCAGCTGCCCTCCCCAGGTGAGGTTCCAAATGACTGTCAGAATATCCCACTAGATGTGTACAGAGGCGGGGGTGGAGGGGAGAGGGGGAAGTCTTCCTTTCTGGATGACTCCAGCCCAGCCACTAGAAAGGCATGAAGACCCCAAGTGAGAATCTGTTAACTGAGCCATATCATCTCTCAGAAAGTTGAGGGATAATCAAAATAAAAGAAATGTTGTTTTCAGCCACAAAGTCCTGGGATGATTTGCTACACGGCAATAGAAAGTTCTTAATCCAGTATGTCAGACTGCCGTTTCCAAAAGTATCTTCCATCCCAAGTTGTCTTCCATGATGTGACCTTGGCATTCTTCCCAGCAAGATCTGGGGTCTGTGTCCTCCACCCCCTTGATCCTGGATAGGGTTGTGGCTTGCTTGTAACCTATAGAATGATGTTCCAAGAAAGGCTAGGTCAGAAAAGGCAGCACAGTTTCTTCTGTATTCCTTAAGGCTTCCCCTTTTAGAGCCAACAAAGTCTGGCTACCTTGAGACTCACCATGTTGTGAGGAAGCACCTCTCAGTATAGGTTATCCCATCAGGGACTCCAGCTGAAGTCTCAAACAACGGCTAGATTCCAATGTCAGAACCATGGAGGAGCCATCTTCAAAATGCAGCCCAGTCAAGGCTGCGGATGGGGTGCTCTGAGAAACAGACACCAAAATGGGATCAAAGGGCAAGACACTCATTAGGGGAGCTGTCTGTGGGAGAAAATGGAAAGGAAGCCAGGAGAGATTGAGACAGCTATCAGACCACAGTGGAAAGAAGTTGTTAGTTAGTTAGTTAGCTCATTGGTTAGTTAGTTGGTTTATTGGTTGGTTAACTGGTTGGTTAGTTGGTTGGTTGGTTGGTTGGCTAGAGGTTGGTTGGTTAGTTAGTCAGTCAGTCAGTTAGTATGGTAGCATTTTAGACTGCTGTGTAGTCAAAAGAAAACTTGGCAAGGCCACTGAGGAATCCTCCATCACAGGAGTTCTGACTGCCCCCGGAACATGCCTGCCTTAGTGTCCCTGTTGTATCACGGGCTGGGAGCAATATGCCAGAATCATGGCTTCGGCACAAACATGGCAATGGATTGAAGAGCACAGCAGCTCCCGGTCTCAAATTCATTCAACTTGACTGGAGCAACGGCAGACCTGTGTTCAGAACCATGGTAACCTCACAGTCTGTGGGCTGCCTGTAACTTGCGCTTGGGTGTGATTGTATGACGTGAAAGAGGGAGCACCCAGAAGCCATTCTGAGAAGTCATCCACTGCTCTTCTTTCCCCGCATTATTCCCAGGATCGAGATGGATTTCTGACATCTTCCTATGTTCCGTTTGTCTGGATCCTTATGCTCTTGGTGATCCAGAGAGGTGGCACGCTATTGCAGAACTGGGTTCCAAATGACTCTCTAGCAGAGTTCCCTTCTCGGACTGACCATGGAGGGCACCATGATCACTCTAATCCAAGACCTGAAGGAGCACCCACGAGCAGAGACAGGAAGACCAATCACAACCGCTGACAAGCAGAGCTGCACATGGGAAACAGACAATGTTGTACACTGAGACTCAGAAGGGAAGGAGAGGCATGATCGTCACAGGAATGGCTCGGGACTAACAGAAGGAGCCGTACAAAACCAAGAACAGCTTGGGACATCTCTCCCAGCATTCAGTGGGAATAGGGGGAGTGGGCTTATCTGGAAAGCTTCAGTTACAGAATCAAAAAGAACAACTTTCCTTTACAAACTGCTTCAAGATTGGAAGCAAAATAGGCCACAGGATATAGGAAATAGTCACCCTTAAATGTGAAATATATAACTTGACCAAAATGAAATGATCCTATATTTTAAGAATGGTAGCTTATATGCTTGTGGTGCCTGGGTGGCTCAGTCACTTAAGCATCTGACTTTGGCTCAGGTCATGATCTTGCAGTTCATGAGTTCAAGCCCCACATTGGACTCTCTGTTGTCAGCACAGAACCCACTTCAGATCCTCTGTCCTCCTCTCTGCCCCTCCTTTCCTCCTTCTTCTCTCTATCAAAATAAATAAACTTTGAAAAAATTAAGAAGAATAATAGGTAATATCCTGACAATTTGTGTACAGCTCTAATTGTGCCGACAGCTATCTATGGTATGCACATGTATGTGCAAATGCACACACACACACACACCCCAAAAAGAATATGATAATTAATGCAGAATTCTATGTTAACTTTCAGGAAAGAAAGGTGATCTAGATCCTTCTACATTCTAAACTTTCAGTTATGGTTGTACCACATGGTCTGAGTCATTTCCTTTTTTGATTTGGCTGCCAGGAAGCTCAAAACTAAATGGACAACTTATTATCGCATCCATATATGATCTTATACTCTGACTTTTTAAATTTCATTCTTTTGCTTCCTCATCCACTGCCTGCTCTCACCACCGCTTACCTGTCTGGTTCTAATCTATTTTTGCCTTTGTCCTCACTAGACTTGGATTGGTTTTCTGTGCTGCATACTAGAGGCTTTACATGCATCATGAACACTGTAGAAGCAGGTGTCATCATCATTTCATGGATGAGGAAATTGCAGGATAAAGAGCCACTTGTGCAACGTTCGGAGTTAAGTGGTCAAGTTTGGCTCTTGACGGCGTTGCATCTGAGCTGGTGTTCTTCTTACCCACCGTGCTGTTGGCCTTGATAGAGTAGATGCCGAGTCAGCCAGCAGCAACATGTAAATGCACACACACACACACACACACACACACACACACGCACGCACTATATTCCATGCTCCTCAGATGCAGATAGCTCAGGGCATGACCTCGTCTGTTATTTCTCCAGACTTGCAAACAGGCAGCACGGCATGCAGGATACCAGTGAAGAGCATGGTCTGCAGAAGAAAAGAGGCCCAGAGAGGCTCTTTGCAAAGTCCCAGCTGGGGCAAAAGCTGTGGCCCTCCTTGACCCTGAGAGGCCTCTCTCTATGCATTCGTACAGCTCCCCACGCTGCAGATGAGGGCCGTGATACTGCTGTGGAATGGAGAACAATCCAACCCGGTGCCCCCTGAAGTCGTGGCTGTGAGCGGAGCCCACTCTGCAAGGTGAAGAGCAGGGCCGGGATGATACACATTGATCACACCGAGCGAGTACAAGCTCAAAAGTCAATATCTACTTGACATGCGGCAGTGTCCTCATGCACGCTGGGAGATCAGCTCCTTGAGAACGTGCTTTTCCTTTTTCTTATAGATGATCAAGTAGGGAAAGGAGAGGTGAGACACTGAGTGGACCCAACAATATTGGGAGCTCTTAATTTATTTCCAAGTAGTAGCATTTTGAACACTCGTATGAGAATTTCAGAGCAGTAATGTGTGGGCCAGAAGCTAAGGTTTGTAGTGTACGTACTGTGCACTCAGTACTGTGCTGAATCCGTATCAGGTGAGCATTTGATTTACTGCCCAGGTCCTATTAGAGAGTCACTAATTTCCTCCTCATGTTTTTGGAGCAACCCTCAGCATAACATATCACTTCCAGCCTCCTGACCACTCATCTCTCCTCCAAGGGAGAAAAAACTACTTAGCTGATGGAGGCTGAGGCCGAAAGACAGAGCATGTATGGTTCCGCCCCTTGCCCTGCCTCTCTTTGGGACCCACCTGCTTACAGAGAGACTCGCTTCAGCTCTGCCCTTCCATTCCCTAAGTTTAACCCCTAGGCTCTGCTTTTGGCAGGGGAGCACTAAGTCAAGGTGCTCTTTGGACCTTCAGGCTTGCTTGCCTGTATCTGAGAGGGTAAATCTGTCTCCATCTGGGTTTCACCACTCAACAGCTCACCATTGCCAGTTTACCATAGACCCAAGTCACATCCTCCAACCTCCATCTGCCTGCTTCTGTCTCTATTTCTCAGACTCAATTTGTGCCAAATTTGCGGTGTGGCCTTGGGCAACTTCTTAAACCTCTCTGAGCTTCTCCGTTCTGCAAGTACTAAATATCTATTCTATGTGATTTGTGGGAAATAAAGCATTCTCCAAGGACCCGTCACCTAGTGGGAGAGTCACACATAGAAACAAATACACGGTTGGAGGATGAGAGTGCTGGAATGGATTAGTGATGTCTGACCTGGGCATGGACTGTGACAGTGGCATTTGTCACCCCTGCTCCGTGGGATAAGAAGGTTTAAATGGAGCATCTATTTTCTGGGTTCTATTACAGCTGGTGCCAAGACCTCCCCACCTCTTGTTCAATGTAATTTAATTCAACAGGCATGTGTTTGTTGCTTTCTGTGTGCCAGGCATTTACATTAAAAAATTCCTTAATGGGGGTGCCTGAGTGACTCAGTTGGTTAAGCATCCAACTTCAGCTCAGGTCATGATGTCACAGTTCATGGGTTCAAGCTCCGTGTTGGGTTCTGTGCTGACAGTTAGCTCAGAGCCTGGAGCCTCCTTCGGATTCTGTACCTCCCTCTCTCTCTGACCCTCCCCTGCTCACGCTGTCTCTCTCTCTCTCTCTCTCTCTCTCTCAGAAATAAAACATTAAAAAAATTTTTTTAATTCCTTAATGCCTATCACATGCCCATCATTCCATTATGAACATCAATCTTGGCTCATTGGAGAGATGCTTTTTGGCGAATTTCATTATGAACTCCCTATGCAGGGCAAAGGCACATGTCATATTTTAACCTTCAGCACAGAGACTAATGGCAGCACACGACAATATAGAACATTAATTTCTCCCTGTGACTGTTGACTCTATGTATGAATCAGAGTTAGTAAAGGAGTGGCTGAGAAGTACCCTCACAATGATCCCATGACTTCATCCAATGCTTGCCATATATGAAGCTAAGTTTTACCACCTGGTTTTGCAGAGCCCTCACTACCCACGAGGCAACCTCCATTGTCATCCCCATCATTCTTATTAAAAAGGTGAGGAAATTAAAATTTAAGTCACTTAGGGGTCTTGCCTAATGTACCAGGACTGCAAGTGACAGAGCTGAGCCTTGAGCCCAGGTCTGTATAACTTCAGGGTCCATAACTATCTCTCCCACACATGCCATCACTGGAAAACAACAAAACTTCCGGGCTAAAGCTTTCCTTCTGAAAAGTTCTAAATAGCACCCTTACTGAATCCCAGTGTCCCCAGTTTGGGTGAGGTATTACCACCGGGTGACCTTGGACAAATCAACTCCCTCACGGGCCCTGATTTCCATATCTGGAAATGTGGACATTCAGCTTGAGGATAGGGAGCTTCCTTGGCTCAAAAAAAAAAAAATCCTATGATGTATATTTCAAAATCAAGATGGTAAAGTCTTAAGAAAATTCATGTATAATTTATCTATGTCATATATTAATTTATTAACACTTCCTCATTGATAATTAGATAATCATTTTCTCCCACATCCCAGTGGGGAAATGGCTCTCTTTCCAGATCATTGACAGGAAAGGCTGAAGGAATCATATCTTCAAGCTGCAGCACCAACCTGGTGCCTCCATCACTAACGCGTTCTACCAGCAGCATTTGGCATCTGTGCATTGAAGACCTGGGGCCAGATTACATTTCTAAATCAAAACGCAGTTAAGTTCACATTCAGAAGGATTTCGCCATAATCCAGTAGTACCTTAATGGGCCTTTAAGCCTCAAACCACATTTTAACCCATGAATTCTCAGGGAGAGCTTGGTCATATCATTTTTCAATAGAGACATTTCATGGTTTATTGATTTTATCCAAGAATTTAAAAAGGCACTTATAGAAAAAAGGAGTTTGGCTTAACTTGTAAAACTAAATGGATCCTGAGCCCTAGATTTAAAGGAGTCTTGCTTGCTAAACACAACAGTAAATGAATTGCACATAAACAACTTGTCCCAAGTGAACAATGAAAATTGTTTCCTCTACAGCTACAGAAAATAGCTGCACTTGATTGAGGACAAGAGTATTTCTCCTTTATGCACAGCTACCCTGCAGTATGGACATAACTCAGGCTTTGCAGCTTTTTGGCCAAAGCACACAAATTGATTCTGGAATGTCCAGGGCTAAGCAACAGACCATGCGCTCATTAATGGACATGAGTCTTGAGCTAGAAGGTTGTTCTCACCGTTCTGAATTTTAAAAGAAGAAGAAAGCAAAGAGTGGGGGAGTGGGATGAAAGTAGGAAAGAAAAGAAGAAATGGAAGGAAGCACTGTATTCATGGGTGGAGATGAGTTGCTTCGTGGCCTTTAGTCCGTCCAGCTTGGGTATCTCGGCAATGGTTCTGTTTGGAGCCATCTCATCTCTTGATGAGATGAAGAAGGCAGAATGCCCCACCAAGGTAAGGTGGTGATAGGTTGCTGGACCATTGGCCTTGGAAGACATCTGAAACTTGAGACATCTTTATTTAGAGCTAAGAAAACTAAGGCAACTGAAGACCAAGAGGCAGGGAAATTGCCTGAGTCACTCGGCTTGGAAGTGGTACACCTGGTACAGAACGCTCATCTGCCCCTTCTCAGCCGGCCACCCATTTCATCCCCGAGGTCATCCCAGGATGCACCCACAGCCATCTTCTCCTACTGCAACAACCTTGGGTCACGGTTCAAACGTGAAAGGTCAAAATAGAAGCGACTTCGGATCTTAACAGTAAGGTGAACTGAATTGAGATTAGAATCAGAACCAAGTTACCCACTTACACTCAATAGCTACCACCTATCAGCTGGTGCCAGCAAGGTGCTCTTTATAGCAGAGAAAATGAAGGTCAGCATCACATCATTTAATCAGAATCATCAAGTATTTGTGAACACGTGCCGTGGGGAGAGAAATAGGAAGAGGAGATGGGAAGCAGAATGGAAGAAAGGAAGACAGAGTCACAAGGTGTCAGGACTATTTGGTCACCAGAGATCCAACCCACGGAGGCTCATACATGAGCGGTGTGTATTCCCATCTCCTAACAACTACAGAAGAAACAGTAGAGGAAAAGCCACCAGAACTCTAGCTGATGGAAGACAGTGTACAACACTCTGCCCTTGTTCAGAGATGTTTTTGTATGTTATCTAAAATCAGAAATCCAAACAGAGAGGTCAAATATAACAGCTGAGGTGTCAAAATATTTAATCCACTTTCTGATTCAACAAACATGTTCCCAGTGCCTGTTGTCCGCTGGGTTCTGCAGGGCACTCGGGCAGGGCATTCGTTCCATAAGGCCAGTAGGCTCCACATCTGCATGGCACTTTGAACCTAGTGCAGTGTCAGATACGCTACCTAGGTGCCAAGGGGGAAAATTGGTGGTGGGGGAAAAGGAGGTCTAAATCTAGGCCAAGAAAGGTCTTTCTAAGGAGGTGACATTTCATGTGAGACCTGCACCGGGGGCAGATCCCCACCCTGGGGAGAATGAAGGTGCATCCCAGCAGCAGATCCAGCAGCTGGAAAAGTCTGGGAGTGGGAAATGGCTTCGTTTGCCCGGAGCTAAAGGAAGGCAAGTGCAGAGGAGAGGGAGGCGAGTGGTGTAGGGTGAGGGTGGAGCCCCATGGGCCTCGGTGGAGGGTTTGGATTCTTTTCTGAGCACAGTGTGAGCCCAGCGGAGGGCTTGCCAACAGTCAAGAGAAAGGCGCACAAAAGCCTGTGTGTAGGTTCAGCACTGGGCAAGCCCTGCCTTCTGGCTCCCTGAGCACTCACTGCTTCGTCTCCCTGGGCTGCTTTCATAGTCTCTCCAGCCTTGATTTTCTCAGCTCCTTCTCTCCATGGCTCTCTTGTAGGGCTTCAGAATGAATAGAAACAAGGGGAAAAGCCCACCCTGAGGGGCCCCAGGCCTGCCTTACTTGGTGTGCAGAGACAGGGACCACAGCGCAGCTATGAACAGCCCTCTGCAGCCTGAAGCAGAGGGAGGGTGTGGCGGGAGGCCAGATACTTGCTGCCATGGTGAAAAGGACCAGCTCAGGCATCTCTGCAGACCCCCCATCCCTCAGAGAATGGGGCAAGCGAAAGGCAGCTTCGGGGAAACAGAGGTGTCACAGTAACACACCCAAGATGGGCCAGCAGGCACTTGCCTCTAGAACTGGAAAAAGGGTCTGGGGCCAGAAGACCTTGGTTCAAGTCTCTACTCAGGCTTGTGGCAAAATCTATAGCCTATAGGTTTGGCTTGCCCCCAGATGCTCTCCATACTTGTCCACTCTGGTCTATGGGAGGGCTGACTCCCTTGCCCTCGGCTCCCTGTTGGGCCTGGCCAATGGAAATAGGAGGACATGAGGAAAGGGAGATCCTGGTGTTTATGCCCCAGGAGTATGTGTTTACTCAACAGCTGTGGATTGTCAGCTGCTGGCTTTCTTTCCTGAAGACCTTGGTTCCTGGAAGGCAGCCCTGTCCTACCTTCCCCTCCAAATCTTAACATCCTTCTCCCTCTACTCCTACGGGCCAAGCGGTAGTCATGGCTCTCATTATTGCAAGCACTGGATGCTTCTCCATCCCTTATTGGCTTCCTTACCCCTGCTGGAAACCTCCATCAATACATCAATAATACCTTCATTAACCTTTCCTTGCTACCCCCTTTGAATGGACCATCTATTTCCTCCCCACTGCCTGATCCAAAAGGCAGTTACTTTGAGTCTCTGATGCTTTGTTTTCCCCATTTAGGTAACATCGCTAGTGAGAAACTCTTGTGGAAAAATAAATCCACAAGAAATGCACAAGAAAGCCCAGCGGCTACTCACAATATCCAAAAGGCAGACACAATCCAAATGTCCATCAAAAGATGATGGATAAACAAATTGTGGCATGCACATACAAAGGAACATTATTCAACCGTAAACAGGAATGCAGTGCAGATACTTGCTGCCATGGTGAAAACATCATGCTAAATGAAAGAGGCCAGACAGGTACGCATGCTGGATGATTCCATTTACAGAACTTTTCAGAACTGAGAAATCCATAGGGAAAGGAAGCTGGCTGGTGGTTATCAGGAGCCATGGGAGGGAGAAATGTGGAGAAGCTGCTTAACGAATAAGGGCTTTCACTTTCAAGTGTTGAGAATGTTTTGGAACCGGCTAGAAGTAGTGTTTGTAAAGTAGAAGTTTAACATATTAAACACCATGTACTTGTTCCCTTTAAAATGGTTAATAGTAGGGGCACCTGGGTGGCTCAGTCAGTTAAGCATCTGACTTCAGCTCAGGTCATGATCCCACAGTTCGTGAGTTTGAGCCCCACATTGGGCTCTGTGCTGACAGCTCAGAGCCTAGAGACTGCTTCAGATTCTGTGTCTCCCTCTCTCTCTGCTCCTCCTCCTCTCATGCTCTGTCTCTCTCTCTCTAAAAAATAAATAAACATTTAAAAATTTTTTAAATAAAAGCAAAAAATGGTTAATGGTATGGTATATGAATTTCACCTGAATAAATTATGTTTTCTTAATTTCAACATACTTATCTAAAAAATTTCTTTGTTGTTTATCTGAAATACAAACTTCACTGGGCATTTGTATTTTGTTTGCCCACCCTGAGGAAGGAGCTATAATCCACAGCCACTGTTTCTCAAACATATTTTACCAGAGAACCCCTTTCCATGGGCATGTAGGGGATCTGCATTCCAGAGTCCACACTTCCGCCAACACTGGGATAGTGCTGAAGGACTGCGCCTTGGGTCAGACATCAGGGACTCAAAAACTCCTTCTTGTCTTCGGTTTCTTTATTGTATAAACTGAGTAAAATAATGATGCCCCCTCAGGGCTAACCAGGAGGTTTACATTAGATAATGTAATAAAAAGTTCAGACCAGGGGCGCATGGGTGGCTCAGTCAGTTAAGCATCTGACTTTGGCTCAGGTCATGATCTCACGGTTTGTGGGTTCAAGCCCTGCACTGGGCTCTGTGCTTCAGTGGGGGAAGGACAGAGAGAGAGAGAGAGAGAGAAACAGAATCTGAAGCAATCTCCAGACTCTCGACTGTCAGCACAGAGTCGATGCAGGGCTTGAACCCATGAACAGTGAGATCATGACCAAGCTGAAGTCGGATGCCTAACCGACTGAGCCACCCAGGCATCCAAAGCCAGTAACATTTCAATGGGACTTAGAAAATCTTTGCCTTCAACCATGAAAATGAAAAGAGTCAGCCAAATATAATTTCTGGCAAAGAGAGGTACCATTTCAGAGGGGAAGAGGTGTGTACAAAATGAGGGAGCCCCTTTGCAGGCTATTCATAAACTCAGATTCATCTTTCCACCTGGTTATTTTTTGTCATCATTTCAGGGCAGATATTTGAAGGTTGATCCTCAGGGATCTCTAGAGTAGCCCAGAGGCTTCACAAAGGGACACGGTGAAACCTGGGCCTTCCTTCTGCTACACTCACACACATCCCAGCCAAGTCACCTCAGCCACCATTTTGTAGCTGCAAGGAGTTCATGTGCTATTGGAACCCTGGCCCTGGGGAAAGAGTCAATAGAGCAGGGATGCCTGGCTGGTTCAGTTGGTGGAACATGTGACTTTCAATCTCAGAGTCGTGGGTTCAAGCCCCACATTGGGCATAGGGATTCCCTTTAAGAAGAGATTTTTTATAAAGAGCCAACAGAGCAAAGACAGAAAAGATATTTTAAGACACAAGTAGTGGGGCTCAAAAGGGAGGCTGTGGAACAGGGTATGTCAACCTTATTCAAATCTCACTGTATTAGTTTCCCATAGCTGCTGTAACAAATTTTCACAACCTGGTTAGCTTAAAACAACAAAATTTATTGTCTCACAGTACATTGAGGCAAGAAGTCCAAAATCACGGTGTAGATAAGATCATTTACTCTCTGATGGCTTTAGGGGGCATCCTTCCTTGCCCCTTCCTACTTCCTGGCTGTTGCCAACAATGCTGCCCTTCCTTACAATGGCATCAAGCCAATCTCTGCCTCTGCTATCACACACTGTTCTCCCTGTGCACCTTCACATCATTTCCCTGTGTGTGTGTGTGTGTGTGTGTGTGTGTGTCTGTCTGTCTGTCTGTCTGTCTATGTGTCTGTCTCTGTATCCTGCCTCTTCTTAGCACTCATATTGGATTAGGGACCCACCCTACTCCAACATTGTCATCTTCCCTACTTGTATGTATTACAACTGGGTTTCCACATAAGGTCACGTTCTGGGGGGATTATGAATTCTTGGGGGATAATCTTCAACCCAGTACAGTCACTTTCAGGATAATTATAGCAGACCTAAAGGTACTTACTATGAGTCAGGCACTGCTTAATGTGCTGTATACACACTGACTCACGTAATCCTTGGAATGACTCTAAGAAGTAGATATTACTATAATCTCCACCCAACAGATGAGGAAATTGGGCTACAGAGAGGTTAAGTAACTTGCTCAAGGTTATACAACTAACAAGGAATAGAGTAAGGATTTGAATCCAGGTGGAAACTTCTAGAATCTATCCTCTCAACATTACACTGGGTTATCTCTCAGAAGGTTTGGATGGTCAACTGCTTAAAACCTACCTCCCACTGGGTGTTATATGGAAACCAACTTGATAATAAACTATTAAAAAAATAAATAAAATAAATAAAACCTACCTCCCAGACAAGGAGCCTCATAATAAAAATAGTAGCAACCAAAAGTACGACAAGAAAAGCTAACATGAGAAGTGCTTGGAGGGTAGACAGTAGACCCCATCAATATCTTCGCTTTTACAGACAAGGGAATGGAGACCTGAAGACAGTAATTGCCCATGGTGACACAGATAGCAAGCTCTAGAGCAGATTTCTCAAGGGCATTCATGATTACTATTTTATGTTGGTGGCTAAATCTTCCCATCCATCTTGGGAATTGAGATATCTTAATGTGCCTCCAGAAATCCCATTTGCAATGGATCTGTTGAGGCTTGAAGCCTGGCTTCTGTGGAAACAAACACATCGTCCTGATTTGTAGTATTTATTAACTTCCATGGTATAAAAACTCTCAGCAAGGCCAATTTTAAGCCCCAGTATGGTGTCACCAAGTTCAGTTCTGGGAGGAAGTGGGCACACTCAGTTTTTGAGAGACTGTTGACCTGGCTCAGTCACACCACTGCCCAAGGGATCATGGGTAAAAGATCGATGTGGACTTTTGAAAGCAAACAAAGTTCCTGGTCTCCTGGATTAAGATTGAGAAACAAAGATTCCTGTAGCTTTTAGAGGGGCAGGCAGAGTGAATAGAGTCAGAGAGGCAATCTCCTAGGCAGGCATGGGATGTACTTGGTATCCACAGCACTTCTAAGAATTAACAGGTATTGGGGCGCTTAGGTGGCTCAGTTGGTTAAGCGTCCGACTTTGGCTCAGGTCATGATCTAGTGGTTCGTGGGTTTGTGTCCCGCGATGGGCTCTGTGCTGATAGCTCAGAGCTTGGAGCCTACTTAAGATTCTGTGTCTCCCTCTCTCTCTGTCCCAACCCCCTCAAAAATAAGTAAACATTTAAAAGCTTTTTAATAAAAAGAAGAATTAACAGGTATTATTTGGACTTAATATGTGAGAGATGCTTAATAATTAATCACTACTAAATTATCATTATGAGGTCATTAAAAGAGAACTTTGCATTTACATGAACCCTCCCATCAACTGTAATGGTTAAGCCTTAGGATATTCCAGTTTTCAAGATAAAATATAAAAGACTTACCCTCTCTGAACAGTTGAAGAAACTGAGGCAAAGAGAGAAGTGACTTGATCCAAGTTTGTGCATCAGAGCTAGCCTTGAACCTGGTCATCTGAACCAAAGCTGGAATCCACAAATCCGGGGGTTAGTTTGATCAGGGTGAGGGCATGGAGCAAGTCTGCCTTGGGAGGGTGGTGCTGCTCTCTGTACAGTTAAAGGGGTGGGGGTGGGATGGACAAGACTCCCCAGGGTGGCAGAGGGAGCCAGGTCCCCAGGTGTCCCAAAGGTGAGGTGCTCCCCAGGAACAAGGACTTCAAGGAGAGGTGTCGGTGGATGAGTTTGGCAATGGCTGATCTAAGAAGCTGAGGTCCTAAGAAGGGCTGCCAGCCCAGATCTCACCTAACATGAATCTGAAAATCTAGAAAACCAAAACTTAGGTGGAAGCCTAGAGGGAAATGAATATATATCTCTGTTCTGACCTCTGCCCTTCGCTGCCCACGTCACCTGAACATGTCTCCTCATTGTGCGAGCAGAGAACAAAGGTGGAGTGACTACAAATGTCAAAGAATTTAGGAAGCAAAGACCCTTTGTGGGATTATCAGAAGCTTTCTAACCCAATGTGGACCCCCAGTCTTTCATCTCCTCCCTCCCATTCCCCGACGTAGCCATCTTGTTAAGGTGTTTTTATTTTTAATTTTTAAATTGTTACAGACATACAGGAAGTGTCAAGAATGGTAGATAGAATCATTCTGTGAACACTTCACCTGGCTTCCCTGAAGGACGACATCTCTATATAACTAGTACAATATCAAAACCAGAAACTTGACGTGGGTATAATACTGTCAACCAGACTAAAAACCTTGTTCAGTACTTACCAGTTTTCTTATGCACTCCCACATGTTGGGGGGAGAGGGATGTAGTTCAGTGCAGTTGATCCTTCATCTAGAGTCATATAACCACCCCTAAATAGGATCCAGACTCTTTCATCACTACCAAGAAACTCCCTCATGCCACCCTCTATAGACTCACCCTCTACTCCTGTCCCTGTGTCCTGGCAACCACCCACCTGTTCTCCATCTCCAGGGTTTTGTCATTTTGTGTATGCTTTGTAAATGGAATCATACAGCACGCAATCTTTTGAGACTGGCTTTTTTCACGAAGCAAAATGCACTTAACCATGTTGTTACATGTTGAGTTGAATTGTGTCCCTGTCAAATTCACATGGTGAGGTCCTAACCCTCAGTATTCCAGCATATGACCTTATTTGGAAATAGGGTCAGTGCAGATATTAAGATTAGGTCCTGCTAGAGTAGAGTGGACCCCTCATCCAACATGACTGAAGTCCTTATGAAAAGGAGAAAGTTAGACACAGATAACATGCACAGGGAGAACATCATAGAGGATTGGAGCCAAGCTGTCACAAGCCTCAGAATGGCCAGAAAGTAGGAGACAGGTGGGAACAGATCCTTCGTTACCACCTTCAGAAGGAGAAAGGCCCTATCAACACCCTGATCTCTGACTACCAGTCTCCAGAACTGTAAGACTGTAGATTTCTGTTGTTTAAGCCATTCAGTCCTATGGTACTTTATTATAGCAACCCTAACAAGACAAATACATTGCATACCTCAAAAGTTTGTTCCTTTTCATTGCTGAGGAATGTTCTGCCATGTGGATGTACGAGAGAGCATTTAACCATTGACCCATTGGAGGACATTTGGATTGTTTCTACTCTCAGGTGATTAGTGAATAAAGCTGCTATCAAAGTTCATGGACATGATTTTGTCTAAACAGTTTTTGGTTCTCTGGGATAAATATCCAAGAGTAGAACTTCTGGGTTAAGAGGCAAACATATGTTTACTTGATAAGAAATTGCCAATTGTCCCATATCATTAATTTTTATGGTGTGGTAGGCTCCCTACAGCCTCTGATAAGCACTTCTTCCACTTTTAAATGCTGCAATGGACTTCTGGAGGGAAGGGGGAAGAGGAGGAGGTTGGCGTCACAGCTAGAAGGCATGCAAACATACCAGACACATGGCATTCTGCTAAATTGTGCTGCTGACGATGGCGGTGTGGATTACCCAAAAAAGCCAGAGTCAATGTTGGTTAGCAGAGTGAATTCAACAAATCAGGACTGGGATGGAGCCTTGTTCCCTAAATCCTCTCAATCTGAGCCAGACACACGTACACAAAGAATCTCCATGCAACCGAGAATGACTAGGAGGGCTGGGAATTGTGAGACATGCATAATCCAAAACAGCCAATAAACCCCAAATTATAAGCATTGGGCTCTGAAGTGTATGAAGTCCTTCTTAAGTGCTTCTTACTCAGGGTGTTATTGTCCGGAACATGAGTAGGCAGCTTGGAGACAGGGCTGAGATGAAAATTTAATTCCAGGCAAACCAGAAAGTGAACCTCAAGACTCAAAATCACCTTTTGATGGTTTGGGCTCCTGGAAATGGAATATGACAGAAGGATTAGTCACAAAAACAAGAAGTGTTTTATTGGATTATCTGGATCATCTGTCTGGTTGAACCCATTTACCCAGGGACAGCCCACCTCTCCCACTCCCTTCTTTTGAAGGAACGCGTTCACCACCCACCAGCTTTCTTTGTCAATCCCTCAATTTTTTCTTCCTCGCCTTTTGAAGGAACAACGCCTGAGGAATTCAGGCTGGGCCTTGATTAAGGGCTATGGGGAAGTCCATGTCCTTCACAGTCTCTTCTCAATGGAGAGCTTTCAAGGCCCAAATGAGGACTGACTTTGCATTTAATCTAATCACAAAACTCCTCTAAGTAAAGTAAACTTCCCTTGCTGTGTCCTGAGAGAAGAAATTTTCATTGACTTAAAACACCCAATGAATGTTTTCCCCCTTGACTTGTCTACTCTACATTTTAGCTTGGGCACAGGATGATAGTTAGCTCTCCAGCATTGATGTTCTCTGCCTTTCTAGTGTCCACATGAGAGATGGGGAGCCCAGAGCTAAACCAAACAGGAGTCATCACTGCAACATTAGTCTGTAAAGACACATCTCCAAGATCATAATCTAGAAACAGAACAGAATAAAGCCTGCTAGTCGTCTGAAGATCCATTTACCTCTCTGCTTTCTCTGAACGTGAGAGCCAGCTTGACTACATTTCCCAGACTGCCCTTCCTTTAGGTGTGGTCATGTGACTGAGTGCTGACCAATGGCATGTGAGCAGAAATGGTGACTGTGACTTCCATGCCACAGCCTTAAAAGAAAAGAGTGCATGCTCCTCTGTCTCTCTTTCTATCTTACTTCATGGAAATTTGACATGACAGAGAGCCGTTTTGGAGCATGCATTCAAGGATAACTCCTCAGGGATGATGGAGGAACGAGAGATCACGATTCTGAGTCTTTACCTCTCTGGAACCATCTCATCAACCAACTGCTTATTCTCGGGCAATCTCATGAAAGTAAAATTAATGTCCACCTTTCTTGCTTCTTCCAATGTTATTTGTATTCTGCTAATACATGGAAGAAATCCAAGGAAGAGAGCCAGGTGATGTATGAGATGTATGAGGAAAAAGCAGGAGAACAGAGAAGTAAGGGTCTACAATTGGAAAAGCAAGTACTGGCTCACTAGTACTGAAGTGCATACTAGCACTCAACTAGCCTTTGTTGATAGAAAGGTCTCTCCTAGTGGTCATGTCCACCATGCAAATACAACATCCTCTTTCTTACTTCCTGACCTTTGTACATGCTTTCTCTTTTGCCCAGAATTCCCCTTCACCCCCACCATCTCCAACACCAGAATAAATTCTGCTCCTCTTTCAGATGCTCCAACTGAGAATTTTAGGAGGGCAGGGCCCACACCTGACTGTTAGCCACTGTATCCCCAAGGCTAGCCCTCAGGCAGCCCACAGGACACCAGAGACCCTGAAAGGGTCACAATGCCAGAAGCGGGCTTTCAAGAGGTGTAGATCAAACACCCATTACCAGGAGGCTTCAGCTGGAACCAGTCCCCCCTGGGAAACTCGGCCTCCTGAGGAGACCCAGCCAAGTGCCCAAATGCCTCTGTCGCTGCAAGATCCAACTGGGTGAATCCTATCTTCCAGTAGGGTTTGCTGACCACTTACAATCCTACAGCCATGTCCTCTGTTGACTCCCCACTCATTCAGGTGGCGGTAGGTAAGTTGAGGATTTGTTTTTCTCTGTTTCTTTCTCACTTTCCACCTTGGGCTTTATGTTTCCAAGGGTCATTCCACAGCTGAGCTCCAAGCACAGCTCTCTGGCCACCCCTCTCCATATCGCCTCTGCCCTACATGGCACGCCTGCCTCAGGATCAGACGGACACCTGCAGTGCTAAATAAAAGCTTCACATTTATCACCAGGCCCTCTTACCTCTGATTTCTTCCTATCTTAATAAGACTCAAGCCATTTCCTCCAAAGCCACACAAATTACTCAAAACAACAATACAGGAGGAACAGAAGCAGCTAAACTGCAAACCTTTGGTGCACACAACATCTCGGGCTCTTGCTTTTTCTGGCCTGGGTGGCTCAGTCGGTTAAGCATCTGACTTCAGCTCAGGTCATGGTCTCACAGTTCGTGAGTTCGAGCTCCGCATTGAGCTCTATGAGGACAGCTCAGAGCCTGGAGCCTGCTTCGGATTCTTGTCTCCTTTTTTCTCTGCCGCTCCCCTGTTTGCACTCTGTCTTTTTCTCAAAAATAAATCAACATTTAAAAGGAAAAAAGAGACAGTCTGCTTCCCTCCAGCACGAGGTCACTGTGCAGCCCGGGCTCCTCCCGGAAACAAGGTGACCCATCCAGGCTGCCAGGTCCACAGGCCTGCGACCTGCACGTGACCCAGCACTCACAGAGACCTGTGCTCGGTGAATGCTCTGCTGTCATGGCCTTGCATTCTTAATGACTTTTAAACAATGGCCCACCTTTCCTTTTCACCCTGGACACTGCGAGCTGGGTAGCTGGGGCTGCCCCTCGGCTTCCCCCACCTCCCTGCATGCCAGCCTCAGGGCTTCCCAGTACCACAAGGACCTCAGATTCAGAATGTTGGAACTGGAAAGTGTCCTGGGACAGGGTGAGGTAGGACAAAATCCAAGCCGGGTTTGAATCCCACCCTGCAATTTATTAGCCTTAGGCTAATTGTCACACACCTCTGAGCCTCAGTTTCCTCATTTGTAAAATACAGGAAGTAATACCTTACCTCGTCAAGTGGCTGGGAGCATCAAAGAAAGTAATTTATTAGAACAAGGTGCTTGGAAGAGACCGAGGCTCTAAATATTTGGGGTTGGAAAGTGGCCTCTTGGGGAATTTCAGACAGTCTCTATCGTTTATGACGGGGAAAAAATGAATTTGTCTTTGGAACAGACACTCCCTTTGTTTAAGGAAGGGCCACATCACTGAGCCTGTTAGGTCCTGCTGGTAAGGCCAATTCTTCTCCTCACGTATACCGTCTACAAATGTCAGTGGGGGAGTGCGGATGAGTCCCAAAGCTAGAAATTCTTTCTCTGTAAAACTTGGAGCTTCAGTGTCCAAGACTTGAAAAAAAAATCCCTGTGATTTCTTGGGAGATTAGTTTGGTTGTTTGACCAAAAATGAGCTCACAAGTGATGGAGTGCCAAGATCTACCCCCGCAAGAAGGGAGAGGAAGTCTTGGCCCCAGAGCGGGTTCGAGGCCATGGAGGGGCTATTTTAGCTGAAAAAGCCAGACCCGGTGAATCCGGAAAGGTCTGTGGTGACGGTGATCGGGTCAGACAGCAACGTGACAGGTGGGAATGGGCATTTCCTCCAGCACTGGGTGGCAGTTCCCACTGTCGGGCTTCCTGGGAGTCGGGCTGAATCCTGGTGAAGAGAGGAGGTGCGTTTCACGCTAGAAGTGACACAATTCTTCCCCTCCCTGCAAGTGGCCTGAATCCCTCAGCAGGAATGTTCTCAGGTCCTCTAGCCTCATGAAGTCCCAGTGGAAGCTACACAAGGCCAACCTCTGTCTTTTTGTTATATTGTGTTGTCCTCAAATGTTCAGTAAAGTTACACCATTTCCATTTTTTAAAAAATCATGATGTACAACTTAAATATATACAAGTTGTATTTGTCAATTCTAACTCAATAAAGCTGGGGTGGGCAGTAAATATCATCTCCATTCTCTTCTTGCTACGCTTTGGGGACAGAAGGAAGGAGCTCATATCCATGTTAGGGATGAAGGGATATAAGGGCGAGTGTCAACAGGATGCGAAGAGGTGACCTTTTGAGCTCAAAAGAAGCAATAATGCAGAACGAGGATGCTGGGAGGGGTCTCAACCCACCACCCGGGTAGACGTTCCTCAGGGTTCCCAGAAATGCCCTAGGGAACGTCCTTGAAGGATGGCCTTCCTTCATCCTATGAGCTGGGGGTGGGGATTATCATGTTGTGTCCCCAGAGGACCGAACAGGTACAGGAGCGGAGGTGTGGAGGTCAACTGGTTTCCGTATATAAAATGGTTTAATCTGACATCTAACGGCCAATAGAATAACGATTCGGATTCTTTCACAGTTGAGGGAAGTCAGACCTAGAAAACTGAACCCATTTTTCCAAAGATTCATGATTTCTTTACCAGCTACATCCCCTCAGTAGACAGCCCGCTCTGTGCACAGCTCCAGAATGTACAGCCAAGGCACCTTCCTGGGATCATTTCCCCTGATCACAGCTGATGGGACCAGGAGCTGACACCTGAGCCAAGTTAAACCCATCAAACTCTCTTTCCTCGGGATTTAAACAAAGTGATCATTGGTCTCTACTGTGAAGGGGAGCTGTGAGGAGCTGAGTGTCAAGTCTGGAATCACTGCCAAGGTCAGCCAAAGCCATGGGCAAGTGAAGTGAGGCGGAGTAGAAAGCAGGCCCGGCAGGTAAATTCTTCTGTGGGGACGTGAGTGGAGCAGGTGATCTGAGGAGCTGTGGACACAGGGTGCCCGAGGGGCCCGGGAGAGGGGGTGACTCCCCACTTGCCATGAGGCCAGGCTGAACTTCTTGCAACTGAGTTCCAAGAGCAGCCCCTGAATACTCCTAATAGGACCCCCACTTTTTATTTGAACTAAAGTGAAAGTTTGTTTTCCCTGCAATCAGCCATCCCTGGGTCCACGTCACCAGAGAAGACCGAGCCGGGGCTTTTTCTACAACACCGGCTTCCTCCCATGGAGTAGGGCAGGTTTCTTTGGTATTTACTCAATCTGTTGCGGCATTTTATAGTGACAATGTGATTTCTCTTACATCCTCACGAAGTCACGGATGGGACTTGATGCCCAGAAATGGCCCCCGTCTCTATCTGAAGATCTCTAAGGAGGGATGGTCACATGATACCCATCGGCGGACACCCAACCAAGGCAGTGGCTAACGCCAGCTCAGGGAGCAAAGGGGCCTTTGTCTGTGGCTTGGCAGGGCTCCCTGTTCTGGACCAGGCACTCAGGCTTCAGCTCCTGGCATCAGGTGATTCCCAGAAAACGGTGAGACTCCAGTCTGCGGTGGCCAAGTTCCGCGAATTATTTCCCTGCTAGGAAACAAATAACGAATAACTTGGCGGGCAGGGACACGGGGCAACGTGCCCCTGTCGTCGGTGAGCAAGCCGGGACCCATTCCGTGCAGGGCAGTCTCCACGGAACAATGCACGTAACTTCTCCGCAGGCCCGTGGATTAACCGCTGTGCATTTGGGACCCTTGATCAAAGAGAAACTTCCTCGAAATAACAAAACAGTAATAATCAGCAACTGAATTTGTTAGTACCACATGCCCTTTGCACACATTTCCTTTTGCCTCCAGGACCCCCACATAAAATAGGTGGTATCTCTGCATTTTGTAGATAACAAGCTGAGCCTCAGAGAGAATGGTTACAGCTTTCCCCACCAGCCGGCCGAGGTCATGGCCGGTCACAGCCCTGGGAGCCTGCTCCCCTCTGCCTCTCCTGACAGTAACATTTCTTGAGTTCATGAACTTGGCTCTAGATACTTTGTCTCAATTTCTGCATTCCCTCTTCATAAACAGCCCTGTGGGAGACTTAAACTATTATATGGATAAAGAAACTGAAGCAGAGAAAGGCTAAGTCATTTGCCCACACAGGTGGTAGAGGTGAGATTTGAACTCGACTCCACCCAGTCCCCAAATCAGAGGTTCTGCCCAGTTCCCCTCCTAAGCCCCCTTCTGAGCCCCTCTCTGGGGAGACCGGCTGTGTCTGGCTGCTGAGGTCGGGCAAGATGCTACCTGACACGTTGAAGCATTATCCCCATCCCCCAGCCAGCCTGGGCCTCTCCCCTGCCCTTCCTGGTGCCCCACACGGCCTCTCCTCAAACCCCACACCTGCTCTGTTAGGCAGAAAGACGACATCTCTGACACCCGCCTCCTGAGGCTCAGACAGGTGCTATGTCAGCTCTAAGATCGCACGGCTAGTAATTGGCAGAGCTGGGCCTTGAACGTGGCTTCTCTCCACAGTACCACGCTGCATCTTTAGGAGATTTGCAACAGGAGCCTCTGAAAACCCAAAACGCCCTCGGGTGAAAAGAAATGAGAAGCAAAAAGGTAGAATTTGAGGCCGGATGACAGGCCACGCTGGTGGAAACGCTCCAACGTCCCAAATCCCCTGAGGTCGCTCGGTCAGAGTCAGTGCTCTCGGGTCCTGAGGAAACCAGCCCCGTTTCCAGAAACACCAGGGACTGCGTGGTATCAAGTGCCTTTGTGACCGCACAACGGCAGATCTGCGGTGTGCTGGCCAGTTCTCATTGACCGCCCCCTTTGAAATGAAGAGGCCACATGTGACCCATGGGCAGTTTTCCTGGACAGACACTGGGAAGTCTGTCTATAGGAGGTTTACGGGGCAGTGCTCCTCCATCCCCGCTGGGGCGGAGGGAGAGGATGAGCTGTGGTGCTGTCACAACAGAGGCTTCCGCCGGTCCCCGCAGGGAGCTCTGGAGCTGGATGGCCCCCACTGCTGGATCCAGACAGGAGGCTGTGGTTTCCTTCCCGCGCCCCCACCCCCACCAAATCATGGCCCCGTCGTCGCATGCAGGATGCCACAGGGACAGGGCATGCAGTCCAACAAGGTAGCTCCCTTTGGCTGAGGGCCTCCAGCAGCCAACAGTGCCAGCAGCTGAGTGAATAGGCACCCCAGTTCTAAAGAGGGATCCGGGGTGCACCACGACAGCCACTATCATCATCCTTTCCCAGTGTCCTTTCCCAATGTGCCCGGTGCAAGTTCACGCGGGAGCAATGGCCACAAACACACCTAGCCCCTACTCCTGCCTGAGCTCCCGAAGCCCTGCCCCACCCACCCCCCAAATTAAAATTGGCAAGAAAGCACCATGAGACATCACCCTCCGAAACAAAGCACAACAAAAAGAGACAACGCCCCAAAACTCTTGCTATTCCAATAGCTAAGCAGAAAGAATGAAAGAGCAGGAGTCTCCCGAATTTGCGATGCCTTTGGCCGGCCTGGCCGCCGTTATGATGGATTACATTGTTGTTCAATTACATAATGGATGGTTGCCTAATTCACCCAACTGTATATAGATTTTTTTTTAAAAAAATCCATTTCTCCCATAAACAAGAGCATAATTTTAACCAGCAAACCACTCAAAATCTTAACCCCAAGCCACCTTATTTGCATTTTTTCCCGACAGAGCTTACATTTTTTATTTCTTTAATTGGGCAATTTTGAGCACGAAGCCTGGCCACCAGCCGTGCTGGGTGGTAACATCCTTACTCTACAGCCATAGTCACCCCTCTCTCCCCATTTCCAGAATTAAAGGAATGTTTAATGGCCTGCGGCCACTTTCAGACTTAAAAGAATGTTTTAAAAAATTGGGGGGCTCCGTCTATTGGGTCCAAAGAGGATACAAATGAGTTTGGGTCCTCGGACCCCCTCCTCATTTTTTGGCATCGCAAATAGTTGCCACAAATGTTGGGGCTCTTACACTTCCACCGTTTCCTTACTAGAGTTCTGAGAGCCTCCCAAAACTCTAAGAATCATGAGAAAAACAAAGGACAAAGGGAAAATTCAAGTGCCTCCCAATTCTCTCCTTCATTTAACTACTCATCTTACAGAAAGGGCCAACCGTGACCCAACACTTCCAGATCCAACCTGGTCCATTTCCACACTGCCTGGGTGATAAATCAACACAGATGCACTCATGAGAACAAAGAAAGAAGGCCGATTTACAAGATACCAGCTCGAAAGCCTTCCTAAAGGATTGTCTAGTTGTTTGAATCTTTCTGCACCTCTGCTCTGTGGGCTTGTTTTTGTTTTATGATTATTGCCGTCATTGTTTTTAATCTTGCATGTTCTTGAAGAACCTTCTCCTCCAAGACAAAGTCATTGGGGTTCTTTAATGCCAGGCTCGCTTTGCACTTGCAATCACGGTACCATTCAAGATCAAAGGGGCAAGGCGGGATTAATGGGAAAGAATTGCTGTTTCTTTGTAAGAGTTTCTGGATGTTAACCATCTCTGACCGTGTGTCAACTCCTTCCAACTTCATTCGTCAGTAGGCTCTCCTGAAACCTCATGGATCCCATGGTCTATAATCTTCTTTTGTTTCTGTAATGAGATGAAGGGAAATAAAGTTCCACTGAAATAAGTTCCAATTAATTACGCCTCTGAGTAAATCTTTTGGATCACGATAAGTGGCTCACAGTAAGAAGGGCCAGCTCTCCCAGAATATGTGTGTGTGTGCTCACCTTTTGTTTCTTGTGTCTTTATACGAAGTAAGGAAAATCAGGCGACATTTCAAAACTCAAAAATTGATTGCAGTTAAATACTTCAGAGGATGATCCATGATTTGGAAGACAAGACGGTTCTGCCTTCAAACCTTCTGGAAACATTCTTTTCCTGGGAGGAACTGGATGCATGTTATTCCCGTTAAATCTAAATCTTGTGAAATTATCTGAAATTCTCTACCTGTGGAGATTTCTGGCAGGGATGTGGGTCGGGGGCAGGGAATGGGAGAGTAAGTTGAAACAGAAATTGTGTTTTTTGAAGTCAAATAAAAGTTTTATCGTAAGTTTGGATTTTTTGCAAGGGGGAAGGTTAACAATTTGTTTTCCAAGCCACTTGATGGCTTTGGATAAAAGTTTACATGAGTTTCTAAACCGGGATATTATTGGCCACCAAGTTATGATCTGAGATTTACAGAAGTTTCATATACAAAGATTATAGTAGAAGGTGGTGGTCAGCCAGTTGAGTGGTAATTCTCAATGAAAGAGAGGCCAGAATAAAAAGAAAAGAGAGCTCTGGGGAACACAGTTATTTAAAAGGAGACAGGGAAGAGACCCAGGACAGGTCACTAAGACACAGTAGCCATTCTTTATTGAGCACTTAGTATATTCTAGGTATAGCATTAAGAATTTCTCAAACATAGGGGCGCCTGGGTGGCTCAGTAGGTTAAGCCTTCAACTTTGGCTCAGGTCATGATCTCACTGTTCCTGAGGTCAAGTCCTTTGTTGGGCTCTGTGCTGACAGCTAAGAGCCTGGAGCCTGCTTTGGATTCTGTGTCTCCCTCTCTTTCTGTCTCTCTCCTGCTCACACTCTGTCTCTCTCTCTCTCTCTCTCAAATATAAATTAACATTAAAAAAAATTTTTTTTTAAAAAGAACTTCTCAAACATTGACTAGACTCATTTTTCAGACAGTAAGACCAAGGCTCAAGGTCAAATGCTAACAAACATAGGAGCCAAGAATTAAAACCAGGCTTCACGGCACAAAGCTCTTAACCCCTGGACTGTACCGCAGACTGAGGAGGAGGAAATTCCACAGGAATCTGGAGAAGGAGACAAAGAGGCAGAAGTTTCAGTGATGTGAAAATGGCATTTAGTTTGAAATATGCAGAATAAGAGGTTTGAAGAGCCAAGACTGAATTTGGTAACTAGGAGGTTTTGATGGTTAATCTCATGTGTCAACTTGATTGGGTGATAGGGTGCCCAGATATTTGATCAAACATGATTCTGGATGTTTCAGGGGCGAGGAAGGTGAGATTAACATGTAAATCTGTAGCCACAACAAGCATGTTGCCCTCCCTAAAATGGGTGAGCCTCGTTCAATCTGCTGAAGGCCTAAATAGAACAAAACAACAATAAAAATGGACCCTCCTCCAAATCGGAGACTGTTTAGAATTTATCTATGCACAGCAAAGGTCCACTCTGAATTGAAAAGTAAAAGGGAATCCACTTGCCCCTTCCCAGGTCATTTATTTCTGTATAGACTGCAGATTTTCTAAGAGATCTATAGACTCCTACGATCCCACGTAACTGAAAGAGACAAGATTTGATAGGAATGTAATCACCACACGTCAAGCACCTTCTGTGAGTCAGGCACTTCGCTGACACATAAAGGTACTAACGGAACAGAGATACAGCCTCTGCCCTCGTGCAGCTCAGGATCTTGTGCGAGAAGGGAAAACGCATGTGCAAATGGCTGTCACGCAGGCCAGCCTCACAGTCCCCTTTGCGAGAAGTGCCCTGTTACCGGGTCTGCGGGGAGAAAGAGGAATCCAGCGTTGATCAAGTTCCCACTAGGCACCAAGAACCGTATCTCATCTACTCTTCTCAACAATTCCTTGAAGATGGTCTACGCACCATACTTTAAGACAAGAAAACAGAGGCCGAGAGGAAGGGTGACCTTGTCACCCAGTCTTGTCTGCTCTAGGGTTCTCATTCTTTCTACACTCTGGTGTGTCACCGTGTGAGGAAGAGACCACCACCCTCTGTAGATAGATGGTTTATTCTTTAAAAAAGTTTCCATGATCAAAGATTTGAGGTAAGTGATATCAATCTCCTCTAGGAGAGTTATTTAACACATTAGCACATTGAAAGCTCTGAGAAGTCCCGCAGTAAGACACTTGCAAAGAGCTTTCTCCACATGTGCTTCACCACTGAGTCATTTTCTCACGGGCCATCTGCAGATTGTTCTGGAAGCAGGGAGCCTTACGCTCTGTTATAGCACTTCCTTCTGGGCAGAAGAGGTGGAATATGACAGAGAGTAGCTCAGCGGAGGGGAGCTCAGGGAGCTCTGGCGGGGGTGGGAGAGAGAGCAGGTTATCATTATCCTGAGGAGCTGGAACATTCCAGCCAGGCTGCAAAGTGCCCTAAGTGAAGCCCCTTCACCCCCGATGCAAGGGCTGAGGCACGGCATCTCCCTGCGGCTGCGGCGATGCTGAAACACAAGAGGCCATGGAAAGAGCCCAAGTGACAGCCGTCAGTGACAAGTTAATTTCCCCAGTGAGGATTTGAGCCCGTGTGGCCCAAACAGGCACACAATTTGCCTAATTTTCCCTCGAGGGACCCATGTTCCCTCCTCAAGAAAGCCGCTAAGGAGTTTGTCACTCTCACTTGTAAACAACCGTGGATAATGTCTTCCCATGATCTCTCTGCAGTGCTGGCCTTTGGATGCTCATTTAACCTAAATTGCTGACAGCTTTGCCGGGTCCCTGGAGGCCTACACCCGCTGAAAGAGGCAGCCCTTCCCCAACCCCTCTGCATCCCAGCTCTCCAAGGGCCTGGGCAGGGGGCAAGCGGAGGGAACCATGGATGTGAGGACTCGCCCCCGAGGAACCCTCCACGGATTCAGGAAAAGGCTCCGAGAAAAAGGGCGCTGGTCAAGCAAAGCTAGGGAAGCCCATCAGCAGGTGTACATCATGCATTTATTCTTATCATTCGCGCACTCGGGAGTCTGCCCTGGGTTTGAATTCAGCCCCTGACCCATGCCAGCTGCCGGACTTCTGACAAGGGACACAGCGGCTCCCAGCCGGGCATCCTTAACCACAAACAGGAATGGAGCAGAGGAAGTGGACCATCGTGAAGAACCAGGAACACAGCCTGGGAAATAGGAGGTCTCCACCACAGTGCTGCTGCTGTTGACGACTGAGGCACGACCCTGACCTAAAATCTCTGTGGCTGGAGAATGAAACAAACACAGGCCAGAACTTCCCAGAACCTGCAGTGCTAACTGCGATTAGTCTTAAGAAGAAAGACAGACCCAGGGCACCAGCACAGACAAGAGGAAGCTCCCAGAAGACACACAGTCCTGAAACAAGAGCACGATCAAACAGAAGGAAGGAGAAAGTAACAGTACGAGCAAAGGACCAGAGGCCAGCCCAGCAAAGTGTGTGTCAGCTGCCCCAGAGGGGAGGACCCCCAGCCAGACACCAGAGGACTGGGGGAGGGGGGGGGAAGAGGGAGCAGGGCGGGGCCATTGCGAGAAGTGTGGAAAAGCTGATGGCATGAGACACAGAGCCCTCAAAGGCTCCTGAGCCCCGACAGGGGATTGGTCCCTGGAAGAGCTGTCCAGGGCCTGAGTATAAATGGCATGAGTGGAGGAAGGGGTACATCTGGGGACAAGAGAGAGCAGTCACAAGTCCAAATAACAGCAGATTTTGCATGAAATTAATGGAAGCTCTTTGGAGAAGAAGCATCAAAAACCGAGCCTCAGCGCTCCTCCCCCTTGACCATTGACCTTGATCCTTCCAGGCAGGGAGGGGAGGGCGCCAGGACCAGGGAAGGAGAGTGGGGAAAAGCTGCCCTGGCCTTATGCGTTATGACTGAACTGGATTCATGCATTATTTGCATAATAAAAAATTAATTGAAAAAAAATTCCTAAGCAATCCACCTTCCCAGCATTCTAAAGATCCCCCTTAAGGATTCATTTTTGACTTTTGCACGCAGGTTTCTGCAAATGAGCCAAATGAAACACCGACGTCTCTGGGAGACTTTCCCAGGCCTAGAAGCTGCCTATGCACCTCTCCTCTGTGGCCTGGCCTAACCAGGGAGGCGCCTTTCCGAATGTTTGGAAATTCGAGTGATCCAACAAGGGGCCAAGGCCAGCGCTCTCCTCGCTCTGTTAGCTCAGGACTTCTCGACTGCTTCTCTGAGGTTCAGCTCTTGCCTCCTCAGAAACCACTTTCCCTTCCAGACATTGCTCTCTCTGTGCCGTGAGAAACCAGCTAAACCAGCAAAGTGGCGAGCTTCCCACTGGAGATGAAGTTTCCTGGTGCGTCTTTGGCGTCTGGTGTAGGCAGGGATGTTCCAAAGCCAGAACCTAGAAAACCAGTCGGGGTCCCATTTTACACCCTTGTCCCTCACCGCCTTGTCAAAGGTCCCTTCTGTCCCCTACCATCATCAGGAGAAAAAAGACAGAAGGCTGTGCTAGTTGGGCAGTGATCAGTGGCATAGAAGGCGCCAAGGGAGAGGAAAATATGCAGCATTAATATTTAATGTCCCTTTTCCATTTTCCCCTAATAAGCTGAGCACTACGGCGGGGAAAGCTGATTTATTTTGTCAGCAGTGGAAATATTTCAAGTGTGATGCATGTCACTGGGTCACACAGAACCCATTACACAAAAACACACTGCAGAAGCATCCAGGGGAAGAATCTTCCGGACTTGATCTTAAAGACTTTAGTCTTCCGGAAGTCTTGCGAACAGCAGAGGACTTCAGGAAGAATGGGTTGTAGAGCAGGCGGTGGGGCAGGCATCAGGGCCACACGTCTGCCCCCCAGTTGGTGTGAGGAACAAGGCAGAAGGAGCTAGGGCTTTGGAGGCAAACCACACAGGCACGCCGGCCTTGTCCCCTGGCCCTTTGTCCATTTTTTTTGGCACCAATGGCTTCCTATCACAAGCACCTGCAGCTTTCTGTCTGAGGGTTTCTCCAGCCACCGGAACTCAAACTGCCCAATTACAGGGCAGGCTGGAAGAGCCAGGGAGCTAACATTTTGGAGAGAGCCCCAGACTGGTATCAGACGGGAGTTGGTGGATGAAGTTAGAGCTTCTTCGCCTCTCCGAGTTGGGCTTGACACCGATGCTCAGTGGCCCCCAGGCAGACCAAGACCAGTTGCCTGTAGCACAAACCTGCCCATTAGTGCGCCTGGTGTTAGTGCCTTCCCCTCCCCCTCGCACCTCCTCTCTCTACCCAGGTCTTTCTGGAAGAACCACCCATATAAGCGTGCACTCAGTTGTCTTGGGGTCTGCTGGGCAATCGGCTTCACTCTTGGTTTTTCCTGTGCTGGTGGTTTTGAGAGCCAAATGAATAACCCATATAATGGCACCAGCATGGTGGGCAGTCAATAAATAACGACTCACTCGTGTCCAATGAGAATGTGAGATTTTTGTAAGCCAGGCACCAAACGCTGGCTTTATTTTTATTTTTTATTTTTACCTAAATTCTAGTTAGCTAACATATAGTGCAGTGTTGGTTTCAGGAGTAGAATTCAGTGATTCATCACTTTCATACAACACCCAGTGCTCATCACAGGCGCCCTTCCAAATGCCCATCATCCCCCCACCTCCCCTCCAGCAACCCTTAGCTTCTCTCTATCATTAAGGGTCTCTTGTCGTTTGTTTCCCTCCTCTTCCCTCCCCACCATTTGCTCATCTGTTTCGTTTCTTAAATTTCACATATGAGTGAAATCATATAGTATTTTTCTTTCTCTGACTTAGTTTACTCAGTATAATACACTCTAGCTCCAACCATCCTAATGCAAATGTCAAGATTTCATTTCTTTTTGATGGCTAGCTAATATTCCATTGTTTATATATATATATATATATATATATATATATATATATGCCACATCTTCATTATCCATCCATCAGTCAGTAGACATTTGGGCTCTCTCCATAATTTGGCTATTGTTGATAATGCTGCTATAAATATTGGGGTGCAATCTGTATTTTTGTATCCTTTGTAAACCCTGATTTTAGATATAAAATAAGCGCTTCCTTCCTCCTGATGGGAATATTAACTTACTAGAACTGTGGTAGCATCCTTCATATTTTCCACACCATGTGCACGTAGTACATTAATGAGAAGCAATAGAATGAGAGGAGATGCTAAGAAGATGATGGTAGAGAGAACATTTGCTTCTAGGTTGAGTAATGGGCTGAATTGTAGCCCCCCAGAAGGATGTGCCCAATTCAGCCCCCCATATCAGTGATTGTGATCTTCTTTGGGAAAAGGGTCTTTGAAGATATAGTTAAAGACGTCAGGATGAAATGATCCTGGGTTAACTGGGTGGACCCGAAATCTGATGACAAGTATCCTTATAAAACAAGGAGAAAATACAAAGAAGAGAAACACAGAGGAAGAGACCAGGCCATGCGAGAATGGAAGGAGGCAAATTGACCAACGACCATAAGCCAAGGGATTCCTGGAGCCTCCCACAGCTGGAAGAGGCAAGGAAGGCTTCTCCCTTAGAGGCTTCAGAGGAAGCATGGTGGTCTTGGTCTCCAGAGCTGTGAACAAATTTATGTCGTTCACAAAATCTGTTGCAGCGACTCTAAGAAACGAACACGGAGTGTGAGACTGGGTCCTGCCTTCACTACTCGACCTTGGCCCTGGGTCTCAATTTCCTCATTGCTGAAGCAGGAGTTTTGGAATAGGTGGTCTCCAAGATGCTTTCTTGTGCTAACACGGAGGAACCTTTGGCTGGAGGATGGAGGGGCAGGTGGAAGAATGCAGTAGTAGGGATTTTTGGTTTTAAACTATAGAAACTTAGTGTCTATAGATATGCTTAATTTCACAGGCTGGCTTGGGTAGAAACTTGGAAGACTGCCAGAATTTGCTTGTTGGTCAGGATGGGCTAACCACTGTAACAAACAATTCAGGAGCACGGTGGCTTAGTACATTCAACTTCCTCCCGTGCACCGCAGTAGGCATGCAGGGATCCAGACTCCCGCCATCTTGTGGCTCCGCCCTCCTCTAAGCCTCACAGTGCTCTCCAGCTGGCATGTGGTGGGAGAGGCGTTTGGAGGTTGATGCATGAGAGCTTTTTTTGTTTGTTTTGTGTTGTTTATTGGGTATAGTAAGTTGAATACTGTATCCCTCCTCCCCCAAGGAAAAGAGATGTCCAAGTCCTAACTCTTGGTACCGGTGAATGGGACTGTATTTGGAAATAAGATCTTGCAGATATAATTAAGATTCTTGAAACGAGATTATCTTGGATTTAGGTAATTGATAATCGGTGTCCTTGTATAGAAAAGAGGGAGGCGTAAGACAGACACAAGGGGAGTCATATAAAGATGGAAGCAGAAATTGGAGCGATGCATCTAGAAGCCAGAGATTGCCAAGGATTTCTGGAGCCAGCAGACACCAGAAAAGAAGCATGGAACAGATTCTCCCTCAGAGGCTCCAGAAGGAGCAAACTGCTAACACCCTGGTTTTAGATTTCTGGCCTCCAGAACTGTGGGAAAATTAATTTCTATTTTCTAATTTCTATTTTTTTCTATAATTTCTAATTTCTATTGTTTCAGCCACTGATTTGTGGTCATTTTTTACAACAGGCTCAGAAAACCAATACGTAGGGGAAGGCCAGGAAGCATATCACTCCTGCCCACGTCCATTGGCCTGAACCCACTCACATGGCCCCATGTAACGGTAAGCCTGGGAAGCAAAGCCTGGCCGTGTGCCAGGAAAGCACGTGTATTCATGAGCCCTACGGTGTCTGCCAGATTCACAGAACCACTGCCAAGAAGCTGGACAGCCAGAGCAAGCAAGCCAAAGTCATGCCAAAGAGTGCGCATGGCTAGGGCACTGCTGTAACAGCCATGGACACAGGTGTCCTTTCCAGACACCTCTGTCTTCAACATCAGCTGCACCTCAGAATCACCAGAAGGGGCTGCCTTTAAAAAACCAACTATTGCTCTCATTCCCCAGAGATTCCGATTTAACTGGTCTCAGGTGGGACCCAGACTTCCGTACTGTTTTGTAAAGCCCCCTCGATGATTCAGAAGTGAAGCCAGGATTAAGAATGACTGTCCTGGGGATGCTTGAATGGCTCTGTCAGTTAAGTGTCTGACTTCAGTGTAGGTCATGAGCTCACGGTCTGTGAGTTCGAGCCCCACATCAGGTTCCTCACTGACGGTGCAGAGCCTGCTTGGGATTCTCTCTATCCCCCTCTCTCTCTGCCCCCACCCCACACACTTCCGTGTGTACTCTCTCACTCTGTCTCTCTCAAAACTTAAAAAAAAAAAAGAATGACTGTCCTACACCACCTTAATAGCTGGTGTTTTTCAATACATAATGTTCTTGTAGATTATCTCATTTGAAACTCCAAACAGCCCTAGTAATGGGCTTCTACCCTTGGCCCCATTTCACAGATGATGAAATGAATTCCTCCCGGAGTTCAAAGGATTCTTTCATTCTACTCAGTTATCCAGAGCACAGCCAGGATGTGAACTCTGGTCTAAATGTTAAGTCTGAACCAGAACTCTTTTTATAACAAGACAGTCAGCTATAAAACTTACCACCCCTTCTTAATGAGGCCCTGAAATGATGGGGAGGCATTAGTGGGCCCCAAATTCAAAACAAAGTGACTGTGTCCCTCTCTTAACATCAAATCTCTGACATCTAAAGAGAGGTTTGTCCAGCCTGACATGACATGTGCCAGCCATTTTACCCATGACGCACCCGGGCACTTTGCCTGGGGCCCACTTTCTTTGCAAGGGCTAACAAAGATATTTGAGATCAGAACTATCATTGGCTCCAAAACATTAAAAAGCCAAGTGCAAACTAAAGACAGGTAAATGCTTAATTGGTATATACAAATGTCATTACTTGTTAAATGTAGAATGCATTTAAATTTTACAGCATTTAAATGCAATTTGTAGGTTAGCTTTTCTTGCTTTGCCATGCACAATTAGCTGTGAAACCTGAGAAACCATGACTAATTACCAAACAAATGACTTACTTGGAGCCCTATCATTTCAAAAGTGAAATCATAAAGAGCCTTTGAAGTTCCTTTAGAGCAAAAATAAATTGTGCTATAATGTGAATGCTTTTAATATTTTTGACAAGATATAAGGTGGGACCATCAAAATTAGAGCGGGCCTGAAGCGACAGAAGACTGAAAATGGTCCTGGTTGCATGTGAGGCCAAGGTGCTCATCTCCTCCATCCCGAAGCACCCTGTCCAAGCCTGCTGGGGACAAGATTGGGATCGTCACGCCCATGGGCTCTGGCTTAGTCTGTCCCAAAACAGCATACCCCAGGGACCACCACAGCCCTTGGTGACACAATGGAAAGATGTGGGAAAAAATAGGACTTCTTTATCGTAATTGATTAATAGAAATCCCCATTGGGCACCGATTTTTTTTTAACATGTCAAGTTCCTAAAGTTCTGTTGTTAAAACAGAACAGCGTTTAGCCTTCTCACTGTCTCCTTACACTTTCCTGAATAGCCTTCCCACAAATCCCTTTGTGTTACTCACTGCCTGTCTCCATCGGACCAAACAGGCCCCTTTCAGAGTAGCCTGGGGACCTTTTTGGTAAGTTTCTCCTTTGTCTATCCTTGGAGAAATACTTTCTTTTTTCTCTTCCTTTTTCCCTCTCACTTCCTCCTCCCTCCCTCCCTCCCTCCTTCCTTCCTTCATCCTTCTTTCCTTCTCCCTACCCATTGGCACCATTCTCACCCTCTTAGGCTGGATACAGTTATAAGATACTAGGAATACGGAATTTTAATAGGTGTGAGACCTGCCCTTAAGAAACTGAAATCTAGGGGCGTCTGGGTGGCTCAGTCTGTTAAGCGTCCGACTTCAACTCAGGTCATGATCTCATGGTTCATGGGTTCGAGCCCCGCGTCAGGCTCTGTGCTGACAGCTAGCTCAGAGCCTGGAGCCTGCTTCAGATTCTGTGTCTCCCTCTACCTCTGACCCTCCCCTGCTCATGCTGTCTCTCTCTCTCTCTCTCAGAAATAAATAAAAACATTAAAAATTAAAAAAAAAAAAAGAAACTGAAATCTAGTAGAGAGAAGATGAGAGAACAGATATATCAATAAATAATCAGAATTCAGGGACATGCAGGTATATATACAACTGGAAGCATAGGTATATAGAAGAAAATATAGAAACAACAGAAAAAAGTTTTAAAAGGCTTCCCTAAGAGAATTTTATGTCAGGGGATATGATGTCATTCTGATTCCATGTTGTTTGAAGCTGATTTGGGGAGAAATTGAGGGGGACTGGGCACAAAATCCTGCTGTGTGAAATAACTCATGCAAGGTCATTTTGTCAGGTTAGGAGACAAGATTTTGCGATGTTATTCAAAATATTTTTATATAGCCCTTTCAATAAATTCTGCCAAGTGTTAAACCCAAGGAAAGGTTTGCCTTTCCAGGATGAATTGGGATCAGATAATGAGAGTGAGGTAATTCAACAGATTTCCCCCTTATTGCCTTAGCTGCCAGGAAGCTCAGAGATAAATTCCCTACCTATTAGCAGGGATTATCTCATCCTTAGTCTCTGGTGGAAGATGTCATTCATGATAAGAACTGCTGACCTCCAATTCTTAGCATGGCCCAGCCCACTCGTTTTGTTCATGCCCTGCATAGTGATAAAGCTACATTCCCTTTTTTAAACAGAAAAAAAAAACACTTTTATGAATTTAATGACTGAACTATTTTTTAAATTTTTTTTAATGTTTTATTTATTTCTAGGAGAGAGAGAGAGAGAGACAGCGTGAGCAGGTGAGGGTCAGAGAGAGAGGGAGTCACAGACTGAAACAGGCTCCAGGCTCTGAGCTGGCAGTCAGCACAGATTCCGACGCGGGGCTCGAACACACGAACTGCGAGATCATGACCTAAGTGAAAGTCGGACGCTTAACCGACTAAGCCACCCGGGCGCCCCAAGGAATTTAATGACTGAACTATTAGTTCCATAAAGTCGAGGACTATTTCTGTCTCACGTATCACAGTAATACCATTATGAGAGAACATTTGCCGAAAAGATCGGTGCTCAACAGACACTTCTTGGGTGACTAAGTAATGAATCAGTAAATGAGAGAACCACGAAGACAGACCCATATATCTAAATGTATATGCACCTAATGTTTCTCCTCACTACCAGTCACTTCCTGCTTCTACCACCCAGTGATGCCAGATATGCCTTTCATGTTATACCTCCCTCCTCCTCTGCCAACATGTGCGCTCATCTCATTAAGCTTCGTTCCTGAGCTTCCCATGGTTCCCCTCTGCCTTTGTAGTTGATGTTGTGAAACTCTATTGTTTGTGGATCCACTTGGCACCCCTTCCTTTTGGTACTGACCCCCGCCCCCAAATCCAAGCATTTCCAGGCAGGGCTCTCAGATTTATAGTTCTGTTCCCCCTGCGATGGAATGGTCCAGAACTCAGACTGGTCCCTTGGTGGGCTTCTAATCCAAACATGGCTTGCCAAAGTCCTTTGGGAAAACTTATATAGAAACTGGGAGACAGAAGGTGTCCCTCAAGGCAGGACAAATAAGAACCATGTTCAGTATGGTTCCTGAGGGCCATTGTCTCCAAAAGAAAGACTATTCCAGAGAATAAAGCCAACAAGGGAATGTAGGGCAAGAGATAGAAAGAGGGAGAGAGAGCATGCCTTGAGCACCTGACTGGGTCTAACTGTGTCTGAATCCATCTCAGTTTTGTCAGCTGATCTCTTCCTGTTCTTAAACTACTTGAATTGGGCATCTTATTCTTGCACCTTTAATAGTCCCAACTGAAGATGTTATGTATAAATTCCTGACTCTTCTTTCTAATCACTTAAAAAGACCTCTGTGGTTCCATACAAATTTTAGGACTGTTTGTTTTAGCTCTGTGAAGAATGCTGGTGGTATTTTGATAGGGATTGCGTTGAATGTGTAGATTGCTTTGGGTAGTATGGACATTTTAACAATGTTCTTCCAATCCATGAGCGTGGAATGCTATTCCATTTCTTTGTGTCCTCTTCAATATCTTTCAGAAGTGTTTTATAGTTTTCAAAGTACACATCTTTTATCTCTTTAGTTAAGTTTATTCCTAGGTATCATAATGTTTTGAGTGCAATTGTAAATGGGATTTATTCCTTGATTTTTTCTGCTGTTTTGTTACTGGTGCATAGAAATGCAATAGATTCTTGCACATTGATTTTATATTCTGTAACTTTGCTTAAGTCATGTATTAATTCTAGCAATTTTTTGACAGAGTCTTTTGGGTTTTCTACATAGAATATCATGTCATCTGCAAATAGTTAAAGTTTGGCTTCTTCCTTGCCAATTTGTATACCCTTTATTTCTTTTTGTTGCCTGATTGCTGAGGCTAAGACTTCCAGTCTGGTGTTTTTAGCAGTATTATCAACAGTAGCCAAACTATGGAGAGAGCCCAAATGTCCATTGATTGATGAATGGATAAAGAAGATGTGGTATATATATATATATATATACAATAGGATGTTACTCAGTCATCAAAAGGAATGAAATCTTGCCATTTACAAAGACATGGATAGAGCTAGAATTATTATGCTAGGCAAAATAAGTCAATCAGAGAAAGCCAAATACCATATAATTTCACTTATATAGGGAATTTAAGAAACAAAACAGATGAACATATGGAAACGGGTGGAAAAAGAAAAAAGAGGGAAACAAATCACAAGAGACTCTTAATGATAGAAAACAATCTGAAGGTTGATGGAGGGAGGTGAGTAGGAGATGGTTGATGGCTACTAAGGAAGGCACTTGTTGTGATGAGCACTGGGTGCTGTATATAAGTGATGAATCACTGAATTCTACTCCTGAAACCAACATTATACTATATGTTAACTAAAATTTAAATTTAAAAAGTTTTCATTAAAAAAAAAAAGAAAGAAATTTGCAAGGTATTGTCATGAATGAGACCACAGGATTAATCCTCATGGTCTTGCTTCTCAAGCCATCTGGGATCTTTTTGTAATTTGTAATTCCATCTATTCCATCCATTCTTTTCAGTTCCATATATCCAAAAAAGGAGTTATATCCAGAATATTGAAATAACTCCTACTCCTCAATAAGAAAAGGATTGAAAACACAATAGAAACAGATAGAAAACCCAATAGAAACCCAATAGAAAAATGGACAAAACACTTGAACAGCTGCTTTTTAAAAACAGGATAGACAGAAGCCAATAAACATAAGCAAAGGATCTCAACTTCAGTAGTCATCAAGGAAATGCCAAAAAAAAAAAATCACAATAAAATATACAGTCCTGTTTGAATAATGGGAAAGAGCAGTTGAATTTAATCACAGACCAACATGGGGCCCTACCCCACGGCACATATGCATAGTTCATACCACGTGCTACTTTCCACCCAAGTCAATGATACCTGAATTGATCAGTTCCTGTTCACCAAGACAAATCTTCTTCTTTATTAAATTTTTTTAAATTTATTTTTGAGACAGAGAGAGACAGAGCACGAGTGGGGGAGGAGCAGAGAGAGAGGGAAACACAGAATCTGAAACAGGCTCCAGGCTCTGAGCTGTCAGCACAGAACCCGATGCAGGGCTCGAACCCATGAACCGTGAGATCATGACTTGAACTGAAATTGGACACTTAGCCAACTGAGCCACCTAGGCGCCTCTACCAAGACAAGTCTTCTGATCACACACTGAAATGGCACCTTATGTCTGATTGCCATAGATGTGTTTAAATATTGAGTCTCAAATTCTATAGTGCAGAACAGTATGAGGTTAACACTGGTCCACAGACCACACTTTGAGTAGTGCTGACCAAGATTCAGTCGGCCAGAGTAAGAAAAAGTTGGTAAGCAAACTCCTTTGAAGAATGAAGCTTCAGCCACATTTAATTTAGCAAAATGAATTGCACATTAACTCATAGGTTCCCTACTTTAAACTGATAAAGAAAGAAAAGAACCTTATTCCAATATTGCTGAGAAAACTAAATGGCGATGGCTGCGAATGTGAGCAAATGTGGGAGGAAGCTGCAGTGTATACTTGAGGTTAACTTCGTACACTCGTGGAAATATGAGGTGATGTCCAGAAAGAATAACTCTGGCGAAAGTTGGCTGGAAAGAGGTCAGCTCCCGTACAGATATCTCTTCCCGTTACTCCAGATCTCTGAAAACAGCATAACTGGTCCCTAGAGAAGGGGTTTTTACCCTAGGAAGGTGTGTCCCCTCTCCCCAGAGCTTGGGCAAATAATAATTTCCATACTGAGGTCACAAAGTTGTTTCTACAAAACTCAAGGGGTGCGGTCTCTGGAGGTGTTTGGCTTTCTAATTTCCAACTCCCTCCTCTGATCATCCTCCCCTACTTCATTCCTTAGCCTAGTGATTCTCAATCCCGGCTTCACAACAGAATCACCTGGAAAGCGTCAATAAACACTAAAGCCCAGACCCCACTCCTTGAGATTCTAGTTTATTTGTCTACAATGAGGCCCAGATATTCTTTTTTTTTAATGTTTTATATATTTTTGAAAGAGAGAGAAGGAGCATGCACAAGCAGGGGAGGGGCAGAGAGAGAGGGAAACACAGAATCCGAAGCAGGCTCCAGGCTCCAGGCTACAAGCTGTCGGCACAGAGCCTGACAGGGGGCTCGAACCCAGGAACCCTGAAATCATGACCTGAGCCGAAGTCGGACGCTTAACCAGCTGAGCACCCGGGTGCCCCTTTATCATTTTTTTAAAATATTTTTATTTATTTCTAGGAGAGAGAGAGAGAGAGAGAGACAGTGTGAGCAGGGGAGGGTCAGAGAGAGAGGGAGATACAGACTGTGAAATAGGCTCCAGGCTCTGAGCTGGCAGTCAGCACAGAGGCCGACGCGGGGCTCGAACCCATGAACCACGAGATCATGACCTAAGCGAAAGTCGGACGCTTAACCAGCTAAGCCACCCAGGCACCCCTCATTTCTTTTTTTAAATCTCCCAGGAGAATACAATGAGCAGACCCTCTGCCGTAGCCAGAAGAACTCACTTGTCCTTCTATGGGTAGTTGAGTATAATCAACCTATCTGTCACCAGCATTTTCTGAACTCCTAATATGTTCAGGGGCTGCAGGACATGTGACAGAAACCTAGTACGAGGGATTTACCCTGGGGTTCTCCAGAGCCATGTTCACAAAGGGCTGTCTTTGGGTCTACAGTATCAACATCAGCTGGGAGCTTGTTAGCAATGCAGATTCTCAGGCTGCGCCCCAGGTGCACGGAATCTGAAATCTGGGGAATCGGGCCAGGGATTTGTGTTTTAATTTCCTAGAGGAAATGGTGTTTCCTCTAGGAGCAGAAAAATTCATAGCAATAGAACATGGAATGATGGTTGCCAGGAGCAAGGGAAGGAAGAAATGGGGAGTTACTGTTTAAGGGGTATAGAGTTTCAGCTTTGCAAGACGGAAAATGTTCTGTGGATGGACGGTGACGGTAGCGGCACAACATTGTGAATATACGTAATGCCACCAACCTGCACACTTGAATAGGTTTAAAATCGTATGTTCTGTATATTTTACCCCGGTTTACAGTCTGTATGTTTGTGGGGCGCCTGGGTGGCTCAGTCGGTTAAGCTTCCAACTTCGGCTCAGATCATGACCTCACGGTTCATGAGTTCAAGTTCTCTGTCAGGTTCTGTGCTGATACCTTGGAGCCTGGAGCCTGCTTCAGATTCCGTGTCTCCCTCCCTCTGCGCCCCTCCCCCCCTCAAAAATAAATAAAAACACTAAAAATTTTTCTAAATATGTATGTTTGTATGTAAATAAATATATACATAAGCTCTATATAATAAATATATTTTATTTATTTACTTATTATCTATTTATTTAAAGTCTATTAGGTGCTTCTGCAGCACACTAAAATTTGGAGAAAATTCCTCCAGATCTGAGGGCCGACCATTCACTCATTCATCACCCTTCATGCCCTCTGTGTGTCTAAAACTGTGCTAGGCACCAGATAGACACGGCCCCTGCTCCCTTGGGGTTTAGATTTCCATGAGAAGACAGCAGAGAACTCTGGTCCACACAGTCACTCAGGGACTCAAGCTGAGGAGCTCCACCATCTGTATGTTTCTTTGGACACTGCAGCGGGAAGAGAGAGTCGCAGGGGATCAGGTAGCAGCCCTTGAATACTTTGACACAAAAGTGAAACATTTTCCATAATGAGCAATCACCTGGGCCCAGGCCAGGCTTGGTCACCTGTCCTGCTTAACTGCAAAGAAATATAGAGCAGAACTCTGTCGCTGGTGAGCAATAAATGCTTCTAGCATGCAGTAAAACATGCTAGCATATGAGGAGTTTTACATAGGCTCTGCCGAGTTACACACATCCCACTCGTGATCAATCCAGATGAGGGAGGAGCTGAGCCTGACTTTCCCCTGGAAAGACGAGCTGTCCCAATGAGGTTCAAGTCTGAGTTCACCTGGTAGCAGATGCTCCACAGAAGAGTAGCCGTGGAGATACCCCCTCCTATGTGAGGATGCACATTCCCTGGACAGACCAGAGCTTCTGGGGGACCTCAACTGACCACCCAATCATACCGTGTTAACATTTGGACAACAAAGATCTTCAGAATCATTTCATCCAACTGTTTCGTTGTGGTGCAGGCACCTGAAGCCCAAACAGGGGAAGTAACTTACCCAAAGTTGTACAATGAGTTCATGACCACACTAAGACTGTCTCACAGCTCCCAGTCCAATCATTCTTATCCCTGGAAGTTAAGCCATTTCTTTTTTTATTTAATTTTTTAATGTTCGCTTATTTTTGAGAGAGTGAGAGATGGAGACAGAGAGTGAGCAGGGGAGGGGCAGAGAGAGAGGAGGAGATACAGAATCTGAAGCTCTAGGCTTTGAGCTGTCAGCACAGACCCTGACACAGGGCTCAAACTCACAAACTATGAGATCATGATTCAAGCCAAAGTCTGATGCTTAACTGACCGAGCGACCCAGGTGCCCTGAAGATAAGACATTTCTAAACTTGAGGGGGAAAAAACTCAAAACTTGAAGCAAAACTCAAAAATTCTATCCTAATACACAAAAAAAAGGACAGGATAAACATCAATATATGGAGACTAGAAAACATAAACTCAAGTGTCAGGAAGAAGTCTAAATATCCTTGATCTGAATAAATATGAATGGACAAAATTATTTTAGGGAGAGTCTAAGCCTTTCAGATTTTAAAAATCAGCTTGATATTATTCACAGTTCAAACTGGTAACAAAATGACATAGAAGGTTAAAAGAATGATAAAAATACAGTAGGGCTGGTCATATTGATATAAGACAATATAGGAAATCTAAGTTAAAAGCATTAAAGAAGACGATCTGACTGGGAGGGAGCCTGGCTGTTTTCCTACCTGAAACAGTCACATGGTCCTAAAAAACCAAAACATAGGTTAGCTAAGGAACACCAATATGGCAAAGATAGAGTGGAAATTTCTGTGAGGTATGTGCGCATGTGGGGTGCATGTTTATGTGTGTGTAAAGGTACATGTATGACTGTGTGATCAAAATGCCTCTGGGCTCTGCGATCCATCCCACCCCCTTCTGTAAACACCTAGCCATCTGTTGGGCCGTAGCTCTCTGTCCCCCTGGAACTGACCATCTAAGTTGAGCAATTCTGCCACAGGTCCATCTACAGAAGAACGCCTATCCCAGCAAGCTAAGCATCCTGCCAGCGAGGAAGCCGGTGCATGAGAACGTGGCATATGAACCAGTCTTCTGGATGGGTAGAGCCCCATAAATGGGGAGCAATGATTCCCCTCCATCAAGGGGGATGGCTCACAGGTCAATACTTGCCCTCAGTACCGCAGCGGCCGCTGCCAAGTCCTCCCGGGAAACCCCAGAGCTGGAGGCTGCCTTTCAGAGAATAACTGCCTCCCTGGGCACCTGGCTGGGCCTGGGGGGACCCCAGCCACATGGAGAGTCTCTTCGCAGACCCTGTCATGCTGGGTGTTCCCAAAGCAAGTATCCCTCAGGCCCACCAGGCATCATCTGCTTCCGGCCTTGAGGAGCCAGTCCTCCACACCAGTTTGTTAAGAACTTCACCGAGGGGAAGAAGAGAAACAGCCTCCTCAAAACTCCCACCTGGTCCTGAGCTCACCTGCAGTTTTATCGCAGAGCCGGCGGCAGAGGGTCCACGGCTCGCTGCCGACACGAGAGCCCCGTCCTCTCCGCTGCCACCCAGCCGAGCCCCAAGCCGGAGCCTTAATGGGGGCCGTGCTAGGCACTGGGTGTTCATGGCTTGGGCCGCTAGCTGTTGCTGGTGCATTATTTCTAGAAGCATCAAGGAGCCTCGGGGCTGGCTACCCTGGGGTGGGAGGTTTGGGGGAGCAGGGAGGAGGGGCCGGAGGGGGAAGGTCATTCCCACAGTGGAACTGGGAACAGATTAGAGCCGCTCGCGTCGCTGGGAACTCAGCTGTGTCCTTCGTCGCCTGTGACGGTCCCTGCTGCAGCCCACCATGGGGACCGCGGAACGCGACGCACACGGTTCTGGAAGGCTGGCCTCTGCACTGGGCTCGCCTTCATCAATCTGCCTGCCATCGAGCCCCCGTGGAAAGAGGAAATTGTTTCATGCTCTCCCAGGGACCCAGGAGGAAACGGGTCAGAGCGGGAAGAAGGGCCAGGCAGGGGGTGCTGGGGTATCGCTCCCAGAGCGGCCTCCCCGGGAGGACCTCGGGGTTCCTGCAGCCCGGCTGGTCATTAGCCTGGTGACGAGGGCTGGCTGGGATTGCTCCGGCTGAGGCTCGGGGCCTGAAACAATCAGGGCCTGTTTTCTGACAGAGATGACAAATGGATGAAGTGAAGGGGTGGGGGGGTGCGAGCATAAAGAAAAACATGGACAAGAGGAAATACCGAGTGCAAATAGCTGCAATGAATTGTAAAGGCAGGTTCTTGGAGGTGGGAGAAAACCTGGTGTGTCGCGGGGCCCATGTAGGGACCTGCCTTTCAGGGCATTTGCAAGTGACCTGCTTTGCAGCTGCATCGGTGGACAGATGGCTCAATACCTATGGAAGCTGCCCCCATAGCAGGTCCTGTCTGTGTGCTCAGAAAGGGGTGGGGTGTGCTCATCTGGCTGACGTGTGGGTCCCAAATATCAAGTATAATCAGGGGGAAAGGTTGCTACTTCTAATACCAAAGACAGTCTTTTTTTTTTTTTTTTTAATGCTTTTATCTTTTGAGAGAGAGACAGACAGACAGACAGACAGGGGCAGAGGAAAAGACAGAAACAGAAGCAGGCTCCAGACTCTGAGCTGTCAGCACAGAGCCTGACACGGGGCTCAAACTCATAAACCCAGAGATCATGACCTGAGCCAAAGTCAGACGCTTAAGCACCTGAGCCACCCAGGCGCCCCACCGAACACATTCTTCGTGAAAAGCAGGTGCCTTGTTCTGCTGGGTACTGGGATCCTTTGGAGAAATTCTCTGGAGAGAAGGAGCCTGGAGGAGGGGGTTGGGGGAGTTCAACTGCTCTGTGGAGCAAAGGGAAAGAATTTGGAGCTCCCAGGAGCAAACCAGGTGGAGGGCAAGAGAGTAGAAATGGAAGGGAAGGAAGACAGGCGGGTGGGTGGTGGGGGACCCAGGCTCCGGCTCCCTCCCTCTGTGAAGGCAGCCAAACCCCAGAGGCCTGGTGTGAATGGACTCTGGGGAAACCATTGCAGGCAGATGTGGGACAAAAAGGCCATGTGTCCACACAGGCTGGAGAGAAAGGGGCCCAAGAATGGACACCATCTAAAAGTTTTTTGGGGGCAAAAAAAGTTTTGGGGATTTGCAGATTTGAATCTACAAATTTTCAGGGAACCCCACTGACCTATATGTCACATGAGGGTCACTGGACGGTGGCAGCCCCATTCCTTGGCCAGATATCTCTTCTCTGTGCCTGTCCAACCCGCCTGGACATCCAAGTGGCTGGTCCTATTTCCCCATTTTTTAAGTTATAATTTACACGTGGTAAAAACTCCCCATTTTTAGGGTACAGTTGTACAAGTTTGGATAAATGCTTACTGTTGTGTTGTGATTACCACCATCAAGATCCAGAACATTTCCACCATTTCAGAAAGTTCCCTTGTGTGCCTCTGAGACTCTAACCCTTCCCTCCCTCTCAGTCCCTGCTCTGTTTTATGTCCCCGAGGTTCTGCCTTTTCCAGAACGTCGTATAAATGAAATCATACGGTATCCAACCTGTGAGTCAGGCCTCTTCCACTCAGCGTAACAAACTTGAGATTTGGGCCAGGCTGTTGTGCAGATCGTCGTATGCTTCTTTTGATTGCCGAGTCCGTAGTCCACTTGATGGGCGCATCGCAGCTCGTGGGTGTGTTCCCTAGATGGGGGACGCTTGGGTTCCTTCTTCACATGTCCTTTTGATCTCATCTTTTGTGAAACATTTTACTGGTGGGAATTAGACGAAGGAAAAAAAAAAAACCAGTAAGTCCTGCCAGACTTTAGTAATTCTCCTTTTCAAGGGACCTCAGTTAGCTTTTGAGGTTTGTTTCCTCATTTAAGATCTGCCTCCCAAACTTGATGTAAATGGCTGATTTTATAACTTACAAAAAGATTGGTTTGGGGGCGCCTGGGTGGCTTAGTCGGTTGAGTGTCCGACTCTTGCTTAGGTCATGGTCTTGCGGTTTGTGGGTTTGAGCCCCGCATCGGGCTCTGTGCTGACTGCCAGCTAAGAGCCTGGAGCCTATTTCAGAGTCTGTGTCTCCCTCTCTCTCTCTGACCCTCCCTGCTCACGCCCTCTCTCTCTCTTCTAGAAATAAATAAAAATATTTTAAAAAAAAAAGATTCGTTTGGTTTTGTTTTACAGCAGCTTTACTGAGATATAGTTCATACACCAGCCAATTCAACCATTTAATGTTTTATTGTTTTATTTATTTGTTTGTTTGTTTGTTTGTTTTTGAGACAGAGCATGAGAGGGGGAGGGGCAGAGAGAGAGAGGGAGACACAGGATCTGAAGCAGGCTCTAGGTTTCCAGCTGTCAGCACAGAACCCCACACGGGGCTCGAACCCATGAGCCATGAAACCATGACCGGAGCCAAAACCAAGTGTTAGACGCTTAAACGACTAAGCCATCCAGGACCCCTAATTCACCCATTTAAAGTGAACAACTCAGGCACCCAGGTGGCTCAGTCGGTTAAGTATCTGACTCAGTTTCAGCTCAAGTCATGATCTCACAGTTCATGGGTTCAAGCCCCAAGTCAGGCTCTGCTCTGACAGTACCAAGTCCGCTTCGGATCTTCTCTGTCCCTCTCTGCCCCTCCCCGGCTCGTTCTAGCTCTCAAAATGAATAAATAACTTTCAAAATAAATACATAAAGTGACAGCTCAATGGCTCTTAGGATATTAACAGAATTGTGCATCCATCACCTGAGTCGATTCAAGAATGCTTTTGTTACTGCAGTTCTTAAAAGTACGCATCCTTTAGCTGTCATCTCTAGCCCTGATCTACATTCGGTCACTATGGACTTGTCTGCTTGGGACGTTTCATAAAAACTCAAACCCATACTATGCAGTCTTTTTGTGTCTGGTTTATTTCACTTAGCGTAATGTTTGCAAGGTTCATCCTGTGCTGTAGCTGAAGCATTACTTCATTCCTTTATATTACTGAATAATAGTCCATTGTGTGGTTATGCCGCTAGTTTACACATTCATCAGTTGATGGACATTTGGGTTGTTTCCATTTGGGGGGCTATTATGAATAATGCTGCTATGAACACAAGCGTACGAGATTTTGTGGGGGCATATGTTTTCAGTATATATCTAAGAGGCAAACTGTTGGATTATAAGGTAACAATGTTTAGCCATTTGAGGAACTGCCAAACTGTTTTCCAAAACAGCCCCAGCATTTTATATTCCAAAAGGCACTTTGAAAGTGGCAAAGTATAACACAAATAGTTACAATTTAATATTATTCATTGAAATGGCAAGAACAGTGCTTGATCTCCGTAACAATTTGGACAATACTGAAGTGTCTAACGTAACACTGCCCCCCAGACCTACTCACCCCCACAGAGATCACTGTAACCACTCAGTGTGAGCCATTCAGCCTTTTGCTGTTGCTCAACACATAGACAAAACTTACGTCCTTTTGTCAAAATGGAAAGGTGCCCTTACTACGTGCAACTCTAAAGTCCTTTTGAAAATTTATGGTAAAAGCTACATAACCTAACATACACCACTTCCACCATTTTTAAGTGCACAGTTCAGTGGCATTAAGGACATTCCCGTGGTTGTGCAGCCATCATCACCGTCCATCCACAGAACTTTTAACATCTTGCAAAACAAACTCTGTACCCATTAAACAAACATCTCCCCATTCCCCCTCCCCAAGCCCCTGGCAATCACCATTCTATTGTGTGTGTCTAAGAATTTGATGGCTCTCAGTATCTCAAGGGGTGGAATCATACAGTATTTGCCTTTTTGTGACCGCCTTATATCGCTCAGCATCATGTCTTCGAGACTTCTCCACACCGTAGCAGGTGTCCAAACTGCCTTCCTTTCTAAAACTGAGCAACTATCCATACGTCCACCATGTTGTGACGACCCATTCATCTGCAGTAGACACCTGGGCTGCAGCCACCTTTGAGTGATTGTGAACATGGTTGTGCAAAAATTCCTCTTCACATCCCTGCTTTCAATTATTTTGAGTACATGACCTCTAATTCCCTTTTGTTTAAAAAAAATTGGACTTTTCCTTGAATTATGCCACTTAAAAAAAATCTTCACTATACTAACATGGTTCTCCCAGGTCACTAAATCATCTTCATGCTTTAAATTCCTCAGTTTTCCTCCTGAGTATGGGTGCCTTCTAATCTATTTTTACCATTTCCCCCTCGTGAGAAGTTGAATAGCTCTTACCACTGGCTGTTTCCCACCACTGGGCACCAATCATAGTGCAAGGCTCCCCATGTGCCCTGGGTGATGGGATCCTCACCACAATGCAGTCAGGTGGATATAATGATTAGCCCCATCTTTGAGATGAAGAAACTGAGGATAGAAAGCATCAGTAATCTGGGATGCCTGGGTGGCTCAGTCGGTTGGGCGTCTGACTTTCGCTCAGGTCATGATCTCACGGTGTGGGTTTGAGCCCTGGGTCGGGCTCTGTGCTGACAGTGGGCTCAGAGCCTGGAGCCTCCTTCGGATTCTGTGTCTCCCTCTCTCTCTGACCCTCCCTTGCTTACTCTGTCTCTCTCAAAAATAAATACAGCATTTAAAAAAGAAAAGAAAGAAAGCATTAGTAATCTGCCCGAGCTGTTCTGCTGATAAGGGCTGAAGTTAGATATCAAAGTCTGTCCAATTCTCAAGCTGACCCTCAGCATCATAACTAACACCATTCCTTAGGGGTCTTACTGGTCAGTGGAGGAGTGGCCTGGAGGGAGCAGGGGAGGGGACTTACATGTCTGTGGACATTTGCATTCCAGCAGCCATGAGACCGACTCCCTGATGAAAGTAGGTCTTCCTTTCAACAACGAGTGTCCTTTCTCAGAGGTCAGGTTTCATGGAGTCTCAGAAAACCAGAGTAGTTTCCCCGCTTCCTAACGAGAGCCATCAGGTCGCGCTCTCTTCTGCTTCCTTTCCTTTCCTCTTTGACCTCTCAATACTCTTGCTCAGTCCCACCTTCACCCCTGACCGCCACCTCTTTCAGATTATCCAGGTTCAGGTGCCAGAAACCCAGCTCAAATCAGCTCACACAAAAAGAATTTTTTGGCTCATTTTACTGGGAACATAAGGGTGCATCTGGCCTCAATTGTGATTGGATCCAGGGGCTCAAGTGAAGTCACCAGGCTCTTTCTCCATCTCCCAATTCCGCTTCTTTCTGGATAGTGGCCTAGTTCTTTCCTGTGGTGGACAGACTTTCTCCAGGAGGTAGAAAGCCTACCCTCCCAAAACTCCAAAACTATAGCCTCAGAGCCTAGCTATCCAACTAGAAGGAGGGCTGTTTCCTTCCTCTAGGATCCATACATTCGTCTCAGGGAAGAACTTCAATTGTGCCCCTTGAGCTGTATGTTAATTCTGTAACCAATCACGTGGCCAGGAAGAGGAGGTATTAGGGCTGATACAGACTCCATGACATGGAAGGCAGTCTGTGGTACCAAGGAGAATGGGGGAGAAAGCATGTGTGCTGAGCAGACACAAAACCACCATCACCCTTGTCTGCTGTGGCCACATGGCTCCTCTGACCAGCAGTAAACTCTACACATGTGGCCACTGCTGTTACTATGTTACTGACACTACAGTCAGTCAACCACATACCGCCCTCCCCACCCCCCCGACACACACACAACTGCCATGGCCAGAGTAGACCCTGAGTTCTCTGGTTCAGAAAGAATGTAAACCTCACATCTATGAAGGTATCCAACCCATCCAGCCCTGTTTCCACCATTCTGGAGGAGACACCACACTATCCAAACATTTTCATCATCCGCTGCTCCTTCCAACTGACTCCCCAGGCTTAGCTCAGCTTTCAGCAAGCCTTGTTGCTTTCCCCGCTCTAAGGTACGAGAACATGAGGTACCCAGATGTACTGGCTGTTTACACTGCACAGAGCACGAGGCCATGCGTGTGGCTCCCTGCTCATCCCTGGATCCTTTCTCGCTGCAGTCCTAGGCTCTGCTGATTGCTACAAGCCAAATGGTCATGGACAAGCCTGGTCATTACACTGCCTCTTCTCCTTGACTCACTGCAGACCTGACCAGATGAAATATTTAGTTTCTTCATCATCAGGAGGCCCGATGTTTTCTCACCATTTGACTGACTATTGAATGAAATCCAGGCCTTCTTGTTTGGTGAGGGGGCGGGGGTTGTTTGGTTTCTTCCAACATGTCATGATTAACTCATCCCTGGCCTGACTCTACGGACAAGGTACAATACTTAGCACTTCCCTCCTCCTCTCCTTTGTCTCCCCTTCCCTTCCTCGATGAAAAGTTTGTCTTCCCTCTGATGTCACAAAATACCCTTGTCTATACGTGAACTTGGACCAATATTTCAGACTGCCACAGACTGGGGCTTTGAGAAATAGTAACAGAATATGTTTAAAATAGTTGGATGCTGGGGCGCCTGGGTGGCTTAGTCGGTTGAGAGGCCGACTTTCGCTTAGGTCATGATCTCGCGGTTCGTGGGTTCAAGCCCCGCGTTGGGCTCTGTGCTGACTGCCAGCTCGGAGCCTGGAGCCTGTTTCAGTCTGTGACTCCCTCTCTCTCTGACCCTCCCCTGCTCATGCTGTCTCTCTCTCTCTCCTAAAAATAAATAAAACATTAAAAAAATTAAAAAAAAAAATAGTTGGATGCTCCTGAACCACCTTCCCATGTTGAGGAATAAATCACAAAATATAAACCAAATAAACGGAGTCGCAGTACTTTCAATCTCGAATGAGTTACTCACAAGCAAAAGAAACATTAGTAGACTAAGCAACTAGCATTGCTATTGCACTAGGTTGGCATTAGCAGAATTCTATTGTTCTGAAAACACTTTCCCTGCTACCAACTCATTTCATTTTCCATAACCGTATACAAAGGAAGTAACTGCATGTTGTTAAAGTTTGGAGTTGAGACCAATGAACTCACAAGTGCAAGTCATGTGAGGGGCAAGTCTTTCAGTAACACCACAGAGGGTCTCTGGCCCCAGGAGTGGAATTTGATAGTAATTCTTACTACGAGGTATAATAAATAAATTAAATAAATACTTAAAAATCTGAAAGATAAAAAGGAAGTCATAAAGGGATTGTTCTCATTTGCACTTTGCAAGTGGAGAACCAGCAGATGCATTTCTTGAGGTGGGCCTTTGCAGAGAGCCTTCGCAATGAGATCCCTAGCACACTTTGTGAGAATCCTAGAGCCAAGAAATGGAAGATCAGGTAAAAAGTTGGTATCAGAGAAGACCAGAATTGAAGTCTTGCCAGCTCATCTTTCTCTTATGCACCTATTCCTAGTGGACCACACAAGATCCGCTGAAACAAGGCAAAATTCTTTAAAACTCCTAACCTTGAAGCCAGCGAAGCCGATAGTATAGCCCTGTTTTACAGCTGAATCAGCTGAACAGGAAGGGTTGCTCAGTGGCCAACATAAATCACACAAAGAGCTGGCCAAGATAGAAATAGAAACAATTCTGCCCAAACAGCATCTTATTCTTCTTTGTAGCTAGAGTACAGGATTATTTTCCATTTGCATCCTGGACAAGAATGTAACTCCCATGAGAAGGAACAAGAATTGCCCTCGACCTGTCCCACTGTCTGTCTGGAAAGCTAAGAGGGTAAATACACAGATTATGGTTCATATGCTAGGATCATGGGCTTGTGTCGAGAAATTCACGAACTCTAATCTTTGTGCTCTGAGCTTCGGATTCAACTTCCTTCACACAGACAAGGAAATAAATGCAGTTCTCTCACTGGATCCTGACAGTTATGGCTCATTCTGAAGGGGCCCCATGGGGATAAGATCCTCGTGCAGAAGACGAGGCCATGTCTAGATACCAAAGAATAACTGTAAGAGAAGTATAATTAATCGTCCCCATCCATTCATCTAATCACTAACTCAGCAGCCCTCCATGACAGTTCTCAGCTGACCTGAGGTTCTTGTGAGGATAACATGAGAACGTTCAAGTGCACGAGGGACCCAGCCCATGACGGGCCCGCAGTCAACACTGGGTCCATTTGTTCCCAAGGTCTCAGCTCTGTGCCACTCCAAAACAAAAACGTGAGTGGTCTGTAAGGGGGTCTGCAGCAGGAAGAATGGAAGATACGTGGTCATGATGGTGAACCTGGAGTGGACGGGGACTTCTAGCACGCCTTCAGGAAAGACTTCTATGTCCAGCATGGTCCTGGGCTCTGCGGACACACCTCTCCAGGTCCCCATTGTGCAGCTGGGGTGAGATTAAGCATCCTCCAAGGGGCTCATGGTGGGCAAGGGGCAGAACCAGGAATCCAGCCCAGGTCTGTGTGAACCAAAAGACTATTGGTGAACTTGCTGGCTAAAGAGACCAGAGGGGCCCAGCGTTGCTAAGAGAACAGCCAGAGGATGATTGGGCAGAGAGAAGGCCCTGGAAAAGGAGGCCAGACAGCCTACGCGCAGACGTTAAAGTTGGGAGTCACTGCTGATGGGGTAAGATGTTACCTTCTGGCCATTTCCTGGCCCACTGAGAGACCACCATCCATCACCCCACCATGGTCTAGGGTGTCTCAAAGCCTGGGGCCTGGGACATCGACCCCAATTACTAAATCATAAGGATGGCCACTATGTGCCCTTATTCAAAATGTGCCTTGTATGAGCACACTCAGCCAAGAGAGGGGGTGCTTCACCCATCAACCATGAGTCCATGGGCCTATGTCTGCCTCCAGGGGTGACTTCCCTCATTCATGAAAATGTGCTATAAGAGTGAGCTGTGGCCCTACTTTGAGAAACCCCTTCTCTGGGTCTCTACACTTATTTATTCCATGAACACTTGCTACATGCCAAACCCTTCAAAGATGAGGGAGTCAGAGCTCCCAAAGTTGAGCTAAAGGTTTGGTGGGGGAGGAGGTCCCAAACACAGACCACGGAAAAGCACAACTGAGGGGCACAGGGAGGCCAGGAAAGGGGCCCCAGGTCCACACTCTGGAGTGTCTCCTGGCAAATCCACTCCCTACACTCTCCCTCTCCTCGCCCCCTCACTTGGCAAATGAGGACTCAGTGAGGCAGACCCCCTGCTCCCATACCACCAGCTGCTCCCACTCATCTGATCCCGGCTGAGCCTGACCTGGGCTGGTCACCCTTCACCCCCAGGTGTAGTCAAAAGGTCCTTTGTCTCCGGGGACTCTGGGAAATTCCTTCCTTCCTTCCAGCTTGGGGACCTGCCACTCTTAATAGGTTCAATATTTGATTGTCAACAGATGGAAGGTCAGTTCTCAAAACACAAGGCTTTGGGTCTGAATTGTTTCTTTAAGTCTCTCCAATTCTCCACAGGATCTCAGGCCAAGATGTTAGGCTGAACCTAAAATCAATCAGGCCCCAGGCTACAGAAAAAGTGGCTCAAAATACAAAACGTGCTCACTAACACATGGTGTGATGCTTTCCTCTCCAGAGCATGGATGCTCTTAGTCTCTGAACAGTGTAGAGAACAGCACAGACATCAGTCTGAGGTGGCCATGTCCTCTGAAGGATGCTTAAAAATGACAGCAACAACACCACAAAGGATCTCACTCAGCATCTTCTGGCAGCCACTTATTGAAATCCTGTTTCCCAGGAATCTCCGTCACTTATGATGTGTGTGGCTGTGGCCATGTTGGCCTCACCCGCCCTGGCTTGCAGTCTCTCACAGAAGCCAGAGACTTGAGAGAGATGGAGAGAAAGAGAGATCCAGTGGCCTGTGTGAAGCGCAGAGGCAGAACTGCTTTTGATGTGGCTCTTCTAGAAAGCCACCAAGTAAAGACACTGGACCCACCTCTTTCCTGTCAAACAGCTGACCAAGGTTTGCCAGGACCATGCAGGGGAGACGTTCAGATCCCCACTGATCAGAGGCCCTGAGTGGACCAGGGACTGGAACCAAGGCTCAGTCAGCAAGAGGAACTGTTTCTCACTAACGGGGGCACCAGGAACTACCTAACCTAGCCCCAAAAACTTTGGTTGTGAAAACCACCCAAAGGAGCCTTCCCGTGCTGTTAGAAATGAGAGATCACTTTGGCTAAAAAGGAAAGAGTAATTGAACATCCTAACAGCTTAGCTCCTAACAGCCACGTACCTTTCTCCCTGGGAAGAAGACCCTGGGACTCCAGCAGATGTCTGTCCTTCCCTCCTCCTGTTCCCAGCTCCTCCCTCAGCGTCTGCATTGGGCGCAAGAGCAGAGGGGCCAACAGCAGATGGCAGAGAGAAATGTCCACTTTAGGGAGGCATTCGTTATGTAAAAGGCAAGAGCGTCGCTATGAACAGAATTCTGGGATACATGCAAATCATGGGCGAATCCACCTGAGAGTTCTTACCCTATTAAATATTTTATGAGCCCTGAACAACGGACTTGCTCCAAGAAGTAGACATATTAATAATGCCTAACATTTACTGAGCACCTACTATACGCCTAAACTGGAAAGGCAGAGTGCTCAGGAAGAGATTCAAGGAGGAGGCTTTGCAAGAGGGTAGGAAACAGTGCAGGAATGGCATTCCTGGGGAGGAAGGTCAAGTGCCAAGGCCTAGAGGTAGGAACGGAGTTGCAAGCCAGACCTCTACAAGGCCTTTCTGGGGAAGGTAGATTCGTTGCGAGTCAAGCTGTCACCTGGAAGGCCTTGCTTCCTCGCATGGGGCTCTTTATGGAGCTATTGAGCCCAACGCTGAGCGAGGCAGAGAGCTTTTGACAGTTTCATTTTATTTTGTTCTAAACAAGAGATAATATGAAATAGGCACCTGGGAGTGGTTTGAATTAACAGCCCAAACCAAATGAACAGCTGCATCGCAGAGAGGTGGGGGGAAGTTTCCTGCTTTGGGCCATATTTCCTTTCAGCAACATTACATTAACACTTATGAAATACAGCCGAAAAGTCAGGCCGTAGTGAAGGGGAAGGAGAAACGTACTTCCATGCTCAGTGCAAAATGTACTGCCAATTAATTGGCCATGTAAGCCTGGGTTTTCGACTCATCTGCAGGAGTCTCGAGGTTAATGAAACCATTAAGTATGCACGGATGTTGTGGAAGAGGGAAACGGGCAAGGAATAATTGACAATGCCCTCTGTCTAGCTTTGTGGTGTGGGCTATTCTTATCTGACAGTCCTTATCAAAGTCAGGTATGTGGGCGGAATGGATCTCTCTGAGTGAGCGTGCATGGGTATGCGTGCATGTGTGTGTGTGTGTGTGTGTGTGTGTGTGTGTGTGTGTGTGTATGTGTAACCACGTTAATGAGAACAATTATATTTCTCCATCTGGAATCCATTAGCCGTGATTATGATGATGGGCTCTCCTACCCTTATTACTATCAGGATTAGCTAACCCCATTATTACCCAGGCCACCTTTCTCAATCCGCTGCACGGAGCAGAGGGGACGGTTTCCTGTCATCTAAGCCGGCTCCCTCTCTCCCACTCCGGAGGAGCCTGGTAAACTCCCTCGCCCCATCTCAATTACAAGAGCCCTAATAGGCCCTCCTGTCCCAAGTGACAGACCTCTGCAGGTGTGCAGGAGATGGGGGTGGGGCGGCCAGCTGATCCGTGCGGCCAGGAGCGTGACGCTAGCTCCACAGTGCTCACGGCACCGGGCCCTCGCGTCCTGCAGGTGTGCGGCAATTATCTGGGCCCGGTTACCTCATCGTTTCTTAGGGTGGATGGAAAAGCTAAATAAGACACACTCAAAAAGGCTGTTATTACAAAATAGGAAAAGCCTGAGAGACAGGCAGGACCCCCAAATGGAATGCCTGATTCCTTCAATCAAGCCTCTGGCTTTGAGAACTTCCCCAAGACAGAAGACAGGAAGGGTCTGTAGGGGTGCCTTTCAGGATGAAAGCACTGATCAAGCTGGTGAGATTTTTGGACTCTGGGCTTCCCTCCTCCCTGGCAGTCCTTCCCAAAGGGTCTTTGTTACTGGCCACCCCACCCCCACCAACGGGCAGCAACAGCGAGCAGAGACTTTATGACAAAATCTCTGCAGGGATTTGATAGTGCCCAAGAGGTCATCAAAGATGCCGCCGTGAGTGAATTATGTTGGATTATCTCACCCTGATCTCATGGGTCAGTACAGTCTCTGTTTATTTGAAGTGTAGTCCCGAGGTGAGCACCATTTTTTCGGGGCTTGGGTGCTCTGTGGTAGAGCATCCCCTTGGAGGTGCCTGAGATAGCAGTGTCCTCAGCCTTCTTCAAGACACTGGAGCCCCCAGGATGGTGCCTTCAGCTCAGAGAAACCTCCTCCATTTACCCCAGAGGAGCAGTTAGTAGTAGTATATTCATGTGCATCAACACATGAAGAGGGTCAGGAAGCATTGCTCTAAAGATCTCATTTCCTCCCACTCTGCATCTTCCCTCATCCCCTTTTTTCCTGCTTAGACAACCAAAGTTATAAACACCCTTACCTTGGCCAACAAAGTCCTGTGTCAGCTACTGAGGACAATGAGGCCCCAAGGGTCCCTTGAATTACCTGAGGTCACACAGCCCTATGGTGGCAGAGCAAGGATTAGAACCCAGGCCTCCTGGCTCCCAACTGAGGTCTAGTCTAACTCCCTTCTGGCTGGAAGCAGACATTTGCCTTGCTTCCTGCACTCCGGACCCTTCTCCCAGCCCCTCCTTGTCTGCCCTGTTAACCAGCAGATGCTGATTTGAACTTCCAGGCTACCTATCAGAACAACCAGACCATCAGGAATACATCCAGTGAGAACTCACAGCTTCTGTGCATCCTGACTCAGAGGGGAAGGTGGGAGTGCCTCTGCTCTAATCTGCTGTTCTTGGCCTCAGTCAGAAGAGGCTAGCAAGCCCTTCTCAGGAAGGCAGCCCCAGGATAGCTCTCTGTCTCCCACATGGATGCAAACATTGGCCACTGCAGCAGGCTTGGGTTCCTGTCACCTCAGGGAAAGCTTGTCCTGAGTGTTAATCTCTTTCACAGCCCATTGGCGCTGGGGTCACCATGGCACCCGAGAGTCATAAATTCAGAGCGGGCTTCAATGTAGGCAGTCTGGGGGGTGGACCGTGTGGTGTCACAAATATCCTTTTCCCAAGCAATTTCAAAGTCTGGAAAACAGGGGAACTTCCATGAAGATGAGCAAACTATACAACTCTTGTCAGACCCTACTTGACCCCACTTGAAACCCCATCTGAGCATCTGTACCCATCTGTTTAGAGATGTGAGGGTTATTTCTGTCACTGAATGAATGTTCATCCTTCTGCAAATAACAGGCTTCCTACCCGAGTGAGGGACGCCTTGATCTGATGAGTCTCCTGGGGGACCCAGGAGATAATGGATTTGCTGTAATTCTTCACTGGGGAAGGGGCAGAACAATTCTTACTCTAAATACTTATCCTTGAGGTCAAGAAAATTAGCCGTTCCCACAGAAGATGTCCCGTCTCCATCTCAACATGTAAAATCATCCAAACTCTATCTGACAACCATTTGGAGATCCGGCAGCAAATGATAAGGTAGTTATGAGTTGTCTAAAGAAGTTCAAGATACATTAAAAGAAATTGATAGCGATATGTCATGGTGAGAGGAAAGCTGGGAAATGGGTGCCCTCCTAGACTTCTGGTAGCAACGAAAATTGAAACACCTTCTCTGAATGGCAATTTGACAAATATATACCAAAGGCCATAAAAATGTATATCCTTTGACTCAGCAATTCTAAGAATTTCACCCCCAAGGAAATAATCAGAAATGTGTACAAAGATCTGCATATATAAATTTTCATCACCACAATTCTGTATAGTAGGAAAAAATAAAAATAGCCAGAGTGTCTAATAATAGGGATTCATTTTTCTTTTTAAAAAAAAATAAATAATGACACATTGCAACAGAGCCACTGAAAATAAGGAATTAAAAATTTGCACCAAAATAGGTTTTTTCATAATTGCGAGTGGAAAAAGTAAAGCTACAAAATAGTTTCTTCCAGTATTATTTCAATTTTGTAAAAATCTATGTATGTGACTGCATTGAGAGAGAGAGAGAGAATATGTGTGTATGTTGATTAGAACACACATTTGAAGGTTATTCCCAAAATTTTCCACAAGGAGCATATATTGCTTTTATGAAAAGAAATGCAAATGCTAAAGAAATGAAATTGATTCCTGCAGCTATGAAATAGGACAGTGGAGTAAACTGTACTGTTTCTTGTTGCTGATCAGACCACCTCAGTCCTACCCTCAGCTCTCAACAAAATTCTTCTCAGATATCAGATCTTGTCCAATCAATGCCCTGAATCAACTAAATTCATCCAAGACATGGACTTAGTTTTATTGCATGTACATTGCACTGCGCGTTTTTATAGGTAAAACTGAAGAGTCTTCACACTCTTCACTTGTGAGAAAGCACACACATTTGCATGTCTGAGGCTCAGGACACATATCTTCCTAAACATGAAAGTCTAGGACTTTCCCCGCCCACATCACTGCCATCACTTCTCTTCTGCAGAGAATCTTGCCAAAAGGTCAACCAAGCCATAGCTGTCCTCGCTTCCTGCGCTCTGGACCCTTCTCCCAGCCCCTCCTTGTCTGCCTTTCTGCCCTCTGCCCTGCTGACCAGGAGGTGCTGATTTGAACTTCCAGGCTGCCAATCGGAACAACCAGACCATCGGGAATACATCCAGCGAGAACTCACAGCTTCAGTGCATCCTGACTTAGAAGGTTAGACTTGTAAGTTACTTAACATTCCAAAGCCAGAGAACCTACAGGAAGACAGACCACACAACATAACCATGTGACTTGGCTTAAGAAGTCTCCTTGTGTGTCTGAAACACCATAACACAACCTTAGAGAGTGCTCTCACTGAGAGGAAATAGCCATCCACAGTCGAAAGGACTCAGATTTTCCGTGGCATCAAGGTTGGTCTTTGCCACAGGACAAGTCTTGGGAATCACGACAAGGTAACCACGCGTTACTCATCACAACTTCCACCTCCACCAGCGCATGCCTCTGCCAGCTGATGCCTCTGGCTGTCTAGGGTCTGACGTCTAGAACTTATGTTCTCCAACTATGTCCAGTGACCAAGATTGCTCCTTTCTCCCACCAAGTTACCGAAACTGCTATTCTTTCAAGGATGGCTGGTTAGAAGCATTGATAGGAAAGCAGTCTGATTGAATTATCCATCATAAGATGTACATCGACTCTAGCCCTAGCTCTGCCTGTGGGGGTCTAATTCATTTGTTTGGGAACTGTAGCCTTTGAACCATCTGCTTTAGGATCACTTAGGTGCTTTGTTAAAATGGGTTTCTGGGTCCTGCTCCTTTCAGGATGAGAATCACTCCCAGTAGACTCCAGGGATCTGCATTTTAAACAAGTCCCTTTGATTCATAGGTGCCCTCCAGCATGGTAACTGGTGGAATGTGGAAGAGAGTTGATGTTTTTGACTAGAGAAGGCTTCACAGTGAAATGACCCGCTTTCCACTGCAGGAGCACTCACATCACAAAACAGGGTTTAATAATTCCATTAACACTTAATAAATGCTTTTCCTGCAGCAGGCACTGTTATCATCTGCAACTGAACAAGGCAGAAACTGAAGATCAGAATGATTAGGTGACTTTTCTGAGGTCACACAGCTCTTAAAGGTCGGATCTAGCTTTCAAACCCCAGCAGCCTTAAGAAAGCCTCCTGAGGACTTACTTCAAATATTCAGTTATAACCTGTCTCAGTCAAAGCGTCTCCAGCTTAGCTAAGACAGACGGCAGTGCCCAAACTTGAAAGGCTGTGAGGACATCCCTAAAAGGAGAGAGAGAAGAAAACAAAACAGAAAACACCTGACTTAAAGTGGTGCATTACTTGAAACACTACACGGTGTGTCAATTCTCATCGAACATTTTGGACACCAATGGAGGCTGGTTGATGTATTATAGTTTTGCCTAAGAAGGCTTGGAACTTTGAAACTGTTCCCTTTTGTGCTTTGATTACATATTCGTTCTGACTTGAAAAAGGATTATGCTGTTAGGAGCCACACGCTCCCTCTCGCAGAGGCCGGTAGTAGCTATTTCCATCTGTAATGATTGTTTAATGACTATTTAAGAAAGTGCTGCCTGAGGTTCTCTAATCACCCAATTTTTATTAATCGCTCAAGGAAATCACACAGGTTTCCTAACTGACAGGTAGGCCAAGGGGCAGGCAGAGGAGAGAAAGCAATGCCGATGGTGATGTGACCCCCACCCCAAGTGGGGGAAACCTGTACAACACAGATGGAATAACACCTGGTTCCACCGAGGGGAGCGAAAAAGGGGCTTTAAGAGACAAGATAGACAGGAGCAAGAGATGGGGACCAGGAGCAATAAATATTATAAAGATAGGAGTGAGGTCTAGAAAGACCACTAAAGGAATAGGGTCAGAGCCCCTCATCTCCCCTTACCTTGTAAGTAACTTGGAGATCCAAGACCCTTCACCACAAAGGCTATGGAAATAGTCAACCCTGGAATGAGCTTTGGCGTGGAGTACTTCAACAGTTCTTAGTGAGCCAGGCATTGTTCTAGCTGCTATGGTGAATGGGGCACACAGATGAATGAGGAGCTTAGAGTCCAGGGGCAATGGGGAGACACAGATGTAATACTGCAACAGCACTTAACGTTTTTGGGGTTTTTTTTTTTTAATGTTTTATTTATTTCTAGAAGAGAGAGAAAGACAGCGTGAGCAGGGGAGGGTCAGAGAGAGGGAGACACAGAATTGGAAACAGACTCCAGGCTCTGAGCTGGCTGTCAGCACAGAGCCCAACGTGGGGCTCGAACCCACAAACCGTGGGATCATGACCTAAGCGAAAGTCGTGCTTAACTGACTAAGCCACCCAGGTGCCCCAGCACTTAACGTTTATTTAGTGCCTTAGTACACCCCAAACACTGCGGAATGGTTTGCAAACATAACTGAAGGACCTTGTTCCCATCTACAGATGAGAAAACAGAGACCACAGGTAAGTAGGCTCCTCACCCAAAATCATATAGCTAATAAGTGATGGAGCCAGCATTTGCACTGAAGTCTGACTCCAAAGCCCATGCACTTAACCCCTCTCCTAGACGACGATTTGAACACATGGAGAGCAAAATGTGTCCAGGGCTTGATGGGAGCACTGAGAAAGGATGTTTGGATTTAAATTCTGGATCTAGCCCTAACTAAATATGAGACCTTGGACAAAGGACTTTCGGCTTTAGGTTGTCCATCTCTAAAATGGGCTCAATTATGTCAACCACATAGAATCATCTTAGAATGAAAGGGGATAAAACCTGAAAGCATCTAACACAGCACCATCTAGTAGGTTACCTCGTATGTGCTGAATTAATGTTGCTTTCCCTCCCCTTTCTGGCTGCTTTCCAGCTGGGAAATGGTAGGGGCTGGCAGCCCAAAGCGGAAACAGACCCACAGCGCATGGCTGGGGGTGGTATAGATAGGGGTACCCACTGTGGGGAGCTCTCTAACATTACCTGGTGAAAATTAAGTAAGAAAATGCAACCAGGTCCATAAGGGGACAGACAAGGGCTGTCCATGTTGTTCATCCCAACCTTGTCTTACCAGTGGGGAATGGGAAGCAATCTGGGTGCCCATTGCTTAGAAGTCAGTCAGAAGATGATAGGGGGTGTCTATCATGGAATACGTTGTAGGAGCCAGAGATAACGTACTATCCATAGATAAAACATGGCTAGAACCTAAAAATGTAGTTTGAGAGTAAAAAGTAAGAGTCAGAAAGAGATCTATAGACCAATTTTATTCATATAAAGAATTCTTGTACACTCAGAATAACATTGTATATTTTGTAATGATGTCCCGGTACCTAATGTATGTATCTATGTGAATAACAATCCACAAAGATGTCTACATACAAATTTCTAGAACCTGTGACTATGTCATGTTCTATGTCAAAAGGGAACTGAGGTTGCCAATCAGCTGACTTCGAGATGGACAACAGTCACGGGTCAGCCGGGTGGTCCCAATGTAATCACAAGGGCCCTTGCAAGTGAAAGACACAGCAGGACAGTGAGAGTATGAGGGATACAGGTGAGAAAGGCAAGACCAGCCATTCTTGGCTTTGAGGACAGAAGAGGGCTGGGAGCCAAAGAACACAGGCAGCTTCTAGAGGCTGGAAAAGACAAGAAAAGAGAGTCTTCCCTTGAGCCTCCAGAAGGAATACAACCCCGCCAACCAATGATTTTAGTCCAGTGAGACCCATTTTGGGCTTCTGACTTTCAAAACAGTAAGATAATAAATTTGTGTTGTTTTAAGCCACCCTATTGGTGCTAATTTGTTACAGCAGCAACAGGAAAGTAATAGGATGTCAGACACATTAGCATGAGCACTGGCAGCGCAGAAGGGACAGCTTGAAGACTGGAAAGACAGGGGGTGCCATGCCGTTATGCCCTGTGCCGAGGAGTGCACCAAACTCAACTCCGTGCCTGAGGTCAAGGACAAGAGGGGGAGAAAGGAAGGAGGGGGAAGTGAGGGGGAGGGAAAAGAAGGTGGAAACTGAATACAGCTGGTTGGGTAGGTGGCGCGTGTCACATGGTGTGATCATGTGCGGCACAGCCCCTGGGTACGCTGAATGAATCAATGCACGAGTGAGGGCTCAGGCCCCCAAAGGGAGTGCACGGTAAAGGAGCGATCATATTCAGGTGGGTTAGATTAAAACAGCTTCTAGAGCGAGCTGGAACCTGGTGGTGGTTTTCCCCGGGCTCAGGGTGTGATACAAAGCCATCTTCCCAGTCATACTTAATCAAAAACAACTTCTGAGTTTAGAAGATTAACAAAAAAAAATCAGAATTGCCTTTATGACATATTAAAATGGAACCAGTTTTATAGAATTTCTTCCAAAATATAGAACCAGATGGAATATTTCCTAACTCATCTTATGAGGCTAATATTATCCAATACTGAAACCAGATAAAGGCAGTACAAGTAAAGGAAATTACAATTGTCCCTCACGTGCTTAGATGCAAACATCCTCAACCAAGTATTAGCAAATTGAATCCCAGTAGCATATATAATATATATGGTATATTATATATAAATATATATATGGTATAAAATATTTTATATGATATATATATATATATACCATGACTGAGTGGTATAAAATACATGTGTGTATGTGTGTGTGTATATACATATATGTATATGTATATATATGTAGTATGTATATATGTATATGTATATATATATATACACACACCATGACCAAGTGGGATATATTCCAGGTATGCAAGACTGGTTCAACATTCAAGAATCAATCCTGGGATGCCTGGATGGCTCAGTCGGTTAAGCATCCGACTTAAGCTCAGGTCATGATCTCACGGTTCATGGGTTTGAGCCCCACGTCGGGCTCTGTGCTGATGGCCAGTTCAGAGCCTGGAGCCTACTTCAGATTCTGTATTTCCCTCTCTCTCTGACCCTCCTCTGCTCACATGGTATTTCTCTCTCTCTCTCTCTCTCTCTCTCAGAAATAAATAAAACATTAAAAAAAAAAAAAAAGAATCAATCCTGAAGCACCTGGGTGGCTCAGTTGGTTAAGTGTCTGATTTCAGATCAGGTCATGATCTCTCAATCTGTGAGTTTGAGCCCTGCATCGGGCTCTGTGCTGACAGCTCAGAGCCTAGAGTCTGCTTCAGATTCTGTGTCTCCCTCTCTTTGCCCCTCTCCCACTCGTGCTCTATCTCTTTGTCCTTCAGAACTAAATAAACATTTAAAAAAACCAATCTGTATAATCCACCACATCTACAGGCTAAAGAAGAAAACCATGTGATCATATCAATTGATGCAGAAAAGGCATTTGACAAAATCCAACACCTAATCATGATAAAAATTTCTCAGCAAACTAGGAATAGAGGGAAGCTCCTCAGCTTGATAAGGAACATCTGTAAAACACCACTCTTAATATCATATTTAATGGTGGAAGACTGAATTCTTTCTACCCAAGATCAGGACTCAAGCAAGGATGCCTATTCTCACTACTCTTATGCCACATAATACGGGGGGGGAGGGGGGGGGATGGTGCACTTACTGGACCTTCCTGGGTTTCCCAACCATAAGAGCCAAGATATGGACCTCCAACTCACCTCAAGGCAGGTGAGACCTCCAGGATATAGCACGCAAGCCCCCTCCCCCAACCTTGGGATCCCAAATGGCAGCATGTCAGTGTGTGGTCTCTCCCACTGGCCTCTCTCACAGGCTTTCATGGATTTTTTTCCTTTAATTTCTCCTCTCCAACATTGGTTATTTGATTCCAACCCTTAACTATATTCTTTCGTTCTTTTGAGCTTCCCAAGTTACCACCAATCCAGTCTAAGCTAAGAGAAAAGAATCCAGATTGCATGCTGTTTCGTAATACTTGAAATCAGAATAAGACCGTACCTTTAATAATTCTTCACACATTGCAAAATGCTTTCTTGTTCATTAGCTCATCAGCTCTGAGCCTCTTTTCTCGCCTCTGTGCCTTTCCTTGGCTCCCCCCCAGTGGAATCAATTGCTCCCTCCTCTGAGCTCCCATGGTCCTTTGTACGTACACCTATTGCTGCACCTGACACTTTCTCTTACAGCCCTCATTCAGGTCTCTCTGTCTCCCGCTGGACCAGAAGGGAGCACGCGGTGATTAATTTAGCATCTTCTCCCCAGCACCTACCATGGGGTTAATAACAGAGTTTGGGTAGAGCTCAATGGAGAGGTAGGTATTATTGGCGCATGGAAGGGGCCGCAACCAGTACCTGGACTGGAATGTCAGAAAGATGAAGAAGCGAAGGCTTGGACACACTGAAGGACTCCATCAAGGTTACACAGCCAGACGGTGACAGAGCTGGGCTTTGACACAGATCCTTTGGCTTTCATTTGGATAAACAGACACTTTTCACCCACTGATGTCCTGCCCTGTAGCTCTGGAGGGACCATACCCCGGGAAAACATATGAGGATTTAATTCCTACCTCGGCGTGGAAGCTAAAGCAAAAGAAAGCCTTGTTCCTGCCGTGCAGAGACGGCACAGAAACAAAAAACTGCCAGGACTCTGAGAGCCTCTGAAAACAGAATGCAAACCACAGAGCCCAGCCTATCACGAGTTCAACAAAGTTTTTCCATGTTGAACTCTGAACTTTGAGAAGTCTGGAATCTTTAGCAATTGCTTATTGCCTGCAGGATAGATGCAGTTAGTCCCGTGCCTTCTGGGCATGCCCTTAGCTGCAATCCTCATTGAAGCTTCTATGCTGCTGCTTTCAAAACTGCTCAAATTCCTTCACTCAAGTGTTCTTAGCACTTATGTTGATAGGGAATACTTCAAAGGGTACATCTTTACTTTATCAAATCTGATCTAATTTTGCAGATGGAATCAAAGCGGTTCATTTTGAGTCTAGTTGAGTTTGCCAACCATCCCAGAGAGGAGGCGTCAATGCCTTGCCCTCTGTGTAATTAACCTAAACTGAGAGGCCCCGGAGACACCAGGGCCTTCGGCCATCCAGACCCAGAAATCCCCCGGGGGGAGGCAGGGGCCTTCCTCTGAGTGAGGGGGGCACGGGGCAGGGAAGGACAGCTCTCCAACATCCTGGGACCCATAGCTGGTCCTTCTCCATAGCAATCAAAGACAGCATGGGCGTTCGGAGGAGTTCTATGCGGAGAGAAAATATAATGAGCTTCAGTGCACCTGGCGGTCCTTAGCATTGCTGTGTGGGGTAGGGGAGCTCCGGACGCGGGCAGCCAAGGCCCAGAGCATTAACCTTCACCCTCAGCGGCAGGAACAATTATGCTCCTCTTCTCCCAACCTGGCACTTTTTATAAAATCCAAAACTTGAAATCGCTGCTAATTTGCCCCTGATACCTGTGTTTGAAGCTGGATCCGGGCATAGAATCAGCTGCCTAGCCAGACGGTAATTTCCAACTGAGCTATTATAATTGTTACAGTAAAATGTCTGTCTGCATACAACACACCAGGTTGGGGGAAGGAGGGGGTAAAGTCATTGATTTTGGTGTTCAGAAAAGTTCTCTGTGGCTCAGAAGAGACAGTTCTGGCTGGTTTTACTGTATTTGGATAAATAATATATCTATATATACATATATATATGTATATATATATATATATATGGCCATTTTGGATTGAAATTGAACACGAAAGCAAAAGGGGATTCAGGTTTCAATGTCCTAATCTCTGGGGTCCCCCATTTTAAAAAGTTCTTCAGAAACTCCCACACATAACCTGCCCCCACCTCCTTGCCTTTGGACATTGGAGGGAGTCACACTCATCTGCCATCCCCCGTCATGGTCCCTTTGTGTCAGGCCCATGCAGCTTGGCCATGAAAAAGCCTCCAAGGCCAGAGTCTCTGTTCACAAATTCTGATCACCATGTGGGTGGGCCTCGCTCCCCTTTCCCACACAGGAGAAGACCAGGCCAGGCTGGGGAGGTCAAGGACCCACCTAAGCCCTCAGGGTTAAGAGCTCACCCAGCAGACTTCTCTCCAAATGCTTCTCTACCCAGAAGCAACCCTCTGGAAACAGAGCAATAGAGACAGAATCTTAAACTTGGCTTTGAGGGCTCTATGACTTGTCCCAGGTCCCTCTCCTCCCTTCTCTCTGGTTGGAACTGGCTTCATGGGCATGTCATGTCTGCAGCCACATAGGGCTCCACATACAATAGCAGATGCCTCCTGGGGCGCCTGGGTGGCTTAGTCGGTTAAGCATCCGACTTTCACTTAGGTCATGATCTCGCGGTTCGTGGGTTCGAGCCCCGCGTCGGGCTCTGTGCTGACTGCCAGCTCAGAGCCTGGAGCCTATTTCAGTCTGTGACTCCCTCTCTCTCTGACCCTCCCCTGCTCACGCTGTCTCTCTCTCTCTCCTAAAAATAAATAAAACATTAAAAAAAAATTTTTTTTTTTAAAATAGCAGGTGCCTCTTCTCACTACTTTGAAATTCTTAATAATTTTTAATAAGGGACCCACATTTTCATTTGGCACTGGGCCCTGCATTTATGTAGCCAATTCTGCCCTCCACCATGTTCTGCACACCTGTGCCCGCTTCCTCCTGCCAGGCGCCTCCACACTTGGATTCCCTCTGCAGGGAACGTCCCTATGCACCCCATCCCCACTGCCGACACCACCAGCTACTTACTTCACTCCTGCCTGCCCCTTAGATCTCAGATGAATTGTCACTTCCTCCAGGAAGTCCTCCCTACCTCGCCCAACTGAGTCAAGTCCCCTATTGCAGGCTCGTAGAGCCCCATGCTCCTTTCCTCCATAAACTCTTTCCACAGTTACAATTCCACGTTTATCATATATTTGCACACATTTGACTGCAGTCTACCTTCCTGGAATATGAGATACCAGAAACCGCATCTGATTTTTGGTCACCATTGTAGCCTCAGTGCCCAACACAACACTAGACATGTAATAAATATTCCCTAAATATGTGTCGAACTAATGACATAATGTAGAAAGAGAAAGCGATAGAGCATAGGAGTGGGGAGGCGGCTTGAGAGGTCCAATTGCCTGTCGTCCTATCTACTTGTGCCACTGGCTGTGTGATCTCAGGTGAATTTCCTGACCTCTCTGCACTTCGTTTCTCTCATCAGGGAAAAGGGGATGAAATGAGTCATTGATAGGATGATTGTGACCTTTAGATGCAATGATGTGCATGGAGGGGTTGAGACACATCTGACACACAGCACCCCGACGGCTCAGGTAGTGTGTGCTGCACATGGGCAGTGTCTCACATGTCCTTGGGACCACCCCATGTGGCAGGAACTGGTGTGTCCAGGGCAGCACCGCTGGTAAGGGTCCAAGCAGGACAGGAGCCCGGTGCAGCCTGGCCCCCGGGTCTGTGGCTATGCCAAAGACGTGGTAGCTCAGAAAGGACCACAGATTGGTTCCCAGGGAGTCACAGACCCCTGGGTTTCAGTTCTCCTTCCATACCTCACTGTAGATGTGATCTTGAATGCTTTTCTTAGGTTTCTTAGGTCTCAGTTTCCTCGTCTATAAGACAGGGATCACAAGAGTTGCATGGCGGAGGGTTGCTGTATTAAGTGAGAGAAACCGCGTGAAGCGCTCGGACGCAGGGCATGGTTTGCGGCAAGCATTCTGTACAGCATAGCTGCCCCCTACCATCAAACCCAGCTGCCGGAGTGGCTCTCGTTTGGGGGAAGGAGCCGAGTACCATCTCACGTCTCCGTGTTACTCTGCTCCCATCCTCACAGCCAGCAACGTTTCTGGACAGGATTCAGATCGCTTGTACAAAGCAGGGCAACTGTGTCTAGAATTCTTCAACCTCTGGCATCCCCTAGGTGTGCTGTGGTAGCTGCGACGCGACGCCTCTGCTTTCCAAAGCAAGGGACACCATGCCCCAGCATGGAGCATTTTCCCAAGACCAAGGGCCTGGGCGCAGACCTCTTCTTGCCCATACTCTCCACCCGCCTCCCCCTGGGAAGCAAAGGCCTGGACAGCAAATGGCTAATCCTAGCAAGTACGGTACTGTCTCCACTCACCAGCAGAGGGGACAACCTCAAGCAGCCGGAATGGTTAGAATGTGTTTATCTGGGATGAAACGAAAACAAGCTGAGGCTTCAAGGAAAGGAGAGAGCCCACTGCAGACTCCTTAGTCCATTGGAAAAGTGATTTCCACCTGCTGAGGGTGTGAACTCCAAGACTGTGTCTTCCTTTCTTTGCTGGGAATGAGCTCAGGCAGAAGGTAAGGGGAAGTCCGGTGTGGCTGGAGGGGTGCGCCCAAGGGGCCTGGGCTGCCATGCACCTGTCATGTCCCCCCATAAGCTGGGGGCCCTGGAGGCTGTTGGGGGCACAGAAAGACATGAAGAAGTGACCTACATGATCCCTCCACCACTTCAATCAGAAAACTATAGATTTGTTGGTAAATGTACACAAGAGAGAGCTGAAACCTATGCAAAGGCCCTGAGACTTCCCGGCACATCTGGATAGCAGCCCAGGAGAGGTCAGAAGTCCAGCCAGCCCACCGCCACACCCTCTACCCCAGCTCTGGGGCTGGCCGGTGCTGCATCTAGAAGGAGGGGTCTGCACATGAAAACAATTCTTGGAGAAGAGAGAAATCACTGAGCCAGAGGAGACTTCAGAAGGGGTTTCCCTTTCCTTTTGTAAGAAAGGTAAGGCCAAACCCAGCCGTGTGGCCCCTCCCAGGCCCCTCCCACTCTTACAGTGAGGCAGTACCAGGCTCTCTCTGCAGAACAGCGGGGCCACGCCCATCCCTGGAGAGTTCTCCTTTGGGTCCTTCTCACCAGGAGACCCCTGGGCCCACCGGACACCAGCGAGCACTAGCCGTCCACATGGGAAGCATATCTGAGGGTAGTTGTTAGCTCCAGAGAGCCCAAACCAGGCAGTATTGGCTTTGGGTGGCTATTGTTGGTTGCTCATCCCTAAATTCTTTTGAGTCTGGTCTCATGGCTTCAGAGCTGCAGGCTGATTAGCTGGCCCTGAAGATGTTACCAACTAAAGGAACATGTCCTTGCAGAGGGCCCTGGAACCTTACATTGGGTCATGAAATCCAAATGACATCCAAAGTTATGTAGTAGACTGACTTTATTCTACAGATGAGGGTGCTGCAGCTCAGGAAGAAAAGGTAACTTGCTCAAGTTAAGAACAAGTGAAAATATATAATAATAGATCTATGCCTCTGGGGTAGAAGAGAGGAACAGTTGTGTCTCATCCCTCCCCAAAATGTAACTGCTTCAACCCAAACCAAATGCACCCTCTTCCTTGAGCTACAGTGCCTTCTCTACTGGGTCCTCCGCCACCCCCTATGCTCCAAATCTTATTCTAAAAATTTCTGTCCCGTTGATAAGAAGGCCCAGCTTCTGGATGAGTCATAATACCCATCCATCTACCACCCCAAGTGACTGAGCCATATAGGGGATGTTTTCAGGAATCATTGGTCCATAATGGAAGTTAACCCACTGAGCTGAAGTCGATGAAGTCAGTTCCCTGGACACTGAGGCAGCCCATCTCTCATAGCCTGGGAAGGACTCCACTTATCTCTGTCTTATCCAAGCTCTCCTCCCAAGGCGGTGGATCAAATTGACAAAAACCAAAGTAGAGAAAGCGGGTCGCGTTAACCAAGACTATTGGAAAAGGTTTTCCATTTAATTGGGACAATATCAAAGTCAGGGGAGTGCTCCTTTCCTCAGCTCTAAGAAATTACCCAGGAATGGATCCCATTTCCCAAATCACAGAGCAGACAGAAAATCAACATGCAGTAAGAAATACTCACTCTGGTCAATGAAAAAATGGTGATTATAACAAATCATTCCTATCTTAATGGGTGAGGCTCATGGCTCATTAAGTCTCCATTGCTCTCCTCACCTCCATCCATTTTTTTCTAGTCCTTAAAATTTTCTAATTTTTACCTTCATTTATTCATCCCTTCAAAAAACAAAAACACAAAACAAAAGTCAAGGTCAACATGTTGACCAAACCTTCATCTCATCACCACTCGACACACTCTCTCTTCTCCTCTCACCCACTCCCTCCCAGCCAGCCTCTCCTCCAAAATGAGCCCACGATGAAAGTACAGCAGACTCTGTGCATTTTAAAGAGTTAGCCTATTTTCAACTATAAAACAATATGTGGCATAGAAAACAGCATGTAGGATGAAAAAAGATCCTGTTTAGTTTCAGTGTGACATTTGCCTGGGGGAAAGAAGTGCAGAGCTCATTGGCAAGCCGACTGTTGAAGCCCTGACCAGTCAGTTACAAAGTGTCATCATTTAATATGCCAGGCAGCTCTGCCTTTTCGAGGCCAATCACTCCTTGTGTGCTGGGGAAAGAGAGGGGGCGGGGTGTGGAGGAGAAATTGAGTAGAGGGGGGTGGGCACCTTAGAATGAAGGAGGTAAGGGGTGCATGTGAATGGAAGATTCCAGGCGGTTTCGTTGCTCCGTCCCTCTCCCACCTCCCTGTGAGCCTCGCTGGTGCCCACTGGGGCCAGAACCCAGTGGCTCTTGGTCACGGTAGCTGCCCAGGTGAGGTATCTGTAAATTAAGGACCCCAGAGCTGCCCTAGCCATCGATATGGGTACAACGAGTCCAAACATCACAGAACTTACATACGCCCCTAGAGCTGGGGTCATCTTCTGGTCCCAGGTACGAGTGAAAACATCAGCTTCTAAAGATATGGGCAAAAAGGTCAAGAAATCTGAACCTATTACCACCTCCTGCAAGCTCAACACATTCCTGTGTTTAGACATCAGTGCAAGCTCCTGGCTCCCTTTCATGGCTCTGAGCTTTGTATCCAACTTACCATTAACAGGGTTCAGCCAAGGCAGGGCTTTTGACTCCCCCCTTCCCCAACTATGGCCCCCTCTCTCAGTCTGTCAGCCTTTTCTTCATCAACTATATTTGTTACAATCAAGTTCTGTCAACTGTCACAGCTTACATACAGACTGCCAGTAAATATGTCTTTCCACTCATTAGACATTCTTCCCAGTCACCTTGGGATTTCTACCTTGTCTATCTCACTCCAAAAAACTTTTGTTCAGAAGTATGAGACACCCACTGAGCAATGTCAGCTTGCGGCCATTACCTCAGGAAGTGACAGAAAACACCCAACTGTCACTCATTAAGATCCATTTTTTCCAGAGTTGATGTAAGTCAGACTTTGCCCCCAAAACGAATCATGATTTATTTAATATATTTGCTTCTACAAGTGTCAGCTCATCAGCTTAAAATGTTCCTCCTTTAACTCTATTGAGGACTGTACAGAAAGTTTTCTTTGAAACCTAGTTTTTGCTTTAAGGCTTAATAATTAAAACAGAACCAAGAACAGTCAAGACTCTGCTCTATAGGTGCACTTTGGTGGCCCCTGGTTTTATAATTATATGTACAAAGCAGTCGTGTTGGAATTATCGCTGGACACGCTGGGAAAATTACCTCCCACTGAGCAAGCTGGCTTTTTCTGCCGGGCGCACCAGGCTGGGGCAAGATGAAATGAAAACCAGAGATGGTTTGAAAGCAGAGACAAAAATAACAATTAGGGAAGCGAGGAGGAGAAAAATGCAGTTTCTTAATTGCTCGGCCTATGTGCCAGCGGGCAGCTCTCCGCCACCCTGCAGGAGTGTGGGGACCCAGGAGGGCCAGCTGCTGTCCAGAGGCCTAGGGGAGGCAGGCAAAGGTGCGTCGGCCACAGCTTTTTGGGAAAGATGCCTGAAGCCTTGCTTTGACCTGGATTTCAGGAGAGATCAAAGCCTGAGCCAAAGAGGAAGGTGATTTGATGGGCTGATGGCTTCCTACGGGGACCTCCAGCCCAAGGTCATTTCCAGCCATGCTCCCCTCTGCCTCGGATTTACTCTGGTCCGTCATCTCTCCTGGGAGAAGAGAAGGTCGAGCACCCTGGGAGGTGCCACTTGAAAAGCAAGGGCAATGCCCCTCCCCCTACCCCCCACCCCCACCCCAGCCTGACAGCAGGCCTGCAGAAGATTCTCAACCAGTACAGAGGCTTGCTTCCCTCCGGCCTAGGGCCCAGGGCACCACGGCAAGATCCATCCTGGGCTCAGCCCCACCAAAAGAACTTCGCCCCCAGACCCATGTACGCAGCCACGTGAGGGTTGGTGTTATACAGCGGGAACAGCATGGCGGAGTCAGAAAGAAAGGAGAAAATCCATGTGAATTGCCCAGGAGGAGCTCTGTGGTTTGGGGGAGAAAGCGGCGCTCCCGTCGTGAAACCCAACAGTCACTTGTCAGAGTGAGGCATATGGGAGAGCCATGCCTCACCCGGGCATCTGGTCTCAAAGACATTCAAAGTCCCTCTCAGCTGAAGAGCTTAAGATTCCAAGGGTACAATATTTTGTCAGGTGTTACTTTTGTTTGTTTCTGTATTACCAGGACAGAGTGGGTCTCCACCCTCGAAATTCCCCCTACTACCTGGCTGAGGGCTCACATTTGACCTCCCCAGCGTCCCCCCCCCCCCACCCCCCGCTGTGGGTTCGCTGGTAGACACACATGCCTTCGGGCAGCAGGGGGAGCTGGGTGTCTGAAGGAAGAGTCCAGAAGCAGGCCATGGAATAAAGGCACCCAGGAGATGGAGGGGGCCACCACTCTGGCCCAGATAACCTCACTCCAAGCGTAAATCACTACCTTGGCTTTCCTGCTTCCACATTCCATTTCCCAGCAGAAACCAGTGATGATCTTAAAATTCAGATTTGATCACAAAACTCACCTGCGCTCACAAATCCCTCTCATTTAAGGCCTAACAGTGGCTTCCCATTGCTGGTAGGCTAAAAGTCAAACTTCGTGAGAGAGAGCAAGGCCCTGCTTGGTCTGATCCACGCCTTACTGGCCTCACCCTAATCCTGGCCCTGCCTGCCTCATCCTAAGAGCTAAGTGCCCCTGGGGCTTTCTGCCAGACTTGGGTCACCGGAGACAAGGAAGACCCGCACTGAGCCAGGTGCAGCTGGAGGTAAAGAGCGACACATAGCTGCCCAGGAGATGGAGAGGAAGGAGGGGAAGAATGGGGTGGGATGGCTGGCCTGTGACACAGCGCCCAGGGTTTCCAGTGCGGTTCCAATGGGGAGTCTGATTCACCGAAGCCAGGTCACCTGTCCCAGCCTTAGCTGCCGAGAGGGTGGAGGAGTGGGCACAGTCCCTTCTCACATCTACTCCCCTCCAAGACTTGTAGGGCAAAGAGTTCCCTAAATATAAGAAGGAATTTGAGATGCTGGCTTCCAGTGAAAGAAAACCTCTTCTCTCAACTTCGTTCATTGCCAGAGCATAGCTTTCCCAAGGAAACTGGTGAAAATCCTCCAATGGGCCTCCTGGAGGAAGGGAGGGACATTTTCCGTCTCTCTAGCTCCCCAAATACTAGGAACAGAGCCATCTACCACCAAGTACCAACCACATCCCTACCCTCCTCCCCGACCTGGCATGACAGCAAAACTCTGAGAGAGGGGAAAAAAAAAAAAACACGTTGAAAGCCTGCAAATGGAACCCTTTCATGTTGGCCAGGATCCACAGCTCGGAAGGTAAGATCAGATATGGAAGCGTTTGATGAGGTTAAGTCCATTTCCAACCCTTCATTCTGGCGTTTAAAGCCATCATCTGTTTTAAGAAGTGAAGAGCTTTAATGTGCAGGGGGTTACAGAGGAACCGGGCTCCTGCTCCGCATAGAGCACCAGGAGGCAGGGGCTGTGGAAAGTTGTGGAACCTTTTTTCCTGCAACCCCACAAGGGAGAGAAGCCCCTACCTGCTGATCTCTAAATATGGCTGCTAATGATGCGCAGCCATGCTGAAACAAGACTACGTTCATTATAAATCAGGGTGGGGAGATGCTCGAGATTGATGCATCGCCTTGGAAGCACTAAGCTCAAGGAGGGTCCCTTCCCCAACAGGAACAAAAGGAAATAGGTGTGTTTTCTTCCTCTGTCAGAGGGCTTGCCCCAGACCCCACTAAAATCCTGTTTCTTCCACAAAGCTGTCATTGAGGAGTAAGCCCTTGCTCCTGAACTCCCAGAGCATCTGTTGTCTAGGCCACTTGTTTCACGTAATATTAAGATCATTCATTCATTTGTTCATTCATGTCCCAACCCCCCAGTAAGCCACACTATGGGCCACTCAGAAGGTTTGAGGTAGAAGGCAGTTTGAAGATCTTCTCTTAATAGACAAACTGAGACAACAGTGGACATGGAGTTCATAGTTGGCAGGGGGAACCTCAGACTTGCCCAAGGTCACACCTGTCTTAGTGGGGGCTCTGGGCTTCCATGGCTCCTAACAAACTGGTCCCCGTTGATGGTTTCATGTTTTCCACCTGGGCTGTATTCTTTCAAAACCAGCCATCACCATGCACTTCAATCTACTGACAGGTCTCTCCACGCCATCAGACTATGAGTTCCTAGATCAGTGATTGTCAACCCTGGCTGCATATTGGAATCAATAAGGAGAGCTATAAAAATGTTGATGCCTGGGTACTACCCCCCAGTGATTCTGATTTAATTAAGAATATAGGACATGGCCTGAGCATTGGGATTTTTAACACCACCTCTGCTGCCCTCCAGGTGACTCTAGTGAGTATTAAGGATTGAGAAGCACAAGCCTACAATACTGGTTCTCAGAATTAGTGAGCATACATGTCACATAGTGGTGATCTGGCTAAACCAGAAATTTCAATTCACTAAGTCTCTGCTAAGACCCAAGATTCTGTGTTTCTAACAAGCATCCAGGTAATATGGATGTTACTGGTCTCTGAGCCATACTTCGGGTAGGAAGGTTCTAAAACAGGGTTTCCTAACCTCAGAACTAATTGACATTTGGAAGTTGTATAATTCTTCATCCGGGGAGAAGTGCAGAGAGGATTTTCCTGTGCATGTTTAGCATATCCTCCACCTGCTAGATGCCAGCAGCCCCATCTCCAGCTGTAACAACCAAAATACCTCCAGACAATGCCAGATGGCCTTTTGGGTCGGGGGAGCACAGTCACCCCAGTTGAGAACCATGGTGCTAGAGGACACACATTGAAGCTAGCATCTTGAGTCCTCTATCTCTTAATCCAAAGTCCTTTCTCTATGCCACATTGCCCTGTTAACTATCTTTTCACACTCATCTTGTTTACTGAATTCGTAAATTAATTAAAAGTAAAGGTTATATCCCATTCATTTGTTAATCGGTTAGTGATTCAGCAAATACTTGGGAAACGCCAAGCAATTTGCTAAGCCTAGAGATAATAACAAAGGTACCTGAAAGCTTTGCATGAAATATCCCTTCAGTCCCCAAAGCAGCCCTTGGAAGTAGGTCCTAAATTAGCTCCATATTACATGTAAGACAATCAAAAAGAAATTAGGTAACTTGCTCCAAAACACAGGATAAGAGAAACAAAATGCAAAGATAAATAGGATACAGAGCTTCCTCAGGGGAGTTCATGAGCATGCAGTCAACGCAGACACCCATGATCCTGACTCTACCTTGATGTGGAAAATACTAGGCCAGCAGCCTGAGCAGAGGGGTCACTCAAAGAGAATGATCAGTTCTGTCTGAGGAGTGGGAGGGAAGGAGAAGACCTCACATGGTAAGTGATAATTGAGCTAGATCTTCAATGATAGGAAGAATTTCATGAGTATCCATTTCCTTGTCTATCCCCTCTACTCAACATACTGCGAGCCTCTTAAGGGAATGGACAGACTCTTCTTTATTTTTCTCTCTTCAGTTTCTGGCATGGTGCCAGGTACATAATAGGTGATCGATGAATGATGGGTGAATAAGTGAGCAAACAAATCAGTTTGCTAGAAAATAGTGACATCCCAGGGTGAGAGAACAGCATGGGTAAAAGCACAGAGGTGTGTAGAGGTGCTGTGTGCCAGAAGAAGAGAAAAGAGACCAGAGGCACGGGCATTAGGGGAGAAGGGGGCAGGAGGTCTCTGACATTCTGATTCCTGCACAGTGCAATTTGAATCCCTTTATTCTGGGGAAAGGGAAGCTTCAGAGTGCCTCCCAGCTTGCTGGGTTCCTTTTCCAAAGAGCAGGAATCCATGTCTCAGAAAAGGACAAGTTTCTAATGAGTGCAGGCAAGTGGGATAAGGAAGTGTGAATTCATTTCATATATGGGGAAGGAATTGTGTGTGTGTGTGTGTGTGTGTGTGTGTGTGTATTTTAATTCCTACCATCCCTGATGAATTGATGGATCCAAGCTTTGGTGGCAAGAGCTGCTAAAAAAGAGAGAGATGATTGGACAGCTAGTACCTCTTGACGGAAAGACACAATACGCCTATGAATCTGACCACAGCTCTGGGTGAAGCTACCAACTTGCAAGCAGCAGAGAGGACAGAGGAACATGTGACATTTCACCACGGGGATGTGAACAGCAAAGTCAAGACTGTGGAAACTCCATAGGACAAATGCCTTGGTTCTTTTTTTATTTAAAAAAATGTTCTGTAAGTTTATTTATTTTTGAGAGAGACAGAGTGTGAGCGGGGTAGGGGCAGAGAGAGAGGGAGACACTGCATCTGAAGCAGCCTCCAGGCTCTGAGCTGTCAGCAAAGAGCCAGACCCAGAGCTAGAACCCATGAACTGTCAGATCATGACCTGAGCCGAAGTCAGATGCTCAACAGACTGAGCCACCCAGGTGCCCCCAAATGACTTGGTTCTTCACTAGATGGATTTCAAGGGCGGGGGGGCAGGGGGAAGAGAAATGGAGGGAGAACTTAAGGATTAAAAGACACCTACAAACATTTCAACCATTTTCAATGTATAGACAATTAGAATCACGATTCCACCACTGGGGGGAAAAAAAGACAAGTAGAAATCTGAACAGTGGGTATTTGGTGATATTAAGAAACTATTGTTAAATTTTTAGATGTGATGATGGCTTTGGCATCATATATTTTTTAAGGTGTCTGTATTTTTTACAGGGACAGGCTGAAATGCCAGCAAAATGGCATTATGGTGTGAGAGAAGGGTGAAAGCACAGGATATACATAGGATTGGTTCTAAGCTGGAATTGAAGTTCAACAATGGCACCTTTTCTCGTTTTTCTTTTTTTTGTTGTTTAAGTTTTATTGAAGTATAATTTCCATACCATACCACTCACCCATTTAATGTGTACAATCCAAAGACTTCTAGTTATGATGCATCAGCACAATCTTATATTCATCACCCCAAAAAGAACCCTTGCACCCCTGAACCATAATTCCCCCAAGTCCACCTCACCCTTAGCTCTGGACAACCACTAATCTGCTTTCTGTCTCTACAGATTGTCATTTCTGGACATTTCCTGTATAAGGAATCCCACATGAGGTCCTCTGTGACCGGCCTTTCAATGGTGCACCATGTATCATGACCTTGATTTCCTTTTATGGTTAAATAATATTCCATCATGTGGCTAGACCAGTTGATGGGCATTTTTAGGCTGGTTCTACTTTGGGACTCAAGTATAATGCTGCTATGAACACTTCTATACAAGCTTTTGTACGGAATATATTTTCTTTTCTCTCGGGTATATACCTAGGAGTGGAATTGCTGGGTCAGAGGGTAACTTTCTGTTTAGCAACTTAAGAAATTGTCAAACCATTTTCCAAAGCAGCTGCATCATATTACGTTCCCACCCACTGCGTTCTGTCTTTTTTGTATATGTTTGAAATTTTCCGTAATAGAAAATTTTGTTTTAAATCTACCCTCACAGGCTAAAAACCGCCAATGCATCATCACAATGTTGGCAACTGTGACTTTTCCTAACAGGTCTGTGTTACTTTCACTCACATGGGCCCTCTGGGAAAAGATCATGACCCCTTGCTATTTTCAATACCTTCTTGTTCATTAGGTTTTTAGGCACTTGCCTTCTCCCTTTCATTTTGGGGATGCAGTTTCTAAAGGAACCAAAAAGCTTAGAGTCGGTAATGACCTAAAGTGAGTCACCAGAGTGGAGAGAATAGAGCAGAAGCCCCTTCCAGCAGCGCAGCTAAGTAAACACAAATGTGATGACCGCCCCCAACATAATGACATAAATTGTAGGCTACAAAGGGAAGAATTGCTTCAGTAAGATGAGGGGAGGGGACTCCGTCTGCGGAGCCCCAAGGTTAAATGCTGGGGTATAAAGAGACGTAAACAAGAGAAATCTTTCAGCACAACAGTTTGGGACATAATGGCACACAGAGTCGCAGCCTGCAGGTGTACGGCAAGCACTTGGCTGCATTATTCCATCTCGGGTTCCCATTTTCTCTTGTCAAGAGGTCTTTGACTAAAGACACAATTGTCTTCCAAAGAAAGGCTGAAATGCCATGTGAATGACTTGAGTGATAGGCTGTAGCATCTTGGATGCTCAAGAAAAAGCAATGCTAATGGATTTGTACACTAAATAACATAAAAGGGGAGAAGGGGAATGCCCCACCAAGGCACTGCAACAGCATATCCCAGAGCCTTCTTCTGAGACACTGGTAGGGAATCAAGGCTTTGGTACCCCTTCCAGTGAGGACAAAGGATGCCTATGTTTCAGGGAGTCCAGACCTGACTCTACCGTCCCCGCATATGCAGCCTGAACTGAGCTCTTTTTGCTAAATCCTCAAAGAATTAGCAGGTGTTCCCTCACAAATCTGGGGCACGTAGCTCCCTGCCCGGCCTCCCACAAAAACATCTCTGAGCCAGGCCCAGGGCAGTCCGCCCTCTCATGCATACCTGACAGTAAAGTCTCCTGGGAGATTTCCCAGCCTGCCCAGCAAAATAGCCCAACCCTTCCTAGAAGTTAATATGTGCACCAGAATGCTCAAATGAGCAATCTCACGGGCTAACAAAGTAAAAGAAACAGAGGACATGGACACAGGACAGAATCTCAGGGTCCATCAGATCCAACTCCCTCTTTTCACAAAACAAGAACTCCGAGAACCAGAGAAGGTAAGCAGTGTCAAAAGGTTACATCATCAGCTCATGTCAAGCTGTAGAAGTCTACTCCTCTCCCCCACAGGAGGTGACGTTCGCCGGAGTAGAAAAATCAAAGAATACCACTCAAGAATTTTATCTCTAATACGTCTAGCTCTGGGAATGAGACAGGACAAGGAGACATAAACTTTTTATATTCTCATATTTTAGGTAACCACGGCCTAGAAACCACAGCTCGGGAGTTCCTTTGAAGATGCCAATGGCCTTTAGCACAGGGTAGGCTGTCCCTGCCTGTCAATGTCAGCAGTAGGGAATTGGATATGGCATTTTGGAGACCGTGTAAGTCCATCTATCTTTATCCATATGAGGAATCTGAGGCCTTGAGAGCGGATGAGATTTCCCAAGGTCATAGGACTCATCCTCCTTTGGTGTTTCAATCCCAGTGAAGACATCACTCATCACCCATCATTCCTCCAGTTAAAGGAACCAGAAACCAAGTAAACCCCCTCAAGATGTGCCAACACCACGCCCTCCCGATCCAATCTGTGCCCAATCTATCACCTCCTGTGTCCCCTCCATTTCCTCTGCCACAAGCCTATGGCAAGTTGTCACCACCTCTTGCCCAACTCCTACCTGTTTCCAGGCCTCCACCCTTAACTCCTGGCCCCAATCATTCTCAAAACCACAGCTAAAGTTATTCTTTCAAAACTGAATCTGATCATGTTCTCCCCCTATTAAAACCCTTCCGTGGCCCTAGAGATAAAACCCCAGTCTTGATGTTCACAAAGCCCTGCCTGGCCTGCTCCCCCACTTCTCTCCCCACCACCCCGGACATGTCCCTGAAGTCATCTTGAACCACTCCTCACACCTACTCCCCTTGTTCAAAGCCACAATGACCTTCTTTCCATCTTTCCATCCTTCCAATACACCATGTTCCCTTCCATCCCAGGACTTTTTTGAGAATATTGTCCCCTCTCTGAAACGTTCTTGTTCCTCTCCTTGCTTAATTCTCCTGGAGGTGTTGGCTTACGTCCTTCCTCAGGGAAGCTTCTCTGATCCCCAACACTGTGTGAGCCTCCTAAGTTTTATACTTTCGTAGCAAAGCTTCTTTCCTTTAGAACATTGATCCTAGTTTATAATCATATGCTCATCAGTGTGATGAATTGAACACAATCTATCTCTGCACACAATAAGGAAGAAACCTGCTCAGTTTTACAAGTTTTCCTCCCAACACCTAGCACAGTACCCGACACTAGACATATATTCAGTGACCGTGCCTTTGTATAACCAAAAAGCTGTTAAAATAATGAAATGTTTTTATATCCATTGGTAATTAACTACTGTCCCAAATCTCCCTGGTGTCTCATGGTATTCTAGCCATATCCCTTCCCCTGGACCTTTCAGACCAGTATTTAAAGGAGTAATGTCTGGCACGTCATTTGGATAATCAAGGCTAAATACTCTGACTGCCACCCCAGCTTCCATAGAGTAGACACTTAATAATCATGAATTGGCTAAAAGAATAATAGTAGAGCTAGTATTTCAATCCTGACCTTACCAAATCCTTGTTATTTTTTCTGCTTTGTTTGTTTCCTCCTTCATCCCCAATTGGCATAAAGGTTTGCTCTGCAAGCCCTAAAGGGTGGCATTATCAGGTTCACGTTTGGGTCCCTTTAAGCATCCCCACTCCCTACTTGGAGGCCTCAAGAGCATGCAGTAAGCACCTGCCCACCTTCGCACTGAAACTCACGACATCTGGTTCCCACCAGGAGCAAAGGCATGTGGATGAATTTCCTCACCATCTGTCAAAACTCTCTAGGAAGTCCCCGCTGCGGCAGAAGCCACGTGACTCCAGGAAATCCACTCACCCTTCTGAAAGGGGCTGGGAGACCACGTCGAGGTGAACTCTTTACCAGCCAGTCTTCCATCTAGAGCCATAAAGAGAAAAAAGGAAGACCTTTCTGCCATCAACGAAGACATTCAACTGTTATCATTTCTTGTTTCTCAGGTCATGTCACCATGGTGGGCTTTTTGACTTTTCTGGACGCTGAAAAGGTGGTATCTTCCTTAGCTTGGGTTTTCCCCAGAGTAGATCCAGAGGAAAATATTTCAGCATAAGCAGTTTATTTAAGGGATACGCCAAGAAAGCCCTACGAGGGAGAAGAACATGGGACCGATTAAGTGTGTGCTGCTAAGCAGGGGACTCGCATTCATGACAAGGGCTCAGTCTCACCCCAGACCCTGACAGACTGCGTAGCGCGCTTCTGAATTTATCCGTGAGAGAGGCGAGGAAGCTGGAGGACCAATCGACCCATCCCCATCCCTCAGTGGTTGAGGCTCTCTCTGCGGCATTCATTCTCTCGCACTTCCCCTTGCCCTGTGATCCCCTCAGTCTGGAGGCCAGAAAGTGCCTCAGGCCAAGAGACCACAGAGCCGTGAGAGTGTCTGGGAACTGTCTGCAGGTGTGCAGGGGCCCCAACAGCATCTGCAATGCTTTCAAATGCTTTCAAGGGGGGAAACCATTGTGTATGAGCCACTAAGGAAGCTGCGTGTTGAGCAGTGTGGGATAGCAGGAAGAGTTTTGGCTTCAGAATCCAAGTCCTGGGTTTGAATCTCTTCTCTGCCACTTGCCAGCTGGGCCATTGGGCAAGTGAACCTCTCTGATCCTCACTCTTTGTTTCATCTGTAAAGATTATAGTAAAGATTAAACTAAGTGCTGTATAGTAAGCGTACAGTGCCGGGCACATTATTGATGGTAATTAGTATAATAATAATAATTACTATTTCAATAAAATAAATCATTTGTTCGTGGGAGTTTCATGATGTAGGAGGCTAACCTGACCTGGTCCAAGAAGGGTGATGTCTTAGTTTCAATTCTTGGTTTTCTTTAAGTCACTCATTTGTTTGTTCACCCAAAAAAACGTTTTTGCAAATCCATTTCAATGACCTCATCAGCAAAGAGGAGGGTTGGCAATAATTGTTACAATGGTTAGTTCTCTTGGAGCATTTACCCTCTTTCTATCTGCAGCTGTTCTCTGCAGGAAGACAGCTTAGTTGAATGAATAAAGAATGTTACAATGATATAACGGTGTTTAGATATTGATACTTACTATCTACGTGACTTTGAATAAGCCTGAATAGCGCTTCTATACTTCCCCATCTGTGAAATGGGCCTAATAGCACCCACCTTGCAGGGCTGCTGCAAAACATAAAAGAGATGGCAATGGCACACATCTCCTACAGTGTCAGACATGTGACAGGACACTAACACTGTGGGTTCCTTGTCACCATGTCATCTCTGGGGTACGCATGGTTTCGTAGCTAAATGTTCGGGAGTATCAAGAAGACAGGCATTTCAGATCCTTGCACAAAGCTGAGAACAACCCAGCAGGCCATCAGCAGGCTGAGCTCATCTACGACACTTCTGTGTCACACAAAAGTCTAGCCCTCCTAGACGGTGGCTCCCAAGACAGAGTCGCATTGAGCTGGTCATTCAACAATAAACATTTCAATCAAAGAAGACACCATGAAGAGAAACTAAGATCCCTGAGGACAAGGAGGGCGGCATTCCTTGGCACCCAGTGATGAACCAGCATTGTACTGAGTTGATTCACATTCTGTCTACATGGAACAAAATGTCTCAAGGGACCAGGCTGCACCTGCACTAAGTGCAGACCACTGTGCAACAGGGCCCTGTTCTGAAGAGACCCGCTTCAGATCCTGATCACTTAAAATATATATTGTTTAGTCTCAAAGGCAGAAATATGAGCATCTGCAAACGGAAAACCGCAGTCTTCTGGCTCAAAGTGCAGCCCACCCAGCAGCGTGAAGCGCGGGTCTCAGGCGCCGCCCCACACCTGCTGGAGCACAATCTGCATTATAGATGCTGCCCACGTGATTCCTGAGTAGGACCTGGTCTGGCACTGCTCTTCTAGAGTGGCTGCCCATCATCGAAGGAGTTTTTTTTTTTAATGTTTTATTTATTTCTAGGAGAGAGAGAGAGAGAGAGAGACAGCGTGACCAGGGGAGGGTCAGAGAGAGAGGGAGTCACAGACTGAAACAGGCTCCAGGCTCTGAGCTGGCAGTCAGCATAGAGCCCAACGCCGGGCTCGAACCCACGAACCATGAGATCATGACCTAAGGGAAAGTCGGACGCTTAACGGACTAAGCCACCCAGGCACCCCAGGAGGAGTTTTAAAAAATACTGATGCCTGGGTTCCAAGGCTGGAATGCAGCTTGGGCAAAGTGATTAGAAATAATAAGAATTTGAATTTGAATTCTCTGGGGAGAGCCCTGCACCGACCCGCACGCATGCAGCAGCTAACACAGCGAAAGGGCTCATTTTGCCTCATGGAGAATTATTTCCCTGAGCTCTTCATGGTGCTTCGTATCTGGCCATTGCGGGGAAGGCTTGAATGTCATCTGGGAGCCAGGCGCACACCAGGCCAGACCTCCACGTACCCAGAGCAGAAAGAGTTAATCCCAAACCCAGCCTTCCCTCTACTGCCTCCATGGGCCCAGCCATGGCTGAGCCTCAATCACCTTCACCGCAGCTCATACATCTGGTTCCGTTCCTTGGAAATGTCTTCCCTTCTCTTTGCTTCCCTCCCCTCGGGGACAGCTTTCCCCAGTCCTGCCCAGAAGAGTGACCTGAGGCCAGGGATCTAGCCTGGGAATGTCCCCACTGCCTGCCCCGCAGTCCAGACCTCCAGGTGGGGTTTTGAAGTGATGACATCAGCCATGGCCCGGGTAGCAGGTTTCATCAGAAATGCTCCAGTCCTCCCAGGAACCTCCCTGGGAACAAGCACAAAGTTCTGGCTGATTTTAAACATAATTAAAAGATTTTCTTCCTTTCTTTCTTTCAAGGCATGATCAATTTCCATAGCTCCCCCTTCTTAGAATACTGTTCCTCTGAGGTCTTCTTTTTTTATTTTCCAGATTTTTCCCCCCAAATGAGAACACTTACAACAGATGCAAATCCTTTGCTTATTTGGCCTGTGTATCAGCAGACAGTCTCTTTACAATGCAGAAAGGTTTTTAATGGGATATGGAAAAGGTCTTCTCTCCCAAAACACTAATAATAAAAAAAAAATCTCTTTTTTTTATTTTCTTCAAATTGCTTTTTATAACCCATTCAGCATTTTCAGGGACATAATTAAAACATCAAACAGTTTTCCTGCCGGTTATGCTAAAATTTGAATACTTGAGGCAGCCACTATTATTAGATATTAAAATGGACTTGAGTATTTATTTAAAAGATCCTCTTAAGTAACTATTCATTTGGGTTTGCTCTGTTTAATAAAAAGACAAGCCCCATAATGTGAAAATACCTGTTTCTAATAAAGACCATAATTGGTAGCAGGAGGATTTTTTTTTAATATAAAATATGTATTTTGTTCACTATTTTTCCAGCTTAATGCAACTAATTTTCCCATTCAACTTTATCCCTAAGGAAAACTATAGAAAGAAAGGCCATTACCAATACATGAAGCTCAGTAGTTTGCTTTCGTAGGATGTAATTGCTATCAAGAAGGCTAGTAGCTGGGTAATTTTGGATTAAATGAGTACATAGCCTGAAAAAGGATAAATTAACCTCTGTAGAACTGAAATTAGATTCCAGTGAGTGATTGTTCTAGCTCAACGCACATAAAGTCCAAGGTTGGGGACTATGTTGCCCAGGAGGAAAAGCCAGTGACATGCTGAATGTCCATTCACGGGTGCAAGGAGGGAAGGGAAGCCAACCTGAAAAGGAACGGATGAGGCAGAAATGGAATCTGAGAGCTTTTGTTTCTCTTCACTTTACAGGGGTGTGTAGATGCTTTCTAGATAAATAAGAGGTTTCCCTCTTCATGAAACCCCAGCAGGCTTCCCAGAGACGAAAGCAGATCAGGTCAGTTCACTGGACACACATTTACTGATAGCAGGTGACATAATAGAGCCGAGCCAGACACACAGAGAATGTCGGAACGAATGTGTGAATTCCACATGAGAAATAATTCTCATCTCTCTGAGAATTTTGAACAGCTGTGAGATAGGTGAGCAAATCTAGGATACAAAATTGTGTGTGCTGGGGACCTAGGTGGCTCAGTCGGTTAAGCGTCAACTCTTGATTTCAGCTCGGGTCCTAAAGCCACGGTTCATGGGCTCAAGCCCTGCATCAGGCTCTGCAAAGCCTCCTTGGGATTCTCTCTCTCTGTTCCCCCTCTGCTTGTGTTCTCTTTCTCTCTTTCAAAATAAATAAACTTAAAAAAAAAGATTACAAAATCGTGTGTGCTAACTGCCTTTTGAATGGCACAGATATTACGAGCTTAGAGTGGGGCCGTTGCTTTGGCTCAGAACAAGACAGAAGGCTTCTCATGGAGGTGGCATTGGCTGGACCTTGAAAAACAAGCCAGCTGGAGATATCATGTCTTGTTAAGTTTGCCCTCCTAGAAATACCTGCAACACTACAGCACCTCGAAACTTCTAGAATTAATTGCATATCTGTGACTGCCTACATGGACTCATACCTGTGGGTTCAGTCCTCACCTTCTTTCTGAGATGGAGGAAAAATGACCACAGGAACCACCCATACTAACTAGACATCAGCCCCCTGTAAGGCATTGTTAGTCGCTGCTGAGAAACAAAGAGAAGAGAGGTGGCGAAATTAACATCGTCCTCTGGCAATCTACTTAAAGATCAGGATGTAGACCATGGCTGCCAGACAAACCAAACAATTGTAGGAAGTATACAGCAGGTACGAGATGAGAGCCGCGCCTGTCAATGCGGTGGGAAGGAAGGACAGTAGTGACCCCTCAGGCCCTGGCAGCTGGGAAGTCTAGCTTAAGAACATAAGACTTGAACTTAACACGCCGAGTAAAGAATTCTAACCATAAAACACAGGAGGCAGGGAGGAACGGAAAATGCATTCCTTGACTGAGACATTATTGGCACTTTTGAACCAGAGAACAGATAGTTTCAATAAGGAGGGAGAGATTCCCCAGGAGAACCTTCCTTCTCCCTCTCTCTCTGCTTCCTCTGTCCTTTCTAAGCACATCCCAGTCCCCAGCGCTTATCTAATTTGATGAAGCTGCCCAGTGTTATTTTGGGAGAAACAAGGGCTAGGAAACACACCATTGCCAAATTCTTCTTGATGAAAGGCTTTTGCGTTCTCGGCTCCATAACCCCCACCCACTCAGAGGGCTGGCCCAAATCTCCAGGCCCCAAGGTTAAGGACCCTGCTAGGCAGGTGGGGAACGCACCTGGGAACGCCACAGCCCTTCCCATGGCCTCCCAAAAGGAGTCGTTGATGGATGGTAAACACACAAGAAGGGAGAGAACTCTGTGGAGCCGGTGCCGAGCACATATCTAAAGCCAAAGAATTTTGTTTCATTACCCTCTGTTGAAGTAAAAACAGCTCCAAGAGTATTCCCTGGAGTGTGAAACGGTTCAAAGACACTGTGAGGCATGTAGCGTAGCTGAAAGTGTCTATATATAATAATGCCTTTATGATGTTGTTTTGTTTCTGGCTTGCTTCTTACCTGAATTATCTGAAAACATTGTTTGAGGCTATGAAAAAATATGAATAATATTAGGCCTTGAGATCAAAAATCATTTTTTATTTCCATGGTTGTTAGCCGCCAATATCCCACGCACGGCTCTCAATTTCCAAAGCAGCACTGAAATGCTGGGGAGATCAGGTGAGGGTTTTTCTTTTTTTCTTTTTCTTCATCTTATTTTTATTTTTGTTATCATACACTGGTCTTGAGTTTTGAAGCTGTCGAGAGCTGTTGGATATGGCAGAACTAATCATGGGAAAAACTACAATTTAAGCATGAGATAAAAGGGAACTCCTCACACCCGCATAACGAGATGTCCACCCAATGGAACGAGTGACAGACACCTTCCAGGATGGCCCCATGGACTTCAGGGACCCAGTGTGGCTTGAGAGATGATGCTGCCAAAATCGAGGACCAGCTCTGTCTGTAGATCCAGGGAGGGCCTTCCATGGGAGGAGAGAATTCTTTGGCCCACCCTTTGAAGTGACTTTTTTTTTTTTTTTTTGCCTCTTTCACTTACTCTACATGTGAAGAACTAAGTTTGAAAAACTAAGTAAGAAGTTCCTTTTTTGTTTTTTGGGGTATTTTTGTTTTCATTTGTTTTGTTTGTTTTTTGGGTTTTTGGCAATTGTCATCTAATCAATGGACAATCCCCAATCCACATCCCATCAATCAAATGCGATTCAATGCCACACTGACAGATGACCACCTCAGGCTGACCTGCTTACAGGCATGGGCTCCAGGACCTACCATGTCTAACAGCTAACACTGGATGGCTTACATTCCCCATGTTAAGGCTATTCTGACACGTGAAGGCAGAGCATCTGGTTTCTGGCATTGCCTAACCTCTAACAAGGTCACAAATTTGGACAAGTCACTAACCCTGCCAGGCCTCAATTTCTTTATTCTTTCTCCACTCTCCCAGTTATTAAACCTCAAGATCACGCGCCTGCTGATGCCTCAGTCCTCGCTGGCGGCATTCCCAATGACCCTCTGAGTCACCGAGTCACGGCCTCCAATCACTTTCTCCTTCTCATTCGAGCTGCGCTGCCTTAGTCCCTCACCCACCTCCCCTCGCTCCTCCCTGTGGCTTTCAGACTCACCCCCTTAAATGCTTCTGATTCGGTCCTGAGCCTGTGCAAAAGCTGTCAGCAGTTCCCCATCGCCTCTCGGCCGATGTCTGCCAGTCACAGCTGTCTACAACCCGCCAGACCTACTGTACTGCCTACTGCTTTCCTAAAGGTGCCTACCCTCCAGCCACACGGCATATCTTGCTTGTCCCACGCACTTCTATGCTTTGTACCCCAGACACCTGCTCATGCCCCCTCCTCCTCCTGGGGTGCCCTCTACCCACTCCATCCCCGCCTTCACACCCCCTCTCTGCATCTCAAAGCTTTGGCTACCTGATTCGTGTATAGGAAGATACAGCAAAACCTGATTGGGAGAAAAACGGAAACAAGCTGAATGTCCAATTGGACTAAAATGGCCAAATCAATTATAGGACCAGTATATAATGACTCTGTAAACCATGGCTTTAAAGGATATTTAATGATATGTGAAAGCTTATTATTCTGTTGAGGAGGGCCTCAAAACTCTTTATTCAGTATATGCCCAATTTTGTGAACTCCATCTGTGTATGTGTGTATGTGTGAATATACAGACAAGTATACATAAAGTGTAGAAGGAACACATCAAAATATTACTTCTGTTGTCTCCCAGGTGCTGAGATTATGAACATGTTTTCTTCTATATACTTTTTAATATTTTCTCATAAATATGTATTGCTTTTAAACTTTAAAGTACAATAAGCATAATATATATTATATTACATATATAATATATAATAAATAAGCATAGCCATAAACAGTAAATGAAAGAAATTCTACCTCAAGTGTCCTCCCAAATGTTATTCTGCCCTCAAAAGTATTTTTTTTAACGTGTATTCATTTTTGAGAGACAGAGAGAGAGAGCATGAGTGGGAGAGGGGAAGAGAGAGAGGGAGATACAGAATCTAAAGCAGGCTCCAGGCTCTGAGCCACAGAGCCTGATGCAGGGCTCAAACCCACAAACAGTGAGATCCGGACCTGAGCTAAAGTCAGACGCTTAACCGACTGAGCCACCCAGTCCTCAAAGATCTTCTTTATGTTTATTTATTTTTGAGAGAGAGAGAAAGACAGAGCATGAGCAGGGGAGGGGCAGGAAGAGAGGGAGACACAGAATCTGAAGCAGGCTCCAGGCTCTGAGCTGTCAGCCCAGAGCCCGACATGGGGCTCAAACTCATGGACTGTGAGATCATGACCTGAGCTGAAGTTGGACGCTCAATCAACTCAGCCCTCCAGGTGCTCCTCAAAGGTCTTCCTGACCGTGCGCCTCATCTCCCGGAACCACAGACCTCCACCAACTGGATGTAACTTTTTCTGCATTTGAGCCCGTGACATGCACATGGCCTATTTGGCTTTGTACCAGAGTTACTGTGTGCATCCTTTCTCCCTCCCCTTCGGCTGTAAACTGCCTGGGAGTCAGGACTCAAGGTCACATTGGGCTCCTCTCTCCATCCAGAACACAGCGGAGCTTCCATGAGTGCTTTCCACTTGAATTGGCCACACTCGGGCTCTGGGTCCAAAGGTCACTGACAGGGTAGTCTACTCTTCGACATCAGTCACCCTGGACATTTCAGCACATCTTTTTTGTAGCTCTACAGGGAACTGGTTTGAAGAAAAGTAGCTCAAAAAAAAAACAAAAAACACAATAAAACCAAAACCCTTATTTATTCATTTCTTCGGAAAAGAAAAGGATACCTACTCCAACTCACCTCTGGCCTCTTCCTGGTAACTAGCTCAAGAGACATTTGGCAGCACTGACCCTGGAATACATAGGCCACGTTAAAGGTTTCCTAGTGAGTATCCTTAAAAACAAAGAACATCCTCATTCCTGAAAATCTAAGTAGTAGATGTACAGCCATTACTCAAATGTCTTACTTCTTGGGTTCTGAACTAGGAAGTGTTAGCTACTGTAGATTGAGACCCATATGGCCAGTGATTTCATACCAATCTCTAGTAAGAAGTTTTCCCAAGAATTGTCATCAACTTGGACCTCCTTCCATGATTCCACAGAGTCACAGAGCCTCAACTACAAAGATTTCTGGCTCCTGGAGGTCTTGCTCTCCCTCACCAAGCCAGAAAAATGCAATTCTTTGATGTAGGTAGGAAGGAAAGATGGAAATTCCTGCCAGTTAGGCAGTGGAGGCTGGTAGAGTGGGATGCATTCACTACTTTTATGGACAATAAATATATGAAGGAATGATTTAAGAGTTACCACAAACCAACCCCCAAGTGTATCCCACTGCTCTGAGTCCTCTTCATCCTTTGAATCCTGCTCAATCCCAGCCCCAAAGGAGACCACCTGAGGCTATCCATCCACAACATTTCCTGCTCTGAACCCCCACACAGCCTACTCAATACCCACCTCATGAAGGTTTAGGGAAATCATTGACAATATAAATAGAGCATCCAACACAGAGATGAATATGTATGTAGTAGCTGTTTGATCATTATCATCAATAAGCCATCATATAGTTTTTATTAATGCTCATCCTTTCAGTTTCACGTCAGCTCCTTGAAGATGGGGATCTTGTCTTCAAAAGTAAAGCTTTAACTGTTCATCGGTGTTGGAAAATGGATTGTCCTAGGTCTCAGGAACTTCCTGGATAGCTGAGAGCTCAACTCTTGAGTATGACACACAGATATCCTTAGAGGCTACCATTCAGACTACTGTCCTACAGTCCCCCTTGAACCCTCCCACAGAGCAGAGTCCACAGGGTTGAAGTCAGCACCTTGGAGGATTGTGAGGGTAGGCAAGGTTTTCCGAATTCCTTACCACGGGACAATCACACATCTCTCCCTTCTTCGCTGGCTTCTGCATCTGCCATTTGGGAATCTGTTCTTCGCCCCCTCCTCATCACATCTAATCCCCCTGTAGTCTGTGTGATAGCTCTGACACTGCCACTCTCTTTCTACTTCTCTCTGCCCTCATCCTTTTCCCTTTTGCCTCCGCTCAGCCATCTTGGTTCTTGTGTGGAAATGGATGCCCTCCCTAGACATTGTGCGATGTTCCTCTCAGGCCCCAGCACCTGCCGCCCTCCCTGCCTGGGTCCAAATGTTACCACTGCCACTTGTCCTCCCTAAGGAGGCTCCCTTTCTCATGACATCCAGGCCAGCCATCATTCTGGATGATGAAAATGAATCTTAACATCATAGAGGGTTTTCCCCTCCTTCTAAATGACCTCCTATTCCTGGTAGAGAGTTAAAGGTGTTCGGTGTTCAAAAACAACTGGTTGATTCGATGAAGTAGTCACTAAACAAGAAGCTACAAGGCTCAGGGCTGTATTCAGCCTCAGCATATAAAGGATGAGCAGGAGCCACAGAAACTTCCCAAGTGTCTGCTGAGTTTTGAGAGGAATAGAAAGTTTTAGGTGAGTTAGTTTGATTTTTGTAATTTCCTAAAGACATTTGACATCAGAAGTTTCTAGGGCTCCAGACATTTCAGTCTCTGTGGCATGACCCAGCGTGTGGCAAGACGCGGGGAGAACAGACACCACCTCGTTCCGCAGCCCTCTGCAGATAATTAGCACGGCTAAGGAGCAAACAAATTCATGCCTCCTGCTCTGTCTACGCGGCTCTCGTTGAGGTCTGGGAGAGAGGGACTTTTCCCTCCTCAACCAAGGCACGTGGAGGTGACTGGGGAGAGCCGCGCGGAAGATGAAAACGCTGTCTCGTGAAGCAACACTGCGACACACTCTGTGAACTTCTTCTGATTTGCAAATGAAATTTCTCCCACAGACAATGCAGGCAGCACCAAGCCCTGATTGAAGACACAACTCATGAAAGTCTCCAAGCCAGAGTCAGAAAAACTTCCAGCCACTAAAGGCAGAAGGCAGTGCTGGAAATAATGAACCACATTAACTAAGAAGTCACAAAAGCCATCTCTATTAGACAGCTGTGCGGGTCACAAGGAAGCCAGACAGGAGACATCAAGAGGAAACTCAGGCTCCCTGGGATAATTGCAGTGCAATTAACATAGGGTGAGTCACTGCCCTTGGTGGAAGTGGGATCCTGCTGCAGCGAAGAGCAGAGGCTCTCAGACCAGCCATTCCCCTTCCTCACCATCTGTGGAACCCAAGGAAACATCCTCAGGAAACTGGTCAATAAGATGATGTCGCCATTTAAAAAATCAGCTGCAGAACCCACAAATATCAACACAGAAAGTACATCCCCTAGAAACCTGGAAATGCGTTTAAAAAGATGTCTGTCCCAGTTTGTAGGTCCGTCAGATCTCTTACAGTACCTGAAGGGGACAGCCAGTTACCAAGAGAGAAGGGAAAAGGAGGACATGGTGACACTAACAGGCACTGAGCAGCTACAGGGTACTGAGTGCTGGGTATGACAGTTTCCTCCTCATTACCCTATGGGCTAATCTTTTGTTTTTTATGTATTTATTTTGAGGGGGGTGGAGGGGCAGAGAGAGAGAGGGAGAGAGAAAATCCCAAGCAGGCTCCACACTGTTGGCACAGAGCCCAACATGGGGCTCTAACTCACCAACCAAAGAGGTCATGACCTGAGCTGAAATCAAGAGTTGGACGCTTAACTGAATGAGCCACCCAGGTGCCCCATGGGCTAATCTTTCTATCCTCATTTCATAGACCTGGAAACTGAGTGGCAGAGAGAAAAGAAAAGAAAATTAAGAGGAAAATACAAGAAAGCAGAGGCAGAGGTTGAGAGTGGAGAGCGAAGGGAGAAAAAACATGGCTTAATCAATGAACCCCCCCACCCCCCCCCACACACATTCTCCTCTCACCTCCTTAACCCCTTGGGCCCTTCCCTCTTGAAATAGTAGACCTCACACAAGATGACCATGTTACAAAAATACCAAAGGGCTCTTTGAAGAGCCACATGCAAGACACATGCAGGACTGAACAACATGTCAGCCCTACTTGAGCACCAAACCAGAGGGAGAACGGCAGTGCTCGTGCTCAGGGCATCGTGTGCGTCTATCAGCTGGGGAGCGTGTTACAAACACAGACTCAGGTCAGTCAGTGATTCTGATGGCAGGGGTGGCCATAAATTTATGCTCTCAAAAACAATTGTAGAAGCTTAATATTTTGAATTAAAAGTCTGCCAGGTGGTACTATGGGTAGCATTTCTCCCTCCCCATCTGGGGGTGCCTGTAGAATCTAAGAACTTTCTGGGATACAGAAGGGCAGGAGGAGCTTAGTCAAGTGCCCTGCCTACCTCCCCTCTCATCTCAACAGCCCTGCGAGAAAGCAAATTAGCTGGGACATTTTTAGTGCAGTCAGTGCTGTGTTGGAGCTGGCTCGTACCTGCTCACAAAAGCCAATTGCTGACCATTGAGAAATTGGCAAGCTGCTGGTTAGACCCTGGCAGCCTAAAATCTGCCACAATGGAAGTGTTTATACCACGGTAACTGGCAAACAGTAAAAATCAAGATGTGTTTCTTTTTCTTTTCTCCAGACAGCCAGTTTACCAGCACGCCATTAGGTGCAGGTGACAGAAAGGCTACTCAAACCAGTTTAGGTAAGTAGGGACATTCATTTGTTGTTGGTACAAGGAAGTCCAGGGGTAGAACTTCCTTCAGAGCTAGCTGGATCTGAAAGCTTAAAAGATACTGTTAAATCTTTTCCGTCCTCATCTTTTAGCTGTTTTTCTCTGTGTCAGTTTTAACGTACAGACTTCATCTACATGGCAAGGAATATGGCAGCTATCTGCCTCAGATTCACATTCACGCAACTTACAAACCCAAAGGAAAGAGATTATCCTCCTACCAGCTCTACAGAGAGGTCCTGAGAGGATCCTGATTGACTTTGGGTCACATGCCCATTCCTGAACCAATGGAGATGACTGAGGAGGAGAACTCTAATTGGTCAGCAAGGATCATGTGACCTGCCCTGAGATGGGGAGGTGGCCACCCACCTTGGTTGACATTTGGAGTTTTTTTTTTTTTTTAAGACTTGGGTGAGGCAATGGGCAAGGCCTTCTAAAATTAAAGATTTTGCTTGGCCTATCAGTGTATTGGATAGTGGGGGGACTTTGGAAGTCAATAAAAATCAGGCAGTGAGGAAATCTCACTGACTCAATGATTGTCAAAGTGAGCAGATAGGGAAATGGTAAGCGTAGGGTATCAGAGACAGAAAGCCTCGCGTAGCGTAAGCTACACCCCTTGAATTGTTGTGAGGACTAGGTGAGATCTAGGTGAACAGAGAGAGGCAGATGCCAGGCATGTGTCAAATGTTTCCTAAATGGAAGTCACCATTTATTATTGGCTATATATGTGGATATATATATATAGATATATAGATAGATGTATGTATAGATAGATAGATAGATATGGCTTTGGGTTCCTCACCTATAAATAATTATGATAATAAGATCCACTTTGTGGGGTTGCTATGAGGTTATGAGATATTGTAGGACTGACTACATGCCTGAGTCATGCCTGATTTAGCATGGTTACTCCGTATAAATCACAACCATTCCTGTTGGGTGGAACCATTATTTTCCAAGGCTCCCTTGCTCTTGTTTTAGCTCTTTGAATCATCAAAATAGACACTTGACATTCTTCCTTTCCTCTGAGCACATTAAGAAATAGTCAAGGAAATAAGACAACTATTTTTGTCTCCAAAAAGAACCTTCTAGAAATGTGTTTCTCTGGCAGTTTTTCCAGAGCGGGTAGATTTGGTTGAAGGCAAGTCAGATGTTAGCAAATATTTTCTCTCATGCTGATTTCCTGAGAAAATTGTACAAGTTACTGAAAGGTTAAAAAAAAAAATCCTCCATCTCTCCAACTTCAAAAACAACATGGAAGGGGGTATCACCGAAGTACACAAGATCTTTAGCAGAGTGGATACTATCAATGCATGTTGCCACTTTTGATACTGCCTCAATGACAGGAGTGGGGGCAGAAGTGGAAGTTCAAAAAAACAAATTCAGAAGAGATAGATGGGAAGAGCTTTGTCACTCAAAGAATAATAAATGTTTGCAATGGCCTACTGGGCAAGGCTGTTGAGGTAAAGACAGTGGGTTTGTTCAAGTAGCAATTAGATGCTATCCTGGGGGAAAGACCGTATTACAAGAGAGAAGCATCAATGTGCTGAATGGCTTTTCACGCTCCTAACGCTGCCTATGTTCTTTTCGTACTCTTAAGGGTCTGCCGTCCCAGCAGAATATGTGAGCACAGAAATTAGGCCCAGCGGTGTGCCCTGGGAAACTGGGCCATGAGAAAGAATGCTGTTCAGGCAGGACCACAATTTGCAATGTTCGGCAATAGCATTCATTTCATTTCCAGTGTTTCTTAGGTCTTGGGAAGCACAGATGATGTGAGGGAAGAGAGTGGGAGACGATCAGGGCCTCTGGTCCCCACTAGTTATACTCTGCTGTGCCCAGTTATGCCACATGAAGCCTGCTACCTTCCTGCACTGGGGAATTCAATGCCATATACAAATGACACATTAAAGTACATGATGGTCCTAAATAAGAAAGGCCCTTAGCCAAAGCACAGGGCTTTTCTTCTTGGAAGTCCATCCTGATCTTTCCCTTTCCTGCTCTCAGGAAACTTGATTCTTGCACCATTTTCCCACCATGGGAAAAAGTCAGTATTTTCAGATATTTTTCAAGGTACAATATCTAGACTCCACTGGGCAGAACTATTGCACATTTCTCCTTTTAGGTCCTCTTAAGCTTTGTGTCAAAGACATAATTTAAGTTTATGGTATCATTTCTTTATTTCACCATAAAGATAAAGTATTAGCTGAGAAGCCTCCCAAATATTACTCCCAAGTCACATTCAAAAGGAGTAGGCAGACACATAGAATCTTGAACATAAAAGGGAAGAGGCCATCAAGAACAAACATACATTTGAGAGGTGCTCATCTTAAGCATGACGACTAAAACTAAGGCAACCGAGTTATTCAGGCAGCAGAAAAAGATTCTAGAATTTGTACAGTTAATATCTCAAAAAAAAATACTCCAATAAAAATCTTAGAAATTAAAAGTTTGGCCATGAAAACATTACTATTGGCTGGAAAATAGCATGAAATAAGAGCAATTTAATCATGTAGAAAACTGAGTTGAGGCATTTGTGCAAAATATACTTCAAAACAACACTAGGATTAAAATATAACGAAGTCTAGATTGAGACTCAGAGTCTAGATTCTATCTTTCCAATATTTAACTAAAAAAAATTTCTAGTTGGGGGCGCCTGGGTGCTCAGTCAGTTAAACGTTTGACTTCAGCTCAGGCCACGATCTCACTGTTTGTGGGTGCGAGCCCCACATCAGAGTCTGTTGCTGAAAGCTTGGAGCCTGGAGCCTGCTTCAGTTTCTTTGTCTCCCTCTTGCTCGCTGCCTCTCCCCTCATTCACTGTCTTTTTCTCTCAAAAATAAAATAAAAACATTAATTTTTTTTTTTTTTAATTTCTAGTTGGAGGGCGCCTGAGTCAGGCTCAGTTGGTTGACTGTCCCACTTCGGCTCAGGTCATGATCTCACGATTGGTAAGTTCAAGTCCTGCATCAGGCTCTCTACTGTCAGTGTGGAGCCTGCTTTCGATCCTCTGTCCCCCTTTCTCTCTGCCCCTCCCTCCCCTCTCAAAAATAAATAAACATTAAAAAATTTTTCTAGTTGGAAATAATGAAGGAAACAGAGCAAACAGTTTTCTTTTAATAGAAAAAATAATTTTATAGAGTTTATCATTCATATTGATGAAACCACTAAATTCCTAGAAAAGATGACTTTAAGCTAAACATACCATGTAAAACTTTATAAAACTGAGGGTAGAGTGGGAGGAGAAATCCCATAAGACTTCCAAACAGAAAATAATCATTCATTTCCAAAAAAGAATAATAAAATTGGAATCAGACTTCTCAATAGCATACTGATAGAAAAATAGTAAAACAATATGTTCAGAAGTGTGAGAAAATAATTTTTCTCCTGGAAGATCATATCCCTTCAAATTCCATTCAAATTGGAGGACAAAATAAATGTCATTTTGTCAATTAGAAAAAATCATAAATTTTACCATGTTTAGATCCTCTGAAAGAATGACTTAGGAAAAGTGAAACAAGAAAAGAGTGGATGAGGAATTCAAGACACAGTTTAATTTAATGTATAGTTAAATGCAAATAATTTTGATGCATAAGCAAATGTATAAAAATTAATATCTGGAAGATTTCAAATGATGCCAACATAAGAACATAAGAAGATGGGGAGGTGGGAAAGTAAAAGCAAGCCAGGATTTATAGTGCTTGTGTGTGTGTGTGTGTGTGTGTGTGTGTGTATAATCTAGACATTAATGGAAAAGTAAAAGGTAAAGTGTGTTTTGAAAGCATATGGGGAAAAACCTCTGGTAATGGCAGAGTACCTCCTATTAGTACAAACCTCCTTCAGGTACCTATAGATAGATACAGATATAGATATGTAGATATATAGGTATATATGTATATATTGAAGGACATATATATATGTGTATGAGTGTGTGTGTGTGTGTGTGTGTGTGCGTGTGCGTGTGTGTGTGTGTGTATGGAGAGAGAGAGAGAAGGACATGAAGAGTAACCAAAACCAAGTAGGAATTGGGAGAGAGTCAACACTTGGAAGAAGGAAGCAGGAATGAGTGAATTTCTCATTTTTAGAGCTTTTCACCTGAGGACAGATGGTAAGACAATAAAAACGCAGATAGAAACCCACAATCTCACTGGCTTGAGAATCCACAGGACAGAATTTGTGATGACCACAGGAGGTAAAGAGTGAGAGAAAAAGAATGGAGAGAATCAGAGAAGGGGAGCCTCCATTTTATAAGTAAATTGTGCTAACTCCTTAATTATGCTGGTGTGAGGCAGACTTCAAGCAGTCCAGCTAAGCCGACCACCACAGAGGACTTAGAGCTTGAAATCTGAGTCTGATTGAGTTAAATGACTGCTAAAGCAAAAGTATCTATACTCTTCAGAAGACTGTAACAGAATCTTTTAAGTTCTTTAAAATGTATCGCTCAAAATGTCTAAGATACAATCCAAAATTACTAGGCATGAGAAGAAACAGGAAAATATGACTCAAAAAGAAAAGCCAATCATTGGAGATTTCTTGCAAAATGAACCAGATGTAGAAGTTAGCAGAAAAAGAAAGTAACTAATGCCAAGTATGAATATGAAGCTCATATGAATCCGAATAAGCAAAAGGAAGAAATCTCAGCAAAGAAAAAAAAAATATTTTAAAAAGAATAAAAATTCTATTTAAAAATCTAAAATTTCTTGGGGCGCCTGGGTGGCTTAGTCGGTTAAGCGACCGACTTTTGCTTAGGTCATGATCTCGCATTTTGTGGGTTCGAGCCCCGCGTCGGGCTCTGTGCTGACTGCCAGCTCAGAGCCTGGAGCCTGTTTCAGTCTGTGACTCCCTCTCTTTCTGGGCCTCCCCTTCTCACACTGTCTCTTTCTATCTCCTAGAAATAAATAAAACATTAAAGAAATTTTAAAAATCTAAAATTTCTTAAAAGAGATTTAATGGCAGATTGGATATTTGGATATTTTAATAAGTGAATTTAAAAACAGAGCAAAGAAATGATCCAATAAAAAGAACAGAATAATTATTTTATTTTATTTTTACTGTTTATTTATTTTTGAGAGACCAAGAGAAACAGAGCATGAGTGGGGGAGGAACAGAAATCGAGAGAGACACAGAATCTGAAGCAGACTCTAGGCTCAGAGCTGGCTCCAAGCTGTCAGCACAGAGCCTGACATGGGGCTCGAACCCATGAACCATGAGATCATGACCTGAGCCAAAGTCAGATGCTTAACCGACTGAGCCACCCTGGCACCCCCAGAATAAATTTTTTAATGAAAAGAGCTACAGTAATCTGTGAGAGAATATCAAATATCATATAATTGAAATCTAAAAAGGAATAGCTACACAGTTGATTCTAGGAAGATGGCAGAGTAGGAAACACAAAAATCTCCTTACTAGACAACAATTACAGTGGCAGAATCTATCTGATGTAACTAACTTCTTTATTTTTCTTAATTTTTTAATGTTTGTTTATTTTTGAGAGAGAGACAGAGTACAAGCAGGGGAGGGGCAGAGAGAGAGGGAGACACAGAATCTGAAGCAGACTCCAGGCGCCAAGCTGTCAGCTCAGAGCCCCACGCGGGGCTCAAACCTACGAACTGTGAGATCATGACCTGAGCCGAAATCAAGAGTCAGATGCTTAAACAACTGAGCCACTCAAGTGCCCCAGTTATACTTCAATCTTATAGAGTTATAAGTTTATAGCTAGTACACTCACAGAGGATTCAGAAAGGATATATTTGAGAAGAGAAAGAGGAGGGAAGAGAAAGAATTTGGAAGAGTTTAAGAATGTAATTTTATTTTTTAAAATGTTTATTTATTTTTGAGAAAGAGAGACAGAGCCTGAGTAGGGGAGGGGCAGAGAGAGAGGGAGACACAGAATCTAAAGCAAGCTCCAGGCTCCAAGCTGTCAGCACAGAGCCTGACACGGAGGTCGAACCCATGAACTGCGAGATCATAACCTGAGCCAAAGTCAGAGGCTTAACCAACTGAGCCACCCAGGGGCCCCAAGAATGTAATTTTAAAAGCAATTCAAGAAAAAGAGAAATGTTATTAGAAATGCCTCAATATGAACACAAAATTCACAACAGATATAGAAATGGTAAAACAAAACATTTTTAAACAAAAACTCACTTTCACTATTATTAAATTATTAATGTATGAATTTTAGCCAATCTGCTTAATAAACATTATATACTCATCACATCTGTGCTAATGAGAATGCAATTAAATAGGCACTCTCATGAGTTATTGATGTCTTTTTATTTTAATGTTTATTTATTTTTAAAGGAGAGACAGAGCGTGAGTAGGGGAGGGGCAGAGAGAGAGGAGACACAGAATCTGAAACAGGCTCCAGGCTCTGAGCTGTCAGCCCAGAGCCCGACATGGGACTCAAACCCACGAACCACAAGATCATGACCTCAGCCAAAGCTGGCGCTTAACCAACTGAACCATCCAGGTACCCCTTGGTGTCTTTTTGAAAGGCAATTTAGCAATAATTATGAAAAATGTTTAAATGCACTCAACTAGCCACTTCTGGAAATCTAGGATAAAAAACATTTGAATGTATGTCAGGAGTATTCATCAGAGCATGGTTTGCAACAGTAAAAGTATAAAATGGTAAAAACTTAAATGTCAATATATGGCTGTCAATGAATAAATTATAGCATGTCCACATTAAGGAGTGACATGCAGCCATTTTAAAAAATATATGTACACACATAAAAAATTCCAAGGAATACTGTTAAATGAAAGAGAGCAAAACAACATGAATCTAAAGAAATACATTTATATGAAACAAAAGCATAGATATATGTTTATATACATACAAATGAAGTAAAGTGGCCTCTAGCGTGGGGAATAAGATTGGGAATGGGTGGGAGAGGGGCACCAGGTGACTCAGTCTATTTAACGTCTGACTCTTGATTTTGGTTCAGGTCATGATCTCACAGTTGTGAGATCGAGCCCCACCTCCAACTCCGTGCTGGGCTTGGAGGCTGCATAAGATTCCTTCTCTCCCTCTCCCTTTGTTCCTCACCCACTCACAGTCTCACTCTCTCTTTCTCTCTCTCTCAAAAAAAAAAAAAAAGGATTAGGAATGAAGAAAAGGTAATGAGAAGTTTAATACATTGTTATATATTCTTTGATTAATTGACTTTTATAAGAGAAAACATTCATGTTTAATTTTTAAATGAAGAAGTTCCCCAAAATAAAATCAATATACTCTTAGGCTAAAAAGTAGAGATCTAAGACAAAGAAGGTAACTGCCTTACTCTATACTCTAGGCTGTGTGTGTCAGGATAGTCAAACAGTGAATGCTGAGGACCAACCACAACTGAAGAGGGCCATGTACAAATTGACAAATCCAGAAGTTGATAATTAGGCTGGTGAAAGATCTGGAATATCATAATAGCCCAAGATCAACATGTAAACAATGAGAATGCTTAGCCAGGAAGAAAGAACATGGCTGTAAAGAACATGATTTCTCTTTTTTAAACAAAGGACATCATAGCTCTTGCGAAATATGAAGTTTATTCTGTGTGGAATTAGACCAATGGGTGGAAGTTATAAAAAAAATTTTAAACTCATTAGGAAAAAAAAAACACCTATATTTCTAAAAATGTAAAGATTTAAAAGTAAGATACATCCTATTATCTGGAAAATTAGTATACTTTTTTAAGTTAAAAGAATACCTAGTTGATAAGAAAACCTGGAGATAATCAGGCTACTTATGGCTGATTATGGTGAATCAGCCTTCAGAAAAGCTATTCCCAATTATGCTTTTTAAAGTATATATGTATTCCTAAGAATGTTCACACAATAATATAACTTTATTCACTCAGCAGATACGTATTGGGGATCTCCTGTGTGCCAGGCAGTGTGTTCCGTGCTGGAATACCGAGAGCTCGGCACTGAGCAAGGCAGTGAGCTAGTCCCTGCCCTTAAGATGCTTCGAAGTTGAACGCTGTTCCTCATGCTCAAGTCAATTGCCTACCCCACTGAGCCTTTGATGTTCCTAAAGTAGGCAATTTTAATTTTGTTTATCCCTATCTGCCAAAACAAACTTTATTTTCTAGAACTTAAAATACTCATGTTTACATAAAAATACATATTTATGTGTATAATAGTTTATTATGCACAGTTAATTCCACTGTTTTGGCTGTGATAAAATTGATTTTGATTTTTTTTTTAATCTGCAAATGTGGACTCTTCAACTATTCCCCTTGCACAGATATCTTTGTTTTAACAAATATGTTTAGCATCTTTTAAGGAACAGAAGGTAATTCAAATGCATTCTTACTTAAAAGATCATTTGACACTAGTAAATGAATTGTTTTCAGGATATAAAATGAACATACATAAATCTGTTGCATGTCTATGTAGGAATAATGAGCTATCAGAAAGAAAAATTATGAAAACAATCCCATTTACAGTTGCATCAAAAAAAAAATTCCCAGAAATAAATTTAACCGAGGAGTGAAAAACTTATACTCTGAAAACTATAAGACAGTGATGAAAAAAGATGACTAATGAACAAAAAGATATATCATGCATGTGAGTTGGAACAATTGATGTTGTTATAAAGTTCATACTACCCAGGGCAGCTGGCTGGCTCAGTCAGAAGAGCATATGATTCTTGATCTCAGGATTGGGGATTCAAGCCCCATGTTGGGTGTAGATATTATTAAAAGTAAATAAATAATGGGGTGCCTGGGTGGCTTAGTCAGTTAAGCGTCCAACTTTCGCTTGGGTCATGATCTCACGGTTCATGGGTTCGAGCCCCGCGTCGGGCTCTGAGCTGACTGCCAGCTCAGAGCCTGGAGCCTGTTTCAGTCTGTGACTCCCTCTCTCTCTGACCCTCCCCCTGCTCACGCTGTCTCTCTCTCTCTCCTAGAAATAAATAAAACATTAAAAAAATTAAAAATAAATAAATAACTGAAAAAAAGAGATTCAATGCAATCACTATCAAGCTAATGGCATTTTTCACAGAATTAGAACAAATAATATTATATTTGTATGGAACCTCAAAAGACCCCAAAGAGCCAAAGGAATCTTGAGAAAGAAGAACAAATCTGGAGATGTCACACTCCCTGACTTCAAACGATACCACAAAGCTAAAATAGTTAAAATAATATGGTAATGTGGTTCTAGGACACAAACAGACACATGGATCAATGAAATAGAGTAGAGGGAGCTAGAAATAATCCCACGCTTATATAGCCAATGAATCATCAACAAAAGAGGCAAGAATATACAACGGGGAAAGACAGTCCCTTCAATAAAAGGTGTTGGCAAACTGGACCGTGACATGCCAAAGAATTAAAGTTTTCTTATACTATACACAAAAATGAACTAAAAATGGATTAAAGACTTAAATGTCAGACCTGAAACCATAAAACTCTTAGAAGAAAACGTAGGCAGTATGCTCTTTGACACCAGTGTTGGCATACTTTTTTGGACCTATCTCCTCAGGCAAGGAAGACAAAAGCAAAAAGAAACAAATGAGACTACATTAAACTAAAAAGCTTTCGCACAAGGAAGGAAACTATCAACAAAACGAAAAGGCAACCTACCGCATGGAAGAAGATATTCACAAAATAACCAATAATGAGTTAATATCCAAAATATATAAAGAACTTATGTAGTGAATACCAAACAAAACAATCTAATTAAAAAGTAGACAGAGGACCTGAATAGACATTTCTCTAAAGAAGACACACAGATGGCCAACAGACGCATGAAAAGATGATCCACAACACTAATCATCAGAAATGCAAATCCAGGGGTGCCTGGGTGGCTTAGTCGGTTGAGCGTCCGACTTTCGCTTAGGTCGTGATCTCGCGGTTTGTGGGTTCGAGCCCCACGTCGGGCTCTGTGCTGACTGCCAGCTCAGAGCCTGGAGCCTGTTTCAGTCTGTGACTCCCTCTCTCTCTGACCCTCCCTTGCTCACGCTGTCTCTCTCTCTCTCTCTCCTAGAAATAAATAAAACATTAAAAAAAAATGCAAATCCAAACCACAATGGGCTATCACCTTACATTTCTCAGAAAGGCTACTATCTAAAAGACAAGAAGTAACAAGAGCTGGTGAGGATGCAGAGAAAGGGCGCTGTTGGTAGGAATACAAAATGGTGCAACCACTATGAAAAATAGTATGAGCTTTCCTCAGAAAATTAAAAATAGAGCCATCAATACGATCCAGCCATTCTGCTTCTGGGTATTTATGTGAAAAAAATGGAAACACCAATTCAAAATGATATATACACCCCTATGTTCATTCCGGTATTGTGCAAAATAGCCAGGGTATGGAAGCAGCCTAAGGGTCCACTGATAGATGAATGGATTAAGAAGATATGGTGTATATATACACAATGGAATATTACTCAGCCATAAAAAAGAATTAATTCTTGCCTTGTGACAACATGAATGGGCCCAAAGGGTATTATGCAAGTGTAATAAGTCAGACAGAGGAAGACAAATACTATATGACTTCCCTTATAAGTGGGATGTTAAAAAACAAAAACACAAAACACACACCACACACGCAAAGGAATGAACAAAACAGAAACAGACTCATAGATGCTGAGAACAATATGGTGGTTGCCAGAGGGGAGGGTGTAAGGAGATGGTAAAATAGGGTAGGGGACTCAAAGGTAAAAAAATCCCAGCTCTAAAATAAATAAGTCAGAGGATGTAATGTACAGCATAGGGAATAGAGCCAATAATATTGTAACAACTTTGTACGGTGACAGATGACAGCTAGATTTATGGTGTTGATCACTTCATAATGTATATAAATGTTGAATCATTATATTGTACACCTGAAACTAATCCAATATTGCAATGTCAACTACACTTCAATTTAAAAAGATTATTCAGCGCAGCCTTTGTCCAGAACTGGGAACTCTCCAGATAGTGGCACCAATAGGCACCCTCCTGTTTTTACTTTTACATTAATGGCAGTCATAAGGATTCCAAAAAATGGATGCTCTTTCAAAGAAAACTACAGGGAGAGTGCTCTCAGCCCAGCCCGAGTGGAAGCAGCTCACTCCACCATCGTAACAGAGGAAAAACCTTCCATCTTAACAGAGGATAAACCTTCTCTGCTCTGACCTGTTTGTCCCCCAGAGCCTCAAGGACAGCCTGAGCCATCCCTCATCCACCTCTCCTTTTCCAGGTGTTTGAAGTCAGCAGCCTGGCCCTGAGTCTTCCTTCTACACAAATTCTTTTGTGTTCCATATTTCCAACTCTTAATCTCAAGGCTGCTTGTTTGAGACGGCTTATAAACTCGAAGTAGATTTTCTGGGTCTTTCCCAAAGTCCCTCTTCAACCTAGTGTCCCTTTTAACCATCCTCACCCTAGATAATAAATGGCTGCTCCCAGTAAGTAAATACGTAATCAGTTTTCTCAACCCATATGGGAAATCCAGCAGTGCCGCCTTGTTGGAGGGTTAATGGAGAAGCATCATGGGGATTGCCCCACAAGCAAACAACATGGCCCTGGCTATTCCAGAGAAACTGAGGAGGAGCCATCCTGACCTCTGGGGCTGATCATGTGGATTACACAAAAAACACCTGTGAAGCACACTGCCTGGCACCATAGCCCCTAATGACATTGGCCCTCAAAATTGTTATTAAAGGCTCACATGAAGGTTCTTATTGCTGAGGATAGTGACAGCTGTCCAATGTTCTTGCTGACCCAGTTGCCGATGAGTCATTGTACCTTCAGGATACGAAGGCAAGGGCCAAGAAACATCCAGGCCACCCCACATGCTACTTGACCAATCATCGTAGCTGCCTCTGATTGACCAGCACTTTGCACTTCTTCCCTCCCACTTATCTCTCAGCGACTCCTAGGTACTCTGTGAGGCAGGTAGTGTTGTCTCCATGTGACACAGAAGGCGCAGCAGAACAAAGAAATCTGCCCAAAGATATGCAATGATTTGGAAGAGCCAAGAGAGGAGGGACCCCTCCCTGGCTCCACTCATCCCTTGCTAGTATATCATGAATATAACACCGTTCACCAGGGACTCGGGAAGAAATAGGGTACTGCCTAATTCCAGGGCTGATAAGGCCTTTTTAATGTAAACAGGACCTACTTCTGGGTCTCCTCAACAGCCCAGGCATCACCTCACAGAGTCAGGCATCACCACAGGCCAAGTCCATGGCCAGCCTGGTTCTGCCAAAAAACATGCAGCACAGCTACACTTGACTCTCAAAATAAATACTTTAAGTAAGAACAGATGCCGTCAGCTTGGCCCAGAGCCATCAGTGGCACCAATGGCTTGTACAAAGCTCTTGGAGAACAGGGAACACAGCAGGAGGCCCTTGGAAAGTGCCAGGTCGGGCTTTCAGTTCCTTCACAGCACTCTCCCCGGGTGGAGGCAAAGGTCCTTCCCAAGAAGACATATTTCAGGAGAAAAGAGGTTGTAGTACAGCATGGAGAACTCCAGCCAAGGGCCAAAAAAGCTGGTTTTCGTTCCAGCTCTATAGTTCCAAACAAATCCCTCTGGCTCTGGGACTCAGTTTTCTGTAAATGAAGGTTGCATTGAGGTTCAAGGAGCCTACTGAATTGTAGAGAGCTGTCCAGATGAGGGGGATTATAGCAGCCTGAGACCACCCTGGAGTGTCCTCTGTTGCCGTCACCAGGCATAGAGGAGAACCCAAAGGGGACTCTCCCAGTAGCCAGGGCCTGAGGACTGGGACAAGAGAAGGCCAAAGACGGAATCAGGACTTCTTCCCTCCTTATTTCCAAATAGAAGCCTTCAGAACACAAGGTTCAAATTTTCCCTGCCTGCTTTACTTTCTCCTGTCTTCCTTTCTTTCCTCCATCCTTCTCACTCCCTTCTTTCCTTCTTTCTACTATATGATTCCATTGACGAATCCTCTCCATTCCTGAAACAGATTATACTTTCTCTCTCTCATCTCAGGAACTTGTACCTGCTGTGCCCTCTCTCCAGACCATTCTTGCAAGACCTCCTTGTCTTCCAGGTCTCGATTTAGATATCACTTCCTCTGGGCTGGTTCCAGGGTCCCTCTGCTAACTTCTCATGGCAGGGACTTCTTAGCCATCAGCCTCTCTTGAAGCAGGGGCTTGGAAAGTGTGCAGAGTTAATGAATAAGAATGTTTGTTTCTCAAGGACACAGAGCAGATGGATGCGGCCTAGGTTCTCGGTCTACAAATCCAGTGTTCATTCATTTACTCCTTCCTTCAATTATTTACTCACACAACAAATATTTGTTGAACACCTTTAATAAACCAGATACTCTGCCAAGCACTGGGAAAAAGACAAACGCTCTATTCTCAGGGAGTTTGGATTGTAGAAGGAAAGGACAGGAACTATGACAATAAGCAAAATAATCTGAGTGATGAGTGAGTGTTACATGGAAAATTTAAATAAGCTAATGTGACAGAGCTTGATCAGGTAGATACTTAAGATTGGATAGATGAGGAAGTCTTCTCTAGAGATAGAACTGAGAGCAAATGACCAAAAAAAAAAAAAAAAATCCAGCCTGGTGAGTGTCAGTGGGAAAAGTATTTCAAGAATGGGACAGCTTGTCCAAGGACCTTACATGGGAGGTTACAACAGAAGAAAGGTCAATGGAATGGAACATAATGGGTAAAGGGTGACCATGTTTGCAATAAGGCTGGTGAAGTAGGAAAGGGTTGGTTTGTGTAGGGCCTCACAGACCATGATCAGAAGATTCTATTTTAGTCGAGGGGAGTGGTGTCCATTGGAGAGTTTTACATGGGGAGTGATGTGATAGAATTCATGTTTTTTTTTTTAATGTTTTATTTATTTTTAGGAGAGAGAAAGAGACAGCGTGAGCAGGGGAAGGTCAGAGAGAGAGGGAGTCACAGGCTGAAACAGGCTCCAGGCTCTGAGCTGTCAGTCAGCACAGAGCCCAATGCGGGGCTTGAACCCATGAACCGCGAGATCATGACCCAAGCGAAAGTCGGACGCTTAACCGACTAAGCCACCCAGGCGCCCCTAGAATTCATGTTTTTAAAAGATTAGCCTGACCACTGTGTAGAGATGGTTGGAGGGGATGGGTACAAGAATAGAAGAGGAACATCCAGTTAGGAGGCTGTGGTGTTAGCCCAAGAGGTAATGTTGGCTTGAGCCAAGATGGTCATAGGGATCATGGAGACAAGTAGATGGCCCCATATGGAAGGTAGAATTGTTTGGGCTTGCCCATGATTAGAGAGTAGAACAGATAGAAAATGGGCACGGAATGGATATGGAGATGGGATGAAGAAAAGGAATCTCAAGGAAACTGGATGGATGGAAGTGTCCTTTCCTGTGAGGGGGGACAGGAGGCTGGAGAAGGCTTAGGACAGATGATCAGGATGTATTCGGCCCTCTTCAGGTTTAGATACCTACAGGGAAGTGTCACTTAGCAGGATGGCTTCACAAGACTGAAGCTCTGGGGTCAGAGCAGGCTCGGGCATGCAGATTTGGGGGCCATCTGCTTTAGGTGACATTTCACATTATGGGTCTGGATGAGATTGCTTGGAGCGAGAGAACATTTAGGAAGAGGATAGAGCACAGGACAGAGCACTGGGAACATCAACATGGGGAGGTTTCCAGAAGAGGAGCCAGCCAGCAGAGACCTAAAGGAACGGCCTGCGAGAGGTAGGAGGAGAACCAAGATGGCGTGGGGCCCAGAGGCGGGAAGTTCAGCTTGTCTTTCTTTTGTAATTCTGCTTTGCATTCTGGCACTAAATGACTCCATGGCCCTTACCAGGCCCTTGTCCTGGTGGTTCCCAGTTCCTCCTTGGACAAAGGAGGAGGCTGGAGGTGTCAGTCTCTTGCTGACAGCCTTCTCTGTGCCAGCATGACTTAGGGCTGTGCCTCTCCCTCCCCACGCTGAGGGCTCTCCAAGACTGGCCTTTGCTTTGGCTCAGAGCTCAAGCTCCCTTGTTGGTAGGCCTTTCTTTCTTCCCCCAGAGACCGGAGAGCCAAGGTCTCTGAAGACAATGCCAGTGACCCAGGTGGGCCTGCTCAGAGCTGAACTTGTAGGTGGGGCACATCTGATGGCCATGAAAAGCCACTTGGAAAGAAACCCAGAGGAGCCTTAGGGGAACACAGTGGCCTCAGACCCAGGGCTGCCGTGGCTATTGTCCATGATGTGTCCTGCCCAAGAATATCCAGCCACAGGGGTGCTCTGCTCCCTAAACTAGGGCACCCACAGGACTATGTTTGTGTTTGCCCAGAGGGGGCGACTTTTTCTCATTTACACAAAAGCGCCATGTAAGCAATGCCATGTGACCCCCCCCGCCCCCCCACCCCCCTTTGGGCTTGTCTCCTGTACTCCTTCTTCCTAACACATGACTTCTCTGAGCTCAGTGCCTGGTTTCTTTAGGCCCACTGCCTGGTGTCTTTGAGCCTGTCACCCATGATCTACAAGCCATTTGCATTGTTTAGGCATGTTGCCTAACGCCCGGGCTGAACTCCAGATGTCTTTGCATCTGCCCCACATTTCCTTAGGTTTGCTGTCTGGATTACTTAAGTGTCGTATCTCTAGGCCTGCTGGGAACCCTGGGAACGTGGGCTGCTGCTGACCACCAGGGCTACCTGGCACGCGAACACCCCTCCACACGGCTGCTGTCAGGAAGGGGAGTGAACGCCCTCATCTCTGGCCTCCACGATGACCACTGCGGTTAGGCCAAGGGCTCGGCCCCGTTTGGAAAGGAGCGTTTGTACAGTTCGTTTCCCTCCACGATACCTCCGAGGCCAAATCCCCCAGAGACTGATTTGTGAACCCATTTTGTTGGGTTTTTTCCTTCATTTTTATTTTATTTTTTTATGAATCCATATTTAATAGGGAGCCAAGCGTATAGAGCCCTGTGTCTCCGGCTGGGAGCTCATGGCTGGCGGGGCAAGCAGGCAAGGGGTGGCCAGCAGCGGGGATGAGAGCAGGCCAAGAAAAACCCCCAGGCCTCAGGCAGTGGCAGGAGGTTGCCCAGACAGCCTGCTCACCGAAGCCCGGCCTCAGAGTGCCTGGGGACCGGCCTGGCCTGGTGCCGGCAGCTGTTGCTTAGTCCCTTTGCAGAGAACCAGGGAGACAAAACAGAGCTTGGTTTTAAAAAGACACGAAGTGGTCTCTTCAAAGAGCCCTGCAGCAGTCGGGGCCAATGGAGACGGATGCTCTCATGCAGGGAAGAGGCCTCGAGAAGCAGAATGTACAATATCCATCACATGGAAGAATGTTGGACTTGGACAGAATAAGAAGTAATACAACTTGCATGTAGCAAACCCCTTACCTGCCAGGCGCTGTGCTATCGTAAGTGCTTTACAGAGACCCCCAAAACCTAACCTGTACAAAAATACCATGAAAGGCACAGCTGTGGTCTGCATTTTACAGAATAGAAACCAAGGTCCACACCTATTAGAAGAGGTAACATTTAAAAAACTGATACTATTAAGCACCGGCGAGGACACAGAGCAGCTGGGACTCTCATCCACCGCCAGTGGGAATACAAAGTGATACAGACACTTTGGAAAACAACTTGGCAGCTTCCTATAAAGTTAAACATACACCAGCCATATGGCCCAGCAAGCGCGCGCCTAGGTATTTACCCAAGGGAAACGAAACCTGCATGTAAATGTTTACAGCAGTTTTATTCACAATCACCCAAAACTAGAAACAACTCAAATGTTCTTCAGTTGAAGAACGGATAAGCAAACTGGTTTTTTCTTCAATACCATAGAATAGTACTCAGCAATGAAAAGGAACACACTAGTAATACAGGAAAAAAACATGGCTGAATGTCGAATGCAGTTTGCCAGGTGAAAGAAAACTGGAATTACATAGTCACATGCCATGTGCTCTGTTTATGTGACATTCACACAAAGGAAAAACGATAGGGACAGAAAACAGATCAGCACCTGCCAGGGTTGTTGGGGGGTGGGGTGGGGGGTTAGAAGGGATTGAATACAAAGGGGCATGGGTGCATTTTTGGAGGGTCTTAGAAATGTTCTCTACATGGTGTTTTGCTTCTGGTGGTAGTTCCACCATTGCACGTGTTTGTACAAATTACACAACTGTACGCTGAAAGGGGTGAATATTACTATATGCAAATTAAACCTTTTTTTGTAAGGAAAAAGAAAAAAACAGAGGTTGAAGGAGATAAAGTAGCTTTCCTTCACGCAACCAGCCAGAGAGGCAGAATCAAGATGCAAACCCAGCTTTTAACCACCACACTGAACACCATCTGATCCAAACTTCTTGTTCACCAAGATATTTAGGGAATGGCAGCTGCTGGGGCTTGGCTGTTTTTTTTTTTTTTTTTTAATTTTAATTAATTGAAGGGTAATCTCCAAATCATTTATCTTTTAAGCCCTCTTGTTGCAAATGTTTTTGTTGTCTGAAAATACGATCACACCTTACTGGTCTAGCCACTAACTCTGATCATGCGAGAGACTTGTACAAAGACATGCTTCCATAATCTTCATTTCTCTGTCACTATTCGCTGTGTCACCTGGATAGGTCATTCATTCCTTCTAGAAGCCAGTTTCCTTATCTATGAGAGGAGGGTACTTTCACTTACCTCTAGATGAAGCATGAGGATGAAATGAAAATCCTAAAACCTATAGCTGTAGATCTTCATGATCTAATGCAATCGCTTTATTTTATCTCAGGGCACTGATTCTTTCTGCCAATACTACTACTAACAGACAAAGCTTCCTGAGTATTTCCAAGGTGCTACGCAATCTATAGACCTCTCACCCTGCTGTCAAGCCCTGAGGTGGGATCATCATCTCATAATAGAAGAGGAAACTGAGGCAGTTGGAAAGGAAGTGGCCAGGATCCCACAACAGAAGGTGGCACAGCCAGGACTGAACCCGGGCACCCCCATCCCAACTTCCCACTGCCATCTTGTCCCTTATGAAAGTTTAGCAGCCTCTGTGGAACTTTCCACAGAGGAACTTCAGGTGCCAGAATGGATTTTTGTCCAATCTGGAAGAGCCAGCCAAGCCACAGAGGTCAGCTCTCCTCTTGTCGGACACTTGACCTTTCCGCCATTCTACTGGGTAAGGGTGCGGGAGGACAGTGGTGAGCGGCTGAGGGTCATTCGGCACTGGGAGGGGTATGAGAGAGAGAGGGGAGAGAAGAAGCCACTTTTGTGGAATGAACAAGTGTCAATGCTCGCTCTACTCAATCCCGGAGGCTTCATTCCTGCTCATTGTTCCTCATTATCAGAGCTAACTATGTTCAGGCGAAGGGCGAACATGTTCCTAAATTTATGTCTCTGTGTGCGACCACGACAATGCGTTTTGTGTGCTTCTCCCTGAAAAACTCCTCTTGTGACACAGGCGACCCAGCTTGGACTTGGTCTTTCATGTGCATTACCCACTCCGACTGGCCCCTGCTGGCAGATTTTTCTTAAAGTCTAAAATGAGGGGCTAACCTTCTCTTCTCAGCTTTTTCTTCTCCGCTACCTATAATCTTGATTTGACTCACACAAAAGTGACTCAGTGGGAAACCCACTCAAGAAGGCTTTGACAGGGAACAATGGATGGGCACCTCTACAGAGGCCGGCCCGCCGCGTTGAGAGAGGGAAAATGGATTAAAGTTTAAAGATGTCATGTATGTTAACCGATCAGTATCGGTTTTATGTATTTTGTCAAAGAGACAGCAGTGAAGCTGGGCCTATAAGGCCAAGGGGGTGCAAAGGAGGGAGAAGTGGCCCCCACACACTTTGGCCAAAAGCCTCACCAGAGATAACGAGCCCAAGAAGCTGGAGTGTTTGAAAGGTAATAATAACAATAATAAAGAAGAAAGGGCTGAGAGGAGATTGTCGTGGGATTGTTGTGTGTGTCAGCTTTGTCCTTCCACAATGGCCCAGGGCCAGGAGCCAGGCAGTCATTGGGGCAGCAGAGCGGCTCCTTCAGAAAGCAGATGCTGCTCATTCAGCCCTAATGGCTTTCTTCCCGGATAATGCTCCGTGGGCTCCCCTGGCGCAAGCAGAAGCCCAAGGGACTCATGGGTGAGGCGGGAGAGAGGCGGCTGAAAGGAAGGGCTCCCTGCCGGCTCTCTCGATGGCCAGACCCAGCACAGAGCACAGGAGCAAGCAGGCCTCAAGCCTGCATGGGGCCTCGGCGCTGACCTCACGTCTTGTTCTGGGAGGAGGTTACCCACAATGCCCTGCTCCCCTGACGGGAAGTCAAGAGAATACGTTTGGCCTCTGGAACTTCTCTCTTCAATATCCCTGATGGAAAGTGGAATTCCTCACTCTGACTTCTTTGGCCCTCTGAGCACTTTTCCTTTCACGTGAACCTCCCTTTGTGAGAGTTGCTAGAATTTTCTCAAGTGGTGAACAGGCCAAAAATGGAGTATCTTTGAATCCTCTTCCTGAAGCAGTCCCGAGTCAGGCAGGACAAGCCCAAGTTCCTCAGAAGAGGTGAGGCACAGCAAAGGATGCATTCGTAGCCTGGCCACTTCCCATTCGTGCCTAGGCCTCAAAGGACGGGCAGTGAGGGCAGCCATCTTGGCAGGGCCTGCATTGTGTGTCCTCTGACTGGAATACTTCAGAGACGGCAAGGGGAAGGTTTGGTTTGAGGAAATTCCATGGACTCCCACTGGCCCATGGTTTGGAGGCAGTAGAATACCAAATCCAGCTCAGACTGGTTTCTGAGAGCTGATTGCTGAATTTCCAGTAATTCTGTAAGCCAGTTTTGTGTTCCCCCACTTGAACAACATGAATTTATTTTCTCACAGTTCTAGAGGCTAGAAATCCAAGATCAGCCTACGTTTCCACTGAGACTTCTCTTCTTAGCTTGCTCTCCGCATGTGGTCATCCTTCTGTGTGCCTCAAGCAGGTTTTTAAGAATTATGTACACTTACAACCCAATAAATTATACTAACGGCAAAGGTGAAAAACCACTCAAAACGCATCGCTGATTTTACTATTATCTACCCTTCTGAGATCTTGCAAGTCTATTGTATCTATATGGTGGAAATACCATATTAATGACATGCATGTGAGCTTCTCTCCCCAACTCTGTATATAATGGGGTCACACTGATAGATTGACATTGACCATGGTAGAAGAGTTACACCATAGCAATTGGAAAATGCTACAAGTCAGGACTTTCCTCCCCTTCCCCCCCTTCCTCCCTGCCCCCCGCCCACCAGAGTGCTAGTTGTTAAACATTTACCAGTGCGTTGGCCGGGGAATTGGTGTGGCCCAGCCCCTTGGTCAGTGGACCAAGTCACTTTCCCTCTCAAACAAGCAGATTAAGAGATGGGATGGCCAAGTTGCTTTGAAGACAAACAGTATAAAAGTATGAGAGCTTCTGAGTTTCCTGAGCCCATATTCATGCACACATTCATCCATCCACTCATCCTCTTTTCTCTTTCTTTCTAGAAGACAACATTATGTTGGGGGGAAAATCATTTCCAACTCTAAGCCTTTATGAACAATCTGATCTGATGTCTGCCTTTAATCAGGATCCTTCAAGGCCAGACAGTTGACCCTTGTGCTTGCTCAGGAATGGGGGCCAGGGGGGACCAGTTCCTGGCTCTGGAACATCACCTCCCTTTGGGCCTCACACACCCTCTATGTCTGAACCTCCGCTGAGGAGGCTGAGCTACAAACCCTCCAGGTGGGTATCTGCATTTGAACAGGAGTCTGAGCAGCTCTGGGGGTGGGGGTGGATTTCAGGTGTTGAGAGTGTTCTCCAAGTTTGAGTCTGATGGCCTTCCAAAAATACATCATGCAGGCAACTCTCTCTACTACACTTGGCCAGGCCTTGCTCTCTCCTGCCCCGGACAGCAGTGATAATAGCTAAAGTTTATGGAATAGACCCCACGAGTCAAACACCGGCTCAAGGACTTTAATCTCATCTGGGCCTCCCAGAAGTAGGCAGTGTCTCAGTCCCACTTTGCAGCCAAGAAAACCAAGGCTTAGAGAGGTTCTTTGACTTGGCCACACGCCCTGCCGGGAAGCCGCCAGCTAGGGCCCAGACCCAGGCTGGCTGGCATCAGAATTCGCACCCACAATCGCGATGCTCGGTGGCTTTGGGACCCCACAGTCCCCGCTCCCTGCCCCTAATCCTCAGGTCTGGTCCGTGGGACACAGGAAAACGGCTGGGAAGCGGAGGGAGGGGCTGAGGAGGCCAGAAGCAGGTGAAAACGGAACGTGTGCAGGGCACATGGCTGTTGCCAGTCTGCCTTTGTCGGGCATTCCCTCGGCCCTCACTGCCGAGGAGTTTACCAGGGGCTGATGCTCGCAGGGTGAGGCTCGCTCAGGCCAGTTCCACAGTGTCCTTCCTCCCATGCCACACTGGGCCCCGTTCTCGCACCAAATTCTCACAGATCTTAAGGGAAAGTGGCAGGAGCCTGAGACCGTACAGCGTGCTGTGGTCACACCGCCCGCCCCTCCCCTCCTCACCCACCCCCAAACAGGAGAGCATTGCCAGGCAGACCCCCACACAACAGCAGGGATGCATTCCACCTATCTTTATCTAAGGGCCTCACCATCTACGAAGATACACCTTTTTATTTTTTTAGTTTTTTTAACCTTTATTCATTTTATTAAAAAAATTTTTTTAAATGTTTTATTTATTTCTGAGAGAGAGAGAGAGTGTGTATGACTAGGGGAGGGTCAGAGAGAGAGGGAGGTACAGAATCTGAAGCAGGCACCAGGCTCTGAGCTAGCTGTCAGCACAGAGCCCGAAGCGAGGCTCGAACCCACGAACCATGAGATCATGACCTGAGCTGAAGTCGGACACTTAACCTACTGAGCCACCCAGGCGCCCCCGTTTATTCATTTTAGAGACAGAGCACAAGCAGGGGAGAGGCAGAGAGAGAGGGAGACACAGAATCCAAAGCAGGCTCCAGGCACTGAGCTGTCAGCACAGAGCCCGACACACGGGGCTCTAACCCCCAAACCTCAAGATGGTGACCGGAGTTGAAGTCAGACTCTTAACTGACTGAGCCCCCCAGGCGCCCCTACAAACACACTTTCAAAGTCAATTTCTCATTGGCTCTTTAAGGACACATGTGAGGAGGATGCCTTTTGCAGAAAGAAAAAGTTAATTTGAATGCCTCCGGGGTTTGGATCCCCCCCCCCAACCCCGGGCCCCAGGCCACTCAGCCAAGGTGGGTAGGCGCGGCCTGATCTCTGGACTCACTGCCCAGTGCTCATTTTGCTGCAACAGCGACATGTAATCTCCCCACCCAGCCCCATTCCCCAGGAGGCCTAGTTTCTAAGCAGCAGATGATATCAATTGGTCCCTGGAAGCATGTCAACCAGAGACCAAAGAGCGCCAAAAGGAGAGAAATACTTGAGATTCCTGTTAGGGAACAATGTTGGGTTTGACCTGAATAACACCAGAGACAAAGGAGAAAATAATCATGTCAGACATTACATAATCCGAGACGACAGGATCGAAGCTGGGGCCGGGAGGAAGGCCCCGGGTGAGGTTTCGGAGGGGGCACCTGGCCCCATGGGAAGAACGAGGCGGGGGCGGGGGGGCTGACATACACGGGCTGAGCTGCTCCCATCTACCGGGCACTGTGCGGGTACTGGGCACTGTGCGGGTATAACCGCAGATCCTTGCCTTGACAGCCCCATGGCCTGAGGACTGTTACCCGCAGTCTACAGACAAGAGAACTGAGGAGGAGTTCGCCCTCCAGAAGCAGGGCTGAGAGGGGGCGCCTGGGTGGCTTAGTTGGTTAAGAGTCTGACTTTCACTTAGGTCATGATCTCGCAGTTCGTGTGTTCGAGCCCCGCGTCGGGCTCTGTGCTGACTGCCAGCTCAGAGCCTGGAGCCTGTTTCAGTCTGTGACTCCCTCTCTCTCTGACCCTCCCCTGCTCACGCTGTCTCTCTCTCTCTCTCCCTCCTAGAAATAAAACATTAAAAAAAAAAAAAAAGAAGCAGGGCTGAGAAGCCTTCCTCCCATGGGGAGACGGCAGTCAGTCAGTGTGGTGTTCAAGGGTAAAAGCTCTGACGGCCCCAAAGTGGAAACAACCCCAAAGTCCATTAACTGCTGGACAGAGGGGAAAGACGCCGCGGATCCGCGCAATGGACCACCACCACCTAATACCCCAAAGGACAGGCCCCAGAAATAATATGCGAAGTCTCGCATTCTCCACGGGATAGCCTGAGCCCCACAGGGAGAACCCTGGTTCTCAGGGGCAAAAAAATTCCTAGGTATTACCCTGGCTTGTGGCCTCCAAAGTCCAACTCTCCCCAACAGAATCGTATTCCTTGGCATCTACTTCCGTCTCTAGGGAGACTTTTCCTTAAATCGAATTCTTCCCCATGACCGTGAAGGAAAGCAGACCCCCCCCTTTGCTAAGTGGGAGACGTCGACCCAAGAGACACACAGAGTCTAGCTCTGTGGATGTGAAATGTAAGAAAGGGGAGCCTGCAGACAGAGAAAGTAGATTCGTGGTTGCCGGGGCCTGGGTGTGGGCTCAGGGCGTGACTGTGCAAGAGAAAGAGGGACCTCTGTGGGGTGATGAAAATGTTCTAAAATGGAATTGTGGTCATGTTTGCACAACTCTGTAAATTTCCTCAAAGACACGGAATCGTACACTTACAACAAGTGAATCCCCTGGTACATACATTGTATTTCACAGGAGCTATTTTTACAAAAAGGTCGGACACAGGCGTGGGGGGCACCTGAGAGGCTCCAGCTCCCGGTTCCCTGCGCTCCCCCACCCCCCGCCCCCACGTCGCGCTCCCCTCAAGTCCCTCCCAGCCTCAGTGTGCTGGCCTGTGAAATGGAGTTGCTGCCAGAAGCTCTGAGAGGCCTAAGCACTAATGTGAGGGGTGGAGGGAGCTGGTTTCAAGCATTACATTTGAGACGCCCAATTCCTTCTCACCTTTCCAACCTCAGGAGAAATAACACCTCCTTGCCCCTGACCCTCCCAAGTCATTACCCCGCCCCTGGCTGTGTTTATTTCCCTGCGGCTCTGACTGAATCTCAAGTGGCCCCTTTTGTTTACTTGCTCAGTGTCTGTCTCCCCACCCTCCCCTGGAATGTTCGCTCAGGGCGGCAGGGACCTAATCTACACCAGCCCACTTAGAAGGGCGCCCTGCCCTGGCACAGAAAGGGATGTAAACCTGTTAGCCATGGTTATCATCACTGGTGGCAGAATGCCAAATGAACACAGACGTGTGAGCTCAGTTTGCTGATTTGAAAGCGACGTGTTTCTGGAGACTTCTTTCCTTCAGAAAGACTTCTATATTAGGTGTGTGAAGGGGTGAACAATTCTGGAGAAATTTTACTTTTATTATATTGATTCCTTGGCCCTGCATTGCCCGCTGTGGTGATTCTTATCATGGGGCTCATGGGGGCTCGCGAAAGCACTGCCAACACAGGGCGGTGTGTTGCCCATAGTCAAGCACGTACCTTCTCTTTGAGGGGACAGTCGTTGGCACTTGCCAGCATCTCAGTGGGGTCCGTGACCGAAATGGGCGCCAGGATGCTACTCCAGGGCTCCATGTGAAATGAATCCTCCTAAATATGGAGGCCATGCCCCTCCCCTTCCTCCTGCCCCCCTCCCATCCCTCCTCCCCCCACCTAACACCATCTGAACGCTCTGGCCTTAGTGGAGAATATAAGGCTGGGAAGTGATAGGGAATCTTCAGGAAACTGAAAACAGGCCAGCTGAGACAGGAGCCAGGGAGATTGGAAGCAGGAAGGCATCAGGCCTCACTCAGCATCTGTTCCTGGTATAGCAAGCTGTGAAATTAGAAGCTGCGCTGGGTACACACAAGGCAAGCGGCAAAGAAAATAAATAAACACATACATAGATAAATACAATGAGACAAAGCCTCCCTTGGCTCCCCCTGCCGCCCTCCCCCCCCCCCAGCTAGGGGCACCATCTACCTGGCGCATCTGTGAAGGTGAGGGCACGGTCAAGGGTAGGGGCCAGGGAAGCGTGCAGTAGGGCTTTTAGGGTTGCCTCTATTGCCTCTATGGATGATTTTTAGAGAGAGAGAGAAAGAAAGAGAACTCAAGAGAAAGGAGAGAGAAAAATCAGCTATCTGCTATCAACAGAACACACTGACACATCCACTCGTAACACAGGGTATCAGCCAGCCAGGGGGGGCCCAGGAAACCAGCCCCTCGTCTCTGAATATTGTAGCCCTTCAAGAATTAAAAAAAAAAACCAAAAAAACCAAGAAGGGAGAGGCCCAGGGAACGCGCTAATTACACCTACCAAGTGACAAATCACTTGGAAAACATAAATACGTTTTCAAGGACACTCCTCCACTAACGAAGCTAAAGTGTTTTTCTTTCAAACCCCAGCAAGAAAATCCAAGGGATGAAACAAACTTCGCTTATTTTAGTTTCTACTCAATTACCTGTTAATGGAAAAAATCTGGCACCGGGCGTAATGAGGCGGGCATGAGCTCACTGGCGCGGGGGCTCGGCGCTGTCAGGAGGCTCCAACAAACCCGGCATTTATCTGCCTCTCTATAACCCTTTTCAAACTCGCTGTCAGGGAGCCCACGCTGCGCCGGCCGGAGAGGAAGGCCTTGGAAGGTGCTCCAGGCCTCCGAGGCCCTCTGGGAAAAGGAAAATTGTTGTTGGCAAGTCTGCCTGGCTCCAGAAATTGATCCAGTGCCCCCCACTTGTCCGAGCAGCAGCAGACAGAGCTAAGAATTTTGTTATAATTAAATAGAGTGCTGATTGGTTGCTGGAGGTGGTCTTGAAAACGGTGTTTAAAAGCAGAGGAGAACAACGGTTACTATTCATAGGAAAAGCCCGGAGTCTTAAAAATCCATCTGTTTCATTCCCAAATTTAGGCCAAAAAAATGCTCACTTGCTGTCTTTAAAAATACCACCTGCTTTGCGATGTTGTATAATGTGCCATTATATAAGGCGGAGGGGGGCGGGTGGGAGGGTGCGCACGGGGGCCCAGCCCCTTTCTGAGAGCGGAGGCCAGGCAGCCTCCTCCCAAGTCCAAAGCACTCCTCCTCTGAGACCCAACCCCGGCCTGGAGACGTGAGGAGTGAGACTTGCGCAGCATCTCCTCAGCAAGCTGCACCCAGGAGCCCCCGATCCAGGCCTTGGCAATGACAGACCTCTGTCTTCCACCCACCTGGCCCCCGGGGCTGAACATCTGGGGGGGGTGTCTCCGCCTGGTTGGGGCCGTGATCTCACGCCACTGCTCCCCACAGCTGTGGTACCGGGTGAGGTCACAGCTCCTGGAACCCAGGAAGGAGAAGCATCCAGGCCCCGTCGGCCCCGGTGGCAGGGTCCCTGAGTACCTTCCTGACACGCACCACCCTAACCCCAGGGTCGGGCGGCCGCAGGACACAAGGGGCCCTAACGGGACAGCCTTGTTTCTGCCAAGCGGCCCGTCCAGCCTAGTGCTACAGCTTTTCCCAAACCTCGAAGAAATGTCAGGGCTCCGTTTCTCCTGAAGACTCTTCCTCACAGGTTAACTGAAGAGAATTGGTTCTGTAGCCAGAAGCCAAATTTGAGCCACGTTTCAGCTGACCAATGCTAAACATGTGACTTAGCTCCTTCCCGTGACAATGGACATACGATAGCGCCCATCATAGCATTTGGGTGCAGAACAAATAAAAGAGCACACGCTGTCCTAGATGCCAGGAGCCTGGTCTGGTGCCCGGCATGCTGGAGGTGCCCACAGACAGCTGGACACCCCGTATCTGCTCCTCCATCACAGTGGAGTCACAAACCCAGACAGTGACCCAAGATTGGGAAAGAACCTCAATCGGAGGTGGCAGCAGAATGAAAATTCCCCACATCAAAGCCAAAAGTAGAGGATTTAAGGCAGCGGGTACTTACTAGAGAGATCCTGGTCTAGGTTGGGAGAAATCATGGCATCTAGCCCAGATTCTGCCAGCACCCTGTGTGCCTTCAGGGAAGAAGACACTCTTGGGGTCTCCTGTCTTCACTTTCTTTGGTCCGGTCCCTCTTCCAACTCTTAGAGACAAAGCAGTCTGACTCTATTGCCTACAGAGCACCCCCCCGCCCCCCCCCACCTCAGAGCTCCTACCCAGAAGGATAGAACTTACCTGTCTACATGCCTTCCTTCCTCTTGGGAGTGTGGATGCCAGGGAGGATGCGGCTAAACAAGGAACCTCCACATCCTGACACCCAAAGTAGCCTCTAATTTCACTAACATGCCCACGATTTCCCAATTTCAAACCCCCCACCCCCTGGTCAATTCTTGCACCCTGAAAGCAAGTATAGATACCAGAGTCATTTCTAGGAGGGTATTCTCTGAAAAGTTATTAACAGGATTTTAATCTGGTTTTATTATAATTTATCCTTAGAGGCCATTCCAGAAGCCCTACTCCATCCACTCTTTTCACTGTGAACTTCCTTCCATACTGGATCTCATAAAGCTAACAGGAATCTGGGTGAGGGGGGAGGCAGTGCAGGGCTCGTTTTAAGTAGCCGCTGCCACTGCTACCTTTTAGAATCCAGAGGAAGTTAGCGTTGCTTAATCTGAATTCTTCATAATTCCCCAAATCAAGTGAATAGGGGGCAAAAGGCTTGTTTCAGGACTTTTAGCCATGGTGACTCCCTCCTCAGGCCCCATGCTGTAGACCATATATGGTAATCATAGCTATAGTCTTTTATTACCTATTCCATGCGAGACACACCTTTGTCCCCCTGTTCTGTATCATCATCATCACTATCTCAGCGCAATGGAGAATATACCATCTGGGAGAAAAATCCAGAGGAGTCTTGATGGCACTGCATGAGAGCTACCCTTCTATGGTATGAAAACCACGGTTTATCCATTCTACTATTGACAATTAGGCTGTGTCCAGTTATTGGCCATTAGGAATGTAGCTGCCATGGTCCTCTATCAAAGGTAAACATACACTATTTGGATATCCTTTTCTGTCAATTACTAGTCCTGTTTTGTTTTGTTTTGCTTTGCTTTGCTTTGTTTTTGCCCACTTTCAGTTGATTAAGCTTTCTTTTCTTGTGACTTTCAGGAATTTTTTTTATCGTTCTGGATTTAGTCCTTTGTCAGATAAATGTGCTGCAAGTATTATCTAGACCGTGGCCTGTCTTTTCAGCCTTGAGATGAGGTCATCAGAAACGCTCTCAAAAAAATTAAGACTAGGAAAGGATTTTCTTAATTTAGGAACAGGTATCTACAAAATCTTAGAGCTGATACTATACTTAATGGTAAAATAGTGACTGTTTCCTTGAGTTCAGAAGGAAGGCAAGGAGGCCAGATATCAGCACTCTTATCCAACTTTCTATTGGAGGCTCTTGCCAGAACAAAAAAAAAAAAAGAAAGAAAAAGAAAAAAAGAGGAGAAGAGTATACGGATCAGAAAGGAAAAAAATAAAATTGATGGTATTTGCAGATAAAATAATTGCGTGAGTAGAAAAATCCAAAAGAAGCTAGGGGCGCCAGGGTGGCTCAGACGGTTGAGTGTCCGACTTCGGCTCGGGTCATGATCTCACAGTTCATGAGTTTGAGCTTCACATTAGGCTCTGTGCTGAAAGCTCAGAGCCTGGAGCCTGCTTCAGATTCTGTGTCTCCCTCTCTTTCTCTCCCTCCCTGCTCACACTCTGTCTCTCCCTCAAAAACTAAGTAAACATTAATAATTAAAAAAAAAGAAAAGAAAAATCCAAAAGAAGCTAGAGCTAATCTGCTAGAATTTATGTGAATTTTTAGCAAGGCTGCTGGATGAAAAGGTCAATATATAAAAGTCAAATAAATTCTACACACTAGCAACAATCAATGAGAACACAGAAATTTTAAAATATTCCTTATGGTAATTTCAAAAAACATCAAATATCTAGGAGCAAATTTAATAAAAGACATGTAAAACCTCTATACATAGAAGTATAAAACATTTGTTATGGGCTGAAATGCATCTAGCTCTGCCCCTGACCCCAAATAAGTAAATAAAATAAAAGGAGGTCATATGGGTGGCGTCTATAATCCTATAGATGTGGTGTGCTCATCAGAAAAGAACTGGAGGACTGGGTGTTATGTGGAAGCTAATTTGACAAAAAACTATTTGTAAAAAAAAAAAAAAAAAAAGAACTGGAGGCACCTGAGTGGCTCAGTTGGTTAAGAGTCCCGACCTAAGCTGATATCATTGTTACAGGTAATGATCTCACAGTTCGTGAATGAGTTCAAGCCCAGCTCGAGCCTAGTGTCAGGCTCTATGCTGATAGCTTGGAGCCTGCGTGGGATTCTCTGTCTCCTTCTCTCTCTCTGCACCTCCCCCACTCGCACGTGGGTTCTTTCTCTCTCAAAAATAAATAAATAAACATTAAAAAAAGAGAATTGGATACAGACACACACAGAGGAAAGACCTTGTTAAGACTCAGCAAGAAGGCAGCCATTGGCAAGCCAAGGAGAAAGGTTTTGGAAGGAGCCAAGCCTGCCAAAAACTTGATCTTAGACTGCTAACCTCCATAACTGTGAGAAAATTAACTTCTTCTGTTTAAGCCATCCCATCTGTGGCATTTTGTTATGGCAGATCTAGCAGAGTTTTATGATCTTGCTGATGGAAATTTAAGAAATTCACAAGTAAATGAATAAGCCATGTTCATGGATTAGAGGACCCAATATCGTTAAGACGTCAGTTCTCCCCCAATTATTACAACAGATTCATCGCGATCATAATAAAAAATGCAGCAGGTTGTGTGTGTGTCTGTGTACGTGTGTATGGAAACCCACCAGCCCACACTAAAATGTATATGGAAATGCAAAGGGCCTGGAAGTCATGATAATCTTGATGGGGAACAAAACTGATCTGATCTCATCAGATAGGAAGACGTACTACAACAATACAGTAATTAAAACATGTGGTATTGGCACCAAAGCAGAAAAGATTGGTGGCATCGTGTCAAGAAACAGATCCAGTCATACTGCCATTTGGATTATGCTGGGTTAACCAGATGTATATTTTGAGAAAAATAACTCTGGGGCAGTTGGCTGGCTCAGACAGTAGAGTGAGCGACTCTTGATCTTGGGGTTGTAAATTCGAGCACCATGTTGGGTGTGGAGATTACTTAAAAAGTAAAAAAAAAAAAAGGATTAGGAAAGAAAACCTCCGACCCCCACCTCACATCCTACACCAAAATCAATTCTAGGTAGATCCCATAGGACCTAAATGTGGAAGGTAAAACAGTAAAGCCTCTAAAAGAGAGGAGAGTGTGCTCATAAATTTGGAGTGATAAAATATTCCTGAAGAAGGATTTAAACGCACTAACCATAAAGTAAAAGATTTTGATAAAGTAGACTTGAGTGAAATGAAAAACTTATGTTCATCAAACGACACCCTTAAAAAGAGTGTCATTTACTCAATAATATTTAAAGAGTATCATTTATTCATTAATATTATTTATTGAGCCCTTACCAGGTATCAGACTCTGTTCTAAGCTCTGTGGACAGCGTGGGAAGCAAAGAAACAGCGTCTCTGCCTTCCAGAAGCTTAACTTCTAGGGCAGGAGTTGGCAGACTTTTTCTGTGAAAAGCCAAATAGTAAATATTTGGGGGTTTACAGGCCACAAACCATCTCTGTTAAAGTCATTCTTACTCTTTCGCAACTCTTGAAAAAAATGTCAAATTGCCCCTCACGGCTCTACAGAAACAGGTCATGGGCCAGGTTTGGCCTACGGGCTATAATTTGACAATCCCTGGTCCAGAAAGAAAGGAAGAATGACCATTTGCAGGAAAACAAAGAGGCAAACAACTTCACCGCTGTGTGTGTGACATGTGTAAGGAAGTGTCAGGAGGGAAAGGACCAGTGAGGAAGACGTGAGGTAGCTTATTAGCGCTCATTCAGACCTGTGTGCTTCTCAACTTTTTTCCGCCTCCTTCGTGGTTAGGCTGACCTCACAAATGAATTCTACTCAATAGAATACAGGTGGAAGTGACATTTGTCACTTAAGTGTCTATAAACTGTCCTGGTGATTTTCCTTTTTCTCCCTCTCCCATGGGACTGGGATATGTTTCTGAGATGGCGGAGAAGTAAACCTTTACTGCATAAAGCTAATGATATTTTAGGGTTTGTTTCTTATTACAGCATAGTGTAGCCTAATCTGACTAATACAGGAGATTTTATTTAAACTGAAATATAAGAAGGGGCAAAACTTTTTTTTTTTTTTTTTTTTTTTTTTGAGAGTGAGAGAGACAGAGCACAAGCAGGGTGGGGACAGAAACAGAGGGAGACACAGAATCCAAAGCAGGCTCTAGGCTCTGAGCTGTCAGCACAGAGCCCGATGCAGGGCTCAAACCCACGAACCACGAGATCATAACCTGAGCCACTCAGGTGCCCCAAATTCTGTTTTGTTTTAAAAATTCAGTTTCATTGTATGTTTTTAAAATGTTGGCCTCGATCCACTAAATTGATTTCCTAACCTACCAATGGGTTGCAACCCACAATCTCAGCAACAGACATAATACGTATATATGACATGACAATACGTACACGTCTCGTTTTCCTCCAGTTCTAGGAAACTACCTATTTTAGCACCGAGTCCAAAATAGCTCAATCCATGTAATTATCAACTGTCTTTATTGTTATTACACGCACAGAAACCAGACTGAGAAAAAACAAAAAACTCCTGCACAGACAGGGAGAGAAAACACCTGGTGTCTCACAGCAAAAGCCTTTCACAAGGTCCATGAATGAAATGAGCTCCACCCTCTATCTCTCCCCAGCTGCTCAGATGGCCTATGTCTTCATAAGGAGCCGCATAGCGTGGCATTCAGTGATGCTAGCTCCTGAGGCAGGCTGCCCGGGTTCAAATACTGGGCCCACTATTTCCCAGATACATGCCCGTGATGGAAGCCACTTAACCTGCTTGGGCTTCACTCCCTACACTTGTCAAATGAACATAAGAGCAGTTTCTATCCCATGAGGATTAAATGAGAAACACGGGTAGAATTTCTAGCACACCCTCTTGTCCTTATCCTTGTATAAAGCCACTCGCCAGACAACCAGCTTGTCCAGGCCTTGGGAATGTTGGTGGCCTCTGTCCTATACGATGGTGCAGAACTTAGCTTGGAGGGGAAAATGGACACCAAGCTTACTTTCCTCACACTGGTGTGCCGGTGCCTAGAACAGCATCTGGTGCAATAGATGCTCAAGGATTAGCTGTTGAATGAACCAATGAATCAATGGGCTTACGGCTCAGCTAAGTGCATTCACAAAATGCCACCTAACAAATCCCCGAACTTGAGTCAGAATTTGCCAATGCTGCCCATCAGACCCATCCCAGGCCTCTGCCATCGCCACACGCCTGGGAGTGCTGGGCCACATCGGAAACGGGAGATGAAGAAGCCAACCACAGATGGGAATTCTTCAGAAAGTCAAATCTATGGCCCTGTTTTTTAGCGATTGCCAGTCCTGGTTTCTGGCACTTGCCTTGAGCCACCATTCACAAGAGATTCTTCAGCGATTCCTTGGTTTCTTTCCAAAGGGCCTTAATTAAAAACACATTTCCATACCACAGAAAGCACTCCAGCCAGAGCTGCGGCCTCCCAAAGAGAAGACGCCATTTTAAAGAAGCCATCAAGTTTCAAGCAAGATGGAAGACTGTGGGTGAGTCACAGCGTCCCAGGGGCCCTCAACTCTAAGGATGCATCTTCCCCATCTAGGTTTCTCATTCTCCAACCTGGGTTTGAAGAGCAGCACCAACAGAAGCCTGAAGAGAAATAATGGGAAAAAAGATAGCTATGACTGGCCTTGTACTTTGATAGTAACAATAAACACTACGGTTTCCTACTCCAGGCGCTCTGAATTACAGCCTCACAAGAATCTGTCAGAACGAGTTCTGTTGTCACCACCTGTTAGCCAAAGAAACAGAAGCTCAGAGCGTGGGAAGAACCGTCCAAGGACACACAGTCAGGTGTTAGAGTCTCCAAGCTCCGGCTCTCTCCACTGGCTCCTTGGTTTGTCCTCTCTTCAAATCCTAGATATGGAGGAAAGGCACCTGACCCTACATGCATCCATATCATCAGAATAAAATGTGAACCTTCTATTATCTGAAATGGAAAACCACTTTCTACATGGACCTGTCCCAAACCACCACCAAGAGAAGCACAACTGCCCATTTTGGAAGCTTCCGTGCTAAGATTCTGTGGTCTCCCAGAATCAGCAAATGCCTCTATGGTGGGTTCAGTGGTGCCCCCCCACCCCCACCCCCGCCACAAATATATGTCCATGTCCACATCCTAGAACCCGTATGGCAAAAGATGTGATTAAGGGAAGGATCTAGAAAGAAATGGCTCATCCAGGGTGATCCAGGTGGGCCCTAGATACATCATGTGTGTCCTTACAAGGAGAGAGGCCCAGAAGTTTCCAGGCAGCAGACACACAGGAGGTAGCGATGTAATGATGGAGCCAGAGACTTGAGTGATGTGGCTACAAGCCCAGCAACACCCGCGACTGCAGGCAGCACCTCCCCCACCCCCCACCGGGAGCTTGAAGAGCCCCCCAGAGGCTCCAACAGGGACATGCCCAGCCAACAGCTGGATTCCAGCCTTCCAGCCTCCAGAGCTGTGAGAGCTGCTGTTCGAAGCCACCAAGTTTGTGTTAATGTGTCACAGCAGCCACAGGAAACTATACAGTGTCCTGACAGGCAAATGTGCTTGGCCGGGTCTCGTCCGAGGTCAGAGGTGATGTGGCTCAGGGATGGAGGGCCAGGAGCTCCTAGAAGTGCACTCAGCTTCCCTAACAACACATCTCCAGATGGGTGAAATCAGATGTTCCGATTGAAAATAAATTTTTTAATTGTTTTATTTTTAAGACAGAGACAGAGTATGAGCGGGGGAAGGAGCAGAGAGAGAGAGGGAGACACAGAATCCAAAGTGGGCTTCAGGCTCTGAGCTGTCAGCACAGAGCCTGATGCCGGGGCTCGAACTCGTGAACTGTGAGATCATGATGCTTAACCGACTGAGCCACCTAGGCACCCTGAAAATAAACTCTTGAGGTTGGGAAAAACTCAACAGATGGAGAGAGAGTGTTAAAGGTCAGGGAGCTGGCCTGGCATCTGGGAGCCTGTAACCTAAACTGTGGAGAAAGAGAGGCTTGGGACAAAGGAGGTCCCCTATCAGGACAGGGAGAGCCCCAGGGTAGTATCACCGGAATGCTGGAAGGCAGCAAACATGCGGCTCGGTGACCTATGTTTGAATTTTTTTTCAAAGTTTATTTATTTTGAGATAGCGAGAGCATGCACACACAACTGAGAGAGAGAGAGGGAGGGAGAGAAAGAGAGAGGGAGAGAGGGAGAGAATCACAAGCAGGCTCTGCACTGTCAGCACAGAGACCGATGCAGGGCTTGAACTCAAACAGGGAGATCATGACCTGAGCCAAAATCCAGAATCCAGAGCCAGATACTTAACTGACTGAGCCACCCAGGCGCCCCTATATTTTGAATTATAAAAAGTGATCTTCACTCAGGCTGGCTCGTGACAGAGGGACCATCTCCACTTCACCAGCTTCTTTTCTTTCCTTTTTTTTGTTTTTTGCCTTTGTAACGAGGGCACTGAGCTACATTCCATCATGGCTGAAAGGATTTGGAAGGATTAGGAAGATCAAAGAACACAAAATTCAGAAGCACTATGTCAAGGTGCCATTCCCCTGGTTCTCAAGATCCACGTGCAGGGCTGGCTAACCACACTTCTTCCCTCAACAAGTACGTAGCAAGCAACCTTCTACGTGCTGGGCACCAAACCAGGACCTGAGGATGGAGCAGTGGACATAAAAGCCACGCTTCCTCCTCTCTAGAGCAATGGTTCTCAACTGGGCATGATTTTGCCCCCCAGGGGATAACTGGCAACATCTGAAGACATTTTCTGGGTATCTGAGTGCCAGGGGTGTTACTGGCATCTAGCGGGAAGAGGCCAGGAATGCTAACATCCGGCAATGTATAGGCACAGTCCCCCATGACAAAAGATATCAATGGTGCTAAGTGGCACTATTAGTGGCCTAATTAGACCACATCCCTGATGCCACGGGTGGGGGGAAGGGGATCAGAAGGAAGGAAAAGCAGGAAGCCGGAAGAGCACACAGGAGAGAGGCATCGCTCACTATTGTCTACACGGATGTCTATGCCCAGACCTGAAAGATGAGGAGGAGGCACCAGGGAGGCAGTGGGGCTGCAGGAGCGGAGCAGAACCTTCCAGGAGAGGGGGAAGCGTGCGGGTGAGCATGTGGGTCAGAGGAGGAGGTGGGGGCACACAAGGACACCCTTCAAAAGGGCTGTCCCCTCACTCTGGGAGCAGGACCAGCTTTATGACACAAGGAGGCAGAAGTTAATGTTAAGAACAACAGTTTGTAGTCAGATCTGAACTGAAATCCCAGCTCCACCAGCCTACGAGCCGCGTGGCCTGGGATAAGCCACACACTCCCAGTTTCTAAACCCGGTTTTAGAAAATAAACTGCGTGACGGGGGGTGGTAGGGGGCAGGGGAGATAATATCGAGCTCAGGTGGTACAGTTAGGATGAAATGAGAAAAGGCACGCAAACACTTGGCACGTGGCCACCAAAAACAGGTATCGTTCTGATTTGGGTTTTCAAAGGTCATTCTGGGCCCAGCATGCAAAATAAAATGGGGAAGGACAGCCAGAATCACTCCTCTCTGGGAACACAAAGCAAACAAAAACAAAAATATGGAGACTTTACAGAACAAAACCCAGCTTGAGCAAAGCACGAGAGCTTTAAAGTCCTGGATGACAACACCGTGTAGCCTCAAGTAGCAACAGCAGCAACACGAGCAGCTTCCAGGCCCCTTGAAATCATGTCCTTTGAAGGTACAGTTGTCCTAGGTAAGTGGAACATACTCAGGTTTCCCCCACAATCCAGAAGTGGCGCCTTCTCGGGAAACCTCTTGTAAACTGAAGTCCGGGCGTAAAGCGAGAAGCAGCAATTACCATGAATTTATAGGGAAACATTTCGAGCATTCCCAGACCTCCAAATAACCTCCCTCCCTTAACCTTGTCTGATACCCGTTCCTTCTGGACGCACAAAATAAATGGAGATGAGCACAGGTGCTCACAGACACAGTGTAGAGCCTTGGCAGCTTGACGCCGAGATGCTGCCTGTCGCTTCTGGGGCCACTCTCGCTGCCTCTGTTAATGCCTCGCTGCAAGACAAATAACGCTATTTTCGCTTTTCGCCTTTTTCTTGTGAAAGCGTAAATCCTCTTCGGATTTCTTTCAGTTAGTGAAAACAGGTGCTAACATAGGGCTTTCCTAAAAGCAAAGAGGCCTAACACAAACTTTCCACAGGCGGCACACCTGTGTGTCCATCCATCCTACCTGGCAGGAGAAATGACTGCAGTGGAAACCTCAGGAAGATCTTCATGGTGGCCCCTGGTTCGTGATGACGATGAACTTGCACCCTTGCCAGGGTACGGCCACAGAACTTGAGTCCCATGGACCGCAAGACCCCTCCCTGCAAGCCTCTGAGTGATTCGTCTTGATGGAGTTTTCTAAAAACCTTCCTGCTCAACAATTGCTCACTGCTGAGAAAGGGTTTCCATCCGACACCGTGGCGTCTCTCCCTGTCTGTGACTCTCAGAAAGAAGTTAGAATACATCGTTACCACTGATGTGAGGTCTTAAAAAGATTCCTGGTGAACTGTCACTAACCAGAATTAAATCCCTTCTGTGGGAAACTGTGAGCAGGACATCTAAGACATACCAGAATGGCTGTTTAAAAATCTTTTTTTTTTTTAAGTTTACTTATATATTTTGAGAGAAAAAGGGAGAGCGCACAGTGGGGGAGCAACGAGAAACAGAGGAGGGGGGGGAGAGAGAGAGAGAGAGAGAGAGAGAATGAATCCCAAGCAGGCTCTTCGCTGTGAGCACGGGGCTCGAACTCATGAACCGGAAGATGGTGACTTCAGCCGAAATCAAGAGTCAGTCGCTCAACAGCCTGAGCCACCCAGGTGTCCCCAGAATGGCTGTTTAAGAGCCAGAAGAGTGACACGTACTCTGGAACTGTGCTTGGCTTTCAGGAATGAACTAAGTAGGTAGGTACACAGGTACGCCCCATGGGCATTGAGAACGACGAGAGGGAACAAATTCCATCCCAACCCATCAGAAGAGGGCAAGGCCACTTTCTGAGATCCAAGTCCCAACCCACCACCCACACCAACCACGTGGTCCGGTGTCGCATTCCGGCTTGGGAACACAGCAGTCTCGGTAAAGGCAGATTCCGTTTCCCCGGAGGCAAAATCCAAATCACAGAAACAAGGGACCAGCCTGTATCTGCACATACTAAGTTGCTTTTATTAATCCAGAACGGCATGCTACAGATACTGTACAGCATGAACATTTATTCATTACAAAAATGGCTTCCAAACCATTAAAAATGAAATTGGAATAAGAGCATAAAACGGAACAGTAACATCACAACTGTTAGGAAACATTCAAAGTATTCACAAAAAATGTTATAGTTAGCATTTTAATAAACCAGAGAAAAATTGGAGACAGTTTTACAATCGCTTCATGTCAACTACAATGGCACTGAGTGAACAGATGTCAGCTTTATACAGCATTTTGCAACATCAACATGCCTAGGGTTTTTTTTATTTTTAAAGTTTGCCACCTACTCGTATGTAATACGTGTACATAAAAGCGGCAGCTGGTTTTTCCTTTAAGAGTAATCTAATATACAGAATTTTGGCCCCTAAGGGTTTATACCTCTTCATTTAAAATGCTTTCTGGACAATCTGCTACCAAACACATCTTGTTATAGGTGACATTAAAACTACATACAAATCTACCTATGTAACATCACAGCAAAACATGATGAACAAAAATTACAGCATCAAAAAGAGGGAGAAAGCTAAAGTCACTGAGAATTTTGGCACATAAAAGTTTTGCACACAGTCAGGCCATGTCCTAAGGGGACCGAGCTGTCGACTGTGAGTTCAAAGGAGAAACGGGGGCGGGTTCCGCTGCTGCTCAGGCAGCGTTGCTAAAATTCCCTCACTAATTTTCAAGTCTTGTTTTACATAATGGCTTTTAAAGCAACTTTCGTTAATGCTACTGATCCTTAAATGCAACTATTAATGTCCATCTGGCGGCATCTGGGTTTCATACAGCCAAAAAAAAAAAAGAGAAACAAAAAAATATATATACACATTTTATATATAAACTTAAAAACCTTGTACAAATGAGTTGTTATATATAAGATGCTTATGCTAAGGGGAAAAAAACTTTATACAGTTTCAAGAAAAAGGAAAACATACTTTAAAAGGGACGACATACAGGTTCGACGAGCAATCTCTAAAGCAATAAATACTACTGGTCCAACAGCGTTGTGATTCCATTAATGGCTGAGTAGCATCCCCCTCCCCCCAAAAGAACAACACCATGGAACAAGGTATATTAACACATTTAACCCTTTGTTTCTGTACATTTAAACAATAACAAGTAACATCACAATTAAAGTTGTTTCACACAGAGGAAAAAAAAAAGTAATGGCACTGCATTCCTCGTGCCCTTATGGTTTAAAAACCAGATGTAAAATGATTGGTTCGCAAGCTCGTATTTAATACAAATAATACAGAACCAACTCCTTCTGGAGGGCTGCTTCAAAATTGCTTCTTTTTTTTTTTTCCTTTTTGTTTTTTAATCAGTCTTTTAAAACTAAGCTATCCGAACTACATAACAGTTATGTATATATATATATTTTTTCAACGCTACAAAGACTTTAAACAGCTGTTGATAAAAATTTTGGTAGAATCATGAGGTTCTTCTCTCATCTACATATTTAAAAGGAGGAATTGAAATAAGAATGGGTCAAATATTGACCAATGAACTCCATAAACATCAACTAATGTAGCCACGTGGCACAAAATTAAGAGAGTACAAAACGAAACCTTTCCGAGGAGGGGGGTGCGGGGGGGGTGTGCGGGGAGGGGGGGGTGCTGGGGATGGGGGCGGGGGGTGCTGGGTGGAACAGAAGCGGAACGCAACACTACGCAAACCAACCGGGGCGGACGAGGCTAAAGCTATTCTAAAGACTTGGTCACGAGGGACAGCGGCTGGGGCTGCGTCCCCGCCGCGGAGCCGTGGGAATGTAAGGAAGATGTCGACGGCTGCGCCATGGACGAGGCGGACAGGACGGGCGGCTGCAGCGCGGCGGGAGGCAGGTCCAGGGCCCCGTTGGGACAGAGGGCGGGGGCCTTGCCGTGGGCGGCCTCGGCAAGCAGGAGGGCGGGCGGCGGCGGCATCATGGGCAGGTGGGCCAGGGGGTCGGGCTTCAGGGACAGCGAGAGAGGCTGGGTCTGCTCAGTCTGTGACTTGGCGTCTTGGGGAGGGGAGCCTAGCAGGTTGGGGGAGGGAGGAGGCGAGTCTAGTAAGCTTCCATCTGAAGAGGGTGGACTGAGGCAGCTGCCTTCACCTTGTATGTAGCGAACGCACTTTTTTTTTCTCCTAGAAACAGGGGGAGAGAGTCATCTGTGAATAGAAGGCAAAGATGCCAAGGGAACGCGTTATCTACTGCTCAGAGCCGAGTTCGGGTCACCTCTGCCCCAAGAGCCAGCAAGCCCCGTGGCCGGGGGGGTGGGGGGGGACACGGGTCGTTACGCCGGGGGAGGGGGGTGTGTGCGCGCCACTCTCGCTTCACTGCCCCCCTCCCGCCCACATCGGAGCCTGCTCTGGCAAAGCGCATTTTACCGTTGGAGACCCCCCTCCCCCACCTACCTGCTCCCCTTCCCCCGTTAACTCCCGCCTCCCGCGACCCCACCCGGCCCGGGTACCACTGAGCAGACTGGACAGAGGATGCGGCACCCGTTTGCCAGAAAGCGGCTGCATCCGCGCTGGGATTCAACCGACAAGTGTGTTCTTTCTCTTTCGGCCTAGACGTTCCCTGGCTGGCCCATCACATCTCGTCCTCCGTTCCCACCGCTACCGTCCTACTCGCGGAGGTCCGAGTGTGTGTGTGTGTGAGTGTGAGTGTGCGCAAGAGAGAATGAGAGCGCCTTCCCCAGGCGCCTCTCAATATGAAGCTCTGACTGTTGAGCCCACAGAGCTGAAGGCAGTGCTAGCAAGAGGCTTAGACGTTTTTACACCACTGCCGCCGCCACCGCCACCGCCACCGCCACCGCCACCACCACCACCGCCACCGCCACCACCGCCACCACCGCCAGGCTGCCGGCGCCCAGAGGGCTTTTGGGCTTGTCTGTTAAGAACCACACCAAATCAAGAGAGGTCAGAATCAGGTGAGAGGAGGGGGGGCGGGGAACAAAAATAAAACAAAACCAAACCAAAAAAAAATTAAAAAAACCAAAAAAAACCCAAAAAACAGAAAATAAAAACGAAAACAAAACCACCAAAAACAGGTAGAAGAGGATAAACAAAGGTGGGGGAGGGGGAAGAATAAGAAAAACAGAAAATGATCCAAAGGAACAAGAATAACTGGTTGTATGGCCTGCAGGTTGTGGATTAAATTACGATTCAAAGTTGATTTTGTTTTTGTTTTTGTTTTTTTGGTTTTTCTGAAAGATTTGGGGTCTTCCCCTCCCCCAACCCGGAGTGAGAAGGCTGGAAGGAGAGACAGTGAGGATGGGATGGAGGGGCATCCTGCCCTTGTCAACATGCCGAGGCCAGTGGACGGAGGGCGCAGCCCGTCATAAGGAAGTGACGACGACGACGAAGTGCTGGGGAAGGGGAACCACAGCATGGAACGTACGGGGTGTGGGGTCATCGGGATTAGTGGTCAAGCCGGAAAGATCCGTTTTGCCCTGCGCCGAACCCAGAGCCTCCCCTCTGCACTTCTCGTCTACATAAGAAATAGGAAGGATAATTTCAGAGCCCCTCTTGCTTATCATCAAAAGGTTGGGGAAATTGATTCAAGAAATTGAGCCTGTGACCTCAAAGCTTCTCCTACGATTAATTCCAGTCCGATGGGACGATATTTGGTAGGAAACGTGATCCGGGAACCAGCCCCACTCCTGCTGTAAAAATAATGCAGATACAGGGAATGTGCTGACCTAAGGAGCCCTCGAACACAGTTAAAACGGTGGCTGATGACACTCTAACAAGCGTGTGAGCGCCGGCCGGTTTCCCATCCCTGGAAAGCAGGAAGATGCTGCCTGGTTGAAGGCAACCGCTGTCAGATGTCACTGGCCTTTGAAAGGAAGGGGTGTAAGGAGCCGCTCCTCGCGTCTGCACCCCTAGAGGTGTCTGCTCATGCCCCTCAGTGCGTGGGGTGTGGACTCAGCGAGATGGCGGGAGGGCGGGGAGGAGGGAGGGCAGGAGGGAACATGCTTGGCCTTCCCTGCCTCCCAGAGGCCTGAGACCCACTGGGTGGAGGCCTCAGGGTCTACCTGATCCCCCACGGGGGGGGTGGGGGGTGGGGGGGGACTCTAGGCTAGGCGTGCGAGGGCGGCGCCCCTCACCTTCGGTTTGGAAAGGTTCCTTTTCTCCTCTGGGATAGACAGAAACACACTGTGGGTTCCGCTCCCATCCCAGAAACCGAGATAAGTAATTAAGCCTCTCAGAATTTTAAACCACCTTAGCCTGCAGATCAAAACATGCTTAAAAAACTAAGATGTCCATGCATTTTAAAAAAATGGGAGAAGGGAGGGGTGGGGATGGGGGGCGGGGCATAAGCAAAAGAGAGAGAGGACAAGGACAAAGGGGAGGGAGGAGGGGGAAGAGAAAAGGGGACACAGGAAACAGGGGAGTGATGTCAAGCAGCATTCCATGCTATATTAGGGCAGAGTAAAAAGATGGGAAAGCAACTTGGTGGGCTCAAAACAGAATCTTGTTAAAATGTCCTCAAATGTCAAATAAAATTAGAAACCCTGTGGAGCGAGCAGAGAGTCCTGATTGGCTAGGAGCGTTCCTGGCGCCCCCCTCACCCTCCCGCCCTCCTGCTGACGCGGGGGTTCACACCCAGGGGATGAGTGGAAGCATTTTGAACATGGGACATGAAGACTATGAAGGACAGCGAGACACTCCTTCTAACAGGTGGCCGAGCAAAAGGCGGTGGGAACACCTGGAACACACACACATTTCTGACGGGCCAGAAAGTGCCTCATTTTTTGTAACTGGTTTTCTTTCTGGAAAGCACATTTTGTCCTACTGATTTAGCAGCAAGCCCGATCCTGGCTGGGAGGGAAAGTGGAGGGGAACAGGGGGCAAAGCCCATCGGCCTGCCCTCCCCCAGCCTGGCTCCATCTCCAATCAAGGGGCAGCCTTTTAAAATTCCACTTCTAGCTCCTCACGGAGTTCTGAAAGGAAGCGGAGGGTCCTTCCTTTTTCCTGTTTTGGAATTACACCCTTCAACCAGCTACAGTGCATCTGCTAATGTTTTTAGGGTCCGAAAAACATCCCCACCAGAAGGAAAGTGGCCAGCAGGAAAATTCTACCGGGGTCAAGGGGGGTAAAGAACACCGAGAAACGACGGGGGACCGCGGCCCGCGGACGGACGGCTGGCCCCTCGAAGCTGCACTTTTGCAAATCGTGCTTATGAGGCAGCTACACCGCTGTTGGTTTTTGCTTCTGTTTTCTGTAAAAAGGTCAACGAAACTTCTGGCCTCTGGGGAAGATGACCACACCCTGGCTTTACACAAGGTGCAGGCTGGGCCTGAGGAGGGGATGTCCATCCGGGCCAGTGCTAGCAATTGTAACTTTCAGTGGGGGTGGGGGTGGGGGATGTCAAGTCTAACTTGAAGCAAGTGCTTTTGAAACAAACAAAAAAAGGGCTTCATAAACCACCACTCACCGGCCCCCGCCCCATCTGCCCCATCAGGCAACACACCATACTGCGAGGTGGGCACAATGGCCTCAGCCATACATTTCTACAGATCGTGAGAAGCCCTCTCCGGAGTGAGCCCTGTGAGTAGCTAATCCTTCACCACGCCAGGGCGCCTCAGAACAGGATTCTGCAGCTAATTAGCTTCCTACTCGGCACAAATAAAATTCTGCCACAAACTCACTGCCTAGACAGGGCAAGCAGAGTCCCTGACTTCGCTGGGCAGGCCTCATTAAATACCTAACTCGCTTCATCTACTGCATCACGAATCTCCTTTCCGTGGCCCAGAGAAGACCCCGGGACTGCGTGGGAATGGGATCTGTCACCTCTGGGAACACTGCCATCTCGCGGAACGAGTGACTGTAGAACCTCTCTCCGGGCCTGGGATCCTCGCTCAGTGGGCAGACGGCTGTCTGCGGAGTTCTCTCTCAATAAAGATGCTCGGGGCCCTCTCTCCCCTACACGATTGGCCAACTCCAGGCACTTCGCCAGTCCCTCGCAAGGCATCAGGAGAGGGGAAGAGACACGGGAGACTCGTGGGCATGCACGTTAATGGGATGGACGTCTGGTCTAATGTCTAAACACGGAACACACGGCAGAGGCATGGAAGAGAGGGACACGTGACAGGGAGGCACTACAAACAGGAAGCCGCGTTTGGGGAGTTGAGATACCTACCATCATAATATTCCAAATTCAAAGACTGCTTGTATCAGAACAAAGAAACAACAAATTTAACCAAAGGTGGTCAGTAAAGGAAAGGAAATGAGACAGGAACGAGTTGGTAACCCTCCACCGAGAAGGAAGTACCTACACCTTCCCTGAAATTACAGGCTGGGTGGAAACCTGCAGGCGGAACACGGTGTTTAATTTGCACGCTTCTAGTTCATTTTGGAAGCAATATTCTCTCTCTCTCTCTCTCTCTAAATAGATCCAATATATATTTTAATCCTGCAGGCTAGCAACGCTGCAGGACAGGACCGCACGACCACCGCCTGCAGCCCTTCAGCTGGTGCACGCCGTTCAATGCCACGCTTCTTTTCAGCACTGTAAAACAATGTCAGCTAAGCTCCTCTGTACAGAGACATGTGGTTTTCAAACGTAAAAGAAAAACAAAACAAAACAAAACCAAAAAACGCCTGCCCCGGAGCCCTTTTCCAAGTGTCCTGACTCCCAAGTGCACGGCAATGCTACTGCTGCCAAGTGTGAGCTCGTTTCAGACCTTTGGAAATGGTGGCTCTCTACGCTCAGCACGCGTGCCATGGACCGGGCCAGTTCCAGGATGCTGGCGTTCAAAGCAAAAGAGGTAAGGGCCCGTCCTGGTCTGTTAAGGTTGCGGTCTCAGTCCTTCTGGGGATCCAGATATGTTATTTGTAAGCGCAAAGTGGGGGGAAAGAGAAAGAGGAAGTGGGGGGAGGATATGGCATAAAATTAGCAAGGAAATTTTGAAGAATGAGGATCATTAGTCATTGATGCCGGTGGGGAAGGAGATGGGAATGAGGTCAAAATATATTGACACGCTACGGGATCAGAAGGACAGAATGCTTTGATTTTCCCAAAGGCCTCACGGTGGTAATATACCTGCACGGTTTGCACCATAAAGTCTGTCGGTCAAGCCCGAACAGTGCCCGACACTTCTTTGGAGTATTTGCATCTGTTAGCATAAGGTAAACACAAAAAATACAACACAATGGTGGGTCATGCTCGGTTGGATGTGTCATCTCAGCTACAAATGTCTTCTCTAGCACCTCGGTTCTATTTGATTGTCTTTCCTCACCAAGGACATGAAAGAAAAAGACTTCTATGAGTCAAAAGAAAAAAAAAATAAAACAAAACGATAAAACACACACACACACAAAAAAACAACAACCGGAAACCAAAAAACAACAAGGAAAAATAAATAAAAATAGAGAGAGAAGGAGGGGAAAAGGTGACGTTGTTTGCTTCTACCTAGGCCAGGATTACGATGGATGTAACTGAGCCCCATCCTGAACTGTTATGAGGAAGGGGGTTGGCAGGCAACGGTCCCTGGGAGGGGGCGCGCTGGGGTTGGCTGTCGCTGACCCGAGGAGGCACAAATGATGCTGTTTTACAGTGGCATTTTGGCTAGCAGCAGCGGGGGGAAGAAGAAGCACATCCCTCACAGAGCAGTGTCCCGCACCCTCATGTCTCCTAAGATCCACACACAGAGCTACAAAGCAACAGGCCAGAGAAGGGGAGAGAAAAGGACCGAATAGACCAGCTGCAAACCAGCACAGCGAATCTGGGAAATCTATACACACCTGCAAGGGCCGCACCAGTTATTCTGTTGATCAAGGCCAAAGCGCGCTCGGCATTTCTTAGGAGCGCTCAGGTCTGAATGAGTTCAAGAGAGAAGCGAGCAGAGGAGGAGGACGTGGGAGAGAGAGAGGGAGAGAGAGAGAGGGGGAAAGGGGGGGGGGGGAGAGAAAGATACAAATAAGAAAAAAATAAAAATAAAAAAGGGAATAAATCAATGACCTGGTTACTAATTACAAAATATCGACTTTCGATTTTTAACTTTCTTTAATTAGAAGAAAAAAAAAGGTAAAAAATCACATTCTTATTCAACTGGTGAAATTAGCTGTTGCAAATAAAGCTGCAGTATCCCTTCTTTAAGGACTGTCTCTCCGATTCGTTTTGAGCAGATAAAGGGAAGTTAGGTACGGAAAAACTAAATGTTTAAGTGACATTTTTCCTCTTTTGGTTCTGCTTTCCTTTTTTTTCTTTCTTTTTTTTTTGTGCTAGCTCTCTCTCAATTTGTTTTTCTTAAAGAAGAAAATAAAGCGAAGGAGGGAATTAAGTTTGTAACATGCTTTTCTCTTCTCAGAATACAACAGTTTAAAAGAAAAAAATACTACAAATAAAAACAGAACAGAACAAAACAAAACAGAAAGAAATAAAGAAAGAAAAGGGCTGTGGTACTGGGATATTGCAGCTTTTGAAATGGTTTTGTTTTTTTTTTTTTAAACCGATTTTCATTACTGTTAACAGAAGAACAGATGAAGGTGAACAGGCAGTGTGAATGAGCTGTTCAGGGTTAGTCAGAAGCTCATAGCAGCTTTTAAGCAGGTACAGTCAGTAAAATGCTAGTGGGTTTGCAAATTAGGAGCAGAAAAGCAAAAGGAAGAAAAAAACTAAAATAAAAAAAAAGCGAAGGAGAAAATAATCATACTGCGAATGCATGCTTGCGTGAGAAAACTTAGTGGGAGCAACGGAAAATGCCATTAGATTAAGGAGGTTTATTACTGAATTCCTTCCATTTTGGTTGGTTTTCGTTTTTGTTTTTGTTTTAACCAGTCTCTTTTAAAGAAATACTGCATATTCAATTTGCACAGTTAGTTCAACACTAAGTCACTGTCATCACTGCTTAAACAACTGTTATGGGAAAAATAAATAAATAAATAAAGCAAAAGTTAAATTAAATTTAAAAAAAATAAAAAAAAAAAAACAACAAAAGCAACTGAGAAAAAAAATCTACCGAAACATACAAAACCGTGTAGATGGTCATTTTAAAGGATGTTCAAATGTCATACGTGTTTAATGTTAATAAAACTATAATGGCAAGAAAAATTAAAAAACAGTTTATCGACTATTTTAATGACTCAAAATGACATTAGCACCTGTAATCGGAGGAAGTGAAAGGCAAGGATTTAGGAAACATTCGCTGTGTTCTGAAAAAAAAGAACAAATTATACAAAGCCTTCAAAATTTTTGTTGTTGTTTGTAAAAGCCTGGCCTTCTCCAAGGGGACCTTCTGAGATTGCCTATGCAGTATTTCTAATTTCTTCTAGAGAATGACAAACCTCCTTAATTTAAATTGGGTGCAATTTACCACTGTAAAGGCATGCATCAGAACATTCAGGAACAGCCCAGTTAATACCAAACACTCACACACACCCCTTCCTACTCCCGCGGCCCCTTCCTCATCCCTACACAGACACACACGAAGTAAGCAGACTGCATAAACCCCGCATAGGCATGCCTACCTCCCTCCTGTTACAGGCTCTGCGGTTATTTAAAAACACATTCCACTAGAATTACAATGTGCTTTTCATGCAACAATGAATGTTACTAGCTTTAAAAGGGCAGTCGTGAAGCAATTAATTAAAATGCATAAACAAAAAAGGCTGGCTAAGATGGGCTCCCCCACAACGTCCTGGCCTTGAATCTCTCCTGCCTTCCCCCAGACAGAAACCTAACGTAAAAGAGTGGTCCTCATAAGTACCGCTCCTTCCTCCTTCCTCCGCATTCTAACTTACCATTGGTCTCTCCCGGCTGCTTGTCCCTTTTCCTCTTCTTCTTCTTCCCCTGGATGAAGAGATAAAACACAAACAATTATTTCAGGAAACAGATGGGAGAGGGCATCTGGGCTCACCTGAAAGGCAGGAAGAGGAGGGCACAGCACTGTCTCTCCATCCACACCCACAGTCCCCAGAGTGTTTCTGACCCCCAGACGGACGCACACACCCAACAAGGGGAAGAGGAAGGCTCAGCAGAGGGTGAGAGAAAGAGAGACCGCTTTCCCCACCTTCCTATGTCCATCCTCAAACCTGACCCAGAGCATCCGATTCCACAGAAGGGTTCAAGAAAAGGACGGATTAAGGAAGACTCATGGAGGTGTGGAGACGCAGGGTTGGGAGTGGTCCAAGAGCCCACAGCCAAGGGACAGATGAACGTGGAGATGGCCGTGTGGGCTAAGAAAGCCCCCTTGCCCCACACAAATCTCTTCCTTATTAAGACCAAAAGGTCTTCATACTCAGTCAAAAAAAAGCTTTTGTTGGGGCTTTACTAGTAATAGTAGCTAACATTTACTGAGCATGTACTATGTGCTAGGCGTGATTCTCAATGCGCAATGCATACCGACTCCTGTTTCCCTCATGCTATCCTATACAGCATGTACTATTGCCACCCCAATTGTAATTTTTTAAGAATATTTTTTTAATGTTTATTTTTGGGAGAGAGCAAAAGAGAGAGAGAGAGATAGAGCATGAGCAGGGGAGAGGGAAGAGAGACGGAGACACAGAATCTGAAGCAGGTTCCAGACTCTAAGCTGCCAGTACGAAGCCCGATGCAGAGCTCAAACCCATGAACCATGAGATCATGACCTTAGCCAAAATCAGATGCTCAACCAACTGAGCCACCCAGGCGCCCGCATTCCAATTTTATAGGTAAGGAAGCTCAGGCACAGAGGGGTTACGTGAATTTCCTGGGCTCACACAGCTAGCCAACGCTGAGGCCAGGGCGGGAACTTCAGGCAGTCTGGGTTCCACAGCCCTTACCTACGAGGCTGTGCTGCCTTCCATATTTAATCCCTTGCCCTCTGGGGAAGGTTTTCCTTGATTACAGGGGATGAATTGCATGGGGACATTCACATTCTCCAACCTGTTATCTTTACTGTCTGCTTGTGGCTACGGCTGTGGCTGCGGGAATATGAAGAATTCTGTAGACGTGACGACATCACTGCAGATCTGAAACTGTCCTCTCTCACCTCACTAGCAGCAGTTCTATCTGTTGGGAGTCAGATGCCTGGGACGTCTGAAACGTCACCAGTAAAAAGGACTGGCCTACACTTCTACCTGTTTCAGAATATCTAAATATTGCCTCTGCCCCAAGGTGCTCAAGGTGTGTTGACGGCAAGTCCGGAAGAGAAAAGAGTTACAGGTGGTAAACTTGGCAACCCGGAAGGTCCTAGAACCTCAGGGTTCAGACGCCATGGTTTTTGCTCCATCCAGGGGCTCAGGGCCAAACTGTCTCAGAGGAAGCCCCTCTCTTCTCTCAGGCACATACCACTTGGGGAGTTTGTCTTGGCCTGGAGTGTGAAATGCTGTGACACATTTTATGTTCCTTGATAAGCAATTTAGAAAGATAAATAAATAAAAGAAGAGTTCATGGGGTCTTCTCACGAGCCTCAGCAGCCCGTCTTCGTGTCTGGGCCTCTTCTAGGGGAGCAGCAAAGTGCCGCCTGGCTATCTTGGAAGAGGCAGGAGGGGCGACTTTCGGTGTATTTAGGAGCCTGAAGTGGACACTAGGCACAGAAAACCACTGTAACTCCAGGTGGCGTTGGCATCCACACACCCAAAGGCTCCTTGGTCACCTCTTTAATACAGCGGCCACCTGTTTCCAATCTCCTGCAATATATTTTGAAAGGTGGCCAAAAGCTTCAGTCCCCGGGGGAAGCTGTCAGTTTAGGATCTATAACTGAGAGTTCATGACTGAGGAAAGGCTCATTTAAACTAAAGGCTTCCAGAGGACAGGGGCTGTGTTTTCATCTGAAGGCAACATGAGGAAGCACAGTAAATGCTATTTAGTGAAGAGGGCGATGTGACTCAAAGGGGGGCGGCCACCCCATTATCTCCTTAAATGTAACTAAAGAAAATGCCTAAATATGGAGGTAAGGGCAGGGGAGAAACTCAAGATGAGCAAATGGCTTAGGATTTACGCCCTTTACCTAATCTGGAAGAGAAAGGAAGTGATGGTCTTACACAATGCCAGGGCTTAGAGAGCACTGTGGGACCACTCTGTTTGCTCTTGTGCCCCGGAATGTGCCAGGTCCCACACCCCACATGCGACTGTTTTCCTCAATCCTGTGTTTGCTAAGGGTGATATAGAGCCTTCCATTACCACCTGGCTGGAAAAGCAGGAACGGAGACTCTCCAGGACTTTTTGGACTTACAATGACCAGAGTAATGTATAGAAACTTCTGTGTCAAGTCCATTAAGAAAAACTCCCCAAGCTAACAAGTTTCACCACAGTCAAACCCATAAAACCTCGAACTCTGACCCCTGTTCCACAGACTGTTTCCTTGGGCACAGTAGGGGAAGGGGAAGATGCGTGTGTGTTCACACTCATGTGTAAGGAGCCATCGTTGAGAGGAGTCACACTACCCTGTTCAAGAAATAAAGCTTCTTCAGCCCCAAATCTAGATCTACCTTTAAACTTTCTCTCAAGTCTGGGGTGCCTGGGCAGCCTAGTCAGTTAAGTGTCTGGCTCAGGTCATGATCTCACACTTTGTGAGTGTGAGCCCCACATCAGGCTGTGAGCTGACAACTGACAGCGATTCTCTTTCTCCCTCTCTCTCTGCCCCTCCCCAACTTGCATGTGTGCGCTCGCTCTCTCAAAATAAATAAACAAAAAAAAATTTTAAATTACACTTTCAAGTCCTATCAGAGTCTCCCCTATTACACCAAACCGCTTCTGAGCCGAAGTCATCGAAGGTGCCTCGTGGACCTTAAAACCTAGAAAGCACTTCACAAAAAGCCTGGGCCAATACCTGTCTAACTGACTCCCAGGCAAGCCAAGAGCAGCATTCTTTGCAACTTATCACAAAGTTGGCCTGGCATCTTTGTGGAGATGTCTCCCTGCCCAACCCCAAGGGGCACCATGCACATAGACCGGGATGTAAATGGCACTCCGGTTCAGTGCACATCCTGCAAAGCTCTACACGAAGGCCCTACCTGACCCCAAATCTCTGCTGGGGATATGATGTCGACAGAGGAACAGAATTTTCTCTGTGCCACCATTCTAGATCACTCCGAGAATTAGGTCTATAGCAGGTAGAAGCTGGAGGTGAAATCTTAAGAGCCTGTGACCCCAAACCAAGAGAACAACTGCCCCGGAATGAGGTGGCTGCTCTTACGGAGGCTGCAGAGCCCACCTGCTGCTGGAAACCTCCACCTCGAGGTCAGGTGGGGGTGAGCAAGGTTGGTGGGCAAGCATTAACTTTCTCCTCCTCTTCCTTTCCGCTCCTGAAAGCTTCCCCAAGAAACACATGCTGAGGACAAACGTAAAGGGTCCCACGCAGTTAAGACCCTGTGTGACCATCTGTGAATGACAAGGACTCTGACCACCGCCAACGTTCCAGGGAGAGGCACCGGCACTAATTCCTGTTTCAATTCCCAGGAAGACCAGTTTTGTGCTGCCAGCCAATGGCAATGGGGCTTAGAGGGAGGTGGGCGGGACCAGTGGGGACTGGGGGGGAGGTGGGCGGGGCCGTGAGGCTCAGAGGGGAGGTGGGCGGAGGGCAGCGATGAAGACGTGGGAGTCAAGCCCAACAGTCTGTGTTCTCCACATGCCCTTACCTGCCCATCGAAGAGCTGACTAGCAAGCACATAGCGAAACGTATGAGAAATAGCTAGAGCAAGCAGAAAACAGCGTCCACTCGGGACCCACGTATTCACGAGGACGCCTGTGGCTTCCTGATGGCAGGTAAGTTTTGAGAATAAACATGTCTGCTTTAACTCTGCAGTCCCAAAATGCCGTGTGCGGAGTTAGGTTCACAACCGACACCGAACTGACCCCAACGCACATGCGGGGAGCGTCTTCACCGCGGACGTCGTCCATGGGAGAGCTAGGTCAGGGGCACTGACCAGCCGAAAGAATCCTCCGTGAGTCCGTGACACCGACAAGAAACGGGAGGAAAAGCCCATGGCTGGCATTCAGGCAGGTTTCGTCTTTCCCGTCCCACTGAGTGGATCGTTAAAGATCACGTTATAAAACCCAGTGCCACAGAATAAATGTATCAGGTAAGTAAGAGCCCTCTCGTCCACTGAGGAGAGCCAGCCCAGGACGCTACTGGGAAGCTGCAGAACGAGACATAACAAGGAAAGGGGACAGAGGTCTCCGGAGAAGAGCGAGTTTCTGGGAGAACGGGAATCACGGGTATGACAACCCCGGGGACCAGCACAATCCTACAGTGTTTTCTAAAACCCAAGAGGGGAAATTGGGCAAACCCCACAGGCGGCACAGAGCCCAGGAAGACCCATCACACAGCACAGCCCTTCTTCCTACCTTTCCGGGGCCCTGAGGCATTTCACCTACCCCTCCAGGGGGTGAGGGCCACTGGCTGCTTTCAGGGATCCTCCCATCATGCCCCTCTCAGGACAAACTAGGCTTTCAACTTGTACTGCGCCACAGCATAGGACAACCGTTTCGTTTTTCCCTCTTAAAGGCGAAGGGCGTGCTGGAAGACCAGTGGGAATTAATAAGCCCTCTCTCTGCACCCCTATCTCCCGGTCTTCCCTGTAAGGCCCCATGTGTGCTGAGAAGCACAGAAGCCCCGGTAGGAATATCCTAGCTCTATGTCTCTTCAAAGACCTGGGCAAGGAGGTGTGGAGAGCCCCAAGTCAGCCCCGTGGATCCCGAGCTGGGACAATGGAACACTGGCCTCCTCCCTCCTCCTTTAAGAGCTACGGCACACTGATGGAGCCCTACCGGAAGTCAAGACAAGAGCCCCCGGTCTGGTGCTTGGGCAAGATGTTACTGGTCCCAGGACCGGGCAGACTGCAGGGTTCTGAGGCCCGATTCAAGCTGGCAGGGAAAATGCCCTTCGGGCAGATAAACACTCAACATCTAGTTCCGAGGAAAACGAATACCTACATAGTTATCCCGCGCGGACCAGCCGGGGTACAGCTGCATGTGAAGCTGTCGCTCCTTCCGGGCTAGCTCGTAGTATTTCGCTTGCTCTTCTCTGGACAGTGCGTGCCACTGGAGGGGACACAGAGGCAGGGAGAGACATACAAAACATCACACACTACACTGTGGCCAGGGGTGAGAAACGGGTCCGATGTGCAGGGTCCTGGCACTATCAGGAGCACGGAGACAAAACCCGGTTTGTCATCACTCTCACGCTTTCATTTTCTCCCTCTCTCTGCGGCTGGGGGAAGAGGATGGCGGTGGGCGTTCTGAGCATCGCTGGATTTCTGGTCCTGACTCCATGGAGATGACTGAAGGAGTCAGAACGTGACTGAAGGGACGGGGACACTGTGTCATGCTACCCACCATGCCCCAGTCCATTCTTCCCCCCTCTGCCCCATGAGGGAGCTACCTACCCTTCGCCCCAGGATCTGGTTGATGGCTGCGCTTTCTTTCAACGTGCACTCGGCCACGACCTTTGCCCTCATTTCCTTCATATACAACATGAACGCATTAAGAGGTTTCTTTATGTGGGGCTTCTTCTTTTCTTCTTCCTTTTTGGAGTCCTGATGCTTTCTGGATATAGACAGAATAGACAGACACAACCCAATAAACAATCGCAAGCAGAGAACCCGTCTCCCTATCTGCTCAACGCCCAAACCTAGCAGTTCTGAACGAGAAGCACGCTTCCACTTTTGGTCTTCTCCACCCTGGAAAACGGAACAAAAACATCCTAGCAAGGGTGTGGGGGAAGAGAGAGATTTCATAATTACTTCCTCAAGTGTCTCAGACACACAACTTTCCCAAGCCAGAGGGGAAAGCACAGTGTGGCTGATTCGTTCTCGGCCAGTGTCGCTCCTGCTCACAGGACAGACCTCCAAACGGTCAGTCGTGGGTCAGGGACGGGGAACATGGTTGCAAATCCCGGTTCGTCCAAGCACACAAGTACACCCACACTGCTACCAACCATGAACTCCACGCTGTGTCAGAGTCCAGAGCCCACCCAAGCCAAGTGTTGGCCAGAGGCACATGCCCCATGGCCAACCGCGGGCAGGGCCGCCACCCAGAAGCCACCGCGTCAACAAATGGGCAAGACACAATGAGGAAGGAGAGTGACTGAAAGAGCAACGACACTCACGAGCTATGGAGTGAGCCGACGTCACTCTGGGAGGATTCCTGTTTGACCGTTGGCGTGACTATGGCCGGGTGGGGGATGCCCGTCGTGTGTAGAGTGTGATGTGGTGGGACCATATGGGGAGGGAACCTGGAAGACAGGAAGCTGTGTAAATCGTCAGAATCAAAATGAATGAATGGGGAGGGATGTGTACACATAATTAAAAAAAAAAAAAAAGCCCAGCACGTAACACTCACATGAAAGCAACCCAAGGCATATGAAACCTGTCAGCATTAATTAGCGATAAATTAAACATAATGATTCTCATAATGTCATTAAAGCCAATCTTCCCCTTCATTATTGCTACTGACAAGAGACATTATGATTTTTAACATCTTTAGCGAAAGACAAATATAACGGATGTACTTGGGCGGAAAAGTAGGCTTAGGCTACCTGCTGGAAATCACACGTCCACTTGTTTTTTGAGGCATTATTAGTGGCATCTAAGAAGACAATTTCCTAAGTCCTAATCAGCTCTAGAATGAAAGGTGAAATCTATTGTTGCATATTGACAGCTAAATAAAATATTTACGTGGTTGAAGTATACACACATTTTTGACAATGCCACGCAGGCCTCATTAGGGCCTCATTCTGTTGACGGAGTGCAATAAAATTTTTCTTTTTCTTTTGCCAATGTGCCCCCATCGTTTTGACAGGAATGAGAGAGAGTGAGGCAGAGAGACGGGGAAAATCCAGATTATTTCCCATCTGGTTCTCATCATAAGTCACAGACATTTTAAATAAGCTTATATCCTCTTAGGGAAAGACGCAAAAAAAAATCTGTATTTTATATATGCACACAAATGAAGCTTTGAATTCTGATTTGTACACCCTTTCCCACTCTAAGATTCTAGGATTCCTAAGTTACTTTTACTTTAATAGACTGCCTATGCATTCAAAGGCCTTCTAAAGGACTATCAAAGTTCTAAATATATGAGTAAAGGTTGTTTTCTCCTCTAAAACTGTCCATTTTTAAGAAAGTTCTTTGAAATCCCCGTTAGGCCCTGAATTGGCATTTCCCTACAGTGCAGACTAGGCAATACAGAAAGAGCGGATTTTAAAACGCTCATTGGCCCATTTGTGAACAACAGGATCAGACAAACAGCTTCGCGTTTTCTAATATGAGTGGGTTAGAAGAATCTTCATTTTTAAAGTAATACTACCGCAGGGATAGTAGGGTGAGGGGCACAAAGGGTGGAACCCTGAACGAAAACAAAATGGCTGCCCCCAGGCTCCAACCTGGACAGAGTACACAGATGAGCAGGCAGGGCGCTCTTCAGGTGAAGGAGAGCCCAGGTCAAGCCGTTGATGCTTTGTTAATAAATCCAAGCAAGAGCAGTCCACGAACAATCCAGAGAATGAAGACCTGCTCTCCAGGTGGCCAATTCTGGTGGCAGCTGGGAGTGCTAATAAGGGTTTATCAAGATGGAGATTTCAAGGGGATCCTACATTTACAAGGATGTGGACTGGAATGGAAAACCATTTCCAGTTAATCCAAATAATGCAGCAAACGTTAATTTGCAAAAGGATAAAAAAATTAAAGTGCTAACTGAATCTGCATAGGTCAACAGAGAAAATACCAAGGAATGATGTAGAGTTTTGAAGGGGCCCGGAATCACAGTGGGCATCTGACTCAGCAATTCCATCCTGATGTGGCCCTCTCCTGCCATTGCCGGTACAAATTTAAGCCAGTATCAGAGTTTGGTAACAATGACATTATTTTTTAATAAGACCCATGTGGATCCTTTAGGGTATAAAAAAAGGAAAAAAAAAAAAAAGAAAAATTCTAAGAAAGAGAGAGGAAAAATAACAAAAAACCAAATAATCTCCATTCCCTTTCCATGAAAAAATGAAAAGCAAACCCTCGGGAGGTACTTGGGCTCCCATGTTACACCCTGTTCCCTCCCACTGCGCGAGGGCCTCTGAGGAAACATAAGTTAAGAACATGTGTTCTTGGAAGCCCTTGGGTGAAGCGGTGGGTGGAGTGGCAGCTTTTACTGTGAATTTTAAAGGCTTGACATTCCTCAAATACATATGTTCTCTTCTTGCTGAATGAGAATATGTGTACAGACATGAGAGAGAGAGAGACAGAGAAGGGGGGAGGGTGGGGAGAGAGACAGAAAGGGAGAGAGAAGGAGAGAGAGGGAGAGAAAGAGAAAAATACTGTGTGTGTGTGTGTGTGTGTGTGTGTGTGTGTGTGTGTCCGTGTCCGTCCACACCAAACACCACAGGCAGATACCACAGTCCGAGCACATTTTGGGGAGGGGCAAAATTTCCGGCACAGCCATGAGGAACGAATGCATCCAAGTTCACATGCCTACACACATATTCACAGATCTGAAAAATGCATAGCGGAGAAAGAAACGGGGTGGAGGGAGGGGGGCGATCTATATGCATACCTTTGCTTAAGAAATTCCTTTCTGCAGACAACTATTTCATGAAATGCAATAAACACCCTAAAAATTCTAAGCAGCTCATTATATACCCCCGTCTGCTTTTATGGCTCCAAGCCAGAATATAATGATGAACCTTAACTTGTTAAGGACAACTAATTTTTGTTTCTGGCTTGTCTCAGGGGCTCCTCTCTTGCTCGCGCTCACTTCACTTCACTGTTGACACGTTTCTGTTAACTGGATGTCATCTGCCGGCCTTGATTTTATGCACAAGCAGTGGGATGCATTTTCCTGTGCAACAATCCTGCTTTGAGTTGCATTAGGTTTGTCATTATTCTCTCATTTTCCCCCTTGCACTTGTAACATTTCATCTCTTCCTGCCTTATTTTTTGTGAGCCACGGTGCACCCACATTATGGTTTATACATGATCTCTCTCCCTTTGAAGCCGGCAGATTTCAGAGCCCGCTCTCGTCAGGAGAAGAGCCTTGCACCAATTTAGCAGGCTGAGGGCCCGGAGCTCCAACATCTCAATCTAAAGGGGGTCACAGGGTGGCACAAGTGAGTGTCAGCAAGAGCTGTTTAATTGCCAATCTAGGCTTCTCCATGGTGTTTAAAGTATAATGACCCATCACTTAATTCTGAGAAGTCCTGGCCCCGCTGCTGAATAGAATGAATATCAAAGGGTGTTCTGGAACAGGGCAAGCTGCCTACGTTTCCTATAACTGCCATAAGTATAATAGACCTATACTTCTGTCGCCCCATTACCACAATAATGTATTTAATTTGCTGTATACGCTTTTTAACTAGCTACCTTTCATAAGGCCTACCTGGGGAATCGGCGGCCTCCCCCTGCACCTTGAGCCCCTAACCTTTCCTCTACTGTTGCCTTCCTTTCCTCCACCCCCCTGCCCACCTCTAAATCATCGACTAACCTCCTAATGATAATTCAATCGATAAGCTTAACCCCAATCCCTATCCTCCGATTATTTCACGGCTTTTAACCTCAAGAATGCACCGAATAAACAAACATGAAAAACAATCAGGTGCGCCGTATAAATGCTGGTTCGCCGGGAAGATGAGCTGTGGATTAGGGGCCGCTCAGAAGCAGCTCTCCTCCTGGGAGACTCCCTCTTCGTTCCCATGCTTTTCGCAAGGTTGGGATGACATTATTTAATGAACATAACCTTCTTCCTCTCGCCGGAGAAGAGAACACACAAGCATTTGCCCGCCTAACCAATACTGGTGTGGGTTTTGAAACGGAGGCCCTTTATCACACGTTGGAAGCGGATCTCTAAAATTACGCGATCTCCGTGGCATAATGACAAATGTTACATGGGCTTCGGCCTGTTTTTCCTAAACGAAAGTGATCCTTCCTCTTTCCGCCACTGAAATCGCGGTTTTGTAAGCAGGAAAAGGGGCTGGCATGTCCCGTCCTGTCTCTGCAACCCCTTCTTCTGGCCTTGGGTTTCCATGCTGACTCCAGAGACTGGGGGCAGATGCTAGGGACAGCGTCCTTGCCGTGTAATGCATGCTAATTTAATTAGGGGCCATCATCAAAATGGATTACTTGTTGCAGCCCATCAGGAAAGTCTAAACCTCCACCGATTTAATTAACTTGACTGAAAATCAGATGAACAGAAAATAAAACTATCATTAGGTGCAATTAGTGACTACTTAAACATACTGCTGCCAACCAGTTTGTAAATAAACTAGCACTCACTGAAAAATTAGCCAGAATTAATTAGAGGGAGGAAAAAGGAGAAGAGGGGATCAGAAAGATCGAGACACACATAGGGGGTATGTGTGTGTGTACTACACACATGCTGCCAGCCTTAAAGAGATATGAAGGCGCACACACACACACACACGCCTTTTTTTTAACAGAATTCACCATTTATATCCAAGTAAACAGGGCAAAACATCTTATACAAAGTCTGAGACATCGGTGGGGAGGTTGTTACCCACAATATTTGAATGAGAAGTTGAAGATGCTCTCCTCTTACGGAGAGTAAACATCAGCACATCCTTTGTCAAGGTGTAGGAATTCTTGCCGGTTATCTGCTGGGTTCTATTCAAAATCTTGTTTTGCACACACATGATTTTTCTTTTCTTTAACTTTCCAAAATTTAGAGCTGCACAGGCCAACGTGGTAGTCACCAGCCACACGGGGCTTTTGAGAACTCGCAACGGGGCCGGTCCAAGTTGAGATGGGCTGTTCTGTGTAAACTGCCTATCAGATTTCAAACACGAAGTACAAACCAGAATGTAACCTCTCATTAATAGTTGCTTTACAGTGATAACATGTCAAGGTGATAATATTTTGACAATATTGGGCTGGATAAAATACATCATTAAAAAGAATTTCACCTCGTTCCCCCTCCCCCCTTTTAACCTTTTACAGACTGTGTCTACTAAAATCTTAAAATTCCATGTGGGACTCACCTTATGACTCTAAGTGACAGTGTTGCGTTAGAGATGGCTGTGGTTGGGCAGGGGGTGTCCCTGCTTGCGGATGGCGAAAAGTCTGGATTTTGAAAAGGCCATACCCTTCCTTAAAGTGTCCTTTAGATAATAATAAAACTACCCTCACCCTTCCCTTTCTTACCCAGTACAGAGCAATAGAGAAACAACATTTTAATAAGTTCCGCCAGGTCCTAACTACTTCTTCCTGCCTTCTTCAATTCTTAAGAAAAAAAAAATTCAGCTCAATTGATGGATTCCAAGATTCGACCTCAAAACTCCAACATCACCTACCTTTCAAGTTCAGACTAAGTTTTCAGGATTTTCTAGGAATAAAGCCTAGTGCCCTTTCGGTCTTACACCATTAGAACTACGTGATGGTGCCACCCCTGGATGGCCTGGTAGCTGGCTAGAGAACTTTCTGAGAAGTCGCCCAACGTTGACTTGGTTGGAGGCGCCGGTTCTGGGAACTCACCTGGACATGGAGGCATTGACAGTCAGAGCTGTGGGGTAGGGGTGACGGAATCCTCCTGTCGTGATTGGGTACACTGGCTGACCTTGCCTATAAAGAGGGGGGCACAAAGTAAGAGAGTGCAAACGAGGGTGGGGGTGGGGAAAAGAAAAAGAAGAAAAAGGGAAAGTTCTCTCTGCACAGTAAGCTTTATTCTCATTTGATCAGAACAAAAATCTTGGGGATTGTACAGGAAGGATCAAAGGGAAGAAACACAGAACAATTTGAATGCCATCAATCTGATAGGAATGGCTAATTAAATTTTATAACCTCTGCTTATGTCAATAGAGACCCTCTCCCCAAGCTGAAACTAGGTGTTTTGTTGTAATAATTAAAGGCGAAGTCTCGCTTGCTTTAATGGAGCCATCACACTAATTGAGGGCTACACATCCAAAGGAAAACAATAATGAATGTAAATTTATACCAAAATAAAGTACAGTGAATCAAAGGACTTCAGTTGCGCTTTGGGCCTCTTTCGGTATTTAGATCTCGGTGAGAAAACATTAAATTAACAGAGCTTAATTTGTAGCCTTTTGTCAAATTAACAAGTGTTGACAAGAGTTACCGGGGGGAGAGTCCCCAAGAAGAATTGTGGGTAACCAATAGACAATCACACCTCATTACAATAATTAAAAAATACAGCAACATGCAAAATAGCATCCTCATGAAAGACACACAACTTTTTCTGACAGAGGGTTGTCTGAGTTGGCTATTCCTTTTTATCTAGCCTTCAAATATCTCCCCATCAGCTGAACGGGGCAACTGATGACAGAGAACTATTGAGGAATGGCCCCATTTTCTGAGGAAGAAACGGGACACAAGCTCACGTCCACATCTACCCTACCAAACAAAATGAAGGAGAAACAGGAAGTACAGACACGGTCGGTATTTTGTATGGCTACTACCTAATACAAGTTGTTTTTCACACAGCAGGGCAGTGTCTGTTCAACTAGAGAAATAAGGGTGGACCTGGCAGATGGGGCGGGAGGTCGGGGGGGAACTCTCCAGAACTATGAAAGGATGTCTTCCCCAAGACCCAAAGTGCAGAGTTTTACCAGGAGGTATTCCTGTTAAGACAACAAATTGTCCTTGTTTTCTCAAGTAGAGATCACTATAAGCATGGAGAGAGACATACAAACACAGTCACGAAACAGATATTACATGCACACACACATGCATGCGCACGCACACACACACTCACGTGCGCTCATGCACGCACAGTCTGCTTATGCATTAAAGGCCTTTCTACTCTGGCTGTGAAACACACAGTTTTTAAGTGTCTAAGGTTAATGGATGGTACTATAAAAGCAAGACTGGGTGCTAGGAAGACAAATCGTAAAAGGCAGTTTGATGACTTGTGCACTGCCAGGAACCCCAGGTGACACTCAGAGGAAGGCCCCACAGGCTGAAGGAGGGGATGCCAGACACCCCACCCCTGCCCTTCATACTCAGGTGAACCAAGAACCTCAGGGAGATGCTGGCTGAATACTGGAGCTTCTCGACATACAGGCACTTCCCCTCCTGTTGCCAGCCTGAGGAGTAACGGTCAGGATGGGGTTGGGGGCTAAGGGTTAGGGGGTTCTGAGAAGATAAGCTACCCCCCCTCACCCCTGGATCTCAAAATCATGCTCTGCCTGTTCCCATTCTTGTGCCGCCTCCGAGATGGCAATGGCAGGACTCCACTCTGGGCTACCACGAGTGGAAGTGCCATGATCAGCTTCCCTTGATAGAAGCCCTCAGAGCCTTCTGTAATTCTCCAAGCACCTGAAGGGCACCTTTGTTCACAGAGAGAAACCTAGATTCCTTGGGGACTGTGGGTTCAGAAGGCTAAGTATCAATGACCTCTCTGCTACATAAGCCATCTGAATGGCTACTGACTCGCCTGCTTGCCCACAGGACACCTCAAGGAGCATCTTCGCCATGGGCCTCCCCACCAGGCCGTGGCCCTAACCTCACCAACTCCTGTCTTCTGAAACGCGCACGCGCACACACACACACACGCACACACACACAGAATAAATAATAAGCATGCCCATGTAAAAAACAAAAAGGGAATTAAAAAATGGAACTCCTTACTGTGGTACTAACCATCCTAGCGGATGGGGGATTTGTCCTACGGTGCCGGGCGATAGTGGGTAATACGGAGATATATCTGGAGGGTGCGGAGGCCGAGGGATTCCTGAGAGAAGAAGCAGCAGTTTAGGTACAAGGAGGAGAGAAGGAAAAAGAAAACTGTCAGGGGACGGGAACAGGGAAGGGATGACGGAGACATCTCTTCTGTAACGCGAGCGTGAGTCTTTTCATAGTTATGATCATCGAGAACTGTGGGTAAGTTTCATTCACTATCTGTCCCCACCCTACCTTGAAAAATTGTTTTTTTTTTTTTCATCATTCTAGATGGAGGGGAACACTGGGGAAATTCAGACTCAGAAAATGCCAGCTTGGGTATTTCTGCCTTATGTGATCAGTGTTGATGACTGAAATTAAAAAAAAAAAAAATCTGAAGGGCTTGGCGCATAGTAGGTGATCAAGTCATATAAATTCTTTTTGTCCTCTCAACTCGTGCCTCCGTTCCTTTTACTTCTAATGACCTGCCTGCGTAAGAGTCACTCCCTTAAGTTTCTAATGCCTTTTAAGTTACGGCTTTTGGAAAGGTTACTCTTGTCTTCTTTCAAAAAAGCTATCTCCTCTAGAATGTCTCCAACCTCAGCTCAGAGGATGAGGTGTGGGAGAAACTGCCCACAAGCCACGGCCTCTTCTCCAGGGTACCGTCTGAACAGAACAGACCAGCGGATGCTGGAGGCCTTGCAGACTCCACTCTAGAACCTAATTCTCTCAAGGGCGGAGGCACCTGGGAGCATCAGCCCTCCCTGACCAGGTGTGCAGCTCATGAGCGCTAACAACACTCGCGAGGCACCCCTGAGCACGTTCTGAAGGTCCGTGCCCCACTACACGCTTACGTACCCTGAAGGTGCACATCCGATTCCCGGCAACGCTAGAGCGCTACAAGCAATCCCCACACAGAGGAACTGATCTATGCGGCAGAAGCGGGAAGAAAACGGACAATACTACAGAGTTAATGCAGTATTGAAGGTAGTAAGCTGCCTGTCCGTGGATGAAAACTGGTCCCTTTTTTTTTTTTTTGTAATTCATTCAGGAAGCTTTTAATCTGTAAGTTAAGTCTCCCTGGGTGACATTTTCATGCAGACATTGCTTTCTCTCTATTACAAAAACCAAACAGATTAGCTGGTCTTGGACCCTACACCAAGCCATTTGCACACTTGAAAGAATGTTCGCAGAGGAAAAGTAAACAGTCTGCAGACGTTAATCATATGTTTTACGATAACCATTTAAAAGCTATTCCCTGTACTACCATTATTTAAATGAGACGTTGATGCTGCCATTCACTCGCAGAGCCTGGGGCCGGCTGGCGGCCTCCTCCAGCCAACCGAGCACCAGGCAAGGTCCCCCATGAGCACAAAGGGGGCTCAGAGGCTGGTGAAACCCAGCTAATGTGTGGCTTCATTCAGGGGCAGCAAAGGCCGTATGAACGGGCAATCTACCTCAGCTCAACACCAAACAATCCCCTCTGACAAAATGACACGGAATAGCCATTGAAAAGCCATCCTTCTAATTAACTAGCTGGTCAGGAAAACCCTAACCAGTGCACTGCCCAGCCTGTCCCGGCCGTAACTGTTCTCCGTGGCGGCCCTGCTGTAAGTTGTGGCCTGCTGCTTGTTTTCAATCTTGTTTTGGGGAGGCTTGCAAGGAACTTTGTCCTCTCTCTTTCCCGCTTTGGGGAAAAAGCAGCCACTGAGTAGGTGGGACGGAAAGACGAGGAAAGGTGCAAAGCCTGAAGGATGACATGACACCTTCTGCCTGAGACTGTGCTGGCTGATTCACGCTGCAACGAGGAAGCCTTGGACTTTGGTTTTCCCATCTGTATAATGGGGTTGATGATGCCCAGGATATTGCGGGGGAGGAAGAACCCAAACAAAACAGCAAAGAGAATGCAGGATCCAGTGATATGATCTCCCCAGGCTGCACCAATAAGTCATCGTCAAGTGACTGGAGTCCCTTAATCGCCAAGGGAACTAGGGCGTTGGAGAGCCATGCTGCTAAGGCTCCTGTACTCCCGAGCAGCTGAGAAGGAGGCCATGGGATGCCTCCAAAACCACCCCCGCCTCCAAGTCTGTTTGAGGCTCTTGGAGTTAGTTATAAGTTGCTCCTGAAAAACACTTCATGATTCACAGCCAGCCCTTGCTGGTGCATTTGGGGGCTCCAGAAAGACTGTTAGCATGACACACAGGAGAGGCTACTCCCGCACCAGGCTCTGGTCTCCCCCAAACAGCTTCTTTTCCACCCAGAGGAGGGGAAATCCGGAGCCCCCCTCCACCCTCGCCACTGCCCACAGCTCATCCCAAACTCCCCCACCCCTTCCCAGCAGGTCGGGTGGCCCCAGACGCAGCACGCTCTCTCGGCACCAAGCACACTGCCTACCTGTTTTGGGGTCTACGTCGGCTGGTAAGTGTGGAGGTGGGTTTCCCGGGGTGAAGTGTTCATTGCTGTAGGTGATGAGAGGCGTGAGAGGGTGGACATGGTGAGGGTGCTGAACAACCGGTACTTTGTTCGACTGTGGGGAGGAAAGAGAAAGCCACCGTCAAGCTGGGTGCTGGCAGCTCGAGACTTGGGAGCACAGGGCCCGTGGGCTCCCTGGACCCCGCCCTCCCCCCCTGGATTTTTTGAGATGCACTCGATCCCGCCCGCAGCCCTGGCCCCAATCCATGTATTAAAAATAATAGATATTTGTAAAGACAGCTCTCTGGGCAGGCGTGCTTCCGTTTTTACCTCCCTACGGAGCCTGGCTTTTAAAATACCTCCTCTGCAGCCACCCCATCATGGACCCCAAGCGTGCACTTTCCCGGTCGGCAGGTAAATCGGAAATGGGGACTTTAATCTCCCAGGCCTACTGGGTTCCTGCATGGGGGGTGGATCTCTGACCCCCAGGCACCACCGGAAGGACCTTCTGGAGGGAAGCAGGGCTTCCTGGGGAACTGGCTAGGAAAACCTTCCGTTACAAGAAACGTGGTAGGGCCCAAATCCCACCCACTCAGCCTCCCTGTCCACCACCCCCAGCTCCTGGGGAGCCAGCGGGCAAGCTACAACCCTTTACAGACAGCATGGATGAAAAGCCCCACTCCTGGTCCGGTTGGGAGTATGAACTTTACCAGAAAGCCCTACCCTGGCAGGCAAGCACCTGCATATTTTATGCAGATTACAGCAGCCCTGATTCATTAGGAATTTCATTAGGAAATCATTGGGGAACGCTAATAAATTAACTGGATGATGATAAATTGGGCTAATAAAAGGTGTGCAGTTTAGAAACGGGCAGTTCTAGAAAACAAAGTACAGGCATTTTTATGTTCAGGAAGGGTGGATGGATAGGTAGAGAGAAGCAGGGAAAAAAAGAAAAGCATTTGTTAAGATCTTTCTAGGTGCCATGACCAGACCTTCCTGAATTCTTCTCCTCTTTTCCCCCAGCCCCTCTCTCAGTCCGCCCCACCCCCTCCAGTCTGCTGTGCTATAACTTAGCCCAGCAAGATCACAAAGAAAAAAATTAAGCTGAAACAAGCGAACTACTGGGCCATTTACTGAGAGTAATCCAATTGCAAAAAAACCCTATTCCCCATAGAGGATTTTCACTAAAATCCTACAACAGGGACATTTAACCAGATTAGGTACCAGCGAAGATAAAGAGGCTAGTATTAGATGATGAATGGATTAGAGTCAAGTTTCATTTCAGAACGTGTCTTCATTTCCTTTTATTACTTTTAGGAAGGCACAACTTGCATTAACATCAAGGAAAAGGAATTGCATTAAAAGAAAAGAAGGAAGGTTCCAGTGCTGCCCACTAGTGCCTCTCTAGTTCAGGGACCACCAAGCAGTTGGTTCACTGTGCATTTTGCTCCTTGTTTTTTTTTGTTTTTGTTTTTAAATGAATGAGGAAGGGGTATACTATAGAAAGAGTATTTCTCACAATTAATTGTGGGGAAGGCATCGGTAAAAGGTGCTTCTAACTTTTTCCGGAGCAAGTTTGGAAAGGAAAATATGGCCTTTCTAGATGCTCCAGGAAAAACGACAGAGAAAGAAGGCAACACTTGCACGAGGGAGAAAGAAGGCAACACTTGCAACAGCTTCGTGTAACGATTCCCATAAACAAGCGGCCACTTCCAGAGGAGGCGAGCTCGTTGCTCAAAGAGCCTTATGTTGTGAATTGCCAGTCTGCAATCAAAGCACTGAAATTAAAAGCACCAACGCCCCAAGGCCAGAGTCAGCATCTCATGAACACGCACTGAGTTTGCTTTGGGGGAATCATTTCTGTTCCGGACAAATTGAAAGGTAACCAACAAATGAACTCTCGCTATGGGCTGGGGTGGCGAAGGGAAAGAGGGAGAGGGAGAGGAAGGGACAGACACAGTCGGAGGGAGTGAAGACCACTTTCCTTTGAAAGTGACTATTGTCACCTTCCAGAAGTTTTTTGTTTGGCTGGAAAGATACACACCTGCTGAAATGAAAGAAGGCAGATCGATCCCAGTTTAAAGTCAGGGTGGGTAAAGGAGGAGATGAGCTGGAAGAACCACGGATCACCCAAAGCAGGGGGGATGGTCACATGGAGGTTGAATGCCTTCCGGGCATCAGGATCACCATAAGCAATGGAAGGAAGCACGGGATGGTGGGAGAAGGGCTGGCAGTGGACAGTGGAACCTACAGTTCTCAGCTCTCGTCGAGTCAAGAAGCATCTCTCAGGACACTTGTCACAAATCTGGATGGCCGATCCTAGGAAATCTATCAGCAGGAACCTGATTCAGTAGGTCTGGGCTCAGGTCCCAGCTCTAGCTGTTCAGCCATGACCCCTAGACCAGAGAACCATGCGGCCACAGGCAAGCGCGAAGGTTAAGAGACCTGGGTCCTAATCACCAATCAAGTCCTAGTGCTTATGAAGAAAGTCCACGGGAAGAGCTTAGCACAGAACCTCCCACACGAAGAGCACAGGAATGGTGGTTTATTATTATTATCAGTTTATTGTTAGGGAGAAGCTGGCCCACGGCACGGGACTGTCTACAGCTCGGAAGCACAAATTCCATGGCTGCCTTCCAAGAAGGACAGACAGGAAATGCAGGGAAAACCTTTCTCTACTTGTCTAGCAAAAGATGAAGACAGAATCTGGGTGCAGTGGGCAGTGGGGCTCACCAGGTGTAGGACGTAAAAGTTAATTTTCTTTCTTCCTCGTAGAAACATGTACGAAGGTCATTCTGACAAGAGTTGGACACCATCACCTTCATGTTATTTTGCACACTTGAGCCTGGCCAACAGGTTCTTTTCCTGTCCGGTCAAGACTCTCTAGCATGGAAAAGGGGTGGACCCCCGGCTGCTGCTGCCCAGCCTTAGGAGGGGAAGGCAAGTGGGAGCCCTAGCACAACATGGCTCTTTTGTCTCATTGTGACTGTATGCCAGGCTGGTCCCTGAGAAACCACACATCTCTCCAGGCTGACCAGTTCCCAGGCAAGCAGGGGGAAGAACACAGTCACACCGCAGACACCATTCTCATACGACCCGCCTGTCCCCGGACTGCTGTTATCAATGGGAGTAAGTTCTCCTTGAAAATGCCCACCTCTCCAGTCTCAGAACCCTACAGCCCTTCCTTTCCGTGCCCCATCATGCCCACGCTGGAGCCACACGGGTACGTTCTTGGTCCCACCATAGCTATGTCCCTTAATGACAAAGACTGTGTCTTCTAGAACTCTGTGTCCCCTGTCATGCCCAGCCTGTGGAGTGGTATGACTCCTAAGTTGCAGAAGAACAACTGAATTGCAACTGTACCCATCAGAAGAAGAGAAGGACAGGACCGATTTCACAGGTTCATTCGCTAAAATGGCGTCTACTCAGAATCACAGAACAAAGCTAGACAGACCTTCAGAAACCGGCTCGTCTTCTACTTTATAAGAACAGTGCCATAACAATGGTTTTAGAGCACCCTGGCGTGCACATGGTGACCAACAGTGAAGGCTAGGAGTTCATGGAAGACCCAGGTTGAAACTCTACTTGACGCATCTGGCTACGCAACCTCTCTCAGGCCACTGTCCCATCTCACGGGGATGGGCTCAACCTCAGAGTATGTCGTGAAAATGAAGGCTCAGGCCTGTAAAGTGATCAACACTGGGCCTCGCACAGAGCTACACATGCAGTACAAAACTCTTCAGGAAAATACTGCCCAGTGAGTACCATGATGAGTGCACACTGCAGGTGGTGTGGCTACCCCGCCGGTGTCTTCTAATCAGATTCCCAGAGGGGAAATGCAACCGCAGACTGCACTCCTTCTTTCAAAGGCAAGATGTTCGTGTATGGGTGCTTTGTGGCCACCCCTTCCTCGAGCAAAATGCTCTTCTTAAACATGTGATACTTAGTTAATAAATATGCTTTATATCTCTTTAGAGAAAAACCATTTACTTTATCATGCTAATAAACACAAATGCCTACAGAAGAGTTGAAGGTTAAATAAGAAGAGCTGGAGATGACCAATGGCCTTCCAGAATCAGGGTGAGGGCCTTGAAGTCAGAGTTCATATAAATGAAATACCCACCGACCCTAGAAAATGTTCCTTAGACTTTCCCCTTCAAACCTATGATCAGAGTCCACTTCTTTTAAAATTCTTTTTTAAGTTTATTTATTTTGAGAGAGAGAGATGGCACAAGTCGGAGAGGGGCTGGGGGGTGGGTGGGGGGAATCCCAAGCAGGCTCTGTGCTGCCAGCACAGAGCCCAATGAAGGGCTCAAACCCCCAAAGCCGTGAGATCGTGACCTGAGCCAAAACCAAGAGTTGGACGCCGGACTGACTCAGCCACTCAGGCACCACAGTGCCCACTTCCATAAAGAGGTCTTTAAGCATTAGGGTCAAAAATGTTACCACCCTAAGAAAATTCAAATGCGAAAAAGTACTCTTCTTGGGGGAAGGATACAGACAACCTTCCAGAAAGCGACAATCTACGCTGGGGATGTCTGGATAAACAGCCCACAAAATATGTATCTCTCTCCCTTTTATCTCTTTATAGACAGAGTCCACTATTCAAGGCAATCAACTGCCAACATGAAATCAGGTACCTTTTAGGTAGTTTATCTAAATATGAAATATGTCTTCAAAGCTACCTCGGGGGTGAGGCGCCTGGGTGGCTCAGCTGATTGAGCATCCAATGCTTGATTTCAGCTCAGGTCATGATCCCAGGATCGTGGGATCGAGCCCCACACTGGACACGTAAGATTCTCTCTCTCTCTTTTTCTCCCTCTGCTCCTCTCCCCCATGTGTGTTTTCTCTAATAAATAAAATGAAAAAAGAAAACCAATTACTGGGGGGGTGTGCAAAATCATCACCTCCAAGGACAAGTAACATACATTCAAGGTCAGGGTGATGGCAGTCATTAAAAGCTGCATGATGAGCCTAGTTTCTAGCATCTAACCCTCTAGGAATCTGACGAAAACTAGGAACCTCTGAGCCACATGAACAACTAACATTAATCAAATGTTCCACATAAAGTCCGGGAGTTAACGCTGTTGCCCATAGACGCCCACACCATGAGCACCCGGAAATCGGAGCCACCTAGACCCCTTTGTCCAGATGACCTGAGGGGAGGACAGGAGAGAGGAGCCCTGACCAGCTGCTGAAGCTCTACAGCCAACCCCAGCACAGCTCATCATTGCCGCCATTTAATGGAGCCTTGGTGCTGTACCCGCCTTGGTGTGCAGTGGGATGTATTTCACGAAGTCTTCATAAACACACCTGTGAAGTGACCGCCAGTTCTTACTGGCTCCATACAGAAGGTGTCCCAGGTCACGGGCCTGGGCGAGGTGGTGTTTCCAGGTATTACACGCTCACCGGCTGGACCCCACCATCCCCACAGAGACTGGCGCTGGGGTGGGGTTCACGGCCGTGCACGCTGCACCCCATGAGCGTAGGTGGGACCAACCTTCGTAACTGGATAGAGATGCTTCAGGACTCACAAAGGGATCTGGTCCTCACACTGCCACCTACCAGTTTCTGGAACCTAGACCAGTTCTAGCAAACAGTGCCCCCTGCTACCTGCCCCTCCTTAGACCCCAAGTTACGAGCAGCTCAGGGCTCCCTGCCTCATGAGGACACCTCTGCCATTGGGCACCAGGTATTTCTATCAGGGGTTTTTACAACATGTGGCTGGTTACAGGAGGTGGGGGATACAGACATTTAATGGGATGTTTCTACACCTCAACCAGAGAAGACACCAGCAGTATCAGGGTCCCACAGGGATCTGGTGATAAAAACTTAACACACGCCGTCAATTCCCGTTGACGAGAAACTAAGGAAAAAGTCCACTAAAACACCTTGAACCCATGACATGATGTGAACAGTACCTATTTAAAGGGAACAAAAATCCTCATCAGGCTGTAAATCATCAGGGCTTTGTTTTCTACCTGGAGAAATGGCTGCTGGGCAAAGCTAAGCCTTCCCCAGGTCTGTTCCCCATCCTTGATGGGTTTTGAGCAGTGAACAGTTTAATTATTTTTTAAAAGGGGGGGGGGGTGTCCTTAACCAGCCCTCAAAGCGCACAAAGCCTTTCCACCCGAAGTATTCATCCAACTCCACTGGGCGGGGGTGGGGGAGCGGGTTGGGAGGGGGCACCCTGTGGGTGACCTCTCGAGAACCCTTAAGCACACTATTCTGCAACTCGGCCGCGCCACCCTCATGGCCAGGCGCCCACACCCCCGTCCGCACGCTGCTCGCGATGTGGAACCTGGCAAATGAAAGACTGATTCAGGCACTTCTAGATCTCCCTTCTCTAACCCCAACCCCGCAACCTTCTGCGACTGTGGGGAACCCAAAGGGAATGAAAGCTTGCCATTCACCTCGCAACCTATTAATCAGCAGACGTTGAAAACAAATAGAGCCATTGCTGGCCCGGCCTCTCGGCCGGCCCTCCTCCTCAATCCTCCCCTATTGCTCTCCTTTTCTGCAGAAGAAAAATGGGGCCAGAAAGTGCCTTGAGGAGCCCAGCACAATAAAACAAAAGCAGCACTGAGGGGCATTTGTCAGCCTGCTCCCCTCTCCCCAGCGTGGATGTGGAAGGTTCCTCAGTGGCCTTCGGTTACCCGGCCCTCCCAGGGTCTGAAAACAGCTTCAGGAAGGGACATTGCGCATTCCAGGTTTACATGAGAAAATGGGGTTACAGCCCATCCCTGTGCATTTTGCCAGATGCCGCTTACTGCGGCGGTACCAAGGCCAATGGCGACCGGCAGAACGTTAATGATGTTGCACGTCACTGGAGCCACGGCGTGCGGCTGGAGAGGAGGGGCTCAGCTGAAGGAGGGGCTGTTTCTTACTCATCAACAACCCTTTGTGACTCAACTAGTCCTATTTCTTCAGGCTCTGGACCAGAGAGTGGTGGTGCAGTCGGCGAAGCTAACCCTCCGGCCTCAGCCACCCGCTCCCGACCATTTGCGGCCACTTCCGCTGCTGGGCCCATGTCGAGGAGGCGCACGCGGCCGGCTGGACCCGGGCCGCCGCGCACAGTCCCGTCCCCACTTACCTACGGAGCATCTCCCTCCCGCGTCCTGCAAGGCGCCTACACACACACACAGACGGCAAGGGTGACAGTGGCCTTCCACGCTCGGCCAGATGGGCTTCTGGAAGCGTTTTACCCTTCCCCCTCTCCTCCCGGCCGTGGAAGCCCAGCCAGCTAGGCCTCACCTAGTGCAGCACCCAGGGCCCACGCGTGGTCACACGCTGTTCCGCCTGGAGGCCCTGCTCCCACTGATGGCACTCTGTTTCCTGGACAAGCCTTACACTGCTATTGAAAATAATAAGTAAGAGACAAGGCTTCACAGGGTCCAAGTTTTGCTTGGAGAAATGAGGTGGTGAAGAGAGAGGAGGTCTGTCTGTGAAGTGCAGAAAATCGCCCCCCCTCCTCACGGGTGCACAGCCCCCCTCACCTGGCATGCTGCGGGGGTGAGGGGCGTGGGGGGGGGGGTCTCCTGCACAGACCCACCAGGTGGCCCAATGACAGCTTCTGCAACGCCAGGCAGCCTGACACTCAGGGTGCTGCTTATTTGCTTTATAAACTCTGGATGGCTGGACCTTCCCCAGCCCCAGAATCCACTCCATTTCCACAGCAAGGAGAGGAAGAGAGAGCCTCTGCAAAATTCTGCCGACTCATAGTTTCTCATACACTCACACAAGCGTTAAAATTCTTCGTGCAGGGAAATGATTGAACAGGGCAGACAGGGAGAGAATGTGCAGTCAATTTTCATCCAAATTCTCTCACACACATGCATATACATAGAACTAACACAAACCATCCTAAGCCCTCAGCCTTCTTTGTGTTTTTTTGTTGTTATTTTTCATATCCGCCCCCCCCCGCCCCCCAAGGTCCCTTCAATAATCTAACAACTCAGCTGGTAACACACCAAACAGATTGCCAAGCATTCAGGGTCTAGGGGGCCAAACTCTGCTCTCAGTGATCTTTCCTTAATCCCCAGAAAGGAGGGGAAGGCTGGGAGTCAGGCTGGAGGTGTCAGGGTGGGGGAGCGGGTACCCAAAGGGGGACATTCTAACCTGGAAAATAAAGATGTGCTCCAGCTGCTTGGCTTTGTGAGAGCCGCAACCGAGGGCCGACCCCGCCAAGCTGTGCTTTCACAGGCTCTTGAACAATTACTTCCAGTTAAGTTCATTAAACATAATTTATTTCCACTCATTCTCATTTATTTCCCAATAAAAAGAAACCATCCCATTGTGCTTCCCCAACTAACCTTTAAGAACACTCGCAAGCTTAAGTCTTGGCCCACCCGGTCTGGGCTGGCCCCCGACCAGTGAGTTCCCAGGCTTTTCTGGCTGTCCGTGTCCCTCCAGGAACATGCCACGGCATGGCGGAGGTCAGTGAGGGGGTACAGCAGGCACGATAGGGTCCTGACTGTCCTAATCCTCCACACCAGGTCGCAGAGGCGAGGAATCAGCCACTTCACCCCTAAGTAATTTCCTGGGTGGGGGTGGGGTGTTCACAACCACCACCCTCCCGCCAGATATTTCTCTACTACTTGGGTATTAAATGATTAGTGTTAGCATAATCAATCTTGTTGAGCATCCCAAGTTTACAGAGAATGTTTGAGAATTGGGTAAGAGGGTACAACTGTTCCTAGGAGAGCAGATTTGCAAAACATAGCCAGGAATAAAACTAACCTATTCCAAATGAAGAAATCCAAAAGCACAAATTCAAAACAACTCAAAAAAAAAAAAAAAAAAATGATTTCCAGGCTACTTATCCCCCCCCCCCAAAAAAAACCCCCAACAACCCCAAATTTAGGGATTCCTGAATATATTGGAAAGGAAATCACCGATTTTGACTTAGAGCAAATTTTAAGTACATAATGGTTATTACACCCTGGGGATTTCAAGAAAGTAGTGAACAAAACCTGATACAGTCCTTTTAATTTATTTACAATGACCAGCTGTATAAAAATGGCTTTTGTTGTTTTAATACACCCTGTGCCCAGCTTCTGAATTTAGACAGTACTGTATTTGAAATTCATGCCTGCTACATGGAGTCTGATAAGAGCTCTTTCAAACGGCTCTTTCCTTCAGAGAGCAGGTGAATTTCTCCCCAGAAGAGAGCAGGTAAACAGAGGAGGGATGGACGTTTTCCTGTGGCCCAAAGGACACCAATGACTCAGACCCCTGGATTCAGCAAGATGTCAGCAATGACGAGTGCAAAGAGGAGGCTGCATTGTTCTGCTCTATCTTGCCAAGTTCGTGTCCCACACATGGGCACCCTTTCGCGGGCATCTATGGTCTCGATAACGACACACATGAAAAGGACGCAACCCCCTCTGAAAGCAAACTGAGTTGGAAGTTTAAGGTAATGAGGGAATGACCCAGGCAAAGTCCAATTAAAAAAAAAAAATCCAAATGTGTGCAGAAGTATGTAATCTGGAGGGCATGGCAAGATTTCATCACATTCCAAAATGCTGCAGAAGGAAAGAATTCCATTACATAGCTCAGCCGGGCCCCCCACCACCCCCAAACCACAAAAGGGAGGTTTCCCTAAGAATATAAGCTTGCGGGCTCTGTTGCTTCTAGAAAATGCCGAAGCAGCAGCCCGTTGTGACAATACAAAGATCATAATATCTGTATCACTGGAGTCGGGAATTCACCCTTTCAAACAACTCCCTTCTGATGAGAAATCAAGATTGGAGGTCGAGCAGCCACCAAAACAGGAGGATTGCTACTAAGTAACCCGAGTAATTTGAGTAAACAAAGGTCTGGAACCTTTCAGGAATCTCGGAAAGGAAGACTGTGCTAGGTTGGGAAATTTACAGCAACACAACTTTCACACGTACAGTGCCAGCTTGCACGGTCTTCCCCACGCTTCTGGACAGTTTACACGATCGCAGACTGAACTGGAAAAGGTGCACACAACCAGAACGAAAAACCAAGGCAAAACATCTATCATTCCTTCAGGCCGGACTCCGAGAAGTATTTACCACATTGTGTTTTAATAGGATATGTAGGATTGAATTCCTGATTTTGAAAACACAAGGACTCTCCGAATCTGTTGTAGATTTCCTTTTTCTTCCCCCGCCCCCCGTCGGATCTAAGAGTGGACTGACCACTGCAAATGCTTCTGTGTTTGGCCACTTAACAGCACAAAACGGTAATCAAAGTAACCATAGGAATCGCCTCCAAATCCGAGGATGCCCTCCAGGGCCAGATGCAAAGGATCTGACCCAACAGTTGAGTAGAGTATCCGTGTAACCTAAGCCCCAAACTGGTATTGCAAAAGGACCTTCTTCCTAATCATTAACACCACAATGGTCTCCTGCTCAGGTTTCCGAAGAAAACACATTTCCTATGAAGTTTAGAAAACACAGAGCCCACAAGCAAGACTCTAGCCCTAAAAGGCCGGCATCTACATTTGGAGACTGAAAATAAATAGAACTAAATACAGAGCAACAGAAAGTTAGCATTCAATATGAAACCAAAATATACAGTTTACACAAGCCCCGCTACTGGAAAAGCCTGAACGCTCAAAGACCTTTCAAGCTTTGAAAGTATGTTCCTCTCTGAGGCCACGTCATTTTCCCTTCTCTTTCTTCCAGTGGAGCCCACCCTGGTGGGTGAAGGAGAGAAATTTATTTGTTAAAAGAAATCCTAAACCCCAACACCCCTTTCCGGATCCCGGCTTACTCCTTCCTCATACTTGGGGAGCCGGCTTTGCGGGCTCTGCATGGCTGTACAGCAGTAAGGACTGTAATGAAAGTCAAGCTTTCTCTCCTTTTTTTTTTTTTTAAACTTTTCTCCCCACTCCCCCAAAAACTGCTATGGAAGACTACCTATAGTGAAAGGGCACATCCTGAGTTGGCCACTGATTCTTGGTTTTGTTTTTTTCCTTCCATCGGCTGAATTAAAAAAAAAAAAAGAAGAAGAAGAAGAAGAACTGAGGTTTAATGGTCAAGACCATAAGCAAGGATACGAACACACACGCACACGCACGCGCACACGCACACCCCACTACTCACCCAGCAATTCAAATGGAGGTGCCAACCGCCCAATTGTTGGAAGAGAGAGAGCCCGGAGGCCACTGCGCCTCCCTTCCCACTCAAATCTTCCATGCCCACTAAAATTGTATCCCTAGGGTACATAATAGCTTTGGTTTTCTTTCTCTCCACCTCAAAAAAAAAAAAAAAAAAAAAAAACTTTCTCTGTACCTTCAAGATGGGACTGGGCCAGCTTTTTTTTTCCCTCCTCCCTTACTGCTTTTCTCACTTTTCTTCTTCCTCCCAGATTCCCCTCCCTTTATGCCTTTCCCTGAAAGAGCTGGAAAAAAGCATCTTAAAAGACAGAGAAGGCTCCAAATTTCTGCCCTGGTTCACTCAAAACGCTCCCGAATTCTCACTCCTGGCGCCTTATCATTATTTTGCTAATTAGGCCCCTTCCACACGCAGCAGCCCTCAAAAACCCAACGAAAAAATTAAATAAAACAAAGCCAAAAGGAATCTCATCATCTACTTCAACTGGTTGCAGACTGAATTTTTTTTTTTTAATTCTTAATTAGAAAAAACTTCTAGTTTCTAATCTTTACCACTACAGAATCCGTGAAGGAAGGGGGAAGAAGGCCCATGTTCCCCAGCCGGCTCAGGGCACCTAAGCAAAGTCCCCCTCCCTCACCCGTTACCTTGGGCAGCAGGGACAGAGCTACCGCTAAGAGTAGCTAGGAAATTACGGTCAGCCATGAGGGAAAATGATCAACCGAACGCAGTAGGCAGGCACTTTATCTGCAAGATTGTCAAATCCCTCAAAACAAATTTCTTCGAGAGAGGGCTGTGATGCGAGAGGAGGAGGGGGGAGTATATTTCCTTGTCACAGTGACACGGGAGTGACATTTGGTAGGGCCTTGCCTGCCAAACACTCGAGCGCACGCACACACACCCTCTTTTCCTTCTAGAGTAAAAGACTGTGCTGGAAAGATTTTCAACTGACCTCTGAGGAAGGAGAAGAACGCAAGCTTCCTGTGCTTCCTGGCATTCTAGAACTCAGACCGCTAACTTGCTTTCTGACTGCTGAGTTTTGTGAGCTTTCCCCAGAAAGAGAGAGAGAGCAAGAGAGAGGGAGGGAGGGAGGGAGGGAGAGAGAGAGAGATACAGAGACAGACAGAGAAAAGAGAAGGCAAAGGAATGCAAAAGGCTAGCCCTAAATCCCACAAACCCGACTTACTTTTCCTGGGGCTCTCATAGGATCCAGGGCCGGGTACATTTGTGTGGGTTTAACTTAATTGGAGTTGAGAGACTCAGACATCACAGGCCTGAAATCATCCTCTTTTACACGAAGGAGGGGAGAGAGGGAGGGTGTCTGCTGCAGGAGGGGTTAAAGACGGAAGAAACTTGCAGAGGACAAAAACGAGCGAGCCTTTCGGGTCCTCTCCCACCCCAAGTGTTAAATCGTTTCACCCTGTTCAAAAGCAGCCACACGGCTCCGATTTGCATGCAGGTAAGAAAACACCCCTGATCGCCGCCCCATGGGCTCCTGGACCTGCCCTGCTTCGAGCAAGACCAGTGGCAAAGACTTGGTTTCTTCTGGCGGCAGGAGACCTACCGTTGAGGAGATGTTTTTAATTTACCGATCTGACTGCCCACCTGTTTATAGGACTCTTTTCTTGACG